>CM074727.1:74568446-76968446 GCA_037306005.1 Rhinophrynus dorsalis
AGATCAACACCTCACTGGGACCATGGGATATATCTCTCTCTTCACCAATCTCAAGGAAGAGAGGAATAATTATATAAATATCACTACTGTGGTTTATATTCTAACTTGCAGTCCGGAGAGCTACGTTACTCTATGTACTTCAAATCACTGAAACCTATAAGATTTGCTCAATTACAACACATAGTATCGCTTAAGATGAAATAAATATCCCTGATAGTCTTAATCCTCAATGATCCCAATGTGTTGTGTCTACTATATAAATAAAAACATTGTGGACACTCTATATGTCTATTCCGTCATACTTCAATCGTACAATAGTAGTAGAAGATGTAAGTAGAAATCAGAAACACAGTCATTGTTTATAGGTCAGTCCTACTCCATATCTCACTTCGGTCATACCAGTTTGTTGACCGATTTACTCAAAATAAAAAAAGAAAAGAGTTTTTTTCAATCATTGTTCGTAAAGATACCGGATCATATTTCTACACTAGTCATCTCCATTTATAAAGTATAAACTATAGAGTGCCGACATAAAACGCCGACGCGCGTTTCACCCACAGGCTTTATCAAGACTGAAGGGGGATGTGTCCGATCTCGGTTTAAATACCCCCATCATCCAATCAAATAACGCGAAAACAATCTACTATCCAGTTGGATCGAAAACTACAAGAATTTCTCTTCAATCATAAAAGTATGAGAATACAGCATCTGCTGTTATTACCTCAATTCCTTATATAAATGAAATGAATATCACTCGTATCGCTTCCTACAGAAACAAAGCGAAAACAGTTCTTCTCTTGCTGTCTCCTGAATATTCCCTTAGTATTTCTTTCAACAGGAATGGAACGAAAACTATTCTTTTCTCAGTGTTCCTTCTTATAGATGGTATCCCTTTGTCCAGGCTATAAAATGGGCAAAAACTAACATATGTTAACAAATATATAAGTGTAATCTAAACTACTATATGTCTAAATATGATGAATACCACATAAAAAAATTGTAATAGAACACTGTGTGAAAAAAAAACAAATAAAAATTGAAAATTAATTTTATGGTATATAATAGCTCATTTGTGTACTGTGTGTAAATAATCTAAACTACTAGATATCTGGAAAAAATGAATATCACATAAAAAATTATAATATAAACATTATATATATAAAAAACTGAGAAATAAGAATTACTATTGTGAAATGTAATAACCTATATATATATATATATATATATATATATACTGTGTATAAATACCACAATAAAATAGTGTAATATATGTATGTCATATAGTAGTGATAATCCCCTTGTGTGCAACAATCACAATATAATATACCAAATGTCAACAATCACAATATAATATACCAAATGTGTGTCAATATTAATTTTACTTAAAGTGACAACCTACATTCTAACCACTATCACTAGCAGTAATGCCCACAACATCCAGCCTAGCAAAATAAAATACTTAAATTTCATAGGAACACTCCAAGGTTATTGTGGTCGTTTAGTCCCCAAGGTTCCACACAATTCAAAAGATAAATCCATCTGGATTCTTTTTGTAACAGGAGCCTATCTATATCCCCTCCTCTAATGTTGGGTCTAACAGTTTCTAGACCCCAACATTTCAATCCTCTATAATCGGATTTATGGTATGATAAAAAATGTTTTGCTATCGGTGTAAGAGTTCGATCTAAATTCCTTGAATGAGTTACTGCATTTTTAATACTGTTAATATGTTCTCCCAGTCTGGTACTTAGTTTTCGTTTCGTTTTGCCCACATATCTGAAGTTACAAGGACACTGAAGACAATAAACCACTCTTGTAGTTTGGCAAGTAATAAAGTCATAACATTTATGTATCTTGCCAAATCTTTCTACTGTTTCTGAATTTTTAACCATGTGTGTACAATATTTGCAATGACCACATGAAAAAGATCCTTTAGGGAAAGATCGAATGGAGCTAGATTTTTTCCTAACAAAGTGACTCTGTGTTAACATATCACCCAAATTTTTATTCCGTCTAAAGCAAAATGAAGGTTTTTCACCTAAGGATTGTTTCAAAAATGGATCAGACATCAAAATATTCCAATTCTGGAATATAAGATGTTGAATATATTTGGTATCCGATCCAAATGTGGTGATGTACCTAATCTTATTATCTGACTTAGATTTTAACTTAGGAACAAGTAATGACTCTCTGTCCGTTCTTAGAGCTCTATTGTAGGCTTTCCTAATATTGGTCTTTGAATAACCTCTCTGTATCAAACGTTCACGTAATTCTTCTGAACGTACTTTGAATAACTTCAGACTAGAACAATTTCTACGAATTCTCAAGAATTCACCAATAGGTAAACTTTGAACTGTGGAACGTGAATGTGCACTGTTACTGTGCAACAGTGCATTTATCGCAGTAGGTTTACGGTAAGTATCTGTAGAAATTCTGTTATCCTTTCCTTTCATAATCTTTAAATCTAAAAAAGAATTTTCTTTCTTATTTACCTCATGGGTCATTATGAGATTCAAATCATTGTCATTTAACTCATGAATGAATTCTTGCAACAACTGTTCTTCTCCATCCCATAATATAAGGACATCATCAATATATCTGATCCATAATGTAACATGGTCAGTATATTTAGATTTCAATTCCGTAAATACATATTCTCCCTCCCACCATCCTAAATAAATGTTTGCATAGGTGGGGGCACAGGCCGCCCCCATAGCCGTACCCCTCAATTGTAAAAAGAAGTTATTATCAAATAGAAAGTAATTATGTGTTAATACGAAGTATAAGAGCTTAACAACAAAATCATTATGGTCACTGCATTCTGTGGACTGCATGTCCAAAAAGTATTTTATAGCATTACATCCTTTTTTGTGATCAATACTGGTGTATAATGCTTCAATATCAGCAGTGACCAATAAAGTATCTTCATTCACATAAATTCCTTCAATGCGGGATAATACCTGCATTGTGTCTCTCACATAAGAAGGCAGAGTGGGTACAATGTCTCTAAGGCAAAGATCTAAATATTTAGCTGCCTGATGGCAAAGACTGCCTATGCCTGAGACTATTGGGCGGCCTGGTGGAGTCTTGATGCCCTTATGCACCTTAGGGAGGAGATATAAAGTTGCCACCCTAGGTAACTCAACAGTAAGAAATTGAAATTCCTTAGAATTAATCGTATCATGTTCTTTTGCTGAACCAATCAGATCCTTATATGACTGAAGGAAATCTTTTGTGGGATCAGAAAACAAGCGACGATAACAAATGGGGTCCAAGAGTTGCCTCTGTGCTTCCTTAATATACATGTCTATTGGCCATATCACTATGTTTCCCCCTTTGTCTGCTGGTTTTATGACAACTTCATCCCAACTAAGAATCTCTTTTAACGCATGTTGTTCAGCTGGATTAAGATTACCATATTTGATCCTGGAATTCCCAATTTGGGAAATTGCGTTACTTACAACATCAAAAAATGCTCTGATATTGTGACTAATGTTAATAGGAGGTGTAAATGTAGATTTTTTTCTTAAATTATTCCTCCATAACATTTCAATACAATTGGATTGAGTTGTTTCATTATCTTGTAATAAGGCCACTAAATCCTCCAGAGCATCTGAGTTGTCATAACCAGAAGATGAAATTAACTCAGGATTTGCAGAGAAATATTTAAGCAGCAATAGTTTCCGAACAAAAAAGTGTAAATCTTTATAATGATCAAATTGTTCACAGTGATTTTCAGGAACAAAAGATAACCCTTTTTGCAAAAGTGTAATTTGGGCCTCAGTTAAATCAATTGAAGAGAGATTAATAATATTAATTTGATTCCACCCCTTGTGCCTCTTTCTCCTCTTGCTCATATTGAAAGTCTGCAAGGTACTGCTGGATATTTTGACTCTGTCTTCCCACTGCTCACATTGATGACAGCCAGCGTTGTGTGACATGTGATACCATATGGTATCTGAGCGCCAGTATTAAATTTTCGCTGTCCTCGGAACAGAAGAAGAAACCCTAACATACATTGAGAGGTGTCGCCACGTGTCACATGGTCCCAGCTGCCATCAAATGCGGGCAGTGGGGAGCGAGTCAAAAGCATCTGGCAGACATTAAGGAGCTCGCAGCCTTCAATCTGTACCTTGGTCTGGTGCCACTTTAAAGGCCTCTGCGTGCCAGGGGTGGCACATGTGCCATAGGTTCATCATCACTGCCTTAATGTATATCAACTTATACCAATGCGGTGCACTCCCAAGAGTACTGGCTAATTAACACCGTTGTAAATTCCATTGCTTTCATAGATTTCAGTACATATGAAGGGGGGGGGGGGAATATGTAGAAAAAAATCCTTTTTTTTTTTTTATTTAGCACCACTTACTGTAAACCTTTTTTGCACATCAAACTTGGGCTAATATGGCAAGTGACCCCTAATTTGATTTGACAGGTAGTTGTTATGACCATTTTCATACAAGCAAGTCATGTTTGAAAAAGTGTTTGAAAAATCAGAGGTTGTAGTAAGTGTAGATTTGTACTTCTAGCACCTACTAAGATATGTCAACTCACACCAGTGGGGTACCATTTTTCTCATAACAGCACTAGCTAATGAATACAGTTGGAAAGTCTATTGTTTTCATTGATTTCACTACATTTGAAGGAGTGGAAATGTTAATAAAAATTACTTTTTACCTTTAGCTCCACCTTCTGGAAACATTTGTGCACACCAGGCTTGGGGTAGGAAGGCAAGTGACCCCTCAATTGACACAGTAGGTTATCTTTCCAAATGGTATGGTTTGTTTACCTTTTCATCACTTCTGTAGTTGTTATAACCATTTTCTTACAGGAAACTCATGTTTGAAAAAGTGTTAGAAATGGGGTGCCATTTTTCTCCAAAGAGCACTAGCTAATGAATACAGTTGGAAATTCCATAGTTTTCACAGATTTCAGTACATCTGAAGGGGTGGAAATATTTAAAAAACAAAAAAAAACCTTTTTTCCTTTAGCGCCACCTTCTGGAAACATTTGTGCACATTAGGCGTGGGGTAAGAAGGCAAGTGACCCCTCATTTTATGCTGTGTGGTAGGATATCTACTTTCAATAAATATTTCATTTTATATGGTTATTCACAGTTTTACCACAAAAACCCCAGAACGCGTATATTAGTCTATACCATTTTGTGATCCTGAGAATTAGGGCTCTGCGCTAGCCATGGACATAGGTAAAACTATACAAGATTTGTAATTTTGTACTTGGGGGACTCATGGATTTTTGAAATAACTAAAAACTTTCAGAATAGTTATATATAGTATGAGATTTTAGCTTTTTGCATGATGCAAAATTCACTTCATGTAAGTCACCATGCAAAAGTTGAATTAATTCTGGAAAAAAAAAATATATGTATATATATCCATACCTAAGCAGAAATTCCCAGAGGAAATCATGCTTAAACACATGGATAGCAAAAAATGCTGAAAATGTGTCTGGCCTACAGGATGCAGGAAATGCCCCAAGCCCCTGGCACTGAAAGGATTAAATAGTAAAAAGAGGTGTCTTGTTAACATTGCACTGTGTTCCCACAGAACCCATGGATTTATATTATCAGGACCAGATGCTTTGTCAGTCTTAATTTTGTCCACTCTTCTTCTTTTAACCCAATACCTAATAATTATATTATTTGTTGAGACTCTTCTACCATTTCTTGCTTTCTGGTATATACTGATGCAAACAAAGTGTTTGGAAAATCATCCTTTTCCTTATCCTTTCTAATGAACTCACCCACCTATTTTATGCATTTTAAACACATTGATTGTGATCTGCTTCCTTTGCATATGCTCCCCACTAGAATATACTGTTGAATATATTTCTGCAACCTAAATTTAAATTCTAACCATTTTTCATCAGTATTTTTCCTTAAAATAATTTATCCCAGTGTATGTGTTGCACTGAAAAAAAGAGATGAAAACTCACAGTGCTAACTCATCATAAAATATCCATATAATAAATATAAATTAAATGTAAGTATAAAGATGATAGATATAGATATCATCAAGAAATGAGAGGGTTCTCCAGTTCCCCCTAACTTTAGGCCTAAACCCAAAAGTGAAGACACATACAAACAAACAAATCTGCGCTCCTCTATATACTGTGAATGATGTGTGCCCTGTAATGGGCATATATAATAATCCTTAGTAAATCTAAGAAAAATAAGTGAGAATTTCGTCCCACAAATTGGCCAATCCATGTGTAAGCTTACCAACCACGCCAAGGTATCTCACTTTATGGTAAGTCCTACTCTAATACACATACAAATACTATCTAAATTTAAAAAATTAAAAAAACCCTGACGAAAGATGTTATTTGGAAACACGTTGGAGGGGACCCTTTAAATGATATTCTGATGTTTGTATTATCATTTATGGGTCCCAGTGTAGTGCAATTAAAAACAGCAAACATACAATAAAATAAAAAAAAATAAAAAAGGTGTAGATGAAAGACTTACCTGGTGCAGGACTCACATGGGCCTGCAATAATAAAGTGATTACATAGAAAACTATGTACCATTTGTAGCCTTCCTCAAAAGTCATGTGAGGAATGGCTGATACCAAACAGGCAGGGGGTATACACATTGGAACAGGCCAAAAGGCCTGGTTCTTAAAGGCCAAGTGGGATAGAAAAGGAAAGGAATAGTGAAATAAAGTAAAATAATAATGTGGTTTTTTTTTGTGTGTTTTATTTCCTTTGTGATTAAATTGGATAAAATGAGAAGCTGCTAAAGTGAGCTGAAGGAGATATGTGTACAAAAACAGAAAAAAAGAGAAGAAAACTCACAATTTTTTTAATTTAGATAGTATTTGTATGTGTATTAGAGTAGGACTTACCATAAAGTGAGATACCTTGGCGTGGTTGGTAAGCTTACACATGGACTGGCCAATTTGTGGGACGAATTTCTCACTTATTTTTCTTAGATTTACTAAGGATTATTGTAACGGGTAGGGACCCATTACTGGAGTTATACCCAAGAATCTGCCCGGGAAACCGGTCATGAAGGAGTGACATTCACGGGAACACGGGGCAGCCACTGGGCAATGGGATTCTATGCGGCCGGCCAGCGTCCCATTGAGAAAAAGGGAGTTAAAGGGACGCCATAGGATTAACATGGTGAATGGTCAGCCGCCCTCTGATTCGTGGACTGGGGTTTAAAGGGACGCCATAGACTTAACATGGCGAATGGTCGGCCCCGTTCTCATTGGCTCTCGAACATCGAGCCCAGAAGAGGATTTTCCCATTGACTTAGAACGGGGCCGTCGCTCGCTTCCTGATTGGCCGTCGACACTCGAACTGAGTTAAAGGGACTCCATAGACTTAACATGGGAAAATGTCGGCGGCCCAGGGATTGGCTGCAGGGACTCCGCGGCATGACCTCTGATTGGCTAACACCTAAAAGCGGAGGTCGAACGCTGGCGTCCCCAAGTCTACTGCCCTTTGTCCCGGGCAATCACCCCAGCCCATTGTATGTGTCCCAAGACCCATTGTGTCCCCAAAGTGTCCACAACCTTCTTTTGTGTGCATGTTAATAAGGTTACCTGTGTGCTATTGTCAGTGAATTCAGCCTTTTGTTAAGAAAATATGATTGATTTATCCTAACTCAGTTAACTGTGCATAAAAGTACTGTTTTCACGTAAATAAACTGTTCTTCTGGTTGACTAAGAAGCGTGTCTTGTGTCTTCATTGAGAGGTGGTATCAAGGGTCTTCTTGCGACCCCCACCTCTGGCGGAGAAGCGATACGGGGGACCGAGGGTTCAGCCAAACTCCAGTCTCTTCAGGGGCTCACTAGTCCGCTGCGAGAGCACAGAGCATCCCGGGGAGGTACGAACCCCGTTACACTGGTGGCAAGCGGCGGGATCTCCTGGAACCAGCCCAGCAGGGGAAAAAATAGCCATTGGCTTGACCCCAGGTTCCAGCAACGCATCGGGACGGTGGGATCTCCTGGAACCAGCCCAGCAGGGGGAAAAACAGCCTTTGGCTTGACCCCAGGTTCCAGCAACGCGGCAGGACCGGAGGATCGCCTGGAGCCAGCCCAGCAGGGGGAAAAATAGCCATTGGCTTGACCCCAGGCTCCAGCAACATTCGTGAGGAAAGTACCAGTTTGCGGAGACATCAGGGTGCCAGCCGGGATATGGCCGACTTATACAGACAAAAATCGGTGGCTGAGCTACAACAGATGGTAGAGGAGAAAGGACAGGAGGCACGGGGCCTCAAAAAGACTGAGCTGGTCAACTTACTGCAGTCCTTGGATGAGGACATGGTGGAGCGGGCCAGGAACACTGATCTGCCACCGGAGGATGGATACAGCAGGGGCTCGCAGCAGTCCCAGTCGCCCCGAGGGTTGGTGAACCCTCCTACCCGTGGGGATGTGGTGGCCGAGAGGGTGGCAAGCCGCCTGGCTTTCCTGGGGCCAAACCCACCACAGGACTTTGTAACCAGAACTATCTTGGCTGTGGAACAAGAATACTTGAGAGAGCTGGAACAAGCACGGTCCAGTTTGCATAGCCCGGCCACGGAGAATCGCAGTAACTCTGCAGAGTATTCATATAAGTTGCCGCACCAGCTGTTTAAAACTTTTGATGACACTGTGGGGGATATTGACTGGTTTCTACAGGACTTTGAGAGGCAATGCCGCCAGGTCCGGGTGGACCCACAGGACTGGGTACCCATACTAGCGGGGAAACTGACCGGACGGGCGGTGGATGCCTACCGGGCAATCCCAGAGGAATGGAGCTCAGATTACCCAGAGATCAAGAGAAGACTGCTGCAGTGCTATGCTATTACTCCGGACACGTACAGGAGACAATTCAGGGAGAGCAGGCGGCAGCAGAAGGACACCCACACAGAATGGGTATATACCCTAGAAAGAGCTTGCCGAAACTGAATGCAAGGCTGTGGGGTAAGGTCTGTGGAGGACTGCTATCAGCAGATCTTGTTGGAGCAATTCTTTCATCATGTTGCCCCTGAAGTGAGAGACTGGGTTCACGACCATAGCCCCCGCACGGTCACAGAGGCAGCTGAACTGGCAGATCGATTTGAGGAGTCACGGCGGATGGGGCAGCGGGCGGCTACGGTCCATGGGCCCGCAGGGACTAGGATGTTGGGAGGATCCACGGGTCCCTCCCGTCCTCCACAGGCCGGTCCATCTAGAGGGCCCTCAGGTCCCCCGGCTAGGAACAATCCGGGGCCAGAATGCTACCTGTGTCATCAACGAGGGCATCTGCGCCCTAACTGCCCCTTGAACAGGGCTGGTAACCGGCCCTCAGCAGGACCAGCCCGGTGGGGGCCCCCACCACCTCAGCCACGGGAGCCACCCCGGTCTGTCAATTGTGTTAGCACCCCGGAGGAGGAAGGGTATGACTGGCCCGCTCCCAGGGAAATCATACGGGGGCAGGATGATTTTGCACCCTGGGGACATTACCATGAGGTGGCTCTGGCTCAAGCGGCGGGTCTGGACAGCAGAAGCCATCACTTGCAGAAAATCCAGGTGGAAGGCTACCCAGCAGAGGGGCTGCGGGACTCAGGAGCAACACTGACCCTGGTGCAACCCCGGTGCTTACAGCGCCAGCACCGGACCAACCAAGCTGTGGAAGTGCGAGTGGCAGGGGGGAAAGTCTACCAGCTCCCTACGGCCAGGGTACATTTGGACCGGGGCACCGGGCAAGGACATTGAATTGTCGGGGTCATGCCAGGACTCCCGACCGACGTGCTGCTGGGGAATGACCTGGGACGACTTGAGAGCCAGTTCATCTCAGGTCACGTTGAAGATTGCCTGGCTGTCACACTGGCACAAGCCAGAACAGCAGCAGCGGTAAGTTCGAACGACCCAGCCCCGTCTTCCCCTTCCGATCCTGGGGTTACTCAGTGGGCGCCCCCGGCCGAGTTTAGGGATGCGCTACAGGTAGATCCCTCGCTATTAGGGTACAGGCGCAGGGCCGACAGTGGGGAGGTTAGCCCAAGTGGGGAGAAGGTATACTGGGAGCAGGGGCTGCTGTATAGAGAAACTATTTCCACGGGTCGGGATGGGGTAGAAGTAGCCAAAAAACAGCTGGTAGTACCCTCCCGATATAGATCTGCCCTTCTGGCTCTGGCTCACGAGGTCCCTTTGGCTGGGCACCTTGGGGCCAGGCGCACCGAAGAGCGACTTACCAGGACCTTTTTCTGGCCCCAAGTCTCCCGGAGTGTACACACGTTTTGCCGGACCTGTGACACCTGTCAGCGGGTGGGCAAACGGGGGGACCACCCTAAGGCTCCACTGCAGTCTTTACCTATTGTAGGGGTTCCCTTCCAGCGGGTGGCGGTGGACATCGTGGGTCCCTTGGCTAGGTGCAGCCGCTCAGGGAAGAAATTCATTCTCACGGTGGTGGATTTTGCCACCCGTTACCCTGAAGCTGTTGCCCTAGCCAATGTAACCGCAGAGTCCATAGCTGACGCTCTGGTGGGCATTTTCACGAGAGTAGGGTTCCCCCAGGAGATATTGTCAGACAGAGGGACACAGTTCACTTCTGAACTATTACAACAGGTGTGGAAGCTCTGTGGGGTGAAGGCGGCTCACACCACCGCTTATCACCCCCAGATGAATGGCTTATGTGAGAGGTTCAATGGGACCCTCAAGCAGATGCTGAGAGCATTTACCGACTCCTGTAGGGACTGGGAAAAGTATTTGCCCCATCTCCTCTTCGCATACCGAGAGGTGCCTCAGGAGTCCACGGGATTCTCGCCCTTTGAGCTATTATATGGGCGGAGAGTCCGGGGACCCCTGAACATCCTTCGGGAATACTGGGAGGAGAAATGTGAAACGGAGGAAACCCCAGCGGTTACCTATGTGCTGGAGCTTAGGGACCGTCTGGAGACCCTGTTGGGCATGGCCCGCCAGAATCTTCAGCGGGCTCAGGGCCGCCAGAAAGCCTACTATGACCAGCAGGCCAGGGTCAGAGAGTTTATAGTAGGACAGCAGGTGCTAGCTCTGCGGCCGGTCCGCCAGAACAAACTGCAGACTGCTTGGGAGGGCCCCTATCAGGTGGTGGGTCAGCAGGAGGAGACCACGTACCTTATAGCCAGGGGACCCCAGCTAAAGGATAGGCGGATCTGCCACATAAATGCCCTTAAGGCGTACGAGCAGAGACCTGAAGAGATTATGGCGATATGCACTCCCCCGGCTCAGGAGATTTTCTGTCCGCTGTGCAGGAGGAGGTGGAGGGGGGGTCCCTGCCCCTAGGTAGTCACCTTCCCGCAGATCGACAGGAGCAGCTGCGGGAAATAGTGGGCCGCTGGCCCGGGTTGTTCTCCCCTTTACCCGGTCGAACGTCCCTGACTGACCACCGAGTAGAGACGGGAGACACAGCCCTGCTTCGACAACCCGCCTACCGGGTACCTGAGGCTGTTAAGTCCCACATCCAGAGGGAACTTAGGGAGATGCAGGAGCTGGGGGTCATTGAGGAGTCAGACAGTCCCTGGGCTTCCCCGGTGGTGTTAGTGCCCAAGAAAGATGGCACTACCCGATTTTGTCTAGACTATAGGCGGCTAAATGAGAAAACAGTTACCGATGCCTACCCCATGCCTCGGGTGGATGATCTCCTAGATAGGCTGGCAGGAGCTCCCTATGTCACCACGCTAGACTTAAGCAAGGGTTATTGGCAGATTCCTCTGGCTCCAGAGGCCAGGCGCAAGTCAGCCTTCATCACCCCGTTTGGCCTGTACCAATTCACGGTCATGCCACTCGGGATGAAGAATGCCCCAGCTACATTTCAAAGGTTGGTTGACCGCCTGCTCAATGGAGCCCAGGAGTTTGCCTGCGCTTATTTGGATGATATAGCGATTTACAGCGAGTCCTGGGAGGATCATCTGCTCCACTTAGCCGCAGTGTTAGGGAGAATACACAAGGCGGGCTTAACCATCCGCCCTGACAAGTGTCAGGTAGGGAAAGGAGAGGTGCAGTATTTGGGTCACAGGGTAGGTAGTGGGTGCCAGAGACCGGATCCAGCTAAGATAGAGGCCATAGTGGCCTGGCCCCAGCCCCAGACTAAAAAACAGGTTTTAGCCTTCCTGGGAACCGCTGGGTATTACCGCCGGTTTGTACCCCGCTACAGCGATCTGGCCAAGCCCCTGACGGACCTGACCAAGAAAGCTCTACCCCGAGTGGTGTCCTGGACCCCAGCCTGTACCCAGGCTTTTGATGCCCTTAAGGCAGCGTTAGGGAAAACTCCTGTGCTTGCTGCTCCGGACTTTAACTGCCCGTTTCTGCTCCACACAGACGCCTCCAACGTCGGCTTGGGAGCAGTATTAAGCCAAGTGGACGAGTCCGGAGAAGAACATCCCATTGCCTACCAGAGCCGTAAGCTGCTGGACCGAGAGAAGGGCTATACAGCCATTGAGAAGGAATGTTTGGCTTTGGTATGGGCTATCAAGCGGCTGCAGCCTTATTTGTACGGACGGGAATTCACGGTGATTACGGATCATAACCCCCTGGTCTGGCTGAACAAGACTGCGGGGGATAACGGACGCTCATTACGGTGGAGCCTGGCCTTACAACCGTACACCTTCTCTGTTCAATACCGCTCTGGGAAGAACAACCGGAATGCGGATGGTCTATCCCGGCAAGAGGATGTGTAGGGGCAGCCGGGGGGGGGGGGTGCACTACCTGGCTGGTTCCTAAGACCTCCTCCAGGGATTATGGAGGTCTTGGGCGCTGAAAGGAGGGGGTGGTGTAACGGGTAGGGACCCGTTACTGGAGCTATACCCAAGAATCTGCCCGGGAAACCGGTCATGAAGGAGTGACATTCACGGGAACACGGGGCAGCCACTGGGCAATGGGATTCTATGCGGCCGGCCAGCGTCCCATTGAGAAAAAGGGAGTTAAAGGGACGCCATAGGATTAACATGGTGAATGGTCAGCCGCCCTCTGATTGGTGGACTGGGGTTTAAAGGGACGCCATAGACTTAACATGGCGAATGGTCGGCCCCGTTCTCATTGGCTCTCGAACATCGAGCCCAGAAGAGGATTTTCCCATTGACTTAGAACGGGGCCGTCGCTCGCTTCCTGATTGGCCGTCGACACTCGAACTGAGTTAAAGGGACTCCATAGACTTAACATGGGAAAATGTCGGTGGCCCAGGGATTGGCTGCAGGGACTCCGCGGCATGACCTCTGATTGGCTAACACCTAAAAGCGGAGGTCGAACGCTGGCGTCCCCAAGTCTACTGCCCTTTGTCCCGGGCAATCACCCCAGCCCATTGTATGTGTCCCAAGACCCATTGTGTCCCCAAAGTGTCCACAACCTTCTTTTGTGTGCATGTTAATAAGGTTACCTGTGTGCTATTGTCAGTGAATTCAGCCTTTTGTTAAGAAAATATGATTGATTTATCCTAACTCCATTAACTGTGCATAAAAGTTCTGTTTTCACGTAAATAAACTGTTCTTCTGGTTGACTAAGAAGCGTGTCTTGTGTCTTCATTGAGAGGTCGTATCAAGGGTCTTCTTGCGACCCCCACCTCTGGCGGAGAAGCGATACGGGGGACCGAGGGTTCGGCCAAACTTAGGTGGCTTCAGGGGCTCACTAGTCCGGTGCGAGAGCACAGAGCATCCCGGGGAGGTACGAACCCCGTTACAATTATTATATATGTCCATTACAGGGCACACATCATTCACAGTATATAGAGGAGAGCAGATTTGTTTGTTTGTATGTGTTGCACTTGCACTGATACTCTTAATATTTTAAGTTAACTTTTTTAAAATTAAGAGTTTGTGTTGAACCTATATTGTTTTGCTTTGCCAAACTGATCTCAAATGTAACCATGTCGTGATCACTGTTTCCCAAATGTTCCCCTACTTGGATACCATGTCTACGTTATTTGTTATACCAAGGTCCAATACACTGTTATTTTTTGTCAGCACTTCCACCATTTCTGACGGAGCTATCCCTAAGCATTTATGAAACAAGAATCTAGCCCCGACCACCCTTAGGTAATGGAAGCACCTTAAATATAGAAATAACAGGACAATATCCCACAAAATATACTTCAATTCAAATACCTAAATGCTTCACTCTTGATTATCAAGTCCCCCCAAAGGAAATTAATAAATAAAAATAAGTAATAAGGATGAAAACTCGCTCCCACATGGACCACATTAGACAGATGATTTTAAGATATATATAAGTTTATTATATTATTTATGCATATAGTAATATTTTTTTTTTGTCCTTAATATATTTGGAACTCTAGCTTTTTAAATGCAAGAGTGCGTCTAGGTGCTAGTTTGTTTGAGACACTATGTATCTGTGTTCAGAATCTGCGGACGGTCCCGTAGAGGCTCAGTCTATACTGCTGTACTTAAAATACACACCGATATAATGTTTGAAGTGCTGTGACCTTTATATTACTGCATATTGTTACATGTGTATGCATTTTTGTAGACTTTTGAGATTCCTCAACCAGTCAATGTGAATGGTCTTGTGACAATCTCCTTTTATGTGGATGTGTTTCAAGGCTACACATTGGGACATTATCTACACCCTGTTCCAAATTATTATGCAAATGATATTTTTCTGATTTACCTAAATAATTGATGTAAATAACAGTCAGCATAATTCTCATGTTTTCAACTATTAAGAGTACAATTCAAATTTTATTGAACAAACCTCCTAATGATAACAATGCACTGTTCCAAATTATTATGCACAGTAAGTTTCAAAACACTTTATAGGTTGTAAAGAACTGAAAATTGTCATTTGTTGTGTTTGCAGCATATTTACTGAAATTAAAAACTATTTCAATAAAACTTTTAACAACATTTTAACTTTTTAAACATTTTAACAGGTCACGTTACATTTCAACATAGGACCCCTTATTTGATAGCAGCTTCAGAAGTCTTGCATCCATTGAACTTGTGAGTTTTTGGACAGTTTCTGCTTGAATTTGTTTGCAAGATGTCAGAATACCCTCCCAGAGCTGCTGTTTGGATGTAAACTGCCTCCCACCCTCATAGATCTTTTGCTTCAGGATGCTCCAAAGGTTCTCAATAGGATTGAGGTCAGGGGAGGATGGAGGCCACACCATGACTTTCTCTCCTTTTATCCGCATAGCAGGCATTGATGCAGAGGTATTCTTTGCAGCATGAGATGGTGCATTGTCATGCATGAAGATGATTTTATTACGGAAAGCATAGTTCTTCCTTCTGTACCAGGGAAGAAAGTGGTCAGTCAGAAACTCCACATAATTTGCAGAGGTCATCTTTACACCTTGGAGGACCCTAAAGGTGCCAACCAGCTCTCTTCCCATGATTCCGGCCCAAAACATGACTCCACCACCGCCATGCTGACGTCGCAGCCTTGTTGGAACAGGGTGGCCGTCCACCAGCCATCCACTACTCCATCCATCTGGGCCATCCAGGGTTGCACGGCACTCATCAGTGAACAGGACTGTTTGAAAATTAGTCTTCATGTATTTTTCTGCCCAATGCAGCCGTTTCTGCTTGTAAGCATTGGTTAGTGGTGGCCGAATTGAAGGTTTATGCACAGTTGCAAGACTCTGGAGGACTCTACAACTTGATGTCCGTGGGACTCCAGAGGCACCAGCAGCTTCAAATATCTGTTTGCTGCTATGTAATGGTATTTTAGCAGCTGCTCTCTTGATCCGATGCATGGATCTGGCAGAAATCTTCCTCAATGTGCCTTTATCTGCACAAACCCGTATGTGCTCTGAATCAGCCACAAATCTCTTAACAGTGCGATGATCACGCTTAAATTTTCGTGAAATATCTAATGTTTTCATACCTCGTCCAAGGCATTGAACTATTTCACTCTTTTCGGCAGCAGAGAGATCCTTTTTCTTCCCCATATTGCTTGAAAATGGTGCTCTGCTTAATAATGTGGAACACCCACCTTTAGTAGTTTTTCCATAAATTGGGCTCACCTGGCAATCTAATTATCACAGGTGTCCGAGATTGTTTCTGATCAAAAGAGCCCTGAGACACAATTCCATCCATGAGTTAAACTGAAAACCAAAATATTTAATCTTTGTGACACTTAAATATCATTTGCATAATAATTTGGAACAGGGTGTAGTGTTGCAATATTTATATGCTTATATATAGGTGTACACTATTTTTTTCTGTACACTGACCAATTTTTATACATGGGATTTGCGATTTTTAAGCAATTCATATGAATAAAATATTAATCAATATAAGAGCGGTATTGTGTGGTACATGTGGGAGGGAGTTTTCTTCTTTATTTATTTTTATTTATTAATTTCCTTTGGGGGACTTGATAATCAAGGGTGATACATTTATGTATTTGAAATTAAGTATATATTTTGGCATACTGTCCTGTTGTTTCTATAATTAAGGTGGTTCCATTAACCGAGGGTGGTCAGCGCTAGATTCGAGTTCCATAAGTATCTGTTCGAGAAGTGGTTGGATCCCTCTTATGGAGCCTAAAAGCTGCAAGATCAATTCCCTGTATCTTTGTATCCCATACAGAAAAACTCAGTGGCATTATAGAACGTTGGCAGAACTTCCTTAAGTAGTGTCACTTTGGGGTTTGGAAGCCCCCGATACTGTATAGATGAGAGACATATTTTCATCTGTTAAAATAGAAACACCACTGCGCCTCCGCTATTTTTCTATTTTACTATCCCTAAACATGCTCACAAACCTGCTTCCCATAGCACTCTGACAGATCTCATGTCTCCAGTTGATATCTGAATAGTTAAAATCTCCCATAATTATAGTATGTCTAAGATGTGCAGCTTTCCTCAGCTGCAACAGTTGGTATCTCAACATTCTCATCCATATTTGTTGGTTTGTAGTATATACCCACAACAACTTCCTTTTTTTTACCTTTTAAGCCACAGTTAGCCTCAAGGACTACTCACAAGGACTCCACATTATGGCCAGTTTTCTCACAAATATTACCCCTTAAAACTGGATTTGGTTTCAAATATAAGTATATTCCTCCCCCTCATCTATTAATTCAACTGCTACTAAACAGGGAATAGCCCTCCTATATTTACAGCCCAATCATGTGTATCAGCCCACCACATTTTAGTTCTACCAATATGTCCAAATGCTCATTAACTTCCAGCAATTCTATTTATCCCATTTTACCTACCATTCACCGGCACACAATTCATTTTGATGTGTTTACGTATTTTACCCACTACTTGCCTTTTTTCAACATCCTCATTTAATAGAAGTTCCTCCCTATGGGCTACATTTATCCCCACCCCATTCCATCCCCATGATCCTTTACTTATACCCAGTTCCCATCTACTTTATCTACCCCATTTGTACCATCTATACCCTGCTCCCCTTTCCTAGTTTAATAGCTCTTCCATCCTTCTTAGCATTCTATCCCCTAGCACAGTGGCTCCCTTACCATTTAGGTTCAATACATCACTTCTATAGAGATTGTACCCAAGAGCAAAGTTAGCCTTGTGCTCTAAAAACTCCAAACCCTCCTTACTACACCAATACTTAAGCCGTGCAGTAAGCTCCCTCTGCCTTCCTGCACTGGAGCATGGTAGAGGTAGTATTTCAGAAAACTACACTGGAGTGACCTACACTCCAGAGGGAGTGAGCTCAATACCATGGTTCCTGTGCTCCATATGGACTAAAGAGAAAAGGATTTAATGGTAAGTTTGCTAAAATCCTATTATTTTCGGCATGTGTTTTAGAATAGTTCAGTACATCTTTCCCTGATTAAAAGTAGCTCCCATTAAAGAAAAGGTTGGCGACCCCTGCTATACACATAATAATTTTCTTACTGGTCATAGTCTTATATTTTTTGTGGAGTATTTATTGTTAACTTTGCATAATTACAGATGTTGCTTTTTAAGCTTTTTTAGAAATAGTTTGGGGACCCTTAACGAATACAGCTGGAGACTATTTGGAAGGTATCAGTTACTCACTGAGGGTAGTTGGGTATTATTCCAGATTCTCCATCCTTCATGGTGTAGGCATTGACTCTGTGAGCAAACCACTGATAGCGGTTTTTGAACATAGTGTCTGTGATATGCAGGATTTCTCCACAGGTCACCTGCAAGCCACCTCCTACACGCCCAGCCATGGATTGGTTTACTCTAACATAAAAAGAATCCCCTGATGTGACAGAGTCACTTTCTATATCTCTCAGAAGTTTACGATAATCTGAAAAACAAAAATGGTGATTTCTGGGATGACATGTATACCATTCATGTTGTCACTTTGCCAATTTACAGAAAATGTTCAGTTTGAATCACTGTTTCGATTTTTCATTTTAAGGATAGGATTTTTAAGTTATTAAAGGAAACCTAATAACTCCAAGAACTAAACCCCTACTTACCCTCCACTGTCCATTCTACAAGTCCTGTCACCATTCACTCCTCCAGCTCAGTCACTGTATTCTACTACAGATTGGTGTTTGTCTACGCCTCTGTGTGAATGTCTACTCCTCCGACCCATACATTGTTTTCCATTCCAGCCCAGCCACTGTTCTCTGTCACTATCATATCCACTAGCCAAGTTATTGTTCTCTGCACTTAGTTGCGGTCCACTTCTCTAGCATATGTACTGCCCACTTCACTATCCCACTCACAGTCCATGCCACTATCCCATTCATGGTTTACTGCATCAGTCGTTGTCCACACCTTTCAGCTCAATTACTTTCCACTTCCAGATCCCAGTCATTGTCAACCCTTCAAGCCAATACATTGTTTGCTAATTCAGCCTTGTCCACTACTATAGGCCATACAGAGTCCATAAATCCTGCATAGTCACTGTCCATTCCTCTAGTCTATAAATTTGCTTTAACTCAGTCCAGTCACTGCTCACTGCATTATGTTCCTCCAGTTCAGGTGCTGTCTTCTCATGCAGAAGACTCCTTGTTTCTTCATTGTTGTCCACCTTCAGCCCAGTGACTGTCTTATTTACCATCCCCCTCCTCCAGCCTATACACTATATACTTGCTTTAACTCAGTCCAGTCACTGCTCACTGCATTATGTTCCTCCAGTTCAGGTGCTGTTTACTCATGCAGAAGACTCCTTGTTTCTTCATCGTTGTCCACCTCATCCCAGTGACTGTCTTATTTACCATCCCCCTCCTCCAGCCCATACACTTTTTGCTAATCCAGCCCTGTCACTGTCGATTTTTCCAGGCTATACACAGTCTACAAATCCTGCCTGGTCACTTTCCTCCTCCAGTCCAATCACCATTCACTGCACTGTGTTCCTCCAGCTCAGTCACTGTTCTCCCCATCAGGCCGATCAAAGTATGCTCCTCCAGGTCATGCAACATCCTCTGTTCCAGCTTAGTAAGTGCCTTGTCCTTCTAAATAGTCCTTTTTGTCTAGCCCACTCATTTATCTATTTCCATTTCTATCCAAATATCTTCTCTATCTACCCCTGTCCCCATCAATTATCTTATTTAAATTCTGACCTCTTGAAGGAAATGCTTCTGTTCTCTGTGTGACACGTGCTTGGGATTTTGCACACCAACATGCACATAGAACAAGGAATTTTTCCAGCGTGTTGGAGACCTCTCTTAACATTCAAAAGGTTAAAAAGCTCACTTGAATCAATGGTAATTTTAGGCAGTTTTATTTATCCATTAGTTTGCTTAATTACTTCGTCTGTACATCATCCTCACTCTTTCACTAACAATGATACAAACCCTTCAGAAATGACATACCAAATAAAGGCAAGAGTTTAAACTATCAAGCCACAGTTTACTTCTCTTCAAAGGGTATATATATATCAACAATCAAATACATAGAAACATAAAATTTGAGAGCAGTTAAGAACTATTTGGCCCATCTAGTCTGCTAATTTTTTCTACCATAAAAATCTCAAACTTATTTGGTCCTTGGTCTCGCCTTATGCCTATCCCATGCATGCTTACATTACCCCACTGTATTAACCGCCACCACTTCACCTGGTAGGCTATTCCACTTTTCTACTACCCTCTTACTGCAGTAAAACATTTTTACATTCCATCTAAGCATCTGTCCATCTAGTTTTAGACTATGACCTATTGTCCTAACATTTCTACTTCTTTAAAATATACTTCCCTTCTGTACGTTGTTGAAATCCTTTATGTATTTTTTGCCTTCCTTTGGATCAACAGGGGTGATTTGGCATGGGCTGGACTTGATGGAGCATGTCTGTTTTTCAGCCTCATGAATATGTTACTATTTGAATGTTTCTATCATATCCCATCTCTCTTCCCTCCTACAAGCTATATGTGCTCAGATCCTTTAATCTATCCTGATATTTTTTATCCTGTAATCCATTTACCATTTTAGTAGGCCTTCTCGGAGTTCTCTCTATAATATATATATCCTTCTGGAAATGGGGTCTCCAGTACTACACACTATACACTAGGCAAAGTCTAACTAGTGATCTGTAGAGTGCCATGACCACTTTCCTCTTTCTGCTAAGTCATAAGAAATAATTACTCCCAAGTCCTTTTCCTCTGTTGTCAAAGACAGCACAATACCCTTAATACTATATTCAGGCTTCAGTTTGTTACGTCCCATTATATTATATTTCTCTTACGTCCCATACAGAACAGAGGAACCACGAGGTAAAGCTCTCCCCTCCAGGAGGTCAGGGCTCTTAAAAAAAAAAAAAAAAAAAAAAAAAAAAAAAAAAAAAAAAAGGATGTTTGGGGCAAAGACTCTCTCCTCTTCCTGTAGCTCAACCCCCTGTCTATTTTCCAGATTCATGCTTCCTGCCTTCCAAGAAAGGAGTGGGCAGAGGATTTTATTATTTTTACTTAGATATGGGGCTATATAGTCCCCCATTAGGTGGGCTCCCATCAGTTCCCTGTAGTTCGACTGCCTAGTTCACGGGTACTTTGTGGATTTCGTTCCCTGTGGAGGTTGACTTTATCACAAGTCTGCTCCTCATGGCTGAGTCTCTTGGAGATTCTGCTCCTTTGAGATGGGAGCCTGAAAGATAGAAAGCTGATGAGTTACCCTTTGAGTGCCTTGGTCCACAGTATTTCCGATTCTGAGCTTCTTACACTCACTGTGAGTTTGTATTATGCACCACTGTATAGCTCTTATCTACTCTACGTTACTCTGGGGGTACAGATGGCTGCTGTAAATTCATATTAACCCTTCCTCTGCTGTTCAATAATTTATTTATCTATTTTAGGGAGCTTCTCATCACCCCCATACCACTTTAATATTTATTTATTTTTTTACCTCCCCCGGTGTCCCTAGGGAGTTTGGGTTTTTTCTGTGTTTTTATTTAAAAGTTTTTTTTTTTTTTCTTTTTCATGCATGGCTCTCAGAGCCTGCCTGTGGCCATCTTTGCTTCATAGGCTTTACTGGAAGACATATCTCTGCAACCGTTTATACTAGAAAGGTCAGATAGGGCTTTTCTTGTTTACTCATGCTCCAATCACATGGACCACTTTGTGAGTGTCCATGTAGTGCACTGAGGTTCACAGCTGGAGAGCCATGTATTGCTAGGCAACAATTAAGGAATAAGACTACATTTCCCATAATTCCCCAGTTCTCTGGCTTTTTTTCCGATTGGCTGGTACCCTTTGCTGGTGGCCATCTTACTTCTCCATTGATTACCCTAGACAGAGGCTGACTCTCCTGCTCTCCTCTCCAGTTTAACATTTTGCATACCAGATAAGTACTTCTTTAGGTCTTTCTGGGGGCTTTGCATTATACTGGGGATATTTTAATTAGTTTTAGGCACTTTCTTCTGGACATGTCTGACCTTAAGGGGGAATATGGGTAAATTCGAGGATTCAGGACCCCCCCTCTCTCAACTACCTTTTCCTCATGCCATGCAGGGCTTCGAGTGGAATATTCTGAGTCTCTATGCCCCTTATGTACTATGGCTCCTACCAGTCCCCCAGGGTTATCCAGAACTTATCTTGAGCCTGTTAAACTCTGCTGTCTTCTGTGGCAGCGATCCTTTCTTCCATTCAAAGAGTTCTCCATTCTTGGAAACCTTTACCCATTTTTAAACAGATTGAACCTGTTTTTAAGGGTCACACTCAGGTTATAGGGGTTTCATCTGAGGAATTTGATTTAGAAGATGATGAATATATGGACACCTCCTTCTCCTTTGGAGATTCCTATAAAGCTGACCCTTTGCTCGCTGTTGAAGGCTCATCAAAGTGGTATTGAAGACCCTTTAGGTCTCTGCGGCTGCTCATAGGGGGTAGGGGGAATCCAGATTCTCTTGATATATTCCAGAGTACCAAGAGAGATACTCCTATCTTTCCACCCAACACTCTTGACCAGATACTTCTGGAAGAATGGAAAACTCCAGATAAGAGACTTTTTCTTAATAAATATTTCACTAAACTGTACCTTTTTATGGCTGAGGAGCTAGCATAGTGGGCCTCTTCTCCATCTCTTGACTCCCCTATTTCTCACCTGATTAAAAATACTGCCCTTCCCTTGGCGGATGCCACGGGCTTAAGGTCCGGGCTGATAAGTGGCTTGATTCTCTTCTTAAGCCCATCTCTGCAGCCACTGAGACAGTGCAGAGGACTATTTTTTGCCTCTTCTTGGGTCAGCTGATGCTATGTGGGGAGAAAAGATATCTGACGCTATGCATTCCGATGTTCCTAGAGAGGACATGCTGCTTTTACTAGCTAACATTATGGAAGTTAATGCCTTTATTATTGAAGCCCTGTTTGATGTGGCTAGATTTTCAGGAAAATCTTCAGCCTTCTCTGTTTTCATGCGCCACACTCTGTGGCTTAAGATTTGGTCTGCAGACCACTCTTCTAAGAAGTCACTTGTGTCCCTGCTTTTGGGCCTGACCTGAAGCAGACCATTAGTAATGCTATTGGTGACAAAAAAGCACCCCGTGAAACCAGATTTCCACCTTTCTGGCAAGGACGCTTGTCTTTCATCCTGCTTACCAATCTGGAGAGCAGAGGGTGCAAATCTCTCAGGTCTTTCCAAGTGATCCCCCACATGAAAATCCAGACAGAGTTGGCAGAACAAGAAATCTTCAAAAGTCTAACAAGCCAACCTCCATATGACTTGCATATTCCTGGTCCATTGTTTCCCATAGAGGCCCATCTACACGTTTTTCGAGATGCCTGGTCATCCTCCATAATGGACAGTGGGTTTTGAGGGCAGTATCAGAAGAGTACCGCATAGATTTCATTTCCTTCCTCCCTATTGCTTCTTATTGTTAAAGGTTCCAAGAAACCCAGCAAAAGCACAGCTTTTCAACAACGCGGTCTCCATTTTCTGGAAAAACAGGTTCTAGTGCCAGTCCCAGCCCAAGAGCATATATCAGGTTTCCATTCCAACCTTTTTGTTGTTCCCAAAAAGGACAGCGGCTGCCATCCTATTTTGGACCTGAAGTGTCTTAACCAGTACTTGATTGCTACGTGCTTCAAGTTGAAATCTTTGAATTCTGTCATCACAGTGATGAGCCTTGGGGAGCTTCTAACCTTCTGAATTTTCATGAACCATATCTGCATGTCCACAATCCTCCTGGAACACCAACGCTTCCTGCCTTTTGCTTTCGCTTCTAATCACTACCAGTTCATGGCACTGCCGTATGGCCTGGCTTTAGCACCCAGAATCTTCACAAAGATAATGGGAGCCCTCGCTGCAAACATCCTTGCCCAAGGCATTTCTCTGACACAATATTTGGATGATCTGCTGATCAAGGCTCCATTTTTGTCATCTGTCTAATTATACCTTGTTTCACTTATATAGGCACTGATTTGTACAACTAAGGCTCTTATAATTATTTTTTTTATTTATGTGTTCCCTATACTGACCAGAACTCTAGCAATGTATTCAGCACTTGACCCTTATGTATTCTGTATGTCTTCCATTACCACTTTAGATTGTAAGCTTTCAGGCAGGGACCTCAATTCCATTATTTCACTTTACAAAGCACTTGTCTGTATTGTCTAAACCCTAAAATTGTAAAGCTCTGCGTACACTTGTGGCGCTCTATAAATAAACATATTAATTCATTGCCCTCAGTTTTTATTGACTAGGTAGCTTCCCCTCTCCATGTACTTTGGCACATCTCATAATGTATTTAGCCTCCTTCAGTCTTATTTTGTAGAGACAGCTATCTTTCGCCTTCTGCATCTGCTTATATTTCTTAAATGCTACTTTTTTTCTCCTTTGCTATATTTGCCATTTCTGCCGAGTGCCACAGTGGTTTTCTTTTTCTTTTACCCTTACTGACAAGTCTGATGCAATGCCCTGTTACATTTAATAAAGCACTTTTCAGATAATGTTATTTCTACTGGACTCCATCTAAAGATCTCCATGCTGTCAAAGACTGACCTAAATATGTTTTCTAGAAACTTTGCTTAAGTTTGATGCAACTCAGCCTCTGTGTGTGTATATTAAACCACACTGATTGATGATCACAGACAATGGCATATTTTGTAAGGTTACTATATATATATATATATATATATATATATATATATATATATATATATATAATATGTGTGTGTGTGTGAGAAATCATGCTTAAAATATTTGATGTATTTTTAACTAAAAAGTGGAAAGTGTGGGGCTGACAAAATGTTTTTAAATAGATAGGGAAAGGAGCAAGCTAGACAAGCCAATTAGTTCTGCCATCATATTCTATGTTTCTATGTCCAGGGCACAATTGTATCCAAAGATAGCCTTGACTGAAGTTGTATAGGATAATGTACCATGAAATTTTTATCTGCCCACAAAAAAGGTTAAAATCAGTGAAAATTCAGGATATCTTTGTGTTCCACTTTTTCTTTGAACACAGTGTCCAAAAATACTTAGTTTAATAAATGCCACAAACATAACTTGAATGGTGTGTGTTAAAATCATCTCAACTGGTACAATAGCCCTTTTGGGGCTCGATTCTATCACCCATGTGAAAAAAAACTGGGACAGTTGTTTTGACAGCACGGTTTGTTATTCTATTAACTGCACTGTCAAAAACTGCCGCCACGCAAAAACGTCCAACGGGTGCAAATTTTGTTGCCATTGTACACCACTTAAAACTATTTTAAATTGTTATTCTATTACATATGGCTTCAACTCACATTAAGGAACACATGTTTAATCGCTAAAAATCTGCGCCATCAAATGAAGATGCAGAGTCCCTAAGGTGAGGTGAAAACCAACAGTGCGTATGTTAGAAAACTGGTTTCCAACACACACTTGTGCTTAACAACAAAAGAAAATTAACCCTATGAGTGCCAGTGGGGTATGCAAAGCATAGTACAGCATTGCATACCCCACTGACACTCACAGGGTTAATCTCACTACAGTTAACACATCCCCTGAAAAATAAAATCTGACCTTTAATCCTGATGTCCAGCAGGGTCTCCATTACCCTAGTCAGCGACTGTCTGTCTTCTTCTTTAATCTTCTATCATCTCTCTTATTGTTTCCTTCTTCTTTCTTCATTAAAATCTGTTAAAAAAAAAAATAAAATAACCCAATTAGAGTTCTTAATGTAAATAAAATAATGTCCCCAAGAAATGACGCACTTAACCTTTTGAGTGCCACAGGGCTACTGAACACATTGCAAAGTAATGTGTTGCGTACCCCTCTGGCACTCAAAGGGTTAACCCTTTTGAGTATTGGAGGGTTACCCCTCTGGCGTTCAAAGGGTTAAATGAAGTGTGACATAGCTCTCCAAAGTGAAACGTCAGTCTATTTGTACCAAATTAAAAAAAAAAAATCATTTTATGTTCCATATAAAAATATGTTGCATTCCCCCCTGCTAGAAGTCGATTGGCTGCGAGGTGCGTAAGCACACATCACAGAAAATTGGAGGCTGCTAATCCTTTTGAACATATAAAAGGCAGTCTCCATTCAAAATTCTCTCATTAGGACCCAGTATCTGTTGAGGGGCAGGATTGTGACTATGAGCATGCCTACCTCTGCCAGCGTAGCCAGTGGCTGCAGCGGACATTTATGCATACTTGCAACATATTTTTATATGGCACATAAAATTATTACTTTTTTTTTTTTTTTCACTTTGGAGAGCTATATCATACTTCATTTAACCCTTTGATTGCTGCAGGGATACAACTCCTCTGGCACTCAAAGGGTTAAATGTGGCATCTCTTGGGGGTCTTATTTTATTTACAATAAACTCTCATTGGATTATTAATTTTTTTTTAACAGTTATTACTGAAGAAAGAAGAAAAGAAGAAGGAAACAAGAAGGCAGGAGAGGCAAGATTCAGGACGAAGGCGGACAGTGGATGACAGGTGTGTGTTACATTTCTGGTTCTTAGGATAGTGTTAGGGGTAGTATTATTTGTCATGTTAGTGATAGTGTAGGGTTAGTGTTTGATATATGGGGGAGGGTGACTGTGTTTTGCGCTCACTCTCACTATGTCAAACAACAAGAGTTGGCTTTTTTCCTTTGTTCCCACAAATCAATCTATTTAGCACGAGTGTGAACTAAAATTTATGAGTGTTTGGCAACAACATGGGTTTTGGCCACCAATACCTCTTTGTTCATGTATCGGTCCAGCTATAGAATAGCTGAAATACATAAGTGGCTTTGTTGCTCTGTGTGTTTTTTTTTTGTTTTTTTTTTTCTTCCCTTACCAGCTGTTTTACCGGAGGGCATAGAATCGAGCCCTTGATGTTATTCAGAATTGAACTTATGTATCAGGTGATTTGTGGCATAAAATTGAGAATCTGAGACATAAAATGGAACAGCGGCATGACATTTACCTTAGCCTTGAGGAAAACCAGTGTAATGTGTTACTCCAAAGGATAAAATATTATCTGAGAAGTTATTCAGTGCATTTTATATAATAATGCTACATGAAGATATGCACTGTTTTGCTTCATAAGAGGAAGGTGAAAAAAAAATATACTGCACTAGTTTGTTACATTACCTTAAATTATCTTGGTGAAAAACAAATGTGGATTTGTTTTTTTAAATCTTTACAAAATGGATGATTTTATTGTAGGGCCCAGGTGTTTATTAGTTTGTAACCTCTGACTGGGTCAGATATGCAAGGATATGAAGGCAACCCTTGGATGTATTACTGTGCCTACCGTCCATGTTGCATTTGACAGACAGACAGCAGAATCCATTCACCCTGTTAAGTGTACAGTGAGCGTCCTCAGAGGTCATTCCTTCCAGGGCCACCTTGTAAGAGGGATTCATGACATCAAAGTCTACCTGTATAGATATAAATTTAGAGCAAAAATATGAGTTCTAAGGAAACAACTGTATTTATGTCAATGTCCATGTGTGCACAGTGACCGTTGCATGTATTAGTACAGTCAGGTGATGTAACTGAAAAACGACTGATGGAAGTGTGTGTGCGTGTGTCTATATACAGAAGTGGAGTGTGCTGGTTTATGAAATGCCTTTTTCAGCATTATATTTTTTCAACAAACTTAGGTATGACATTTATTTTGTTACCGTAAATAACCATTTGACTGTCATGTTATTGAGCATGGCACTAAAACAGTTGAATGTAGCTGTGAAATTGACTTTTGTTGCAAAAGTAGGATGCTAAAGAAACACACACTGATGGACTGCTCTAGTTACTTTGAAGTTCAGCAGAATGAAAATGTAGCAAGTATCCCACATTAAAATGGTGATCTGATCACATTAGTCGCAAAATGTTATTTATTTGTAAATCGGTGGAAGAATTTTTTTGTGAACTTACCATTATATCCTTTTTTCTTTAGTCCATATGGAACACAGGAACCATGAGGGTTGTGCTCCCTCCACCAGTGGGCAGGGCAATTCAAAAAACTGAAAGGTTCTTTTGGGCGGAGACTCCCTCCTGGTCCAGCTCAACCCCCACTTTAACCAAGATTCATGTGTAACAAGTACCACAGAAAAGAACCAAAAGCAGGAAGAAGAACAGAAACCCCCTAAACAAAAATCCCAAGAGGGCTCCTCTAATGGAAACACAGGAATACTTTTTTCTCTGGGTGGGAGTCCTGGAAAAGGATTTAATGGTAAGTACACTAAAATCCTATTTTCTCTTATGTCCAACATGCAACACAGGACCCATGAGGATATATGAAACCATCCCAAAGATTACAGGGAGGGAAAAGAGAAAATACTCTCCCATAGGATACCAGTATTCCACAGGACTAAACAGGAACAGAGATCGATATGTAGCCAATGCGATCGCTCCACCTTAGTGACAGACAGCCTCCTTCATCAGAGGATGATGGGTAGTGGGACGGGAGCTGCCTTTGGTCGGCAAGGTTCGGCAAGCCGGAAGTAGGCTGCCTGACACTTTTTAAACCTTAATTTTTGAGCATGTAACTGTTTTTTTAAAACAAAGAGCCAAAATCTCCTAAAAACAGAGAAAAATATAATATTCAGGTTCCTGGGGAGCTCAAAATAGGTTTTCAGTAGTATTCAAATAGTTATATATATGTGTGTAGTCAGGAGAGCTACAAGAACTATATCTTGGCTACATATACAAATTAATCGAAAAGAAGTATGTGCATCAAATCCTGGCCTTTACCAATAAATAACCAGTAACTTACTATAGATAACAAGTAGTGGGGTTCAGTTACATATTTCTGATGACAAACACGATGAGCTTTCCTGCCCCATCAAGGCACCCCAGATGTAGGCAAGTCCCTACTGCCTCAAATCCAAATTAACATGTATTTAGTATAAGGTAATTAGAAATCAGTGATACCTTCTTACCTCTACTGCGAGCAAAACCCTTGTGAGGGGAAAAAGGGAGGTACTTATACCTTCCCTAAAAAATGCTAACACCTGAATATACAGAGAGAAGCCAAAACATAGAAAAATATAATATACGGGTTCCTGTTCTGGGGAGCTCAAAATAGATTTTCAATAGTATTCAAATAGTTATATATGTGTGTGTTGTAAGGAGAGATGCAAGAACTATATCTTGGCTACATATACAGGTTAAGCAAAATGAAGTCAGAGCATCAACTCCCGACTTTTACCAATAAATAACGTGTTTCTTACTATAGATAACAAGCAGTGGGGTCTAGTTATATGATTCTGGCCACAACCATGATAAAGCTTGTCTTTCCTATCAAGGCACTCCAGATTTAGGCAAGTACCTAGCTGCCACAAATCCAAATGAACATGTATTAAGTACAATGCAAACATGCCATAAATTTATACAGGTTCATGTGGAGCTCAAAATAGCATTTTCAATAATATTCAAGTTGTTTTATATGTGTGGATTCAGGAAAGCTGCAAGAACTACAGTAATGTGCAAAAGTTTTAGGCAGGTGTGAAAAAACGCTGTAAAGTAAGAATGCTTTAATAGTTTATTGTTATCAATTAACAAAATGCAAATATTTGGTATGACCACCCTTTGCATTCAAAACAGCATCAGTTTTTCTAGGTAAACTTACACACTGTTTATTAAAGGCATATTAATACTTATGTTTAAAAATGTTCTAATATTGTAGAGATTAACGATAGAAGTAGAATAACCTACCTCCCATCTCTCAAAACATTATCGGTTGCGAGTTTGTAGCATTTAAAGTTATCCCCTCCCTGAAGTCAGCTCTCTGGCTGACTGCAGGAAAACCTGGTCCCTGGACAGTCAGAGGCTCTTCAGCAGAGCCGAGCTATTTAGAATGAAATACTTCACTGGAATGGTCTACAAAGTGTGCTTGCAAACCAGGCGGCACTCTTTGTAGACCATTCTCGGCTCTGCTGAAGAGACTCTGACGGTCCTGGGACCAGATTCTCCTGCAATCAGCTAGAGCTGACGTCGGGGAAAGAGGAGGGAGGGGGGAGCTTTAAATGCTTTGAACTCACAAACTACAGGATGTAGGTTATTCTATTTCTATTGTTAATCTCTACAATATTAGAAATTTTTAAGCATAAGTACTACTATCCTTTTTAGGAACTCAGCAGGTAGGTTGTTCCAAACATCTCTGAGAACTAACAAAGTTTTTCTGTGGATTTAGGCAGCCTCAGTTAATTCTCTATCTTCATGTAACCCCAGACAGACTCGATGATGTTGAGGTCAAGGCTCTGTGGGGCCATACCATCACTTCAAGGGCTTCTTGTTCTTCTTTACGCTGAAGATAGACCCATGACGGTCCAGGACCGTCATGGCTTGTTTTCACTTAAGGACCCATGATGACTGCACGCGGTTCGGAGAGTCCGGAATCTGATTCTGCAAAAAAAAAAAAATAAATAAATAATAAAAAATAAATGGTTCCTGGTCCTTAAGTGAAGGCTGTGTGCATGCACGGCCGGTCCTTAAGGGGTTAATGACTTTGGCTATATGTTTGGGGTCGTTGTCATGCTGCAGAATAAATTTGGGGCCAATTAGATGCCTCCTTGATGGTACTGATTGATGGATAAGTATATGCCTGTACTTCTCAGCTTTGAGAATACCATTAATTATGACCAAATCCCAAGTCCATTTGCAGAAATGCAGCCTGAAACTTGCATGGTACCTCCACCATGCATCACTGTGGGCTGCAGACACTCATTCTTGTACTGTTCTCCAGCCCTTCGGCTAACAAACTGCCTTCTGACATATATATATATATATATATATATATATATATATATATATATATATATATATATATATATATATATATATTTCAAATTTTGACTCATCAGTCCAGAGTACCTGCTGTCATTTCTCTGCACCCCAGTTCCTGTATTTTGGTGCATAGTTGAGTCGCTCGGTCTTGTTTCCATGTCGGAGGTATGGCTTTTTGGCTGTAAGTCTTCCATGAAGACCACTTCTGACCAGATGTCCACGGACAGTAAATGGGTGTATGCAGCCACCAATGTAGACCTTCCCTTGTTCAAGGGAACAGGGTCATGGAGTGAGATAGGTGAGATCACTGTTGGAACCAATTTCTATGAATGTCCAGCTGGAGTTCCCTTGTGTGAAACTCAGCATAATAGACCATTTATACGCAGACATTAGTTGTCCCAGGATCCTCATGTAAGCCATGATTGTCGCTGTAGGCCATGCCTGTGAATAAGTGCCTATATTTACATTGCACTTTGGCAACATTTTTGTATTTTATTAACTTCTTTATACAATAAAATCATCTTTTACTACGTTGGAGTCTGATTGGAAGTCTAGCGGACCCATAGAAGCTCCCCCTTACTGTGTGGATTTCATGCTAGAGCCAGTGACATGTCCTGGAACAGGATATGGATATTTTCCTCCAGTAACAACACCCTTGAAGGGTGTTGAACTTCATCCCCAGAATGAACAGGACCTGGAATAGGACTGGAGAGGTCTTCTGGAGATTTAGAACCCAACCGTGGTACACCAGAATGCAGGCACACTCTTGGATATGTTTTGGCAAAATTTCTTCTGAAGGAGCCTTGCTCAGAAAGTCATCCAGATATGCAGTCAGTGAGATGCCTTGAGAGCGGATGTATAAAGCCATGGTCTTTATAAAGATTCTCGAAGCTGAGACCAGGCCGAAAGGCAGTGCAGTGGATTGGTAATAAGTGCATGAGAAAGCAAAACAAAAGGAAAGGTTTGTAGTCTGTATGAATCAGGACGTGCAGGTAGGCTTCCTGAAGATCCAGAGAAGCCAGGAACTCTCCAGGACACATCACTGAGATGACGGAGCACAAACAGTCAATCTTGAGCACATAGTGGTTGAGGCATTTCAAGTCCAGAATGGGATGGCAGCCATTGTCCTTCTTGGGAACTACAAAAAGGTTGGAATAAAAACCTGAAAATAGCTCTTGGGTTAGGAATGGAACCAGGACTTGCTTTTCCAGCAGAGAAGAGACTGTGTCTTTCTATAATGAGACACGTTCGCTCTCGGTACCATGGAACCCTTGACAAAAAGAGGCGATGCAGAGGAAGGGACTTGAAATCTATACAGCACTCTTTTGAAGCAACTAGCAGTACCCACTGGGCCATCACAGAAGTTGCCTAGGTGTCTTGATAAAGATGGAGGTGACCCCCTACAGGTAATGATGGACCAGGAAGCAGAGAGTAATGCATAGGATGGCTTGTCAGACTTAGGTTTTGGAGCAGACTTCTTGCTTTGTCAAGTCTCTTTGGACTTTGGGGTAGGGCAAGCCTGGGAGACCTGAGGGGTCTTGAACCCTCTGATCCCCAAACTGGTGTGGGGGACAACATCCACACACCTTCCTTGAAAAAAAGGAATGGTTAGAAGATATCTGTGGTAGGCGCATGCTCATTGAATCTATGGTAGGTCCTGACACGGCAATCCAGATATTCAGAGTTCCAGGAGAGGAAGAAGTGGACAGGGAATGCAAGAATGCTGCCCGCTGCTCCTATTTCACAACTGCCTCCAGATGGGTGATCCTGGTTAATGCGGCATAGAGGAAGCTGGGGGGAAGTCTGACTGCAGAAAGGGGGGCAGGCAAGTACTAATATTGAGGTGGGGAAGACTGGGAAGGAAGATTGAGGGATGTATTTACATTTTTTTTGTGTGTTTGTTTTTTTCCCCACTCGTGTATAATACGCACCCCACACTTCACATAGGGTGAAGTGGAGTAAAAATGTGCATATATCCGATTACAGTAATCATTAACTTCCAAAATATCAACAGGCATAATCAACAAGTCTTCCTTAAAAACATCAGAGTGAATGGCTTCAGAAAGCAGCTCACCCAGGTATCTGTAGCCCTATTAACCCAGGCAGAAGCAAAAGCTGCCACTTTGGAGCTTCTCAGACTGATCCTTAAGGCCTGCAACATCTGTCAATGGAAGACTTGTATTCTTGACTAAATGTGATGTAGGGGATCAATTGAAGGGGGAAAAGCCCACTGCACTAGTGCCTCAGCCATAAAGAGGTATAATTTTGAGTTACGCCTATTAAGAAAAAAGTTCTAATGTGTAGTATTCCACTCCTCCAATAGGGAGCTGTTAGGAGGGAAGACAGAAAAGTCTTTCTTGTGTCTCTGGAAGATATCTGGAGAGGCATGTCCCTCATCAGAGGTCTCAGAAACCTGGATGGCCTCCAACACTGCTCTGTTGAGCTCCTCTGCTGGTGGGAGCTTCCTCCGATTCAATCTGCTAATCACATGTTTCAACTAATTGAGAATGTCCCCTAAAACAGGATTATCTTGCCTGATGGGGGGCATTGATAACCAAGAACGAATGACCCCTGAATTGACACGAAAATTAATGCCACTGAAGACATTAGGGTTTTAACCCAAGCTGCCTCTTGATCAGTGCTGGATGGTCCCAGGGGTGTATTACATATCACAGTACAGTAGGGACATAAGGACCCAGAATATTGCATTGGAAGTCCAGCATGGCATGATGAACAATGCAGCTCAGAATTACACTGCTGGAGGGTAATAAGAGAAACGTTAGACGTAAGCAGGTAGACACTTATGGCCAGTGAAGGCAGGGATTCTGGGCAGAGCAATGCAGGCCGGGCTGACGAGGAAAGCAAAGTATAATTTATATATACAGGCACATAAAGTAGGAAGCACTCTTAGGGAGAGCTGGGAGGGAGGTGGGAAGAGATTAACAGGGGAAGTCCTGCAGAGCTGAGTTGTCAGATGTGTCGCCAGTTGCTGCTGTGCTCAGCCACTCAAGGAATTTTTGCACGGAAAGGTGGAATACGGCGAGAACACTGTGTGCGCATGCATATATATAGCGTGGCATTTTAATACAGGGCTTCAATTTCCACTCGCCCTCACTCAATTTCTCCTCACCAAATGCGAGGAGGTGAGTGTAAATTTTGATATATATATATATATATACATACCTGGGAACTCTCCGGATTTGCCCCGGAGACTCCGGTTCTGACAGAACTTTACCGGGTCTCCGGGGCAGAGGCTGATTCCTCCGGATGTGGAGAGTTTCTATTGAAACTCTGCCACATCCGCTTTTTCTCCAGCTGATCCTCAGTCCCCAGCCTTCTGTGTGACACCTTTAACCCTCTGAGTGCCAGAGTGGTAAGGAATGCATTGCTTTGCAATGCATTCCGTACCACTCTGGCACTCAAAGGGTTAAGTCCCCCCCCCCCACTCGCGGCAAGCCCCGCCCCTTTTGACGCGATTAGCGTCATTTTTGTCACCCCCTGGTGAACAGAGGACTACCCTCCGGGTAGCCCTCAACTGGAAGTTCCCAGGTATGTATATATATATATATATATATATACAGTTTGTAGAGAACAGACGGCACTCACAGGAACTTTTCTTAAATGTGAAAGCAAGTTACATTTAAAGGAGCAGTAAACTTAAAAAAGTACTTACATTATATAAGTAGATTAAGTAATGGTGTATTCAGTGCTGTCTTTTTTTTTTTCTGAGGGATTTTTGGTTAAGGAGTAATTCCCATTTTAAGTTTGTGTTTTTTTTAATCATGAGCTCCCCCTAGTGGCATCATTTAGGTTAGGGAATTCACGTCGTCGACTTAGAAAGGTCAGTAGGAGGATCAACCTTCCTGAGGCATTTAGAAATCAGCTGTTGGTGGCTGGTGCTGAGGGGGAGTGTCTGCTAGAGGAGGAGTAGGCTACATGAACAGCATCAGCTGAAGATTTACCTCAGCTGAGACAGAAAGCTTGTTTTTTTCCTGAAGCCTGTTGTAGTTTGAAAGATTGAGACTGTAATTTGAAGGTTTGTTTGCAAGATAGACAGACTTTACTGTTATATATATTGTTTAATGCTGGGAGTTGAATTTTTTTTAAACTATACTTGTAATTGTAAAAAAAAACCTAATTTTGTATAGATGGGGAATGTACAGTATGCTGCACTATTAACCCTGTGAGTGCCAGAGGAGTACTTACTCCATACTTACTTGCTTACTCCTCTGGCACTCACAGGGTTAATAGTGCAGCATACTGTACATTCCCCATCTATACAAAATTAGGTTTTTTTTTTTTTTACATTTACAAGTATAGTTTAGCGCCATCTCTCCACACTCTTAATTTCTTCCACTGACTGACCCCTTATGGCAGCCTCTGCTGTTGCCCCAATCCTAAAAGAGTGGGTGCCATACACTTTGGGGTCCAAACCCAACTTCGTCCGTGTTCTGATAAACACAGCTTTAAATTGAAAAACAGATAACGCAGAACCGTCTGCATGTCTTAAAAAGGCACCCCTACATGGGTCCTAACTGACCTGTAGCTTAATACCGCTTGCAAAGGACAACCTGCCCCCCTGTGGCCTTCAATAGTGCAAAGTGCACTGACCGGGAATCGAACCCTGCCCCCCCCCCCCCCAAATTGGTCAGTGCATACTTGTGGCAATATGTTTATCAGGACCCCAGTCTAGCCCAGTCCACTGGTCTCCTCCTGCCCTTATGTATGTAATCCCACTTATCCCAACCCTTGAGAATTCGCCTGACTGCAGACCTGGTGGCCAGATCCTCCCTCCCCAACATCTTAAAATAAAATGATAAGCTCACCAATTTTGCAGTCACTGAACTCTGACAAGCCCTGCACTTTCAAAGCTACCAAAAATTGCAATATTTGGACCCTGGGAGCTAGCTGGCTAATCTCCGGTCTCTGAATGAACTCACCCCAGGATCGCCATGCACTGGCATATGCTGTACATGTCTTAGGAGCCAATGATCGCTGCACCAGAGTTTAGATGGACATTCAATACCATTAGGATGTGCATGAGGTGCCAACTTATAAAACTCTTCCCACCTTTCCCTAGACAGAGCATCTGCAATTTGTTCTCTACCCCTGGGAGATGATTAGCTTTGGACCAGATATTATGGCGCATGCATAAAAATACTGCAGGTTTGTTGTCCACACCTGGGACATGCTTAGCTTTAAACAAAATATTATGGCCCATGCATAACAATACCACCTGCCTAAGTATCCCCAAGTCCTGTGGAGATGAGGAAGTTAGCAAATTAATGTCATAAACCACGCTCATGTTGTCCATCCAGAACACCACTGCCTTATTTGCCAACTCCTCATGCCACAATTCCAGTGCCCCCAAGATGGAAAAAATATCCTGGTGAGGCCCTTGGGCTCCCAGACATACCTCCCAACATTTCCAATTGCCAAAAGAGAGACACTTGTGTTTTAGGGGGGTGTGACTGGTGGGCGTGGCAATACCAATAATTTTTTAGACTATTTCATGACCCACTGACACCTATTTGTGTAACCTAATAACTGATTTAGATCAAGACCAAAGTATTTTATTTACGCAGACTTATTTATATACACATATACTGACAATTATACAAACACTAATGTGAGTTTTATTGCTGTAGACAAGTATGATACACTTATATACCCACCACACAGTCTGACCCCCTAAAAAGAGGGACATCAGGGTGGGAAAGAGGGACAGAGGGATTTGGGTCTAAAAGAGGGACTGTCCGTCCTAAAGAGGGACACTTGGCACCACTTGCCTCTCAAGTATGTCCCTACACCACCTGCTACATCAATGAACAGCTCCACTTCCTGAATAGACCGCCCCCTAGACACCCACAGCCTAGCACCATTGAAATCGTTAATGAACTGGTCCCACACCCTAAGATCCTCCTGTAGCTGCCTGGTCAACCTTATCTTGAACTGCGGCTTCTACACACCCGCCGTTGCCATCCGCAACCTGCGACAAAAAACCCTACCAATTAGGTTTTTTTTTTGTTTGTTTTTTTTTTTTTTTAATAGAAAACTGACATGATTCAAAGGAAGGTGCTTTATCCAGGTTGTTATTTACTGAGCTACCCTCATGATAAATGTAGAATCAGCGCAACCTTTCCTGAATCCTCCCTAGGTATTACACCTATAGGGGAGACTTCCAGGCCGTGCATTGGAGCTGAATCAAAGGGGGCCCATTAGCTCTTTCCACCATGTAGTTCAATAACATGGGAAGCTGCTATGCAGAATGCAGCAGAGGAAATTAAAATAAAATGAGTGATAGATACATGGAATAGCCCCAGTGGAAAATGCAGAGACCTGAAAACAGAACAATGAATTGAAGAAATTTTGTGATAGGTCCTTGGCCATTGTAAGGCTTAACTAACTAATGTTTTAATATAATGGGAACCACATGCCCCATCTTTATATTTATCCTGATAAAATAAACCCTTAATACTTGTATTTGCATGATCAATAATTACCTATATTTGGTTTATCAGACTGTGAGGTTGCACAAAACATTGATAACAGGCAAAGACCTCAAACCCCCTGACAATAACAAAAGGCCTGAATTAATAAGTTTAGTGAAAAGAAAAGACCTCAATGCATTAAAAACAACAAATGGCAGGCAACTCATGAGACAACTGCCCCCTCCCCCCCCCATTGTTACCGAGTCAAGGACAAAGGCCACACTTTTGCTACTCAGAGGGGGGTCTACTGTAACCCACACCATGCATTGTAAACACAGACAATGGACCATGTACTTGCTATGCCAACTCCTTAAGAGATAATCTGGACTACACCCTTCACCCAGACTATATTCTACCCAGACTATATATTACACACACATACATACACACACATATATATATATATATACACACACACACATATATATATATATATATATATATATATATATATATATATATATATATATATATATATATATATATATATATGTATAAACACATACACATTTTCTATATGTTATGCTCAGAAAAATATTCCTTATAGTTCACCTCCTATTCCATTATAACGGTGTTGCTATATAACATTCACTGATTCCAGGTAGGGTAGTGTTGAAGCATTGCAGTAGTATTTGTATGTATCTAGAGAACTGTATTGATTTGATGTTATTTTCTCCCAACAGGTATTAACTTATAAAAGGGGGGGAATATGTTTATCTAGATACCTTGACTTACAAGCAATGTAACCTCTGTATATTAATAATATACAGTTCTGTAAATGTATCAAGAAACAGTAGCCACCAACTTCACTCAATGAGATATTAAATGTGGGAAGAACAAAAGGCTCCCATACCACCCAAGAAAAGCACAGTACGTGAATATGGATGCCAAGAAAGTTATATTATATGGCCCACTGTCCTGGAAAATATTCCAATGTGTAAATTGAAATATCACCCCACTATACTTTATCAAATAAGCAGTAATTGGCTTGAAAAACAGGGACCTGAAATTCCATGCAACTCTCTCTCTGAAAACAAAACAAGTGGTAGAGAATGGATGGAAAATACAAGATATATGGCCTTCTATAGCTTTTGCAAGAAATACTTAACTATTGTATTATGAGACACATATGACCCCCTGGTACAATAAATGCCTACACCCCTGTTTACAAGAAATGACAATGTATTATAATTCATTAAAGAAACCAATGATTAATGTACTCAATTACAATATCACAACTGACCGCTGTTTAGTGAGTGATATATTCGCCTCCAGGTCATGGACCTCATAAACATTTTGGATTAAATAATATCACTACATTAATTATTAAGCTCATTTTTCTATTGTTTTGCAAGATGGCTCACTCCAGCTATGGCAAAGTATTACCATCAAAAATTATACAATTTACCAATCCTATGGAATGCTGACTTTCTTCCTTGGCTTTCTGGATACAAATTCCTTGGTTCAGATAAATCCCTTTGGTTTTGGAGATTTGAGAGTGCATGTATGGAAGGTATGAGAAATGAAAAAAGAAAAACAGCTTCCAAAAATCAAAATTAGTTAATGGCTACAGTAACATTGGACACCTTTTTAAGCACATATCCTCCCGCCCCCTCTCACACCATTACCTGGGGAAGATGAGGTGGTAACACCCCACCTCTCCCAGATCTAATTAAACCCCCCCTGGGCTAGAGCGGCCAGCCCCCATTGTCTAGGAGCTGACCGCCCCAGCCTAGCAGGGGGGGAATACGCATCCCATTGTCACAGGGGAGAGGGCAGCCGCCTCATTGTGCTCCAGCCGCCCTCCACCCTTGATTTATCATTCAACTTTGTTTGAATGTTATACATATCAGGGCATTTGAAAGTGACACAATCAGGGCTGGATTTACATCTCAGGAGCCTGTAGGCACAGATACCTGAAGCGCCCCCCCCCCCCCCCCGCCATCTCCACAATGCTCCAAATCTCCATATTGCCCTCACATTGCCCCCCATCACACTCACATTGCCCCCATCATCTCAACATTGGCCTCACATTGACCCCCATCACCATCAGCTCCACATTGACCCCATCAGCTCCACATTGACCCCCATCAGCTCCATATTGACCCCATCACCATCAGCTCCATATTGACCCCATCAGCTCCACATTGATCCCATGAGCTCCATATTGACCCCATCAGCTCCACATTGACTGACCCCATCAGCATCAGTTCCACATTGACCCCCATCAGCTCCACATTGACCCCATCACCGTCAGCTCCATATTCACCCCATCAGCATCAGTCCACATTGACCCCCATCAGCTCCACATTGACCCCATCACCATCAGTCCACATTGACCCCCTTCAGCTACACATTGACCCCATCAGCTCTACATTTCTTGCCCCCCATCATCCCCATATTGACCTCACATTGCTGCCATTATCCCCAGATTAACCCTTTGAGTGTCAGAGTGGTACGCAACGCATTGCTTTGCAATGCGTTGCGTACCACTCTGGCACTTACAGGGTTAACCCTCATTCACCCGTTTAACTCCCTGGTGGTCCAGCGGCTGGAGACATCTGTGCTTGTGCACAGACATGGAGCTGCTGGAGCTCCTGCGCGACCTTCCCTTTAGTAATGCAGAGTGATGGGAGATTTTATCTCCCAGCGCTCTGCATTGCTAAAGAGCCGGGAGAGCTCACAGCCTACAAGGCGGCGGCTGGCGGCTCGGCGCGGCCAAGTAAAAAAAAAAATAAAAAAAAAATAATAATAATTGTAGTGGCAGGTGCCCCTCTGTAGGGTGCGCCTGTAGGCAGATGCCTACTCTGCCTTAGGGGAAATCCGGCCCTGGACACAATTTATCCATCGTTATTATCTTTTCGTTTGGTGCCAGAGACGCACCGCAAATTGGAATATAAATTTCATTGTCCCTGAGATCTTCGAAGTGATATTATCAGGCCGAATCAGAAGGATGGAAGAGAGAAATTAACACCACTGGGGAAGGTATAGCTACACTCACTATGGACTTTGACCGGTAACAGTGAGTCTAATGAATATGACATTTATGAGAAACTGTATCCTTGAATCAACTTATGTTTTCTGATGTATCCTGTTTCTTGATAACAGATGTTTTTCTGATCACACTAAATTGTCTAGTAACACAACATATGATACTTATGCCTTTGGATACCCGTATGTATTTTACCTGTGGTAATCACCTACACATTGAACGCACAAGGTGCGACATGTTGGAGTACTGGGGACTTTTACATAGGCCATTTAGAAATGAGGCGATTTCCGTTAGTATCATTATTTTGTTTTATGTTCAGTAACTCTAGTATACTCTATCGCTATTTTTCTACCTCTTGTAATGTGGATACTCTTGCTCATTTAGCCCGGATGTCTTTACACAGACATTTCGCATGCTTTGTGATGTCATGTAGACCCTGTCACATATGGATCAGGGATTATGTAATTTTTTATTCTTTTCCCTTCAGCCCTCTGGTTACAATTGCCATTTAGAGTGTCCATTTTATACCTCACTTGAGATTTGTGCCCATATATGCTATGTCTTTTTATATGGGGCATTATTGTTTTTATCGGGTTCTTTGGTCAAGATTAGAATTTCTAAACGTTCTTTATCATTATACTGATTACATCTTTTCACTATATGTGCACCACATTATCTTTCACTAGATGTATTATGTATGATGTTTTTTTATCTGCTCACTATATTCTTTACATGGAACATCACAGTGGGTGTAATTGATTATTCAGTTAGAATTCTAATTGCATTTGGCACCAACCTTGATTTGGGGGAGGCTGGTTAGAATGGTTTATAAGGTTTTAGCATTTCACATGTTTGTAATCTTGAGAGAGGCTGCCGATTCAGCCGAAACGTCGATACAATAAATGTAACTTCCTTTCACATTTAAGAAAAGTCCTGTGAGTGCCGTCTGTTCTCTACAAACGAACGGTATGTATTCTCTTTTTGACTTGAGCACCCAGGCTGAAGTGCCATTGTTACAGTGAGTGCATCCCACACATCTTAAGACTATTTTATATATATATATATATATATATATATATATATATATGTAAAATAACAAACAAAATAAGTATCTTGTAATACCTTTTTTATTGGACTAACAGAATTTTGGATTGACAAGCTTTCGGGAGAACCTCCCTTTCTCAATGCTTTAGACTTGAGAAAGGGAGGTTCTCCCGAAAGCTTGTCAATCCAAAATTCTGTTAGTCCAATAAAAAAGGTATTACAAGATACTTATTTTGTTTGTTATTTTACATCTGCATCACTGGACTAATACGGCTACAATCTCCACTCTACTATATATATATATATATATATATATATATATATATATATATAAAAAGAAGATGGGCACTCCATAACATTATATAGAAGATCAATTCGCCCGGTGCTGCTTGAAATAGCATTTGTATAGACGAATTGCAGATGAACAGTCTCATCGGACGGCAAGCGCACTCCAGGGTCTTATATTTGCAAAAATTATTTATTTCAACAGTACGTTTTGACCCCCTTGGGGCCTTTCTCAAGACAATATTATCACTGTGTAACTAACCTTAAGTACAGTGATCCACTCATGTCAAAACACCACGAGACAGAGCACGACAGCGACCTTGCAAATGCTGGAGCGCACTACTGTGGACCGCACTGGGTGTTAACTCATGAGGTGCCACTCTGTGAGCCCTAGTCATTGCATGGGTACATGCCATCTATCCACTGCTTCTACTGTCAGGCAGGAACGGATCCGCTGAATCAATGCACAACAACTGAGATAATGTAACCAGCAAATAATTTAAACAGTAGCAAAAAATAAATTAAAAAAGTCAAATCACGTATATTAAACACATTTATCCAATGTGAGCGGGGAGACAGCAGGCTCAGGATAGGGCACTAGGAAAGCATAAAAAAAAGAAGATAAAGATAATTGTGGGAAATATATATACCCAAAGTCCTCAAAAATCAGTCTGCATGATCAAACTATTCTCAGTCGTTAAAATCACTCGGAGTATCACATAAACTGGATGTAGTCCATCCACCACCAGTGAGAGGTGGTATTAAGATCCAAATTAATGTCATCAATGATTCCAAGATATCCGTAACGGTGACTTGTGTCCATAAAGAAAGCCCGCAATGGTTGAGGTATCGCCACATATCCAGTTAGTCCATAGACAGGTATCCGCCACCCATTGGAGGTTGTATTGAAACACATATTGTTGCACATAATAAAAACAATGATGGTTCATCATGGTGTGGATCACCTGTCCAATTATCCAAAAGGAAGATATTTGAAATGTATCACCAATATGCCTTGGCTCTACATGCATGGCCCCCTCTTATGCTAATACTTATATGCATAAATATGAAATGGATGTCCTCCAGAAACATGACCTTTTCAAATGACATATGGTGACTTACACTTGCTATATAGTTGACATGTTCATCTTGTGGAAAGGAACTGGAACTGAACTTGAACAACTTGTGACTGATCTTAACAATAACCATCAACATATCAAACTGACTTTGACATACATCAAGACTGAAATTCCTTTCTTGGACATTTTAGTACAATTAAAAAGCAGACAATTGGACATGGCATTGTACAATAAGGCAACTGATAGGAATAACCTTCTACAAGCCACCAGTCACCATCCACCACATTTAATAAATAGCCTACCTAAGTCACAAATGCTAAGACTGAGGAAAATCATTAATAAAGAGGACTCTTTACATTCTGAACACAACAAGATGGGGAATAAATTCCTGGAAAGAGGTTATCAAGAAAAATTAATGAATGCATACAAACAACAGTTAAGTTATCTAGAACGGAAAGCTTTTCCAAAACGAAGACACAAAAGGAAACCAGAATGACTTTTACCACAACGTTTAATACCAATACGAAATATTTAAATACTAGTATCAAGAGACATTGGCCTATTATTACGAGTGATCCATCATTGAAACAGATACCCAAGGGACTTCCAATGATGTGTTTCAGGAGAGGAAAGAATATGAAAGACTTACTTGTTAAGACTGACCATGAAAGTTGCTATAAAAAGACAGGATACCTTTGAAAAAAGACTGTTATAAATGTGTTACTTGTAACTTTATGCTAGTAGGAACATACTTCAAGCACCCACATAAAGGATGTAAAATTTACATCAAACATAATTTGAACTGTACCAGTCAGTATGTTGTCTGCATCATTTTTTGTCCCTGCAGTCTGGTTTAGGAAGGTAAAACTACTAATACTTTCAAGGAGAGGATGAGCAACCACAGGGAAGCAATTAAGGCAGCCTTAGAAGCCACACGTAATCCCACAAAGAAAAAAGCCTCTAAAATTAAAGACCAACCTGTAGCAACACATTTTGCGAAACATAATCATCCATTACCTTCATTACACTACATGGCTATTGACCATGTGCCCTCCTTGACAAGAGGGGGAGATGGGGGTAAACTGTTACTTCAGAAAGAGGCAAAATGGATACAATTTTTGGACACAGTGGCCCCCAAAGGGCTCAATGATAAACTTTCACTACATAGTTTTCTGAAGGGATTATTTTGATCTTAAAGAAACCGGTAGAGATTGTGAATGTTAGATTTTCTTATATCCACCTTCTGTGGGTTCCATCCAGATTTATTTGATGTGCATATTGTTCTAGTGAATGCTTCACAGTATAGTTTTGGATTCATAACTACTGGATCAGTGTAATGGGTTATGGGCTGTTATACTCGGAAGAACAGCAGGGTGAGTGACATTGGCAATACACTAGTCATTCCGTTACTCCCCTGTTCTCCATTTATAAATAAGCTATCAGCTATACCATTGCTGTCCATTAGTCTATCCCTTAACCTCACATTCCTAATGATTAATTCTATCTGTTCATCTGTATGTCATACCATGTTGTTTTGCTTGCTTGCCATTTTTTTAATGGTATTTTTATTGGATTTTCAATATTGGGAGTACAAAAAAGGAAGTAAGAAAAAGGAGAAAAGGTGCAAGGGAACCACAAAAATATCAATTCAAATAAATGACCCCTGACTGAGGTCTCTAGCAAATAAAGTATATGGCAACATTTGACTGTAGTAAAAAATAGTACAAAAAGCATAGTAAAACACTTCCGACAATGAAGTCATAAGAACTGACTCTACCTGACAGCTGATAGGAGTACAAATTTGGAGCAATGACAGAAAAAAAAAGGGGGGAGGGTAGGGAAAGAGGAATGGGAAAGAAAGGAAGAAAGGAAAAAGACAACAGAATGCGAGACTAAGAACAGAAGCAAAACAATGACAAGTCAGACAAAAAGCAGAAGTCTGGAAGGTGGAAGTCTGGTGGGAGGATCGAAGCTACCCATGGTGTCCAAATCTTAAGAAACCCCAAAGAAGAGGAACGTAGAAAGGCAGTCATCTTTTCCATCCGAAGTAGTCGCCAGATACGACCTTCTACCAGTGCCCAACCAGCAAGCACGGATTTCCAGTGATAGGCAATATGTCATCTACTCATGGCACAGACCCTGAACACCAGTTTGTTAGCTGCGCGAGACAAAGGCGGCTGCCTAGAGGGTCTATTAAATAAGGTCGTCCAGGGATCAGGGTGAATAGTAACTCCTAGAGCGGAACTCAAAAGAGAGAATACATGCACCCATAGAGCCTTGACGGAAGGACAGGACCACCACATATGCAAATACATACCCTCCAAGCCACACCCCCGGTAACAAAGTTGGGAGGAGGTGGGGAACATGCGATGTAAAGATACAGGACTATAATACCAATGCAACAGGACCTTAAACGCATTTTCCATCACTGAAGTGTTGGGAATCAAACTACTAATGTTAGACATAATGACCGTTCACTCCTCCAGGTCCAGGGGTTCACCTAAATCTGTCGCCCACAAAACCCGATACGAAGAAGGGTGAGGAAAAGAAATGTCTAGTAAGTGCAAATAAACAGCGGAAGAAGAGTAGTGCACAAAGCTTCAAAGAGGGTCCGTGACTGAGAAGCTGCTGATTTACAGTAGGATGAGACAAAATAAGAAATCTGAAGGAAACAGAAGAATTCCAAAGGAGGAGCAGAGAACTTCTCGCGGAACTGATCCCAGTTCAACAGGGTATTCCCCATAAACAGGTCAGAAACCCTAGCAATACCAAAGTCCAACCACCACCTAAAGGCCTGAGGCTGGAGGCCTGGAGGGAAAGCTTCATTGTAAAACAGCGGACACAATTTCGAGGTATTAGCCTGAAGTTTGTCTACATATCGAGTTTTCCACCACAGTGTCAGGGTATGAGACAAGGACAGACAATTAGTGAAACAGCGTAGTGGCCTAGAGTGAAGCCATAACAAAACAAAGGCCGGAGGTGCTTGACAGAGATCAGTCTCTAAAGCAACCCAACGAGGAACGTTAATAGTCGCGTGAAGCTGAGTAGCCTTAGCCAGCTGAGCAGCTTTATAATAAGATTATAAATAAAGAACTGACATCCCCCCTGAGAGTCTCCGCTTATAGAGAAGTTGAGAAGAAATGCAAGATTTCCTCGAGGCTCAGATAAACTTGAAAATATGCAGTTGGAGAGCCTGAACATCTTTCTGGAGTGGGAGCAGAGGTAGAGACCTAAACAGATACAACAGTTTAGGTAATAGTCATCTTGACAGCATATATCCTACCAAACCAAGAGATACGGTATGAATCCCACCTGTCTAAATCAGCGTGAAGGGTTCAGAACAACGGCACCTAATTGACTCAATATAAAACAGATCAATCAGCAGTAAGTCTTATACCCAAAGAAAGCAAAGAATCCGAACACCACGAAAATCAAAATTAAAGGCAAATAATTTCTGCATGGGGCAGGCAAGGAAATATTGAGTGTCTCACATTTAGAATGATTAATACGAAAGCCGGAAAGGGAGGAAAAAAGATGAGAGAATAAAGATTAGGTAAAGATGTCAGGAGAGAGGAAAGAGTAAGCAGTATATCATCTGCAAAGAGACTCAGTTTGTAGGTTTCAGAGCCCAATTGAAGACCTGTAATGTCAGGGGATAAATGGATCGTGCAGGCCAAGGGTTTGATACACAAAGCGAATATAAGAGGTGATAAAGGGCAGCCTTGGCGTGTGCCATTCCAGATAGAAAAACTACCTGAGATATGGCCTGCGATCACTACAACAGCCATCAGATCGGAGTAAAGAGCACGAATACCAGCCAAAAAAGGACCATCAAAACCAAAAGCATGAAGAGTCTCCTACATATGTTCCAATCAACATGATCGAAAGCTTTTTCAGTGTCAAGGGACAGGAGCAAAGAAGGAACAGGACGGTCCCGAGCAACTTGAATCAAATCTAGAACCTGACAGATGTTGTTTGGAGCTTCTTGACCACGAATGAAGCCCTCCTGGTCCGGATGTACAAGGGAAACCATGAGCCTCGAAAGCCTAGAGGCCAAAAGTTTTGAAAACAATTTGATGTCGACATTGATAAGTGATATCAGTCTATAGCTCGCATAGGAAGAAGGATCTTTGCCCTCCTTAGGTATAACCACAATCTTAGCAGAAAGCAAATCGGGCAGCGGGGTTTCCCCCTGAAGGAAAACATTAAAAAGCGATGTTAGATGGGGGAGAAGAGAAGGCAAGAAAGCTTTATAATAGGAAGCTGTGTAGCCATCAGGACCAGGAGCCTTCGAGGGTTTAAAAGATTTCAGAACCTCTACAATCTCCTCAGGAGAGATGACCTCATTAAGACTTCAGATAGCATCAGAAGACAAGCGAGGCAATTGACACGCTTCTAAAAAAGACTGCAAACGAGAATGCAAAGAAGTAGAGTCCAGCACTTTCCAACCATCATAAAGGGAAGCATAAAAAGAGGCAAACTCCAGGGCAATTTGAGGTGTTTTGTGAGCAAGAGTCCCAGAACGAAGCGAGATTGCGCAAATAACTCGAGACTTAACCTGTTGTCTCAATTTAGCTGCTAGCATAGCATCAGGTTTGTCACACTTTTCAAAGAACACCTGGTGCGTTCATTGTAACGCACGTAGGACATCTTTCGAAAGAAGCAAGTTTAGCTCACCTCTCAGATTGGATAAAGCAAGAAGATTAGTGGCAATTGGATCACGTTTATGTTGCACCTCGGCCTCATGAAGTTTAGCCGACAGTCTTGTGTGCTTCTAGCACTGCCGTTTACGAAGCTTGGCAGCAGTGGCAATAAGTCTGCCCCGCATAACTGCCTTATGGGCAGTCCACAAGGTCCCCAGGGAGACATCTGGTGTAGCATTAAGGGTGAAGTATTCGAGGGTTGACTGTAAATCCAATTTAACATCAGGATCAAGTAGGAGAGAAATCTTAAAACGCCACGAGGGAGGATGCAAAGCCCCAGAGTAGCCACTCAAAGTACATTCAACAATAGCATGATTGGACCACGTGAGGTCATGTATCAGAGCAGAAGACAACCCATCAAGAAGGGAACGAGAAGCAAAAATATATTCAAGCCTGGAATAATGCCAGTGGGAATGAGAGAAAAAAGAGTAGTCGCGAACACCAGGGTGCAAGAGACACCAGCAATCAAATAAGGCATGGTTAGCAACTAAAGAGGTGAGGTGTATAGACATCGGGGGTAGCTGACCTGTCCAGGACTGGGTCCATCAAAGCGTTTGTCACCCCCAACAATGAGAGAAGAGCTGGAAACCTGATCCAGCAGAGACGAAAGATGGGAAAAAAGGGGAGATCAGGCAAAGAGGGGGCACAGACATTAAGATGGGTCAACTGAAAGCCCTGAAGCTTTCCCTGAACCATAAGAAATCTACCCAAAGGGTCCCGTGTCATTTTAGCTACATCAAAGCCCAACAAAGTATGGAATAGAATAGATGCACAGTTTTTTATGAGGACCTGCGGAGTGAAAATGAGTCTGGTAGCGCCTGTCCCAGTACTTAGGCACAGCTGAGGCATGGAAGTGGGTTTCTTGCAAAAAAATGATGTCGGCATGAAGGAAAAATAGGATTTAAGTCTTACCTGTTAAATCCTTTTCACTTAGTCCATACAGGTCACTGGTACTTCTGGGAGGCGATTCGCCCCTTTAATAGGCAGGAACAATTATGCAAATGATTGCAGGGGGCGGAGCCTCCCCTCCTACTTAAGCCACCTTCAGGCCAGAGCCACTAGATTGATTTGAGACCCTAAAACTGACCCCAGGTAAGCAAGAAGAAAGACTCCTGTGAGCATGCCCCAAAGGTCTCCCACTGAATGCCACAGGAGAGCCAGGTCTGGTCCCTTGACAGGGTGGGAGACCAGTGACCTGTATGGACTAAGTGAAAAGGATTTAACAGGTAAGACTAAAATCCTATTTTCACTGTCGTCCAATACAGGTCACTGGTACTTCTGGGATGTACAAACATTGAGCTGATCCAGAGGTGGGAAGAAGGCAAGGACCAGAACAAGGCCCAAGTCATTAAAACTGCTATGAACCAGTTAATTACATAGCCCAAACTGTAAGTATCAACGGACACCAAACAAGGGAACAATCCCTGAACTAACACAGCACACGGAACTAGAGCCAACTGGGCTCAACAGTAAGGAAGCACTAAGGATCACAGAGTGGAAGACCTACACAGGCAAAACTGCCTCCAGGACTTTCCTTCCAAAACTGGCATCAGCCGAGGCCAGCACATCAACACGGTAGTGCTTTGAAAAGGTGTGCACAGAGGACCAAGTAGCCGCTCTGCACAGTTGATCAGCGGAAGCCTGATTCTTGTAGGCCCAAGAGGCCCCAATAGATCTGGTGGAATGGGCAGTCACCCGGAAGGGAACATGCTTATTCTGCAACTTGTAGGCTTCACGGATAGTAGCCTTAATCCAAGAGGCAATGGTAACTTTGGAGGCCGGTCTCCCTGCCCTAGGCCCCTCAGGAATGACGAACAGAGCGTCAGACTTCCTGATAGACTCGGTGCGATGCACATAAAACTTGAGGCAACGCACCACATCCAACAAATGTCAGATGAAGGATTAGGGCAGAAAGAGGGAACCACAATCTCCTGATTGATGTGAAACTCGGACACAACCTTGGGTAAGAATTCCTTGGTAGTGCGAAGCACAGCCTTATCCTTGTGGAACACCAGGTAAGGAGGTTTACAAGACAGAGCCTGTAACTCTGCTACCCGGCGAACTGAAACAATAGCCAAAAGGAAGGCCATCTTCCAAGTCAAGAGAAGTAATGGAATGGAAGCCAAGGATTCAAACGGGGGTCGCTGGAGAACTCCCAGCACCAAATTGAGGTCCCACTGGGGAGCAGGACTCTTGAAGGCAGGTCGAACATGAGTCACACCTTGGAAGAAAACTTTCACATCAGGAAGGATAGCAATCCTTTCCTGGAAAAATACAGACAAGGCAGATGTCTGAACTTTGAGGGAACTCAGACTGAGCCCCTTATCAACACCGTCCTGCAAGAAGGCCAGGACAGTGGGAAGATGAAACTCAAGGGATAATTTCTTATCAGAGCACCATGCCACAAAAGTTGACCATATGCGATGATAGATCTTGGAAGACACAGGCTTACGAGCACTGAGCATAGTCGACACCACAGAAGGAGAAAATCCTTTCTTTGCTAGAATCGAGGATTCAACCACCATGCCATCAAATGGAGAGAGTGAACATCCTCCTTCCACAGATATCCCTGAAGAAGTAGGTCCGGACGGGCAGGAAGTGGGAACGGATCCGCCACTGACATGGCCATCAACTCCGGATACCAGGACTGGCGAGGCCAGTTTGGAGCGATCAGGATAACAGGACAACGCTCCCGCTTCAGTTTCTGGATGACTCTGATCAATAGAGGAAGAGGAGGAAAGATGTAAGCCAGAGTAAAATCCCAAGGGATCGACAAGGCATCCACTGCTAGAGCAAGGGAGTCCCTCCGCCGGGAGCAAAACACCGGAACCTTCCTGTTGTGTCTGGAGGCCATCAGGTCCACCTCCGGCATCCCCCACCTCTGGGTGAGCAATTGAAACACCTCTGGATGAAGAGCCCATTCTCCGCTGTCGACGGTATGACGACTGAGGAAGTCTGCCATGACGTTGTCCACGCCTGGAATATGAACTGCAGAGATGACAGGCACGTAATCTTCTGCCCAAGACAAAATATCCTTGACCTCCAACCAGGCGGTGCCGCTTCTTGTGCCGCCTTGCCTGTTGATGTAAGCCACCGCAGTGGCGTTGTCGGATTCCACTCTGATCGGAAGACCGGTCAGTTGAGATTCCCAGTGTCTCAGGGCAAGCCGGATGGCACGTAGTTCCAGAACATTGATGGAGAGAAGAGATTCCTCCAGACCCCATTTCCCCTGAGCACTGAAGCGACCCAACACAGCACCCCAGCCCCGAAGGCTGGCATCCGTTGTGATCGTGGTCCAACAAGGAACTTGAAAGGATCTCCCTTCCAGGAGATGGGAGAGATCCAACCACCAGTGCAGACTCGATTCCACATGAGGAGGTAGAGAGACTGACAGATGCTGATGATCTGGATGATTCTTGCACGTCTGGATCACAAATCTCTGAAGTTCCCTGGAGTGGGCCATGGCAAAAGGAACCGCTTTGATCGTGGAAATGAACTTCCCCACCAGGGATGACAGCTTCGTTACCGGCACTAAGTCCAGTTCCAGAATCCCCGCCACTCTGATAGCTATCTGATGAGCCACATCCTCCGGCAGGAACACCATGCATTGGCGAGTGTCGAACAGGAGACCCAGGAACAGAAGCCTCTGAGATGGGACCAAGTCAGACTTGTCCAGATTCAGGATCCAGCCATGGCGGGTCAGAGTGTGGATACACTTCTGCAATTGCTGGTGAAGAAGCTCCGCCGAAGAAGCTTTGATGAGGAGATCGTCCATGTAGGGAGTCACCCTGACCCCGTCCTGATGAAGCACCGCTATCAGGGAGCCCAACACTCTCTGGAAGACCTGAGGAGCTGATGTCAGCCCAAAGGGAAGAGCAGAAAACTGAAAGTGTCCCCTGTGGCAGGCAATCCTGAGGTACCGCCTGCTCTCTGGATGAATAGGGATGTGAAGATAAGCATCCTGAAGGTCCAGGGAGGCAAGGAACTCCCCTGGAGACATTGCTGCAATCACAGAGCGCAGGGACTCCTGGCGGAAGTGGGAAGTCACCACATAGGCATTGAGATCTTTGAGATCCAAAATAGGACGAGCCCCTCCGTCCTTTTTGGCCACCACAAACAGGTTGGAATAAAATCCTGAACCTGTGTCCTTCTGAGGAACCACTTCCAGAACCTCTTTGTCCAAGAGATCCTGAATAGCGTCGTCGAACAGACGTCTTTTTGTGGGTTCCTGAGAAGGACTAGTAAAATGGAACCGAAAAGGAGGAAGGGAGGAGAAAGGGATCCTGTATCCCTCTGACACCACCTGAAGAACCCATGGGTCCGCTACTGACTCCTCCCAAGTCCGGCGAAAGATGCGGAGACGTCCACCTACAGCCGGATGCGGACCCGGGTTCGGCGAGTCATGCCGAAGCAGTCTTGGAGGTCTTGGCCTTGGGGGCCACTTTGGGCTTCCAGGATTGTTTGGGCTTGGAGGAGGAGCGCGTAGCGGGAGGACCCGTCTGGGCCAAGGAGCGTGTCTCAGTCTGAAAGGAACGAAAGGACCGATTGCGTTTGGCTGGAAACTTTTTCTTAAAGACTGAGGGTAGAAGAGTACTTTTACCACCAGTAGCCTCACTGATCATTTCTTTGAGCTCAGATCCAAATAGCAAATTCTCCTGAAAGGGCAAGGAAAGCAAGGCTTTCTCAGAGGCTGTATCAGCAGACCAAATTTTCAGCCAAAGGGCACGTCTAGCCACCACAGAAGCAGTGGAGGCCCTCGCCATCATGCGCACAGCATCAAAGGCAGCGTCAGCAACATAGTTCTGAGCTTCAGTGATATTAGCAAGAAGCTGCAACTGTTCAGATACTGGTGCATCCTGGCGAACTGCTTCAGTCAGTCGTTCAGTCCAGGCCGCAATGGCTCTATTAACCCATGCCACTGCAAAGGTTGGACGCATGGCAGTGCCAATGGAGGCAAAAATAGACTTAAGAGAAAGCTGTAGCTTTTTATCCGTCCAATCCTGCAGGGCAGAGGCATCAGAGACAGCCAAAGCGGTAGACTTGGATAGTCTGGAAACAGGAGCATCCACCTTGGGGGGATGAACCCATTTTGCCAGCTCGGTCTCAGGAAAAGGGTACAGTTTAGCAAACTTTTTAGAGACAGAGGAGGATCTATCAGGATTCTTCCATGCCTCAGAGACTAGACGGGCAAGAGTAGGGTTAGTTGGAAAACAAACAACAGGCTTAGATGGTTTCTTTTGAAAAACATCAGTAGGATCATAAGTGGATTCCTGAGTCAGAGGAAGGTTGAGCGTATTCAGTACAGCTCTAATCAGACCCTCAGCCGAAACTTCAGGGTCACATTCATAAGGGTCCCCAATGGACCTGTTAGACTCGATAACAGTGCGTTCCTCAGCATCAGAATCCTGCAAGAGTTCTTCCTCAGAAGAATCAGACACATCAGGAGCACCCTGTGGCTTAGGCAGGGAGGTCCTGATTGTAGCGGGGGTCTGCCAGACCTGGAGAGCCCCCTGTACCTGAGAGGGAAAGAGTGGATCTGAGATCCCTAGTGGCAGCTTTAAACTCCCTCACCCAAGATGGCTCAATAGCATGGCTGGGAAGCCCAGGGTTGCTATCTTGACCAGTGCAGTTAGGGCATAGATCCACCACATTATCACTAGATAGCCCAGTGTGACAAGAGGAGCAAAACGCCATGGGGGGAGCAGACCCCCCATCCTCCTTAGACTTGGGTCTAGCCCCTAGCTCCAGTGAAGTAGACATGCTCACAGCGTCAATATACCCCACTTTAAACTCTCTATCACCCAGTAAGAGTGTGGAAGATTAAAGTTTCACCCCAGAAATGCCTAATATTGGACTTATCTGGCCAGCGAAGGGTTAATCTGATGAGGGGAGAGAAGGCTCGATCCCTGCGTAGTGTACTCGCTGAGGAAGAGCTCCACAAAATGGCGGCCGTCAGGATAGCCAATCAGAAACGAGCGCGATTCATGGGAAATGTAGTTTTCCCCATACAAGTACCCCAAACAGTGCCCGAAGCCCCCCTGAACACCCCACACTAATAAAACACACACCGGATGATAGAGCAGGAGCTTAGCATTAAAATGAGCCCTCTCTGGAGTTGCTGTGACAAGCGGTTCCAGAGATATGTCCCAGACTGTGAAATCTCATAGAGAGTAAAGGAGCCATAGCGTCTAAGCGGGAAAAGCCGCACTTAAAGGCGCGGAACACCATTTCTAATAAAGTTTAATAAAACATTAAAAAGTGCCCAAACATACATAAAACACATAAAGAAATACTATTCAAGGCTCCAAACCCAGATAATACCACAGAAACTGCATTAAATACATTAAATGCAAATAAAAACACCCTATGAGTGCTGGAGTGCAAAGCAAACTCCCAAATACAAGCCCAGCAAAGGGACACTGTGGGGACAAGTGGACCTTCAGCACTCAATGGATGGCTCACCTTTCCTGCAAGGACTTCTGTCTTCAGGTGACCATGATGAAGTGGGAATAGACCAGAGGAAAATTCCCCAGTAGGTAAGCTGCTTAACTCAAGCTGTTCCCTCTTCAGGGCATAAGGTCCACAGAAAATCCCTGGAAGCTGCACCAGCCACTTTAAAGAGGGCAATTCACAGCCATGGTCACCCTCCTAATGGTGGTATTCCATATTTGAATAAAAAAATAACAAAATACTAAGTTGAATGCATAGATGTTCTCTACCTGGTGTGCACAGCACCCAGGAACAAATCAATCTAGTGGCTCTGGCCTGAAGGTGGCTTAAGTAGGAGGGGAGGCTCCGCCCCCTGCAATCATTTGCATAATTGTTCCTGCCTATTAAAGGGGCGAATCGCCTCCCAGAAGTACCAGTGACCTGTATTGGACGACAGTGAAATATAATTTCTCATGGCCATCCTATGCTTATGAGGACTACTTAAGCCTTTGACATTATGGGAGACGACCTTCAGTGCAGCCATGGGAAAGAGAATAAAAATGGCACAGGAACCAGGGACCGCCCACCAGACTTAAGGGAACAAAAGAAAGGAAAAAGAACAGAATATAAGGGCAGGTACCGGTAAAAGAACAACACAAAAGAAGAAGAAAGGGAGAGAGAGGGGAGAAGTAAGAAAGGGAAAAGAAAAAAAAAGGGGGAGGGGTAAAAGAGGGTAGAACAGAAAAAAGGGATGGAGATCACAAGGGAAGGGGGCACTACTGAAGTGCCAAAATTATTATCCACTTGGAACACCGGGGAGAAGACTGCAACTCTGAGAGCACACTAACCCCCACTGGTCACCCAAGAGGAAGGTCACTATACCCATCATAAAGCCAAACAGCCCCTAGGGAGTGCAAAACCCAAAGGAGCTTGTCTTAGTGGAGACACAGGGGTACAAAAGCAAACATGAAATAGGATAAATCAAAACGCACTGTACATGAGCAATAAAGTATATAGCATAACTCAGAAAATATAAGACAGGGCCCCATTGCATAAGGAGGTCCCGATATCCTCAATAACAATATGGCAGCGGGAGCCCACCTTACATGGCATAAAGAAAGCCACATCAATATTAACATAAAGCCTTACTATGAACAAAAGTCCCAAAGCTCGCAAGCCCTGTAGGGTGCAGCCCGCAGCCCCATCAGGGTCACCACCTCACGATAAAACATGAAGTGTAAAAAATGCACGGGTAATAGGTTCCTGCTTGGAAACCCCCACTACCCCAGCGAAGCCACAAAGCTGCCCCCACGTTTTGATGAAGATCAAGTTTGGCTCCAAAGGAGGGGCTGGGTTGCCATGGAGGGAAAAATACACTGCGTAGATCAGGAAGCACAGTAACAACATGGCAGCATGAACCCGCCTTACATAGCATAAAGAAGCCGCATCATTAGTACCATAAGCTCTTACGATGAACAAAAGTCCCAAAGCCCACAAACCCAGTAGGAAGCAGCCTGCAACCTCATAGGGATCAAGCTCTCACAATAAAATATGTATAAAAGGTGTACGGGCAATAGGTCCCCGGCTGGAAACACCCACCACTCCAGCGGAGCCACAAAGCTGCCCCCACATATTGGGGAAGTTCAGATTTGGCTCCGAAGGAGGGGCGGGGTGCCATGGAGGGAGGAACGCATTGCGTAAGTTAGGAAGCGCACCAAAACCCCACTCGTGAAGCGCCAGGAAAGAGACCCCTAGGGACCCCCACACAGATGGAATGGACAGAACAAGCAATAGGAGGTGGCCAAAGCTTAGAAAAGAGCTGAGGAGGGGAGACAGAAAGGGAGAACCCGAAAAGCTGGGAAATGAGAAAGCAGAGGAGGCACAGGGGGGAGCAGGTAGAAAGCTAGATAAAGCAGTGTAAGGTCCCCTGCCCCTACACAGGGCCCACAGAGCATCCATAGACACCCCGCAGCGTCTCAGCACAAGGGCGGAACAACCCAAAGCCAATTTCCCCCCCGACCTCCACCCAACTCCCCCCGAAACCAGTCCAGCATGGCGGCCAACCACACCAATAGCCTCAGAAGGAGCCCCCAAACTGGGAAGATCCCCCCTGGACCACCGGAGCAGCCGCCCCCGGCAGGACACTGAGTTCCACATCAATGACATACAATAAAATAGCATAATAAAGTGCACATGGAGAAAATCAAATGAAAGTCCCAACCGTAAAACAAACATAATATGCAATCCCTGGAGTCAAAGCGAACCTTGGCACACATAAAGTGAAGGATAAGCATTAAGGAGAAGGAGAGGAAGTTCAATATGTCCAACTACTGGAACAAGGTCAAACCTTTTCTATAGATCTCCCCTCGGATCACTGAAACCATGGGGGGCTCAGGTGGAAAGAGAGGATCTGCAAAAATCCAAAGAGCAAGCTAGACAGTCTAATCTGGAGCAGCAAAGTCTTCATACAGGCCTTGAACCACAGTCGACATTTCCAGGCCAAGACGACAAAGGAAAGTCTTGCATTCGGGCGGATCACACAAGGAAGCCTGCGTACCATTCCTGGAGACAATCATCCGAAAAGGAAAACTCCAGTGATAGGGGATATCTTGCTCACGCAGGTAAGAGGTAAGTGGCTTAAGCGTGCGCCGTTTTTGAAGAGTAGTAGGTGCCAAGTCGGCAAAGAAAACGGGTGATGCCATCCAGTTCAACCAGATCCCGCGGACAATCTTCAGAACTGCCTCCTGAGTGGAATAAAATGTGAACCGGATCATAACATCTCTAGGAGGATCACTGGACCCTGGTTTAGGTCTCAGAGCCCGGTGCGCACAGTCCAGAGCCAACGCTGCACGAGGCAGATTGGGTAACATGGCAGAAAAATACCGGAGAAAGAAGGCAGGTAAGTTAACAACTGATTCCAGTATACCTCTAATCCGGAGCGATTCTCCAGGTCTTCAACTGCATCATGTAGTCTACAGTTCTCATGTTGAAGATGACGCACATCATCCAACAAAGCAGAGTGAGATTGTTCCACTGACGAGACATGAGTTTCCAGTACTTTGATGCGGCCCAAGACCTGTTGGATTTCACCCTTTAGTAAGGTGACACTAGATTGGAGCTCCTCCAGCAAATCCTGCTTAACCGTCAGTAGCAGATCTTTGAGGGAATATCTTGCCACATACGCAGCGGGGGGGAATCAGAGGCCGCTCCTGAAGTAGTCAGTGTCCCAGAACTAGAGTCTCGTTTATTGAAGAAATCAGCAGGTTGGGTTAGCTTTTGGTTCCTACACCACATCGTGTCCCATCAGAATTGTAATACGCCCCAAAAAACAATAGCAGGGTATGAAACAGGAAAGACTAGAGAGAGCTTTTTGGGTGACCAGGAGCTGGAGCTTCAGCACACACGTCCATACTCTCCAAGGTGCAGGCCACACCCCATCTTTTCCTATGATTTTTTGGCACATGTATATACCACACTGGGCATCACACTATTGCCTGGTGTTCACTGGCACTTATGTGTGGGTCTTGCTCATATATCACTGTGTGAGCCACACACACAAGAGTTCCAAAGTATCAACGTATAGCGGGGGGCCGTATGTGCTATTATGTGAGTTGGTGCCACCCGTCACGCTGCTTGTAAGGGCAGGGAGTTGGCACCACACATGACTGGACCTCTGCTGGGAACTTTGGGTCTTTTTACACTTCTACATTTGTATCATCATTTTGAATCCTGCATATCGAGTTTTCTCTGTATTTACTATTTATTTCCACAGAGTGGTATTAGTCTCAATCGTATGATAGGACTCCGTGGTGTCTGCTTAATGCAGTACATGTCGAGCCAGGGGTTGAGGACTGAACAGTAACGTTACTGCACTGTGACTCCATGGTGTCTGCTATAGTGCAGCACACATCCAGTCAAGGCGTATTGGTGATATATTTCAAATATCTTCCTGTGATCCACACCATGATGAACCATCGTTGTTTTTATTATGTGCAACATGTTGTGTTTCAATACCACCTCCAATGGTTGGCGGATACCTGTCTATGGACTAACTGGATATGTGGTGATACCTCAACCATTGCGGGCTTTCTTTATGGACACAAGTCACCATTACTGATACCTTGGAATCATTGATGATGCTAATTTGGATCTTGATACCACCTCTCACTGGTGGTGGGTGGACTACATCCAGTTTATGTGATACTCCGAGTGATTTTAATGACTGAGAATAGTTTGATCATGCAGACTGATTTTTGACGACTTTGGGTATATATATTTCCCACAATTATCTTTATCTTCTATTTTTTTTATGCTTTCTTAGTGCCCTATCCTGAGCATGCTGTCTCCCTACTCAAGTTAGATACATGTGTTTAATATACATGATTTGACTTTTTTATTTATTTTATTTATTTTTTATTTTTTGCTATTGTTTAAATTATTTGCTGGTTATATTATCTCCGTTGTTGTGCTTTGATTCAGCAGATCCGCTCCTGCCTGACACTAGGAGAAGTGGATAGACGGCATGTACCGATGCAATGACTGGGGCTCACACAGTGGCACCGCATGAGTTAACACCCGGTGCGGTCCACAGAAGTGCGTTCCAGCATTTGCGGGGTCGCTGTCTCATCGTGTTATGGCACGAGTGGATCACTGTACTTAATGTTAGTTACACAGTGATAATATTGTCTTGAGAACGGTCCCAAGGGGGTTGATATGTTCTGTTGAAATAAATCATTTTTGCATATATAAGACCCTGGAGTGCGCTTGCTGTCCGATGAGACTGTTCATCTACAATTCATATATATATGTATATATATATATATATATATATATATATATATATATACACATTTATTTATAATTTATTCCTTTCATTTTCCCTTACCTTGTGATGAGTATTTTGACAGTTTCTCTATATTTAATATTACATCATTTGAGTTTTCTTTTCCATTGTGGAATTAGGTTTTGAACTGAAGTAGCGGGTATACTTCCAAGTCATAAAATATTGCCACAGCACTATCTTGTGATTTGAACAGTGAGGGTTAAGGAAACCCCTGAATCCTTGGGTTTGTTTTCAGTTTGTGTGTTTTGTAACTTTCATAGTGGTTTGCGTGTTTTCTCCCTGCGCGACAGTAAAAACATACGTGTGCCTGCTTACCTGTGTTCATGTACCTGGTTAAACACGCATATCTGCTCTGCTGTTGAAATTTCTTTAATTAGAAACGCTTGTGTATTGCATACAATACTAACTTTAAAGTATATTTAACTGAGAGCATGAATTCCCTGAAAGCATGAATTCCCTGAGCAAAAGACTGAGCGCTTTGATGGGGGGATGAAAGGCTTAGACAAAGACCAGTGGACTGGGGTGGATGCAGAGGAATTTACCCCTAGCATGTAGTCCAGGTTCCTATGGTCTGCTCCTAGTGAGATCCTTACTGTAAATGTTGAATGGTAGTGCTGAGAATGGGAAGATATATGTGATTACTCAAAAGTTAGCAGAAATGGGGGAATATGAGAAGGAGCATAGGTTTAACCAGATAAGAGGAGTCTCCACAACCATTAAGGCAGAAATGGAGGATAATATAAAAACACCCAAAGGTAAACCCAAATCTAGTAAAAAAAAAAAAAACAGGATGTTTCCCAATGTCCTAGGGTATCTAGCCCAGTCATGATTGCAGACTTTATCAAAGCAGGTATTTATGAAGATTCCCTCAGACGCAGTCCAAATCAAGTCTTATTTAAGAGGTGGAAAGCTTTAAAGCATAGTGTACAAATACATATGCAGGAAAGGGTTTTCCATTAGAAGAAAAGTTAATTGATTTTGATGAAATTCCCAATGCTAAAGCTAGGATTGTTGAGGCGAATCTCAAATTTACTCAATCTGAGGTCAAATATCTTGATACTAATCCTTGTCCTCCTGTTCCCTATCCTAGGAAAACAAAATCCATGTACCCATCAGCTGAATTATGTGCCATAGCGGACAAAGACGTAACGGACCCATGGGACGGCCAATTCCCCAGCACAAAGTTTGCTACCTATTACTGCTGGGGATCGACAGCCCTACGTTCCTTTGACTGGAGGGTGGGGACAGGAAACCAAGCACACCTAGGTTTTAGCCTTAGTAGACACTGGGGCCGAGGTAACAGTGTTGCAGGGTAACCCTTCCAAACTTGTAGGCCCCATCATTTCACAGAAAGGGTCTGGGGGGAAGAGTAAAAGTAAGGCTATACAAACCACAGTCACATATTCCATACACAAAGGGCCCCTGGGATATTGGCTAATATTTTGGGTTTCCAATTTCCTGAAAATATCTTGGGGGTAGATATAATGTTAGAGTGCATAATAGAGATGCAGGTGAGAGGTGTTAACATTTTTTTGGCTTTCCTCACAAACCCTCTTATATGAATGCAGCAGGGAAGGTGGTGAGAGGAAATTACAAACTGAACACCAGTTGTCATTCTCCTTCCCTACAGTCCAACAAGGGCTACCAGGAGGGTTGAAAGAAATCAGAATATAGTCAGGTGTAGTTCATCCTGCAATTTAGCCCTTTTTATGTTTCTGTGTTTCTTGTTAAGAAGCCGGACTGTTCTTGGAGTAGGAAGATCGATTACAGGGGACTCAACAGAGTGGCACTGCCATTGAGCGCTGCAGTCCCCAATATCGTTCCTGTCATTTATGACAGCCAAACAGAAACAGGAGTGGCATGATGCATAGAGGGTGTGGGATAGAACTTTTAACACAGGCTCATATGATTTTACATGACTGACAAACAGAACACATCTCTATATGCCAGGCTTACATGTAATGATGATCCATTTCTTAGTTTAAGGTTGACATTTACAGGTAGCCTCCCCAAATCAAGGGGAAATAATTTAGATCAAACTAAAGAATCATTCTGAATGTACAAGTTCAGGTGGTGGGGAGGACGGAAAGAAGTTAATCCTTCCAATAGGAGGCAACATGCCTTTAGGAACATAGGTAACCTTAGTGCTCACAGATAAACTGACCAAAAGAGGGTTGGAGCACAGCAGGGAGTGTGAGTATGGATGGACGAATGTGGAATGCATCTCTGTCTAGGAATGACCCAAGTAGGTTAATTGCTGGTACAATCCTAGGAGAGGTGGCAACCTGGGTAACCCAAAAAATCTTGGTATCCTGGGATGAGGATAAACAAGTGCAAGTGGGGCCCAAAGTGTGGGTGTTACCATGATCCACTGATCAGCACAGGCAGAAAGGAGAGGTTATTTCAGATGGTCCTGGTAATACTAAAGTTGTATTATTAAATGGTGATTCTGTACCTGTCTTCTTTCCCTCAAATAGACTCGTAGCCGGCTATCCCCTCTGAATACTTGGTCATCCAACACGTTCGTGAACCCCTTGGCCAGCTATGCAAGAGTGGACAACTACTCTGACTGTTGCATCGCCATCCCCGTCAGTGAGGAAGAAGGGTACCCGTTCGTTGGAGTCCCGTGGGCACAGCGAGAAATGAGACCACTCTCTGGACAAAACACTGGACTCTACTACCAAATTGTTTTATGAGCAGCTACAAATCAGGGAGGTAGCTCTCCAAAATCACCTAGCCCTGGACTGTTCTTGCCACCAAAAGAGGAGATTGCGGGCTGGTAGGAAAAGAATGCTGCAGTTACATTGTGAACAATGAAGGCGAAAATCAGTTATGGTCTATCAAAACTGACAGCCATAACAGGCAAACTCCAGAAAACACCAGACAGTGATTTGGGAGGTCAGTGACTTACCTATCCAGTGAGTGACTTTAGTGTGGTTTATGGCATGGGACTAAGAGGTGGAATGTTATGCACACAGGTAAGTTGCAGCAAAATTTGAAACACAACTGCATCCATTACATGTTTATGTGCCCATGTCCTACATCATACATTTAGCTCACAAACATTTTCCTTTGCCTCTTTGTCTTTTTTACGGGTCTGTTGGGGCGGCAAAAGGACAAAGAAAGGACCAGCTCCCTTTGTCTCCCTTGCTTCTTGGGGGGGAAAGGAGGAGGGGTGTCTCAGTCAGGTAAAGTGGGCTGGTGATGGGCGGGGCTTGCAGACACTAAAAGAGGTGTGCAGTGAGGTCTTGGGAGGCAGTCTTGGAGGGAAGCAGTTTGGAATGGAGGAGGAGAGAGATGGATGGGGGTAGATTCCATCCAGGCCATGTAGGCCCAAGTCGAGAACAGAGCCTGACCCAGACCTCCAGCATATGTATCCAGTTCCCCTGGTCTGTTTTTCCTGCCTCCTGTCCCATGATTTATTTTTTCAGCTAAGTATCTCTTTCTTTTATACAATATTTCTGGGAAAAACACCCTAGTAATCAACGTATAGTGTCTCTACTATAATTGTTGCATTATGTGTCTTATTTGCACTGCAGTAAGTAATTGTCTAGTTTGTATTATTAGGTTATTAGGTTTAGTTAGAATATATATGATGAGTTCCCTGTGGGTACATGGGTGACAATGTGGTGGATCAACAAACTTCTCTGGGTATATCCTAAATGAATGGGTTGGCTTTTGGGGTGTTGGCAAATGAATGTTGTTTCCAATGACTATGCTAGTGTCTGTTAGTGTGAGCATACTGTGTGTCTCTCTGTTTGTGCTAGGCCTGTGTTTTTGTTTTCAATCCACATGCTCTGAAGCCATCTTGCTAGGCCTCACCTCACTTCTTTGTTCTCAAACCACATGGTTGAGGATGCCATTTTGTAGACAGCACATGGTATGTGACTACATTAATTTTAACACAGCTGTTATTGTGAAACAGTTTGCGCCAGATTAATGCACCTAAAGCCACAAGCTGACACACCCTTGTAGCACTGAGGAAGAGGAGCAGTACCGGATAGCTCACGGGCCGTACTGGGCTCAGAATTAGCGGATACCACCGGTGCGGAAGCTGAGGGAGCCACTGGTTGTCAAGTGGCCTGACCAAGGTGTGCGGTTCGGTTCAGGAGTGTCTGCATGACAAATGACAACTGATCGATCCTTTGATCCTGTGTGTCCATTCTGGCCAAAATGCTCTAAACTGGTTCACCTGTACCTTCAGTACTCATGGCCCTTTCGTACTGTCAGGTTATACTTAGGATAAGAAACACCCAACACAGGTACAGGTGAATTTAACCAGTTTATTAAGATAAAAGTACAAGATCGAATACACTTCCCCAACCTTCCGAGGGACAGGCCTGAGGACAGTGTACAGTCCATTACCCAGTAGCTGACACTGAGCTACAATCTCTGCCCACGTATCGCCAAGGCAGCAAGGTGGTAGAAGGAGGAAGTCTAGAGAGGTAGGGATCCAGGTACAGAAGCGAGACTTGGGAGACCAGCAGGTAGTAGCCAGGAAGTAATGCTAGTCTGGGGATGCCGGAGCGTAGACTGACCAAGCAATACTTTAGGTGAGACTAACCCTGAGCCTGCCGGTCGGAAGGCAGTCACCACAGTTCCAGGGAGGTACGGATACTCTAGGCTGTAAGGAGTGAGAGACAGAGTGGAAGTCAGACAATACTGGGGTCATGCACGGAGCAGGTAGTCAGACAGAGCCACAATTCAAAACCGGATCAGATAGTCAGCCAGAGCCAGGAAACTCACAGAGCAGGTAGTCAGCCTGAATTAGGGTCAATCACAGAACAGGTAGTCAGACAAGGCCTAGGTCATACACTGAGCGCGTAGTCAGACACGGCCAGGTCTTACACGGATCAGATAGTCAGACACAACCAGGTCATACACGGAGTGGGTAGTCAGACAAGGTCTAGTTCATACACGGAGCAGATAATCACACAAAGCCAAGGATCGAGCTGGAGGATAATCGGAAGTCAAGCAAGGGTCAAATGAGAGACAACAGTAGCATTACGCAGGAACACCACGAAAGGGCACTGAAGCTCAGTCTTAGGGCTGCATATAAAGCCAACAGAGAAGGCGGGACATCAATCGGCCAATTAGTGCCGAAGGTACAAAACAGTGAGCGCAAAGTCAGTGACGCTCTCCCGCAGCACAGAGGCCAGCAGTCAGATGAGAGCAACCAGCAATGCCGCTACTTGTCCATCAGTGGGGACATGACAGGTAATACAATAAACAGGCCTGATCACGGGCACCGTGATAGGAGCAGAACCGAGGTCCTCCCCATTGGCTCTGTTGCCCCTGACCTTTGGAGTTGGACAAGTGTCCTCCACAGTGGAACTGTTGCCCTGCCCTGGGGAGTGGGACCAAGGTCCTCCCCAGCAGCTTTGTTGCCCCTGCCCTGGGGAGTTGGATTGAGATTCTCCCCAGTGGCTCTGATACCCCTGGCCTGGTGAGAGGGAGTGTGATCCTCACCAGCCCCTCTGTTGCCCCTGCTGTGGTGAGTGGGACCAAGGTGCTTGGTGAGTGGAACTGAGAACCTCACAAGCCCCTTTGTTACCCCTGCCCTGGGGAGTAGGACCAAGGGCCTCCCTAGCGGCTCTGTTGCTCTTGCCCTGGGGAGCCTGACCAGTGTCGTCCTCAGCAGATCTGTTGCTTTTGCCCTGGGGAGTGGGACCAGCATCCTCCCCAGCGGATCTGTTGCTTTTGCCCTGGGGAGTGGGTCCGGTGTCCTCCCCAGTGGCTCTGTTGCTTCTGCCCTGGAGAGTGGGACCAATGTCCTCTCCAGTGGCTCTGTTGCTCCTGCCCTGGAGAGTGGGACCAATGTCCTCTCCAGTGGCTCTGTTGACCCTGCCCTGGAGAGTGGGACCAGTGCTCTCCCCAGCAGATCTGTTGCCCCTGCCCTGGGGAGTGGGACAGACATCCTCCCCAGGGGCTCTGTTGCCCATGCCTTGGGGAATGGGACCGAGGTCCTCACCAGTGGTGATGTTACTCCTGCCCTGGTGAGTGGGACAGTGGTCCTCACCAGTGGCGATGTTGCCCCTGGCCTGGTGAGTGAGACCAAGATCCTCAACAGTCCCTTTGTTGTCCCTGCCCTGGAGAGTGGGACCAAAGTCCTCTCCAGCGGCTTTGTTGCCCATGTCCTGGGGAGTGGGACCAGCATTCTCCCCAGCGGCTCTGTTGCCCCTGCCCTGGGGAGCGAGACCAGTGTCCTCCCCAGCGGCTCTGCTGCCCCTGTCCTGGGGTTTGGGATGGAGGCCCATGCCAGCCCAGATTTTTACCTGCCATCTCAGGTGAGACCACCAACCTGTGGAACCCTGCTTCTTGCTGCCGGGAGAGGGGCCAATGAAACCAGTGTTCCTTCGGCTCTCCTGGTATCTTGAGAGTCCCGATGCCTCACCGGACTCCCGCCTACAGACTTGCCCTGGATCCAGAGCCACTAGCCTCAGATCCAGTGGGGACTGACACAGGCTATGCCTGGACACTTGGACACTTGGACGCACCCAGACTGCTACTGGACTGGGACAAGAATGAGGGAACAGCCCCTCCGGTTGCTGTGAGCCTAGGTCCCCTGCCTTGCCCACCCTGGCTAAGATTGTATGGAAGTACTGCTACTTGTGGCCTACAAGGACTATCACACCAGGTGGATGTTTAATTAGCCCAGGACAAGGGACCACCCTTTAACCAGCCCAGGACAAGGGGCTGTCCAAACCTTTGGCCCCGGACTGCCGAAGGTTTGGGACTGGAAGGGGGAGTGGTGTAACGGCCCCCTAGGTTGTTACATGGAGGTCTTGACAGGCCTCACAAGAAAAGTAAGTTAAAAGACTGATATTCAAAGTGAAAAAAAACAGTTGCATAAAATACGTCCACAGCTCATCGCAACAGATGTCAAAAGCAGACAATAAAGCGACAAGGCATATTTGTGAACACGATATTGTACTAAATCAAGAAAAGCACCAATCGAATGAGCTTGGGATGTAAACAAACATATAAAACATCCCGATGGTGCAGGATTGTATCCAAATGCATACATTATGTTACAACACATTAAGAAAAAAAACCTAACACCTTAGTCATGAGTGTTTATGACAATATTAAAAAAGATAAAGTGCATCAAAAACTAGACAATTTTAAGCAAATAATGAAATTAATAAGATGACATAAGTCAATGTGATAATACACATGGTCACCTCATCAGTGATGGGAGAAAAAAATTATGAAACAAATTATGTAACACCAAAAATTAAAATACCTCTCCCCTTCTCTTCCCTCTTCCCCACCCAAACATCAGAGTTTAGACCTGTTAATAGGTACCCTGTCGTTATTTGGTTAGTTTATTAACATTTGTATATATGGTAATTTTTGATTATAGATATTAAAATCACATAAGTAAATTGTTTTGTACTTTGGTATTATAGGGTGTAAATATGGCAATATATAACATTGTCTGTGCATTTTTTCATATTATCAAACAGGTTGATGTAGATTTTTGGCTCCCGATAAGTGAGGTTTCGATTTGTCAATATAATTGTTGATTGTCTAATGGTGTTACATAATTTTTTTCCCCACCACTGATGGGGTGACCATATGCATTATCACATTGTCTTATGTCATCTTATTAATTTCATTATTTGCTTAAAATTATGTAATTTTGTGATGCAGCACTTTATCTTTTTTAATATTGTCATTAAACACCCATGCCTAAGGTGTTAGGCTTTTTTTTTAAAATGTGTTGTAAAATAATGTATCCATTTGGATACAATCCTGCACCATCGGGATGTTTTATATGTTTGTTTATGTCCCAAGCTCATTCGATTGGCGTATTTCTTGATTTAGTGCAATATCGTGTTCACAAATATGCCTTGTAGCTTTAGTGTCTGCTTTTGACATCTGTTGTGATGAGCTCTGGATGTATATTACTCACTTTGTCTAGTAGTTTGTCTTTCGTTTGTCTAATGTTTCATTGACCTTTTGTATTATGATTATTATGCTTAGTTTTATTATTTTATACGTAAATTGTTATTATCTCTTCTTTTGCTTTTTGGGCTGATCAGGATCCATGTTTGTGCAATGCAATCACATGATCGCCTTTTCTATCTGTCCACTGGGCCACTGGGAGACATCAATACCTGACATCTAGGAGGCTGGTCTATTTTTATAAATTAATTTGCCTGCTATGTGCACGTCATGGATTTCGACTGCCCAACAGCAAACTAACATTTGGTATTTAAATTTCCATTCTATGCTGGCTCCCTTCTTTTATGACCTGAAGCCGCCTTTGTCACTTTCAAAAAGCAGCATCCTTAGCCACGAAATGCGCTAGAGAACACTATAGTGTTATATCTATGCTTTTACTGCATTTTGGAATATACTTTTTTAATTAAATATCAATGTTTTTGACAAGTGGAGCCGTCTGAATATCCTGTTTGTGTGTTACCCGAGCGGAGACAGGACTAATCTCTCCGAATGTGCAAGAGTCAGCAGATACTCTAGCCGGCCACTTTAATTGTGAGTGCCCATTGCTTCATTTTATATATTTTGTTATTGAACAATATTGCACTATTGGGCACTCTTCTTTTTCTTTCTGCATGGTTGGTCGTTCCGGAGAGAGACATTTTTGAATGTGCGGCCCTCTGAGACTGTACTACAGATTGGCTGGTCTGGGGCAGCTCTTATATTCCCCTACATTGCTTTAGCTGTTTCCCACATATGTGCTGAAGCAGCAACTGATCTTGGTATTGCTCACTTGGGTGACTGGTGAAGGTCCTAGTGTGTCATTTGGTTCAACACAAGGGGCACCCTTTTTTTTCTCCCACTTTGTTTTGTCTACTCACCAGAAAAATGTCACTTTGGTCAGATCGAATTTTGAAGTAAAATATTGATTCAAATTACATATTTATTCAATATGATTTTAACATCTCCTTGGCAGTACTTCCAGCACACCCACCCCAATAGAAAATATCCTCACTTTTCTATAATTTCTACAGATGTCTCCCCGTATGCTTGGGGTTAGGGGTGGGTGAAAAGTGCGAAAAATTTCCTGCATGACTTTACATGAAAAACTGACGATTATTTGCTTTTTCGCAAATGTTTTCTCCTTTTCGTCAATACAACATTTTCCTCCTGTTTGACAATTCCAACAAATTTTTTGCCTGTGTTTCCTATGGTGCAACATTTCCCACCACAATATTACCTCATCGAAGAGCTCAAAGTCAAAGTTGTTAGTCCTATAGCAACATATGCCTTGAAAAATGTGTTCGCATGCAGAGTGCCTTTTTCCTTTGCAGACTAAACATAAGCTTTCTGCTTAAAAGGATAGTAATGTTTCACAAAAACAGCAGCTCCAATTAATCTTCATAGTATTTGGGCCATGTAGAGTGTTATTTCAATATTGTAAGAGTTGTAGTTCAAGAGTAGTTGAATGATAAAGTATCCCCCTCCCGTTCTTTTTACCTAGTGTAAGCCACCTCCCCTCAGATATGGATTCTGGTCCTGGGACTGGGCAGCTCACAGCAAGGACCAATCTTCTTACTGTGTGGCAGATGTGTATGGTAGTGGTGGGGGGGGGGGGCTGGAGTGGTGTGATTGCTGTGTGTATATATACATGCATATATAGATTACTACAGCAGTTTTTACCATTATCATGTTTGTGTCAAATGTAAGCTATCCTCAGATTACAGATACACATTACTTGTTGGTTATAGCAGTGTTAGATGGTAGCAACCCTTTTTCACATCCCTCCTCCTCTATACTGCTGTTAATACATTTGGCCTGGCTTTCTCTGTCATGTGTGGTTTCTGTTACCTCGTACTCAGATGGTATGAAATGTTGGTTCATTTTAAAAATGTTAGTCTCCCAACATTGCTCCTTGATAGCCACGCCCTACGGTCATTGACAATGTAGCCAGCTGCACTGAAAACCTGCCCAGAATCAACACTTGCTGGAGAAACTAAGGGATTCCACTGCAGTATGTGTCAATGCTTTCCACACACACACACACTGCACTGCTTTGTTTGCCAGTAGTACATGATGTTATTGTTTCTGCCTAGAACATAGCTATCCCGCAAGTAAGCAAAAACCATCTCATGCAGTTGGACCACTTCTAGGAGCTACACCGTGTTCCTGTATGTCAGTTACCAACCCATACTCAGGAAGCAAGTCCCAAAGACATGTGCTGCCACCACCACCACCTCCAAAGTTGGATTTTAGCCGCCCCAGCTGAGACCCATGAATTGCCCAGTGTTCAGAATGGGATGTTGATGTAGGTGCTCCTGCTGTGGTTGAAATGTTTTGCTGCTTTCTTTTTCACTATGCTATCTAGACATTTTTGTTCCCTAACTTTCTCCCTCTCATTTTCCACAATGCAACCCTCCACTTGATCAATAAGCACATCTCTATATTCCATGACAGAATCTGATTCCTCAGAGAGATGCTGTTGATCGTAATAACTTATTGTTGTGACAAACTGCTGATGGCCCTTTGGCAGAAATTCTGAAATTTTGTGTTTAAAGGGATAGTAATACTTCGTTTTAACTTTATTTTATTTTGTAGGCATTAAAAAAACATGAAGAATGATATAAGTCTTATCTCTCAAACCTTTATGGTTTATTAGATATTCACAAGCAAAGTTTCCCCTCCCGCCCCTTTTACCTAGTGTAAGCCATCTCTTCTCAGATGTGGAATGCAGTCTATAGACCAGACAGATAACAGAAGGGGACACTCTTATTCCTATGAAAACAATGAAATCCCTGCCCCCCTTGACAAGTTTTTCAGGTTTTTCCCTTATCTTAATTGAAGATTGTCCCTCTCTGCAGTCTACCTGGGCACCTCCCTTCTGCTGTGGCTGAACAGTGTGACATCAGTAAAAGGGGTGGGAGGGGAACACTTTGTCATTGAATTACTTTGGAACTACAACTCTGACAGAATTGAAATAACACTCTCCAAAGTCCAAATACTATGATGATTAATTAGAGCTGCTTTTATTATGAAACATTACTATCCCTTTAAAGCAGGGGTCCAGCAAAGTATTCTGCATCGCTTTTAATGGACACTATGCAAGGATCTTGTTCAAAGCATGCTAACATGCCTTGTACCAGCGGGTGCATGTCTGTGTTGTCATTATGGTAAGATTCCTCTGCTATGCTCCTAATTTTTTTCTTCAATAAAAATATTAGTGGTAGCATTTCACTAACTACTGCTCCTATGTGACTCACCAGCATGGCTGCCTCCTCAAAGGGTTTCAGCAGCTCACATACACTGCATTTTAGCTGCCACTGGTGACAAAGAGGCTCCCTCCAAAGCCTTCCAGTTTTGCATGTGTACTTGCTAATGGCCTTATTCTGCTCGTGCAAAGGCTCTAGCATCTACAGTGTGGAATACCACCTGGTAGGGACTCCCATTGTCAGCAGGGGATGAGGCAGGTTATTACACCCTTGTATGGGATATAGAGTGTTGTGTGCACTGTAGCAGCGACTAAAATGGGCACAGATTGTGAGGGCAATAGTATGCATCTCTCTGAGGGTTTCAGATTCTGGCAGGAATCTGGTCACAACTAAATTTAGCACATGGGCAAAGCAGGGCACATGCACCATATCACCTTTTCTCAGGGCAGTGATTATGTTGAAGCCATTATCAGCAGAAACAAAATCACCTTTTAAGGAGCGGGGTGCAAGTCATTTCACTATCACCTGCTCTAGTTTAATTAAACATCTATGGATTTGTGGGACTGTCTCTCATAACTCTGCATGCACAAGTTGAAGTGCCAATGGTATGGGCTATCCTGCTGCTGCTGCATTTTAATCGCACTGCCATAATCAGAGGCATGATTACTGGCTGTCACCTGATGCTGTAAGCTAGTGTTGCCCACTGGTGGCGGGAGGGAAACCCAGTGAACAGTCACATAGTCTGTGCTCTGCCCATTTGTCCGCATATCTGTTATCAGTTGGATTTTCTTGCTGTATGCACTTTCCAGCCCTTTGCCCACCACACTAACCACATGCTTGTACAATTCAGACACAGCCATCCTGGAAAAATAACTGCAGCTTCGGATATGTCAGCGTGAAGCTACACATGACATCAGTTCTCTGAAACCTCGGTTTTCTACAAAAGAATACAGCAGCATGTCCACTGCAAACATCTTGGCAACTTTGCTATTCCAGAGGAGTACTTTGGGATTGTTTTTGTGAAGTTTTTGACTCCTTCACTTTAACTCAGTCAGTGTGGGTTGGCAGGACAAGGCAGAAGAACTCTGTACCTTTATTGCTTTAACAGCATAACTAGAGGAGGTGGTGGGGGTAGAGGCAGCGTGTGATGGCAGTCTATGACTCTTGCCATCTCCTAAAGCAAACCCTAAGTCATCATACTCCTCTGCAGCAGGAGCTTTAGATGTTATTTGGAATTAACTGTTGGAAGTTGCACACTCTGTCACATAAATAACATCACTACTTCTATTATCTGCCCCAGAGCTCTGGGAACTTTTTGGAATGTTTCTGCTGCTGCTAGTTGTGGCACCCCTGACCTGCTTATAGTGTGTTTACCAGTCATACTTGTGGTTGTGCTTCAAGTGGGATCTCACAGAGGAGGTGCCAAGGTGGGAACCTATTTTCTCCCTGCTCTCTTCCTTTTTGCACAGACAACAGATAGCAACATGCTTAGCTTTTGGATTCTGAGTGAAATATCTCCATACTGTGGACTTCATGGACTGAGGGGTTCATGAAGGGGCTGCTACTACTACTGGGGCTATATGTTGCAATTCTACTGCTACTAGGTGTCAAAGGTGCAGCACTTCCAGCACCAACTAAGGCATATATCATAGCTAAGGTTGTGGCTGTTAATAACCTGTATTCCTGGTGCTGTTGCTGCTGGTTGCTCAACACAAGTGTGTGTGGCTGAGTGGGATTTGGACTTTGAAGCAGTGATGATGCCTGACAGGATGACTGTATACTTTTTGCCATATTTGCTTGTCCAGGGTCAGAGTTTCCAATGTTTTTTTTCAAACAGCTTACAGACAGGCACAGTGCTCCTTTTAAGTGGAGGAAGATTGAGCCTTTGCTTTTCTGCTAACTTTCTGGTCGTGTCATCATCTCTCTCACACTCAACTTCATCTGTATCTGAACAAGAGGGGGATGCTGGAGGGATATATTCTAGATGTAAATCATCAGTCATCATTAGGTCATCCTCAGCATCAGCATTGCCCAGTGCTTCTTGGCCACTACCTTTATATTCCTCTAAGCTTTTAGAGGGGTCAAACAATGTATTTTTACTTTCACAAAGTTCGCTATTACATTGAGGACAGGTGTTTTGGTGCTTGTTTCTCTTACTGTCAGATGCAGCAGTTGGTTCAGCTGCTACACCTGCCTCCATTATGCCATCATAAACACTAGAATGCGACTCATTGTCATCTTCAGTGTTCTTATGTGGGTTTTTTTTTTTTTTTTTTTTGTTTTATAGTAATGGTGTTGGAAGTTTTGGTGGGACCTTGACAAACTACATCCTCCCAGTAAGGAGAGGGATCATCATCATCATTTATTGCACATGCTGCAGCAACCATGGCTGCAGTCAGTGTTTGAACTATCACTTTACTCCCACATCCCCTCTCCTGCCCCTTGTGCGTTTGCCGGACATTACTCAAATACTGTTTGTGTTTTTACCCTACAATACACAATACAACTATGGAGTGTGATGTCTTGCCTTGGATCTCAACAAAATTCTCAATCTCGTCAGCTATCTCTCAAGTCTTGTCACGGTTTGTTTAAGAACGCTCAGTTAGGTAAGGTTAAAAAGCTTTATTGAAAAGAATGCAGAATCACCCCACTCAGGTCAAGATGAGTTCCATACCAAGTACTTTCCAAATCTGACGCGGGTCAGGGTCAGAACACACACAGTAGTAATAATACAAAATAAGTGTGATGATCTTAGACTTGCAGGCAGAGTTTGTAGAAGTTTCAGGAACAAGAATAGGACTAGGGATAACGGAGGCAGCACAGATAGTGTACAGGTAGACACTATACCCTAGACGTCTAGGGTTAATGGAGGCAACACTGGCAAGGCTCTGGCAGAGAACTGACCCTAGGAGGTAAGGGTAAACGGAGGCAACACGTACAGGACTCTGGGAGTGACTGGACCCTAGAACGCTAGGGTTAACTGAGGAAACCCAGACAGTACTCTGGCAGCGGCTTGACCCTAGAACGCTAGGGTTAACGGAGGCAAGACAGACTGGACTCTGGCAGTAACTTGGCCCTAGCAAGCTAGGGTTAACGGAGGCAACACGTCTACGATTTTGGCAGTGGCTTGACCCTAGAACGCTAGGGTTAATGGAGGCAACGCAGACTGGACTCTGGCAGCAACTAGGCAGTATAATGACCCTAGACCACTAGGGTGAGCGTAGGCAACATGGGCAGAAGTCTGGTATAGACTGGACCCTACTATTATTATAGGGTTACCGGAGGCAACACAGACACTGGTCAGTGATGGAACTCCCACAGGCTCCAGGAGACTATTGGAACGGTTAGGCCTAACAGGCGTTAAGCGGTAAGCGAGCGGGAGAAAGTAAGGTAACGTAACCGGTCAGTAATTGGTGCATGGAGGTAATTAGCCAGTCCCATGAGCGATGGAACTAGAAGCTCAACCAGGTCAGCACACACGGAATTAACAGCCAGTCAGATGGACCACCAGACACTAGCCCAGCCAGATCGGTGCAAACGGTCCTAGTCAGTAACGGAATCAGATACTCAGCCAAGCCAGTTCGGTACACAAGGAGTTAGTCAGCCAGTCCTTAGTCGGTAACGGAATCCGATACTCAGCCAAGCCAGTTCAGTACACAAGGAGTTAGTCAGCCAGTCCATGGCCAGCAACGGAATCGGATCACAGGAGCGTCAGGAACTAAGCGTAGTCAGGCGAGCTGGGTCATACACGGACAAAGGAACAAGAGCTACTAGTCGCTAGATACGGGTACACCACGAAAGGGCACCAGTAGAATGTGACAGGAGGGCATATTTAAAGGCAAACCCTGGGAGGAGTCATCAACACAGAGCCAATAAGAATACAGCCAGGGTAAACCCGGAAGTAACAATGTCACAGACAGAATCACGGGCACCGTGATAGTACCCCCCTCTCAATGCCCCCCCCCCCGTCTTGAGGGGGGTCTAGGCTTAGCTGGGAACTTAGCATGGAATCTGCGCAACAACAGTGGAGCATGGATGTCAGAGTGGTTCACCCATGTGCATTCCTCTGGGCCATACCCCTTCCAGTGCACCAAGTATTGGATCTGTCCACGTAATCTACGTGAGTCTATAATGCTCTGCACTTCATATTCATCGTGATCCTCAATACGCACTGGAGCTGGAACTGCCGGACAGGTGGTATAGCGGTTACATACCAGGGGTTTGAGGAGGGATACATGGAACACATTATGAATCCTCATCGAGGCAGGCAACTCCAAGGCATAGGCAACAGGGTTAACTTTGCGGAGCACTCGGAACGGACCCACAAATCGGGGAGCCAACTTGCCACATGGAACTTGCAACTTTAGGTTTCTGGAGGACAACCACACCCGGTCCCCCACTTGGAACACGGGAGCCGGCAGACGTCTATTGTTGGCATGCCGCTGAACTTGTCGAAACGAGATACTGAGAGAATTCTGGACTTGTGCCCAAGTGGCGTGGAGTTGCCTAATGTGCTCATCTAGAGCCGGAATCTGCTGTGCTTGAAATATGTCTGGCAGCAAGCATGGTTGGAACCCATAGTTGATGAGAAAGGGTGAGCTCCCAGAGGCAGAGCACACGGCACAGTTTCTGTCAAACTCAGCCCAAGGCAACAAGTCCACCCAGTTATCGTGATGGTTGGAGATAAAGCATCGTAAAAACTGCTCCAACCCCTGGTTGGAGTGTTCAGCGGCCCCATTCGTCTAGGGGTGATATGCAGCCCAAAAGGGTTCAGCCACGAAGCACTTTCCCATGGGTTTCTCTGGAGGGGGCATTGGCCTGGGCTGCCAAAATCTCTTGACCCAATGGGGATGTGATGCTGGTGTGTAGAGTGGCAAGGATACGATCCGGAGGTATAATGGGCACAGGCACAGACTCGGATTCCGGATCTGTATCAAATTGTCTGGATAAGTCGTCCGCCTTAATATTCTTAGTGCCTGGTAAATATGATACTATAAAATTGAAACGTGACAGGAACAAGGCCCATCTGGCTTGTGAAGGGGATAACCTCTTGGCCTCCGAGAGGTAGGTAAGGTTTTTATGGTCTGTAAGAATTATAATTGGCGCCCTGGTGCCCTCTAACAGATGGCTTCACTCACGAAGTGCCAAAATGATTGCCAATAATTCGCGATCCCCAATATCGTAGACACTCTGGGCCTTAGTAATTTTTTTTTTTTAAATCCACATGGCATTAAGGTCTTCCCAGGACCCGGTCTTTGTGACAGTACTGCTCCTACACCAGTCTCGGAGGCGTCCACTTCCAGAGTAAATGGCAAACCAGGTATAGGATGCGACATAACTGGTGCTGAGGAGAATGTGGACTTCAGGGAATCAAATGCCTTTACCGCTTCAGAGCACCACACTGAAGCATTAGCACCCTTGTGCATCATGTCAGTCAATGGTTTTACAATCATAGAGTAGTCACAAATAAATTTTCTATAATAATTTGCAATGCCCAGGAACCGCTGCAAGGGCTTAAGGCCAATAGGGCGTGGCCACTGCAACACAGCAGAAAGTTTCTTTGTGCATGGCAATGCCATCTTTGCCAATCACGTAGCCTAGGAACGGCACCTTGGATCTATGGAATTCGCACTTATCCAGCTTGCAAAATATATTATTTTCTCTCAGCCACTGTAGCACTGCTTTAACATGTTCCCGGTGTGTCTCCAGGTCAGAGGAATAAATCAGAATATTGTCCAGGTAGACCACTATGCAGGACTGTAACATGTCCCTAAGGACATCATTGATAAACTCTTGGAATACCGCCAGGGCATTGAATAGCCCAAAGGGCATCACTAAATACTCGTAATGCCCTGTTTGTGTGTTAAAGGTGGATTTCCACTCGTGACCTTCTTTCACTCTGACTAAATTATATGCCGCCCTTAAGTCGAGTTTGGTGAAAATGGAAGCGCCCTTGAGTCGATCAAACAATTCTGTTATGAGAGGAATGGGGTAGGCATTCTTGATCATAATCTTATTCAGACCCCTAAAGTCTGAGTTTCCCATTTTTCTTTTTCACAAAAAATGGGTAGGTTCTACCCTTAGGTGGCATTGAACCGGGCACAATATTAATAGCACAGTCATATGGGCAATGCTGTGGCAAAGTGCTAGCCTCTCCCTTACTGAATACATCGCTGAATGATTGGCATTCCAGCGGTAAAGAGGGACAGGTACACAGAATCTTGGTAGGTTGGTGTAAACAATGTGTTGCACAAAACTCAGACCAGGCCAGAATCTCGCAGGATCTCCAATCCATACTGGGACTGTGTGTTTGCAGCCATGGGAAGCCCAGAATAATTGCATAGTGTGGAGACTGAATGATCTGGAACGTTAGGATCTCTGTGTGGAGGGCTCCAATGCGGATTACCAAGGTACAGGTCTCCTGGGTGACATGGAGAGGCACCAAAGGTCTCCCATCAATTGCCTCAATATTCAGTGGAGATTCCATCTCAACCAATGGGATATTCTGACGGCTAGCGAATTCTTTGTCCATAAAATAACCAGCCGCGCCGGAATCAATCAAGGTGGAGGCAACAAAGGATGACCCGGCCCAAGATGCCAGGACCTCTACCACGGGTATATACTGGTATACTCCACCTAGGATCTGTCTCCTACAAGACCCTTGGTGCGTTCGTTTCCCGGCCGTACTGGACATGAGTGCAAAAGGTGGCCAGACTTGGCACAAGCCTTGTTTGCGTCGGAACAGTCGTTCCTCTTTGGATAAACGGGTGAACCCCAACTGCATAGGTTCACTACTACAGTTTGTGGTGCCTGGAGGCGTGGGAGGAGAGGGAGGTATGGGTGGGCAATTAAGGTTAGGCAACCCACCCGTGGTTGGCCTCTGCTTGCGGTCTTTATAGAGACTCCTTTCCCTTATGTGGGTATCAATTAGTGTAGTGAATTCAATGAATCTGTCCAGCCCATCTGGTAACTCATGTGCGGCTATCTCATCTTTTATTTTGTCATCGAGGCCTTGTGCAAACGCTGCCACAAGTGCCTCATCGTTCCAGCCAACCTTTGCAGCGAGCGTGCAAAATTCTATTGCATCATCCGCAACCATTCACGTGCACTGCTGGATTCTCATCAATCGTTTTGCTGAGAGATGGCACGTCCAGGAACCTTGAATACACTACGGAAGGCCCTTATGAACTCATTAAAGTTTGCTGTAATAGGTTTGCCCGTCTCCCATATTGGGTTCGCCCAGGCTAGCGCTCGACCAGTCAACAACAAAATCAAGAATCCCACCTTACTTCTCTCGCTTGGAAAAGCCTGAGGTACCAGTTCCAAAAACATTTCTAGCTGATTTAGGAACCCCCGGCATAAGGTGGGATACCCGTCATATCTCAGTGGGAGAGGAGCTGTGGCCAACAACCCTCTATTCGGCATACTGGGGGTCATAGTCTGTGACATTGCTGCCAAAACTGGGGTGGCCACCAATGCCTGCACAGGTTTGTCTAGGTGAGCGGTACGCTCCAGGATGGTCTGTACGGTCAGCGACAATTGATCCAGACGTTGCTCATGCGCATCCATTCTCCAATGGATGTTCTGAGAGCTACCTTCAACTGAATTGTCTGAGGTCATTGGCCCTTTCGTACTGTCACGGTTTGTTTAAGAACGCTCAGACAGTTAGGTAAGGTTAAAAAGCTTTATTGAAAAGAATGCACAATCACCCCACTCAGGCCTAGATGAGGTCCGTACCAAGCACTTTCCAAATCTGACGCGGGTCAGGGTGAGAACACACATAGTAGTAATAATACAAAATAAGTGTGATGATCTTGGATTTGCAGGCAGAGTTTATAGAAGTTTCAGGAACAAGAATATGCTCAACAGCCCCACTATCACAGTGCCCGTGCTTGCCTGTCACTCTCTGTGCTGGTGCTCGTCCATTGGAGGACGTGTTGCTGTGATCCTGGTTTCCTGTGTACAGACTCGGCTCGTCTGACTACTCTCGTTCCTGCTCCGTGATTGACTTGGCTCTGGCTGACGTTCCTGCTCCGTGATTGACCCGGTTCTGGCTGACGTTCCTGCTCCGTGATTGACCCGGTTCTGGCTGACGTTCCTGCTCCGTGATTGACCCGGTTCTGGCTGACTTCCTGCTCCGTGATTGACCCGGCTCTGGCTGACGTTCCTGCTCCGTGATTGACCCGGTTCTGGCTGACTTCCTGCTCGGTGATCGTCCGATTCTGGCTGACGTTCCTGCTCCGTGATCCTTCCAGTTCTCCGTTCAGCTGATGCCTGGCGACATTCTGAGCCTGCTCGCAGCTAGCACCAACTGATCACACTTTAGTTCTCTGTGGCCTCCGATTCTGAGCCTGTTGGTTTCCTCCGTACACTGAGCCTGAGAGATTACTGCTAACTGTGACCTTAGTGTCTGTGTTGGTCTTTACGCTTGCTGTGCCGGTTGCCTCCGTGATACCGAGCCATTGCTTATGCCTGCCAAGCTTGTTGCCTCCGTTACTGAGCCTTCGCTACACCGGTTGAGCATTTTCCCGCATACTGAGCCTAGCTATATATTGCAGAGTTATACATTTGCTTGGTGCCGTTCTCCTGTGTAATGCGCCGCGTGGCGTAAAGGGCCTTACGATACTCTGGCAGTGAAAGCTCCGTGTTGGCACCGGAAGGGTGCTTGGCTCAGCTCCTATCGCTCCCCGTGTATGTGTCCATCCATCCACACTTGTTTTGCGTTGGCTCTTATAGTCAGCTTGGGCAGTGCTTCCTCCGTTACAGCACCTAAGGGGTGCTAGGCTCTGGTCTCATTGGCACTTGCAGTATCTCTCCTTGTTGCTCACCCCTGTAGGGGCATTGGCTCTTGCTGCGTTGGTTACTCTATACCCTTGGGCAAAACCAGACCGTGATCTGGTAGTGATTCAGTCTGGTCGCTCTGCTTGAGCTAGCTGCTACACTACTACTACTATTGGGACTGTGTATACCGGGCGTTGGCTAATCACCACCACTGAGACTGATTACCTGCTTGGGTGTTAACCCTTTATAGTGTTATATTATACTTTGCTTGCGCTGGCTATATCAAGCCTGTATTTCACTCTGCACTGTATTACCGATTCTGGCCCTCAGGGGCACTGTTCCTTATTTTCATTTTAATAAAACTGTGTTTTATCTCTAACCCTGTCTGAGTGTCAGAAAACCGTAACACCCGCACCGCAATAGGTGACACAAGCGATGGGTAACTGAAGGGCAATCCCCTAGAGGACTAGGGATAACGGAGGCAGCACAGATACACAGGGTTAATGGAGGCAACACTGGCAAGACTCTGGCAGAGAACTGACCCTAGGAGGTAAGGGTAAATGGAGACAACACGGACAGGACTCTGGCAGTGACTGGACCCTAGAACTCTAGGGTTAACTGAGGCAACCCAGACAGTACTCTTGCAGCGCTTGACCCTAGAACGCTAGGGTTAACGAAGGCAAGAGAGACTGGACTCTGGCAGCAACTTGGCCCTATCACGCTAGGGTCAACGGAGGCAACACGGCTACGACTTTGGCAGTGGCTTAACCCTAGAACGCTAGGGTTAACGGAGGCAACACAGACTGGACTCTGGCAGCAACTAGGTCCTAGCATGCTAGGGTTAACGGAGGCAACAGACACCAGATACTGGTAGTATAATGACCCTAGACCACTAGGGTGAGCGTAGGCAACACGGGCAGAAGTCTGGTATAGACTGAACCCTACTATTATAGGGTTACCGGAGGCAACACAGACACTGGTGAGTGATGGTACTCCCACAGGCTCCAAGAGACTATTGGAGCGGTTAGGCCTAACAGGCGTTAAGCGGTAAGCGAGCGGGAGAAAGTAAGGTACGTAACGTAACCGGTCAGTAATTGGTAATCAGGTAATCAGCCAGTCCCGTGAGCGACGGAACTAGAAACTCAACCAGGTCGGCACACATGGAATTAACAGCCAGTCAGATGGACCCCCAGACACTAGCCCAGCCAGATTGGTGCAAACAGAGTTAGTCAGCCAGTCCTAGTCGGTACCAGAATCGGATAGTCAGCCAAGCCAGTTCGGTACACAAGAAGTTAGTCAGCCAGTCCAAGGTCAGCAACGGAATCGGATCACAAGAGCGTCAGGAACTAAGCGTAGTCAGGCAAGCCGGGTCATACACGGAAAAAGGAACAAGAGCTACTAGTCGCTAGATACGGGTACACCACGAAAGGGCACTGGTAGAATGACAGGAGGGCATATTTAAAGGCAAACCCTGGGAGGAGTCATCAACACAGAGCCAATAAGAATACAGCCAGGGTAAACCCGGAAGTAACAATGTCGCAGACAGAATCACGGGCACCGTGATAAGTCTGCCTTAGTCACAGCTCAAATCAGGGTCCCAGTCAGCCGTCTATCACCTAATTTTATATATATATATATACCTTGCCTGTATGCACTCTCATCACATGTTGCCTCACTGCGCTTTCTAAGAATGACCAGGTAACAGCACTTATACAGCCACTCCAGTATCAAGAAGGCAGAAAATGCCTTTGGGGTCGCCCCATGGATCATCTATCCTTTTGGATAAATGATCCATGATAGGCGGGCTATCAGGAGAGTCCTGGTGCCCCCTTCGAGGTCTGAAATTAATAGTTACTTATAAAAAGTGCATATAACCTATGGCAAACATAGGTTATATGTGCTTTATTTAAAAAACGGGCAATTGTTGCCTGCATGAATAACCTATCCTAATGGATAGGTTATCCATGCTATGGGGTGCCATGAGGGGTCATAATACCCCCCTTCAGGTCTGAAGTTTTTTTTTTAATAAAATTAAAAATATAATCAAAAAAATACATTTTTTACACATATACAGGCAAGGTATGCAGCCGCATACCTTGCCTATTAATCCTATGAGTACTAGAGTGGTAGCAAACACATTGCAATGCGTTGCTACCTCTCTGGTTCTCATAGGGTTAATTATACAATACAAATACAAAGAAGGCATGTCATAAAAAATAAGAGAAGAACAATGTCGAATTTAAATGGGGAAAAAAGTCATGGGAGCACTGTAAGTCGAATTTTCAAGGGAAAGGGTTAAAATGTTGAATGTGAACAGTATTTGTTGAATTAAAGTGGTGAAAGAAAGAACTGTAAGTCGAATTTTAAAAGGAGGGGGTTAAAAAGTTGAAGGAGGGCACTCTGTCAGATTTTGATAATGTGGGGAACACATCTAACACTAAACTGGATCTTTCTGTCTTCAAACTTTTACATTTTGCAAGGTTTTTTAGGAGGTAGTTGAAAAGAAGCAGACAGCGCCAATTTTGTTAGTACTCTGAAATGTGCTGTCTACGCCAGTTTTGTTTTACTATGGTTCTGCAATAGAATACTAGCGTAACACTTTTGCAAAATACACGTTGCTTGTTTTTCTTGTAACGCCGGTTTTAGCGCGGTTAATAGAATCCAGCCCCTGGTCTTTAATGAAGACTATAAAAGAACTGACAGCAAATTGATGTGAACTTGGTACAGGATGGATTGAAGACTAGTCCGACAAAGTGATAAGTCAGTCACCCCAAATTTTGGGGTATTTGGGGTCAACCTCCTTCCTCCCTTCTTCTCCCCCAGAGTGCCACCAGACACCCTGTAACAGATCCTACCCATTACTTGAGCCCTTGTCTGGCCATCAGACTGTTTAGCCAAAGACTGTGGACCTTTTGCACTGTTTGGACTCTGCTTTGAGCCAGGTCGTACGAACTGGCCACCCATTACCTTAGTTAAAAGGCTTATGTTCATAGACTTTGGTTCATGTATTTTTAAATGGTCCATGTTTAATGTATTGTTTGTGGTCGAGGGTTTACACACTCATTGACTACCAGTCGGCGGGTACCAGGGTGGTGTGCGATCAGCGCCACCAGATCGAACGTTCGGCGGCGGGGGCAAGAGATGCAAGCTAGGTCACTTGAAACCCTGGAGTAGGCATGCAAATATCTCCCATAGCCTAAGCTGGGAACCGTAGGCAGCTCAGGTATTGGTCAAGGCTGGAGCAGGGCATTCAAAGTAGTCAAACAAAGGCTCCAACCTTGGGCCACTGTCCCTAAGATGTGTATTGCAGCCACTCCAGCCATTTGACTATGTGTACTGTAGCTAGACCCCCTGCTGTGTGTTAACTAAGCCATTGTGAACTGCAGTCAGACCCCCTGCCATGTGGTAATTAGTTCAAGCCTTCAAGTCTTTGTTCATCAAACCCTTTTTTATCTGAAATGTAATCATGTCTGACTTATTGTATATGTTAAGACCATCTGTTGCTGGCCTTTGTCTGATGTGTTGTGATTTAATCATGTTGCCCATTGTATCTGGTTTCCCCATGAGTTTTAATGTATGATTTGTGTATAAATGTGTGGTTTGTGTCAATAAAGAGAGCGTTGCTTTTGGAGTGAACAAGCGTCCTGGAGTCTTGTATTAATTATGATCTAAAGTGTCCACTCTGATACCCATCTGCACCAAGTATCTTGAATAGTTGACCACCTGCTGCCAGCATCCTGCGACCCAACTTCGGATGCTGTCAGGCAGCAACATGGACGCTTCCCTGCTTCTTCAAGTTCCAGCGATAGTTTGATTCGAGCCACAGAGTACTCGAACTGCTTGGCGACCGCTACCTTCGTTCCTGCTACACTTTCCCTGTTTGTCGTAGCCCGGGAGTAGAGGCCTCACTCTCTACTGCCCAGTGTTCCAGTTCTGCGACGCCTGACTGCTCGGGAGCCCTGTCGACCCCTCCTCGATCCGCATCCTTCGATGTAGAGTCGACCATACCGGGGTTTGACGCCACTTTGAGTCGACCACCGGACCGGTTATCTGCTCGACCGGTGCATCCGACGGTGCCAATCCAGCGTCGAGAAGGAGAGACCCGGGAATGACGGCGGAAGGCGACACGGTCCCTTCATAGCTTCCGTTACACACCCCTAATACAGAGAATAAATGTCCAACCTAAAAGGCTTCTTAAACTAAGCTTAAATTCCCCTTTATTTGCCTATCTTCTCTAGCTCAAAAACATGTTGCTTTCTCCTCTCACAAACACAGAATGGCATGCTGTGATGACCTGACACCTTTTATATGCCTGCAAAAAAAGTAGTGAAAACTGACATATGGTGGGGAAGAATTAATTCTTCCCAATGATTTCATTGTGATAAGCTAGGGGAAAATATTGAGAAAAATGCACTTTTTCACAGGAAATGTTTTACCAAGTGGGAAGTGCCATTTTTTTCCGATTTTGTTTTGAGGCTAAGACTTTCACCCATCCCTAATTGGGGTCTCCCCTCAACCATCCAGTGCTCCCCATAGGCCTGTATAGGCCATAGAGCAGCATTAAATCTTCGGTTGTTGGCGCACTGTGCAATGCAATGAATGAGTGGTCCCTTAACAGAACCCTGTCTGTGCCATAATTAATTCTGTGGTTATTCTTTCACTGGTGTGCAAACAAGTACAGTTTTGTGAAGGTGATAGGTCACTTGCCATTATCAATACTGCTACTTGAGTAGATGAATTAGACAGAGAGGGTTATGCACTAAAAGCTTGATTCAATTTTGTCTGGTAAAACATGCGGTAGGGCAAAACTGGCTACGGACCAACATAAAAAAAGTCTAAGTCTTTATTCAATTGCCCTACCAGCTGAAACCAAAACAGATGTTAGGCCACAGAAAAGGACTTGTGGCCAAATGTCCGTTTTAGTAACATAGTAACATAGTAACATAGTAAATTAGGTTGAAAAAAGACACAAGTCCATCAAGTTCAACCTTCGCTTCATACCTCAGTAACTAAGAATTTTATAGCTTTCCTGCTACCAATTAAATTAGTCTTTATCAGACCTTCCTGATCTGCCTACTGATAAACAGTATAACTCTGTATGTTCCCTTTTGAAAGAAATGTATCTAATCTTCTCTTAAATGTGTCCATTGTATCTGCCATAACTACCTCCCTGGGCAATGAATTCCACAATTTGACAGACCTTACCGTAAAAAAACCCTTCCTCTGCTGAAGTTTAAACCTCCTTTCCTCTAATCTCAAGAGGTGTCCCCTGGTCACCTGAGCAGGCCTTGGAATAAATAGCTCACCACAGAGATCCTTGTATTGACCTCTCATATACTTGTACAATGTGATAAGGTCTCCTCTTAGTCGTCTTTTCTCTAGAGTAAATAAACCAAGTTTGTTTAGTCGTTCCTCATATGTCAAGTCCTCCATTCCCTTAATTAATTTTGTTGCTCTCCGCTGTACCCTCTCTAGTTCTAGTATATCCTTTTTCAGAACCGGTGCCCAAAATTGCACTGCATACTCAAGGTGAGGTCTTACCAATGATTTGTATAATGGCAAAATAATGTTATCCACTCTTGCTTCAATACCTCTTTTTATGCAAGACAGGACTTTGTTTGCCTTTGCTACTGCTGTTTGACACTGGTCACTGTTTCCAAGTTTGTAGTTGACAAGGATACCCAGGTCTTTTTCTAGCAACGAGTCACCTAAAATTATTCCATTAAGTTTATAAGTAGCCTTGGGATTGTTTCCTCCCAAATGCATGACTTTACACTTCCCCACATTAAACTTCATATTCCACATGTTTGCCCAATCTGACATTGTATGTAAGTCCCTCTGTAGAGAGAAAATATCCTGTTCTGAATTAATGACTTTGCATAATTTAGTATCATCTGCAAATATTGATATTTTGCTTTCTATATCTATTTCCAGGTCATTTATAAACATGTTAAAAAGCAGCGGACCCAATACTGAACCCTGAGGTACTCCACTCTCCACTTTAACTATACTGGAGAATTTTCCATTTACAACCACACACTGTTCCCTATCCTTCAACCAGTTTTGTATCCAATTGCAAAGGTTATCTCCTAGCCCCAATTTCCTTATTTTATACACCAGCCTTCTGTGTGGTACTGTATCAAATGCCTTTGCAAAGTCTAGATATACTACATCTACTGCCTTGCCATTGTCAAGGTTGCTGCTTACCTCCTCATAGAAGCTGAAAAGATTAGTTTGGCATGACCTATTCTTCATAAAACCATGTTGATTTGTGCTAATGATCTTATTTTTTGTGTTGTAATCCTGAATATAGTCCCTTATTATGCCTTCTAATAGTTTTCCCACTACAGAGGTCAAACTCACTGGTCTATAATTCCCAGGTTCTGTTTTAGTTCCCTTCTTAAATAGAGGCACTATGTTAGCTCTTCGCCAATCCTGTGGCACTGAGCCTGTGGTAATAGAATCTTTAAAGAGTAAATATAGGGGTTTTGCTAACACTGCACTGAGTTCCTGAAGAACCCTTGGATGTATACCATCAGGACCCGGTGCTTTGTCGGTCTTAATTTTGTTCAGTCTTCCCATGACATCTCCTTGAGTTAACCCAATATCTATTAATTGTATTGTTTTATTTGATACTTGCGGAGGCTCTTCTACCATTCCTTGCTCCCTTGTATATACGGATGCAAAGAAAGTGTTTAAAACATCAGCCTTTTCCTTATCCTCACTAACCAACTCACCCATCTCATTTTTGAATGGTCCAATGCACTCCCTCTTAAGTTTTTTGCTATTTATATATGTAAAAAACTTTTTTGGATTAGTCTTGCTTTCCCTTGCAATTCGAGTTTCATTATCTATTTTTGCTACCCTAATTGCCTTTTTGCAATCTTTGTTGCTCTCCCTGTATTTTAAGAAAGATTGTTCAGTTCCTTCTGACTTAAATAATTTGAATGCTTTTTTTTTCCTTGCCATTTCCTTCTTTACATGTGCAGTTAACCACATTGGCTGTGACTTATTTCTTTTGCACTTGTTCCCCATTGGTATATACAGTTGGGTACATTTCTGCAACCTAAATTTGAATTCTGACCATTTTTCCTCAGTATTTTTGCCTTTAAATAACATATCCCAGTCTATGCGTTGCATTGAGGCCCTTAACAATTTGAAGTTTGCTTTTTTAAAATTAAGAGTTTTGGTTGAACCTATACATTTTTGCTTTGCCAGACAGATCTCAAATGTAACCATGTTGTGATCACTGTTTCCCAAATGTTCTCTTACCTTAATATTGGATACCATTTCTGTGTTATTAGTGATCACTAGGTCCAATACATTGTTATTTCTTGTCGGCGCTCCCACCATTTGTGACATGTAGCTTTCATGAAGCGTGTTCAAAAACCTGCTACCCTTAGCACTCTGACAGGTCTCATTTTTCCAGTTGATATCTGGATAATTAAAATCTCCCATAATTATAGTATGCCCAAACTGGGCAGCTTTCCTCATTTGCAATAGCAGTTGGGCCTCATCATTGTCATCGATATTTGGTGGTTTGTAGCATATGCCCACCAACAACTTTTTTTTACCTTTCACACCACATTTAGTCTCGATTTCTACCCACATGGACTCCACAGTTTGGCCAGTTTCCTCACTAATATCACCTCGCAAAACTGGATTTAGCTCTGTTTTCAAATATAAACACACACCTCCACCTTTTCTATTAATTCTGTCTCTTCTAAACAGGGAATAGCCCTCTATATTTACAGTCCAGTCATGTGCATCGTTCCACCATGTTTCTGTTATTCCAATTATGTCCAATTGCTCATTAACCGCCAGCAATTCTAGTTCTCCTATTTTATCTACCATACTTCTTGCATTTGCTAGCATACAATTGATTTTGAAGTCTTTACATATATTAATCCCTACATGCCTTTTTTCTTCACCTTCATTTACTAGGAGTTCCTCCCTACTGACTAAATTTCTCCCCACCCTTTCTCCACCCCCCTGGTCATTTACTTGGACCCAGTTCCTATCTGCTCTATCTACCCCATTTTTGCTATCTATACCCACCCCCCCCTTTCCTAGTTTAAAAGCTCCTCCAAGCTTCCTAGCATTCTCTCCCCTAACACAGAGGCTCCTCTACCATTTAGGTGCAATCCATCTCTTCCATATAGATTGTACCCAAGAGCAAAGTCTGCCCAGTGTTCTAAAAACCCAAAACCCTCCTTCCTACACCATTGCTTGAGCCATGCATTAAGCTCCCTGAGCTCCCTCTGCCTACCTGCACTGGCGCATGGCACAGGTAGTATTTCAGAAAATACTACCTTAGAGGTCCTTGCCTTAAGCTTGCACCCTAAATCCCTGAAATCATTCTTTAGGGACCTCCATCTTCCTCCTATTTTGTCATTGGTTCCAATATGTACCAAGACAGCTGGATCACTTCCAGCCCCTCCCAATAATCTGTCAGCCCTGTCCGCAACATGCCGAACCCGAGCACCCGGGAGACAGCATACTGTTCGGCATTCACGTTCCTGGCGGCAGATTACCCTATCTACCCTCCTAATAATAGAGTCCCCTATTACCACCACCTGCCTTGGTTTCTGCCTGCTCTGCATCCCATCTAGCCTGGAAGGAGGACTGTTCCCCTGGCTGCTAGAGGAATCAGCCCTCTCCAGTGTTGCCAATTCTGAGCAATTCTCATCAACATCTTCACACAATCTTGCAAATCTGTTGGACTGAGTCAACTCAGAACTGGCCTTCCTCTTCCTCTGCCCACTACCTCCCCTCCTTACTGTTACCCAGCTGCCTACCTGTCGCTCCTCATCTACAACTCCACCCTCTTCACCACTAACCCCACATACTACCTGCTCTGTGAGTTCTAAACTCCTTTCCAGGTTACCATTGTCTCGCAATGTTGCAATATTTCTCTCCAAATCCAATATCTTAGACTCTAAAGAGAAAATATGCTCACACTTGGCACAGTGGTATGACCCCTGGAACGATTGCTCCAAGTGTTCAAACATGTGACAAGATGTGCACTGCGTGAGATTGGCTAACCTGCTATCACTCATGCTTGGTTTTACAATTAAAATAGCTTTATATTATCCTCTAATGCTCACTATATGGTAAGTAACCAACCTTAAATGCAATAAATCCTTTGAAATGATAGTCACCAGATTCCTTCTAACTCTTCACCTGGAACCAGTCACTTTCAACAGCAGTCTCACAGAGCTAATGGACTGTATTTATAGTAACTAACAGCCAGGTGAAATCCCTTAGCAATCAGCCCTAATCACACAGGTCAGAGAAAAATCCAATAAACAGTTTTTTTTAACTCTTGCAATACCCACACAATTTTTTTTTTTTTTTTTTTTTTTTTTTAAACCTTAATAGAATACCAATAAAACACCAAACACACTCTTATGTACTTAACCAGATTCCTTCAAACTCTTCACATGGAACCAGTCCCTTGTAATAGCAGTCCCCTGTCTTTGAATTCCCCCTGTTTTAAATTCCAGCACTTACCACCCTTCTGCACTTACACTCTGATGCAAGACTCACACGTTCAAGTATTCACTATGTATCTGCTATTTAATCCAGGGATCCACCAATTACAAACACAGCAATTAGTCACTCCCACCACACCAGACTTCAATTATTTGCTTCTCTCACAGTAAAGAGAGGGAAAACAAAACCCAAAGATTTGTTTTTAACCTCTTCCTTACCACACTACACCACACACAATATACTTATTGTATTTTTGCAGCAGGTATCCAAACTCAGTCTTCCAGGGCACAGGTCACTGATCAACTTACAGAGCTCTCTCACTCCTTGCTATTTAATCCAGGGATCCACCAATTACAAACACAGCAATTAGTCACTCCCACCACACCAGACTTCAATTATTTGCTTCTCTCACAGTAAAGAGAGGGAAAACAAAACCCAAAGATTTGTTTTTAACCTCTTCCTTACCACACTACACCACACACAATATACTTATTGTATTTTTGCAGCAGGTATCCAAACTCAGTCTTCCAGGGCACAGGTCACTGATCAACTTACAGAGCTCTTTCACTCCTTGCTATTTAATCCAGGGATCCACCAATTACAAACACAGCAATTAGTCACTCCCACCACACCAGACTTCAATTATTTGCTTCTCTCACAGTAAAGAGAGGGAAAACAAAACCCAAAGATTTGTTTTTAACCTCTTCCTTACCACACTACACCACACACAATATACTTATTGTATTTTTGCAGCAGGTATCCAAACTCAGTCTTCCAGGGCACAGGTCACTGATCAACTTACAGAGCTCTCTCACTCCTTGCTATTTAATCCAGGGATCCACCAATTACAAACACAGCAATTAGTCACTCCCACCACACCAGACTTCAATTATTTGCTTCTCTCACAGTAAAGAGAGGGAAAACAAAACCCAAAGATTTGTTTTTAACCTCTTCCTTACCACACTACACCACACACAATATACTTATTGTATTTTTGCAGCAGGTATCCAAACTCAGTCTTCCAGGGCACAGGTCACTGATCACTGTGTGATCACTGTGTGTTAAGTTCCCAAAACGCCTCTAAATAGTGGCAATAATGGGAGTATCAAAGGAAAAAAGCTAATGATTGGTGCCTGAGATACTTTCAAGCACCGATCGTTAGCTCAAACACACAGTCACACTCCCAAACACTAACCCTACACTATACCGAATAGTAAAGTGCAATAAGACTACCACTAACACTAGCCTAACACCCAGATCTGTGTTACACTTACCTGTCATTCACTGTCCGTCTTCTTCTTCAATCTTACTTCTTTTTTCCTCTCTCCATCTTCTTACTTCTTCTCTTCTGTCTCCTTTCTTCCATGTTCCAATCACAGTCCTGTATAAAAAAGAAAAAGAGAAATATTAACTGTGTGCCCCAAACATAACTCAGACATATGTGCATAGTGTAAGCAATGCATATATGTCAGAGTTGATGTTGTGGTTGCCAAATGAATAAAATAATATTTCCATGATTTTCACTAAATAAATATACTCTGATATCCATAGAAAGTAAAATTCCTGCAAAATATTAATGTAATAAATAATTCCGGTTTTTCTCTGTAGGTGGTATCAGGAGGAAGAGACGAAAGACCTCCCCTTTAGTTCATCATGGCCGGATGCCCGATCCAGAATGAGGGAATTTTGAACAGAGACTGCCAGTGGATGGGGTGTGTTCTGGGAATCTGATCTAAGCTGATTGGCTTCCAGATAATGGATGCAAGTCATTATGAACAAAGACTGCACATATAAAAAGGCAGTCTTGTTTCATAATTCCCTCACACTGGATTGGGCATTGGCCTGTGAGGTACTGAAGAGGAGGAGGGGCTGTCTTCTCATCTTCCTGCCGCCACCACTGCGGAGAGTACAACCAGAATAATATATTTCATTCAGATTTCTCAGGAATTTTACTTTCTCTGGATATTAGACTATATTTATTTAGCGAAAAGCATGGGAAAATTATTTTATTCATTAGGCAACAACAACGTTAACTTGGACATATATGCATTGCTTAAACTATGCACATATGTCAGAGTTATGTTTGGGTCACACAGTTAACATTACTCCTTTTCTTTATTTTACAGGACTGGCATTGGAACATGTAAGAAAGAAGACGGAACAGAAAGAGAAAGAAGATGGAGAGAAAGAAGAGAGTAGGAAGAGAGAAGATTGACGAAGAAGAAGGACAATAGCTAACCAGGGAGCTGAAGACTTCGCTGGACATCAGGATTACTGGTAAGTGTTTATTGTCAATTGCTGTTTTTTTAACTTAGTCGGATTAACACTGTGATTGCCAATGGGGTAATTATACCCCACTGGCACTCATAGGGTTAACTCTACTAACTTTCATAAACTTCTGCAGTGTTTAGGATGTATTTATATGGGGTTTAGGGCTAGTGGTCACATAGTGTTTTTTGGCTTTTTTTTTTTTTACTTTCAATTCATGCATGGGCACTTTTGAGATCTGTTAAGGGACTCTGTGCCCACTACGTGCAGATGGGTACCTTAACTGATCTTAAGGCTAACGCATGTAACTGAATTGCATGTCTCAGATTTTTATGTTTTTTTTAATTGGCATAAACACCGCAACATTCATCGCCCCAACTTAGTTTTTTTAACCAGTATTTTTTCACAGCACAGGCATTTGCATGGCTTACAGTTGGATACTTTTTGTTGCTAGTGGGGGTAATAGAATCTAGGCCTAAGGCATGATAAAGTGGTGATAATGCAGAGATAACTTCTTCAGTGATATCACTTCTCCAGTTTCTTTGTTGTTCTATGCAGCCTTTGCACTATAATTCCAACTTTGGAGATCTTAGTGCATAGGCTACATAGAATAACATAGGAATTATAGAAGTGATATTACTGAAGATATCTCCACATTATCAGCTCTTTATCAAGGCTTAGCACATTACCCCAGAGTGTCTTTAGAAGTTTCATGACACAGAAGCACATCAAGTTTAATGAAAATAGGCCATGTATTTAATGTACTTGAGGAGCCATTGAAGGGAAATTTCCTGAAAATAATTCCATTACCTATGAAAATGAATGCAGTCACAGAGCCATTCATGCATCAGCATTTATGAGAAGATTAGATGCACTTCTTTGAAGGGGGAACCTATAGAGTTATTCTATATACTATGTAAAACAAGAAGTGCCAGTAAACATCCCATTACTCACTCATTTTGATTCCAGGAAGGCTTAAATAATTCTAATTTTTCTGGGTTATGAGGCAAAGGATGAACTTGATGGACTTGTGTCTTTTTTCAACCTAATTTACTATGTTACTCTGTATGTTACTATGTATCTTTGACTGTAATGGAATTGCTTATTGGTGATTTTCTATTTGGAATAATTCTAAAAATAAGTGAAACAGCTATTGTTGCATTCAGAATTGATTATCATGTCTGTAATACACAAGATGAACGAGGTGAAGTCAGAACAGCAATTATGTCTACTGACTGACTGAAAGCATGCCAGAATAATTTAAAGGTATGAGTCAAAGTTTACTGAATAACTACACTAGATACCATAGGATATAAAATCAGTTTGATTAACAATACCAAAATCATTTCAGATGTTTTCCAAAGTAAAATTAATGTAACTTTTCAAAAGTTTAGACAAACATGAAAACATATATGTAAATATAATGCACTAAAATGGTGATGCAGATTAGCGGAAAGAAGCATTCAACTACAGTATAAAAAGTTTTTTTTTCTTATTTACAGTATGGATATGGAATTCCTTGTCTCAGTTTTTGCCAAATACATTGGATATTTGATACTTTTTAGCCAAGATCAATATAGAGAATTATGACAACTGAATTCAGGGCAGGTACTATTTTTATCCAAGGAGAAACTTGACTGCCATTCAGGAATCAAGAAATTATTTTTTAACCTAGTTGTACATGGCTTCAAATGGATTTTGTTTGCCTTGCTTTGGATCTTGAAAAGTGGTATGACAAACATCATACTTGATGGACTTTTTATTTTTCATCCTCATCAAAAATCGAACTACATACAGAGGGAGATTCACTAAGAGGTGATAAAGAGGAGACGAGTTCTCCAGTATATCACTTCTCCAATTCCTATGTTATTCTATGGAGCCTATACATTAAGATTTCTTCAGCTTTGGATATCTTAGTGAATAGGTTCTATAGAATAACACAGGAACTGGAGAAGTGATAAACTGGAGAAGTCATCTCCACTTTATCACCTCTTTATCACCGCTTAGTGAATCTCTCCAACAGAGTTGTGCTTTGAGCGTGTGACAGAATGTTAAGTGTATTGGTGCATAATTATTCTAGTAGCAGAACCACGCATATTGGTGCAGTAGAAGAACCATGATATTGGTGAAGTAGCAGAACTAAGTATATTTGTTTAGTGCCAGAGCAATGCACTCATTCAGACAAATAGCTGGGTGTATAGGTATACAACTGAAAAGTGTATTTTTTTTGTTTGTTTTTATTTTTTAAAGACTATATAAGTGGCGCAACAAACCTGAGTGTGTTTTACCAAGGACTAAGAGCTATGAGATGCAGTGACAATGCCTAAGTGTGTGTATTTTGAAGAATCAGTTTGCATAGAGTGGTGCAAGACATACCGCCAATATCTGGTACCCAGGCATTAGGGACATCTCATCTGCTGCAGAGCCTTGCGTCACCTGGTGGATAAATATGCCTGTTCGGTTTCCCCCTATGATGCTGATCTGCTTAAGAAGGTCATCCCCCTGGAAAGCAATTATGGTCACCCGGCTGGTAATCCTGCAGGCGTAACGCCTCCTTGGCACTGAGCTGTAGGGCAGAGAAAAGATGGTGTAAAAGAGGACAAAGTGGAATATTGTCAAAATTCATATTTCTCCAGTTAGCGTCAGGGCAGGGCCGGCGCTACCTATAGGCGAGGTAGGCGCCGGCCTAGGGTGAAGATCTACTGGGGGAGCAGATGTACTGGGGGCGCAGTCCGCACGCAGATGTACAGACTGCTGTAATGAGAGAGTGAGAGAGGCACACTCACCAACAACCCACTGGCACAGCTCCAGCCACCCAGAGACACACGGCCAGGGACGGACTGAGCGGTTGGACCAAGGGCCCGCTGCCAGGGGTCGTATGGACATTTAATATTTATTTTTTGTGGTAAGCTGACTTGTGCGCTATTACTGGCTTGGTTAGCAAGCCAGTTGTATGTATTGAGGAGGAGTGCGTGGGCCTGTAACATCCCTGCTCTCACTTGATGCAGCATGGCAGTGATGTGGTGGATACTGGAGAGCTGTGCAGGAGTTGTGGTGAGGTGGATGTGCAGGAAGGGACTGAGACAGCAGTGTAGCAGAGGCAGGGCTGTGTATGCTAATAAACATGCTGTTACATCAAGACACAGGCTATGCTGCATGGGCTCAATACATTAGTAGCAGGTGCACCAACAGAAGGATCGATTAACCCTTTGAGTGCCAGAGAGGTACACAACATATTACTGCAATGCGTTGAGTACCCTTCTGGCACTCAAAGGGTTAAAGGCAGATCAGTATCCTGTCTCTCAGTTCATATCAGTGACAGCCAGGGAATCATGGATGGACAATGGACTGGAGGTTGTGGATTCGGCTAGTGTCTGTGGGCCTTAGTTGAGTGTTTATGGGCTATGCTATGGTTAAAGTTATAATGGGGGAAGTGTAGAGTCAGCCCTTAACTTTTATTAACCACTTAAGAACCAGAGGTATGTGCATTGCAAAGCAATGTGTTGCATGCACCTCTGGTCCTCAAGGGGTTAATACAGTGAGACGAATCATTAAGGTATGAATCATTAAAAGAGGTGGGGTATGAGTGGGTGGGTTTATAAAGGGGTGGGACACAAGGGGCAGAGCCAAGGGGCGGCATAATGATGTTTTGCCTAGGGTGGCAAAAAATCCTTGCACCAGCCCTGCTTCAGGGTAGTTGAAATATCCCATTATAATTGCGTACCCTGACTTAGAAGACTTTTTAATTTGCAGAAACAGCTGAGTTTGTTCAAACTCCCCAGTATTAGCAGTCTTGTAGCAAATTTCCATTAACATATTTTTATTATATACTCCCCTTCTGGTATTTCAACTCACATGACCTCTACATTTTCACAGGACCATTCTTTAATATTTTCCCTTGTACTAGGCTTTAAAGCATGCTTTTAAATCCTAGTATAAGGGAAGATATTAAAGAATGGTGCAGTGAAATGTAGAGGCCCTGTGGGTTGAAATACCCACTAGGGGAGTACATAATAAAAATATTTTAATGGAAATTTGCTACAAGTCCTCTAAGTCAGCAATTATAATGGGAGATTTGAACTACCCTGAAACTGACTGGAGAAATATGACTTCCAGCACAACAAATGGAAATAATTTTCCAAGTATGTTTAACCCCTTAATGCCCACGTGCTGTGCTATGACCGTCACATGGTTTTTGAGTTAAGGACCAGTGACGGTCATAGCACTTCACATACATATTACTTACTGTAAGTAAAAATGAGTAGTGAAATTGACCTCTCCAAGACTGGAGCGGTCTCTCTCAGTCCCCAGAGCTGCGTGCCGGTAAGTGTCACAGGTCACGTGTACCGGCACGTCGGAATCTTCAAAGCGGTACTTAAGGGAAGGTTACTTCCCAGGACCGTGGTTGTGAAGGGGAGAGATGCTAACCAGAAAAGAAGCCTTGCTGGACCTAGTGGTCTCAAACACTTCTTAACTGGTGAATGATATACAAATAATGGAATATTTGGGCAGCAGTGACCACAATAGGGTATCCTCTGAAATTTGTTATGAGAAACCCATTAACAAGGGCTTAACCTAGGGGTGTCCAACCTGGGGTCTTTGGGTTTCATGCATCCCAATACTAGGTGAAATGCTGCCCACTACACGAGGCAAACTTCTGCATAAAATGTGGCCCCTAGGTAGGTGCTAAGGTTACTTTCACAGTTTACTTGAAATACATAACGTTGTAGTTAAATAGTATACGCTAGTTTGAGTTAATGTTATTTACTCTGTAATCCTGTTTATCCACTAATGTTACTTGGCGTGTCACTTTGCTTTCCATTCTTGGAACGCAAGTCGATGGGGGTTATGTACTAAGGGGTGATAAAAGAGGATTTTAGTCTTACCTGTTAAATCCTTTTCTCTTAGTCCATACAGGTTACTAGTAACTCTGGGGAGGCGATCCGCCCCTTTAAGTAGACGGGAACATTTCTCTAAATGTATGCAAGGGGTGGAGCCTCCCTTGCCTCCTAGGCTGCAGCTTTGCCAACCAGCTCCAGAATGATTTGCGACACTAAAAGTTGACTAGATAGTAGAAGAGAAGAAGACTCCTGTGAGCATGCCCCGAAGGACTCCCACATACTGCCACAGGAGAGCCAAGCATGGTCCCTTGACAGGGTGGGAGACCAGTAACCTGTATGGACTAAGAGAAAAGGATTTAACAGGTAAGACTAAAACCACATTTTCTCTGTCATCCAATACAGGTTACTGGTAACTCTGGGATGTCCAACCATTGAGTTCCCCAGAGGTGGGAAGAAGGCAAGGACCATGCGCAAGGCCCCCAAAGTCACCAGAACCTCTATGAACCAACTGGTCAAAGAAGCCCAACAAAACTAAAGTGTCAATGGACACTGAACAGGAGAAAAACACCCCAGGAACTGTTACACAGCATGCTGAACTAGAGCCAACAGGGCTCAACAGCAAAGGAAGCACTAAGAACCTGAGAAGAAGATCCTAGACAGGCAAGACTGCCTCCAGGACCTTCCTTCCAAAGCTGGCATCAGCCGAAGCCAGTACATCCACACAGTAGTGCTTTCGAAAAGGTAAGCACAGAGGACCAAGTGGCCGCCCTCCACAGCTGATCGGCAGACGCCTGATTCTTATAGGCCCAAGAGGCCCCAACAGACCTGGTGGAATGAGCCGTGACCTGAAAGGGAACATGCTTATTCCTCAATATGAATAGTGGACTTGATCCAGGACGCAATAGTCACGTTGGACGCCGGTCTACCTGCCCTAGGACCCTCAGGAATGACGAACAGAGCGTCTGATTTCCTAACAGATTCAGTGCGATGGACATAAAACTTGAGACAACGCACCGCATCCAACAAGTGGAGATCTCTCTCCTTGTCAGAGGAGGGGTTAGGGCAGAAAGAGGGCATCACAATCTCCTGATTGATGTGAAATTTGGAGACTACCTTAAGTAAAAACTCCTTGGAGGTGCGAAGCACCGCCTTATCCTTGTGAAACACCAGATATGTTGGTTTACAGGAAAGAGCTTGCAACTCCACAACCCGGCGAACGGATACAATCGCCAGGAGAAAGGCCATTTTCCACGTCAATAGACGTAGAGGAATAATAGCCAAAGACTCAAAGGGAGGACGATGAAGAACGCCCAAAACCAAATTAAGATCCCACTGAGTACCGGGACTCCGGAAGGCAGGACGAACATGAGCAACGCCCTGAAAGACAACCTTGACATCAGGAAGGATAGCAATGCACTTTTGAAAGAAGACAGAAAGCACAGAAGTCTGAACCTTAAGAGAACTCAAAGTGAGTCTCATATCCACACCGTCCAGCAGAAATGCCAGGATAGTAGGCAGATCAAAATCAAGGGACAGATACCTGTCAGCACACCAAGACACAAAAGTCGACCAGACACGGTGATAGATCTTGGAAGAAACAGGCTTATGGGCACTAAGCATAGTAGTCACCACAGCAGAAGAAAAACCTTTCTTCCTTAAAATCGAGGATTCAACCTCCAGGCCGTCAAATTGAGCCAATTAACATCTTCCTTCCACAGGTAACCCTGCAGAAGAAGATCCACACAGGATGGGAGCGGAAAGGGCTTCACCACCGATAGAGCCAGAAGCTCCGGATACCAAGACTGACGAGGCCAATCTGGAGCAATCAGGATGACCGGGTAACGGTCCATCTTCAGTTTTTGTAACACCCTTATCAACATTGGAAGGGGAGGAAAGATGTAGGCCAGATGGAATGTCCAAAGAATGGACATGGCATCGACAGCTAGAGCCAGAGAATCTGTCCACCGAGAGCAGAACACTGGAACCTTCCTGTTGTGTCGCCATCAGATCCACATGGGGCATCCCTCATCTCTGAACAAGGAGTTGAAACACCTCGGGGTGTAACTCCCACTGTCCACAGTGTGATGACTGAGGAAGTCTGCCATGATGTTTTCTACGCCTGGAATGTGCACTGCAAAAATTACAGGAACATGAACCTCTGCCCAGGACAAAATGGCTTTGACCTCTAACCAGGCTGCGAGACTTCTTGTTCTGCCTTGTTTGTTGTGGACTCCACTCGGACTGGACAGTCCTCCAGTTGAGACACCCAATGACGGAGAGCATGAAATATCACTTGAAGTTCCAGGATGTTGATCGGAAGAAGGGACTCCTCCATGGACCACTTCCCCTGAGCGCTGAAGCTCCCCAGAACAGCTCCCCAGCCGGAGAGGCTGGCATCAGTCGTGAACGTGGTCCAGCAGGGAATCAGAAAGGATCTCCCTTTCAGCAGATTGGAAAGATCCAGGCACCACTCCAAACTCAATTCCACATGAGGGGGTAGGACACCGATAACCTAATGATCTGGTCAATCCCTGCACACCTGAATCACAAACCTCTGAAGTTCCCTGGTGTGCGCCATGGCGAATGAAATCGCCTCTATCGTGGAGATGAACTTCCCCACCAGAGAAGACATCCTCTGAACTGGGACCAGATCCTGAGACAGAATTTCTGATACCCTGTGGGCAATTTGATGGGCTACTGCATCCGGAAGAAACACCATGCTCCTCTGAGTATCGAAGAGAAGACCCAGGAATATCAGTTGCTGGGATGGGACAAAATCCAACTTGTCCAGCTTGACAATCCATCCGTGATGTGTGAGGACTTGGATGCAGGTCTGAACTTGCTGGTGAAGAAGATCCGCAGATGAGGCCTTCAATAGCAAGTCGTCCATGTAAGGAGTCACTCTGATGCCGTCTCAATGTAGAACGGATATCAAGGCCCCCAAAACTCGTTGGAAGACCTGAGGAGCCATTGTCAGACCAAATGGCAGGGCTGAGAACTGAAAATGTCCTCTGTCGCATGCAAAGCGCAGGTACCGCCTGCTCTCTAGATGGATTGGGATGTGTAGATAAGCATCCTGAAGGTCGAGGGAAGCATGAAACTCCCCTGGAGACATGGCAGCGATCACTGTGTGCAGAGATTCCTGGCGATAGTGAGTCTTGTTCACAAAGGAGTTTAGATCTTTCAAATCCAAAATAGGGCGACATCTGCCGTCCTTTTTGGCTACCACAAAGAGGTTCGAGTAAAACCCCGAACTCCTGTCTGAAAGAGGCACCGACTCCAGGACATCCTTGTCCAGAAGAGCCTGAACAGCGGCGAACAGACAGCGTTTGTCGGCGTCTTGCGACATACGAGAAAGACAAAAGCGAAAGGAGGAAGAGAATAGAAAGGGATCTTGTATCCCATTGTGACTACCTGTAAAACCCATGGGTCCGACATAGAAGCTTCCCAAATACTGCAAAAGAGTCGCAGGCGACCACCCACAGCGGGATGCGGACCTGGGTTCGGTGAGTCATGTTGACGCAGTCTTGGCAGCCCTGGGCTTCCATTGCTGTTTGGGCTTGGAGGAGGAATGTGGAGCTGATGGAACCGCCTGATTCGTGGACCGTGTCTCAGTTTGAAAGGAAAAAAGGACCGGTTGCGTTTAAACGGTAACTTTTTCTTAGGGACCAAGGGCAAGAGAGTACTCTTACCTCCCGTGGCCTCACTAATCATTTCCTTAAGATCAGGCCCAAACAAGGAGGCACCCTGAAAAGGCAAAGAAAGTAAGACTTTCTTGGAAGCAGTCTCAGCAGACCAGATCTTGAGCCAAAGAGCATGCCTGGCTACCACAGAAATAATAGAGGCCCTCGCCATCATGCGGACGGCATCAAAAGCAGCAGCAGATACATAGTGTTGTGCTTTAGAGATATTGGCAAGAAGACGCAATTTTTCCGAAGTAGGCGCATCCTGACGGACAGCCTGTCACTGCTGTGTTTCCCTGCTGGCGTCTCTGCAGTCCTCACTTCCTGCTGCTGCTCTTCCGGGTCGGGCGCGTGCATGCGCTGTCCTCCTATGAAGCTGTTCTGGGCTTCCTTCCCTTCAAAAGATGCTCTGACGTGTCCTCTGACGCGTTGTCAAAGCATCTTGTGCCTGGTTGCTCTGGATCATGCCAGCTAGTGTCCTGTCTGTTCCTGCTCTCCAGTCTTCATTCAAGCTATCCGGCAGTATGCTGTCTACCTGTGCTGCTGGTTGGAGTCTTCAGTTCCTTACTTGCCTGTTGAAGTCTGTCTGCTACAGGTATCGAATGTCCTCCAGCTTGCAGTCCTCTTACTGACTACCTGTCAGATACTTCTTCTCCTTCCACCTGTTTCTGAGCCTTACCTGCTTACATAGGGTCAGTGAAATCTTGGAGTTCATTTTCTCCCTGGGGTCATTAGGGTATAGTCCAACCGTAGTGGGGTATCCTGAGTCGCCTTCAGCTCAACCGAAGGGGGCTATCTGGCTTCGTGGCCAGCACCTTTATACGGCCTCGGCCGCAGCACACCCCACTACGGTTGGACTACGTAATCAAGCTACGCACCCTAGGGGCGTTCTCAAGCTTCTTGCCCTAATCGCCCTTGTTGGAGGAGTCTATTCCTTCCTGGAGATTGTCCCTGGCCTTGTTTTGACACAGCCGTAGTGAGTTGTTCAGTCCAGACTGCAATAGCCCGGTTAACCCATGCAACAGCAAACGCTGGACACATAGCGGTACCAATAGCAGCAAAGACAGACTTGAGAGAAACCTCAAGCTTCTTGTCAGTCCAGTCATGCAGCGCAGAGACGTCAGAGATAGGTAAAGTAGTAGATTTAGATATTCTAGATATGGGGGCGTCCACTTTAGGGGGATGAACCCATTTATCCAGCTCAGCTTCAGAAAAGGGGTAAAGCTTAGCAAACTTCCTGGACACAGAAGCAGACTTGTCCGGTGAATTCCACTCCTCAGAAACCAAACGGTCAAGAGTGGGGTTAGGAAGAAAATATGTCAGGGGCTTAGCGGGCTCCTGAAAAACATCAGAAGGGTCAGAAGGAACCTCCTGGACCAAGGGAATGTTGAGTGTGGTTAACTCAGTCCTGACCAGGCCCTCAGCGGAGGGTTCAGGATCAGCTTCAAAGGGATCCCCAAGAGACCTTGAAGACTCCAAAACAGTACCATCCTCAATATCTGAATCTAACAACAATTCTTTCTCAGACAAATCTGACACATCAGGTGCTTCCTGTGGTTTGGGCAGGGAAGACCTGATAGTAGAGGGGGTCTGCCACATTTGAAGTGCCACCTGTATCTGGTTGTAATGTTGTAATGTGGACCTAAGGTCCCTAGTCACAGCCTTAAACTCTTGCACCCAAGCTGGCTCAGTAGCATGGCTGGAAGTCCATGGGTTGCTGTCAGGAACCTCAGAACATGCTGGGCTTAAATGACCAGAGAACTCTCTAGGGAGCCCTGCATGACAGGAAGAGCAATGCACAGTGGGGGATACTGAGACCCCAGCCTCCTTAGTCTTAGGTCTAGCCCCAAGCTCCAGCGGTATAGACATTCTCACAGTGTCAAAATAACCAACTGTACAGTAAATCACCCAATTACAGTGTGAAAGATTAATATTTCACCCCAGAAACGCTAAATATAGACTTATCTGGTAAGCGAAGGGTTAATCTGCAGAGGAGAGAAGGAGAGTCCAAGCCCTGCGTAGGATACTCGCTGAGAAAAGCTCACAAAATGGCTGCCGCGACGGGAGCCAATCAGAAAATAGGCTCGAGCAAAGCGCTCATGGGAAATGTAGTTTTTCCCAAAAAGTACCCCAAAACAGTGCTCGAAGCCCCCCAACACACTTGAACTATAAACCAGATGATAGAGCAAGGGTAGACAATTAGAATGAGCCCACTCTGAAGTTGCTATATGAGCGGTTGCGGAGAAGCGTCCCAAACAGTGCTGTCCCATAGAAAGTAAATTGAGCAATGGCGTCTATGCAGTAAAGCGCACCTTAAAGGAACGGAACTTAATTTTAAGAAAAGTTAAAGTAAAAGCTAAAAACATGTAAAACATACATAAAACATGTGTGCATACTCAGAAAACACTAACTCAGTAGGGAAAGTGCCAGAAACCCCCCCAAAACATGTCAAACTAGTGGACAAAGGGTTAAGTTACCACATAAACTTGCTCCAAATACCCAACAGACATATAAATATACCCAGTGAGTGCAGGAGTGCACAATGAAAACTCCCAAACACAACCCCAGCAAAGGGGAAACTGTGGGACAAGTGGACCTGCAGCACTCAAAGGGTAGCTCACCTTTCCTGCAGATCTCCTGTCTTCATATTACCATACAGCAAGAATTACCTCAGTGGGTAATCCCTGGGGAAGCACTTGTAACCAAGATTTTCCCCTCAGGGCTTAATGTCCACCAAAAAGCACCTCGATAATGAGCTAGCCACATTGGAGGGCATTTGTCAGTCATGGTAATCCGCCTAATGGTGGTATTCCATATCTGACAGAAAATAAAAAAAGAAACTAAAACTATTGAAGAATGTTCTCCACCTGGTGTTGTCGCACCTAAGGAACAAATCATTCTGGAGCTGGTTGGCTAAGCTGCAGCCTAGGAGGGAAGGGAGGCTCCACCCCCTGCATACATTTAGAGAAATGTTCCTGCCTACTTGAAGGGGCGGATCACCTCCCCAGAGTTACCAGTAACCTGTATTGGACGACAGAGAAAGAGGTGATAAAGTCTCCAAAGCCTACGTTATTCTATAGTGCCTATGCACTAAAGCTGGAGAAGTGTTAGTGCATTGGCTCCATCAGAGAATCTGATCAATATGAGTTAATGGTCTGTCACAGCCATTTTTGCTTGCTGTTATTCAAAGCCTATGTGTTTAAGAAAACATGTTTTCGTCTTACAAAATGCTGAGAGTGAGTTATAAAACTCAATTCCGTACATAAAATTGGACTTGGTTATTCCAGTAACACTTCAAACATAATATCTCTTCTTAGAGACAGCTGAGGCGATGATGTCAATAGGCAACGAAGCCACATTGTTCATTGTTTCTTTTAACCGACCAAGTGTTTATTGGTTATTTTTATTTTTATGCAATTTAAGTCTTTTATCACCATCTCCCAGTGTAAAAGATCGTTTCTATTGAGCTTTGATTGATTGCTTTGTTGACCAATCAAAGAGCTTTCTGCAAAATTAATACACCCTTATATTATAATTCGTAGTAGGCTGTCAAATAAGTGTGGGCAGTACCTTTTGGGTAAAAGGTTATTTGTAATAAAAGCAACTGTGACGAGGAAAAAGGGGCTTTTGGCTGGGTTTCTCAGAGTGTCTTCCTGGCTGTTATGGGAGTCTGCACCTACCTGAACGGGAACCCACGAGCTGTTAACTTACATCATCACAGATTATATTTTATCTGGAATTGGTAACTATATATACTTTTGTACGAACAAAAAGTATGTAAGGCTACTAGAATTATTATCACCCAATCTATTTTGGGGTAGATAAAGTGACTTTGCTCACTATATCTGGCCAATCTAATGGGGACAGCCACATGGTAGCCATTTAGGCAGTAGCGTCAGTCAAAATTCAGACGCTAAACAGACATTGATACTGTGGAAGATAAGAGTGATAGCAATTTTAGATCATAGAAGAGGATACTAGGGATATCTAGTTACTATGCCTGTCACAGTATTTATTTTGTGCTGTAATCACTAACACCTGCAGAGCCACATGTTTATTGTGTGTATAAATATGCATGCATGTGATAGCATGTCATTGTAAGTGCATGCATATGATACCAGATATCTTTGTTTCTGATTGGTCATTGATGCTCCTATGATCTGGTAAATAAATTATTAACCCTTTGTTATTGCTATCTGGGAAGCTTTGCCTTTGTTTCTCAATTGATGTGCAGTTCCTTTTAGAGATTCCCAAGTCATGTGTGCAAATCTCATTGCATGTGTAGTTGTATTGGGACGTCCATAAATGATCTGCCGGGATAGTTACCCCCACGTGGTAAAAATTCTGACAGAACAAAAGACATCCTACACTTTGGTTACCTCTTGCAGTGCTGGTATTGTGTAGCAAACATGATTCTGTCCTTTTTATCATTACAGTTTGTATGAAATATTGATACAACTTCATAGTCTTTGCTTTTCAATAAATAAATATTGTTCTATGCATAAGATTATTATGTGGGGAATGTTTTCACAGCTTTTGTTTCATTCAGAAGGTGTAAACATTAAAAACAGCAGATAAACAATTAACCCTTGCTAAGCTGCTGTGATCAAATATTGAGCTTATACCTCTGGATACATTTATGTAATGTTTAACCTTATATATGCTGGAAATGTTGCCTTGTTATATCATGTGATATATTTTGCCGTATTTCAATTTTATATATATATCTTATATGTTACTGAGTCACTTTATATTCACTAATACTCTGATTACTAATTTATATTATATTTTATATTCCAAAAAAATTACTTTATGCATAAATATGCGTAATTGATTTTTATCAATTTATTTACTGTGAAGTAGCATATCAAACATAGTTTGTGAATTGATCTAAAATTAATCTAACTATAATACTATTGTATATCTTATCCCGCTGTATATCCTTGACAAAAATAACATAGGACTTTGAGAAGTGATATCATTGGATAAGTCCTCTCCTCTTTCTCACCTCTTTATCACTCCTTAGTGCATCTTACCCCATGTCATGATGCTTCTAACCAGAAGTTCTGGTAGTTGGAATACATGTGTGATACAGGACAGGAAGAGTGCTTGGTTGCCATGGTGTATTCAGTTATTTCTTGAAGTTTCAGAAAGTTAATTACATAGATTTTTGTATATTGTAGAGTACACTTTCTGAAACAAATATATTTTTAGCCCCTTAGGAAGTGACTTTTTGAGTAATGAAACATATTTTACTATTTTGTTTACTGTATGCAAAATACATTATTTATAACACTAACTTCTGGATTCAGAACAAATAGCTTTCAAGTGGAGTTTTAATGCAAGGGCTGCACATCTTCATCTGACAATGAGAATATATCATATGTAGATTGTAATAGGATTCCTGTGGGTCTGGTGAGAGTTTATTTAAGGGGGCTAACTTATTAAGTGGGGGGAAGCAAAGGAGAGTGGGTTGGATCTGCAGTCACCCTATTGATCTTGTTTAACACAAATATTACATGCTCCTAGTAATCTTATTTCCAGGCCTAGAAAACATCAGTAAGGTTTACAAGCCACATGAAAAAGTGACAAATCAGACTCCACAGAGTAATAGTTACTAGTCCATCATATGTTATGTATATGAAAAAAACAAATTTTGCTGGAGTTTCTTACCCTTTTGAGTGCCAGAGGGTACACAACGCATTGCTTTGCAATGCATTGCGTATCTCTCTGGAACTCAAAGGGTTAATCATGACAGAAAGTGGATTAGCGGAGATGTCCAGCCCTGCTTATTACAATAATTATATTGATTTTGCCACAATAGGTGACTTGGTATAACAAATGTAATTGCAGGGCCCTTTCTACCTCATGTATCAGTTTATCTTTCTCTCAAACTGTGGTTTGAAATACCCTTCCTAAGTACTGTGAACTTATATATTTACATGATATATAAATGTTAAGAATATTATTAGTGCCATGAAATAACTGTGTATTGATATTGTTAGTGATTACAAATTCATAGTACTTGTTGATAATACGCTTTTCTTATATGCAGCACACAGTTATGGCCATTTTATTTATTACGACCCTCGGACAAAAAAGGTTGGACACCCATCGTTTAACCAAAAGATTCAATTTAAAAAGTCTAATTTTACAATGCTAAAAGTAGCCTTAAAGGACAATCAATTGGAAGTAATCTTCAAAGATAAAAATGCACAAGAGATATGGAATTTGCTTAAAATGCTTTTAGATACATATAAGGCAGACCCATAGTATCCAGGATTGGCTCCCTGACAGCAGATCTCTCTTTATATATAGATTGTTTTTTACAAGCGGAGGTGAAAAAGTTATTTTCATTTATGAAATACTTTCATTTATTAAATATACTACCCAAGTTATTAATACACTATCAGAAATAAAATGGGAAAAATACTTTATTTTAGGGATATAAGGGCATAGATTTAAATGTTCCCGTTAGGCAAAAAAAAACCAATTGGCAGTTTTCCAAGCATGGTAAGCAATGCAAACACCTGTGTATGAATAAAAAGCCGACAAAAAAATTAGCACCTCCGCCGCTAATGGCAATTTGCAGAGTCCCTAACTGCAACTTTTAACTGCAGACGTATGAATTAAATGTGTGCTTCCCAGCCAATCAGTTTCGAGCAGGTTCCTCCAATATCTCCCACCGGAAGCAGATTGGCGGGGAGGCGCATAAGCACACATCCCAGCGAATAGCTGTGAGTCACTTTGAACAGAGACTGTCCATATATAAAGACAGTCTTTGATCAAAATTCCATCACAGTGGAAAGGGCATCGGCCCGTCAGGTACTAAGGGGGATGCTCTGCTTACTTTGTCCTCCTCCACAAACAGCATCAGAGAACTAAAAGGGGACCATACCTTTAATTATACATTTTTTGCCCACAGAATACTTTTCATTTAGAAATCAAAGCGGAACAAGAGGACATATGTTTTAACCCCTAGAGTGCCAGGTGGGTACAATGTACGAGCGGACACAGCTGTACCTGCTGTGCCACGCTCGTACATTGTACATCTAAAATGCGGTCACTGCATAAGCTGGTATAACCAGCTTGCAGTGGCCGCATTTCAGCTGAAATGCAGCCTGGCACTCTTGGGGAGGCATGAGGATCACTCCTCGTGCCTCCCCAGTTATTGATCTCCCAGCCGATCGTGCTGGGAGACCAATTAGCACAAAGGAGAAACGGAGTTTCTCCTTTCCCCTCTCTTCTGCCCGAACTTCCGGGTAGCAGTGGGCAGGACCGGGGGAAGCCTCCCAACGTCATTGGTGACATAATCATCGATGATGTTAGGGAAGTTTCCTCGGTCCCATTCACTCCTACCGGTGGTAGGAGAGAAGGGCAGGAAAGCTTTTGCTCTCCTGCGGTCGCCATATTGATCTCCCAGCCGATCGGCTGGGAGATCAATAACTGAGGGGACACCAGGAGGGGTCCTGATGTCCCCCACGAGGCCTGAAGATTTAAATAAATAAAATAAAATAATAAAAGTAACCCTGTGAGTGCCGCAGGGGTCCCCAGCACACTGCTTTGCAATATGTTAGAGACCCCTGTGGCTCTCACAGGGTCACTTCTTTTGGGTAGTTTTTTTTTTTTTTTTTGCAAGACCTCATTGGGGGATCAGGGGGGTCCTGATGCCCCTCAATGAGGTCTATAATTATAAATAAATAAATAAAAATTTAACCCTGTGTGTGCCATAGCGGGGTCCAATGCACACCACACACCCCTCCTGTGGCACACACAGGGCTTTTATGATTACTTTGTTATCAGAGATTGTTGGTGGGCCATCAGGATTGGTCCTGATGGCCCCCCAACAAGCTATGATTACAAAGCAATAATAATAAAATAATTAACCCTCTGAGTGCCACAAGGGTCCAATGCATTGGCACTCACAGGGACACTTATTTTGTGGACAAATTTTTTTTTTGACTAAGACCTCATTGGGGGGGATCAATGAGGTCTATAATAAAAGAAATAAATAAAAAAATGTAACCCTGTGTGTGCCACTGGAAAGGGGGGGGGGTTCAATGCAGACCCCCTTCCTGTGGCACACACAGGACTTTTTATCATTACTTTGTAATCAGAGCTTGTTTGGTGGCCATCTGAATACAAAATAACGATTAAAAAAAATAACCCTTTGTGTGCCACGGGGCCCAATGTATTGCTTTGCAATCCACTGGACAACCCTGTGGCAAACAAAGTATTATTTTTTTTTCAGACCTCATTGTATGGGTTCTGATGCCCCCAATGAGGTCTACACAAAAATATTGGGGGAAAAAGCCCCAAAAATGTATGTGCCTCAAGGGGGGTCCAATGCAGTGCTTTGCAATGCGTTGGACCCCCTGTGACACACACACAAACTTTTTTTTTTTTTTTCATTATTCTATTTTTAGACCTTGATGGGGGACACCAGGAGTGTTCCTGATACCGCCTCCCCAACGAGGTATGAATACAAAATAATAATAATAAAAAAAAAAACAAAACCCTCATTGTGTACAACAGGGGGTCCAACGCATTGCTTTGCAGCGCATTGGGCACCCCTGTGGCATGCACACAAAATGCCTCCAATCCCCCCCACCACCACATACCTTATCCCTCTGCCTGGTTCCACAGCCAACTGGCAGTCCCATTCCCCAGCCTGACCCTCAGCCTGTTTCCACTGGCTATTGGTAGTCTTAAAGAACCAGTATGCACTAGATTCAGGCTGGGAATCAAACTTTGTATGAGGGGGACATACAGTGCACACTGGTAGTCACAGATCACCCATATACACTATCAGACACTGCCTCGCCATCACCACCATCCTTGCTACTCTGCTCATACCCACACACTGTCTAATCCCTTACCCTCCCACACACTTTGTTACACTGGTAGTCACAGGTCAGCATGTACACTGGCTGACACTCTAGCTTCTTTAAACTGTTAGCCATAAAATCACACATACACTGTTTGCTTTCCCAGCCCTGTTTCACTGGTAGCTACACCCCTGTCACCCAAATTGGTATGTCAACCCACAGCAGTGGGGTACCATTTTTCTTAGGCTGGCAAGAAATCCTCCTAGAAAATCCCATGCCATTGAACCATTTTAGAAATCTTTGAAGTGACTGATGTGTAAAAATAAATGTTTGTTTTTTTCCTGTAGCACCACATTCTGGAAATAGTTGTGCACACTAACTTAGGGGTAAAAAGGCAATTGACCCCTCATTCAATGCGGCAGGTTATCTTCTTTCCAAAATGGTATGTTTTATCTACCTTTTCTTCACTTATGAAGGTGTTATAGCCATTTTCGTACATGCAAGTCAAGTTTGAGAAAATGTTAGAAACATCAGAGGTTGTAGTAGGTGTAGTTTTCTACTTCTAGCACCCCCTAAGGTAGGTCAACTCATACCAATGGGGTGTCATTTGACTCCTAAGAGCACTAGCTAATGAATGCAGTTGAAAATTCCATGGTTTTCACAGAGTTCCATACATTTGAAGGGGCAGAAATGTAAAAAAATGCAATTTTTTCCATATCGCCTCTTTCTGGAAACATTTATGCACACCAGTATTGGTGTAAGAAGGCAAGTGACCCCTCATTCGATGCGGCAGGTTGTTTTCTTTCCAAAATGGCATTGTTTCTCTACCTTTCCTGCATATCTATTATGGTTATAACCATTTTAGTGCAAGCAGATAATTTCAAAAACAAAAGTGTCAGGTTTACATACGTTACTAGCACCCACATATTGTATGTTAACCCACACAAATGGGCTACCATTTTTCTCATGTTGGTAGCAGGTACTGAATACAGCAGGACATTTTATGGTTTTCAAAGATTTTAGCATCTTTGAAGTGGTGGAAATGTAAAAAAAATGTTTATTTATTCCTATAGCGCCACCTTTTGGAAATATTTGTGCACTTCAGCCCAGGGATAGAAAGGCAAGTGACCCCTCATTGATGCAGGAGAATGTCTTCTTTCCAAAATGGTATACCTTTTATACCTTTCCTTCATGTCTCTAACAGTTATGAACATTTTAGTACAAGCAGCCATTTTCGAGGAAGCAAACAGGTAGGTGTAGTTATGTGCTTCTGGCACCCTTAAGGTAGGTTGACTCATTCCAGTGGTGTGTCATTTGTCTCCTAAGAACACTAGCTAATGAATACAGTTGGAAATTCCATGGTTTTCACTGATTTCAGTACAGTTGAAGGAGCAGAAATGTAAGAAAATGCCATTTTTTCCTATAGTGCCACCTTCTGGAAGCATTTGAGCACAACAGGCTTGGGGTAATAAGGCAATTCACCCCTCATTAGATGTGACAGGTTGTCTTCTTTCCAAAATGGTATAGCCTTTCTTCACTTCTGTAGTTGTTATAACCATTTTTGTACAGACAAGTAATGTTTGAGAAAATGCTAGAAAAATTAGAGGTTGCAATAATTGTAGTTTTGTACTTGTACCCCCCCTAAGGTAGGTGAACTCATACCAGTGAGGTGTCTCTTCATGTAAGGTACCACGAGAAAGCTGAAAAAACAATATATAGTTTTCCGTATATAACTAAAAATCCCCAGAGGAAATCAAGCCTAAACAGAAGGATAGCAAAATTGCTGAAAAAGTGTCTGGCCTGCAGGGTATAGGAAATGGCCCAAGCCTCTGGCACTGAAGGGGTTAAGCTGTTGGTATCTAGGACAATTTTAACTCTTAAATCTGTGCATTGTTTAACCCGGTGAGTAACAGAGAGGTACTTGAGTGCCTTACTTACCCCTCTGGCACTCAAGGGGGTTAAACTATGCATAGATGTGTGGGTTCTTTTTATGGCAAATTTATTAATATCTCTATTTATTTTGCAGGCATATCAAGAGAAGAAGAAAGAAGATGGAGAGGAAGAAGAGAGAAGAAAAGAAGAAAAAAGAAGAAGGCAGATAGAAGAATTGAACAGTGGATGACGGTAAGTGTTACACATATGAGCTAATGATTGATGCTTTAAAGTATCTCAGGCACCAATCGTTCACATTTTTCCTTTGATGTTCCCATTATTGCTGCTATTTAGTGGCATTTTGAGAACTGAATGCACAAAATGGAGGTTTGGACACAAATAATTTGGGCACTTTTTGCTAACGGGACATTATCCAATTTTTCCCTGCAGCTGTTTTAGAGGGGTCTTTTAAATCAAGGCCTAAATGTCTCTTCTTTATATACTAGCTTTGCCCCAAGCTACGCCAATCTATATTTGGATTGGTGGAAGAAAGTGTATATATACGGAATAACAAGCTGTTTGGAACGAACCTGGTACTATAGTGACGTTTCATATATATTATTTACTCATGTGTTCAGTCAATCAAAAATCTGTTTTTAAGGTTTAGAAATTATAATTGAGGCTAATCAAATATTAACCAAAATACAGAAAACAGACTGATGTCAATAGTTTTATAGTTTATTTGTCACTTTGGCAAATGACTGACCAACAGTTTAGCAGATTAAAGCACAACGTACTCAAGGAAGTGATATTGTGGAAGTGAGGATGATGCATGCACAATTTGAGGATAAAGATTATTTTGCAGAGATATTAGATCAGTCAATTAACAAAATATTAGAAATAAATATGAAAGACATTTTAAAATATAATTCCAAATTAGAATCTAACAGGGAATACAATATTTCCTTCATTTTACTATTTAACAAGGATATTCAATTGAATAATTAGGAAACAATGGGATATTTTAAAGAGGAATAAAATATAAAGTTCTATTTTGCCAGATAAACCAAGGATAGTATATAAAAAAGCACAAAGAGTAAGGAATATTATTGCCCCAAGTGTAAGAGCCCCAAGAGAATTAAATATGAAAAATAATCAAGATAGATAGGGCTTTTACAAATGTGGCAGTTGTAGTGGGTGTAAAAAGTACAAATATACTATACATAAGAAAACATTTAAAAGTGATGGACAAGAAATGAAGGAATTCGCTATAAAATGCTTTAGTACTTGTAGTACAAATAATTTTATTTATATTGTAGAATATCTCTGCAAGAAGAAATATGTGGGAAGGACTAAAGTAAATATAAAACAAAGAATATCTAAAAAAGAGAATACATGAAAATGTATATATAATAATGAAAGAGGTTAAAAAACACACACTTTCAATTAATTTTAAAATATATCATAAGCAGGATTCTAGCCAAATTGCCTTCTATGGTATAGCGGTAGTTAGATCAAACTGGAGAGGGGGCAATCTTATGTGTCGGATGTCCAGGATTGAAACCAAGTGGATATGTGAATTTAATAGTTTTGATCCATTTGGTTTGAATGCTCATTCTGAATTTTGTGTCTCTGGAGTGAAGTTGAACCACTGGGGAGATACACCTATTTTTATCACTTGCAAAATAATGATAGTCAATTATCTTTGATCATTCTATATGATATTATGCTGTCTTTAAGTTGTAAGGTAATGTGCAAAGGTTTCTCCCAGGCAGAAATTTCAAGGCAGACAGGGATTTCTAGATGTGAAGTCCATTCTCTTTTGAAGAAAAACAAAGACACGGGCAACATTGAGGACTGTAGACACAGTGGACGGCCAAGGAAATTTGGTGCAGCATATGAAAGACACATCATGCTTACTTCGCTTCACAATCAGAAGATGTCCAGCAGTGCCATCAGTTCAGAATTGGCAGAAAACAGTGGGACCCTGGTACACCCATCTATTGTCCGTAGAAGACTGGTCAGAAGTGGTCTTCATGGAAGACATATGGGCATAAAGCCATACTTGGAAACAAGGTCAAGCAACACAACTATGTACGAAAACACAGGAATGGAGGTGCAGAAAAATGGCAGCAGGTGCTCTGGACTGATGAGTTGAAACTTTAAATGTTTGGCTGTAACAAAAGGCAGTTTGTTCGAGAAGGGCAAAGTGGCACAAGAATGAGTGCCTGCAGGCAACAGTGAAGAATGGTGCAGGTTCCTTGCAAGTTTTGGTCTGTATTTCTGCAGATTGAGTTGGGAATTGGTCAGAATTAATGGTATCCTCGGATCAAGACTTCGATTTCCGGTTCCTGTTCCGTTCCGGTTCCTGTTCCGTTCCTGTTCCAGCTCCTGGTTCCAGCAGAGACTACCAGTGGCTTTGGCCTAGTCTCTAGTAGAGTGGTCCTCAGCGGCAGTTTATGATTTCTGGTAGTAGCACTTGCTGGCTGTGACCCTTTGCTTGTACCTGCTATTTACCTCTGTTTGCTACCGAGTACGCAAGGGCCATGAATTCAGATGGTGATAGTATTAACGCAACTCTTCAAAGCATCCTGGACAGGATGGAGGGATTGGATCAACGTATTGACCAATTGTCTTTTGCCTTACAAACCTTGTTGCAGCGCACAACGCAACTTGAACGCTCTAAACCACAAGTGGTGGCCACCCCCGCTCCCTCCTCGGCACCAGTGGTCCAAACCTCTTCTGATGCAGGCATGATCAGAGGGTTGTCAGTTTCCGCCCAGCTCCCAAAGCGGTATGGTGGGGACCCAGATTCTTGCCGTGGTTTCCTTAATCAACTTGGCATATACTTTGAGATGGTTCTGCATGCCTTCCCTTCTGATTTTTCTCCTCACTGGCAGGGTGTTGTCCTGGGCTACCCCACTATGGAAGATGGACAAACCCATTGTGTGTAACTTTACGGAGTTTGTGGACTCCTTCAGGAAAATTTTTGATAGGCCAGGCCACGTGGTCTCGGCTTTAAAAATCCTAATGACCATTCATCAGGGCGCACGTACGGTGGCGAACTACTCTATTGAATTTCGCACCCTGGCTGCGGAAGTAGGCTGGAATGTTGAGGCCTTAATAGCCGCCTTTTCCCAAGGGATGTGTGGAGCCTTGAAGGATGAAATCTCAGTGCGCGATTTACCTAAATATTTGGACAAATTAATTTAGTTTTGTATCCTGATTTACACCAGAATTAGGGAGAGACCCTCGTTTAGGGAGAGCTTGTGGAGGTCCTTGGGCAGATTGTCTGGCCCACCCTATCCTCCCTCACCTCCCAGGGTTGTCTCAGATGGTAGCAAACCTATGCAAGTGGATGCCATAAATCAGGGGGAGACCCCCATTTTGTGAGAACCTGCGGAGGCCTCCGGGCAGAGTTTCTCCTTATCAGTCTGACCCACCCTATCCTTCCTCATCTCCCACACCTCCAGGACTGGTCTCAGTGGGTAATGAACCCAGGCAGGTGGGCGCTACCCGGCTTTCGAAGGAGGAGAGGGCATTCAGGAGGAGGGAAGGACTCTGTCTATATTGTGGGAGACCTGGACATTTATTGCGGTCCTGTCCAGTCCGTCCAATCCGGATAAGCCCATGTTGAAGGCCTGTATTTTTTGGGCAGATAAGTCTGTTTCAGTTCCAGCGTTCCTAGCTACTGGGGGCGCTGGATGTTTTACTGACGCAGAATTTGCAGCCAGTAATAATATTCCCTTGCAGCCTCTTGCTTCTCTTCTGGCCGTAGAAGCCAATGACGGGCGACCTTTGCAGTCCTCACACATTATGCATGAGACTGCCTTGCTAACCCTGAGGGTGGGAGCCCTCCACACTGAAACCCTGAAATTTCAGGTAATTAATTCTCTGCATTATGCCATCATCCTAGGGTTTCCTTGGGTGCAGAAACCTAACCCCAGGATGGATTGGCACACGTTGTGGCCTGGCTTGGTCTCCATTGTGGCTTGGTCTCCACAGTGTACCAAGTCTTGTCTGTCTTGTCCTATAAGACTCACCCACGCTATTGCTCCACTCCTTCCAGAAGAGTATGATTCATTTAAGGACGTCTTTAGCGAAACTAAGGCCGGTACCTTATCACCACATAGACCGTATGACTGCTCTTTGGAGCTTTTTCCTGGTACCATGCCCCCCAGGGGCCGTATCTATCCCTTATCTGTGGAGGAGTACGTTTCTGATGCACTGGCCAGAGGCATAATTCGTAAATCCACATCCCCCGCTGGTGCTGGATTTTTTTTTGTCAAGAAGACAGATGGAGCGTTACGTCCGTGCATTGACTATCGTGGCCTAAACAAACCGTTGGTCAAAAATGCATATCCTATACCTTTGATTACCAAACTCTTTGACTGTGTCAAAGGGTCTAAAATATTCACGAAAATTGATCTAAGAGACGCTTACAACTTGGTGCAAATAAAAGAAGGGCACGAGTGGAAGACAGCTTTTAATACCTACAGTGGACACTATGAATACTTGGTCATGCCTTTCGGTCTGTGCAATGCCCTGGCTGTCTTCCAGGAGTTCATCAACAATGTCCTAAGAGAACTCCTATAAAGTTGCGTAGTTGTTTATTTGGATGACATCCTCATTCACTCTCCAGCGCTGGAGATCCATCGCTCTGATGTATCCAAAGTCTTGAGCCTATTACAGGAGAATAACTTGTTTTACAAGCTGGAGAAGTGTTAATTTCATAAGTCCCAAGTAACGTTTCTGGGGTATATTATTTCCGCTTCCGGGTTTGCCATGGACCCTCAAAAGCTGTCTGCGGTACTGGAATGGCCTCATCCTATGGGACTCAAGGCGATCCAAAGATTTTTGGGGTTCATGAACTATTACAGAAAATTCATAAATAGCTTCTCTACTATTGTCAAACCACTTACCAACATGACTTGTAAAGGGGCCAAGACCTCTGAATGGTCCCAAACTGCGATCTTGGCTTTTGAAAATCTGAAGGCAGCTTTTGCTGCAGCCCCAATATTGGTGCATCCCACTCCCTCCCTGCCCTTTACCGTGGAGGTTGACACTTCCGAGATTGGAGTGGGCACCCTGTTGTCACAACGCTCAGCTCCTGGTCAGGCCTTACACAGAAAACTGTCCAAAGCAGAGATGGTATACCAAATAGGGGACAGAGAGTTACTGGCTATTGTACTGGCTCTGAAAGAATGGATGCACCTCTTGGAGGCCACTAAATCTCCTATTCTGATCTTGACTGACCACAAAAACCTAATTTACCTGTCTGAGGATAAGTGCTTGTCATCCAGGCAAGCCAGATGGGTGCTGTTCCTCTCCCGATTTAATTTTGTGGTCTCCTAACTTCCTGGCTCAAAGAATGTGAAGGCAGACGCATTGTCTCGCCAGTTTTGCAGCCTTTCCAGGGAGGAGGTTCCACCTTCCCCGATCATTCATGATGATTGTATCCTAGCTACTATATGAACCTGTATTACGTCCCCTCTGGAACAAGAGATTTTGGCTGCTCAAACCTCAGCACCAGCTGACAAACCTGATGGCCGTTGCTTCATTCAGGTGTAGTTGCGCATTAAGCTGTTGGAGACCTATCATGCCTGAAAAATTTCTGGTCACATTGGTCGTGACCAATTGATTTGGCCCTTGTCTCGAGTATTCTGGTGGCCTAGTCTCCGGTCTGACTGTGCTGCCTTCACTGCTGCCTGCACAACATGTGCTCAAAATAAGTCACTTAGACACCTGCCGGTGGGCTTGCAACAGCCCTTGGCCGACGAGGAACGTCCCTGGTCACATCTATCTATCGATTTTATGGTCGACCTCCCTCGCTCCATGTGCTGTACAGTCATATTGATGATTGTGGACAACTTTTCAAAGATGGCTCACTTTGTACCACTTAAGGGCTTACCATCCGTGCAGTAATTGGCAATTGTTTTTGCTAGGGAGGTTTTCTGACTCCATGGCATACCCACAGTAATTGTGTGCGATAGAGGAAGCCAATTTGTGTCCCACTTCTGGAGGTGTTTTTGTGCTCAGATGGGAATTCAATTGGCATTCTCCTCCGCGTACCACCTGCAATCTAACAGTGCCGCAGAAAGGTCTAACCAAGCCTTAGAACAGTTCCTCCGCTGCTATATCTATGACCACCACCATAATTGGGCTACCCCGTTACCTTGGGTGGAGTTTGCTAGGGGTTGTGCTGTTAACTCGTCTCCTCAGAGTTCCCCGTTCTTGGTCAACTATGGGTTCCAACCCGCGGTTCCTCCTGAGACCTTCCAAGCACAAGCGATTCTGGCTCTTGACGAGCATTTGAGGGCACTCCATTCCTCTTGGGTTCGGGTACAGCAGACCATACGTGGTTCCGTACAGGGACAAAAAAAGGCAGACTGACCTAGGCGATTGCCGGCACCTACCTTCCAGGTAGGAGACAGAGTGTGGTTGTCTTCCCGAAACTTTGTTCCTTGTAACAAATTGGATCCTCGATTCATTCGTCCTTTCTGTGTGTTAGGCAAAATTAACCCGGTGGCTTATGCATTGGAGATCCTTGCCAATATGCACATTCATAATGTCTTCCATGTCTCCCTGATGAAGCCCTTGGTCTGCAACCGGTATACCTCCGCTCCTGGCCGTCCTGCTCCTGTGAGAGTTACAGATCACGAGGAGTATGAAGTTCAAAATATTCTGTACTTCCATTTGGTTCAAGGGCGCCTACAGTACTTTATTCATTGGAAGGGGTACGGTCCAGACGAGTGCTCCTGGGTTTCGGCTGGTGATGTTCACGCTCCTGCTTTAGTGCACATATTTCATGCGCGATTTCCTGACAAACCCTGGCCGGCTCCTCGGAGGGGGTACCTTTGAGGGGGAGGCACTGTCACAGTTTACCTATTTACCTGTGCCACGCTTTTGGCGACACTGATGTACTATCCTCCTCTTTGATGCTTCCGCGACGTTCCAGGCATCTTTCCTGGGACCTGGTCTGAATTCTGTTGGTGGAGTTAGGAAGTGCCCATGGCCTCTAGCTGGATGGTATGACGCAGGAGGGATGCAGAGTCTGGACACATCACTGTGATGCGTCATTTACGAATGGGAGCTCACGGTTGTGAAGCAGCTATGGCGGGAAGTGTCTCTAGGCTTCCAGATGCATCATCTGCGGGCACGAAGCGGAAGAATAACACAGGGATCATTTATGTCATTTCCTGAGTGTCTCCTATCCACTTCCTATAGTTAGGTACAAAAGGGTAACTGAGTTCTGACTCAGTTGCCCTTGCGTTGTTGTTCAAAGCAGTTCTATTACCTTGGGCTTTGTGTATGACCTGGCTTGTCTTCCATCCAATCTGTTGCTGACCCGTGGCTCTGTCTGGCTATTTTTTTTGTCTTATCCTTATAGTGGACACCCAATCTGGTGCAGACCTGTGGCTCTGGCTGACTACCTGAACTGTGTATGACCTGGCTTGTCTGACAACCCTCTCTGGTGCTGACCTGTGGCTCTGTTTGACTATTCTTTTGGTTGTCCCCTGTACCTAGCAGACACCCTATCTGGTGCGGACCTGGGGCTCTGGCAGACTAGCTTTGATACCGACTGCAGGCGTGAGTCAAGTATACACTTCCTTATACTGACTGCAGGCGGAAGTCAGATATACCCTCCATTCTGACTGGAGGCGTGAGTCAGATTTCTCACTGCCTCGGATCCAGACTTCCGAGTTCCGGTTCCTGCTCCAGTTCTGTTCCTGTTCCAGCTCCTGGTTCCAGCAGAGACTACCAGTGGCTTCAGCCTAGTCTCTAGTAGAGTGGTCCTTTGCTTGTAACTGCTATTTACCTCTGTTTGCTACCTTGTTGTTGTTTAATAAATTGCATTTTACTATACCGTACTGACTCCTGAACATCTCTTGGGAACCGTGACATTGGGGTTGACCTGTTGAGTGCTGGGGATAGATGCCATGGAATGAGTAACATTGTGGGGCATGTCTCTCTGGCACTCAGGGTGTTAACTCTCCATTGCAATCATGGAAGTGTAAGGGACGGTGCCATGGTGTAGTACATTGATGCCAGGAACTGTGGGGTCACTGCAGTGATACTGTTTTCCTATAAAACCTGGCATAGAAGGGGTGCAATAGTGTAGATACATTCCATTTATAATTGTTATTTTCATAGACATATTCCTTGCTTTGCCTAATCATTTTAATATGGAGTCACTGATTTGGGGTTGACCTTTCGAGGACCCAGGGAGGACGCCGCAAGATGTGTTTTACCAGTGGGTCAATTGTTTATGACAGCACACACATTTAAATTAAGTCAAAATGTATTGTTTCTCCCTTATGACCCTTATTGGTGATAACACTTTATATTTCATAAGACGTGTCGTGGAGATATATGAAGTCTAAGAGGTTGAGTGTGGATAAAGGTGAATAATAGGAAATTAAATCTGCCTATGTTACTCTATACAACAAAATCAATTAATATATTTCAAATTAGGGGTTAATTATACCCTTTATTAATCAAAAGAACCAGATGAGATTGAGTTTTCCCCGTAAGAAGTAAAGCAGAGCTTTTTGAAATACGTAGGGATTGTGGATACAAACACAAAGGAGCCCAGATACTAAGGACAGGTGAAGTCTCCATTCAATATGTTGTGAGATGGAATAAAGTAACAGGTATGAAGAAAAGTAAAGATAAGAGGAGTATACACATCTCCTTACCACAGTTGCTCAGAATAAGTGTACAGGTTCAATATATCCGCTCTGTGGTGTCAAGTTCTGTTAGGAGAAAAATATCGGGCCAACAGTGTCTGTTATATTTTGTGTATTAAGGATATCATCCAGATGTGAATATATGGAAATGCGCTTTTGAGGTCTGAGAGAAAGGACTGATCATACACTATATGTGTATATTTACCAAATGATATGTCATCAGAACAATAACTTTACATTTTATCCATTAATCCATTTTTCAGTTATTCATTATTTATTTTACAAATTTGTCAAATTCATATTCATCGAATGACTGGATTCATATTTTTTTTCCATTACCATTTCATCATTTCATCTGTTTTTCTCTATATTGGGATCGATGGTCAGTTCTGTATTTCACAGGTCATTTTTCAATGTGTTTTTCATCATTTTAGTATCCATTGAGTGACTGATTAATTATCATCGTTTTTATCAATCATTTCATTTGTGGGATACATTGTTTTAGTTACACATTATCATCAATAGAAGAATTTGACATTATTTCATCACTCATCACTTTAATTCATTGTTATATTTATTCACAAGAATTGTTTATCTCATTTGGGATTCTTTTGTGGTTATGTGATTGCCAGATTTTTATTATTCACTGTGTATATTTTTAGGTTTTGAGACCACCACTTTAAATAATGAGGATTATTCTGTCACTTCTGTATTACTTTATATTAGTCACCTACTAGATACTATTTGGCATACGTCTGGTCTCGGGTCTGTTGGAGGTTGAGTTCTACTGTCCAGCACCGCATGGTGGTCATATAATATACACCTTATGCGGTATACATCCAGTGGGGTGGAGGAACAGGGCACCCAACAGATCTGTGTGCTATGGACCGGTATTCGGGGGGGCGGAACCATTGACTGGTTTATTGTATATATTTCTCACAGTTAGTAGTGTTATGTCTTTGACATGGTTGTATATTTAGAATTTATGCTGACTGTTACCACTACTCCCTATTTATCAATTTGGAACAATGGGCGCTGGTGGTGTGGATTGGAGGAGATAGATTCAGTATATTTACGAATGTTAGTAGAGGACATATTGTGGTTAGTCTATGGATTATTGTTTTATGCCATCTTAATAAATACATTTTTATATATATTTCGTATCCTTTATCCTTCAACAATTAGGATATAACATACAATTATTTGGAGCTTCACACTTCATTCTCTTTCTTTTTATTTAGATTCCTACAAGTGGGGGATTTTTTGTGAAATAGCCACAAGGGTGTTTTTATACAATACATCAATATATACCACTGGGGAATAAATACAAGAGAAGTGAATTAAGAACAATATTGCTTAATAAAGAGGGTTGCCTGGACATGAGAAATAAGAAACATGCTTTGAAACTGTTTAAAGGGATAGTAATACTTTGTTTTGTCTTTATTTTATTTTGTAGGCATTAAAAAAACATGAACGATAAGTCTTATTTCTCAAACCCATTAAAAAAACATGAAGAACAATATGTCTTATCTCTCAAACCTTTATGGTTTGAGAGATATTCACAAGCAAAGTTTCTCCTCACTGACCAGAACAGTCAATTTTGCCATCTAGCTGTCATATTTGGAATCCGGTCTGCAAATCAACCGCTGGCTCTTCAGCAGAGCCAAGATTGCAAGATATAAAAATAACTATTTCATTGGAAGGGTCTAAAAAGTGTGCTTGCAAACCAGGCAGACTTTGTAGACTATTTGAATGAAGTAGTTCTTCTTATATCTCACTATCTTGGCTCTGCTGTAGAGCCACGGCAGGTCCGCGGACCGGATTCCAAATCTGACAGCTAGATGGCAGACTTGACCGTTTCAGTCAGTGAGGGGAAATTTTGCTTGTGAATATCTCTCAAACCATAAAGGTTTGAGAGATAAGACTGATATCGTTCTTCATGTTTTTTTAATGCCTACAAAATAAAATAAAGATAAAACAAAGTATTACTATCCCTTTAAGTAGAAGGGTCAGGTGCATAATTTTGTGGTAGAATCTGCAAGAAAGTAATTAGGGTAACTAAAATGAGAGACAGATTGCAAAAGAGAGCAAGAAAAATACTAAACAATTCTTCAAGTATCTAAATGGCAAACAGATTAAGGGTGGAACTGGTCCTCTTAAAATGGAGACAAGTTAATTAGTTAGTGATGATAAGGCAATCACTTACACCTTAAACACATTCTTTCCTTCTGTATATACAAAGCAAGCAATTATGGCAGGCTGCAGGTAAGCTGGAAGAATCACAGAACATCCTCCATCATGTACATGGTTTACTGAGGACAAAGTCCTAAAGAAACTTGAAAAGGTTATAGTGAATAAAGCCACAGGGATTGACAAGTAATTAAGGAACTTTTTTTCAGTAATAACAATACCCTTAGACTTCATTTTTTTGATTCACTCTCATCAGGCATAGTGCCTTGTGATTACAGTACCCATCAGATTATTGCCATCCTGTCTTTTCCCTGGACTTGAACCAGCAACCTTGTGGCTGTGGGTCCTGCACTCTCCACCTGAGCCAACAGAGGGTGCTGATGCATCAGGATTCTGTGGCAGTCTGGTTCCTGAATCAGCTGCATGTGCATGGCCTTCTAGAACATTTCATCTGTCATGATTAGCAAGCATGTCAGCCAATTCCTGCCAATTCCTGCTCATCAGCTATTTAACCCAGCATCCCTGAGAACTAAGTGCTTAGTAGGTATGTCCTGAGACTCAGCATTGCAAATTGTGACAAATATTCTGGCTTTAACATTGGCTAGTTCCTGGATCCTGCCTGTTTACTGAGACCTGATCGTGTGAGATCTCTGGTTTTGACCTTGGTTTGTTGCTGGACTCAGTTTGCCAATTCCTGATAGCGAGAGATATTCTGACTTTGACTTTGGCTAGCTCCTGCTTGTTGATGCCTGCCATAACATTGAATTGTTTTTACTCTATCTTTGCCTGTCAGTATGTTACCTCACTTGGACACTTGTAACCTGCCAGCAGCTGTTTAAACTTTGGTGCCCCACACTTGGGAGCAAGCAGTTGATGCTGGATATGCCCCAACTATCTGGTCTGCTCCAGATTGCCCGACCCTGTCCCTGCTTATATCTTGAGACATTGTCATTTGGATGCCAGCTTCCTTACCAGTTTTCCTGGTACCTTAACTTCTGGACCTGCCCCAGGGCAGACACTCGCTGCAGGGGTAAATTGTTATAGTACAATTTTTCAAAAAGGGGGCAAAATCAAAACCAGGAAATTGTATACCTGTGAGCTTGACTTCTGCAGTGGGTAAGATATTAGAAGGGTTAATGACAGTATTCAGAAGTACGTGGAAAGCATAAATATTATTAGTAGGAGCCAGCATGGTTATAGGAAGACTAGATCATGTCAAACTAATTTACTTGCATTTTACAAAAGGTTAAGTAGCAATTTGGACAAGGGAATTGCTGTTGATGTAGTATTTTGCAAAAGTTTTTGATAGATGCCTCACAACAGGTTACTGCATAAATTAAAAAACTTGTTCTGGGAGGTGATATCTGTCCATGGATAGAGAACTGGTTAACTTATAGATGGCAGAGAGTTGTTGTAAATGGAACTTTTTCAGGCTGGTCTAAAGCTGTAAATGGGGTGACACAGGGTAATAGGTATATATATATTTTTTTTTTATTAAAAACAAAAGGCATATACAATTTCACTGTATAGTATGGAATTTGTTACATGATCAGACATGGTATTTGGGTCACAGTATACACTCAAACAGTATAGAGCATCTGTTCATCACAGTAGGCATGAAACTGGCACATGGCCCAAAGCTAGACAGACTGAATCTCATAAAACAAAATAAAGGAGAACAGAAAAACAAATACCGGAAAAAGATAAGAAAAGACAATAGGCAAGAGAAGAGAGAGAGAATGGAAAAGGGTGGGGGAGATGGGAGGAGTGAGAGGAAGAAGAAAGTGGTAGATGTGGGATATGACAGTGTAGAAAGTAATAAGGGTATAGGAAGGAATATATGGAGGGGAAACTCAGGAAGATAAACCACAAGAGTGGTACACCTCTTCTAGTAGGATCAAGAAAGATAACTGAGTATGTGGAAATGTTAGCCAAAGGGACCAACCAGTTACATAAGAAGATTCAGGGCATGAAGCATCTCCTTCTGCCTAATATCCTCTACTCTTGAAAACAGCATGTGAAGACCACTTGTGCCTCTGCTTTTCGATGGAGCCAAAACAAAAAAGTTAGTTAAGGAATCTCAAATAAATGGAAGGTGAATATCTACCGAAAATAATAACAAAAGAGGCAATTAAGGGGTACTTCTCTCAGTAATGGCCTGAATATAGAAATAATTTTGTCTCCAGTACGATCAGAATTAGCCACAGTACCGCCATAGTTGATATAGTGTACCACACCTCCAATCCACATTTATTAATGGAGTGTATAAGGGTCAGTCTCTATGGTGTCATCTACCATATAGAAATAAGCTTAAAGTTTCATTCCATGGTGGAGGAGTCCCTAGACTAGGTTCGATGAAATATTGGACCATGTGTCTCAAAGGACAGAACATCCCACCCAGCAACCCCTTGAGGTTGTATCAGCAAATTATACATTTTCAAGGCCGCTTTCTTCACAGGAAGCTGTTGTGAAAATATGACTTCTACCTATATAATGGCCTACATAAGGTGTGCCGGCATGTCAAGCAGATACTGTTGTAGCTGTGTGTACATCCAGTATTTAAACTGGCCAGGCTCAAAATTCCTTACCAGGCTATGTCCATCAGCAGAGTCAAGCTAGCCTAGTGCAAGTGCTAAAGCCAAGATCTAGGCAGTTTTGGGGAAAGTCCAGGCTACCCTTCACGAAAGGCAGGGGAAACCGGTACATGAGTCACTGAAATACTATGTTTAAAAATTTCATAGGGACAAAACATGACCCAGGATAGGGTAGGATCTTATCAAGTGGGGTAATAGATGAGATATAGCCCATAGAAAATGAGAAGGAACAATGTAAGGTTAAGAACCGCAGAACAATTTAAGTGTTACTGTAACAAACAAAACGAAACTGGACCCTGGGCAAAATGTAAGTACCACTAAGGAGGAGGTGAAGAGGATACTCCTTCAACAAGGCATAGTATAGCCGTAAGCTAGGAAGCGTAGCTTGGGATCAGGGCGGTGGTTGCGAAGCCAGATGATGTCTCCCCCTCCAGAGGAGAACCCGGATAACCCCCACTGAGACAAACTAGGCAAATACTTTCTCCAGGGAGAATAACTACTCCAACAGGATACAATGTGGTACTTATGAGAGAAGACACAGGATAACTGAGTATACACAGGAGGTCAGCAGCGCAGTACCAATATGGAAGGCTGGAGAATAGTCTCAGAACAGTCGGGTCATACACAGGAGATCAGCAGAGCAGTTCCAATACGGAAGGCAGGAGAATGGTTGGAGAGCTAGCAGGGTCAAACACAGGAGAACACACAGGAACAAACAGGTTACAGGCTCAAACAATGAAACCCACAGAGAAGTTAAGGGATGCTATACTGAAACATCCCTCTCTGTGTATCCCTGCCCTACACACCCCGGTTCCGGAAGCAGGAGAGACGGGAGCCAGTGAAGGCATATGATAAAAGCCGGCAGGAGGCAGGCACCCACTCTATGAAGAGGATGATGGGAAAAGGAGGCTACCGCAAGATGCCGGAAGAAAAGCCTACAGGAGGAAAGGACTGCAACCGCAAGTAATCAAGGTGGTCATGTCAGTTACTATGTTTCAGAAAGAGAAACAAGGCAAATTTAAAGGATATGTAAGAGTAGACACTTCATAATATTTTTGAAGTACAGGAAACATAAACATATAGTTTATGACAAGCCTGTCTGAGAAATCCTGGATTTTTTATAAGCCCACACAAATCTATTAACCATATCATGTATTCCACCTAAAATGTGAAGGAGATAAGAATAGGAACAAACTGTATAAGTGTTACGGTTTTAGATGAACACTCAGACAGATTGGTAAGGTTAAAAGACTTTATTGAAAAAGAGCATATACTGAACAAGACCCAAGGAACCACAAGGCAGAGCACACAGAAACAGGTAATACATGGTAGCTTGCAGGAATGCAATATTAGAATACTAGACTGGCACAACTGAATGTATAGTTCGTGTATAGGTACTGGTAACCCGTAGGGAAGCTGACCAGGTGAACGTACACAGGAGGAGTAACTGGCAACCTGTAGGGAAGCTGACCAGGTGAACGTACACAGGAGGAGTACTGGGAACAGAACTGGCATCACCCAGACGCCTGGGTACCAAAACCCTGAGGAACGAGGCAACTCTGGCCAGACTGTATGAAATGAAACTGGCACTGTCCAGACGCCTGGACACCACAACTCTGGAACGAGGCAACTCAGACCCAGACTGTATGGAACGAAACTGGCACAGTGGAGGCTAGAACCGAATACGGTCTCCAAATGCCGGGCAACTGTGGATTAACCATCTCCCCTAAGGAGGGATAATAGAGACCAAGGAAGCTGCTAATTATAGACCCTAAAACGCTAGGGGTGGATCGAGGCAACAGTAGGTAGCTGTCAAACAGCTAATAGCCCTTAGTCTGCAGGATGGATAGAATAACGCTGTCTCTAGCGGTGGAACTGCACAAGGCAATGGTAAACCCTACCTGGACACTCCAGGTACACAAAGGGTTACAGGTAACGCCCAACCAAACAAAGTACCTCCCAGAGGGAGTGAGCACAGCATAGCAGGTAGGAAGGCCACAGAGGGAGATCAGAGTAACACAGTCAGAGTAGAACTCCGGTACTGGTACTTCGAATGTGCACACCGCTAGCAGCGGTTAAGGAGCAGCTTAAGCCCAAGCTTAGGCCTTTGGTCGACAAGGAATAGTGCCACGCGGCACAACACTGCATGTAACGAATGCCCAGAATAAATAATAGCCACCAGGGGTCGCTCTGAGACAGGCGGGTCCGGTAGGCACCGGAGCCCGTTAAGCGGAATAGGGATACCGCAACGGAACAGCGCCCCTACTGGTCGGCAATGGAGCGGTTCTATGCCAGAATACAGTCAGCAATGGAGTGGGTCTTCAGCCAGGATACAGCGAGCACAGGAGTGGTACTCAGCCAGAACACAATCAGCAACGGAGCAGGAACGATCAGCGACGGAGCAGGATCTTCAGCCAGAATACAGTCAGCAACGGAGCGGGTTCTCAGCCAGAATACGAGTCAGCAACAGAGCGGGTTCTCAGCCAGAATACGAGTCAGCAACAGAGCGGGTTCTTAGCCAGAATACTAGTCAGCAACGGAGCGTAAAACAGGAACACAGGAACAACTCGTAGTCAGGCAGGCCAGGTCATACACATAGTAGAAATCACAGGAGTAACACATGAAACGTACACCACGAAAGGGCGCCTAAGAGAGGACATCCCAGGGAATATAAAGGCAAGCCAGGAGTAGCAATTAAGGCCAGCCAATCAGACAGCGGCATAGGATAATAATGTCGCCGCTACGCAACAGGATCACGGGGCACAGTCATAGTACCCCCCTCTCAATGACCCCCTCCCGTTGGAGGAGGACCATACTTCGAGGGAAATTTGGCATGGAACTGACGTAGCAAAACTGGCGAGTGAAAGTCTGTATGCTTGACCCATGAATGTTCCTCTGGGCCATACCCTTTCCAATGAACCAGGTACTGAAGTTGCCCACGCACCCTGCGTGAGTCCACAAAGCTTTGAACCTCATATTCGTCATGGTCTTGGATGCGCACCGGAGCCGGCACCACTGGAGCAGAGGTATAGCGGTTACAGACAAGAGGCTTAAGTAAGGATACATGAAAAACATTGTGGATCCGCGTGTTATTGGGGAGGTCCAAAGCATAGGAAACGGGATTGACTCTCCTGAGTACTTTGAATGGACCGATAAACCGTGGGGCGAACTTGTGACAAGGAGTTTATGAGTTCAAATTCTTAGATGAAAGCCACACACGGTCCCCAACCTGAAATACTGGAGCTGGCAACCTCCTGCTGTTGGCATGGCGCCTGTAGCGCTGAAAAGACTCACGTAACAAGTTCTGTACCAGTGCCCAAGTGGAATGAAGCTGTCTGAGGTGTTCATCAAGGGCTGGCATTTGCTGTGCCTGAAATGCATCCGGAAGCAAGGATGGTTGGTACCCATAATTGATAAGAAGTGGGGAGCTTCCAGAGGAATTATTGATCGCACAGTTTCTGGCAAATTCTGCCCAAGGCAGCTATTCAGCCCAATCATCGTGATGATTGGATACAAAGCATCGGATAAATTGTTCGAGCCCCTGGAGCGTTCAGCAGCTCCATTAGTCTGAGGATGGTAAGCAGACGAATATGACAACTGGATACCCATTTGGCCGCAGAATGCCCACCAAAATCTGGAAATGAATTGGCTGCCCCGGTCTGATACCAACAACTGAGGTACTCCATGGAGTCTGAATACAAAACAGCCAATTCCCGAGCAGAAGGCAAACCGGGCAAGGGCACAAAATGGGCCATTTTAGAGAATCTGTCTACCACCATCAATATGTACATGTACCCCTTTGAGGCCGGTAATTCACCCAGAAAGTCAATAGAGACATGTGACCATGGGAGATCACCATTAGGAACAGGTTGTAATAAGCCCACTGGCAGGTGCCTGGGAACTTTGGAACGGGCACAAACAGCACAAGCAGCCGTAAAGTCAGCACAATCTGCCCTTAATGTGGGCCACCAGAAAATACGGGATAATGACCAAATTAATTGATCTCTGCCCACATGGTCAGCTGCCCTTGAAGCATGATAAGTTTCGATGAGTCTTGCCCGAAAGGGTTCAGCTACAAAACATTTACCCATGGGTTTCTCCGGGGGAGATTCAGTCTGCGTAGCCAAGATCTCTTGACCCAAAGGAGAGGTGATGCTAGTTCGTAGCGTGGCCAGGATGCGATCTTGAGGAATAATGGGTATGGGTAGTTCCTCAGACTCTAATTCAGGACCATGCTGCCTGGACAGCGCATCAGCTCTTACGTTCTTAGAACCAGGTAAATAGGAAACAATGAAATTGAACCGAGAAAGAAAGAGGGCCCATCTGGCCTGTCTGTCTAGGAGACAATCTTTTGGCTTCCGAGAGGTACAACAAATTCTTGTGATCGGTTAGGATGAGAATCGGTACCCTGGTACCTTCCAACAAGTGACGCCATTCGCGTAAGGCCAAGATAATTGCCAATAATTCCCGGTCACCAATCTCATACACCGATTGCGCCTTAGTTAATTTCTTGGAAAAGAAACCACATGGCTTAAGTGGTTGACCTGGACCAGACCTCTGAGACAGGACTGCCCCTACACCAGTATCTGACGCATCTACTTTGAGTGTAAATGGCAGGTCCACCTTTGGGTGCGACAGGACTGGTGCAGAGGCAAGTGCTGATCTGAGTGCCTCGAACGCCTCCTCAGCCTCTTTAGACCATTCAGATGCTTTAGCGCCCTTATGTGTCAGGTCTGTAAGGGGTTTAACAATTCTGGAAAAGTCACGAATAAATTTACGATAATAGTTGGCAAAGCCAATAAACCTTTGAATAGCTTTTAGGCCCTTAGGATGCGGCCAATGAAATACCTTGACTTGAAATAACGTAACCCAGGAGTGGTACCCTGGATCTATGAAACTCACATTTGTCAAGCTTACAAAATAATTTATTCTCCCTTAGTCTTTGGAGTACGGTAGCTATATGCAAGCGATGGGTCTCTAAATTGGGAGAATAAATTAATATGTCATCTAGATAGACGACTACACAGGACTGCAACAAGTCGTGGAGAACATCATTAATCAGTTCCTGGAATACTGCTGGGGCATTTCACAACCACAGTGGCATCACTAAGTACTTGTAATGCCCATTGCGAGTATTGAAAGCTGTTTTCCACTCATCACCCTCCTTGATATGGATAAGTTATAGGCAGCTCTTAGGTCCAATTTAGTGAAGACTGTCGCCCTCTTGAGGTGATCAAACAGTTCGGTGATAAGTGGAATTGGGTAGGCACTCTTAACCATCAATTTATTAAGACCCCTATAATCAATACATAGCCTTAATTCTCCGGACTTCTTTTTAACGAAAAAAAATTCAGCCCCCGCGGGCAAGGATGATCTGCGAATAATGCCCCTCTCTAATGCATCCGAGATATACTCCTCCATGGCCACATTCTCTTCACAGGAGAGAGGATAAGTTCTGCCCCTAGGAGGGACAGCACCAGGTGCAATATTAATGGCACAGTGATACGCCCTGTGTGGTGGCACTGTGCCAGCCTCTCCTTTGCTAAACACTTCGCAGAAGGAATGGTACTCAGGCGTTAAGGAGGGAGAGGTACAGAATATTTTCTTAGGTTGTTGCAGGCAGTGAACAGTACAATGCTCGGGCCACTCCATAATCTCGCAGGAATCCCAGTTAATCCTGGGATTGTGTGTCCTTAACCAAGGGAACCCCAAAATAACCGCATAATGGGGTGACTGAATAATTTGAAAGGACAGGGTTTCAAAATGCAATGTCCCGGTCTGTACCAAGAGGGGGCAAGTAGCATGGGTGACCTGCGGAGGCACCAAAGGTCGCCCATCAATCTCCTCAATTTGCATCGGATTGTCTAAACTAACCAATGGAATATCGTGTAACGCAGCAAACTCTTGGTCCATAAAGTATCCTGCTGCTCCAGAGTCTATAAGAGCAGGTATGGTAATGGACAAGTGGAGGATGAAATGATCACATCCACCACTGGTTTGGAAGGCGCAACCTTCTGGGGACTGCTGGATGCCACCTAGGACCTGTCCCCTAAGGTAACCTAGGTGCGTGCATTTCCCAGCTGCGTAGGACAATTATGCAACAAATGACTGTATCGGACCATAGGCCGTTACTGGGAAATTATTAGGAACCCTCTTGTACACAGACTTGGCCACCGGGCACCCTGGGGAAGGGTCACTACATGCATGGGAACCTGCTCTGTCAAACCTTGTTGAACCTGTTGAACCTTATCGAACCTTTTCGAACCTTTATTTTGATCAGTGACTTACTTGGCCACCGGGCACCCTAAGGAAGGGCTGATTTAAGCAAGGGAATCCCCACCAGTCGACTAAAAGGGACTGTTCGACTGGTATTCGAACATGGATGATTCATTGTACTCCCTGGTCTGTTAGAAGGGGACGGGGGACTGATTTGTGCGGTTCGGACCCTTAGGAGCGGGCCGTCATTGTAGAGGCCACCGGAGTGCACGTACGCTCGGAGGGTTTGGACAGGCGGCCTAGAGATTGGCCAGAGGGGCGAGATGGGACTGGGCCAATGCCCGAGGGCTTAGCCTCCATTGGTCAAATTAAGTGACCAGTCGGGTTTGAAGGGTTCTAGTAGCTCAAAAGGTCATTGGGTAAAAGTGAAGCCAAATTATGTTAAGTGTGCTTTCGTCACTGTTCTATTGTTCTATTGTTAGAGTTGTGTATAAAAAGGGGAGAGTTTGGCAATAAAGGTGTGTTACTGCGTGGAACTCCAGAGTGTGCGTCTCGTTCTTGTGATGGTCTAACGAGTCCACTTTGACTCCCATCCTAGGCGAGCCACGGGAAGCTGAATTCACTATTTCCCCGTGGGTATCCAGCGACGTTCGACGGCTCCGGTGTTCCTGCTGCAAACTGAAGACCCGGGACCGGGACCTTCGATTGGTTCGCATTTAACAGACCTGCAGCGCCCTGCCGGTTCGACCGGGGCCCCGATGAGTTTTCCCCGGTTCGAGGCCCGTTGACTGACCGGATTCGAGAAGGAGGAGAGCGGCACATCAGAGGCGGACACCCCGGCATCCATAACCTCCGTTACACTGGTGGCAAGAGGCGGGATTTACTTCTCTCTTTCAACTTCATACAGCGGGTGTGGAGATGGCGGACCACTACAAGCAGTTGTCCCTGGCCACACTGCAGGATCTCGTAGCTCGACAGGGACGCAACATTACAGGACTTAAAAAGCAGGATCTGATCGCAATTTTGCAAGGGATGGACGAGGAGACGGAGCGATTGGCTCGGAGCACAGACCTTCCCATGGAGAATAGTCCCCATTCGGTCCGTTCTGAGCATCTGGAGTCGATGCGGCGGTCAGAGTGGGACGAAGATCCAGTCACAAGGAAAGCAAGGAGTAGGCTGCAGCTTTATGGACCTCATCCGCCACAGGAGGTAGTGGATCGTATCCTGGGGGTGGCGGAAGCAGAGTATATGGCGGAGTTAACACAGGCTCAGACACCGGCTCCCAGCCCGGCAAGTGAGTCCCGGTCAGACAAAGAGGGACCTGGTTGGCGGTTTGCGCAGCAGACTTTTGCGCAGTTTGATGAGCAAAAAGGGGACATTGACAATTTTCTACAGCTATTTGAGAAGAATGTACTCTACTCCGTCTGGACCCTCAGGATTGGGTTGCCATTCTGATTGGCAAGTTGACAGGGAAAGCGGCTGAGGCTTTTCAGGCCATCCCTGAACCGGACAACTCCAACTACGCTGAGGTAAAGAGACGGTTGTTGCAGCGGTACGCTATCACACCAGACACTTACCGCCGGAAGTTCAGGGCCAGCAGACGGGAAGATCATGTCACTCATGTGGAGTGGGCCTATGTGTTTGGCCGGGCCTTTCACAGCTGGATGCAGGGTTGAAAGGCACAAACTGTTGAGGACTATTGCCAGCAGATCCTCTTGGAGCACTTTTACCTGAACCTCAAGGGGCTCATACGGGACTGGGTGAGAGACCAGGAACCAGCTACCCTTTCAGCAGCCGCTCAAGTGGCCGATAAATATGAGGACACCAGAAAAATGGGGCAGGTCACCCAAACTGGCGCTATGTTGAGTCCTAGGAGTATCGGAGCACCAACGGAGCGGATTACAACTGGACCCCCTAGCGCTCCCAGGCCAGGAGGGGGACAGTCTCCACCGAGGCGAGGCAACCAAGTGGGACCGGAATGCCATCAGTGCCATCAACGGGGGCATATCCAGCGGTACTGCCCCAACGGTCGGCCTGGGTACAGCCAGCAGAATAGGACCCCGCGTTTTGGCCCTGCTGCCCCACCGCAACGGCAGCCACCGCGACCCACATACTGCACGGTGGAGGAGTACCAGGACTACATCCCCAGGCAATCCCAGGATAATCATGATTGGCCCGTGCCCAGGGAAGTCGCAACTGTCTCTGTGGACCCCGTTGAGTGGGGCCTATACCAGGAGGTCTCTTTGGCACAAAGGACCGGCACGGATAACCGGGAACAGCATTTTCAGGAAGTACATTTGAATGGCCACCCCGCAACAGGACTGCGGGATACTGGAGCAACTCTTACCTTAGTGCAACCCCGATGCTTGGCTCCCTGTGCAAGACTTAACCAAGTTGTGGAAGTGCGTGTTGCAGGGGGACGGATCTACCAGCTGCCTATGGCCAAAGTGCATTTGGAATGGGGAACCAACCAAGGTTCGCGAGTAGTAGGAGTAATGCCTGGACTACCAGCGGATGTGCTACTGGGCAACGACCTGGGGAACTTTCAGAGCTGGAGGAGAAGGCCGAGGAGTGTCAGGTTCTCACCAGGGCCGCAGCGCAACGGATGTTGGTAAGCTCCTCTACGGACCGAGACCCTAGTGACCCCCCTGACATACCGTCCCTTACCTGGGCAGCCCCCGACGCCTTTCGCACAGCCCTACGCTCTGACCCCACCATAGCGGGGTATAGGAATCTAGCTGATACAGGGAAAACAGGGCCCCGGGGGGAACAGTTCGTCTGGGAGAATGACTTACTATACCGAAAGACCCACACTAGATGTCAGGGGTCAACTCAGGTCACCCGCACCCAGTTGCTAGTCCCCGCTCAGCACAGCGCAGCTTTATTACATATAGCTCACGAAATTCCCCTGGCAGGGCACTTAGGCACTAAGCGCACTGAGTACCGGTTAACAAATAGCTTCTTTTGGCCTCGGTTGTCCCGGGATGTGCGGCAATTCTGCCGCACATGTGATTCTTACCAACGGGTTGGGAGAAGAGGAGATAGCGGCCAGGTACCCTTGATACCAATGGCCTCTGTGAGAGGTTCAATGGAACCCTGAAACAGATGCTCTGGGCTTTCACCGATTCACAGCGATATTGGGAAAAGTACTTACCCCATCTCTTGTTCGCCTACCGAGAGGTACCCCAGGAGTCAACGGGCTACTCCCCCTTTGAACTACTGTTCGGGCGAAAGGTCCGGGGACCCCTGAGCCTCCTCCGAGATTACTGGGAGGGCAAATGTGAATCGGACGAAACACTGGGGGTCACGTATGTCCTAGAACTCCGGGAGAGGTTAGAACATCTGATGGGCTTGGCTCGCCAACACCTGCAGACGGCCCAAGCCCATCAGAAGAAATGTTATGACAAGCAGACCAAGTTCAGGGAGTTTGCGGCCGGTCAGCAGGTACTAGCTCTACGCCCCGTAAAGACTAACAAATTGCAGACAGCTTGGGAGGGGCCATATCAGGTAATAGACAGACAGGGGGAAACCACCTATGTCATTGCTAGAGGGGCTAGGTTGCAGGATCAGAGAACCTGTCACGTTAACGCCCTAAAGGCTTACTACTCCCGGGCAGAGCAAACGTTAGCCATCTGTACACTAGGGGGGAAGAGCCAGAGGAGCAGGACATACCGGATCTTCTTGCCCACACCCACCCCGATCAGACATCAGGGTCCCTACAGTTAGGAGCCCACCTCAATTCTCAGCAACAGCAGCAAGTGAGGGAGATTCTGCAGAAGTGGCCTAGTCTATTCTCCCCTCTCCCTGGCCGCACCTCTGTCACTCACCATAGGGTAGAGACTCCAGGGCAGCCACCCCTCCGGTTACCCGCTTACCAGGTCCAGGAGGCGGTAAAGAAAGGTATGCAAAGGGAGATTCAAGATATGCTGGACTTGGGGGTTATCGAGCCTTCTGGTAGTCCCTGGGCCGCTCCAGTGGTACTAGTACCCAAGAAAGACGGCACCACTCGGTTCTGCGTGGATTACAGGAGGCTCAATGACAGCACTGTCACCAATGCATACCCCATGCCCCGGGTGGATGAACTCCTCGACAGACTCGCTGGGGCTGGCGTCACCACCCTGGATCTTAGCCGAGGGTATTGGCAGATACCACTGGCACCTGAGGCGGTGGAAAAATCGGCTTTCATCACCCCCTATGGCTTGTACCAGTTTAAAGTCATGCCATTCGGGATGAAGAATGCCCCGGCCACCTTCCAGAGGCTAGTGGATCACCTGTTAACAGGGGCACAGGAGTTTGCCTGCGCCTATCTAGATGACATAGCCATCTTCAGTGACACCTGGGAGGAGCATTTATTGCACTTGGAGGCTATACTAGGTAGGATCCACCGGGCAGGGCTTACCATTAGGCCAGACAAATGTCAGGTGGGAATGGGGGAAGTGCAGTATCTGGGCCACCAGGTGGGCAGTGGTCGTCAGAGACCAGAACCCGCCAAAATAGCTGCCATTTTGGACTTGCCCACTCCCAAGACTAAAAAACAGGTATTGGCTTTCTTGGGGACAGCCAGGTATTACCGGAAGTTTGTACCTCAGTATAGCTCCCTGGCCAAACCCCTCACAGACCTGACGAAAAAAGCACTACCCAAACAGGTGACCTGGACTGCTGACTGTGAGCGTGCCTTCGTGGCTCTGAAGGAGGCCCTGGGACGAGAACCTGTACTGGCCGCCCCGGTTTTTAACCGCTCTTTTATCGTCCATACAGACGCCTCAAACTATGGACTCGGAGCGGTATTGAGCCAAGTGAACGCAGCTGGGGAAGAACATCCAGTAGCCTACCTCAGTCGCAAGTTGTTACCGCGGGAGGTGGCCTATGCAGCTGTGGAGAAGGAGTGCCTGGCTTTGGTATGGGCACTCAAGAAATTTCATCCCTACCTGTATGGGTGAGAATTTGTGGTCATCACGGACCACAACCCGCTGGTGTGGTTAAACCGGGTCTCTGGAGACAATGGGCGGTTGCTTCGGTGGAGTTTGGCCCTGCAAACCTTTAATTTCACCGTCCGATACCGGTCTGGAAAGGATAACCGCAACGCGGATGGACTCTCGCGACAGGAGGATATATAACATGTCTTCACGGATGCCATTTCCTCCAGCCAAGCTACTGATCCCCCTTGGCTTCCGGACTAAAAAGGGGGAGAAATGTAACGGACCATAGGCCGTTACTGGGAAATTAGTAGGAACCCTCTTGTACACAGACTTACTTGGCCACCGGGCACCCTGGGGAAGGGTCACTACATGCATGGGAACCTGCTCTGTCGAACCTTGTCGAACCTGTCGAACCTTATCGAACCTTTATTTTGATCAGTGACTTACTTGGCCACCGGGCACCCTAAGGAAGGGCTGATTTAAGCAAGGGAATCCCCACCAGTCGACTAAAAGGGACTGTTCGACTGGTATTCGAACATGGATGATTCCCTAGGCGAGCCACGGGAAGCTGAATTCACAGCTGAATTCACAGCTGACTGACCGGATTAGAGAAGGAGGAGAGCGGCACATCGGAGGTGGACACCCGGCATCCATAACCTCCGTTACAATGACGTCCCCTCCCACAGTAGAGGCACAGACCATTCTTGCGACAAAATGACCGTTCCTCCCTTGTAAATCTAGTAAAGCCTACTTGCATGGATTCAGTATCTTCGACTTGACCAGGAGGCATGGGAGGAGAGGGAGGCATGGGTGGGAGAGAATTTTTATGCCACTGATTAGTGGGGGACCTTGGCTTACGGTCCCTATTTAGCATACGCTCCCTGATCCGGGTGTCGATCAGATTGACAAACTCAATATATCTGTCCATAGATTCAGGTACTTCTCGTGCTGCAATCTCTTAATGCGGTCATTTAACCCTTGAGCAAATGCCGCTACAAGCATTCCATCCCAATTCGGCTGCCAGGGTACGGAATTCAATGGAGTAGTCTGCAACAGTACGGTTGCCCTGCCGAATATTCATAATTTGCTTGGCAGCAGAGATATTGCGCCCGGGGATCTCAAAGACATTCCGAAAGGCCCTCACAAATTCACCAGAATTAGTGGTAATGGGCTTAGCCATCTCCCAAATTGGATTAGCCCATGCTAGAGCCCTACCGGTCAATAAAGATATCATGAAGCCAATCTTGCTTCTCTCCGTAGGAAAGGCTTGAGGAGCCAATTCGAGAAAAATTTCCAGCTGATTGAGGAAACCTCTACACAGGGAAGGTTCTCCATCATACCTTACTGGTAACGGTGCCATAGCAGATAGCCCTTTATATTGTGTGCTGATATTTTAATTAGCCACTGTCAGTGCCTGAACTGGGGTGGCCACCGAAGATACAGCGGGTCTGTCCAAGTGTACGGTCCGCTCCAGCATAGTTTGCACCACCACTGACAGTTGATCCAGTCTTTGCTCATACATATCCATCCTCCAATGGATATTAACAGAACTACCTTCACCGGACTTGTCTGAGGTCATTGGCCCTTTCGTACTGTTACGGTTTTAGATGAACACTCAGACAGATTGGTAAGGTTAAAAGACTTTATTGAAAAAAAGCATATATTGAACAAGGCCCAAGGGACCACAAGGCAGAGGACACAGAAACAGGTAATACACGGTTGCTTGCAGGAATGCAATATTAGAATACTAGACTGGCACAACTGAATGTATAGTTCGTGTATAGGTACTGGTAACCCGTAGGGAAGCTGACCAGGTGAACGTACACAGGAGGAGTAACTGGCAACCCGTAAGGAAGCTGACCAGGTGAACGTACACAGGAGGAGTACTGGGAACAGAACTGGCACTACCCAAACGCCTGGGTACCAAAACCCTGAGGAACGAGGCAACTCTGGCCAGACTGTATGAAACGAAACTGGCACTGTCCAGACGCCTGGACACCACAACTCTGGAACGAGGCAACTCAGACCCAGACTGTATGGAACGAAACTGGCACAGTGGAGGCTAGAACCGAATACGGTCTCCAAATGCCGGGCAACTGTGGATTAACCATCTCCCCTAAGGAGGGATAATAGAGACCAAGGAAGCTGCTAATTATAGACCCTAAAACGCTAGGGGTGGATCGAGGCAACAGTAGGTAGCTGTCAAACAGCTAATAGCCCTTAGTCTGCAGGATGGATAGAATAACGCTGTCTCTAGCGGTGGAACTGCACAAGGCAATGGTAAACCCTACCTGGACACTCCAGGTACACAAAGGGTTACAGGTAACGCCCAACCAAACAAAGTAACTCCCAGAGGGAGTGAGCACAGCGTAGCAGGTAGGAAGACCACAGAGGGAGATCAGAGTAACACAGTCAGAGTAGAACTCCGGTACTGGTACTTCGAATGTGCACACCGCTAGCAGCTGTTAAGGAGCAGCTTAAGCCCAAGCTTAGGCCTTTGGTCGACAAGGAATAGCTCCCCTACTGGTCGGCAATGGAGCGGTTCTATGCCAGAATACAGTCAGCAATGGAGTGGGTCGTCAGCCAGGATACAGCCAGAACAGGAGTGGTTCTCAGCCACAATACAATCAGCAACGGAGCGGGGTCTCCTCCAGGAACGATCAGCGATGGAGCAGGATCTTCAGCCAGAATACAGTCAGCAACGAAGCGGGTAATCATCCAGGGACAATCAGCGACGGAGCAGGATCTTCAGCCAGAATATGAGTCCGCAACGGAGCGGGTTCTCAGCCAGAATATGAGTCCGCAACGGAGCGGGTTCTCAGCCAGAATATGAGTCCGCAACGGAGCGGGTTCTCAGCCAGAATATGAGTCCGCAACAGAGCGGGTTCTCAGCCAGAATATGAGTCAGCAACAGAGCGGGTTCTCAGCCAGAATACGAGTCAGCAACTGAGCGGGTTCTCAGCCAGAATACGAGTCAGCAACTGAGCAGGTTCTCAGCCAGAATACTAGTCAGCAACGGAGCGTAAAACAGGAACACAGGAACAACTCGTAGTCAGGCAGGCCAGGTCATACACAGAGTAGAAATCACAGGAGTAACACATGAAACGTACACCACGAAAGGGCACCTAAGAGAGGACATCCCAGGGTACATAAAGGCAAGCCAGGAGTAGCAATTAAGGCCAGCCAATCAGACAGCGGCATAGGATAATAATGTCGCCGCTACGCAACAGGATCACGGGGCACCGTGATAATAAGATATAAAACCACCATTTTTTTTTTTTTAATATAATTGCCATTTTTATTGAACAAAGCGGTAAACAGAATTATAATGGAAATCAGTCACGATACGAATCCTAAATGACCAGAGGATGATACAGATAGAAGACCTAGCATTATAATCATTGTAGCACAATGTCTCAAGTAACATGTTACTAGTGAACGTGAGCAAATCACTGCTAAAGTTAAAGGATAAGGAAGGAAAAGTGAACTAGAAGGATCAAGAGTTATAGAGTGGGGAGGAAGGCAGAGGAGAAGGTAGAGAGGACAAGAAAGGGAGAAGGTAGGGTAGAGGAAAGTGCTTGGTCTCCAATTACATAGGGAGAAGCATATGAGAATGTCAAGTCCAGGTATAGAGTACGTTAGTACAACAGATCAATCCAGGAGATGTAGGCATAATACGGTAGAATGGAAGAACAGGAGGCCAAAACGGACAGTTAAGGGCAAACGGGGGAGAGTGAGGTGGGAAGAGTGAGTCAGCCCTACTTTCATGCCCCCATCTCCAATAATCACAACAGCATCTAGTCCAGGCAATACGGTGTACCTGTAAAATGGAAACCACAGGAATTCCCGAATGACAGGAAGGACGCAAGGTGGCCACACCACGTCTTAACTTGGTTAGCATGGTGAGTAATAACTGATCACCTGCCCACGTGGATCACTCTGAGAAAGTGTTTGTGTGTGTGTAGGGGGGGGAGATTAATCCTTCCAAATGGAGGGTATAACCGATTTGGCTGCATTTAGAATTGTCAGTAATAAGCATCTCTGAACAGAGGAGAGTGTGGGTAGCCCCTTGTAAAACAGTACAGGTATGGGATCCCAGGGAAGGGAGATGTCTAAGGACAGCACCATGTAAGAAAGGCATTGAGTCCAGAATGGCTGAATCTTGAGGTAAGACCACAATATGTGGAGGTAAGTTCACCTATGGGACAAACCTCTCCAAAACAAGGGCTAATCAAGGGAAACATTTTGTGCATTCTGTTGGGGGTATAAAACCATCTGTAAAAAACTTGTAATTGGATTTGGGTTCTTGAGATGAAATAGCAGAAGATGCAGTGGTTTTCCAAATTTCCATCCAATCAGTGGGGTCAATACAGACCCCGGGTTCCCTTCCCAGGCTGAGGCATAACTAGGAAGGTTTGTCAAGAAGGAAAGAAGCAGTATGGCATGTATTCTGTCCAGAAATCATTGGTTAAACTCCTAGGCTGAACAAAGTTTCAAACCGAACTAGTGAAATGTTTTATACTGAGAGAATGCCATATTTCACAAGAGGGGGAGGGAAAACCTATTTTGTTGATGTGGAAAAGGACAGAGCCCAGAGTTCTGAAAGAAATCTTGCAGGAATAGATCTGGATTACTGGACCATCAGGTAAAAGATAGAGACAAGCGTGTGGAGGGGGTAGGCTTTGAGTAAAAAACCCTAGAAAGGGGAGATCGGAGTATCGGAGCGATTATAGGGTGTGTCTTCAAAGCTGAGCTTTTAGCAAGTTCAGGTAGGAAAAATTCAGTTAGGTTATCATGTTGGAAAAAGAAGAGAGCTCTATTTGAACCCAAAGCTTGGTGTGGTGATTGTGTGACCAATCAGGGACTGAGGTTAATAGGGCCGCATGGTAGCAGAGCTTGAGGTCAGGTATGCCAAGGCCTCCTAATGTGCATGGCCTATAAAGAATGTTGGGTTTGAGCCTCGGATGTCTAGAGTGCCAAATAAACTTGTGTGCCAGATTCGCAAAGAAGGTGGTGGGGAGATGTATGGACAGTGTTTGGAATAAATATCGGAGTCTGGGAAGGATGTTCATCTTTATGACAGTTACAAGCCCCAGCCAAGTTTTATAAAGAGGGTCCTACTTGGATAGGTCCCTGGATATGACAGACAACAAGGATAGAAGTTTGCTACATAAATCTTGTCCACGGAAGAAGAGAGACAAATGCCCAAGTATTTCATTGAAAAGGTTGCCCATTTAAAGGGGAACACAGAGCTTAAGTAGTTTAGAGTAGAGGAGGGGATGTGCAGTGTCTCAGATCTTGTAAGGTTGATTTTGAAGTCTGAGAGATCAGAGAAGAATTGGGAATTCCGAAATCCGAAAGCTGGCATGGTAAAAGATGGTTTAATGATGGAGACTAAGATGTCATCAGCGAACGTGGATAGTTTTTGCTCGGGGGGGGGGGGGGGGAAGGATCCCCATGATATCAGGGTTCATTCTGATACGTTAAGTGAGGTATTACATCCCTGTCTGGCACTGCTGGTGATCTTAAACGAGGATGAAAGATTGTCATTCATTTTAATTTTAACTATAAAGTGAAAACTTTACATATGAAGTTGTTGCCTAAGCCAAAAGCGGGTATTGTCTGAGATAAAATGGACCAATTAACTGTAAAATGCTTTTTCAGATGTATATGATGTGTTATATGGGCTTTGAGCTGTTCCATCAAAATCTTTGCAAACAATTTAATATCCATATTTAATAGAGCTATAGGCCTGTAATAAGAACAAAAAAGCTATTCTTCCCTGGTTTTGTGATAACAGTGATGTGGGCTTCTAATACTCATGGATATCATGAGGGAGCCAACCAGGAGGTGAGCGAGGATTTGTCAAAAAGTTTTGCAATATGGTTGCGAGAATCAGTCTGGGCCTGGGCTCTTGTCTGCTGGTAGGGACTGGATAGCTTATAAAATTTCAGATTCTGAGGTGGAGCCTCGGTATGTTTGCAAATTCTAGGTATGCACGTATCAGTTATGGACTGGGAAGGGAGAGACAGGGTTGTGAAGGCTGGGCAAAGATTCATAATATTTGCAGAAGGTAGCTGAAATGTCTGAGTTTTTGTACAGCAAAGTGCCGAAGCTGTTTAGCCAAAAGGGACCCTGGTTTGTTACCATGTTCAAAAAAGGATTGTTTGGTCTGAAGTAAGGATTTTAGTTGTTGTAGGAGAATCTCATCTCCCTCTTGCACTGAAAATCACCAAGACCCATGGAGCATTTCAGGGGAGAGTACAGGCCCTTGACATTTAAAGAAATAATCTGGAGAGGTGGGAATTAAGTGGTGGAGAAGTCATAGTAACGGGTATAGGAGAGCCATGAGAGAAGGCGACCAGCAACCGGAAATGCCTACCAACACCAGGCTATTAGGGAAAAGCAAGTGTGGCCCATAGGAGAGAACTCAACCCAGCTAAAGAAGAAAAGGGGGGAGGGCAAGAAAGAGGGAGGAGAAAGACACAGAGAGGGTAGAGGCAAGAAGAAGGGTGTGGATGGGCTGTGTATCTCTTCTCAGGAACATGAGGAGAGGAAAGTCTCCCCATGGCCTGATCCCATATGTGCAGTAGAGAAATGAGTGGAGAGGTGGCATGAAACAGCAATAGGATAAGCTGTGTTATACAGTGTGTGTGACAGAACCGAGACCTTTGTCATTTCAGGGGAGTGTGAGGAAGAGATCACGGCAAGACTTGCTGGTAGATGATACCTAAAGTTCCAAACATATGTCCCAATGTTTTCAATTTGAAGTATAATGTGCCTGATAATTGAAAATTATTCTGTGGGCGAAAACTTGATAATTAAACATATGGCCCCTTTTTTCTTCTCTGCCTCTGTCTGAGGTGGCAGTGGCGGAAGAGATAGGCAAAGTGATCAGATTCCACCCCCTTAGTACCTGAGGGGCCAATACCCATTCCAGTGTGAGGGAAATTTGGACAGAGACTGCCTTTATATATGGGCTAATGCACCTCCCAGCCAATCAGCTTCGAGCCTGGGATTGAAGGAACCTGCTCAATGCAAGTGGAGGAGGAAAAGAAATGGGCCATATGTTTAATTATCAAGTTTTCACCCACAGAATAATGTTCTATTATCAAGCACTTTATACTTAAAAGCAGAAACATGGAGACATATGTTTGGAACTTTGGGCATCTTATACAATATTCACTCGCACATCTGTGCATTGTTTAACCCTATGAGAGCCAGAGAGGTATGCAACGAGTTGCTATGAAATGCGTTTCGTACCCCTGTGGCACTTAAAGGGATAGTAATGTTTCATAATAAAAGCAGGTCCAATTAATCTTCATAGTATTTGGGCCATGGAGAGTTTTATTTCAGTACTGTCAGAGTTGTAGTTCAAGAGTAATTGAATGATAAAGTATCCCCCTCCCACCTCTTTTATTGATGTAACACTGCTCAGCTCAGAGCAGCAAGGAGGTGTCCAGCTGGATTGCAGAGAGGGACATTCTTCAATTAATATAGGGGAAAAACCTGTCAATGGGGGCAGGGCTTTCATTGTTCTCCCAATAAGAAGATTGTCCCTTTCTGTGAGCTGTCTGGTCTGTGGACCAGATTCCACATCTGAGGGGAAGTGGCTTACACTAGGCAAAAGGGGTGGGAGGTGGAAACTTTATCATTCAATTACTCTTGAACTACAGTATTGAACTGATAGTATTGAAATAACACTCTCTATGGTTCAAATACTATGAAGATTAATTAGAGCTGCTGTTTTTGTGAAACATTACTATCCACTTAAGGGGTTAAACTATGCACATGTTTGTGTGTTCTTATTATGGAAATACACAAAGATAGAAAGCTGGCACCGGTATAAATATATATTCTTATTATTTAATAACACTTGTGGTGTTATTAGTTTCCGGTACCGGTGTATTCTTTGACAGCCTTACTACTTGTGATGTCAATTGGTCATGTGGTTAGGATTTCCCGATACGTCACATGGGAATTTACTTTGAGATCGCGCGATATTTGGAGGAACGCAGGACTTTTATTGTCATGTGATCTCTCCGTATTGCATGACCTTTTTTCTCCTTTGTGGTTGGAGGTTAGAGATTTAAAAACCTGGAGTAACAGCCACTCTTTATCCCCTGACGAAGCCCGATTATGGGCGATACGCGTTGGGAGGGCTGTGTTTAGAGAGGGCTCCGTGACTGGGACTTCCATTGCATTATTGTTGATGATGAGTATACCTTTTTCTTATCACTCTATTTTATTTGTTAATATGTATCACCTCAGTTTGGAGATAAATATATTTTGACATCTTGAGCTATCATATATGATGGTTCTGGGTTAATTTTCTCCGGTCTTACAGGTGGTTTGGATCAAATAATTTTGTTTATCAGTATGTGGGTGATGCCTTCTTGATATTGGGAGTCCCAGATTGTGTCCCTTTCTTCTATCTGTTTTTAATTGTTTTTATTGTATTTTGCCTATGATATGTCGCTTTACTAATAAACGATTTTGTAATTTTTGGAATACTCCTGTGTAGAGTGCCTCTTTAGTTAAAGACTCTCTTTTCGTATGATGTAGGTATTTCTTTTCCCTCATCATTCGGGTTTTGGTAAATTGTTCTTATTATGGAACATTATTAATATCTATCTTTCTTTTACAGGTATGTGAATAGAAGATAGAAGAAGGAACAGAAGAGGAAAGAAGATAGAGCGAAGGAAGAGAGAAGACAGATGGACAGTAGCTGACCAGGGTGCTAGAGACCTCGCTGGACATCAGGAATAATGGTGGGGCTGTTTTGTAAATTAGTCAGATTAACTCTGTGAGTGCCAGTGGGGTAAGAATACTTCACTGGCACTCATAGGTTTAATTCTACTACCACTGGACACATTTTGGTTGTACTTTGGATGTGTTGATGTGGGGCTTAGAGCCTGTATTAATATATCCACTGGTCACTTAGGTTTTTTAAACTTTTTTTTTTTTTTTTTTTACACATTCAGTTGATGTATCGACAGTTTAACCCTTTGAGTGCCAGAGGGGTACGCAACGCATTGCAAGGCAATGTGTTGCATACCCCCTTTAGCACCCAAAGATGCATTAAGGGACTCTGCACCCAAAAAAACGGATGTAGATATTCCCACGATAAAGTGGGTCCCTTACCACTAGCGCAGTCAACTGAATTGCAAGTGCCACCATTTGGAGTAGGTTTCTGTGGTGTCAAATGGTCGCTAACTTTACAAACTGAGATGTTTTTTTTTTTCCTGCCAGCATGTCTTCATAGCACAGGTAATTGAATTGCTTACTGTGCATGAAAAAATACAGGTGTTTTTATTTTGCCTAATGGTACATTTGAGTCGAGGCCATAGCGTCCCCGCAATGCAATACCATCATAATCAAAAGGGGGGCTGTCGGCCCAGGGAGAGACCACAATACCGGGATTGTGCCCTTCACCTCCACCAAGGGACCCCAGAACAGCCTTGAGTGGCTAGGTAGAAACATTAACCAAGTCAGACCATTATAACCTAGAACATATAACATAAAACAGGAAAACCAAAAAGTGCTATTACACAACACCCCCAGAGGGACATGTGACTATGTCTAGTGGCCACAGAAAGGGGCTCAAGCTTATGGCTCGATGCATGTACCAACTAGTATGCACAGCTATTGTTTCAAACCACCATCAAAGGGAAGCCAACATTGCCACAGAATAAGAGAAGTGGCAGAAAGATCATTACAGCACGAATCGTATCATGGGTGGGCCCAGTGGGGACTTTATAAATCAAGGTCCCGATACTGAAACAGAAGCTCCCCTCTATGGGATGGCGGTAAAACAATCTATAATAGGGGTAATAAAACCACAACAGCAAACCCCAGCTATGCCCAGACTCATTTTCCCTATTGAGACCGCCACAACCCCCCACCTATAATGCAGGAGACTTACCAACCCTCAAATAAAGAAACAAAAAACACCCGACACAGAAAGAGATTGATCAGCAGTCCTCATGAGCAGCCATGCATAGGGTATAACTGGTGTAGCTATTATCATGACCAAGAGACGGACCTCTGGCCAAGGGAGAGACCCCAGTCTTGAGATCGGGCTCTCTCACTCAGCCACGTGACCCCAACACAGCCCTGTGGGACTAGTGCAATACAAGCAACATTTTGAGCCAATATAACATAAAAAGTTGCCAAGTACAAACATTGGTTCAATCCCATCACTGAATAGAATATTAATGTGTAATGGCTCCAAAAGGGTGAACCCACCTGGGAAAAGAGGCCTATTGCAGTCGAGGCCAAGGACCAGAGTCTTAAGTCACATCCAGCCTTGGTCATTAGAGTGGGAATTAATGAACGTAGTCTCAGTCAGCATGGAGACTGTTGGCCCAGGGCCTCGACCTCTGCCAAGGTTACCCAACCAGGTCCAAACAAAACAATTTAAAAATCAGCTGGCTGGTTACACCAGCAAACCAAATAAGAGGAAGCAAGTCAAAAGTAGTAGATAAACAGCCCCTGCTAGAGTAGTTGCAGGGGTGGTCATTAAATGTATTCTGGGGAAGGTTAATTAGTTGTACACTGGTGCTAGATGCGAAATGCAGGGAAACTCACATTACAATAGCAGCTGTAGGATCTCTTGTCACAGAGCCAAAGCTCTAATCCTCCATCTGCTAGGCAATCCAGGCTACCTCCCCCCAAGACCACCATTTTAATTAATTCTACCCAACCAGGATATCGTTAAACTTGACCATCTCTCCAACTCCTGAAATATAATTTTCAATGTGTGAAATTTTATTACATAATTACACAGTAAATTAAAGGAGCAGTAAACTTTTTTTTTGAAAACACATATTTTATAGAGCATTTCCTGCTGAATAAAACAAGGTCACTGCCATCGCTGTCAGATGTTTTATTCAAAATTTATAGCAGTTTAAATAATCATGAAGTGAATTTACTGTGGTTTACTTCCTGATACTTCTAAATGTCAGGAAGTGACAGGCAGTTTCTTTCACATTGTATGGAGAACTGTATGTCTCTGACTTTTCCGACTTTCCTCTCCATTAGAATGTAACAGGAAATCTAATTAGAATTTGACCACTAGAGGGAACTGCTAATGTAAAAAAACATGGGTTTAAACTGTAATAACTCTGGAAATATAAATCCCTCGGCAGTGGGAGTACCCTTATTTTACTCAATAGGAAAATCCCTACAATATATATATTTTCATAAAAAAAGTTTACTGCTCCTTTAAGTGTAAATTAGGTTGAAAAAAGTCCACCAAGTTCAACCTTTGCCACAGTATAACAAAGAAAATGAAAATTGTATAAGCCTTCCCAACTACATAGGTATTACTCTGTTTACAGTACTTCCTATTTTACATTGTAATAGACAGTAAAACCCTGTATGTTCCCTTCTGCTATAACTGCATCTAACAATCTCTTAAATGCATCCATTGTATCTGCCATTACCAGATGTCTGAGGAAGAAATATCACACATTAACAGACCTTACTGTAAAAAACCCTTCCTCTGCTGAAGTTGAAACCTCCTTTCCTCTATCTTAAGGGTTGTCCCCTAGTTATCTGATCACGCCTTGGAACGAAAAGCTCACAACAGAGATCCTTGTATTGACCTCTCTATGCCCATTTTCTTGTAGCTGCTCTTCAGAGTGCATCCTTGGGTTGTAGCCTCAGGTACGACTGCCGTATTGTAAGCGGTCTCAGTCCGCTCTGGCAGATCCGCTACCTTGGTGTGTACATTGTTACCTTATAGCAGTATCCGCTACCTTGTGCTTGCATATGGTTACGTTATATAGCAGTCTCAGCCCATTCTGTCAGATCCTGTATCTTAGTTTCTACTTTGTTATGCTGTCTTTTGCTTGAACATGGTTACATGATAGTGTTCTCAGCCCAGTCTGGCAGATCCGCTACCTTGTGTCTGCATACTAATACTTTATAGCGGTCTCAATCCACTCTGGCAGATCCAATACCTTGTGTCTTCAGATTGTTACTTTATAATGATCTCAGCTCACTCCCCTTTTATGCTACTATAGCAGATGCCTCTTGCTATTTTGTAGCTTCTCATGGCTTCATGTAAGTGGTCTTACTCTGCTTGGCGCCTGAACCCATCCCAGAGTTTCTAGTGTATTTGAAGTTCCTGGTCTCTGTATGGTCATGGCCTCTACCTGCAATAGGGATTCATAGTTAGAGTCGTTGCTGGTTCTGGACCTACTCCCAGGTCCACAATTTTCCCATTCCAGTCTGAGCCCCATCTCAACCGGGGTCGGACATCTGGCTTCACAGCCAACACCTTTAACCCAGCTTCAGCTGCAGCAAAGAATTTTGGGACTGTTCACACTCTCTCTAGCTCTCTTGCTACAAGAACCATACCAATCTATGGCATCGTGACATAAAAATAGGGCCATGTTAACGGCCCCACAGACCTGTCTAGGTTGGTTGCCAGACAAGACCAAGTCTGGAAAGAAAGATGGATGCTGTCCTAGAGATGCTCCAAGGATCAGTCATTCTGGCCACCCCTCATCTACTGCTCCCCCACCCTCTGCTTCCCTTGCTGGGGCCAGTGTTAATAGCAAAGCATCAGTGAGCAGTTTCCCTAACCTTCATCTACCCGAAAGATAATTCAGCAATGCCATGGAATGAAGGAGGTTTCTTAAACAATGCATGTTGAATTTGTTACCATTCCTCAAAGTGCTGCAATTTAGCCCCAGGTGGGTAAAAAAAAAAAATCCTTCCTGTCTCTGATTCCAAACGGCAGTCAGATAGGTTGTTGATCCAGGAAACTATCTGCATAGAAGCTATCTGTCATAATTCTCAATACTGTTCTGTGCTAGATAGGTATCCATTGTTTTTGTTTTTTTTAAAGCAGTTACAGTATCTGCAATTACAACAACCCGGAGGCAAAGAATTCCATAGATTTACCGCCCTTACAGTAAAAAATCCCTGCCTTTGATTTAGTCAAAAGCACCTTTCCTCTAGTATTACTGGATGACCTCTCATTCTTAGCTCAGCTCTTTGTATAAATAATCAATTGGATAGTTCTTTGTATTGACCTTGAATATATTTGTAAATGGTAATAATATCACCCCTTAGATATCTCTTCTCGAATGAAAACAAAACCAGTTTGGGTAGTGTCTCTTTATAACTCAGATCCTCCAATCCCTTTATAAGTCTTGTTGCATGTCTCTTCACTTTTTCCAGTTCAATAATGTATTTTATAAGATCTGGTGCCCAAAGCTGTAGTCCATATTGTAGATGAGGCGTAACCAAGGATTTATATAGTGGTAAAATAATATTGGCATCCCTTGCATCTACACCTTTTTTTATGCAGGCTAGTACCCTATTTGCTCTTGCATCAGCTGTGTGACTCTGTAAACTGCTGGGAAGTTTATCATAACTCCTAAATCTCTCTCTAATGGGGATTCCCCTAGTTTTCTCCTATTTAGAGTATCTGCAGCATGTTTATTTCTACAGCCCTAATACAGAACCTTTATCTACATTAAATGTCATCTGCCACTTTTCTGCCCATTCACTCAGTCTATCTAAATCTTTCTGCAGATAAAAAAACATCAAACCCTGTATGTATTTCCTTGCACAACTTAGTGTTATCAGCAAATGTTTAGATGCTACTTTCAATTCCTACTTCTAGATTTTTTTTATTAAGAAGATATAATAATATTACAACATAGTAGAGATTAAACAACAGTAAGTCATCCAACTAGATACTTCAGAGAAACATAACTGTCAACAGGTTACATGAGATCTATTATAACAGGATGTAAAAGGAACTTCTAAAGCGAGAAGAACAGTTAGAGCTCAGAGTCTTCAAATGTGAAAATAAACACTACTGAAAGGTAGAGGTCAAGAGAAAGTGTAGAGCAACCTGAGTATAGGGGAAGGGGGAGGATACAGGGGAGGGAAAAAAAGGGGGGGGGGATTATAAATAAATTTTAACAACGCCTGGAGTGTGCCGTTCAGAGATCAAAAAATCTATCACGAAGGGGGAGTAAGCGTCCATCCCAAGGCAAGGACCTCGATAGTATTTGTGGAGTGCCTACCATGTCTGAATTCTATAAAGGCTAGATCTGGGACAATCAGGAAGTATTTCCCCTCTAACCATGAAGGTTTTCCATTAAGACATAAAATTCTATCGCCCGGAGCCAAGGGTGAAGTGTAGGAGGAAGTTGTGATCCCCAGTTAAGAGGAATAAGGGATTTAGCCACATAAAGAAGAGTGGAAGTATAAGGCCAGTTGGCAATATCACATAGCCTGGGGTAGCTTGACCTGTGTAAAAACAGGCAAAGGAGCGCATCTAGAGGTAAGTCAGCATGAATAGTGGAGCTAATGTGGCGAACGATTTGCGACCAATATGAAGAGATAAGGGGACAGGACCACCAGATGTTATACATTCAGCCTATCTCTTTTTGGCACCTCCAGCATAACATTGAAGCAGATGTGGAAAATCTAGCCAATCTTTGAGGTGTCATATACCATCTTGTTATAAATTTATAATTCATTTCTTTCATGTTAGAATCACGTGCAGACAACCATAAGTTCTGAAATATGCAATGTCAAATATCAATCTCCAGTCCCTAGTTCCTTTTCCCGGAGTCAGAGAGAGTAGTATTTAGTTATGGGAATGGAACTGGAGATGATTGAATAACAAAAGGAAACCACACGGATGGAAGGTGATGGTTTAAGCAGATTTTGTGAGAGACCGTAGGGGGAGAGATGATTTTGTAACTTTGAGAAACCAGTGGCGCAATTGTAAATCTATCCACCAAGGAATGTGGATGTTATTAAAAAGAAGTGAGAGGGCTTCTAAAGTAGGAAATCCATCTACTGAGGCCAATGTCCTCAATGTATTCAGAGACGCCTCCTTAAAGATCAAGAAGATGGGATGGGAATCACCAACTGGGAATTCAGGATTACCTAGCACAGAGATTAGTGGAGAAGGTGAAGGAGCCAGGTGATAAATTGAGACAGAAAACAATAATCCTCTAATACAGATATCAGTCGAGGTAGAGAAGTCTCAGGACAGGTGATGAAATATAAGACGTTGTCAGCAAAAGCGGCGACTTTGAAAGTATTGTTGCTAGAAGTGATGCCTGAGATATCTGGGGAATTTTGAATGACATTCAGCAGAGGTTCAAGAGTAAGGGCAAAGAGTAAAGGGGAGAGGTGACACCCCTGTCGGGTGCCACTGGATATCTTAAAGGGGTCAGATAGGAACCCATTAACCAAGACTTTTGCCATTGGAGAAGCATAGAGGTTCATAATTCTCGAAAGCATATTGGGTCCTAAACCAAAATGTCGTAACATATACTTCCAATCAACTCTATCGAAAGCTTTCTCAGCATCCGTAGAGAGAAAGATTGATGGAATCCCTTTAGACAAAGCTAAGTCAATAAGAGAAATAGCCATCATCGTGTTGTGTCTCGCCTCTCACCCCAGTACGAAGCCACACTGATCAAGATGTAACAAGGTAGGAATTAATTTTTGGAGATGAGAGGCTAGAATCTTGGCAAAGATTTTGACATCTACATTTATTAAAGAAATGGGATGATAATTAGAACATGAAGTCACGTGTTTTCCTGACTTAGATATAACCACAATGTGGGCTTCCAAAGCTTGCGGAGGCAACGGATAACCTTCAAGGGGGGAATCAAGGTAGCTTGGAATTTCCAATAATATAACAATGGAAAGCCTTCTGGACTAGGGCTCTTACTCAGAGCCATGGACCGAAGTACTTGTTTTTCCAAATACTGGGGAAAGAGAGGCTGTGTGGATCTAAATTATATAATGCAGAGTAAAATTCTCTGAAGGAGTTGAATATGAAACAAAAAGTATAGTAGGTACTACCATTTGTGGATCTTATCGAAGAAACTAAATTAGCACTATACTTGCATTGAATTAAGCGAGCTAAAGATTTGCTGCATTTATTACTGGAGATAAATTTGTGAAATCTGGGCCACATGTGTAACTTAACGGCTTCTTGACATAATAGTTTGAGTTTTTCTTTCAAGGTATTAAGTGCTGTCAGATCAGTTGAAGACAGGGATCTCTTATGTTTAGCATAAAGAAGGTGAATTTCATTAACTAAATCATCTACTGTCTTCCATTTCAGTCGCTTTTTAATTGCACCTGCTTTAATAAGCCACCCCCACATAATACTTCTGTGGGCCTCCCAGATAACTGGATCAGCAGCATCTTCCGTGGAGTTAAGTAGAAAATACTAGTCTAAATCAGTTTGAAGAGAGGATAGTAATTTTGAGTCTTGAAGGAGAGAATCATTAAGTCTCCAGGAGGTCAAGTTGAGAGGCATATCAGTATCATGATCCGACCAAGATATAGGGTCAATAGAGGAAGAGAGAAGCTGATGAAGCAAACATTGTGAGATAAATATATAGTCTATTCTGCTATAAGTATTGTGAGTAGAAGAGAAAAAAAAGTATAATCTTTATCTGAGGGGTGAAGAACACGCCAAGTGTCAATGAGTTGAAAATCAGAGAATGAATTACGTAATTTTTTTGAGGTTTACCTGTGGAGTTGTCCATCTCTGGGTCTAGTGCAATATTTAGATCTCCACCCAGAATCAGCTGTCCTGTCAGTAAGTGTTCTAAACTGCGAAATGAATCTAGAAGGAATGAAATTTGACAGGAATTTGGGCAATAAAGATTCAAGATAGTGTAAGGTTTATTAAATAACAGTCCATGTATAAGAAGAAATCTACCATCTGGATCAGAATGTGAAGAGAGAAGCTTCCATGGGACGGAGGCCTTAAAAAGTATAGCTACCCCTCTTTTTTTCACCGTAGTGGAGGAGAAATATGCAGTGGGGTATTTTTTACTAAAAAAGTTGGGGTGAAGCTTTAATATCAAAATGCGTTTCTTGAAGTAGAATTATATCAGAGTTCAAACATTTAAAAGCTCTCATGGCCACTGAACGTTTTTCTGGTGAATTGAGGCCCTTCACGTTGAGTGACGTTACACTAACCCACTGCATGAGTCCCCAAGAAAAAAAAGAGCGACTGCCCGACACACTCCAGCAGGGGAAAAAAAGGGAGTGGGGAGGGAAGGGAATAAGGAAAGGTGAGTGGAATGTAGTCAAGTTGTGTGTTGTTATATGAAAATGTATTAGAACTAAAGCCGATGAAAGAGAATGTAATGAAGAAGGTATGCAGGAAAAACATATGCATTAGTTGGTAAGTGCCAAAAGGCTGGTGGGGGCAGCCTAGAGCAAGTGCCATAAGATAATTAGTAGAGGGGTCCGAGAGAGAAGCTACCACTGAGTATGTAGTACTTTAATATGACTAGTTCTATTATGCATGTATATGAAAGTAGTTCTGTGGAATATACCGCGTACAAATAGGGGCAAAAATCAGCAGGCAGGGAGTGTTCTATGATAGCTGATGTTAGAATGCAGCAAACATCAGGCAACACCAACCCAATAACAAGGGGCAAATGATAATGTATGTAGGCAAGTGATCGAGGAAAGGACACTATACACTCATGAATGAACCTGGAGGCCCATGACGTGGAATGATGGGTGAGGAGACAAATTAATTATAATAATGTGGGTAGTAGAGAAAAAAAAACAGATCCCAAGAAGAATCCCCCTTCACATCACTCCATCCGCCATCCATGGTTAACAAATTGCCAACTTTCAATAGATTTGAGGCAAAGAAAGAAGTTATAATAACAGAAAAGTGTTAGCAGGCCAGATGACGTGGAAGGGACTCATCTAAAAAAGTTGTGAATGGTAGGAGCCCATCTGTCCCTAACAGACCAAATATAAATAAAGCATGTTTCTAGTCGTAAAAGTATACGTGGGGAGTAAGCAATCACTGAAAAGCAAATCATAGGGGAATGACACCATAGGGTCTGGTGAATATATAGAGACACACATCAAAGCAATAATAGGACTATAACTTTTCAGTGCAACTCTTCAAAATCTAACAGCGCATACAGCGCAAGATATGAACTATCACATTTTTGTTGTGGCCAATGACGTGAGCCAGCTAGAGCAAAAAGGGTTGCTCACAAAGAAATTTAATTTGTGTGTGGGGGATGAAAGAGTGTGCATTTTAAGAGACTAAGAAAAATAGATCCGATATCTGCATTGCATTTTATAAGAGCGGGTGAGTACATAACCAAAGAGAATAACAAAACTTGACCATAAAAATCATACAAACATTTATCGATAAGAAAATACAACATGGCGAGAGACAGTGCCAAAGGATTAAACTTAATAAAATGGGAATGACACTCCAATGACGTTAACAACTATCCCTCATCCATCACTATCCACCAAAACATCGCTAATCATCTTTGAAAGAAAAGTGGGTAATAATCTCTTGAATGCCAGAGGGGTACAAAACACACCGTTCTTCACTGCAAAAGCCACCTCTCCCATACCCAGAGGATCAATGATATACTATTACGAGGGGAAGATAGTATGAAATATAAAGCAATGAAAAATTTTCCAATTGATTATCCAAGAATAATATGTCTATGCCATGTTACATCAGAAATATATTCGAAGGAGATAAAGTACCTCAGATACCCGACATCGTACTACAGAAAATAAATAAACTTAAATGTTTATGTGAGATTAAAAGATGATGGGGGAGAAGGGTACATATGAGTCATAAGAACTATATATTTGCCATAGCCAAATTAATTTTAATATAAATGCGATTGATATCTATGGGAACAGTAAGATTTAACTTTGTGTATGGATACATTAAAATATAGGAAAATGGAATATGAAATATATTGCATAAAGACTTATATTGGTTATTGCTCAGTGTAAGTGAATGGATGAATCAAGTAGAATTACGATTTGTTTATATCACAGCTTCTAGGTGCCCATAAAGTAGAATGATAGCTGTACCTATACCCATGTTGATATTTTAATGTTTGAGTTTTCCCCAGCAACAATCAAAGCTCCACCCATTATAAGATAAGTGGCGGGAATTAATGACATCAGATAGAATAAGAAATTATATGGTTGTCTTGGATAGATTTAGAGTAACTAGAAAGCTCCACTATAAAAACTGAGCAAGAACCTAGGGAAAAGTATATACTACTAGTAACATGGGCATATATACTCCACTTAATAAAAGTATAAAGTCAGCACCTGATACAAGGTCTCACCATATTGTAAGATCCAGATAAAACAAATCATAGGGATCAAAATGTGTTGTATTAATATGAAGAGTACAGGAAATATATATGCGTAGAGAAGTCCTCTATATATGTGTGACTTACTAAGGAATCCAATATGGAAATTGTTGTATTAAAATTAATCATGAGGAATAAGTTTTTACAAATAACCTTGTATAATTATGAAGTTAAACAGAGAGGAGAACTGTCAGAATTTGCAAGTTAAATATTTTAGCAGAACTAAAGACTACTCGTTAGCTGGAGGATGAATATTTCATCCATATAAAGGAAGTGTTAGGAGGAGAGCAGTAGGCATTAGAAAATGAGCCTTACCAGATATACGGGCTGCTAAACTGCCTGGGAATACATTAGAACAGTAACAAGGAGACCGTAAGGGACGAGTTGCTCCAACTCAAACAAGAAAAGACAATGTCACCAATTAAGAAAACAATCAATTAGGTCGAGATGGGACGAACAGCGACATAGCAAATAGATTAAAATAAATAATAAATAAAAGGATTACATCTTGATGGCAAGGAATCTGAGGGGGAGTAAAGTATTCAAGGAGTGACCATTAGATACAACAGATACCTTTCATACAAAGTAATCTTTATATTAACCACAAATGTTAATAACCACAAACATAATTAAATGGAACATCAGTCACAGAGGTAACTGCAAACAGGGCTGCAGGACAGGATGTAAGAACATCCTGATAAATTGGAGAGATCATTCCGAAGCTCTGAGCAAAAGTTCAGGTCCAGTCGGCTGCTGTTGCAGTGGAAGTGGAGGCACCATCATCTTGACGCCGAAGTCTCTTCTTGGTGGTCGGGGAACCTGGGGACCATTCCAAATGTCTATGTGATTTGGAAGATGGAGGATTAGTAGGATTGGGAGGTTGAGGAAGTAGAGGGATCCCCAGTTTTGTATAAAATACAAAAGATTCTTCAGGATTACTGAGGATCTCTGTAGAACAGTTGTGAGAAACAGACAGGAAAAATGGGAAACCCCATTTATATTTTATGTTTAGATTTCTCAGATGGTCAGTTAGAGGCTTGATCAAACTGCGCATTTTTAAAGTGTGAGGGGAAAGATTGTTAAATATTTGAACTGAGCCTTGTTCACATTGAGGTAACTTGCCATCCCTGCTTCTTTTCATAATTAGTTCTTTAATATTTAGGTCTTGGAATCTCATCACCACATCCCGAGGGGAGCCATCTTCTTTGCCTCTGAGGGCCCGATGCATCCTGTCAAATATAATCGGGGAATTGAATGAATCACCCAATAGCATTTTAAAATAATTAGTCAAAGTATCTCTTAGCATAGGTGGAGAGACTGTTTCAGGTATATTCTTTATGTGCAAGTTATTGCGCCTGCTTCTGTTGTCCAGGTCATCTATATGCAGGGTAAGGGTAGAAGTAGTGTCACTCTGCTCCACAAGAGATTGCTCCAATGAAGTGATGTATTCGTCCAAATTGTGTTTATCTTCCTCAAGTAAATTAATCTGGGAGAGTTGCTGAAGGTTGGAGTTAATATTAGTAATTTCCACTGTCAATGAAGACTAAGTCTTCAGTGGTGCTTTTTAGATCAATTTTGATAATCTCCAAATCTTCTTTTGTAGAGAGACCAGAAAGTAGCCTTTCCAAGTCTTCCTTCGTGATACTTGATGACATCTCTGAATTATCTAATAAACCCAGCAGAGGAGTACTGTTTAGCAGCGGAGAAATCCCTGATGGATCTAAGACAGGTAAACTCGCAAATTCCGGAGCCTGTGTGTCTGGGTTAGAAATGGTGGATGAGTCAGTGATAGGAGCGGAGTGTTGCTGCATGTAAGGTCTGATCTGAGGTAATCCTGAGGTGCCGGTATGTTTTTACTCCTCCTTCTCATTGGAAGCTAAAAAAAAAAAAAAAATCAGTCCAGGAGAAGTGGATATATAAATCAGGAGGATAAAGATGCCAAATTTGAAAAGATGAAGTCCAAGTTTAATCTTTATAAACTCAGCTGAGCAGGAGCTCTCGGTTTATGCGACCAACTCCGTTGCTGGTCAGGACACGCCCCCTACTTCTAGAGCTTTAATAAACAAATTAAAAAAGCATTGGGCCCAGGACTGAACCATGTGGCACTCCACTTATAACTTTAGACCAGCAAAAAAATGTTCCACTTACAACAATTCTCAGCCATCTATCATAAACCAGTTTTCAATCCATGTACAGATATCAACGCCCAAACCGAAGCCTTTTCATTTATGCAGTAAACTGTTGTGACTCTATCAGAGGCTCCTACATCAACAGCAATAACCTTGTCCAAATTATTATTTACTCTTTCATGAAATGCAAGTAAGTTAATCTGACATGATCTATTTTTCATAAAACCATGCTGACTCCTATTAATATTGTTTGCCTTCACATGGTTCTGAATACTGGCAGTTAGTAACCCTTCTAATATCTTATCCACTATGGTAGTCAAGCTCATGGGTGTATAATTTCCTGGTTTGGATATTGCCCCCTTTTTGAACAATGGAACTACATCAGCTTTCCTCCAATCACAGGGCACTATGCCTGATGAAAGTGAATCAATAAATATTAAGTATAATGGTCTTGCTCTTACTGAATTAAGTTCCTTAAGTACCCTTGGGTGTATACCATCAGGTCCAGGGGATTTATTGACCAATACCATTTCCAGTCTCTTTTGGACTTTGTCCTCAGTAAGCCATGCACATAATGGTGGAAATTATGTGGTTTTGTCTATTAGCCCATATCCTTTCATTGTTGCTTCATTTGTATATACATGTTAGCTCCTTGATAGATACAGAGCACAGGATATTGGAGTATCTAAAATAGTCATAGATGCTGAAATGTGTAGAATAGAGAGCGAGGCTGGAGAACATAGGAGCCCTCCAGGATGTCCTTGCTACAGCCAAAGCTGGAGTAAAGATGCTGGCCCCAAAGCCAGATGTCTGACTCCACTTGAGCCGGGGCCAGGACCAGGATGGACACCCTTAGAACTAACACAGTATAGGTACCACAAGGAGAAGAACCCCAATAATGCAGTAGGATTCAAGAGGACCGGATAGGTGAGACAATGAGAAGAGCAACCATCTCTCAATAGGATCCAAAAGAATATCCTGGATAGCAAAAATAGAGAGCTGGGACTAGTCAAGAGTGTGTAGACAGAAAACTCCGTGAGCCTAGTCTGTGCCCTGACTCTGGGAATAGAGGTACTTGCACAGTAGTAGCCTAGGAGACTCCTTAGACAAAATGGGAGAAATGGAAGCTCCCTGTGGACAATTGCAGGGATGACAGAATACAGAGAAATTCAGTAGAGGAAACTCAGGAGAGATGAAACAGGCTGGGTGGTAGAAGGCAAGAAGACCAGGAACACCCAGATATGAAAACTTCAGGGGATAAAAATCTGCTGGAGCTGGATGTATCAAGGACTGGCCTGGTGAAAAGGGGATGGCCAGCAAAACCCTGTGAACCCGATTCCCCTATACTCCAAAGGAAGGGAATCAGTGTAGAGTAAACCATGGAGACACAAGATGAAAATGTAGGGAAAGTAGTTTGGGCACAGTGATTATGCAGCAATCAGCAAAAATTAAACTAGCTGTGAGAATATGTGGACACAGTGTAATGCAATAGCACAAGAATGCTGAGAGAGGAGGCAGTGAAGTGCTTCTACCACAAAGAGTCACTTAACCCAGAAGGCAGTGATCCTCAGCAAGAGGAGAGCCAATGTGGCCCAAGAGGCAGGAGCCAGTGGTTGCAAAAATATGCAGGCCCACAAAGGAAATAATAAAGACACTTCCCCAAAAATTATAAAAGGAACTCACTGATCACATAGGAGATGTCCAGGGGCAAGAACCTCTAAGAATGGTGACAGCGAAACTGGGAAGAGGCTGAGGGATATCCAAGCCAGGCCGGGTCAATATCGTGCAGACAGCAAAAGTACTAGAGGGTCAGGCAGAGAATAGTCAGGGAAGCCAGAAAGGAGGTTTCAACTTCAGCAGAAGAAGAGGATTTTTACAGTTAAGTCTGTTAAATTGGGGAATTCCTTGCCCAAGGATGTGGATATGGCAGATACATTTAAGAGAAAATTAGATACATTTCTTTGAAAAGGGAACATACAGGGTTATAATGTGTAATAGTAGGCAAAACAGGAAGTTCTGATAATGACTAACTTATTTGGCAGCAGGAAATCTATATAATTCTCATTTCTCTGGGTTATGAAGCAAAGGTTGAAGTTGATGGACTTGTGTCTTTTTTCAACCAAATTTACTATGTAAAAAATGTTGGGGTTGATGTTTTAAACATATTTACATTTTCTGTCTATAAATTATTTATATTATTTATTTTCTTTTTTGGTCTGCAAATTGTATGTTACTCCTTTTTGCTCCACAAGGACATCTGGTGTGCCTTCTTGTGTGGTCCCCTTGCAGGGAGGATGGGCATTACAATTCCTTGCTGCCTTTTAAACTGGCTGATTTAAAAACAGGCCAGTTATGCATCATATTGTGAGTACCTGCTCATGATTTTTCACAATTAATATGCCACTGGCATTATTTCTGTTGGGACTCGTCCTCCTTCATTTTGCTTTTCTGCATTGCTTATAGTTGTTCTGGTGGATGACTCTTTTGGAGAGATTGAGTGGCTAACATCCAATGATCTGTGTAGGGGCAGTCAATATCCTCCACAGGCCTGATTAGCTACTATATTTCCAAGTAGCAATATTGGAATGTAATTTTCTTTTCATTTGTTGTTTAAGCCACTCTCCAGGACCACCCAAATAAGCCCCTCTACTGAGGGACTAGATTCACCCTTTAACAGTCTACCAGGGAAAGAGATGAGGCGAAGTCATCACCTCCCCTTCCTCCACAGAGGAATCCCCAATAATATTTGTGTATCCCGCCCAAAGACGGGGTTGATTTGCCTGCTGTGGGGTACAGGGTGTCTCACAGACCAAGAGCTCTGCACCACTTGGATAGCGGAAGGGATAGAGGCAACTGAATGAAAAGAGTCTTAACTCATACCGGTTCATGATCAGCAGTTAAGGACCCTGAGGTGGTTTAGGGGCCACAGTTCAAGAGGGACACAAGGCATCAGAAAATTCCCTTGACTGGCCAGGCTGGCATGAGGAGCAGTGGGTTAAAGGGGTTAGGGGGACCCCAGAATCCTTAGCATTGGACTTGTATCCCTACAGAATAGTATAAAAGACAGTCAAAACAGTAGAAAGAGAATATAAAAGTACTTAAAAGTAAGCAAAAGTGCTTATCTGACTTTAAAGGATTAAAGTGGAAGTGAGAGCTAAGCCTCTATACCTCATACAGAATCCAAAAAAAGAAGAGTGTTATGCTAAGACCACCTCTCCATACTAGAAAATCCGAGAAGAATAGGTTTCTGGGTAATCATTTTCCTTTAAAATAGTGCCATGACTCTCCAGCCATTTAAAAATGGCATCCTCTGGTAATGGGGGTCGAAAGATAATGTACACCACAAGGAAAACAATGAGCCCACACACAGCCCCCTAAGTGCAACAAAAGGCATGATAAATCCAACATACTCACAGGACCAAAGCACTCAACAGGTTAGCTTATAGCAATCTTCATTATTCAGGCTCTCATTAGAATAAATGAAAAGTGCTTCTGAGAATCTGTAGTGAGATAAAGGCTGATAGAGCAAGCCAAACCTCCACAGGTTTTGTGGTCCTAGAAAAAGAACCTGTGCACTGGACAACCATAAAGAAGGACACCAGGAATAGAAGTCTGCTTAATGGGGGTATTACATAGTCCCATATACTAAAAAAACTAAAATAAAATAAAAAAAAACCTAAGGGAACTATCCCCAGTGATCACAACATGGTTACATTTGAGATTAGTCTGGCAAACCAAAACTGTATAGGTTCAACCAAAACTCTTAATTTTAAAAAAAGCTAACTTCAAATTGTTAAGGGCTTCAATGCAACACATAGACTGGGACTAAGGGAACTATCCCCAGTGATCACAACATGGTTACATTTGAGATCCGTCTGGCAAAGCAAAACTGTATAGGTTCAACCAAAACTCTTAATTTTAAAAAAACTAACTTCAAATTGTTAAGGGCTTCAATGCAACACATAGACTGGGATATTTTATTTAAAGACAAAAATACTGAGGAAAAATGGTGAGAATTCACATTTAGGTTGCAGAAATGTACCCTACAGTATATACCAATGGGAAACAAATGCAAAAGAAGTAAGTCACAACCAATGTGGTTAACTGCACATGTAAAGAAGGAAATGGCAAGGAAAAAAAACACATTCAAATTATTTGTCTGAAGGAACTGAACGATCTTTCTTAAAATACAGGGAGTGCAACAAAGATTGCAGAAAGGCAATTAGGGTAGCAAAAATAGATAATGAAACTCGAATTGCAAGGGAAAACAAGACTAATCCAAAAAGTTTTTCAAATATATAAACAGCAAAAAACTTAAGAGGGAGTGTATTGGACTATTCAAAAATGAGTTGGTTAGTGAGGATAAGGAAAAGGCCAATGTTTTAAACACTTTCTTTGCATCAGTATATACAAGGGAGCAAGGAATGGTAGAAGAGCCTCCGCAAGTAACAAATAAAACAATACAATTAACAGATATTGGGATAACTCAAGAAGATGTCATGGGAAGACTGAACAAAATTAAGACCGACAATGCACCGGGTCCTGATGGTATACATCCAAGGGTTCTTCAGGAACTTAGTGCAATGTTAGCAAAACCCCTATATTTACTCTTTAAAGATACTATCACCACAGGCTCAGTGCCACAGGACTGGCGAAGAGCTAACATAGTGCCTCTACTTAAGAAGGGAACTAAAACAGAACCTGGGAATTATAGACCTGTGAGTTTGACCTCTGTAGTGGGAAAACTGCTAGAAGGGATAATAAGGGACTATATTCAGGATTACAACACAAAAAATAAAATCATTAGCACGAACCAACATGGTTTTATGAAGAATAGATCATGCCAAACTAATTTTTTCAGCTTCTATGAGGAAGTAAGCAGCAAACTTGACAATGGCAAGGCAGTAGATGTAGTATATCTAGACTCTGCAGAAGCATTTGATACAGTGCCACACAGAAGGCTGATGTATACAATAAGGAAATTGGGACTAGGAGATAACCTTTGCAATTGGATACAGAACTGGTTGAAGGATAGGGAACAATGTGTGGTTGTAAATGGAAAATTCTCCAGTACAGTGGAGAGTGGAGTACTTCAGGGTTCAGTATTTGGTCCGCTGCTTTTTTTTTTTTTTTATAAACTTTTTATTAAATTTTCAAAATACAAATATAAACATCAGTTCAATGTAAAGGTACAAAGGACATTTTAAAAGGGCTAGTAGGATGAAAAAAGCCCAACACCAGCGTGTCGGGTAAACATGACTAAGAAGTCTTCCCCTAATTGAAAACTATGTCACACATTGACTGACCCAGTAAGTCAAGAGAAAAAGTTGTGGGGATGAAGCACAGTTAAGATAAGTTATAAACAAGATATGTGAAATGCTGCAAGCATTATAAATACTAACAAAGCAGTTATACATTCAGTGTTCCAAAAGACAGTTACAAAGAACAAAAGAAAAACCAACATAAATAGAAAACATGGAAAGAAAAGAAAAAGAAAAGACAAACAACAAACAAACGCATGCCTCTAGTTACGCCCAGACCCCTCCCAGCTATAGAAGGAGAAAAGAAGGATTAAGAAGGCTGAGATAAGTCCGACAGCTCCGGATCCACCTCTCCCACATCCAAACAAGGCAACAAAGACGTAGCATTCTCTCCCCCAATTACCAGCAATTGTTCTAAGGTACTATCTGTCAACAATCTCTCTTCCATCCATGAAGTGAATTTAAAACAGCGGTAAAACACCCTTTGACGAGCAACAGGCAAAAATAGAATGAAGGGTTCCCAAAGAGAGATGAAATGAGCACCCAGCACCTCTTTATCAGAGAGGGCAAGCATCCAGTGTAATCTCGTGAATCGAAAGTGTCCAGTGCCGAAGCAAAGGAGATTGAGGGGATAACCAAAGTTCCAGAATACACTTCATCGCCACCATTATAATAAAATCCATCAACTTAATTTGGGAGGTAGTTAATTGTATAGAGGTATCATATATCCCAAGTCAATGGGAAACCCAATTTTCATCATAACGTAGAAGAATATTTTAGTCCAAAAGGAGTAAACATGCGGACATGAGTATAACGTGGAGTAAAGTTGCGTCAGGGGATTGGCACTTAGGGCAAGAGGGAATTTGGGTAAGACCAATACGGTGAGCCAGTAAGGGAGTCACATAGACCCTATGCAATAATCTATAAGAAAGGTCATGAAAATAGGTTGATGGAGAACATCGTAGTCTGCGTAGGAAACTGGATTCCAACATGTCCACTGTCAGCGTAGGTAAATCAACTAACCAACCTGAAGAACTTAACGGATTGTTATCCTTGTGAGCCATAGAAAAGATAGTCCTATAGATACAGGATGTTTTGAAAGACACTGCCGAAAGTTTTTTAATTAAACAATCTAGTGGGTTATCCGTAAGTTGAGAAGACAGCGTCGGTAAAAGAGATTGTACATAATGCTTAGCTTGCAAGAAGGCAAAGAGATGATTTGAAGGCAAAGCATATTTTGCTTTAAAATCTGGAAAGGAATAGACAAGTTGAGTTAAAGGATCCAATAGGTGACCCACCGAAGTGATACACCTAGAAGCCCAATGAGTGAATCGAGTATCCGCCAGTCCACCTTGGAAAGAAGAATTATGGAGGAAGGGTAAAAAAACTGAGACAGAACGAGATTTAAAGAGATGATGTCTAATGTATTGCCAACCTTTCACAGTTGATGTCAACAAGGGGTTGGTGGCACAAAGAGAAGGGAGGGCAGATAGAGATGCATGTAAAACATAGGAAAGACTGAGTGACGGGCAGAAACATCAGTCTCTATCGGAATCAGTATAAACCGAAGTACCATCCAGCCAATCCAGACAATCCTACGGTATGTAGGAGGCATGCTACATTATAAAATCGCAGATGTGGAAAATTAAACCCTCCAGATCTATTAGGTTGAGTTAACTTGGCCTTGGAAGGGCAGAGTGAGGATTACGAATAAACAAGAGTAGATCATCTGCAAATTCAGCATGTTTACACTCCACAGCCCCAACCCTAATACCCTGAAATTCCCCTAATGCTAATAAGGTATGAAGAAGTGGATCCAATGCCAGATTGAAAAGTAGTGGGGAAAGGGGGCAACTCTGCCTTGTACCCCGAAAGAGTGGAAAAAGAGGTGAATTAAGAGAGTTAGTGGAGATTGTAGCATGGGGCGCTGAATAAAATTGTCCAATTAATGCGCGGAACAAGGGAGCAAACCCCTGAATCTCCAAAACCTGAAATAAATAAGACCAAAGAATTTTATCAAATGCCTTTTTGGCGTCAAGATTAATAAGCAGATTACTGTTGCAAGAGCTGCTATAGCAGTACGGATACTAGTGACTGAGTACCGACCCGGTATGAAGCCTGTTTGGTCTGGTGAAATAAGCTTGGGTAATATTTGATTAAATCTGTTCGCCATAACTTTACTCAAGATCTTATAATCCATATTTAAAAGCGATATAGGTCGATAGGATTTGACCAGAATAAGATCTTTCCCAGGCTTTGGTAAGAGAATGATCCTAGCAAGGGTGAAAAAAGAGGGCATAACTTGGGAAGTAAAGATAGCATTATACAGAGATAATAACGAAGGAGAAATATCTGCCCGTAAGATTTAATAGAATTCGGCAGGGAGACCATCTGGACCCGGAGACTTGGCATTGTGTAAAGATTTGATTACCGCCAGGAGTTCTGAATCAGTGATAGGCATCTCCAAGAGAAGACGCTGATCATGTGTAAGTGTAGGCAAAGAGAGGCCACTGAAAAACTTGGAACGTGTAAAAAAATTGTCTGGTTCAGGACAGTAGAGATTGGAAAAGTATTCTACAAAAGTGTTATTGATAGCCGACGGGTCTGAAGTAAGCGTTGAATTATTCAGTTGAATAGAATGAATGAGGTTAGGGCCACGGGTAAGTCTGGTTAAATGAGCCAGCATCCTTCCCTGTGGATTAGCATGACGATAAAAATGTGCTGCACGTTTGGTCAATTGAAATTGTGCAGCAGTGGAAAGAACTGTTTCATACACCTTTTTGGCATCTAGATATTTAGAACAGTTCGCAGCTGTATCAACAGCAAGATAAGCAGAATAACGTGCAGTAAGTGTACTTTGCAAGCTCATGAGTTTGTTCGCCATTTCTTTCCGTATTTTCAAAAAATACGAGATTATATGTCTTGTCAGAACAGCTTTAGCTGTTGGCCAAAATAGAATGGGGTCAGGGGAATGGAGGGCATTATCAGTCTTGAACGCTAGCCATGCATTTCGCAGACTTGTGCAAAATTCAGGGGATTGGGCTAGAAAGGAGGGCATACACCAATAAAAGGAAGAGCGCACAGGAGGACGAAAAGATAGATGTAAGGTGACAGAAGCGTTATCCGAAATAAGGATGTCGTGGATCTGGCAGTCAGTAAGGAACTAAAGAATATTTGCAGATCCAAGAAAATAGTCCAATCTGGTAAACGTGTCATGAGAATGAGAAAAGAAGCTATATTGCCTGTCGGTAGGGTGAAGATGACACCATATATTGGTAAGGGGAACTTGATTCATGAAATGCTGCAGAGGATTAAAGGAAGAAGCCCCGGAAGGGATAGGATGACCACTTCTGTCCAATCTCCGGTTTAAAATAATATTGAAGTCCCCACCAAGCAAGATATTACCTGGGGCGTATGATAGTAAGTGTGGAAGAAGAGGAGCAAAAAAGGAATAAGCAGGGTCATTGGGAGCATAAACATTACAGATCAAGAAAGGCTTTTGGTCAATCTCACAGTGTACCAGCAAAAAACATCCATCAGGATCACAAACAATCTGTAGAGATACAAAATCAAGAGATTTATGAATGAGAATTGCTAAACTACGCCTTTTACTGGAGTAGGAAGCAGCGATACAATGCCCCACCCACTCTCTACGAACTTTAGTGTGCTCCTCGTCTGTAAGATGAGGTTCCTGTAACAGTGCAACTTGAGTATGCAAGTGGCCTAAAATTTGTTTTTGCTTCACAGGGTTATGTATGCCCCTTACATTCCAGGAAGTAAAACAAAGAGAATGAGGGGTCGATATATCAGGGCGTATGGAGTCTGTCATGGAGAAACCAGTGAAATAGAAACCAGGGAAGATGTGAACAGGAAAAAAGAACCAACGCTTCTCCCAGCGAGGAGGTGCTAGTGTCACAAAAGGGGAGGGGAGTAGGGCAGGACAACCCTAGGCAATCCCATTCAGATGCGTGCAATAACCAAACACAAGACATAGACAACATGAACAAATAAAACATGGTCCCTAACGAACCTAGTAGCAGAATCAAAAATATAAGTTCTTTTAAACCTGTGGTTTTAACCCCAGAATAGTCGGTATAATAGATCAACAATATAGGCATCAGAACTAGCCAGGCAACCCTGGATTAGAACAGAATATAGAACTGGACTTCTTCCCTCCAAGTAAGAACATGGAACCAGAAACAAAGAGAGCATACCCACACTGCTCAGGCTCAGAGCATCAGAAACCCTCCCCCCCACCCCAGGGCGGATAAATAACCCATAACCAGGGAGAGCCCCACCCCAATATCAACCCCTTGGTCCACAAGCTCAGAGAACCCATCCTAGAAAAAGAAATTCACCATCCGGCCATATCACAGGCAGCCCGGGGGTGTCCGGAGCAAAACTGCAGCTAGTCCCTGGAGAAAGCCAGACAGAGAATAGGACTCCTAGCCCAGAAGGAGGGTAATAAGAACCCATCACAGATGTAAAATAGGTACAGTAAATATAGAGTAATTTAGAAGATCCTAAAATTTAATAGGATGTAGAAGGATCCGGGGATCAGGGGACCAAAGGGTAAACCACTGCCCATCGAGTGAAACAGAGCCCATCACCACCCCCAAGTAGAGTATGAAATCCCCTGACCGGTAAGGGAAGGGAGGGAGAAAACCCGACACACCCATGGACTCAATGGGCCCAAGGAGCACATCGCCCACCCCCAACCCACCCCAAGCGGTTGTCCAAGCATGAACGATAGTAGACATAAAACAGTCAAGACAGCAAACAATACCCCCACAGCAATCCAAACTCAAATGATGATGTCCCGCTAACCAGTAATTCACAGTCAGCCCGATTCCCAGACAAACCATATGGACCTAAAACAAAAATCTTGCTGGCCCAGGAGAAAGGACTGACTGAGAACACGACCCCCAAACCTGTATGGAAAAAGAAAGATTAATATAGGTACAGTCCAAGTGTCCAAGTGCTGGAAATGTGGCCACAATGTAATATAAACAGTCGGTCTCCACGACCTAAGATTCGGAAAGTCTCAGCAAGTAGTACAGCTGCCGGGGAGGAAGTTCCTGAAAGCTTAAATAATGGAGGTCAGCCAAACAACAAAACGAAGGGCAATAGAATCAGCAGTGGCCCCCCGCTCTCCTCACACTATTATGTGCCGATAGACTCTCATAGTAGGCCCGTGCCTCCTCAGGCGAAGCAAAACAATGGGTGGATGAACCATCCAAGACTCCAAGGCGTGCTGGATACAATAGGGCAAATCTGATGTTTCTCTTAAAGAGCTTGCTGCAGATTTCTGAAAAGACGCACCGTTGTGCAGCGACCTTGGCTGAAAAGCTGCGAATTGAGATATTCAACTCTGCCTATCTTCCTGTAGGCAAATAGTAGTCGTTGTCGATCTTCATAATGCAGTATTTTAAAGATAACCGGCCGAGGCCTGCCTCCCTCAGACTGAGAAGACTGCCCCAATCGATGGGCCTGTGCAATGACCACTGGAGTGCTAGTATCTTCCATCTTCAGGAGAACCGGCAAGTCCACACTCAGAAAATGCACCAGTTCTTTGGCTCGAAGAGATTCAGGCAAGCCGATGATGCGAATGTTGTTTCGACGACTGCGATTTTCAAGGTCATCAATTTTGTCAGTAAGAGTAGCAGCCTTGGATTCCAAGCTTTTTATAGTAACACGGAGATCTTCCACCAGCGCCTCACAGTCCGTTGTACGTTGCGTAAGACTCACAATTTGTTCACCATGAGTTTTAACTTCCCCCAGAATAGAATGGATTGAAGACTGAAGTGCATCCAATTTAGTGTCTAAAATTGGTGTGAGCAATGCAAGGACTGCTTTAGCAGTGTCTTCAGCAAGTGTGGATTGTATAGTGGTAGCAACCGTAGCTGAGGCACCAACAGCCTGGTCTTCTGTGAGGGAGGACGAAGCAATTTTATTTTTGTCTTGCTTCTTCTCTCCATGCTGAGGGCGTGGGGTTTTAGGTTGATCCGCAGATTGTACAAAGCGCTCCATGAAAGCAACAGCAAATTGAAAATATAGACAATGTAGCAGACGTAGGAGAAATAGAGAATACAGATTTGGAGAGAAACCAGGGGCAATCTGTGAAGAATAGCGCAGCTCAACATGCCTTAAGAAGTTGACTGGGAAGACCACAGGTTAAAGGGGGCGCATCACATGGTGGTATAGTAGCCGTACATGATGAGGTCAAAATTACAGGAGAGATATTGTTGAAGTGGCCTATATGGATATTGTACATGGGATAGGCAGGGGGAACATAAAAGGAGAATCACAAACCGGGTATTAAACAAATTGGTTCAGCAGTGTTCCAGGTAACCATGCATAGGCTATGAGAGAACCAAAACAGAAAGGGGCACTGCAGTTGAAGTCTCCTTGAGCAGGTACAGAAATATGGAAACAGAACTCCAAACCTCCTGCAGCATCTAGGAACAAAGGGTGCAGTAGAGTCCAGCCCTAATTCAAGAGGGAAGACCTCTGCTTCATATTATACACGGGGCAGATGAGGGGGACAAAATAGGGAAGAAGACAGACTGGGGAGTCGATGAGCAGATTAAAGAGGCTCCACTCGTTGGGACTCAGGCTCTTGTAAGTAGAAGGGCAAGATAAAGTTGTAAGCCCAGCTGCCAATATATCCACTCATCTCACAGCCACAGTAGCAACAGGAACTGGAATCGTCCGCGGGTTAACCACCTTCTCCGCGGTGAATAATACAGGTCACCGTAATCACTCGAAAGGCTAAGGGGCGAGGGAAATACTAGAAGAGAAAATAAAATAAAAAAAGGGATGCTGACCCTAGGGAAACAAAGGGGGCTTAGAGGAGCAAATGGGGGTGCTGGAATGGCCCTGCCATATAGCTGCAACACGTAGTGGCAAAAGTGAGAGCCCACAACAAGGTAGCTCACCTTATCCCCGATATATGTCAGGCAGCCAGGCGTTAGAGAGTAGATCAAGGCTCCAGTAGTGTGAAGGCGCTTTCACCTTGTGGCCGGAGTCTACCCAACGTACCGTGCCAGACAGCGGACCTGGCACTCAAGACCGCGGATGTGCGGCCTAGGCCACAGCCCACCCGGCGCGGCCGCGGCGACAACCAAGCGATTTAAAATGAGATCCACAGGTAGCTGGAAGGGTAGAAGACACCACTGTACACTCTATGGGTGCAGGTGTAGCGTTTAGAAGGCAGATGAAGACGGATTCTGTAGCAGGTATAGAGAGCCGAAAGAAAACACAACCATCCACCATGGCTGCCAGGCCACGCCCCGGTCCGCTGCTTTTTAACATGTTTATAAATGACCTGGAAATAGATATAGAAAGCAAAATATCAATATTTGCAGATAATACTAAATTATGCAAGGTCATTCATTCAGAACACGATATTTTCCCTCTACAGAGGGACTTACATACAATGTCAAATTGGGCAAACATATGGAATATGAAGTTTAATGTGGGGAAGTGTAAAGTCATGCATTTGTGAGGAAACAATCCAAAGGCTACTTATGAACTTAATGGAATCATTTTAGGGGACTCGTTGCTAGAGAAAGACCTTGGTATCCTTGTCAACTACAAACTTGGAAACCATGACCAGTGTCAAACAGCAGTAGCAAAGGCAAACAAAGTCCTGTCTTGCATAAAAAGAGGTATCAAAGCAAGAGTGGATAACATTATTTTGCCATTATACAAATCATTGGTAAGACCTCACCTTGAGTATGCAGTGCAATTTTGGGCACCGGTTCTGAAAAAGGATATACTAGAACTAGAGAGGGTACAGCGAAGAGAAACAAAATTAATTAAGGGAATGGAGGACTTGACATATGAGGAACGACTAGACAAACTTGGTTTATTTACTCTAGAGAAAAGACGACCAAGAGGAGACCTTATCACATTGTACAAGTATATGAGAGGTCAATACAAGGATCTCTGTGGTGAGCTATTTATTCTAAGGCCTGATCAGGTGACCAGGGGACACCCCTTGAGGTTAGAGGAAAGGAGGTTTAAACTTCAGCAGAGGAAGGAGTTTTTTACAGTAAGGTCTGTTAAATTGTGGAATTCATTGCCCAAGGAGGTGGTTATGGCAGATACAATGGATAAGAGAAGATTAGATACATTTCTTTCAAAAGGGAACATACAGAGTTATACTGTTTATCAATAGGCAGATCAGGAAAGTCTGATAAGGACTAACTTAATTGGTAGCAGGAAAGCTATAAAATTCTCAGTTTCTGGGGTATGAGGAGAAGGTTGAACCTGTGTCTTTATTCAACCTAATTTACTATGTTACTATGTTACCTCCTTGATCATCGGTTCACTTAAAACCGAAGTTAGCAGGTGGGGTGAAATGTAAGGGAGGAGGATGTCTTCTCCTCAGAGACATTTTTGGTGAAGTGCCTGGAGGAGGAGACTTTACCCCAAGGTTCTTATGTTCCACGTTAGATGAAAAAGATAAGTGGTTTGATTCAATTTGCCAGTACTTCTTCAAAAAGTTTTGGATCTATATTCAGCAAAAAGATGAGTTCCTTTTGATCATAATAACTTTAGCTAAAAGTCTGCCAGATTTGTTCTCAAGGATATACCAAAGATACTGTATCTGTACCAAAGGCTTGATTTGAGTTGTACAGCTTTAAGTACATTTGCTATTTCCTGTCTGCAATTTACAAGATCCCTCTCTAGAGTAGGAGATAAATTAAGCTTTATGGCCTTATGTTCCAAATGGGAAAGACAAGTATTCAATTGCCACTGACTGTCCTTGAATTCCATGGGCTTCCAAGATAAGTTTAGGAAGCAGAGCTATAGGAATTGAAATAAAAGTATTCTAAAAGCTTCCCCTTTATATCAACAATATCTCAGTTAATCTCAAGTCATGGCCATGGAGAAAGACAAAGGTACTCTTAAAGTAGGGAAGACTTGGCTATGATCTGACAACTTAAAGGGATAGTAATACTTCATTTTAACTTTATTTTATTTTGTAGGCATTAAAAAAACATGAAGAATGATATGTCTTATCTCTGAAACCTTTATGGTTTAAGAGATATTCACAAGCAAAGTATCCCCCCCCTCTTCAACCAGATCAAAAGGGAGATGCCCAGGTAGACTGCAGAGAGGGACAATCTTCAATTAAGTTAATGGAAAAAGCTGAAAAACTTGTCAAGGGGGGAAGGGCTTTCATTGTTTTCATACAAAGAAAATTGTCCCCTTCTGTTATCTGTACTGTCATACAACCTGATCCACATCTGAGAAGAGATGGCTTACACTAGGAAAAAGGGGCGGGGAGGGGAACTTTGCTTGTGAATATCTCATAAACCATAAAGGTTTGAGAGATAAGACTTATATCATTCTTCATGTTTTTTTAATGCCTACAAAATAAAATAAAGTTAAAACGAAGTATTACGATCCCTTTAACATTTCCAAAGAAGGCACTATCAAGAAATTGCAACATAAATTGTTCTCTAAACAATAATTCTATTCTGGAGTATTTCCTATGTAAAGCAGAATAACAGGGGAAGTCTGACTGGGAAGGGTGAAAAACTCGTCGGAGTCTATAAGATGGTTTTGATCAAGGAATTTATTGCATTTAAGAAGATGGCTAAGGCTCAGGCAAGAAAGGTCTGGCCTACAGTCAATTTTAGGGTTGACAGGGAAATTAAAGTCACCCCCCCGCCCCAAGATCAAAATCACTTTTTTAAAATTATCTAATTTGTGAGAAATTTTCATCAAAACTTTTTTTGTTTATTGTTAGGGAAGTATACTGTAGCTTGTGAGACCTTGCTATAATAAATTAACCCTTTAACAACCAGGTATCTGCTGTGTGGGTCAACCCTTTTATCCAACTGTGTCCATGGAAGGGATTTAGGAATCAAAATATCCACTCCTCTCTTTTTGGATGCAAATTATGTAAACCACTGGTGTGGGGAGGTAGTGGGGTTAATAGACATGAAGCCAGTCTTTATAGTGAGTTTCCTAAATGAAGGCAATTTGGGATTTAGAAGATACCAGGGGCTTGATTCTATTACCAGCGCTAAAAAAACAAATTGGTATCCTATTACCCGAGTTGTGAAAACAAAATCAGCGGTAATTATATGCTCCGCCAGTCAAAAAAGTAGTAGCATTCTATTATCTATGTTCAGTATTACCGCATGTTTTCTGGTTGCATTTTCTGTCAGTAATCCTGCGCCTCTGAGCTGAGGAGCAGAAGCCACGATGACTGTTTCAAAACCATCATTGTTCGAACAAAAGCAGTGCAGAATACAATACACATCACAGAAATCCGACAGAGTGCCCTCCTTCTACATATTAACCCCCCTTTGAAATTTGACTTGTAGTTCGTTCTTTCACCATTTTAATTCGACAAATATTGTTCACATTCAACATTTTAACCCCCCCTTTACAATTTGACTTATAGTGCTCCCATGACTTTCTTTCTCCAATTAAATTCAACATTGTTTCTTGCTCTTGTTCTATTTGTATTGCATGATTAACCCTTTGAGTACCAGAGAGGTAGCAATGCATTGCAATGTGTTTGCTACCCCTCTGGTACTTAAAGAGTTAATAAGCAAGGTATGCAGCTGCACCATTCCTGTATATGTGTAAGAAATGTTATTTTTTATTTTTAATTATATGTTAAAAAAAAGTTCAGACCTCAATGGGGGCATCAGGATCCCTCCTGAAACCCCCCTAGCATTGATCACCTATCCAGCAGGATAGGTAATCAATGCAGTCGACAATTGTCTGAATTTTCTGATAAAGCTCATATAACATATGTGTACCATGTTATATGGGCTTTGTTCTTCTTTCTATTTGTATATTTGGTTTAAATATATTCTTCAGACCTCGAGAGGGGCATCAGGACCCCTCCTGACACCCCCCTAGCATGGATCACCTATCCTGGATAGGTGATCCATTGGGCGACATATGTGGCTTTTTATTTATTAAGTGCATATAACCTATGTTACACATTCCTTTCAGACCTTGAGGGAGGCATCAGGACCCCTCCTGATATACCCCTTAGCATGGATCACCTATCCAGAAGGATAGGTGATCCATGGGGCGACAAAGCAGGCATTTTCTGCCTTCCATACTACTGGAATGGCTGTATAAGCTGCTCCAGTACATTTGCTTGATGTGAACCCTGTCACTGGGTTCATTCCTAGAAAACGCTGTCCTTTCATCAATGATAATCAGCCACCCGGGTCAGACCGGGGGGGGGGGGGTTTAAAACGTTGAATGTGAACAATATTTGTCGAATTAAAATGGTGAAAGAAAGCACTATAAGTTGAATTTCAGAGGGGGGTTAATATGTTGAAGAGGGGCACTCTTTCGGATTTTGATAATGTGGGGAAATCTGACACTAAACTTGATCTTTCTGTCATCAAACGTATGTCTATTTCATTGGTCTTTGACAATTTGACCTTTTTTTTAGGCGGTAGTTTAATAGAAGCAGACAGCTCCAGCTTTGTTAGTTTGTAGAAATGTGCTGTCTACGCCGGTTTTGTTTTACCATGGTTCTGCAATAGAATATCGGTAAAACAAGTTTGCAAAATACACGTTGCTTGTTTTTACTATAGCACCAGTTTTAGCATGGGTAATAGAATCGAGCCCTAATAAGGAGACTTCATTTATAAGGGCTATTCAGCCCCTTGGAATTAATTGAGCATACCTGTAATAAACAAATGTGACATTGATTACACAAGTTATCTTAAGGAGTAAAGTATATATCTTTATTTCCTTTAAACAGTAAGATGGGGAAATGGGAAGGAAGGAGTAGGGTTCCAGAAGGGGATGGGGAAAATAGAGAAAGGAAAGGAAGAAAAAAAAGATAAAGGGAAGAAAAGAAAGTTAAAATCAAACAGGATAATGATATGTCTAGGAGAAATTCATAGTAAGAAATACTTAACAGCAAAAAAACAACAACCAAAAAAAGGCTAGGTATACACCCAAGCAGCATAAATTGCATTGCCAGGAAATATGCCAACATTCTAACAACTAGCATGGAGATAGTAGGAGCTAGTACCACCTGAGAGACAATAGGGATAACGAGATACACTACAAAAATGCAGAGTATAGAGGCACTCCAAAGCAGCACCATAATGGTTAAAAACAAAGAGTACCTCCCCATCTTTTTAGCTCAGAACAATATTAAGAATTAGTCCAGTTTGTTTTAAAGCAGATAGGATGCTGATACAGCATCTCCAACTTCCCCCGTATATATGCAAATTAACCTTGGGATTAGTCACCCCAAGGATAATAGGGAAATACGGCAGTGGACCCCTTGTTCACAGTGCTCAGAGAGATCTGCTACATCTCACTGACGAGGCCCAACAAGGCCGAAACGTACATCTGGGGTTGGCTGCTTCTCTTGTTCAGAGAGGAATTGCCTGGAATTTCGTGGCTGGACTGCTGTCTTGGCAGGACCAGTATGATATGCTTTAGAACATTTCTTCACTGAGAAAGGCACTAGTGGGCTAAAAGCACCTGCATCCTGGGTAGGACCCCACTCCTAGAGAGCCTGCAAATTTGAATTGCAGTCTTGTTCCTAGTTGATAGTCTCCGACTTCCACTTTTACATTGAAATATCAGACTCTCTTTTAAAGTTATGGGAGTTTTTTTTTTCTTACCCCTCTTGGGTATTAGTTGGAAATGGCTTCAATGGGATGTTTTGTCTTCCTCCAGATCAACAAGGGTGATATGGAATGGGCTGAACTTGTGCTTTTTCAGCCTCATCAACAATGTTACTGTGTTACTATGATAAGAAGGAGTAAACAAAGTGTGAGTGGACAAATCGACTTCACCACTGGTAACAAATGAAACATCCCCACTGATTTAAAAGTGATGTGACATGTATATTTATCAATAATTGATCATATTTTGCTGCATTAAGAAAAAAATTTAGAAAATGTACAGTATATGTATATCTTTATTTATGTGATACGACACAGTGTTCTCAGTGCCTCACAACTGTAGTATGTTAATAAACAAATAGGGAAAAAATAAGTAATAGAAACAATAGGAAACAGTTCGCTGCCCCCAAGTAGCTTACAGTCTAAATGGGTAATAGGTAACAGACAACTGGGTATGAATGTGTCAAGTGCTGTGAGTTAATGTGCTGATTTTGCCAAAAGGCAGTGCGTGGGCTAACGTTTCAGAAGATAGGATTTCAGGGTAGATTTAAAAAAGAGGGGGCTAGTAGTTCTTGATGTAGGGAAAGAAGCATGGGGTTCTAGAGGTACGGAGTGAAAAGTGGAAAAAGATTTGAGACGGAAGAGGGCAGAAGGTGTGGATGGAACAAAAAGGGAGTTGTGTTCTTAGAAAAGGAGGTATCCAGGATCATAAGTGGAGGTGAAGGAAGAAATGTGAGGGGGAATGGGGTGAGAAGTAAGAAGGACTTTGTAAATTATATGATGCTGAATAGGGAGCCATGTAAGATACAGTAATGTGCAGACGTTTTAGGAAGGTGTGGAAAAAATGCTGTAAAGTAAGAATATTTTCAAAAGTAGACATGTTAATAATTTATTTTTATCAAGTAACAAAATGCATAGTGAGTGAACAGAAGAAAAATCTAAATCAAATCAATATTTGGTATGACCACCTTTTACCTTCAAAACCGCATGAATACTTCTAGGTACACCTGCACAAATAAACACAGAGAATGTGAGAGGCTTCTGGGAATGAACAACAGCACAATGGCCTGTCCCACGGCTAGTCACCACCCAGATGCATCACGTTTTAGCACTCTAGTGCCATTACATAGGAGACATTTCCACATACATATTAGACTAATCCTGACCAAAAGGCGGTCCAGTTCCAAAATGACGGGCAAGTCCACACTGCATGGGAACATCAGCTAACCCACGACGTACGTTTTGGCCTACTTGGGCCTCATCAGGAGGGTGCAGCTGGATTCCCTAGGCACTGGGAGCAAGGGGTCCACGTCTGGATTACCCTTCACTCTTAGGGAGACCCCCTAAGAGTATTCCCAAAAAAACAGAGAATGTGAGAGGCTTCGGGGAATGAACAACAGCAAAATGGCCTGTCCTACGGCTAGTCAAATCCAATGAATCCAGCTGCACCCTCCTGACAAGGCCCAACTAGGCTGAAACGTACGACGGGGGTTAGCTGGTGTTCCCATGCAGGGGGACTTGCCCGTTATTTTGAAACTGGACCTCCCTTTTGGGCAGGGTTAGTCTAATATGTATGTGGAAACTTCTCCTCTGTAATGGCACTAGAGAGCTAAAATGTGATGCTTCTGGGTGGTGACTAGCTGTAGAACAGGCCATTGTGCTGTCGTTCATTCCCAGAAGCCTCTCACATTCTGTATAATTATTTTGAATACTCTTAGGGGGTCTCACTAAGAGTGAAGGGTAATCCAGATGTGGACCCCTTGCTCTCAGTGTCTAGGGAATCCAGCTGCACCGTACTGACGAGGCCCAACTTGGTTGAAACGTATGTTGGGGGTTAGCTGGTGTTCCCGTGCAAGGGGGACATCCCTGTCATTTTGGAACTGGACCTCCCTTTTGGGCGGGATTAATCTAATATGTATGTGGCAATTTCTCCTCTGTAATGGCACTAGAGAGCTAAAATGTGATGATTCTGGGCAGAGCCGGCCCTTGCATGGGTCCCGGTGGGTCCATGGGACCCAGGCGGCACTTTGACAGGGGTGGTAATTTGCCGCCCCAAACAGAGGCATAGCGGAGGCCCCCTCAGAAAGTGTGCTGTGATGGTAGTAGCATGACAGAGGCCACATCGATGTGGGGAATCCTGTGTCAAAAGGGACCACCTGATGCACACAGGTAAACTGTGTATTGAAGGTAGGCAGTGGTTCTCAAGTGCAGCCACTGTGGCTGAAGCCACCAGCACATTTTCGTGTGGCCACAGTGAGAATTGCAGTTCTAGCAGATGAGTGTGTGTACAAGCTAGATTACAGTTGTCTTACTAGCTTTGACAACGTGCCCGTGTCATTTAGCATAGCTTACAAATTGGTGCACTAGGTACATTAGAATGCAGTTTAATAACGCAAGGTTTTACTAGCTCAGGTAACAGGCCAGTGTGGCTTTAGAACGCTGTAATAACAGTGGTTTCTTTACACCGTGTATATCTTTTGGCAAGGTTACCAAGGATTTATGAGTTCTTTCTAGGAGCCAGGCAGTCCTATTCTGCTGGTTTATCAGAATTACTCTGCAATTGTTAATTAGAATGTGGTTTTACACCACAATGAATTACTGAGCTGACTAATGGCTCAGTGAAGTTTTAATACAGCTCTATAAAGGGAGGATCTGAAGTACAACTATCAGGCATTACTATCCAGTAATGATATTGGACACTATATTGAGACACTAAGCAATATTAATAGACTAGGTCATATTATTGGTTTATGTGCTTGTATGTGGTACTCTATGGTGGCCGCAGCCCCGCATGGACACACTGATTGCTGCAATAAAAAAAAAAAAAAAAGTACAATTCTGACTGGCTGAGGCTTCCCTTCTGAGTTTGCCCCAGCCAGCCAATCCTTCCTTAACCTGCCCCAGCATCTTCATTGTAGTGCGTGTCTGAGCAGACTGTATGCAGAAGCGCTGCAGGTGGAAGAGTGATAAAGCTGCTCTGGACAAATGGGTAATTACATGTGCTTCTTCCCTTCCAATAACTCTCATGTAGGGCCTACGTGCGCAGAAAAATATCAATGAGTGGCTTTGAGATCAGTTACTTCTGGCATAACAATCTCCTACTGTGCCTTCTCTCTCTATTGGGTTGTTATAAAACAAGGATATATGTATCCTCCAATACTGGAAACACTGAAACCTGCTGCAAACTACCTTTCTATGTTATTTAGATACACACAAATCAAACATTTAAAATAAATAGCGTGATTATGGACTTAATACTCCATATAATAATAGTTAACTTGTCTATATTTAGATATTGTTGTGTCTTATAGTTATAGGGGATGATTTGGGGACCGGTGATTTCTCATTAATGGATAGCTTTCCAGAGTCAGATAGCCCTAATGTAGCAGTGCTTCCCATCTGTCCAGTGAGACAAAACAGGGAATCACTCCTAACTGGGCCTGGACACAGACAGGAGGCTGGTTCTATAGCAGGAAGTGGAATGCTGGATTTGATCTTTCTTTCTTCACACTAATATATTGTGGTCACTGCGAATGGGGCAAAGATAAAGAGTAGTGCACCTGGGCTTAACCTTTATTTAATGCTATGTCACTCCACTGGGCTATCAGCTGGAATGATGTGACAACTTAAATTTGGCATTTAACCCCTTGATTGCTAGAGGTCTTCAATGCATTGTAAACCTCTTTTGCATTACAGGGTTTATTACGCCCTTGGAAAATACCTATAAATGCACACCAATCACTGTCATTAGCTCACGTCATTTCCCCCCCACACCTCCCATAGCCACTCGAATACAAGATTTGTGGCCGTGTTTTGGTGGGCATGTTTTTTTCTTGGAGGGCAGCATTTCAGCATTTCGTTCTTGGACACAGGTAGTACAATGTCTTGGGCCTGTCCTGCTTCTGGGTGGGGTCTAGCCGTAGAACAGGCCATTGTGCTGTTATTCATTCCCAGAATTCTCTTACATTCTGTATATTTATTTTGAATACTCTTAAGGGGGTCTCGATAAGAATGAAGGGTAATCCAGACGTGGACACCTTGCTCTCAGTGCCTAGGGAATCCAACTACACCCTCCTGACAAGGCCCAACTAGGCTGAAACGTACTTTGGGGGGTTAGCTGGTGTTCCCATGCAGGGGGGACTTGCCCATCATTTTGAAACTGGACCGCCCTTTTGGGTGGGATTAGTCTAATATGTATGTGGAAATTTCTCCTCTGTATTGGCACTAGAGAGCTAAAATGTGATGCTCCTGGGAGGTGACTAGCTGTAGAACAGGCCATTGTGCTGCTGTTCATTCCCAGAAGCCACTCACATTCTTTATATTTATTCTGAATACTCTTAGGGGGTCTCCCTAAGAGTGATGGGTAATCCAGACATGGACCCCTTGCTCTTATTGACTAGGGAATCCACTTGCACTCTCCTGATGAGGCCCAACTAAGCCAAAACTTATGTCGGGGTTAGCTGGTGTTCCCGTGCAGGGGGACTTGCCCATCATTTTGGAACTGGATTGCCCTTTTCGGCGGGGTTAGTCTAATATGTATGTGGAAATTTCTCCACTGTAATGGCACTAGAGACCTAAAAAATGATGCTTCTGGGCGGTGACTAGCCATAGAACAGGCCATTGTGCTGTTGTTCGTTCCCAGAAGCCTCTCACATTCTGTATATTTACACCTGCACAAAGTCAGGGATTTTGTAGGCATATGGTCAGGTGTATGATTAAACAATTATATCAAACAGGCACTAATGAACATCAATTTAATATGTAGGTCGAAACACAATCATTAACTGAAACAGAAACCGCTGTGTAGGAGGAATAAAACTGGGTGATGAACAGCCAAACTTAGCTAACAAGGTGAGGTTGCTGAGGATAGTTTAATCTAAAAAGGCATACAACATAGCAAGACTGCCTACAGCAACAAGACAAAAGGTAGTTATACTGCATCAGCAAGGCCTCTCTGAGGCAGAAATTTAAAGGCAGACAGGGGTTTCCAGATATGCTGTCCAAGCTCTTTTGAAGAAAAACAAAGAATTGGGCAATGATGAGGACCATAGTGTCGGCTCGGCGCGGGGAGCTTCCTCCTCTGGTTGGCGTCGCTAGGCAACGGTGTTGCAGCGTCATATGTGGTCGTCGTGCAGCGATGACGTCAGCCACTGGCTGTATGTAATGTGGCGCTAGGAGTTTACCGGTGCTCAGTCTCAGTTTTCCTCCAGTGTGTATAGTTCTTCCTGGAAGTTCTTGAGCTCCTGATTTTGACCCTGCCTGTTCCTGGACTCTGAGACTGTTAACTGATTCTGTACCTCGCTTGCCAGCCTGATATTGACCCTGCCTGTTCTTGGACTCTGAGCCTGTGGCCTATTCTGTACCCTGCTAGCTATCCAGATTCTGATCCTGCCTGTCCCTGATCTCTGGGTCTGAGTATTCTCCTCCATCAATCTCTTCCTTCCTGGCCAGTCCTCTGGACTCCTGGTTCCTGGCTTCCTCCTCTTCAGAGTGTCTCCTGCTTCGTTCCCAGCTCCCTGTGGGTGATTGTCTGGGTTCTCTTTGTCCTGCATCAGGGTGTCCTGCTTTGTGTTTGTAGAATTTATTTCTCCTACTATCAGAACATACTGCTGCCTGCGCATACTCGCTGTGGCCCTCTCTACACCAAGTGAGGGTTTCATGCAGCAAACACACACCCCATATTAGGGTTGATACGACAGTAGACTGAGCCAGAATATATACTATGGATACCGCAGGCCTGGTGGAGGCCCTGTCCTCTTTGGGTAACCAGCTGTCCTCACTGGCAGCCACTGTACAGGAACTACAGGCCATCCAAGCTACGTTACAGCAGCGTCTGCAAGAACTTCATGTGGCTCCTCGTCCTCTTCTGGTACCTCCTGCTATGCCCTCTGATCCAGAACCTAGGATTGCGCTGCCTGACAAGTTCCATGGGGAACGTAACAAATACAAAGGGTTCATCACTGCCTGTAGACTCTATTTTTCACTCCAACCCACACCTATTCTTCAGATTCTATTAAAACACGTACAGTCATCACCTTACTCACAGGCGAACCGCAGGCATGGGCACACCATCTGTTACACACTAAAAGCCCTCTTCTACAGTCCTGGCTAGACTTTCGCCAAGCGATGGATACCTTGTATGATGACCCGTTGCTTAGGTCTTCTTCCCAATCTTCCCTACGACGCCTGAGCCAGGGCCGTCGACCGGTGGAAGACTATGTGTCTGAATTTCGGCTTCTGTCAATCGAGACGGGGTGGAATGAGGCAGCCCTAGTGGACCAATATCGTCTGGGTCTATCCGAAAGCCTGAAGGATGAGTTGGCACAAGTAGGGGTTCCATCGGTTCTGGAGGAACTTATCCTTCTCTCTATCCAGACAGACTGTTGGCTGAGCGAAAGTCGGCGGGAACGCTCGAGCCTCACAGGTCCCCATCGTCTCCTGTTCCATCGGTGTCTGTGTCGCTTCGCGAAGGGCCGCCAGAGGAACCCATGCAATTGGGGTTGGTTCGCGGTCCTCTTTCTGATGCCGAACGCAGACGTCGTTGCTTGCAAACTCTATGTCTCTATTGTGGTAATTACGGTCATCTGCTTCGATCCTGCCCTAGTCATCCACGTCGTTTTGAGGTACCGTGTAGCTCTGATGGTAAGCTAATTGTTCATCTCTGATGTTGGGATCCTCTTGGTGTTCTGTTACCCCTCATCTTACTCTGTTTGTCTACAGTGGCATGATCAGTCCTGTGTCCTGCCTGCTATCATGGACTCCGGCGCCAGCGGGTGTTTTCTGGATGCCCACCTTGGTGAACGACTATGGATTCCTATTAGACCAAGGTCCCAACCTTTAGACATCCAGATGGCTGACGGACACCCTCACCATTTGGGCCCAATCACCCATGAAGCTACTCTACGTCTCCGTTGCGATCCTTACCACGAAGAGTTACTCTGCCTTAGTATCCTTCCTTCCCCGCTTTTTCCAGTCATCCTGCGACTACCATGGTTACGGAAACACAACCCTACCATTAACTGGTCTTCGGGGTCTCTGTCCTTCATGTCTGTTTATTGCCACAATCAGTGTTTCCCGGCACGGAGCCCATTACTATGTGCCACCGTTTCCTTGCAGGGGCGTCAGGTACCAGCGCCTTACCAGGACTTCTCGGACGTCTACAACAAGAAAGATGCAGACATATTACCTCCACACCGTTCGTACAATTGCCCTATAGAACTAATTCCAGGGACACAGATACCCTATGGGAGAATATACCCCTTGTCTGGTCCTGAAGTCCAGCATCTATGGTCCTATTTAACGGATAGCCTTCAGAAGGGCTTTATCCGACCCTCAACTTCCCCAGCAGGTGCCGTCATTTTCTTTGTTGAAAAAAAGACTGTGGTCTACGCCCATGTATAGACTACTGTGATCTTAACAAGATTACTGTGAAGAACAGACACCCCCTGCCTCTATCTTTGAGATTGCTAGAAAGATTGACTACCGCTACAGTTTTTACTAAGATAGACCTCCGTGGTGCATACAACTTGGTACGGGTAAAACAAGACGACGAGTGGAAAACCACCTTTCGCACCAGGTATGGACATTTTGAATATTTGGTTATGCCCTTCAGGTTATGTAATGCACCAGCGACATTTCAATACTTCATCAATGATGTCTTCAGGGACCTACTCGATCACTTTGTTGTTGTTTATTTGGATGATATTCTTGTGTTCTCCCCTTCGCTGGCAGAACACCGTAACCATGTACGTCTGTTGTTGGAACGCCTCCGGAGTAGTTCCTTATATGTGCAATTGGAGAGATGTGTTTTTGAAGCTACCAGCATTGAATTCCTTGGCTTTGTAATTTCACCAGGTGCAATAGCCATGGATCCACGTAAATTACTGCAGTACTGGACTGACCAATCCCCACCGTTAAAGAGGTTCAGAGTTTTGTGGGGTTTGCTAATTTCTATCTGTGTTTCATACGCAACTTTTCTAAAGTAATTGCACCTATTACTGTCCTCACCAGCAGCAAGTCTCGATTCCACTGGACTACTGCCACCCAGACTGCTTTTAGGCGGCTTAAGCATCTGTTTACCCCCGTGCCCATTTTGGCACAACAAGATGCTCAGAAGGCCTTCTATGTCGAAGTTGACGCCTCCGATATCGCCATTGATGCCGTGTTGTCTCAACGATCTGGAGTACAAGACAGCCTTCATCCCATAGCCTACTATTCACATCGTCTCACGCCAGCAGAAGTCAACTACGACGCAGGGGATAGAGAACTCCTGGCCATCAAGAGCGCCCTAGAGGAATGGAGGCATCTCCTGGTGGGTGCTCAGCATCCTGTTATTGTGTATATAGCCCATAGGAACCTCGAGTATCTTTGCTCTGCTAAACGACTCCGCCCACGACAAGCTTGCTGGGCACTGTTTTTTGCATGTTTTTCATTGCATATCACATACAGTCCAGGGTCCCGCAACGGGAAGGCTGATGCCTTGTCCTAGCGGTATGCAGCAGAATCTCAGGCTCCCAGACCTACCGACACTATTCTTCAGGCCGATCAGTTCCTCCTCCTTACTACTTCTCTGCAGGACGCCATCGGACACCACACGAGCCTTACTCCAGACCTGGCTAATCGCTACGACCTGACCCTTAGAGACGGGTTGCTATTCCATGACCAGCAGATATTTGAACCTTGTGCCCTCAGAACCCGAGCCATTCATGCATGTCATGATATCCCATCCACTGGTCATGGTGGTTTCCAGGTGACGAAGGACCTGGTACAACGGCATTATTTGTGGCCTGGTATGAGCCAAGATATCCTGTCTTATGTCACAGCCTGTGATACCTGTGCCTGAAACAAGGACCGGCACACAAAACTGGCTGGTCTACTACACCCCCTGTCAATACCCTCAGCACCATGGACAGATGTAGCGGTTGATTTTATCGTGGACTTATCCCTATCCCAAAACCACAACACCATCATGGTCGTGGTGGACCGTCTCACTAAGTTGGCACATTTTCTCCCAGTAACCAGGGTATCGACGGCAGAACAGACAGCCACTCTGTTTCTCAAGGAGATCTTCCGTCTTCATGGTCTACCACAGTCAGTGGTATCGGATAGAGGAGCTCAATTCACCTCCAAGTTCTGGAAATCTTTTTGTCATGCTCTGGGTATTGATCGTTGTTTGTCCTCTGGCTACCATCCACAGTCTAATGGACAGACTGAAAGGACCAATCAAGTCCTGGAGCAATATTTATGTTATGTGTCCCACCTCCAAGACGACTGGCTCTCCCTCTTACCACTTTCCGAGTTCTCCTACAATAACCACTACCACCGCTCCATCCGTATGTCACTGTTTCAAGCCACCTATGGCTATCACCCTAGGACGCTGCCTGACCTTTCAGCTGCTTTTCCCGTCCCTGCTGTCACCCAGCGTCTGTGGAACCTCCACTCCGGCCATGCTGCTTTACGGGGAAAATTACTCTAAGCACAACGTTCTTATAAAGCACAGACCGATTCCCACCAGATTCCTGCTCCCACATACAAGGTTGGGGACAAGGTGTGGTTAGCCTCCTCTCACTTGCTCCTCTCTTGCTCCACCAAAAAGTTAGGACCACGTTACTTGGGTTCTTTTCCTATCTGCCAAGTAATTAACCCGGTGGCTTATCGGTTACAACTTCCTCCTGGGTGGAAAATACACCCTACATTCCATGTATCACAGCTCAAACCCTGGAGACCTAGTCTTACTATCACGGTGCCCATGATTGCTCGCCCTTGCTGTCAGTCAGATGTGTGTATTCCCCATTGGCCGCCTGTTTAACGCCCGCCTAGAACTGCCTATTTAAACCAGCCTGAGACACCCTTTGGTTGCCCTTTCGTGGTGTCTCTGTACCTGTAGTCACCTCTATAGTGTTTCCTGGGGCCTGTGATCTTCTGCTAGTGTCAGCGTTTCTCCACTGTCAGGGCTGCTGCTGCCCGGTTCCTGTCTTCGTTCCAGATCCGGTTGTCCGTTGTTCCTGATTCTGCTCTGCTCTGGTCCTGGCGCTGTACCTGCTTCCGTTCCTGATCCGGTTGGCCGTCCTGCCTTTCCTGCGGTTGTCCTGGAGGGCAAACCTATCCCCTTGCTGTATCCTGATTCACTGCTACTGGCTGCCTGTCGCTTGGGCGACATTTTCATCTTGTGGTTTAATCCATATACCAGTTGCTGATCCCAGTACATAGAACCGGTAGGGCGTTCCATTTACTCCAGTACGCGGTACTGGTTTTCTCCATATAACCGGTTGCTGATCCCACTGCATAGAACCGGTTGGGCGTTCCATTTGTTCCAGTACGCAGTACTGGTTTACTCCATATATCCGGTTGCTGATCCCAGTGCATAGAACTGGTTGGGCATTCCATTACTCCAGTACGCGGTACTGGTTTACTCCATAGAACCGGTTGCTGATCCCAGTGCCTAGAACCGGTTGGGCGTTCCATTCACTCCAGTACGTGGTACTGGTTTACTCTATATACCGGTTTCTGAGCCTGCTGCGTAGAACCGGTTGGGCATTTTGATTCTGTATGCTGTACTGGTTTACACCATCTTGCCGGTTGCTGATTCCGTAACATAAGAACCGGTTGGGCATTCCATTTGCTCCAGTACGTTTTACTGGTTTACTCATATTACCGGTTGCTGATCCCGTTACATGAACCGGTTGGGTGTTCCATTTGCTCCAGTATGTGTTCCTGGTTTACTCCAACTACCGGTTGTAGATTTTGTTGCATAGAACCGGTTGGGCTATTCCACTGTCCTCATATTCCTGCAGGCTGCCTTGCCCGGTATTTTGGCAGGGCCGGTAGAGCCTATTTACATTCTGTTGTACCATCTTACTGGCTGCCCTGCCCGGTATATTGGCAGGGCCGGTAGAGCCTATTTTCATTCAGTTTACCATCTCACTGGCTGCCTTGCCCGGTATATTGGCAGAGCCGGTAGAGCCTATTTACATTCTGTTGTACCATCTTACTGGCTGCCTTGCCCGGTATATTGGCAGGGTCGGTAGAGTCTATTTACATTCTGTTGTACCATCTTACTGGCTGCCTTGCCCGGTATATTGGCAGGGTCGGTAGAGTCTATTTACATTCTGTTGTACCATCTTACTGGCTGCCCTGCCCGGTATATTGGCAGGGCCGGTAGAGCCTATTTTCATTCAGTTTACCATCTCACTGGCTGCCTTGCCCGGTATATTGGCAGAGCCGGTAGAGCCTATTTACATTCTGTTGTACCATCTTACTGGCTGCCTTACCCGGTATATTGGCAAGGCCGGTAGAGCCTATACTGCTGTATCTTGCTACTACTGTTTGCACCCAGATTGTATATTGATATATGTGTACGTACTGACCCATGGAGGTTCCCATTAAACTTTTCAATAAAGTTTGATTTTTATCTTACTCTGTGTCTGAGATTCATAACAAAACGTGACAGTACGCAAGGGCCATGACCTCAGACAGTAAGAGTGAAGGTAACGCACAGAACATCTATTGGAGGATTGATGTACATGAGCAGCGTTTGGATCAGTTGGCATTGGCCATCCAAACTATTCTTGAGCGTACGGTACTTACTGATAAGTCTGTTTCAAGTCCGGTGGTCTCCCCAGTTTCGACACCGGAGAATGATACTATTAACTCTGTGGCTGCAGTTAAAGGGCTATCCGCTTCCGCACCATTGCCACTCAGATACAATGGCGAACCCAATTTGTGCAGAGGGTTTATCAATCAACTTGAGATATTTCTGGTATTGACCTCTCATGCATTCCCCAATGAGTGCAGCACAGCGGGGTTGATGATATCTCTATTGACCGGGCGAGCTCTGGAATGGGCAAATCCCTTATGGGAAAATGCTAAACCTTGCACAAGGAATTTCAGAGAATTTCGGAGAGTATTCGAGATCCCTGGTAGGACCACCTCTACTGCTAAAGGTCTAATGGAAATCCAACAGGGCAAACGGACTGTGGGCGAATATGCCATAGAATTCCGTACACTACCAGCAGAGGTAAGTTGGAATGATGAGGCGTTGTTGGCTGCCTTTGCTCAAGGCCTGGGCGATTATATCAAAGACAAAATTGCAGCTAGGGTGCTGGCCAGTGATTTGGATGAATATATTGATTATGTTATCCTAATTGATACTCGGATCCGGGACAGGATTATGGCTAAAGACCGTAAGGGACGGTCAAAAAGCACTGGTCCTTGCAGTCCATTTTGACCACCCACCCACTCCTCATTGCCTACACCCAATGACCATGCACGGGAACCTGGTGAACCTATGCAAGTAGGGTTTACCAGGTTAACCAAAGAAGAACGAGCACTTCGCAGGAGGCAGGGGTTATGTTTATACTGTGGCAAATCTGGGCACCTGCTATGTAATTGTCCTATTCGTCTGGGAAACTAACACACCTAGGGTACCTTGGGGGACAGGCCCTAGGTGGTGGTCATCCGTCCCCAGGTTTGAACATTCAAAAACCCACCGTCCAGGTGGTACTTTCATGGGCAGATCACTCGGTGGAGGTTCTGGCCCTGATTGACTCTGGTGCTTCTGGACATTTCATGGATAATGCTTTTGCTGATCGGCATAAGATTCCGTTGGTTGAGAGAGAAACTCCTCTGGCTATCGATGGCAGACCACTGCAGCCTGCCCAGGTTACCTTTGAAACAATGCTACTTCCCATGACTATTGGGGCATGACCCAAAGAGGAACAACAATTTCAGATAATCAGTTCTCCTCACCATGCAGTCATTTTGGGGTTCCCTTGGTTGCAACTACATAATCCCCAGTTTGATTGGCAAAAGTGTGAGATTTCTGCCTTGTCCCAATATTGTATGGAGCAGTGTGTGTCTCATCCGGTAAAGATCTTGTGTACCTCTTCTTCATTGCCAGAGGAGTACCAACAATTCAGTGATGTGTTCAGCAAAGGGGAGGCTGGCACCTTGCCTCAGCACAGACCTTATGATTGCGCCATTGAGCTGCCCCAGGGGGTGGTACCCCCTAGGGGTCGTACTTATCCTTTGTCTTGCGAGGAGAATCAAGCTATGGAAGAATATATTTCAGATGCCCTCAAGAGAGGGATAATCAGGAAATCCACCACACTAGCGGGGGCTGGGTTCTTTTTTGTGAAAAAGAAAAGTGGCGAATTAAGACCATGCATTGACTACAGTGGCCTAAATAAGTTGATGCCTAAGAATGCATATCCAATACCACTCATCACCGAACTATTTGACAGACTTAAGGGTTCCTCAATTTTCACCAAATTAGATTTAAGGGTAGCTTATAACCTGGTTCGGATCAGAGCTGGTGATGAGTGGAAAACAGCTTTTAACACTAGATCCAGTCACTATGAATATCTAGTAATGTCGTTTGGTCTCTGTAATGCACCCACAGTGTTCCAAGAACTAATTAATGACATCCTCAGGGATATCTTGCAGTCCTGTGTGTGGTGGTCTACCTGGACGATATACTTATTCACTCTAATGACTTGTCACAACACATCAGTGATGTGTCAGAAGTATTACTCCGCCTACGTAAGAACAAATTATATTGCAAATTGGAAAAATGTGAGTTTCATAGATCCAGTGTGCCCTTTTTGGGGTTCGTGATAGGCAAGGAGGGTATTGCCATGGATCAGGAGAAACTTGCAGCTGTTTTGCAATGGCCACGGCCTAAAGGCTATTCAGCGATTTCTGGGATTTGCCAATTATTATAGGAAATTTATCAAGAAATTTTCCTCGATTGTTAAACCATTGTCTGACTTGACTCATTATCACAGTGCCTGTGATCCTCCTGTCACTCTCATCTGTGGCATACTTTGATTTGCTGAGTTGGTTTGGCCCGCCCCCTGGTGACCTTTTTATACCTGACTTTCACATCTGTCAGATGCCCTTTCGTGGTGTTTCTGAGCCAGTCTTGCTGTTGCTGTGTTCCTCTATCCGGATTCCTGTGTACCGACTTTGGCCTGTCCTGACTACGCTCCAGTGTTCCTGATCGTGTTTGACCCGGCTTGTCTGAGAACCTCCTATGTGCTACGACCCGGCTTGTCTGAGAAACTCCTACGTGCTACGACCCGGCTTGTCTGAGAACCTCCTACGTGCTACGACCCGGCTGGCTGACTTCCTGCTTTGTGATCGACCACGGCCTGTTCCAGTGACCTGCGTTTGCCTGTTGTCGCCGCCGTGACATTCTGACTCCTGCTGTGCTGACAGTGTGACCATTACACTTTGGTGTAACCCATCTCCTAGTGCAGAGTTCCTTGCTGACTTGCATAAGCTGTGCTCCTTGTACCGAGCCTCCATACGCTTGCAGAGCTTAGTTACCATACCGAGCCTGGGAGATTTAAACGTACCCTTTAACCCTTGCAGTGCCGCTTCTCTTTTGCCGAACCTCCATTCAATTCATAGAGCCTCTACCTTATAGTCTACTTCTGCTGAGTTGGCCGCTACTTGGACGGCGACTCCGATTCACAACTGCAGAGTAGACAAGTCCTGTTGGTCTGGTTGGGCGCCCTAGGCTCTCGGTATCACTTTAATATCCAGAGGTATCCATTGCGGCTATTGGTTCTGAGTGGTAGCAAGGTTAGGCTCCAAGCTCTTGCAGGATCTGAAGGTCTACGCCCGTGGGGGCTATTGGCTCGTGTTGTGCTCACTTTGGTCTCCGGTTATACGCCCGTGGGGGCTAAAACGCCAGCTTCGCATCTCAGGCTAGTCTCCGATTACGCCCGTGGGGGATACATACTCTTGCACTTGCAGTCACAGTGGTCTCTTTGGGAACGCCCGCGGGGGCTATGTTTGGATCACTGTTCTGCTAAGCTCATGATGGTCACTGAACACCAACTATCCTCCATTGCATGAACTCTGTGCTGTGCACATTTGCTCAGTTTATCACTACACCATACGGGTGTGCCAAACCCCACAGCTGAGACGGACTGATTGTTCTCATTTACCCTTTAGGGACCAGTTCACTATTATCTGTACCATTTTGAGTGTGCCTTCTATTCATTATAGAGAATCTATGTGTACTGTGTATTCACATGCAATTGCTGCTGTCACCTGTAGAGGGCGATCATTTGTACTTATTTTCATTCAATAAACTTTGTTTTATTTTACCTACTGGTCTGAGTGTCAAAACAAACCGTTACACTCATAAGGGTGCTAATCCTTCCCAATGGTCTGAGGCAGCTGAATCCGCTTTTGAGAGATTGAAATCCGCTTTTTCAGCTGCTCCAGTATTATCCCACCCCAACCCAGCCCTTCCGTTTATGTTAGAGGTCGATGCCTCAGAAGTCGGGGTTGGGGCAGTACTTTCCCAAAGACCAGAAAAGGGCAGTACACTCAGACCTTGTGGATTTTTCTCAAAGAAACTGTCAGTGGCCCAGAGCCATTATGAGATAGGGGACAGAGAATTACTGGCTATCATTCTCGCTCTTAAGGAGTGGCTTCACTTATTGGAAGGTACCAGAAATCCTGTATTAATTCTCACAGACCATAAAAACCTGACTTATCTATCAGAAGCTAAAAGATTGTCTTCTCGTCAGGCCAGATGGGCACTGTTCCTTTCCCGATTTAACTTTATTGTTTCCTACTTGCCAGGTTCCAAGAATGTGAGGGCCGATGCCCTGTCGAGACAATTTGAGCCTGAGACTGACAGGAGCGATGTCCCAGCACCTATCATACAGCCTGATCGTATATTGGCAACTTAACGCACCAGTATCACTTCGCCACGGGGGGAAGAAATATTGGCCACCCAGGCTACTGCTCCTCCAGACACCCCAGTGGGCAAGTGTTATGTGGACGAGCCATTTCGCACTAGACTACTTGAAACCTACCACTCCTCTAAGGCTGCTGGGCATATTGGTAGGGATCAATTGATATGGTCTCTCTCACAAGTGTTCTGGTGGCCCTTCTTGAGAGCAGATTGTGCTGCATTTACCAATGCCTGTGCCACCTGTGCCTGTGCCAAGACCCCTAGACACCTCCCTGTGGGTTTACTCTAACCATCACCCAATGGTGAACGCCCCTGGTCCCACGTTTCTATTGATTTTATGGGAGAATTGCCAGTGTTTAGGGGGTACTCCTTTATACTTATGGTGGTGGACAGGTTTTCTAAAATGGCTCATTTCGTGCCCCTCCGTGGCCTTTCCTCTGCCAAAGAATTAGCGGTGGTTTTCGCTAAAGAACTATTCCGGTTACATGGGGTACCCAGAGTTCTGATGTCCGACCGGGGGAGCCAGTTCGTGTCTAGGTTTTGGAGAGCCTTTTGTGAACAGATGGGCATTCAATAATCATTTTCCTCTGCGTATCATCCCCAGACCAATGGGGCTGCTGAGCGGGCCAATCAGGGCCTGGAGCAGTTCCTGCGCTGTTTTTTTTATTAATATCTTTATTAAAGACCAAGAGAAACACCATAGAAAAAAAAAAAAAGACAATGCGAAAAATCAATTTCACAATGAAGGAACAAAAAAGAACAATACGAGTCAGTCACATTATACAGGTGAATCACTTCGTCCCCGTTTTCATTTTTCACCCAGTGCCCTCCCAACCAACATTCCCAAAGTAACATAACTACCCCTGAAAAAATAAAAAAAAATAAAAAAAAAACTCTAACCCCAGCCCACGCCCATGCGGACAAGCGGCCCCCAACCCACCAGGGAGGGGAGAGGAAAAAAAAAACCAAACAAACAAAAAAAAAAAAAAACACAGTAACCTAGGTAAGAAAACAAGAGACCCAGTTCCCCCACACCTCATCAAATTTGCTCAGTTTACCCCTTTGTAAGTAAAAGCCCCGATAGTGACATAGAGTAGAATTGACTAGTTTAATCCAACATGCTTTAGTCGGCGGGTCCACACTCATCAAGGCAGTGCCACCACCTTCCGCGCCATGACCAACAACTCCCTTATAAGAGTATAGTCACCAGCTGTGTGTAATTGGTCCGGTAACACAGAGAGCAAAAATATCCTGGGCAACAGAGGGAGCCCCCACCCCACCAGCCGAGATATCACCACAGCTACATCACCCCAGAAATGCTGTACAGTCTGGCAATGCCAGATCAAATGGATGAAATCATCAGCTTCCTGTCCGCATTTAACATTTATCGCGTGGTAGTTTACCCATTTTAACCAATCGTGTGGGAGTGTAATAAATTAGATGCAGAATCTTTAGTTGTATAAGCTGATGTCTGGCCGTTGCCGTTACCATTTTAGGTCCCTGGATCGCCATCTCCCACTCCCAATCCTCCAGATCACCTACGTCCCTCTCCCATCTGCTCCTAAGAGTAGTAAGGTCCATAGCCACAGATTTATTCAGCCAGGAATAGATGAAAGAGACCAGTTTGATAGATGGCCGAGTAGTCATCAATTTCAGCAACGCAAATTCACGTAAAGTAAGCCGCGTTTCCGAGTGTAAGGCGGAGCTCGCGTGTCTCAGTCTCAAATATGTGAAAGAGAGTCTGTGGGGAATGCCGAACTCCAGATGAAGTTGCTCAAATGTCTTGAGCGTGGAGCCCACATATAGATGACCTATTTCAGTAATACCGAATCTGGACCAGAGTGGGCCAAAGTCCAGTTCACGCAAATGAGGGAGACCTCCCCCGCCCCACAAAGGATAAGAAGGAGCGAACCCCTCATGGCCTCCGATTATCTGAACTTTTGACCATACCTGATATAAAGTCTGGGTGGCCAGTAGAGGTGTGGAATAGATATTGATGCCCACAGTTAGTTCCTGCGCTGTTTTGTTACTGACCATCATGACAATTGGGCCGACCTGTTGCCGTGGGCAGAGTTCGCCAGGAACTGTGCGGTTAACTCTTCATTCGGGAGCTCCCTGTTTCTTATAAACTACGGGTTTCAGCCATGTTTGTTCCCGGATTCATTTCAGACTCAACAGATTCCAGCTCTGGATGAGCATATTGAGCAGCTCCACTCCACATGGGCACGGGTTCAGAGGGCACTCAGTCAGTCTTTTCAGCGTCATCAACGTCATGCTAATCAAAGACGGCTGACAGCAGTCTCCTTCCAAGTTGGGGACAGGGTATGGTTATCCTCCAGAAACCTGAAGCTACAAGTCCCGTCTTACAAATTGGCTCCCCGGTTTATTAGTCCGTACAGGGTGATCCGTAAAATCAACACTGTTTCCTATGCATTGGACATCCCTGCGTACACGCGTATTCACAATGTGTTTCATGCATCTCTCCTCAAACCCCTGGTATGTAACAACTATACTACTAATCCTGTGGTGCCAGGACCGATTGAGGTAGAGGCCCAGGACGAGTACGAAGTTTAGAGTATTATTGATTCTCGCAGATTTAGAGGAAAGCTGCAGTATTGGGTACATTGGAAAGGTTATGGCCCTGAGGATCGATCATGGGTGGATAGTAAGGACCTTCATGCTTCCAAATTACTGCGGATCTTTCACTCTAGGTACCCCCAAAAGCCAGGTCCCTCTTCTAGAAGGGGGGGTCTTTGAGAGGGGGGTACTATCACGGTGCCCATGATTGCTCACCCTTGCTGTCAGTCAGATGTGTGTATTCCCCATTGGCTGCCTGTTTAACGCCCACCTAGCACTGCCTATTTAAACCAGCCTGAGACACCCTTTGGTTGCCCTTTCGTGGTGTCTCTGTACTTGCAGTCACCTGTATTGTGTTTCCTTGGGCCTGTGATCTTCTGCCAGTGTCAGCATTTCTCCACTGTCAGGGCTGCTGCTGCATGGTTCCTGTCCTCGTTCCAGATCCGGTTGTCCGTTGTTCCTGATTCTGCTCTGCTCTGGTCCTGGCGCTGTTCCTGCTTCCATTCCTGATCCGGTTGGCCGTCCTGACGTTCCTGCGGTTGTCCTGGAGGGCAAACCTGTTCCCGTGCTGTATTCTGATTCACTGCTACTGGCTGCCTGTCGCTTGGGCGACATTTTCATCTTGTGGTTTAATCCATATACCGGTTGCTGATCCCAGTGCATAGAGCCTGTTGGGCGTTCCATTTACTCCAGTACGCGGTACTGGTTTACTCCATATATCCGGTTGCTGATCCCAGTGCATAGAACTGGTTGGGCGTTCCATTACTCCAGTACGCGGTACTGGCTTACTCCACAGAACCGGTTGCTGATCCCAGTGCACATAACCGGTTGGGCATTCCATTTTCTCCAGTACGAGGTACTGGTTTACTCCATATATCTGATTGCTCATCCCAGTGCATAGAACCGGTTGGGCGTTCCATTTGATTCTGTATGCTGTACTGGTTTACTCATATTACCGGTTGCTGATCCCGTTACATGAACCGTTTGGGCGTTCCATTTGCTCCAGTATGTGTTACTGGTTTACTCCAACTACCGGTTGTAGATTTTGTTGCATAGAGCCGGTTGGGATATTCCACTGTCCTCATATTCCTGCAGGCTGCCTTGCCCGGTATTTTGGCAGGGCCGGTAGAGCCTATTCACATTCTGTTGTACCATCTTACTGGCTGCCCTGCCCGGTATATTGGCAGGGCCGGTAGAGCCTATTTTCATTCAGTTTACCATCTCACTGGCTGCCTTGCCCGGTATATTGGCAGGGCCGGTAGAGCCTATTTACATTCTGTTGTACCATCTTACTGGCTGCCTTGCCCGGTATATTGGCAGGGTCGGTAGAGTCTATTTACATTCTGTTGTGCCATCTTACTGGCTGCCTTGCCCGGTATATTGGCAAGGCCGGTACAGCCTCTACTGCTGTATCTTGCTACTACTGTTTGCACCCAGATTGTATATTGATATATGTGTACGTACTGACCCATGGGGGTTCCCATTAAACTTTTCAATAAAGTTTGATTTTTATCTTACTATGTGTCTGAGATTCATAACAAACCTTGACACTTACTCTGTCATCTGTTCCAGTGTATCCTCCTCCAATCCAGGTGGAAGTGAAATCCATAGTGGACTCTCGTATCCGTTGGAGTACCTGGTACACTGGCTGGGTTATGGGCCTGAGGAGAGGTCGTGGGAACCGTTGTCTAACATTCCTGCTCCTGCCCTTTTGTGCTCCTATCATCGGCTCCATCCGCACCATCCTGGTTCTCTTCGTGTCTGGAGGCCGCGCGTCTCGGGGGGAGTCTGTCGGCGCATCACTCTGCGTGGGGCGCTTCCTCCTCCAGTTGGCATCGCTAGGCAACAGCAATGACATCAGCCGCTGGCTGTATGTAATGCGGTGCTAGGAGTTTACCAGTGCTCAGTCTTTTTCCTCCGGTGTGTATATTTCTTCCTGGAAGTTCTTGAGCTCCTGTTTGTTAGCTTGATTTTGACCATACCTGTTCCTGTACTCTGAGACTGTTCTTCTGACTCTGTACCTTGCTTGCCAGCCTGATATTGACCCTACTTGTTCCTGTACTCTGAGACTGTTCTTCTGACTCTGTACCTTGCTTGCCAGCCTGATATTGACCCTACTTGTTCCTGGACTTTGAGCCTGTTAACTGATTCTGTACCTGCTTGCCAGCCTGATATTGACCCTGCTTGTTCCTGGACTTTGAGCCTGTTAACTGATTCTGTATCTCGCTTGCCAGCCTGATATTGACCCTGCCTGTTCCTGGACTATGAGCCTGTTAAATGATTCTGTACCTCGCTTGCCAGCCTGATATTGACCCTGCCTGTTCCTGGTCTCTGGGCCTGTTTAATTTTAAATATTTGGCTGTGGCAGAAGGCAGTTTTTCACTGAAGGGCTGGAAAGAGGTAGAAGAATGAGTGTCTGCAGGCAACAGGGAAGCAAGGTGGAGGTTTCTTGCAAGTTTGGGACTGCATTTATATAAATGGAGTTGGGGATTTGGTCAGAATTAATAGTATCCTCAATGCTGAGAAGTACAGGCAGATACTTATCCATCATGCAATACCATCAGGGAGCCATTTGATTGTCCCCAAATCTGCAGTATGACACTGACCCCAAACATACAGTCAAAGTCATTAAGAACTATCTTCAGTGTAAAGAAGAACAAGGAGTCCTGGAAGTGATGGTATGGCCCCCACAGAACCCTGATTTAAACATCATTGAGTCTCTCTGGGATTACATGAAGATAAATGGGTAATTGAGGCTGCCTAAATCCAGAGAAGAACTGTGGTTAGTTCTCCAAGATGTTTGGAACAACCTACCTGCCAAGTTCCTTAAAAAACTGGGTGCAAGTGTACCTAGAAGAATCGACGTGGTTTTGAAGGCAAAGGGTGGTGATACCCAAATATTGATTTGATTTAGATGTTTCTTCTGTTCACTCACTATGCATTTTGTTAATTGAGAAAAATAAACTATTAACATGTCTATTTTTGAAACCATTCTTACTTTACAGCATTTTTTCACACCTGCCTAAAACTTCTGTACATTACTGTATCTGAGAATGATTGGGGCAGGTTCACTTTTTGTAGACAGTGTTGTGATTTGTATAGCTGAGCTTAAGACAGATTGGATAGGAGAAAGATGGGTAGCCAGGAGGCCAGTTAGTATTACTGCAATAGTCTAAGTAGGATGGAATGAGGGCATACACAAGAGTTTTAGTAGTGTTTTGGGATAGGAACTGGTGGATTTTTGCAATGCAGCTGCAATCATGGGCGTCCACAGAAATTTTTCCAGGGGGGGCATAATTTTAATGACATCCATATTCTCTCCTTTTTTCACAATGTCATGAAGGGGAGGGGGATAGTCATCACATAAAGCTCAGGCATGCAAAGGGTTGAGAAACCTAATACAAAAGCTTAAAGGGGAACTACCACCCCGCAATAACTTTAATTAATTCTTCATCTGGCGACTAGCTGCTTAGTAGCACTAGTCGCCAGAAACATTACCTAGTTTCAAAGATTTTCCAGTTTTTCTGAGGCTCACAGTAGCAGGAAGCACAGACATCTCATCATAGTGACGTCCGTGCGCCTGTGACGTCCCTTTTGGAGCCGGATGAAGAATTAATTAATGTAAAGTTATTGCGGGGTGGTAGTTCCCCTTTAATAGAAGAATCAAGTTGCCATTTAAGTGTTGCAATTTCTAATCTTTTTTTAATGTTAACACTATTCAATGCACCACACTAGTCATACACCCATGATCAAGGCACTATAACTGAATTATAAAAAAATTGCCCCCATCAGCTTCAACTTGCTCCAGCTTGCCCCCATCAGCTCCAGCTTGCCCCCATCAGTTCCAACTTGCCCTCACATTGCTCCATCAGCTCCAACTTGCCCTCACATTGCCCCATCAGCTCCAACTTGCCCCCATGAGCTTCAACTTGCTCCCATCAGCTCCAACTTGCTCCCATCAGCTCCAACTTGCCCCCATCAGTTCCAACTTGCCCCCATCAGCTCCAACTTGCCCTCACATTGCTCCATCAGCTCCAACTTGCCCTCACATTGCCCCATCAGCTCCAACTTTCCCCCAACAGCTTCAACTTGCTCCAACTTGCCCCCATCAGCTCTAACTTGCCCCCATCAGCTCCAACGTGCCCTCACATTGCCCCCATCAGCTTCAACTTGCTCCAACTTGCCCTCACATTGCCCCCATCAGCTCCAACTTGCTCCCATCCGCTTCAACTTGCTCCAAATTGCCCCCATCAGCTCTAACTTGCCCCCATCAGTTCCAACTTGCCCTCACATTGCCCCCTTCAGCTCCAACGTGCCCTCACATTGCCCCCATCAGCTTCAACTTGCTCCAACTTTCCCCCATCAGCTCTAACTTGCCCCCATCAGCTCCAACTTGCCCTCACATTGCTCCATCAGCTCCAACTTGGCCTCACATTGCCCCCATCAGCTCCAACTTGCCCCCATCAGCTCTAACTTGCCCCCATCAGCTCCAACTTGCCCCCATCAGCTCCAACTTGCCCTCACATTGCTCCATCAGCTCCAGCTTACCCTCACATTGCCTCCATCAGCTTATAACTTGCCACATCAGCTTCTAATTTGCCCTCTGCAGCACCGCTCCTTCACCTGCCCGCAGCGATCACCTCTCCTCTCCCCTCCGCGACGCCCGTCACGCACAGTTGGCAGCCAATGAGAGAGGGGTATCCAACTCTCCTCTCTTATTGGCTGCAGTGCACACCGCACTGCAGCCAATGAGAGAGGAGAGGTGGATTCCCCTCCCTCATTGGCTGCCAACTGTGTGTGACGGGCGTCGCATCGCGGAGGGGAGAGGAGAGGTGATCACCGCTGGCAGCAGAAGGAGCGGTGCTGCAGAGTGCGAGCGAGAGCTACAGACCCCGCGAGAGATTAAAATCCGGGGGGACGCCCATGGCTGCAATATACACAGATACATATTTTTCCGATGCATATGTTCACCATAAAGCTGTCTATGGTATCCGTCAGCCAGAAACTGTCGAATGGGAATAGTGGATCTGTATGGCCCTTGTTCAGTGATGAATAAGCAAGTGCCAAATCCTTGCACGTTCAGCCATTCTCCATTAGTGGAATTCCTTCCATAATGTATGTATTGTAATATTCTTTTTCAAGTAAGAGCAAGTTGTGAATTTATAAACAAATATCAAATATAGGTTCGTATTCAATAAGATAAAGTGAAGCATTTCTTCAGCAAACCATCATTCAATGAAACTGGGCTTTTTAATGCTACAGAGTTTTCCAATGCATTTTATTTTATTTGAAATCATTTTAATGAAGTTTTCAAGGAGAGAAACAAGAGACATATTTGTTACATGTAGAAAATCATACAGCCTTCGAGATATTCGAGATATTCAATAGGATCCAACTAAAAACATTGTTAAATATCATTAACCTCTCAGTATATTATGAAAGCACTAGTATCTCCACTATGAAGTGGAGGACTGATGACATATCTCCTCCAGTACTACTAAGTTATCATTACAATAAGTGGTGTGGACCCATCATGTATGCAATGCAGTACCACACATAACAGAAATAGAAAAATAGAGACAGTAAGGAAGAGAAAAGAAGGAAAGAAGAAAAGTAGGAGGGTCAGCAAAGAGTAGGAAGAAGGTAGAAAGACAGGAAGAGGGAAAAACGAGACGTAGAGGACAGAGGATCCTGGGTATTCATCGCATATCTCTGAAAAGGAAAATCTAGATATCTGGAAAGAGTGATAGTCGAGAACCACCTGTGTGTCCAAAGCGACAGCATGGAAGGGTCTAGCCCTCTGTTCTGTAGTGTCATCTTAGTGAGTATCATGTGTTCCTCAACTTTATGAACCCAGTTCAATAGTGTGTGTGTGTGTGTGTGTGTGTGTGGGGGGGGGGGTCTGTGGACCTCCACCGCATGGGAACCAACTCTTTAGCCTCATACAGCATGGACATTTAGTAGAATTTGTTGGGAGGGGGTAATGGAGGGTAATCCTCTGTAAAGGGGAACAGTCCAGGGGGTCCGGGAGATGGAAACCTGCATGACTAGATCCACATGGGAGAGGCATCTGTTCCAAAATGGTGCAATCAACGGGCAATGCCACCAGATATGCAGTAGTGTACCTCTATGTTTTTTGCATCTCCAGCACAAAGGGTACATATTTGGAGAGACTGTGGGTAACCTGGCTGGGGTGAGGTACCACCTAGAGAGAAATTTAAAGTTAATTTCCATAATCCTAGAATATATGGATGAACGATAGGTATTCTTCCATACATGTGTCCAGTCTTCCACTGTATAAATCGTCCCTAGTTCTTTTTCCCATGCTGCTGTATACGGGGGTTTGTGCAGACCATTGAGGGAAAGAAGGAGTTTGTACACCCGACTAAGAAAGTCATCTCTCTTACGTCTAGATTGGTGCAAGAGACAATCAAAATCAGATTCTGAGCAAGAGAAGTTCTGGTTCACTGCTGGTTGGGAAAGAAAGTGCTTAATTTGCAAATATCTCCAGATTTCCCTTTGAGGAAGGGAGTAACGTTTTTGAATCTCAGGGAATGGCAGAACGCCCTCCCCGTTCCGAAGATCGTGAAAGAGCAACTCAGGGGATATATGCCAAGCCAGGAATTGAGAACTTGGGAGCGATAGTCTGTTAGGATAGGGTGATAGTAATGTCATGAATGGCGATGGAAGCTGAGCCAGCTCCCCCTTATTGTTGAGTTTGTTCCAGGTGTCGATAACGTCAGATAGGATGGGGTTTTCTAATGCATTTTGTTTGCATTATCTAGCATTCAAGGGGTTAAAAGCACTATTTTGTATATTTTTGTATATATTATACTATCATTGGGATTTTTCATTTCACACCTATGATACAGTTGGTTTGCCCCAGAGTTGCTTCTCTTTATCTTACTGAGCACAGCCCAAAATGTTGTACTGAACTGTGTCACTGACAAAAGAAAAAAAAAGTTTGCCACATGTTAGGAAATTATATTTTTGCTCTTAATATTGCTCAAGTACATGGACCCATTTACATACATATCTATATATTGTAACATACACTTACATATTATAACAAATTGCTTTTATGCATTATTATGCCTTTCAATGTTCTCCCTTTTTCACAACCTCTGTTATCCTCTTATTTACCCATTTATCTCTACTAGACATCCTATTTTTCCATTGTCCTATTTACATTGTCTCAAAAAGCGCTTTCCCCACTATGTAAACTCAACCCCCACTCAAGGGGAACCAAGGAGGTTTCCAGCTGTCCAGAAACTCGCCTTGCCATCTCTTGCCCCATTAGACTTTTTACCTATCTTATCATGAGAAATGTCTATGGTGGGATGGCCAACCTGTTTCTCTCCAGCTGTTACTGGACTAGACCTTCCATCATTGTCAACCAACTGTTTGCCAGCTAGAGATGATAGCAAATGTAGCCAAATGGCAGGTGGAGGGCAGCTGTTTACCTATACCTGTTCTATAGTAGCAATGTATTTTCAGTAGAGAACACTATTTTTCATTTTTTTTTATAACTGAATACTTGTTTTATTTTTTTAACCCCTATCTAGAAATCCTGAGTTTCCCTTGTCATCCCTCTTATTATAATATATACTATTTTATTATCAGACAGTGCTGTTTTTATTATCTCATAACCCTCAGTAATATTAACTTACTCAATAGGTTAAAAAAAACAAAAAAAGAACAAACAAAAGTGTGACTTACATTGTGATATCACTGAAGTCAGGGCTGCTCTCGCTGCCTTCCATATGTGAGAACATTTGGAGACCTAGCATAAAAGACAGAAAGGAATATGAAGTACACAACACCCTGACATTCTGTGTGTGTGTGTTTGGAAGAAGTCTGGAATTTTGTGTTTTATTCTTAATGATTATTAATGTTTTTTTCTTTTCTAAAAAATGTATTGCAGGGCATTTACTGATAAAAAAGACCAGTGGGAGATTATATAATTGAAAAGTTCTAATAGCTCAAGGTAATGTATCTCTATTACAGTGTTTAGAAAGCGTTACAGTTGAACAACAGAAATTATCCATAGGGACTAATGAAACAGCATCACCTAGTTGTCACAATTTTTTCCATTATAAAAATAATGAAATACAAGAAATCAAACAAGAGTGAGCTGCTACAACCTTTGAATGAATCAGCTCCCAGCAGTGGGAGTCACCTTTTTCTATGTGTATATTTCTTTTGTGTCCCTCAATTGCATTGGTATTGTCTCCACCTTCCAACTGGGTAGGACAAATGAAGACTTTTGAAAGTTGTGAATGGAAGACTGCCCCTCAGTTTGTTTGGTCCTACAAGGCTGCCTGGACTATGTTTGTATCACAATCTCCCTCAGAGGCCTAAGTTATCCTGCGCTTCCTTTCTCTGTGGTTTGTCAGCTGGCATGATTGCAGTTGCTTCCGCATTGCTGACGTCATGAATAGGCACTGGCATGGACACCTGTTTATGGGCCTATTCTGTTTTGCCTAATTGGGTCCCTCCTTCTTCTGCTCCTTTATTAACATAGGAGTCATTGCCCTTATGTGGTGTTAATGCTAGTTCTTCTTGCGCTCCGTTGTGACCCATGCCTATCTGAGAATCCGCTCCATGTATGACCCCGTCTTGTCTGACTACCCACATCAGTTCTGAACTGTGGCTCTGGCTGACTAACTTGCTCTGTGTATGACCCTGGCTTGTCTGACTACCCACATCGGTTCTGACCTGTGGCTCTGGCTGACTAACTCGATCCGTGTAGTCCCCGGTTTGCCTGACCTGTGGCTCTGGCTGATTAACTTGCTCAGTGTAGTCCCCGGTTTGTCTGACTTCTGGCTCTGGCTACTAACTCACTCTGTGTAGTCCCTGGCTTGTCTGACCTGTGGCTCTGGCTGCCTACTCACTCTGTGCACTCCTAGCTTACCTGGCCTGTAGACTCTATGTTCTGTGGCTCGGGTCTGTTTTCACTCCATCTTGCCTCCGGTCGCGAGATTGAAGTGGGACTTATGCATATTAGCCTCGTCATTCTGGCATTCCACTCAAACATCTTCCCTAGTCTCGGTAGCTTGCAGTAGTGCAGTGCACAGCACAGTGTGCAGCTCCGGAGAGGAGCCTGGGTCCTATCATCCTGTCTCTGGGGTTGTGTGGGCTAATACCTTATTGCTGTATATTTTATCTTTGTGTCCGTCTTTCTTTACCGGAATACCGTGATAGTACGTTTATGCATTTTCTTGCATTTTCAGTTATCTGCATTTGGAACCACATTATGCTGTCTGTCCACAGACTGATCCCTGAAGCCCCTGTATTCCTGCACACTGTGCTTCTCAGGGGAGGGGATGTAGCTATTTTGCTCCCTTGCCCTTGTTCCCCACAGATCTGCTGTGGACAAAGAAGTGCTGGATTCCTTACCTCCTATTCATTGAACCATGTTCTTTCAGTCTTTGTTAGTCTGCATGTCCTTCTTCTACTTCAGAAATAAAGCACCATATTTTTCTGGATTTTCACGGCGTGTGTGTCCCCACTGGAACACACACCTATCCTCCTTTCCTTAGCGGATCCTATGGATGGAGCCTTGAAAAGACAATTTTCCTTTCCTGGAAAAAATTCTTAAGGCTGCAACCACTATAGCATGCATGGATCACACTACACGCATTTGCTTATCCAACCTAGTGGAAAGGATCAACCTAAGCTTATGAAGGATGTGGCAATTACAAAAGCTATCAACTTCTCCTAAAATGCCTCATCATATAGTATATTGACTGCCAGATCCTCAGCACTGTCGGTTACGGCAAGGCAGTTCATGAGGCTGAAATCTTGTGCGCTGATAATTTGTCTAAAAGCAAGCAGGTGCCCTTTCCCTTTTCAGGGCCCACCTCATTTGAAAAACATCTTGAAGAAATTATCAAGAAGAGGTACAGAGGTAAAAGATTGGTCTTGCCCCAATAAAGAAGACAAAGTTGATATCCTTCCAGACCAAGAGGAGGTTTCAAGAAGGGTTTCTCCTAGAGTCTACAGTTCAAGAAAAGTATCCAATGAGATTCAGCATACCCTAGTTCCAGTCCCAGTGGGAGGAAGCCTTTGATCTTTTCTCCAGGCTTAGATGAAAGTAGGAGACTCATATTTCTTATTTTTTTAAATTCTGAAACTAGGGTACCTACTGGAATTTGAATCAGTCCCAACACAGAACATCTTCAAAAAGGTCCAGGATTCTGTTAAGCCCATACAATAGGGGAGCTTTTTATGCAGCAGGGTCATCAAGCCGGTCCCATCCTCTCAGGTGGGTTCCGTTATCTACTCAGTCTAATTCAGTCAAATTCAGAAGGCTTCAGGGCAATTCTAGACCTAAAGCGAGTCAACACGTTAATCAATCTAAGACACTGCAAGATGGAGTCCATTGCCTCAGTGATCAGGACTGTTCCTCCAGGGGTCCTTCTCACATACTTGGACCTCAAGGATGCATACCACCACATTTCAATAAAACTCTCCAGTCGCAAGTATATCTTATTTGCTCTGTGAGATGAGCCCTACCAGTTTGCTGCATTCTACTTCAGCATGTTCTCAGGTTCCCAAGGGTCTCGGTCACCCTTGAACACCGAAGAAAACAAAGTATCAAAAGGTTATTCTATCTTGATGAGATCCTGAGCACTGCCGACTCAAAGTAGGGGAAGGGTAAGCCAGCACACAAGTCCTCTAAGTGTAGTGTAAAATTTATTACAGAAATAATAAATGTGGTATAGAGAAATACAATAGAAACTGTACTAAAAACAAGACTCTAAATGTTTTGAACAATAACATGGTAGAAAATAGATTCTGGTGGAATAGATCAGACATTAATAAAAGGATAGTTCAAAATGGTCATATATATAGATAGACAGACTATAGTTTCTGGTGAACCATCAGTCAACATAGATGGAAGGTTTGTTCAAAATTGAACATATGTATACACATGAACACATATGCCAGCTAAGAGCAAGTGAATTAGAAGCAGTTAAAAGAGAGTCTAAAGAGAGGGTATGCAGGCAGATATAAGCAGCCAATACAACAGGAATCACTATATAAATAGAAAGATATACAGAGCTACAAGAGAAGGTAATGGAAGCTTACAGACACATGCCTTGATTCAATTGTGTTTGATAAAATCACCGTTAAGGAAAAAAAAAGCCCAACGACTGTTAGCAAAATCTGATTTACGTAGTATTCAATTCTCCATCTACCAGAACTGCTAACGAGCGTAGGCCTCAAAAATACACGTATATATAAAACCTGCGTAGCACTTTTTTCTGACCTCACTGTGTGGCAAAACAGAAGATAATTAATGTACAATACGTCCATATTAAAGGAGAAAGCTAACATCCAATGTTATCTAGTGACCCTGATTATTGCTAAGACAAGTTCAAACTCAAAGCCAATCACAACACACCAAAGTATAAAGTAAATTAAAATACATCTATATATACCTAAAAATAACCAACATACCTTGTCTGTGTTTCAAGTTTTGGTAAGCTAGAGTACAGGCCACGGAGCAGAGGATAGCAATAAAGTGAGGTAGAGAGTGGAGCGAGGTAGAAGGACTTAGGAGCAGAGAGTGCTGGTACACCAAGAGCGACACTTAATACACCTCTGCACATTTGCCATACACACATACAAACAAACAAACACACATAGCTCTCTTTTTTTTTTTATAACACATGAATCTTTTTCTTTTGTAGTGTGAGTCAGTAAGTGCAAGTGAGTGACAGAGAGTGAGTCTGATTGTGCTTGTCTGTGAGGGCCTGGGTGCAAGTGGGTGAGAGATGGCAGGGAGAGGAAAGCAGGATAGAGGAATGGGGAGAGGAGCAGGACAGGAAAAAGATCAGCAGGGCATCCCTGGTCAGGGTATGAGTGGGAGTGGCAGATCTACAGAGGGGTACCTGATCTAGGAGAGGTACACAGAGGACAGGGGCAGAACAGCCAGTGGGACAGGGTTATTGTACGGGTAGCACCCCACACAGCTAGGATATCACAATGCCCTTGATTGCTCGCCCTTGCTGTCAGTCAGATGTGTGTATTCCCCATTGGCCGCCTGTTTAGCGCCCGCCTAGCACTGCCTATTTAAACCAGCCTGAGACACCCTTTGGTTGACCCTTCGTGGTGTCTCTGTACCTGCAGTCACCTGTATGGTGTTTCCTTGGGCCTGTGATCTTCTGCCAGTGTCAGCGTTTCTCCACTGTCAGGGCTGCTGCTGCATGGTTCCTGTCCTCGTTCCAGATCCGGTTGTCTGTTGTTCCTGATTCTGCTCTGCTAAGGTCCTGGCACTGTTACTGCTTCCGTTCCTGATCCTGTTGGCTGTCCTGCCGTTCCTGTGGTTGTCCTGGAGGGCAACCTGTTCCCGTGCTGTATCCTGATTCACTGCTACTGGCTGCCTGTCGCTTGGGCGAGATTTTCATCTTGTGGTTTAATCCATATACCGGTTGCTGATCCCAGTGCATAGAACCGGTTGGGCGTTTCATTTACTCCAGTACGCGGTACTGGTTTACTCCATAGAACCGGTTGCTGATCCCAGTGCATAGAACCGGTTGGGCGTTTCATTTACTCCAGTACGCGGTACTGGTTTACTCCATATATCCGGTTGCTGATCCCAGTGCATAGAACCGGTTAGGTGTTCCATTACTCCAGTATGCGGTACTGGATTACTCCATAGAACCGGTTGCTGATCCCACTGCATAGAACCGGTTGGGCATTCCATTCACTCCAGTACGCGGTACTGGTTTACTCTATATACCTGTTGCTGAGCCTGCTGCATAGAACTGGTTCGGCATTCCATTTGATTCTGTATGCTGTACTGGTTTACACCATCTTGCTGGTTGCTGATTCCGTAACATAAGAACCGGTTGGGCATTCCATTTGCTCCAGTACGTGTTACTGGTTTACTCCAGCTACTGGTTGTAGATTTTGTTGCATAGAACCGGTTGGGCTATTCCACTGTCCTCATATTCCTGCAGGCTGCCTTGCCCGGTATTTTGGCAGGGTCGGTAGAGCCTATTTTCATTCAGTTTACCATCTCACTGGCTGCCTTGCCCGGTATATTGGCAGGGCCGGTAGAGCCTATTTACATTCTGTTGTACCATCTTACTGGCTGCTTTGCCCGGTATATTGTCAGGGCCGGTAGAGCCTATTTACATTCTGTTGTACCATGTTACTGGCTGCCTTGCCCGGTATATTGGCAAGGCCGGTAGAGCCTATACTGCTGTATCTTGCTACTACTGTTTGCACCCAGATTGTATATTGATATATGTGTACGTACTGACCCATGGGGGTTCCCATTAAACTTTTCAATAAAGTTTGATTTTTATTTTACTCTGTGTCTGAGATTCATAACAAACCGTGACAGTACGAAAGGGCCATGACCTCAGACAGTATGAGTGAAGGTAACGCACAGAACATCCATTGGAGGATGGATGTACATGAGCAGAGTTTGGATCAGTTGGCATTGGCCATCCAAACTATTCTTGAGCATACGGTACTTACTGATAAGTATGTTTCAATTCCGGTGGTATCCCCAGTTTCGACACCGGAGAATGATACTATTAACTCTGTGGCTGCAGTTAAAGGGCTATCCGCTTCCGCACCATTGCCACTCAGATATGATGGCGAACCCAGTTTGTGCAGAGGGTTTATCAATCAACTTGAGATATTTCTGGAATTGACCTCTCATGCATTCCCCAATGAGCGCAGCAAAGCGGGGTTTATGATATCTCTATTGACCGGGCGAGCTCTGGCATGGGCCAATCCCTTATGGGAAAATGCTAAACCTTGCACAAGGAATTTCAGAGAATTTGTGCAAACATTTCGGAGAGTATTCGAGATCCCTGGTAGGACCACCTCTGTTGCTAAAGGTCTAATGGAAATCCAACAGGGCAAACGGACTGTGGGTGAGTATGCCATAGAATTCCGTACACTAGCAGCAGAGGTAAGTTGGAATGATGAGGCGTTGTTGGCTGCCTTTGCTCAAGGCCTGGGCGATTATATCAAAGACGAAATTGCAGCTAGGGAGCTGCCCAGTGATTTGGATGAATATATTGATTATGTTATCCTAATTGATACTCAGATCCGGGACAGGCTTATGGCTAAAGACCGTAAGGGATGGTCAAAAAGCACTGGTCCTTGCAGTCCATTCTGCCCACCCACCCACCCCTCATTCCCTACACCCAATGACCATGCACGGGAACCTGGTGAACCTATGCAAGTAGGGTTTACCAGGTTAACCAAAGAAGAAAGAGCACTTCGCAGGAGGCAGGGGTTATGTTTATACTGTGGCAAATCTGGGCACCTGCTACGTAATTGTCCTATTCGTCCGGGAAACTAACACACCTAGGGTACCTTGGGGGACAGGCCCTAGGTGGTGTTCATCCGTCCCCAGGTTTGAACATTCAAAAACCCACCGTCCAGGTGGTACTTTCTTGGGCAGATCACTCGGTGGAGGTTCTGGCCCTGATTGACTCCTGTGCTGCTGGACATTTCATGGATAATGCTTTTGCTGATCAGCATAAGATTCCGTTGGTTGAGAGAGAAACTCCTCTGGCTATCGATGGCAGACCACTGCAGCCTGCCCAGGTTACCTTTGAAACAATGCCACTTCCCATGACTATTGGGGCATGACCCAAAGAGGAACAACAATTTCAGATAATCAATTCTCCTCATCATGCAGTCATTTTGGGGTTCCCTTGGTTGCAACTACATAATCCCCAGTTTGATTGGCAAAAGTTTGAGATTTCTGCCTGGTCCCAATATTGTATGGAGCAGTGTGTGTCTCAACCGGTAAAGATCTTGTGTACCTCTTCTTCATTGCCAGAGGAGTACCAACAATTCAGTGATGTGTTCAGCAAAGGGGAGGCTGGCAGCTTGCCTCAGCACAGACCTTATGATTGCGCCATTGAGCTGCCCCAGGGGGTGGTACCCCCTAGGGGTCGTACTTATCCTTTGTCTTGCGAGGAGAATCAAGCTATGGAAGAATATATTTCAGATGCCCTCAAGAGAGGGATAATCAGGAAATCCACCACACCAGCGGGGGCTGGGTTCTTTTTTGTGAAAAAGAAAAGTGGCGAATTAAGACCATGCATTGACTACAGTGGCCTAAATAAGTTGATGCCTAAGAATGCATATCCAATACCACTCATCACCGAACTATTTGACAGACTTAAGGGTTCCTCAATTTTCACCAAATTAGATTTAAGGGCAGCTTATAACCTGGTTCGGATCAGAGCTGGTGATGAGTGGAAAACGGCTTTTAACACTAGATCCGGTCAATATGAATATCTAGTAATGCCGTTTGGTCTCTGTAATGCACCCACAGTGTTCCAAGAACTAATTAATGACATCCTCAGGGATATCTTGCAGTCCTGTGTGGTGGTCTACCTGGACGATATACTTATTCACTCTAATGACTTGTCACAACACATCAGTGATGTGTCAGAAGTATTACTCCGCCTACGTAAGAACAAATTATATTGCAAACTAGTTGAACAGCCCGTTACACGGGCCACAGTGCCTCTGGCAGCCGGTCGCGGGGCAGTCACGCGCAGCAGAGACTGCCCGCGCCACTGCTGATACAGAGCTGGACGCTCCTTTGGAGCACCCAGCTCTGTATCAGCCGCAGCGCGGGCAGTCTGTACTGCGCATGACTACCACTCGCGCAGCAGAGTCTACTGTGCATGTCGGGCGTTACACACAACTTAGCGAATTATTATATAGGATTGGAAAAATGTGAGTTTCATAGATCCAGTGTGCCCTTTTTGGGGTTCGTGATAGGCAAGGATGGTATTGCCATGGAACAGGAGAAACTTGCAGCTGTTTTGCAATGGCCACGGCCTAAAGGCTATTCAGCGATTTCTGGGATTTGCCAATTATTATAGGAAATTTATCAAGAAATTTTCCTCGATTGTTAAACCATTGTCTGACTTGACTCATAAGGGCGCTAATCCTTCCCAATGGTCTGAGGCAGCTGAATCCGCTTTTGAGACATTGAAATCCGCTTTTTTAGCTGCTCCAGTATTATCCCACCCCAACCCAGCCCTTCCGTTTATGTTAGAGGTCGATGCCTCAGAAGTCTGGGTTGGGGCAGTACTTTCCCAAAGACCAGAAAAGGGCAGTACACTCAGACCTTGTGGATTTTTCTCAAAGAAACTGTGAGTGGCCCAGAACAATTATGAGATAGGGGACAGAGAATTACTGACTATCATTCTCGCTCTTAAGGAGTGGCTTCACTTATTGGAAGGTACCAGAAATCCTGTATTAATTCTCACAGACCATAAAAACCTGACTTATCTATCAGAAGCTAAAAGATTGTCTTCTCGTCAGGCCAGATGGGCACTGTTCCTTTCCCGATTTAACTTTATTGTTTCCTACTTGCCGGGTTCCAAGAATGTGAGGGCCGATGCCCTGTCGAGACAATTTGAGCCTGAGACCGACAGGAGCGATGTCCCAGCACCTATCATACAGCCTGATCGTTTATTGGCAACTTTACGCACCAGTATCACTTCGCCACGGGGGGAAGAAATATTGGCCACCCAGGCTACTGCTCCTCCAGACACCCCAGTGGGCAAGTGTTATGTGGATGAGCCATTTCGCACTAGACTACTTGAAACCTACCACTCCTCTAAGGCTGCTGGGCATATTGGTAGGGATCAATTGATATGGTCTCTCTCACAAGTGTTCTGGTGGCCCTTCTTGAGAGCAGATTGTGCTGCATTTACCAATGCCTGTGCCACCTGTGCCCATGCCAAGACCCCTAGACACCTCCCTGTGGGTTTACTCTAACCATCACCCAATGGCGAACGCCCCTGGTCCCACGTTTCTATTGATTTTATGGGAGAATTGCCAGTGTTTAGGGGGTACTCCTTTATACTTATGGTGGTGGACAGGTTTTCTAAAATGGCTCATTTCGTGCCCCTCCGTGGCCTTTCCTCTGCCAAAGAATTAGCGGTGGTTTTCGCTAAAGAAGTATTCCGGTTACATGGGGTACCCAGAGTTCTGGTGTCCGACCGGGGGAGCCAGTTCGTGTCTAGGTTTTGGAGAGCCTTTTGTGAACAGATGGGCATTCAATAATCATTTTCCTCTGCGTATCATGCCCAGACCAATGGGGCTGCTGAGCGGGCCAATCAGGGCCTGGAGCAGTTCCTGCGCTGTTTTGTTACTAACCATCATGACAATTGGGCCGACCTGTTGCCGTGAGCAGAGTTCGCCAGGAACTGTGCGGTTAACTCTTCATCCGGGAGCTCCCTGTTTCTTATAAACTATGGGTTTCAGCCATGTTTGCTCCCGGATTCATTTCAGACTCAACAGATTCCAGCTCTGGATGAGCATATTGAGCAGCTCCACTCCACATGGGCATGGGTTCAGAGGGCACTCAGTCAGTCTTTTCAGTGTCATCAACGTCATGCTAATCAAAGACGGCTGACAGCAGTCTCCTTCCAAGTTGGGGACAGGGTATGGTTATCCTCCAGAAACCTGAAGCTACAAGTCCCGTCTTACAAATTGGCTCCCCGGTTTATTGGTCCGTATAGGGTGATCCGTAAAATCAACCCTGTTTCCTATGCATTGGACATCCCTGCGTCCATGCGTATTCACAATGTGTTTCATGCATCTCTCCTCAAACCCCTGGTATGTAACCACTATACTACTAATCCTGTGGTGCCAGGACCGATTGAGGTAGAGGCCCAGGACGAGTATGAAGTTTAGAGTATTATTGATTCTCGCAGATTTAGAGGAAAGCTGCAGTATTTGGTACATTGGAAAGGTTATGGCCCTGAGGATCGATCATGGGTGGATAGTAAGGACCTTCATGCTTCCAAATTACTGCAGATCTTTCACTCTAGGTACCCCCAAAAGCCAGGTCCCTCTTCTAGAAGGGGGGGGGTCTTTGAGAGGGGGGTACTATCACGGTGCCCATGATTGCTCACCCTTGCTGTCAGTCAGATGTGTGTATTCCCCATTGGCTGCCTGTTTAACGCCCACCTAGCACTGCCTATTTAAACCAGCCTGAGACACCCTTTGGTTGCCCTTTCGTGGTATCTCTGTACTTGCAGTCACCTGTATGGTGTTTCCTTGGGCCTGTGATCTTCTGCCAGTGTCAGCGTTTCTCCACTGTCAGGGCTGCTGCTGCATGGTTCCTGTCCTCGTTCCAGATCCGGTTGTCCGTTGTTCCTGATTCTGCTCTGCTCTGGTCCTGGTGCTGTTCCTGCTTCCATTCCTGATCCGGTTGGCCGTTCCTGCAGTTGTCCTGGAGGGCAAACCTGTTCCCGTGCTGTATCCTGATTCACTGCTACTGGCTGCCTGTCGCTTGGGCGACATTTTCATCTTGTGGTTTAATCCATATACCGGTTGCTGATCCCAGTGTATAGAGCCGGTTGGACGTTCCATTTACTCCAGTACGCAGTGCTGGTTTACTCCATATATCCGGTTGCTGATCCTAGTGCATAGAACCGGTTGGGCGTTCCATTACTCCAGTACGCGGTACTGGTTTACTCCATATATCCGGTTGCTGATCCCAGTGCATAGAACCGGTTGGGCGTTCCATTTACTCCAGTACGCGGTACTGGTTTACTCTGTATATCCGGTTGCTGATCCCAGTGCATAGAACCAGTTGGGCATTCCGTTTGCACCAGTACGCAGTACTGGTTTACTCCACAGAACCGGTTGCTGATCCCAGTGCATAGAACCGGTTGGGCATTCCATTTACTCCAGTACGCGGTACTGGTTTACTCCATAGAACCGGTTGCTGATCCCAGTGCATAGAACCGGTTGGGCGTTCCATTCACTCCAGTACGCGGTACTGGTTTACTCTATATACCGGTTGCTGAGCCTGCTGCATAGAACCAGCTGGGCATTCCATTTGATTCTGTATGCTGTACTGGTTTACACCATCTTGCTGGTTGCTGATTCAGTAACATAAGAACCGGTTGGGCATTCCATTTGCTCCAGTACGTGTTACTGGTTTACTCCAATTACCGGTTGCTGATCCCGTTACATGAACCGGTTGGGCGTTCCATTTGCTCCAGTACATTTTACTGGTTTACTCCAACTACTGGTTGTAGATTTTATTGCATAGAACCGGTTGGGCTATTCCACTGTCCTCATATTCCTGCAGGCTGCCTTGCCCGGTATTTTGGCAGGGTCAGTAGAGCCTATTTACATTCTATTGTACCATCTTACTGGCTGCCCTGCCCGGTATATTGGCAGGGCCGGTAGAGCCTATTTTCATTCAGTTTACCATCTCACTGGCTGCCTTGCCCGTTATATTGGCAGGGCCGGTAGAGCCTATTTACATTCTGTTGTACCATCTTACTGCCTGTCTTTCCTGGTATATTGGCAGGGCCGGTACAGCCTATTTACATTCTGTTGTACCATCTTACTGGCTGCCTTGGCCGGTATATTGGAAAGGCCGGTACAGCCTATACTGCTGTATCTTGCTACTAATGTTTGCACCCAGATTGTATATTGATATATGTGTACGTACTGACCCATGGGGGTTCCCATTAAACTTTTCAATAAAGTTTGATTTTTATTTTACTCTGTGTCTGAGATTCATAACAAACCGTGACATAGGGACATTGCATGCAGGGCCTGAAAGCCAAAGTTCTGACACGTCTCAGGGTCTCAGAGAGGCTGCGGGACCCCAAATACACATTTGAGGAGAACAGGGTCCTCGTACAGAGTATAATGGAGAGGAAGAATATTCTGTATCCCAAGGAGCGAGTCAGTGGTTTGGAGGCAAGAAGAAGGCTCAAGAGTTTCATCAAGAACAAGATGGGCGATGTCGCCATGTACTCCAAAGGCACCGGAGGTGGGCCCCTTTCAAGTGGTTTGGATGCAAGAAGGCGGCCACATGGAGACAGGTCCTAAGCAGGGTCCACTCTGTCTCCAGCTGCAACCAGTCCATGGAGTCCATCAAAAAGCAGTGGGGGGATTGCAAAAGGTTCATCAAGAAGAAGATGGGCGATGTCGCCATATACTCCAGAGGCACCGGAGGTGGGTCCCCTTCAATATCACATTTAACCCCTGGGTGGAGATGCTAAGACAACATCTGTCATCGACGGATGTAGACAGGATCCCAGGAGGGAGTGACTATCACGGTGCCCGTGCTATGCTGGCGACATTCTGTCAGTTTCCACTCCTGCTTATGCCTATTGGCTGAAGTGACTTTGTCCCGCCCAGTATTTGTCCTTAAATACTGGGTCCTGTCACTTCTCCAGTGCACTTTCGTGGTGCTTCCATTACCAGTGCTTGTTCCTGTTTTCGTGTGATCTCTGTGTACCGACTCGGACTGCCTGACTAATCTGCATCTCGTTCCTGCTCTCTGTACCAACCCGGATTGCCTGACTACTCTGCATCTCGTTCCCGCTCTGTGTACTGACCCGGCCCGGCTGACGTTCCTGCTCTGTGTACCGACCCGGCCCGGCTGACGTTCCTGCTCTGTGTACCGGCCCGGCTGACGTTCCTGCTCTGTGTACCGACTTGGATTGGCTGACGTTCCTGCTCTGTGTACCAACCCGGATAGGCTGACATTCCTGCTCTGTGTACCGGCCCGGTTGGGCTTCTTTGGCCGTGTATCTGTCATGTATACGGCCCCATCCGGTGCTCCTTTGGGTTGTTACCCAGGCTCCTCTCTGTCTCCGGTCAGCGTCACTGTATACGCTTGCAGTCTAGTCTCCGGTATCTGTCAGTGTCGCGCATTGCTGGTGTGTTCCTTCCATCTGTGCACCGCTGTACGCTTGACCCTTCTCCTGCCATACACACTGAGGTTGGTCTTACTCTGGGTGCCTCAGGCTGTCTCATGCTGAGGTTGGTCTTACTCTGGGCACCTCAGGCTGTTCAATATACTGGGCAGTCAACATTGGTCTGAGTGTTGTTAACCCCTTCGGGGAAGGTGCCGATTCCACCAGCTATCCATCCGTGCAGTCTCCGTTGGTCGCCTTTCCGGGCTTACAGTCTGTCCTCTGCTACTGCTACAGCAGTTCACAAGCTTGTTCTGGGCCTCCGTTGACTATTGTGGCATTACTCAATATTTGTGCACTCTCTGCAGAGTGAAAGTCTTAAAGGGCCTCGCGCTATTAGGGCCTGTCAGTTCTCCTGGCCTAATAGTAACCCATTCAGTGCTGCCTCGTTTAAGTATCACACAAAAGTTACCTGACCTGTGTCAGTATATTGTGTTGCTGCATTAAACATATACTGGACCCGTGTGGGTATATATTGCTTTAACCTGTCCTGTGTCAGTACTATATTGTGTTATATATTACTGGACCCGTGAGGGTTATTATTTTCTGAATTTGTTTAATAAAACTGTATTTTATCTAACCTACTGTGTCTGAGTGTCAAACTCATGAAGACGGGAGGTCCCCGGTTAGATACCTTGCCTCCTAGAGGTTGAAGGTTACCCGGATGGATACTTTGTCCTGGCGGTAGAGGCAAAGGTGCTCATTTAAAAAAAAAAAAAAAAAAAAAAAGTCGCTACTTTCTATTTTCTTCCGCTTCTTTCTTTTCCCTAAATCTAGCTCAAATGGAGAATGCAGACATTCAGGCTCCTTCAGACTCAGAAACATCACACACTGAAATGCCTACCCCTAAACCGAAAAGCCCAGCACTCCATGGCTGGACCATGGGCAAATTGATGGCTGAACTTACGAGGCTTCGCATTCCATTCCGAGCATCAGCCAGCCAGCAACGCCTCTACCAGCCCAACTTCCTCCTCCCCTTTCCCCATCCATTGTCCCCCCTCCCCAGCTACAGTTGATCAAATTGCCCATATAACTCACCTTCTAACACAACTAGGATCAGCAGTAGGGGATATAAAAAAATAGAGAATCTGCACTGAAGCATGCAGTACATGCTCAACCACAATTACCCACTACAGTTGAAACTCTGCTAACAGGTACTTGTCAGGTCTCCTCCCCTAGAATCTCCCCAGCTCAAATGGTCCCCCCTCATATTCGTAGGGACATTATCGAGGGGAAGGAGGATAATCTTGCCACCCTGCTTATAGCATCTCATAATCTTTCGGAGAACAAATCCATTAACTGCGGAGACATATCTGTGACTCTTAGAGCAAAGGACCCAAGACTTTCCAAAAATCTATCAGTCACGGAGTTTGTACTGGCGTTCGGCATCTACAGAGACGTTCTGTGCTCCTCTTCTCAGGCTCAGAGTCAAGAACTAGACCACTATTTACACCTGGTGGTCGATTTGGCTCATAAGTATGGTGGTAGCACGTTTTACGACTTACACCGTTCTTTTGCAGCCAAAGCCATGGCAGTACAGACGCAGTTCAACTTCACTGCTGATTGGAGTGGCCTAGACACTTTGAAGGGCTGAGACCACCGGTTTATCTTCACTGCCAATCTTCATACCACTCAACTAACCTGTGTCCCTCAGCTCCATTAGCCCCTTATCAGGCAGCATTACCAGCTCCTATGTCAACTCACCCATCTGTCCCTCCTGGCTACGACAAACTTGGCAGAACAATCCACTGTATAGGAAACAACCCTATATGCAATAATTTTAACTCTAAGGGGTGGTTTTTCAGTGGATGTTGGCTGCAGGACATATGTTCACACTGCCGCAAAGCTATCACGGTGCCCGTGCTCCCTTGTTTTTGTTTTCCTGTCAGTTATCCTGTGTAGTGTTCCCATTGGCTGTCCTGTGTTGATTCCGCCCATTATGGTCTTTATATACTGGGCTCCTGCACCCACACGGTGCCCTTTCGTGGTGTTCCTATACCAGTGCTAGCTTACTGCTCAGTGTTTCCCAGTGTACCGACTTGGCCTGCCTGACTACTTTTCAGTTTCCAGCTCCTGTGTACCGACCCGGATTGCCTGACTTCTCTTCAGTGCCTGCTTCTGTGTATCGACCCGGCCTGGCTGACGTTCCTGCTCCCGTGTACCGACCCGGCTTGGCTGACGTTCCTGCTCCTGTGTACTGACATTGCCTGGCTGACGTTCCTGTTGCTGTGTACCGACCTGGCTTGATTGACGTTCCTGCTTCTTCAGCTAGTTGTCGCCTCGGCGACATTCTTACTCTGCAGGCGATCCGGTTGCGCTTGCTTACTAGCACTTGAGTCAGTTCCGTTTCTGCTCCTGCAGGTTGCTAATGTCCGCCTCTGTTACTGCTCCGGCAGTGTGACTTTGGCCTAGTCCTCCGTTACTGTTCATACCGTGATTGCTCCGGTAGTCGCCATTGGCTTGTCCTCCGCTACTGCTCCTGCAGGTTGCAAGTGTGTGCCTCCGACACTGCTCCGGCAATATGCCTTTGGCCTAGTCCTCCATTACTGATCATACTGGTTGCAAGTGTCTGCCTCCGTGATTGCTCTTGTAGTCGCCATTGGCTTGTCCTCCGCTACTGCTCCTGCAGGTTGCTAGTGTGTGCCTCCGTTACTGCTCTGGCAGTGTGCCTTTGGCCTAGTCCTCCATTACCGCTCATACCGGTTGCAAGTGTCTGCCTCCGTGATTGCTCCGGTAGTCGCCATTGGCTTGTCCTCCGTTACTGCTCCTGCAGGTTGCCAGTGTCTGCCTCCGTTACTGCTCCGTCAGTACCAGAGTCCTGGGAAACTTACTCCGCTTGCCTGACCTGTGTCAGTATATACTGCTTGTACCTTTGTTTCTTACTGGACCTGTGTGGGCAATTGTATGATTAACCTGTCGTGTGTCTGTATTATACTGCCTGTATACTACAGGACCTGTGAGGGTTCTTATTGTACTGTGAATTCAATAAAACTGTGTTTTTATCCTAAACCATTGTGTCTGTGAGTCGAACAAACCGTTACAAAAGCCCACTTCAGAGTGATTTGCCCTCGCTACAACACTATGAATAAAAAAAAAGGACGAATCTATTTAGATTTGTTGCAGTCTTTGCTTTCTAACCACCCTGACTCATCCAGAACTCAATATATAATAACCGGCCTAATAGAAGGCTTTCACGCTGGTATTTTAGCAACTCCAGCACAATCCATCAAATGTCCTAACTTGCCTTCAGCTTTAGCAGAATCTGATAAAATCTCACTTTTAGCCTAGAAGCTGAAAGGATTTCCTGATTGGCCCATTCCCTTCTTCTCCGTTCCCTATTTGGCACATAAACCCCCTCGGGATAGCTACTCACAAATTTATACAAGACCCGGAGGGGTGACTTACGCTATACAGACTGCTCACTCTGGTTGTGTGTCAGTAAATATTCTATAACTTCAATAAGATATGATTTTAACTCTAGAGTATAATTGCTGTAACAATCCAAATACCCAGTTCGTGTGGAATACAAGAATATAAAGAATTGACATCACAACTTAACAAAGAGAATTGTGGATCCCACTTAAAATCATCCAAAATCTGCAAAAGACGTTTCGTATCTTTAAGATAACTAGATAATCTCTGTACAATTGGTTGAAGATAAAAATCCACCCACTCTCCCAGATTCTTATTAAGAGACCCTATACCTGACACAATAGGTCTGCCCTTGGGTGCTACCAGAGACTTGTGTATTTTCGGCAGGTGGTGAAAAATAGGTATCGCAGGATCATCTACCTCTAAACAACCTGCCTCAAACTCTGACAATACACCCAAGAGCAGACCACGCTCTATCAATGTCTTAACAATTACCCTGTAATGTTTAGTAGGATCACCTGCAAGTTTAGAATATGTAGAGGTATCATTTAACTGACGCATCGCCTCCTGATAATAATCATCAATATTCAGCACAACAATTCCCCCTCCCTTATCAGCTTGCTTAATAGTGATATTTTTACATTCTTTTAGATGTTTCAATGCTGATCGCTGTGACTTAGTAAGATTATTAGTACAATGTTTTTCTGTTTTTACTTTATCATACAATGCGACAAGATCTTTTTCTACTGATCTCTGAAATGTATCCAAGACCAACCCCCTACAATTAATGGGGTAAAAGTCTGATTTCTTAGAGAGACCAGTATCAAGTTTAACCACAGATTGAACACTCGATATGGCATTACCTTCATGTTGGATACTTTCCAAATCGGCAATACAGCATTTATCCCTGTATGACAAATTGGAGTCATCCCTATGTTTTTGGGCACCTTGATCAACTTCCACTAATATGGAGCTATCCATTCCCGGAGATTTTTCTTTTGTATCACCAAAAAATGTTTTCAAAGTCAACTTCCTAATCAATCTGTTTACATAAACCGTAGTGTCAAAAAGGTTAAATCTACAGGTAGGTGCAAAGTTAAGTCCCTTTTGCAAAACTTCATATTCATCCTCTGTAAGCTGGTGGTCAGAAATGTTAATAACCATTGAAGCTCCATATTTCACTTCTTCTTGCTCTGTCTCTATCACGGTGCCCGTGATTGCTGACTTCTGCTGTCAGTCAGGTGTGTGTACTCTCCATTGGCCGCCTGTCTTTTGCCCTCCCAGTATTGCCTATATAGACTGGGCTGAGGCACCCTTTGGTGGCCCTTTTGAGGTGTCTCTATGTCAGCAGTCACCTGCCTGTACCTGTACCTGTACCTGTTCCTTGGGCCTGTTTCGCTTTGTTACCAGAGTCAGCGTTCTCCAGTAGTCAGTGCCTCTCCTGCGTGGTTCCTGCCTCTGTTCCAGATCCGGTTGGGCTGCCATTCCTGCTTCCGTTCCTGATCCCGTGCTGCTGTTGTTGCTGCATTCCTGACCTGGTTGGCAGTCCTGTCATTCCAGTGGTCGTCCTGGCTTGTCTGCTGTTCCTGCTGCTGAATCCTCACTGTCATCGTCTGGCTGCTGGGTTGCCTGGGCGACATTCTGATCTCTGGTTTGCTCTACATTCACCGGTTGCTGATTCCGCTCTATAGAACCGGTTTGGCTTCACAGTTGTCCAGTAAGCGGTACTGGTTTACTCCACATTCACCGGTTGCTAATCTTGCTGTATAGAACTGGTTGGGCGTCCCTGTAGTCCAGTACATGGTACTGGTTTAATCCACATAACCGGTTGCTGATTCTGCTTATAGAACCAGTTGGGCATTCCTGTAGTCCAGTATGCGGTACTGGTTCAATCCACATTAACCGGTTGCTGATTCCGCTTACAGAACCGGTTGGGCGTTCCTGTCGTCCAGTACGTGGTACTGGTTTACTCCACATTCACCGGTTGCTGATTCGCTAGTATAGAACCGGTTAGACGCTACTGTTATCCTATACACCATACTGGTTTACTCCACTTTAACCGGCTGCTGATTCCGCTTATAGAACCGGTTGGGCGTTCCTGTCTTCCAGTACATGGTACTGGTTTACTCCACATTCACCGGTTGCTAATTTGCTAGTATAGAACCGGTTAGACGCTATTGTTGTCCAATACACGATACTGGTTTACTCCACATTTACCGGTTGGTGATTCCGCTGTATGACTGAACCGGTTGGGCATTCCTGTTGTCCAATACACGATACTGGTTTACTCCACATTTACCGGTTGCTGTTTCCGCTGTATGACTGAACCAGTTGGGCATTCCTGTTGTCCAATACACGATACTGGTTTACTCCACATTACCGGTTGCTGATTCCGTTGTATGACTGAACCGGTTGGGCATTCCTGTTGTCCAATACACGATACTGGTTTACTCCACATTTACCGGTTGCTGTTTCCGCTGTATGACTGAACCGGTTGGGCATTCCTGTTGTCCAATACACAATACTGGTTTACTCCACATTACCGGTTGCTGATTTCGCTGTATGACTGAACCGGTTGGGCATTCCTGTTGTCCAATACACAATATTGGTTTACTCCACATTACCGGTTGCTGATCCATCTATATAGAACCGGTTTGCTTTACTGTTGTCCAGTGCACGGTACTGGTTAACCCTTCATTCACCGGTTGCTGCTGCCTCCCTTGTTGAACCGGTTTGGTTTCCCTGGTTGTGATACTGGTTTGCTCCACTGTTCCATCTTATGCTGCTGTCCCATCTATTCAGCATTTGTGGAGCTGTCCTTCTGTCCTCCTGGCTGCCTTGCCCGGTATATTGGCAAGGCCGGTAGATTCTGACTCCATTCCACAGTGCTATCTTTCAGGCTGCCTTGCTCGGTATATTGGCAAGGCCGGTAGAGCCACATTCAGATTGTTGTGTAACCCTCCAGGCTGCCTTGCCCGGTATATTGGCAAGGCCGGTAGAGCCACAGTTAGATTGTCGTGTTGCCCTCTAGGCTGCCTTGCCCGGTATATTGGCAAGGCCGGTAGAGCCTACCATGCTGTATCTTGCAAATACTACTGTTTGAACCCATTATGTACATGTGATATATGTGTATGTTCAGGACCCGTGAGGGTTCCCATTAAACTTTTCAATAAAGTTTGATTTTTATCTTACTCTGTGTCTGAGAGGCAAAACAGACCGTGACAGTCTCCTTGTCCTCCTTCCTGAAAATCCTTCTCCATAAACCTCTCCCTCTTCTGATTTTTTTTATATTTCGTTTGTGATGCTTGTATCGTGTCGACTTCTGTTTGTTCAACTGGGACCTGTTCGAGACTTCTAGTTGTGGTGATTCTTGAAATACTGTTGCTATTTTTGTGTCTCTTTGCTCCCCTAAAAAAGATGTCTGTGTTGAGGAAGGATTGGATAATGATGTTGACGAGGACATTGAGGTGTTCACTGATAACGATGTAGAATTAACGGCCGACTCAAAGCTGGTATTAACATCTGTGTCAATGCTTGAGAAGCTTACTCTTTTATTTCTCCGTGTTTTCTTCAAAATGGACTTCTTTCGTTCATCCCCAACATACTTAGGAGTGCTTCTCTTCCACGTATAGACACTATCTGACTCAGTCATGCTCATCTCGAATGAACTTCTTCTTTTTAAGATCCATTACTGTACTCTCAAGTTGCTCAAGATATTCCGACAATTTCTTATCCAATTCACTAAACTCAGTTGTGTGTTTATGTGCAGACACGATATCTTGTTTGAGTTTAATGCCATTCTGTAAATTCAACAGAACATCTTGCTTATATTCAATTATTAACATCATAAGTGATTTGGAACAATCATTCAGGATCTTATTCCACTTAGTCATTAATAACTTTTATCTTTTATAAATGTCGGCAACTTCTTAATATGTAGGCCACGTGGAATTCTTTCAACTTGTAAGTATTGCTTTAAGGTGGTAATCTCCCACCAGGTCTTAATTTCTTTAGCCATAAAATGTTCAAAATCTGAAAAAATTTATTTTAAGTTGCATTCTGTTACTTGATTCTCATCAGTCACAGGATCTAAAAACAAACGATCAGCATTTGTTTGTCTGTCAAATACATCCTCAATGGATCTAAGAGATCGTGCATCTTTAACTGCTACTGCTACTGTGGTTTCCTCCATATCGGTTACTCCTCACATGGAATCCAAGCAGTATACAAAATAGCATCTCAGTCACATAAAATAAGTGTGTTATACGTTGTTCAAATGTACATGAACATCCAATTCCAACACGGAGCTCTGAGCTCAGCTAAGGAGTACCAACAAAAACATCTTGAAAGGATTTTAAGTGGCTCTGGAGTTACCGTGATTTTTGTAGTTCAACCACAATGTCAATTCAGACCGGGAACAAAAGACATGTGCCAGGCAACACAACGACCCTCCCAGGTCATAACAATAGAACACTCAACCATACAATTTGCTGCACACTGTAAGCTGCACCCGTAACTGTTAAAAACACAAAACTTTTATTGTCAATAATAAAATGGATACTTATCCATATCTGTGACTGCACGATCACAATGATGATCCGGAGGAATAAAACATCAACGCGTTTCGCGTGTTACCGCTTATTCATGATGGTTAGGTCTGAAGTACTGGCGTTCACTTTTGAATGTTATTCACCCAATGAGATTTAAAACCCAGGGAGTTAGATATACGGGTGCCAATTAGCACAACCATCTCAGATACAAAGAATGTGTAAACAACCCTTGCTACAACATATCTAACACAAATTGTTCAAAGACCTAAGATACATTGTATCCAACCGACACACCGCAAAATCAAACCCTCCAAGGGATAAAGCAATCAATCATATCAATTAAGGTTTTCAATAAGAATGCAACAGAAATAAACACAGTATGACAGAGAAATAAAACAGATTCAACCTCGAACAGGGAGACACTACAATGTCAATAGACACTGTATAAGTATCTCCCTTCAAACGAGTTCTACTGTCAATTACAGACAAAGTGATGTAATATAACACAATTGTATATATTAAAACTTACACACAAATATATCATGAATGAACATATATAAACATATACACCACAACATCCTAAAGTAGTTCAAATTACTAAGGGCAATTAATATGGACAAAAATAGCCCATACTATTTCACTAAATCAAGAAGCTGACAAATATGAGAGGTGTTGCAATATGAGGGAATAAGTGAATAACTAAGTTATAAGTTAATAACTGAATATAAGCAAGATGTTCTACTGAATTTACAGAATTACATTAAACTCTAACGAGATATGGTGTCTGTACATAAAGACACAACTGAGTTTAGTGAATTGGATAAGAAATTGTCGGAATATCTTGAGAGTACAGTAATGGATCTTAAAAAGAAGAAGTTCATTCGAGATAAGCATGACTATGAGTCAGATAGTGTCTATACGTGGAAGAGAAGCACTCCTAAGTATGTCGGGGATGAACGAAAGAAGTCCATTTTGAAGAAAGCACGGAGAAATAAAAGAGTAAGCTTCTCAAGCATTGACACAGATGTTAATACCAGCTTTGAGTCGGCCGTTAATTCTACATCGTTATCAGTGAACACCTCAATGTCCTCGTCAACATCATTATCCAATCCTTCCTCAACACAGACATCTTTTTTAGGGGAGCAAAGACACACAAAAATAGCAACAGTATTTCAAGAATCACCACAACTAGAAGTCTCGAACAGGTCCCAGTTGAACAAACAGAAGTCGACATGATACAAGCATCACAAACGAAATATAAAAAAATCAGAAGAGGGAGAGGTTTATGGAGAAGGATTTTCAGGAAGGAGGACAACGAGACAGAGCAAGAAGAAGTGAAATATGGAGCTTCAATGGTAATTAACATTTCTAACCACCAGCTTACAGAGGATGAATATGAAGTTTTGCAGAAGGGACTTAACTTTGCACCTACCTGTAGATTTAACCTTTTCGACACTATGGTTGATGTAAACAGATTGATTAGGAAGTTGAGTTTGAAAACATTTTTTGGTGATACAAAAGAAAAATCTCCGGGAATGGATAGCTCCATATTAGTGGAAGTTGATCAAGGTGCCCAAAAACATATGGATGACTCCAATTTGTCATACAGGGATAAATGCTGTATTGCCGATTTGGAAAGTATCCAACATGAAGGTAATGCCATATCGAGTGTTCAATCTGTGGTTAAACTTGATACTGGTTTCTCTAAGAAATCAGACTTTTACCCCTTTAATTGTAGGGGGATGGTCTTGGATACATTTCAGAGATCAGTAGAAAAAGATCTAGTTGCATTGTATGATAAAGTAAAAACAGAAAAACATTGTACTAATAATCTTACTAAGTCACAGCGATCAACATTGAAACATCTAAAAGAATGTAAAAATATCACTATTAAGCAAGCTGATAAGGGAAGGGGAATTGTTGTGTTGAATACTGATGATTATTATCAGGAGGCGATGAGTCAGTTAAATGATACCTCTACATATTCTAAACTTGCAGGTGATCCTACTAAACATTACAGTGTAATTGTTAAGACACTGATAGATCGTGGTCTGCTCTTAGGTGTATTGTCAGAGTTTGAGGCAGGTTGTTTAGAGGTAGATGATCCTTTGATACCTATTTTTCACCACCTGCCGAAAATACACAAGTCTCTGGTAGCACCCAAGGGCAGACCTATTGTGTCCGGTATAGGGTCTCTTAATGAGACTCTGGGAGAGTGGGTGGATTTTTATCTTCAACCAATTGTACAGAGATTATCTAGTTATTGTAAAGATACGAAACATCTTTTGCAGATTTTGGAAGATTTTAGGTGGGATCCACAATTCTCTTTGTTAAGTTGTGATGTCAGTTCTTTATATTCTTGTATTCCACACCAATTGGGTATTAAAGCTGTTAGTTATCATTTGGATCGTTACAGCAATTATACTTTAGAGTTAAAATCATATATTATTGAAGTTATAGAATATTTACTGACACACAACTATTTTCACTTTGATGGGGCTTTCTATCTCCAAAGATGTGGTACCTCAATGGGGGCAAAGTTTGCCCCCTCCTTCGCCAACCTGTATATGGGTTGGTGGGAGGAGGTCCACATCTTTGGGGGTGGAAACCCCTATCGAGAGGATATTGTTGAATATAGGAGGTACATTGATGACCTTTTGCTAATATGGCGTTCGGGAGAAGGTAAAGCAATTGAGTTTGTGACTTATATTAATGAAAATTATTTGAATTTATCTTTTACATCAGAATATCAAACCATGAGTGTTTCTTTTTTGGATCTCACTCTTTCAATTGAATCAGGTTCAGTTGTTACAGATGTCTTTGGGAAGTCTACTTCAGCAAATGCACTCTTAAGATCAGAAAGTTGCCATCCACCTCATGTCATAAGGGGAATTCCATATGGACAATTTGTCCGTTTAAGACGAAATTGCTCAGGAGATAGCACCTTTGAAGTATGGGCAGATGAATTGTATAAGAGATTTTTGGCAAGAGGTTATTCTAGAACTGTGCTAGATTGTGCGTTAAATAGGGCTAGGAAACAAAGAAGGAAAGAGCTTCTGGGGTCATCTGTGACATCTAGAAAGGTGGGACTAAAGGAGAATTTGGGAGAAACGGTAATCTTCACTACTCAATATAGTAGTGATTTTTGCAGTGTTAAAAAGATCATTCATAAACATATACCCATGCTGGCTGCTGATGAGAGACTCCAGAAAGTGTTAGAGAGGGGTATCAAGTGTGTCCCCAGAAAGGCTGGCACAATTGATAATCAATTGTCTCCGAGTCTTTATGTAGGTAATAGTTTACGGAAGAAAAAAGTTTGGCTTGCTACCGTGGGGATGAATAAATGTGGAGGAGGTAGGTGTAAGTTATGTTCAAAGATTTTGGTTTCGACGAATTTTAAATCAAGTGTTACGGGTAAAACGTATGAGATTAGACAATATATAAATTGTAATACTAGTAATGTCATCTATTTACTTACCTGTACCGCTTGTAACAAACAGTATGTAGGGAAGACCAGTAGACCATTGCGAGAACGTATCTTAGTGATATACGGTGTGGGGCTTTAAAATCCACAGTGGCTAATCATTTTGAGATGTTTCATTATAAGAACAGTGATCTGCTACATATACAGGGTATTGAAAGGGTTCACTTAGGAGTGAGAGGTGGGGATATGGAGAAACTCTTATCAAAGAGAGAGGTTTTTTGGATTTTTTGGTTAAAATCTAGGTGTCCAGCTGGTTTAAATCGAGAGTATGACGTCTCCTGCTACGTGTGAGTTCATGTAGGGAGACGCCGTTCTCTCGATTTTGGAAATGTGTTTTTTAACTTATTGGTTTGTATTTATTGTTTGTTTTTTGTTTTGTTTTTTTAATATTATAACTTAGTTATTCACTTATTCCCTCATATTGCAACACCTCTCATATTTGTCAGCTTCTTGATTTAGTGAAATAGTATGGGCTATTTTTGTCCATATTAATTGCCCTTAGTAATTTGAACTATTTTAGGATGTTGTGTTGTATATGTTCATATATGTTCATTCATTATATATTTGTGTGTAAGTTTTAATATATACAATTGTGGTATATTACATCACTTTGTCTGTAATTGACAGTAGAACTCGTTTGAAGGGAGATACTTATACAGTGTCTATTGACATTGCAGTGTCTCCCTGTTCGAGTTTGCATCTGTTTTATTACTCTGTCATACTGTGTTTATTTCTGTTGCATTCTTATTGAAACCCTTAATTGATACGATTGATTGCTTTATCCCTTGGAGGGTTTGATTTTGCGGTGTGCCGGTTGGACACAATGTATCTTAGGTCTTTGAAGAATTTGTGTTAGATATGTTGTAGCAAGGGTTAATTGTTTACACATTCTTTGTATCTGAGATTGTTGTGCTAATCGGCACAACTCCCTGGGTTTTAAATCTCATTGGGTGAATAACATTCAAAAGTGAACGCCAGTACTTCAGACCTAACCATCATGAATAAGCGGTAACACATGAAACACGTTGATGTTTTATTCCTCCGGATCATCATTGTGATTGTGCAGTCACAGATATGGATAAGTATCCATTTTATTATTGACAATAAAAGTTTTGTGTTTTTAACAGTTACGGGAGCAGCTTACATTGTGCGCCAAACTGTGTGGTGGAGTGACCCAAATCCCCCTCATGTGCATGATAGCATTCAAAGCACCCAAGACCCGGATGAACACCTGTGGAGCTTTGGTCAGGCCACAGAGCCGAGAACTGAAATTGTCCTCTGTCGCAGGCAAACCTGAGGTAACACCGGCTCTCTGGATGTATAGCAATGTGAAGGTAGGCATCCTGTAGATAAAATGATGCCAGAAATTCCCCCCAGACACATCGCTGTGATGACAGTCCGCATGGACCCTGGTGATAATAAGTCCTGACCACAAAGCAGACAAGAGGAATGACCCGTCTCCCATAACAGATCCATGGAGCATTGCGTTAATGCTGTAAAGCATGCCTTAAAGGTGTGGAGCTTGGACTAAAGTACAAACAAGCACATAGAACACCAGTACATAAAAAATAAATACATAGCCCAAAGGGAAATGTGGGAAAGCACCCTGCCAACAGCCGTACATGGCAATGAAGGGGTTAGATAACTACAAAAAAAGAACCTAATTGCTCCAAAGACTCTATAGGACAGCAAATATACATGTAAGCATATATATATATATATATATATATATATATATATATATATAAAGAAATACCCTCATTGAGTACCCGGAGGGAACTCCATAGTATTAAACCCCTGTATGGAGGGGAAACAATGGGACAAGTGCACCATTTTACTCAAAGGGTTGTTCATCTTTTTCTGTAGGTCTTCAGCCTTCAGATTACCATTGATAGAAAGAGAAAACCTCAGTGGGAAATCTCCAGGGAAAAATAGCACGCACAATTTTCCCCCAGGATTGAAAAGGTCCACCAACAGTCCTGAACACTGAACAATCCACCAATGGGAAGTCAGGAAAGGTAATCTGCCTAATGGGGGATTTATACACTCAATATCTACAAGAAAACAACAGAAGAAGCTAAAATAAGCAGAACTGTTCTCTGATGCCATCTCAGTCAAGGAACAAATCTAACTGGTGAGGAGTGTAGCTGGAGCCAGCTAGGGAAGAGGAAGGCTCCACCCTCTGCATTCTTTCCAAGAATTGTTCCTGCCTACTTAAAGAGGCTGTCACCTTCCCAGAGTACCTGTAAGCTATATTGGATGACAGAGAAATGTATGTTTTTGGTTTAATCCAAAATGTCCTGTTGTTTTAAAAGGGCTTTCAAGCATTTGAATGCTACAGAGGTCTCCAAAGCATTGCTTTGCAATGTACTGGAGAACTCTCTAGCAGTTAAGGATCAAAAGTCTATTTAAATCAATTAGAATTTTCATTTCTCCCCTGTGATGCAATTGGTTTGCTAAACTGTGCCACTTTAGCATCCTAAATAAGGCCCCACCATTTGGAGTGTATTTCTCACCTTCTTTGTAATCAGTCTCAGATTCTGAATCCGTTTCTGTTTTCTCTCCCTGGATAAGGTCAGGGAGCTCTTGTGAGCTGCTGTAATGAGAACAGGGAAAAGGGAGTAAACATTGATGCTATATACAGCGGGTCTACTTACTAGCATTATTAATAAAAGTAATGCAACACATGCATAAAGAGCCTATTGGAACCCGTAAGGCACCACCACTGCCTTATGTAATGGTGGCTGGATCTTCTACCCCTTTCACCACTAGATGAGGGGTTTACATTTGGCCAAAAGGGAGGAGGGGGTCTTGCAGAGCATTCTTTTCTTCTACAAAAGAAACATGTATAAAATGTTTACGGGAACACTAACATTTGAAACCAAATAGATGGATAAAACTTTAAATATTGTGTACTTGTAGCTATTGTATGTATAAATTAATTATGTATATGTTAGATCTATAAAATATGATTCTAAACTTGTTTTTTAATACCCTATTCAGAATGTGTTCAGTATATATTATATATATATATGCATGTGAAAAGAGTAATCATATCCCCCATACATCTGTAATCACTTCCTTCCTCATCACGTCTGTAATAAAAACAAACACAGTCTGGTTAGTCTTTCTTTATAACTAAAATGTTCCAGTTCCTTTTTCAATTTTGGTGCATCTCTCTATACTATTTCCGGTTCAATTATTTTTTAAAAATTGGCACTCAAAACTAGACTCCATATTGTAAATGAGGCCTTACCACGCATTTACAATGTGGTAGAATTGTACTCCCACCCCATAGATCAATTTCCATTTATATATACACAACAGTACCCTAAGTAGTACCCTTGTAGCACCTGAGTTACATTGAACACTGTTGAAGTCTATTGTCTTATCAGTATTCTTAAATGTTTCTCTAACAAGGATTCCCAACTAGCTTCCAATTTAGTTTATATGTAACATTAGGGATAGGCAATACTTTTGGCATCCAAAGTCAAGCATAAAAAAACAGCATTTGCCTCCTTCCATGGGAATTACCTCAGAAGGTACAGCTTTGTTAACTGCACTGAAATCAATAATAATGTATTATCCACACACATGTAAAAAATAAACTTCAGACTTTTAATGAATATGAAAGTAGTGGGGAGGAAGCAGATGATGTTGCTGATGACCTAGTTATGGATGATGATGTTGAGTTAAACTATATCCCTTCACACCCCACTCCTTCTTCTTCTAATACACATATAGTAGAAACTGAGAGCAATGAATAGATAATCAACAAATCAGCTGTCCCTGGAGGGAAAAAGGATCAGGCTTCCTCCACTGAAAATAACCCTTCTGCTGTTCAATGTGAAGAAACACTGCCAAGTACTGCTTGTAGTATTGCAATATCTAGCCCCTGCACTAGTAGTCCCTGAAGAATGAAGTCTATTAAGTTTATTAAAGGCTTACATGTTGCTTTCAGATGCAGTCTGCTAATGTTTTTTTCAAGTCTTATATTGCCATAGAACACAGCCTACTAACAACTGTTACTTTCAGCTGTGGATTTCTTCACTTCAGCACTCAGCAGGAGCATTGCAAAGGGAATTCACATTGCCATAGATAGCATAGGCGGGAATGGTATCCTTTTGAAATGTCGCCCATTAATGGGCGACCAACAAAACAGTACATTAAAAATGTTGCCTGGTTGAAAAGGGGTGAGATTCTGATGTCGCAGTCTTAAGTGTCGAGACATCAGAATGTCACCCACATAAAGTGTTGAGTAGTTAAATAAAGGGCCTTTGTCTAGCATGCACAGCGGGAGAAACGGGACTCCATCACATTGCACATAATCCCTATACAGTGTTTTTATTTAGTCTGAAATGATGCCCCATTAACAGATTTATTCTTTCACCAAAGACCAGTTTGTGTGATGAATGTGCCCGTGGTAGGAGCCAATTTCAGAAGAAGAACTCTGTGTGATAATGTGGCCGCACCAGTCTCAGGACCACACACAGGGAAATCCCTATACACGATCCTGATGTCGTGTGTAGGAATCACACTCCAGGGCACCACCATTCATGCAATAGTTTTATGGATAATGGTAGAATTCAGATTGCCATAATGAGAAAAGACCTCTGTATGTGGCACATGAGAAAGTTAACAAAGTCACAAAGAAACATTGAAACAGTTTACTGGTTCTGTAGTCCCTTATGAATGAACACAATGTATATATCAAACATGAAAAATATATTGAAAAGATACAATTACAAAAACGATCCAGAATCACTGCAATCTAGATAAGTAATCAAGTAGTTACTATATAACTGACTGAAAGAAATAAAAGAATGTTATTATTAAGCATCTGGTGGAAAACAGGTAAAACATAGCGAATGGTCGGTGAAAAAAAAATGAAAGCCAATGGTGGCCAGACAGTCTAAAGTCATCTATCATAAATGAGGATACCCTGGAGTGTGATTTCCACACGTGGCATCAGGATCGGGGACTGGAATTTCCTGGTGTTCGGTCCTGATGCCTGTGTTGTCACTCGATCACGCTGCTGCACTCTAGATCTAGTTATGTTCTTTCTATGGCCCACCATGTTATATATCACTAGTTACCACAGTGTGATCATTTTTGTAATTGTCTCTTTTCAATATATTTTTCATGTTTCTGTAAACATGTAAATACAACATATAATAATGGGGACAAGGCGCCAGACAATTATGTGAAGTGACATTTAGGCTTGATTATATTAACCCTTTGAGTGCCAAAGAGGTCCACAACACATTGCAAAATGTTGCAGATCTCTCTGGCACTCAAAGGGTAATAACTTTGTCTCACTCCTTTCTCCTGTTACCTCTGCCCTGTTCTGGGCTCTTCCTCTGCCCTGCACTCTTCCTCTGCACCTTGTCCCTGCCCCAAGCAGTACTGTGAGGAGACTGAGAGTTGAACCTGAGAGGAGACTGAGATCTGTCTGGAATGTGGATGACATATCTCAGTCTCCTCTCAGGCAGTTCATTGGTAGTATTGAAAAGGAGGAAGTTTAATGTTTAATGCAGAAATTTTTGCGAGGAACACGGCAAACTTTGGCAAGCATGCGTCTCCTCTACCACTTTCGTGGAAGAATGCATTGGAGTGGACTTGTTGGACTGTGGGGAAGAGAGGTGAGTAGGCAGAACAAAATGTCACTTAAAAAGATAAGAGCAGGATGGTAAGAGCAGGATGCCCCAAAAGTGTGCAATATCTTCCTTGCATGCTACATACTCCATAACATTGCAGTGGATACATATTTATTGGGGGATGTACATCCAGAACCCATTGTTGAGATGTCTGTTCACCAGCCAGAGAATGAAGAGACCATGAAAGCGGCAGAGACACGGGACAGGCTAATTCTTTACTTGTGAGTACAGTGCATGATTTCCCCAGTTTGGCTGACCCTAGTATGAATTATTGTTCCAGCATCACATTTTGAATGTGTTTGGGATTGTTATCCTGCTGAGTGAAACCTGTTCTCCAGCTGCTTGGCTTGATGTGCTCCCCTGTATGGTTAAAGGGTTGCGTTGCTATGTGCGGTACTGACATGGCCTCAACTTTGATTTTATGGTTGTGGGTTGGACATGCAATCAGTTTGTGTTTGTTCAACTATCAGGGGGTGTACTGTGTTCATCCACTGTTAACTGCTGACGTTACTGTTGCAACATGTCTAACATTGTTCAAGAACAAAACAGATGTTTCCATGGCAACGTGATGGTAATCGTTGTTTGTGTGAGGTGAGCATGTTTGAGCATCGCAGCACTAAATGGGTTAACCTTGTGATTTGAAATGAGTTGGCCCTTACTGCATTAGATTTCGGTTTGGCTGTATACCATTATCTCCTTGTTTTAACCCTATCATCACTGTATTGCTTAACATGGAGGACTCACTCATGGCCATGTGTACATAAAAACTGAGATATATTTACCCATATCCATGTGTAAAGCTGCGTGTCAAATGATTTCATGTGCATTTCCGGTGTGGTGATTATTTCATGTTCAATGTGAGGTTGTGCTGTTTCTCTCGTACAGAGAGGATTTGCCTGACATTTCGGAGCTGGACTGTCTGTGGGCGGGGCCAGACTGATATGAATATGGAAATTTCTTCTCTGCAATGGCACATGGGAGTGAAAAACATGACATGAGCAGCAACTGAGAGGCCACACATGCCTTGAGCAAATTACTTCATTTTGCTGTTTCTCGGTGTGCGTTCGTCACATTCTCTTGTTTTCTTAGTCTTCCTATGTGGAAGGGCATCCCAGGCATGGGCCCTTGCTTCCATGTGCCCAGAGGGAATCAGCTGCACCCAACTGATGAGGTCCACAGAGACCAAAACGTACATCTGGGGTTGTGCTGTTTCTCTCGTGCAAAGAGGATTTGCCTGACATTTCGGAGCTGGACTGTCTGTGGGCGGGACTAGACTGATATGAATATGGAAATTTCCTCTCTTCAATGTTTACATGGGAGCAAAAAACGTGACTTGAGCAGCACCTGGGAGGCCACACATGCCTTGAGCAAATTACTTCATTTTGCTCTCTGTCGATGTGCATTTGTCACATTCTCTTGTTTTCCTATATATACATACACATACACACACACTACTGTGTAATGCAGGTGTGAAAAAAAAAATGCTGTAAAGTAAGAATGCTTTCAAAAATAGACATGATAATAGTTTATATTTATCAATTAACAAAATCATAGTGAGGGAACAAAAGAAAAATCTAAATAAAATCAATATTTGGTGTGACCAACTTTTACCTTCAAAACAGTATCCATTCATCTAGGTACACTTGCACACAGTTTGTTAAGAAACTAGGAAGGTGGGATGTTCCAAACATCTTGGAGAACCAACCACAGATCTTCTGTGGATTCAGGTAGTCTCAGTTGCTTATCTCTCTTCATGTAATCCCAGTCCGACTCAATGTTGTTGAGATCAGGGCTCTGTGGGGCCATACCACCACTTCCAGGACTCCTTGTTCTTCTTTATGTTGAAGATAGTTCTGAATGTCTTTGGCTGTATGTTTGGGGTCGTTGTCATGCTAGAGAAAAAATGTGGGGCCAGACAGATACCTCCCTGATGGTACTGCATGATGGATAAGTATCTGTCTGTACATCTCAGCATTGAGGATACCATTATTTCTGACCAAATCCCCAACTCCGTTTGCAGAAATGCAGCCCCAACCTTGTAAGGAACCTCTACCATGCTTCACTGTTGACTGCAGACACAACTGCTCTCAAGCCCTTCAGCTCACAAACTACCTTCTGCTACAGCCAAATATTTCAAATTTTGACACATCAGTCCAGAGCACCTGCTGCCATTTTTCTGCATCCCAGTTCCTGTGTTTTCGTGCATAGTTGAGTTACTTAGCCTTGCTTCCACGTAGGCGATATGGCTTTTTGGCCACAAGTCTTCCATGAAGACCACTTCTTGCCAGACTTTTCTGAACAGTAGATGAGCGTACCAGGGTCCCACTGTTTTCTGCCAATTCTGAGCGGATGTAAATTAGGCGTCAGATGCTCAACTAGGAAAGAGCCTGCAATACAAATTTGCAGGCCCTCTAGAAGTGGTGTCCTACCCAGGGTGCAGTCTCTTTTAGCCCACTAGCGCCTTTCACAGAAAGGAAATATCCTAAAGCTTATCATACTGGTCCTGCCAAAACAGCATTCCAGCCATGACATGTTGCCTGTATATCTCAGCATAGAGGATACCATTAATTCTGACCAAATCCCCAACTACATTTATAGAAATGCAGCCCCAAACTTGCAAGAAACCTCCACTATGCTTTACTGTTGCCTGCAGACACTCATTCTTGTACCGCTCTCCAGCCCTCTGGTGAACTAACTGCCTCCTGCTTCAGAAATTTTACATTTTGACTCCTTATTCCAGAGCACCTGCTGCCATTTTCCTGCACCTCAGTACCTGTGTTTTGTTGAGTCGCTTGACCTTGTTTCCACGTCAGCGGTATGGCTTTTTTGGCCGCAAGTCTTCCATGAAGTCCACTTCTGACCAGTGTTCTCCAGACAGTAGATGGGTGCACCAGAATCCCACTGTTTTCTGCCAATTCTGAGCTGATGGCACTGCTGAACATCTTCCGTTTGTGAAGGGAAGTAAGAAAGATGTGTCTTTCATCTGCTGCACAAAGTTTCCTTGGCTGACCACTGTGTCTACGGTCCTTAACGTTTCCTGTTTCATTGTTCTTCTTCAAAACAGCTTGGACAGCACATCTGGAAACTCCTGTCTGCCTTGAAATTTTTGCCTAGGAGAGACCTTGATGATGCAGTATAACTACCTTGTGTCTTGTTTCTGTGCTCAGTTGTCACAGTGCCTTACCTTGTCCTGAGCTATACGCCCGGGAGCAGGGTTCTAGACTGACGCTCCGGCATCACTAGCCGCATCCCTCTCTGCCTGCGGCCTAGTCTGGTTCCTTATTACTGGCAGCACTGAATCAGGCACTTGTCTGGACGCCTGTTATAGGCCCAGCCTGGGGGACCTAACTGGTCCCTCCTACTCCTTTATAAACTTCTATGGGCCTGTGTATCAGTTACCCTTATGATGTTGTTCTGAGAAGATCATTGATTTGTATTCCTGATTCTGTCACGGAGTGACTAAGAAATAACAACACTGACAAGTACAGATGAACTTAAAATAAAACTTTATTTTAAATATAATAGTGGCAGCAAGGATGCCACAGTAGTTGCAGCAATGAATGACACACAGTGGCAGCAATGAGTGACACAATAATTGGCAGCAGTGAGTAACAAACTTTCACAAGGCCAGGGAGGAACAGTGAACTCGCTTTCCTCACCCTTCACTAGGCTAGTGCGATAGGCCCACGTCTGTACCCATACAACAGAGTAACTCAGGCAACGGCAGCGAGTAGCTCCAGACACTGGAGTACACAGTAGTGACTCTAACTCCACCACCTCCACGAGGCCAGGTGAGGACAGTGTAAGACACTTCCTCAACTCATCACTAGGCAGGTGTGGCTAGTCTCCGAATGGCCCTAGGAACCTACACAGACAGATGGGAGGACAGTGCATAGCACTACCTCAATCTGAGTTGGCAGGAAAATGAAGTGCAACTATACCCTAACGCTAAGGTATACCGAATGCAAAGTAAACGGCACTGAGGGCTTGGTAAGGCAACACACAAACCGGAACGACCACTGGAAGTCAGTACATGGACTGACCAACAAACGCTGCTAGACGTAGTGAGCATAAAATGGGTAGGCACAGGCAGGAAGGATCCCAATAGCTGAGGCTAGGTAGCCGAGGCTGGTAATCGCAACCGGAGCACAACAGAGGGAGATCAGACGGGGATCAGAACCGGAACGGGTAGTCAGCCAAAGCCAGAGGTCAGAGCCGGATCGGGTAGTCAGACGTCGCCAGTGGTCGGAGCCGGATCGGGTAGTCAGACGTAGCCAGAAGTCAGAGCCGGAACGGGTAGTCAGATGGAGCAGGAGTAATACACAGGAACACCAATGGACCAACACAGCACTAGGCTCAGGTACACCACGAAAGGGCAAAGGTAATAGGACATGCTGAGGTTTAAAAGGCATGGCAGGTGGGTGGAGAGATGACATCACAAGCACAGTGACCTATAAGAACAGCGACTCGCATAGAGCGACAGCCAGGAAGTAACAATGTCGCTGTTATAGCAATTATCCGCTGGAGGCAATCATGGGCACCGTGATAGTACCCCCCACTCAATGATCTTCCCCCCCATGGAGGAGACCATACCTTATTGGGAAAATTCATATGAAACCTGTGCAGCAATCTAGGAGCGTGAATATCATTCTGATTTACCCAGGAACGCTCCTCTGGACCACAACCTCTCCAGTGGACAAAATATTGGATGCGCCCCCGCACCCTGCGGCAGTCCAGGATGTTTGGGAACTCATACTCATCCTGATTCTGAATGCGCACTGGACCTGGGACTACAGGAGCGGAAGAGTAGCAGTTGCAGATCAGCGGTTTCAGGAGAGAGACATGAAAAACATTGTGAATGTGCATATTCTTAGGAAGGTCTGTAACGGTTTGTTTGACTCACAGACACAGAGTTAGGATAAAAAACACAGTTTTATTAAATACAATAATACACAAAGAACCCTCACAGGTCCTGTAATATATAACTTATAGTACAGACACACGACAGGTAACTTAGGCTCACACAGGTCCAGCACAAATATAGGAGACAAACAGTTTATGCTGACACGGGTCAGGCAGATGATGACGTTTCCAGGTTTCAGCACTGCAGGAGTTAACGTTCATCAAGATAGGAAAACAGTCCCATATGTGAAGGTATTGAGCTGCTTCTTAAACACGCCAAAGACTGAATTCACAGCGAGTACCAGTCCACTAAAGTAAACAGGAGCGCTACTGGTGCTGACATGGAGGCAACACTTGCAACCGGTCTTGGACAGAGTGGAGTGTAACCAATGGCAATGTACCAGTACAATCACAGAGGCAACACTTGCAACTGGTTTAGACAGAGTGGAGCTTAACCAATGGCAATGTACCGGTGCAATCACGGAGGCAACACTGGCAACCGGTTTAGACAGTGGAGCGCAACCAATGGCAATGTACCGGTGCAATCACGGAGGCAACTCTGGCAACCGGTTTTGACAGAGTGGCGCGTAGCCAATGGCAATGTACCAGTGCAATCACGGAGGCAACACTGGCAACCGGTTTAGACAGAGTGGAGTGCAACCAATGGCAATGTACCGGTGCAATCACGGAGGCAACACTGGCAACCGGTTTTGACAGAATGGAGGACTAAGCCAGAGGCACTCCGTAGAGCCACAATGGAAAAATACTAGGCAAGCCTGCGGGTGCAAAGATGTCAAACAAGGCAAGGCAACGGAAGTCAGAATGTCGCCGAGGCAACCAGGAACAAAACGGAGATCTGCCGAGTTGGAGCCCAGGAGCAGGAACGTCAGCCAGGCCGGGTCAGGATACAGGAGCAGGAACGTCAACCAGTCCGGGTCGGTACATAGGAGCAGGAATGTCAGCCAGGCCGGGTCGATACACAGGAACGAACACTGAAGAATAGTCAGGCAATCCGAGTCAGTACACAGGCGCAGGAACTGGAGAGTAGTCAGGCAAGCCAAGTCGGTAACTGGAAACTTCATAAACAAACGTAGCACTGGCACAGGAACACCACGAAAGGGCAATGTGTGGGTGCAGGAGCCCAGTATATAAAGGCTATACTGGGCAGGCTTAACACAGGGCAACCAATGAGGACCTCACATTGGCTAACTGACAGAAAAAAAAATAAACAAGGAATCACGGGCACCGTGATAAGGTCTAAGGCATAGGGCACAGGGTTAATTCTGCAGAGCACCCAGAAGGGTCCTATAAAACATGGAGCCACCTTATGACAAGGTACTTGCATGTGTAGATTATTGGTGGCCAATCAGACTCTATCCCCCACCTGAAAGACAGGAGTAGGATGCCTCCTGCGATCTACGTATCTCTGGTATCGCTCTGAGGACCTTCGTAAGGCATTCTGAACCTGTGCCCTTGTGGAGCGGAGCTGCTCTATATGCTCATCCAGAGCCGGAATCTCTTGTGCCTGAAATGCATCTGGGAGCAGAGATGGTTGGAACACATAGTTAATCAGGAAGGGAGAGCTCCCGGAAGAGGAGTTTATGGCACAATTCCTGGCAAACTCAGCCCACTGCAACAGGTCAACCCAATTATCATGATGGTCAGAAGCGAAGCAGCGCAATAATTGTTCCAGCACTTGATTGGCTCTTTCCGCAGAACCATTAGTCTGGGGGTGGTAGACAAAAGAGAATAGCAGTTTGATACCCATCTGGTTACAAAACTGACTTCCACTATCAGAAACCACGACCCAGAGCACTCCGTGGAGCCTGAATACCTCCCTGGCAAATACCATAGCCAATTCTTAAGAGGAGGGTAGTCCCTGAAACGGGACAAAATGTGCCATTTTAGAGAATTGATCCACGATCATTAGTATGACTGTGCAGCCCTTGGATCTAGGCAACTCCACCATGAAGTCTAGGGAAATGTGTGACGACGGGCGTTCACCATTAGGAACTGTCTGGAGCATCCCTAGAGGGAGATGCCTAGGAGCTTTGGCATGGGCACAAACAGAACAAGCCTCCACAAAGGCTGCACAATCCGCCCTTAAACTAGGCCACCAAAAAAGCTGCGAAATTGACCAAATGAATTGGTCCCAACCAATGTGCCCAGCTGCATTGGATGAATGACAGGCTTCAAGCAGTTTAGTGCGGATATTGTCAGCAACAAAACATCTTCCACTGGGTTTCTCAACTGGAGCATTACTTTGTGAAGCCAGGATCTCTTCGCCCAGGGTAGAAGTAATGCTAGTACATACAGTAGCCAAAATGCGATCAGGAGGGATAATCTGAACAGGTTCACTTTCAGACTCACGCTCTGGGCCTAATTGTCTAGACAAGGCATCAGCACGAGTATTCTTGGAACCAGGGAGGTATGAAACCACAAAATTAAATCTAGACAGGAATAAAGCCCATCTGGCTTGTCTTGGTGACAGTCTTTTGGCCTCTGATAAGTATGTCAGATTTTTGTGATCCGTTAAGATCAAAATAGGAGCTTTAGTCCCCTCCAGGAGGTGATGCCATTCACGAAGAGCAAGGAAAATGGCAAGCAATTCACGGTCCACAATATCATATAGGCTTTGGGCCTTAGTCATCTTTTTAGAAAAAAATCCACAGGGCATCAGGGGCTTACCAGGCTCGGATCTCTGAGACAGTACTGCCCCTACCCCTGTCTCAGATGCATCCACCTCCAGGGTAAAAGGCAGTGTGGTGTTAGGATGTACCAATACTGGGGCCATCGAAAATGCAGACTTCAAGGCCTTGAAAGCAGTGTTGGCCTCGGGAGATCAAACCGATGGGTTAGCACCTTCATGAGTTAAATCAATCAAGGGTTTGACCAAGGTCGAAAAATTTCAAAATTAATTTTCTATAATAATTTGCAAATCCGAGGAATCTTTGTATGACCTTCAGGCCCACAGGACATGGCCATTGCAAAACTGCCAAGAACTTTTCTGTATCCATGGCAATACCTCCAGCAGAAATAACGTAGCCCAGGAAGGGCACCTGGTCTTTATGAAATTCGCACTTCTCAAGTTTGCAATATAATTTGTTTTCCCTCAGTCTTTGCAGCACAGTAATGACATTCCTCCTATGTGTCTCAGTATCAGGAGAGTGTATCAAGATATGTCCAGGTAAACTACTACACAGGATTGTAGTAGGCTTCTCAAAACATCATTTATGAACTCCTGGAAGACCGCTGGAGCGTAGCATAGCCCAAATGGCATGACCAAATACTCTTAATGGCCACTCCGAGTGTTAAAAGCGGTCTTCCACTCATCGTCCTCCTTGATTCTGATCAAGTTATATGCTGCCCGCAGATTAAGTTTTGTGAATACAGAGGAGCCCTTCAAGTGGTCGAACAATTCCGTAATTAGTGGAATGGGGTATATGTTTTTCACCATCAGTTTGTTCAGACCTCTATAATCGATAAAGGGTCTAAGCTCTCTTTTTCTTCACGAAAAAAAATCCAGCCCCCGTGGGCGAGGAAGATTTCCTAATTATGCCTCTGGATAATGCATCAGTAATGTACTCCTCCATGGCCTTGTTTTCATCCACTGACAGGGGATAGGTGCGGCCTTTGGGAGGTATTGAGTCTGGCATCAAATTAATAGCACAATCATACGGCCTATGTTCTGGTAAGGTGCTAGCCTCCCCCTTACTGAACACCTCACTGAAAGACTAACTCATCATGAAATATCCATATAATAAATATAAATAACATATAAATATAAAGATGAAAGATATAGATAGCAGCAAGAAATGAGAGGGTTCTCCAGTCCCCCTGACACTGGGCCTAAACCCAAAAGTGAAAACACATACAAACAACCAAATCTGCGCTCCTCTATATGCTGTGAATAATGTGTGCCCTGTAATGGGCATATATAATAATCCTTAGTAAATCTAAGTAAAATAAGTGTCCCACAAATTGGCCAATCCGTGTGTAAGCTTACCAACCACGTCAAGGTATCTCACTTTATGGTAAGTCCTACTCTAATACATCTACAAATACTATCTAAATTAAAAATCCCTGAAGAAAATGTTATTTAGATTTACTAAGGATTATTATATATGCCCATTACAGGGCACACATTATTCACAGCATATAGAGGAGCGCAGATTTGGTTGTTTGTGTTTTCACTTTTGGGTTCAGGCCCGGTGTCAGGGGGACTGGAGAACCCTCTCATTTCTTGCTGCTATCTATATCTTTCATCTTTATATTTATATGTTATTTATATTTATCATATGGATATTTCATGATGAGTTAGAGCTGCGAGCTTTCTTCTTTTTCTGTTTTTGTACACATATCTCTTTCAGCTCACTTTAGCAGCTTCTCATTTTATCCACTTAAATCACACAGAAAAAAAAACACATTATCAACTTTACTTTATTTTACCATTCCTTTCCTTTTCTATCCCACTTGGCCTTTAAGAACCAGGCTTTTTGGCCTGTTCCATTGTGTATAACCCCTGTCTGTTTGGTATCAACCATTCCTCACATGACTTGTGGGGAAGGTTATAAATGGAACATAGTTCTCTATGTAATCACTTTATTAATGCAGGCCCATAAGGGCCCTGCACCAGGTAAGTCGTTCATCTACACCTTTTTTATCTTATTGTAAGTCTGCTGTTTTTAATTGCACTACACTGGGACCCACAAATAATAATAAAAACATCAAAATACCATTTAAAGGGTCCCCCTCCGACGCATTTCAAAATAACATTTTTCTTCAGGGATTTTTAATTTAGATAGTATTTGTAGGTGTATTGGAGTAGGACTTACCATAAAGTGAAACACCTTGGCGTGGCTGGTAAGCTTACACACGGATTGGCCAATTTGTGGGACGAAACTCTCACTTATTTTACTTAGATTTACTAAGGATTATTATATATGCCCATTACAGGGCACATATTATTCACAGCATATAGAGGAGCGCAGATTTGGTTGTTTGTATGTGTTTTCACTGAAAGATTGGTACTCTGAGGGTAACGAGGGGGAGGTACACAATATTTTAATAGGTTGCTGTAGACAGGCCCCTTTACAATAGTCAGACCACGATATTATGTCACAAGTCTCCCAATCCATTCTGGGATTATGTCTCTGGAGCCACGGGAATCCCAGAATGATGGCATGGTGTGGAGACTGAATAACCTGAAATTGTAGAGTCTCCACATGGAGAGCTCCTACCCTTAGGGAAAGCGGACAGGTTTTGTGTGTGACATGGGAAGGCTCAAGTGGATGACCGTCAATGGCCTCTACAGCCTATGGAGACTCACGGGGTATCACGGGAATATTGTGTCTTGTCACGAATTCACCATCAATAAAATAAACAGCAGCACCAGAATCGATCAGGGCTGGGGTAGCCACTGAAGAGTTAGTCCAAGAAATCGCTACTTGTAGGATGGGCTTGCTTAGATCCTGATCTGGGGACTGACTCCACCTTGGATCTGTCCCCTCAGAGATCCTAGGTGCGTGCGTTTCCCGGATGCACAGGACAAGCTCATAACATGTGTCCAGCCTTCCCACAATACAGACATAGACCCTCACTACGGCGTAAGGACCGCTCCTCCCGGGACAAACATGTAAAGCCAACCTGCATAGGTGTCACAGTTTGTTACTGTTTGTTAAAGAACACTCAGACAGTTAGGTAAAGTTAAAAGCTTTATTGAAAAATAATGCACACTAGCCCCACTCAGGTCCAGATAAGGTCCATACCAGGTACTTTCCAGATCTGACGCAGGTCAGGGCGAAAATACACACACAGTAATAGTAAGCAAAATAAGTGTGATGATCTTGGACTTGTAGGCAGAGTCACAGCAAAATTCAGGAACAAGAATATCCTTGACAGCCCCACACTGCAATAGGCGACACAGGCAATGGGTAATTGAAGGGCACTTCCCTAGTGGGCTAGGGATAACTGAGGCAGCTCAAATAGTGTACAAGTGGACACTAGACCCTAGACTTCTAGGGTAATGGAGGCAACACTGGCAAGACACTGGCAGAGGACTGACCCTAGGAGAGTAGGGTAAACGGATGCACAACAGACAGGACTCTGGCAGTGACTGAACCCTAGAATGCTAGGGTTGATCGAGGCAACAGATACAGTATTCTGGCAACGGCTAGGCCCTAGAAGACTAGGGTAAACGGAGGCAACACTGAATGGACACTGGCAGCAATTGGACCCTAGAACGCTAGGGTTAACGGAGGCAACGTGGCTGTGACTTAGGTAGTGACTGAACCCTAGAACGCTAGGGTAAACTGAGGCAACACAGACAGGATTCTGGCAGAGACGGAGCCCTAGCACGCTAAGGTTAACGGAGGCAACAGACACCAGATACTGGCAATATAGTGACCCTAAGCCAATAGGGTGAACTGAGGCAATGTGGGCAAAAGTGTGGCACAGACTGGACCCAGATATAAAGGGTTACCGGAGGCAACACAGACACTGGTGAGTGCAGGGACTGACACAGGCTCCAGGAGACTATAAGAGCGGTAAGCGAGCAGGAGAGATAGGAACGTAACGTAACCGGTCCACAACCGGTGTCTCCCTGTCGGTACACAGAGGTAATAATCTAGTCCCGTGAACAACTGAGCTAGAAGCACAACCAGGTCGGCACACACGGACTACAGCCAGTCAGGAGAACCACCAGACACTAGCCCAGCCAGACTGGTGATAACGGATAGTCAGCCAGTCCTTAGTCATTAACGGAATCGGATACTCAGCCAAGCCAGTTTGGTACACAAGGAGTTAGTCAGCCAGTCCTAGTCAGCAACGGAATCAGACACTCAGCCAAGCCAGTTCGGTAAACAAGGAGTTAGTCAGCCGGTCCAAGGTCAGCAACGGAATCGGATCACAGGAGCATCAGGCACTAAGTGTAGTCAGACGAGCCGGGTCATACACGGAAACAGGAAACAAGAACTACTAGTCGCTAGGTACGGGTACACCACGAAAGGGCACCGGTATAATGACAGAAGGGCGTATATAAAGACAAGGCCCAGGGAGGAGTCATAGCGCAGGACCAATAACAATGCAGCTAGACCAAACCCGGAAGTAACAATGTCGCTAGACAGAATCACGGCACCATGATAGTACCCCCCTCTCAACCCCCCCCCCGTCTTGAGGAGGGACTAGGCTTAGCTGGAAACTTAGCATGGAATCTGAGCAACAATAGTGGAGCATGGATGTCAGAGTGGTTCACCCATGAGCGTTCCTCTGGGCCATATCCCTTCCAGTGCACCAAGTATTGGATCTGCCTACGAAATCTACGAGAGTCAATGATGCTCTGAACTTCATATTCATCATGATCCTCAATACGCACTGGAGCAGGAACAGCCAGAGAGGTGGTATAACGGTTACACACCAGGGTTTGAGGAGGGATACATGGAACACACTGTGAATCCTCATGGAGGGAGGTAACTCTAGGGCATAGGCTACAGGGTTAACTTTGCCAAGCACCCGGAACAGACCTACAAATCGGGGAGCCAACTTGCCACAGGGAACTTGCAGTTTTAAGTTTCTGGAGGACAACCATACCCGGTCCCCCACTTGGAACATGGGGGCCGGCAGACGTCTATTATTGGCATGCCGCTGAACTCGTTGAAACGAATCACTGAGAGAACTCTGGACTTGTGCCCAAATGGCGTGGAGTTGCCTAATGTGCTCATCTAGAGCCGGAATCTGCTGTGCTTGAAATGTGTCTGGAAGCAAGCACGGTTAGAACCTATAGTTGATGTGAAAGGGTGGGCTCCCAGAGGAAGAGCACACGGCACAATTTCTGGTGAACTCAGACCATGGCAACAAATCCGCCCAGTTATCGTGATGGTTGGAGATAAAACATCGCAAAAACTGTTCCAACCCCTGGTTGGAGCGTTCAGCGGCCCCATTCGTCTGGGGGTGGTAAGCAGAGGAAAATGACAACTGGATGCCCATTTGGTCACAGAATGCCCTCCAGAACCTGTATAGAAATTGACTCCCACGATCAGAGACAAGGACCTTGGGTACCCCATGAAGCCAAAACACTTCTCTCCCAAAAACTATGGCCAATGTCTCAGCCAAGGGCAAGCCAGGGAGTGCCACAAAATGAGCCATCTTCGAGAATCTGTCAACCACCATAAGAATGACTGTGTAACCATTAGAGGCAGGCAGTTCTCCCATAAAATCAATTGACACACGTGACCATGGGTGGTCGCCATTAGGAACAGCTTGCAAGAGCCCCACTGGGAGGTGCCTTGGGGACTTGGAGCGGACACAAACTGTACAAGCTGCCGTGAACGCTGCACAATCCTCCCTTAGTGTAGGCCACCAGAATATTCGGGAAAACGACCATATCAGTTGGTTCTTGCCTACATGGCCGGCAGCACGGGATGTGTGATAATTTTCCATTAACTTGGCCCGAAAGGGTTCATCCACAAAGCACTTCCCCATGGGTTTCTCAGGAGGGGCATTGGCCTGGGCTGGCAAAATCTCTTGACCCAATGGGGATGTGATGCTGGTGCGTAGAGTGGCAAGGATGCGATCCGGAGGTATAACAGGCACAGACGCCGACTCGGACTCCAGATCTGTACCAAATTGTCTGGATAAGGCGTCTGCCTTAATATTCTTAGTGCCCGGTAAGTACGATAATATGAAATTGAAACATGACAAGAACGAGGCCCATCTGGCTTGTCAAGGGTATAACATTTTGGGCTCCGAGAGGTAGGTAAGGTTTTTGTGGTCTGTAAGAATCAAAATCGGTACCCTAGTGCCCTCTAACAGATGGAGCCACTCACGAAGTGCCAAAATAATTGCCAATAATTTGCGATCCCCAATGTCGTAGAAACTCTGGGCCTTAGTCATTTTCTTTGAAAAAAAAAACAGATGGCATTAATGTCTTCCCAGGACCCGATCTCTGCGACTGTACTGCCCCTACACCAGTCTCGGAGGCGTCTGCTTCCAGAGTAAATGGCATACTGGGCATCGGATGTGACAGAACTGGTGCTGAGGATAATGCAGATTTCAGAGAATCATACGCCTTTACCGCTTCAGGGGACCATGCTGAAGCATTAGCACCCTTGTGCGTCATGTCAGTCAATGGCTTTACAATCATAGAGTAGTCACGGATACATTTTCTATAATAATTTGCAAAGCCCAGGAACCGCTGCAAGGGTTTCAGGCCAATGGGATGTGGCCACTGCAACACAGCAGACAGTTTGTCTTTGTCCAATGCAATGCCATCTTTGCCAATCACGTAGCCTAGGAATGGCACCTTGGATCTATGGAATTCGCATTTATCCAGTTTGCAGTATAACTTATTTTCTCTCAACTTCTGTAGTACCGCTTTAACATGTTCCCTGTGAGTCTCTAGGTCAGCGGAATAAATCAGAATATCGTCCAGGTAGACCACTACACAGGACTGTAACATGTCCCTAAGAACATCGTTGATAAACTCTTGGAATACCGCCGCGGCATTGCATAGCCCAAAGGGCATCACTAGATACTCGTAATGCCCTGTTTGAGTGTTAAAGGTGGATTTTCACTTGTCACCTTCCTTTATTCTGACCAAATTATATGCCGCCCTTAAATAGAGTTTGGTGAAAATGGAAGCGCCCTTGAGTCGATCAAACAATTCCGTTATGAGTGGAATGGGGTAGGCATTTTTGATCATTATCTTGTTCAGACCCCTGTAATCAATACAGGGTCTGATTTCCCCATTTTTCTTTTTCACAAAAAAGAATCCAGCCCCCGCGGACGAGGAAGACATACAAATTATGCCCGTGCCAGGGCATCAGAGATATATTCCTCCATTGCCTGATTTTCCTCACAGGACAATGGGTAGGTTCTACCCTTAGGCAGCATTGAACCGGGCACAATATTAATAGCACAGTCATAAGGGCGATGCTGTGGAAAGGTGCTAGCTCTTCCCTTACTGAATACATCACTGAATGATTGGTATTCAAGCGGTAAGGAGGGAGAGGTACACAGAATTTTGGTAGGTTGTAGTAAACACTGTGTCGTACAGAACTCAGACCAGGCCAGAATCTCACAGGATCTCCAATCTATTCTGGGGTTGTGTGTTTGCAGCCATGGGAGGCCCAGAATAATTGCATAGTGTGGAGACTGGATGATCTAGAATTTCAGAGTCTCCGTGTAGAGGGCTCCAATACGAACAACCAAGGGGCAGGTCTCCTGGGTGACCTGAGGAGGTACCAAAGATCTCCCATCAATGGCCTCAATATTTAGTGGAGATTCCATCTTAATCAATGGGATATTGTGACAGTCAGCGAAGTCTTTATCCATAAAGTAACCGGCGGCGCCGGAATCGATCGGGGCGGAAGCAACAAAGGAAGACCGAGCCCAGGATGACAGGACCTCCACCACCGGTTTATTCTGGGTGCCCTCTGGGGACTGGTATACTCCAACTAGGATCTGTCTCCTACAAGATCCTAGGTACGTTTGTTTCCTGGCCATACTGGACAAGAGCGTAACATGTGGCCAGACTTGCCTCAATACAGGCACAAGCCTTGCCTGCGTCAGAACAGTCGTTCTTCTTTGGATAACCGGGTGAACCCCACTTGCATAGGTTCACTACTACAGTTTGTGGTGCCCGGAGGCGTGGGAGGAGAGGGAGGTATGGGTGGGCAATTAAGGTTAGGCAACCCACCCGTGGTTGGCCTCTGTGTGCGATCTTTATACAGACTCCTCTGCCTTATGCGAGTATTGATTAAGGTAGTATATTCAATGAATCTGTCCAGCCCATCTGGCAATTCACGTGCAGCTATCTCATCCTTTATTTTGTCATCGAGGCCTTGTGCAAATGCCTCCACAAGGGCCTCATCGTTCCAGCCAACCTCTGCAGCGAGTGTGCGAAATTCTATGGCATAATTCGCAACCGTACGTGCGCTCTGCTGGATTCTCATTAAACGTTTTGCTGCAGAGGTGGCACGCCCAGGAACATCGAATACATTACGGAAGGTCCTTACGAACTCATTAAAGTTTGTAGTGATAGGTTTGCCCGTTTTCCATATTGGGTCTGCCCAGGCTAGTGCTCGACCAGTCAACAATGAAATCATGAATCCCACCTTACTTCTTTCGCTCGGAAAAGCCTGGGGTAACAGTTCCAAAAAAATTTCTAGCTGCTTTAGGAACCCCCGGCATAAGGTGGGATCCCCATCATATCTCAATGGGAGGGGAGCCGTGGCTGACAACCCTCTATTCGGCATACTGGGGTTCAAGGTTTGGGACACAGGTGCCAAAACTAGGGTGGCCACCGATGCCTGCACAGGTTTGTCTAGGTGAGCGGTACATTCCAGGACAGTTTGCACAGCCAGCGACAATTGATCCAGACGTTGCTCATGCGCATCCATTGGCAGGAATGAGTAACACAACAGTGGCAGCAATGAGTGACAGGACAGTTGGCAGTAATGAGTAACACACTTTCACAAGGCCAGGGAGGAACAGTGAACTCACTTTCCTCACCCTTCACTAGGCTAGTGCGATAGGCCCACGTCTGTACCCAGACTATAGCGTATCTGAGGCAACGGCTGCAAGTAGCTCCAGACACTGGCGCACACAGTAGTGACTAACTCCACCACCTCCATGAGGCCAGGTGACGACAGTGCAAGACACTTCCTCAACCCTTCACTAGCCAGGTGTGGCTAGTCTCCGAATGGTCCTAGGATCCTTCACAGACAGATGGGAGGACAGTGCATAGTACTACCTCAATCTGAGTTGGCAGGAAAATGAAGCGCAACTATACCCTAATGCTAGGGTATACCGAATGCAAAGTAAACGGCACTGATGGCTTGGTAAGGCAACACACAAACTGGAACAACCACTGGAGGTCAGTACATGGACTGACCGACAAACGCTGCTAGACGTAGTGAGCGTAGAAATGAGTAGGCACCGGAAGCAAGGATCCTAATAGCCGAGGCTAGGTAGCAGAGGCTGGTAATCGCAAACAGAGTGCAACAGAGGTAGAGTAACCGAAGGCACCCGGGGATCAGAACCGGAACGGGTAGTCAGCTAAAGCCACAGGTCAGAGCCAGATCGGGTAGTCAGACGTCGCCAGTGGTTGGAGCCGGATCGGGTAGTCAGACGTAGCCAGAAGTCAGAGCCGGAACGGGTAGTCAGACGGAGCAGGAGTAATACACAGGAACACCAATGGACCAACACAGCACTAGGCTCAGATACACCACGAAAGGGCAAAGGTAATAGGACATGCTGAGGTTTAAAAGGCCTGGCAGGTGGGCGGAGAGATGACACCACAAGCACAGTGACCTATAAGAACAGAGACTCGCATAGAGCGACAGCCAGGAAGTAACAATGTCGTTGTTACAGCAATTACCCACTGGAGGCAATCACGTGCACCGTGATAGATTCCTGTGTATGACCCTGCTTGTCTATCCATCCATCCTGGTGTTGACCTGTGGCTCTGTCTGACCATTCTCTGTGAGCGTTCCGATTTGGCATACACATCCTTTCTGGTGCAAACCTGTGGCTCTGGCTGACTACCCGCTCCATGTATGACTGGCTTGTCTGACTACCCATCCTGGTGTTGACCTGGGGCTCTGTCTGCTGCACATCCAGCATACCAGTGCTTTAGTGGATATCCTATCTGGTCCAAACCTGTGGCTCTGGCTGACTACCTGCTCCGTGTATGACCTGGCCTGTCTGACTATCCTAGCTGGTGCTGACTAGGGGCTCTGTCTGTTTCCTATGTATGTTGGCTCCCACTCCACAGGCATCCATCCTAGTGCATACCTGGGGCTCTATCAGTCTCCTATCTTACTGACTAGAAGCGTGAGTCAGTAGTCTCCTTGGTTGCGTTCATTATTGGAGACATCTCTCCTAGACTGACTGCAGGCTGAATCAGTGCTAGTCCGTTGGGCGTTTCTCCATATACAGAGGCTACAATGGGCTGAGGCCTAGTCTCTAGCAGTAGTGGTGGATCTAAAGGCAGACTCCTATTTCATAGAGTCGAAGCCTCTTCGGTCACCCTCTGCCTGTTGTTATTTATCTTTTTGCATTATTGTTATTATTATTCTAATAAAGTGATATTAACTATACCGTCTGACTCCTTGTCTTGCTTACCAAATGTAACATCAGTCTTGCCATGGTGTATGACTTTTGACATTAACCTGTCTTCAGCGATCTCAACTTGTTAGCTGAGTTTAGCTGTTCCTCACCCAGGTTTATTCCTCCTATAAAGTTGCTTCTGTTTCAGTTAATGATTGTTTCAACCCACATATTAAACTGATGATCATTAGCACCTGTTTGGCTCCTCTAGACTGTAAGCTCTCACAAGCAGGGTCCTCTGATCCTTCTGTTCTCCACATTTGATTGTACTATTTAATACCTCTGTATGTCTATTCCCTACTGTAAAGCACTTCAGAATTTGTTGGCGCTATATAAATAAAGATTAATAATAATAATAAATGTTTAATCATACACCTGACTATATGCCTACAAAATCCCTGACATTGTGCACGTGTACCTAGAAGAATTGATGCTGTTTTGAAGGCAAAGGGTGGTCACACCAAATATTGCTTTAATTTAGATTGTTCTTCTGTTCACTCAGCATGTATTTTGTTAATTGCTAAAAATAACTATTAACATGTCTATTTTTGAAGCATTCTTAATTTAAAGCATTTTTTTCATACCTAACACTTTTGCGCATTACTGTATATAATATTTTATATATATACACTAGTGTAAAAGCCCGTGTACACGGGACAAGGTCCGGGTAATGTTAACCATTTGAGTGCCAGAGGGGTGCGCAATGCATTGCAAAGGGTTAAGAGGCCACTACCTCACTGCTCCATGCGATGCAGTCTTGCGTTGCCTCATTCACACCATGCAATAATGCGCAGTAGAGACTGCCCGAACGTGGGCAGTCTCTACTGCGCATGACTGCATTGTGACTAACATCCTAGCGAATTATTATATAGGAGATATATATATATATATATATATTACATCAGATACTTATCTGAAATAAGGTGCACATCCCTTATAGTATGCATAAAGGATGTACTCAGACTTGGCTGCAGTGAAGAGACAGCACCCCAAATATTTGAAAGAAGAAAGGTGAGATTTATTCTACTATTTGTTCCATACACCAAATGTTTTCAGTCATCCGAGGGACCTTCATCAGGGTAACCAGTATAGCTACACCAACCCTAATATATACATTATTTACCTACCCAAAGACCACCTCTTTCATCCAATATGGCCGTAGGAATTGCCCCCACATGTAACACCAACTCCAGAGACCAGACAATAACATCACTCCATAGAGGCTGGCCCCCAGGCTTCATTGGAGGAAAATTTGCTAATTGACCTCAAAATAAATGAAAATACATCAAAAGATAAAAAAACACAAAATGAACGGATGATTCAAAATTAGTAATCCTATTGAAATAAAATGATATTATAACATCAAGAATTATATCAGAGCGGTACAAAGCGCCAGGAGAATCAAGTCCGTTGACTACACGGGCTGCTCTCTGGCGCAGTGCAGATCATTTGTATGTATAAAATAACCAAAATAAAAAACAATGAACGTAGACACAACATAGTATAAAGAGGCATACTAATATACTGGCAAAAGCCTAACAAGGCAAGCCCGTTATGCTACACAGGCTGGTTTCCAATGCATTGCAACACATTTATAAGTCAGTCTCAGAGGAAATGCTGGCTGAAAGCAACCCTCCGATGTAACTAGAGAGTGAAAGAATATGCAAAAAAAAGTTACAGTTGCTATGTTCTTCAAAACATTCAAGTTAATGCCCTTACAGTTAGCCACAGTGATGATGAAGTTGAAGACTTTTATGTTGATATATTATTCCTCTACAAACAGAACAATTACCACTACAATTTTATAATGGGGAATTTCAATGCAAATATTGGTAAGATCCAAAATGGTGGAAAATCGACTGGACCACGTGGAACTGGAAAAAGAAACCATAGAGGCAACCACCTAATCGAATTTGCAGAACAAAATTTGTATATTATAAATTAATTCTACAGGAAAAAGGCCCAGAGAAAATGGACATGGAAAAATCCTAATGTAATACAAGTAAAATCAACTTCATACTTGCAAATAATAAAACGATATTCACTGACTGCTTAGTCTTAAATTGCTTTAATGCTGGAAGTGACCATCATCTAAAGAGAGCAAGAAAGAAAGAAAATTATCAAGTCAACAAACATGAAGATCGACACTAGCCAGTTATTGAAGAATCATAAGAATTTTGAGTTAGAACTAATTGCATCAGTGTACTGCAAAACCTTCCAGGCACATACATTTCAAACCACAATGAAAAAGTTATTGAGGCATTGCCCATGCCCTTGCACCTACTGTGTAACAAGAAAAACCAAACAGAATATAGAAAGAAACAGTTGCCATGAGGAAAAAGTGATGCAAAATTAAGAGAAACCGTTATATTAGAAACAGGGTAGAAAATATAGAAATGTGCAAGACAAGAAGGAAGTGTATAAAAGAAGAAACGTGCAAGCTCAAAGAAGCTGCAATAAAATCAATAAAAAATGGCACATCATCTGGGCCTGATAAAGTCACTATTGAAATGCTGAAAGTAGGAGGATGACACCTATTCAAAGTTCAAGCCAAATTATTTTCAAAATACACACTACTCGGCAAAATGCATGAAACATGGAAAAAGGCAGAAGTCAGCCTACTGCACAAAAAAAGGTGATAAGGTGGATCAAAAAACAACCAACCAATAAGCCTACTGCAAATCATTTCAATGTTTTTACATTAGTACTATCAAAAAGATATAACCTAAAGAACAAGCAGGGTTCATGAGCTGTTTCAGTACAGTGGACCACATCCAGGCGGTGCAACAAATTATACAGCAGCATAATGAATACTATATTCCATTATGCATAGCTTTAATTGGCTAACGAAAGGCTTTTGACTCAAAAAAAGCAATAATAAATGCCTTGATCTACCAAGGAATAACACATGAGAGTTGCTACCATGTTAGCTGTATAGGCGGCAAATATAGTCAAGTTGATACCTTTATTGGCTAACTAAGCAAAGTTAGGGTGCAAGCTTTCAAGACCTCTTGGGTCTCTTCCTCAGGCATGTTATACAGACAAACATATGGGACTGTTTCACACTCAGAGGGACAAAAAAATGGGAGGTTAAATTAATGCTCCAGTTTAATGCTTTAATAATGGTCTGAACAGAGACAGAGAATTTCTGTCACATTATCACACTGTGGATTAACCTTTACAACAGTCCCACTGGGATCGTAAATACCTATGACTCATCAGAGGAAGACTGCAATTTACATCATACTCATCTACCATTGACTGATCAAAGAACTTGGGTCGGGACTGAGCTTTTCTTATCTGATTTCCATTCTAAAAAATGAAATGTGTACTTGTGTTTAAGAGAGATGTTTTTATATTTATATGTATAACATGCCTGAGGAAGAGACCTAAGAGGTCTTGAAAGCTTGCATCCTAAATTTGCTTATCAAATAAAGAATGGTAGGGGAAGTATTTGAGAGCATCCAGACTAGCAGTCAAGGGAGCCCACACCATTCCTCTGGCTCTGGGAGTCCTCCACCCCTTCCCTTCACTACAGTGTCCAAGTGGAACATGATCCTGAAGAAGCCAGAACTGGTGTTGGGGGGGGAGCAGGCGCAGAATTAATAACACCACCAACAGGAGCACACATGAGCTGCCTGTGCTTTCAGGTCAAAAATAAATTCCAAGTGTGACATTAGGTGATCCTCTGTCACATTGCTCTTCACCTCCTCCTAGCAGCAGTGAGATGTCTGTAATAAAGCAACAGCAGCAGCACATAGGGAGCGGGACTGGTGATGATGATGGTAGAGAAGCTGGGGTGGAAGAGACATTGATGACCTTTTTATCAGAAACTGAGAAGGAATGGGAGTGTCACAGAGTGACTAAAGAAATAAAGACACTTGACGAGTACAAATAAAATTAAATAAAATGTATTTAAACACAATAGTAGTAGCAATGATAATACACTTTCAAGAGACCAGGGAAGAACAGTGCACACGCTTTCTTCACCATTCACTAGGCAAGTGTGATATGACCCACGTCTGTACCCTAACGCTAGGGTAAACCCAGGCAACAGGAGCGAGGAACTCCAGAACACTGGAGCAACACTTATTGACTCAGACTCCACCACCTTCTCAAGGCCAGGTGTGAGGACAGTGCAAGACACTTCACTAGGCAGGTGTAGCCCTTAGTAACCTTCACAAGACTAGATAGGAGGACAGTGCACAGCGCTTCCTCGATCTTTCACCAGGCAGGTTAACAATAGCGCAACTATACCCTACCGCTAGGGTATACCAGAGGCAAGGTAAAACGGCACCTAAAACGCTAGGTGAGGCAACAACCCAACAGGACTTAAACCACAGGAAGTCAGTGACACGGACTGACAAGCACTGCTACAGGGGTAGCCAGCGCTGTGATAATGGTAGGCCCAGGCAACAAGGATATCAATAGTCGGAGCTGGGTAGCCGAGGCTAGTAGTAAACAAGCCGGAGAGCAACAAAGGAAGAGTAGTCAGATGAAGCCAGTAGTCTGCACTGGATCAGGTAGTCATACGAAGCCAGGAGTCAGAGCCGGATCGGGTAGTCAGGAGAAGCCAGGAGTCAGAGCCGGATCGGGTAGTCAGACGTAGCCAGGAGTCAGAGCCGGATCGGGTAGTCAGAGTAACAGGAGTAGCAGGAGTAATACACAGGAACTAGCAAATGTACCAACACAGCACTAGGCTCAGGTACAACACAAAAGGGCACTGGTAACTGGAAGTGCTGAGGCCTTTAAGGCCTAGTAGGTGGGCGGAGAGATGACATCACTAAATCAGTGACCTATAAGAACAGCGACTTGCATAGAGCGACAGCCAGGAAGTAACAAGGTCGCTGTTACAGCAACTAAACACTGGAGGCAATCACAGGCACCGTGATAGTACCCCCACTCAACAATCTCCCCCCGTGGAGGAGACCATACCTTATTAGGAAATTTCATATGAAATCTGTGCAGCAATCTAGGAGAGTGAATATCACACTAATTTACCCAGGAACGCTCCTCTGGGCCATAACCTTTCCAATGGACAAAATATTGGATGCACTCCCCGGACCTTGTAGTCCAGAATGCTTTGAATCTCATACTCATCCTGATTTTGAATGCGCACTGGACCAGGTACTACAGGAGCGGATGAGTAGTGGTTACAGTCCAATGGCTTCAGGAGTGAGACATGAAAGACATTGTGAATGCGCATGTTCCTAGGAAAGTGTAAAGCATAAGACACAGGGATTATTCTGCGAAGCACCCGGAAAGGTCCTATGAAATTTGGAGCCATCTTATGACACGGTACTTGCATGTACAGATTTTTGGAGGCCAACCAGACTCCATCCCCCACCTTAAAGACAGGAGCAGGATGCCTCCTGCGATCTGCGTGTCTCTGATAGTGCTCTGAGGACCTTCGTAAGGCATTCTGAACCTGTGCCATGTGGAGCGTAGCTGCCGAATATGCTCATCCAGAGCCGGAATATCCTGTGCTTGAAATGAATCCGGGATCAGAGATGGTTGGAACCCATAGTTAATCAGGAACGGAGAGCTTCCGGACAAGGAGTTTATGGCACAATTCCTGGCAAACTCAGCCCACGGCAACAGGTCAACCCAATTATCATGATGGCCAGAAGTGAAGTAGTGAAGGAATTGTTCCAACCCCTGATTGGCTCTTTCCGCAGCACCATTAGTCTGGGGATGGTAGGCAGAGGAAAATGACAGTTTGATGGTCACAGAAGGCCCTCCAAAACCTTGATACAAACTGACTTCCACGATCAGAAACCAAGACTCGGGGTACTCCGTGGAGCCTGAATACCTCCCTGGCAAATACCATAGCCAACTCCTTGGAGGAAGGTAGACCCTGGAGCGGGATGAAATGTGCTATTTTGAAAAATTTATCCACTATCATTAGTATGACCGTACAGCCCTTGGATCTAGGCAGTTCCACCATAAAATCTATGTAAATGTGTGACCATGGGCGCTCGCCATTCGGAACTGTCTGGAGCAGCCCTAGATGCCTGGGAGCTCTGGCACGAGCACAAACTGAACAAGCCTCCACAAAGGCTGCACAATCTGCTCTTAAACTAGACCACCAGAAGAGCTGTGAAATTGACCAAATTAATTGGTCCCGACTGATGTGTCCAGCTGCCTTGGACGAATCATAGGTTTCGAGTAGCGTAGTATGGAGATTCTCTGCTACAAAACATTTGCCACTGGGTTTCTCTACTGGAGCATTACTATTACGGTGCCCGTGCTCTTTTTGTTTTTGTTTTTTGGGTTCTCTGTCAGTCTAGTCTGTGCCTTGCTCCCATTGGCTACCGTGTGTTAGTCCCGCCCAGTGTGATCTTTATATACTGTTAGAAAAAAGCACACAAAAGGAGGCGCTTCTAGTGTAGTATGTTAGAGTTTCTAATGTATCAAATTTACAAGTATATTACTCAGTAAGAAACGTATGTCTCCACTGAGATTCAGGCTTGTAGGGAACTCAGACCGTCCCCAGGTCCACTCCACCTCAGAGTGCTAGATTCAATGGCTGCACCTCTTCCTCATCCACAATCGGGAGATAAATAAATAGAAACACAGAGAAAAACAGAGGGCGCCCAATAGTGCCTGTAAATGTAGTACTTGATCCAAAGATTAGATTTAGAGAGATATTATACTCACAATTTAAAGATGCTGGTTACACTGGCTTATGCCCAAACCAGCTACAGAGCCTATGGGGAATTTTTAATCTGTCCAATGTTGAGGGATTAACAGGAACAACAGAAATATATATAGATGTATTCCTCCAGGGTATATATGGAACAGGCTGCTCAATGTCTAAAAAAACATATTTATTTAAAAACAAAAATAACAGACCAATTTTAAATAGTTAATAAATCCAGTTATGTGACGTTTAGCAGTTTGAAAACTGCTTTATCAAACCAATTGTTTTTCTTTTGTTGTTTGTTTTGCTTTTGGTATATTGTTAACAACCAATTGGTTTGATAAAGCAGTTTTCAAACTGCGAAACATCACATAACTGGATTTATTAACTATTTAAAATTGGTCTGTTATTTTTATTTTTAAATAAATACGTTTTTTTAGACATTGAGCACCCTGTTCCATATATACCCTGGAGGAATACATCTATATATATTTCTGTTGTTCCTGTTAATCCCTCAACATTGGACAATCTGAGTGGGGACAGATTAAAAATTCCCCATAGGCTCTGTAGCTGGTTTGGGCATAAGCCAGTGTAACCAGCATCTTTAAATTGTCAGTATAATATCTCTCTAAATCTAATCTTTGGATCAAGTACTACATTTACAGGTACTATTGGGCGCCCTCTGTTTTTCCCTGTGTTTCTCTTTATATACTGGGCTAGGGGCACCCCTCCGGTGCCCTTTCTTGGTGTTCCTGTGCCAGTGCTTAATTCTGCTCAGCGTTTCCCAGTGTACCGACTCGGCCTGCCTGACTACTCTGCATACTGTCTGCAGCCCTTGTATACTGAGCCGGATTGCCTGACTATTCTCTGAGGTTCCTGCTCCGTGATTGGACCCGGCTTGGCTGACGTTCCTGCTCCGTGATCCTGACCCGACTTGGCTGACGTTCCTGCTCCGTGATCCGACCCGGCTTGGCTGACGTTCCTGCTCCGTGTATCTTCCCGGCTTGTTTGGAGTTCCTGTGCTGTGTCGCCTGGGCAACATTCTGACTGTCTGGCAAGTGGGTCATTTCCTTGTGCAGAGTATCAGCGGCCAGTCTCCGTTATCACTCCGGCTGTTGAGCCACTGGTTGCCTCCGGTTAAACTTGTGCAGAGTGAAAGTGTTGTCTCTGTTACTGCTACGGCAGTTTACCTTGGGCCTAGTCTCCGTTATTGCCTCTGCTCAGCAAGTGTCTGCCTCCGTTACCACTCCGGCTGTTGAGCCACCGGTTACCTCCGGTTAAACTTGTGCAGAGTGCAAGTGTTGTCTCCGTTACTGCTATGCAGTTTACCTTGGTCCTAGTCTCCATTATTGCCTCTGCTCAGCAAGTGTCTGGCTCCGTTACCACACTGGCTGCGGAGCCACCGGTTGTCTCTGGTTAAACTTGTGCAGAGTGCAAGTGTTGTCTCCGTTACTGCTATGGCAGTTTACCTTGGTCCTAGTCTCCGTTATTGCCTCTGCTCAGCAAGTGTCTGCCTCCATTACCACTCCGGCTGTGGAGCCACCGGTTGCCTCCGGTTTTACTTGTGCAGAGTGAAAGTGTTGTCTCCGTTACTGCCACGGCAGTTTACCTTGGGCCTAGTCTCCGTTATTGCCTCTGCTCAGCAAGTGTCTGTCTCTGTTACCACTTTGGCTGTTGAGCCACTGGTTGCCTCCTGTTAACTGTGCAGTGTGCAAGTGTTGCCTCCGTTACTGCTCCAGCGGTACCTCACATATCGCTGTTTCCAGTAGTGCCTTACAGCTCATGCCAGCTCTGCTATCTGGCTATTGGCGTTATCAATTCCTCAGCTGTTTATGTGCAGAGAGCCCCATCACTGACCTCTCTGCACATGGGACTCTTTACTCTCTGAAGTCCATTAACCCATTCAAGACCTTGCTTCTGGGAAGCCATCACTCTGCCTGACCTACATAGTAACATAGTAAATTAGGTTGAAAAAAGACACAAGTCCATCAATTTCAACCTTCGCTTCATACCTCAGTAACTAAGAATTTTATAGCTTTCCTGCTACCAATTAAATTAGTCTTTATCAGACCTTCCTGATCTGCCTACTGATAAACAGTATAACTCTGTATGTTCCCTTTTGAAAGAAATGTATCTAATCTTCTCTTAAATGTGTCCATTGTATCTGCCATAACTACCTCCCTGGGCAATGAATTCCACAATTTGACAGACCTTACCGTAAAAAAACCCTTCCTCTGCTGAAGTTTAAACCTCCTTTCCTCTAATCTCAAGAGGTGTCCCCTGGTCACCTGAGCAGGCCTTGGAATAAATAGCTCACCGCAGAGATCCTTGTATTGACCTCTCATATACTTGTACAATGTGATAAGGTCTCCTCTTAGTCGTCTTTTCTCTAGAGTAAATAAACCAAGTTTGTTTAGTCGTTCCTCATATGTCAAGTCCTCCATTCCCTTAATTAATTTTGTTGCTCTCCGCTGTACCCTCTCTAGTTCTAGTATATCCTTTTTCAGAACCGGTGCCCAAAATTGCACTGCATACTCAAGGTGAGGTCTTACCAATGATTTGTATAATGGCAAAATAATGTTATCCACTCTTGCTTCAATACCTCTTTTTATGCAAGACAGGACTTTGTTTGCCTTTGCTACTGCTGTTTGACACTGGTCACTGTTTCCAAGTTTGTAGTTGACAAGGATACCCAGGTCTTTTTCTAGCAACGAGTCACCTAAAATTATTCCATTAAGTTTATAAGTAGCCTTGGGATTGTTTCCTCCCAAATGCATGACTTTACACTTCCCCACATTAAACTTCATATTCCACATGTTTGCCCAATCTGACATTGTATGTAAGTCCCTCTGTAGAGAGAAAATATCCTGTTCTGAATTAATGACTTTGCATAATTTAGTATCATCTGCAAATATTGATATTTTGCTTTCTATATCTATTTCCAGGTCATTTATAAACATGTTAAAAAGCAGCGGACCCAATACTGAACCCTGAGGTACTCCACTCTCCACTTTAACTATACTGGAGAATTTTCCATTTACAACCACACACTGTTCCCTATCCTTCAACCAGTTTTGTATCCAATTGCAAAGGTTATCTCCTAGCCCCAATTTCCTTATTTTATACACCAGCCTTCTGTGTGGTACTGTATCAAATGCCTTTGCAAAGTCTAGATATACTACATCTACTGCCTTGCCATTGTCAAGGTTGCTGCTTACCTCCTCATAGAAGCTGAAAAGATTAGTTTGGCATGACCTATTCTTCATAAAACCATGTTGATTTGTGCTAATGATCTTATTTTTTGTGTTGTAATCCTGAATATAGTCCCTTATTATGCCTTCTAATAGTTTTCCCACTACAGAGGTCAAACTCACTGGTCTATAATTCCCAGGTTCTGTTTTAGTTCCCTTCTTAAATAGAGGCACTATGTTAGCTCTTTGCCAATCCTGTGGCACTGAGCCTGTGGTAATAGAATCTTTAAAGAGTAAATATAGGGGTTTTGCTAACACTGCACTGAGTTCCTGAAGAACCCTTGGATGTATACCATCAGGACCCGGTGCTTTGTCGGTCTTAATTTTGTTCAGTCTTCCCATGACATCTCCTTGAGTTAACCCAATATCTATTAATTGTATTGTGACTGACCTGTGTCAGTATAGACTACTGTTAACTTATTGTTTATGCTGGACCTGTGTAGGCTTATGTCCATATAACCTGTCGTGTGTCTGTGGTAGTCTGCTATATACTACAGGAACTGTGAAGGTTATTCATTTTAATAAAACTGTGTTTTATTCTAAACCTGTGTCTGTGTGTGTCAAACAAACCATTACAATTACCTTGTGAAGCCAGAATCTCTTCACCCAAAGGAGACCTAATGCTAGCGCTTATTGTGGCCAAAATGAGATCTGGGGAAATGATCGGAACAGGTTCACTTTCTGTCTCATGTTCTGGGCCAACTGTCTAGACAGGGCATCTGCACTAATATTCTTGGAACCAGGGAGGTACGAAACTACAAAACTGAATCTAGACAGAAACAATGCTCATCTGGCTTGTTGGTGACAGTCTCTTGGCCTCAGACAAGTATGTCAATTTTTTATGATCCGTTAAGGTCAGAATAGGAGTCGTAGTCCCCTCCGGGAGGTGACGCCATTCACGAAGAGTGAGGATAATGGCTAGCAGTTCACGGTCCCCTATATCATATAGGCTTTGAGCCTTAGTCATTTTTTTAGAGAAGAATCCACAGGGCATCAGAGTCTTGCCAGGCTCGGATCTTTGAGATAGTACTGCCCCTACACCTGTCTCAGATGCATCCACCTCCAGGGTAAAAGGCAGTGCGGTATTAGGATGTACCAATACTGGGGCCACCGAAAAGGCAGATTTCAAGGCTTCAAAAGCATTGTTGGCCTCAGGGGACCAAACCGATGGGTTATCGCCCTTATGAGTTAAAACAGTCAAGGGTTTGTCCAAAGTAGAGACATTTCGAATTAATTTTCTATAATAATTCGCAAATCCTAGGAATCTTTGTATGGCCTTCAGACTGACCGGACATGGCCACTGCAGAACTGCCTAGAGTTTTTCTGTATCCATAGCAATACCTTCTGCAGAGATAACAAAACCCAGGAAGGGCACTTGGTCTTTATGAAATTCGCATTTCTCAAGTTTGCAATACAGTTTGTTCTCCCTCAGTTTTTGCAATACTGTAGCAACATCTCTCCTATGAGTCTCGATATCAGGAAAGTGTATCAAGATATCGTCCAGGCAAACCACTACACAGGACTGCAGTAGACTTCTCAAAACATCATTTATGAACATCTGAAAGACCTCTGGGGCATTGCATAGCCCAAATGGCATGACCAAATACTCATAGTGGCCACTACGAGTGTTAAAAGCAGACTTCCACTCATCGCCCTCCTTGATTATAATTAGATTATACGCCGCCCTTAAATCAAGTTTCGTAAACACAGAGGAACCCTTCAGGTGATCGAACAATTCCGTAATTAACAGGATGGGGTACGTGTTTTTCACCATCAGTTTATTTAGACCTCTATAGTCGATGCAGGGTCTAAGTGCCCCATTCTTCTTTTTGACAAAAAAACTCCAGAACACTGGAGCAAGACTGTATTGACTCAAACTCCACCACCTTCTCGAGGCCAGGTGTGAGGACAGTGCAAGACACTTCCTCAACTCTTCACTAGGCAGGTGTAGCTAGTATTCGGACGGCCCTTAGTAACCTTCAGAAGACCAAATAGGGGGACAGTGTACGGCATTTCCTCGATCTTTCACAAGGCAGGTTAACAATAGCGCAACTATACCCTACAGCTAGGGTATACCAGAGGCAAGGTAAAATGGCACCTAGAACGCTAGGTGAGGCAACAACCCAATCGGACTTAGACCACAGGAGGTCAGTGACACGGACTGACCGACAAGCACTGCTACAGGGGTAGAGAGCGTGGTGATAACGGTAGGCCGAGGCAACAAGGGTATCAATAGCCAGGGCTGGGTAGCCGAGGCTAGTAGTAAACAAGCCGGAGTGCAACAGAGGAAGAGTAGTCAGATGAAGCCAATTGTCTGCGCCGGATCGGGTAGTCAGCGAAGCCAGGAGTCAGTGCCGGTAGGTAGTCAGACGAAGCCAGGAGTCAGAGCCGGATCGGGTAGTCAGACGAAGCAGGAGCGATACACAGGAACTAGCAAATGGACCAACACAGCACTAGGCTCATGTACACCACGAAAGGGCACTGGTAACTGAGGCCTTTAAGGCCTAGTAGGTGGGCGGAGAGATGACATCACTAAACCAGTGACCTATAAGAACAATGACTTGCATAGAGCAACAGCCAGGAAGTAGCGAGGTAGCTGTTACAGCAACTAAACACTGGAGGCAATCACTGGAACCGTGATAGGGAGACAGGGATGAGGAGGATGGGCATCACCACTACCACCACCACTACCAATGAGCTTTTGGAATTTGCAGAATTTGCAACTGCTCTAATTCCTGCTGCTGCTGAGATGAAAGGAGAGCAGCATGCTGAGGAGCAGGCTAGTGTGCCACAGACCACCCTGGACACAATGTGAATGGGGTCAACAAGTGATGCGAGACTAGGAAAGGTTCTACTTGCCATCTCCAGCAATACTCCTGGTCCTAGTTGCACTGCTGATTTTGAGGCAGTAGCAGCAACATTATCCACTGCCACAGACAGTTAAGGGGAATGTGGAAGTCATGGGCGTGGGACTATTTTTCTCTTGGGGCAGGCACAGTGCAGTCATCACCAATGGCACTGTGCACAATTTGTGACAAGTCATTGGGAAGGGAAAAGGAGGGAACACACCTTGGCACAACTTCCCTGATATCACACATGAAACACACACATCATGACATTTATGTCAAACATGTTAAAGCCAAACACCCATCACAGAAAACAAGCACCACTGCTACTGTACTCCCTGACATTCAAGAAAGGAAACAAGAGGTCAGGCAGATATCAAGGAGGAGGAAGAATAGAAAAATCCAGACAGAGACTGGAAGTTCCATGAGGAGTGAAACAACTAGCTTGCCATCACCATCATCTTCTTCTGCTAGGGTAACAACTACATCTTCTGCCAGTCCACCTCTTTCATTGTTACCTCCACTCACCAAATGATAGCCACTCTGTTGATGTTAGTATGTGGCAGTTTGTCTCTACCAATTGCACACTGTGTGGTGCACTGACCACACATGCCAGTGTGGTGGAGGAGAATCAATGCCAAGTCATCAAGCGGCATCTGAGGAGATTCCATCCCGCAGAATATGTTACGATGCTGGAAGGGAGGGTTCATCATTATATTAAACTGTCAGGAAGTTGTCATGTGTTCTTAACAGCGGCAGTACTTGGGTTCTGGTGTCATGGTGTTTGGCTACAGTTGTGCCCCCAGATGTTATTTACCACACACACTGTGCCCACTGCAGTTGCTGATGACAGCCACAGTTCCTGCTCTCAAAGGAAAAAATTATATTCTAATAACACACCTATGATTTTGGAGGAGGGACAGGTGAAGAAGAATTAATGACCAACTTATTTTGTCCACATAGACTGGGGGCTAGTTATGGTGCTGTTACTGCCTCAGGTGCATCACTGGAGATAGTCATGGCAAGTGGAACCGTCATCATCCATCACCCATTTTACTGCTATTGTTGAGCCATTCCCTTTCAGCTGCCTAATCAAGTGGCAGCTTATGTCAGGGGTTCCTGTCTCTATCACTTTACATACATATTTCTTATTTTATTTTATTGATTTATTTTTTTATTAACTGTCCCCCCAATAGCAGTCAAGAACCCCCCCAAAACAAATTCCCTGTTCAACTGATTCATTCCCAACCCACCAACATAGGTATCCTCCTCAGACCCCTTTTATACCATTTCATATGTTTTTTTTTTTTAATTTTATTTAGGATTTAGTTTTTATTAACTGCACCCCCAATCCCAGTAAACAACCTCCCCAAAATAATCCCCTATTCAACTGATTCTTTCCCCACACCCCACTAACACACATACCCCTTTTATACTATGCCTTTGAGAAATAAAATAATATTGCTTTGTGTTGTGTGTAAATTCAATGTTCCCATTGATTTCAATGGAATGAGCTAGGTGAAAAAAAGAGGGAAAAAACTGAAAATCGGCACATTTCGCAGGAAATTATTCGCCAAGCGGAAAGTGCCATTTTTTCGCACACCCCTAGTTAAAATACCTGCCCGTGTGGTATAAAAATCATTGAGATACACTAACAATGGAAGCCAACTGCTCAAGTTGGGAGGTGTTTCCATTTATACCTGCCCTGCTGTTGAGCAGAAGGTTGGCTAGAGGTACATAGATTATCTGTATATACTGGCAGCTGGTACAGTCAGACACGAGAATTTTCTTATTGATACTAGCTAGTACACATATGTATATCTATATATATTTGTAATATGCTTAGGATATTTTGGCAGTGATTAAATCTTTTCTTCACATCACCTCTCTAAGCTGTTCATTTCGATTTTTATAATATAATTTGTCTTGAGGAGTGCTCTCCATATTTACTTTTCTTTTTTAGTTTTCTATTTTGACTGATACACTTGAGTCAATTGGATAGTAGCTAGCTCCTTTAGATAGATTATTATTTCCTCCCTTTTGGTTACTTTTTAGCACCTTTTTTACCTTTTTTTTCTTAGTCCTGATGAACTTGAAGAAAGCATTGAAGAGATACAACAGTAAAGCTTAAATTTTGGTCTGAAGATGAATATCAACAAAACGCAAGTCATGCCTAACAAATTTATCATAACAAAGAAAATCACAGTAGGTGGACAATGAACTAGAAGAACTGGACAAACATTTATCTCAGAGAGGAAATGTCAACAGACAGAAAACACCATGATGAAATTGAGCGACAAATAAAATTGGGATGGCAAGCATTTGGAAATGCCTGGTCTTCAAGACAAATTTACCACTTTGCCTCAAGCGAAAGGTTTTTGACCAATGTGTCCTCCCAGTTCTTATGTATGACTGTGAAACATGGATATCGAATTGGCACTCAAATGGTTACACAGTATGGAGCAACAAATTATGTACGTACATAAAAAGAGACTGAAAAATGTGTGCATGGACTTGGGGATTTGTCAGCAAACAAAGGTCCGTGACATCATTGAAAGAGCAAAGTGCATGAAATGGAAACGGGCAGACCACATAGCAAGTAGACCTGAAGGTAGATGGACCCAATAGATTCCACTCAATAATAAAAGCCAAAGGAAAGACCAAAAACAAGATGGGTAGATGAAATGATCATATTTGTTGGTAAACTGTGGCAAGAAAAAGCACAGGGCCATAGTGTTTGGAGGCTTGCTTAAGAGGCCTTCATTCTGCAGTGGATAGACAATGGCTGAAGAAGATGGTATTCTATATATTTGTATTTATTTTATTTATTATTTTTTTTCATTCAGAGAAAAGCAAGCCTACTCCCTATGCTGAAAATTTCCAAAAGTAATTACAGAGCAAAACTGCATTTTTGTGAGAGGATGAGTGTAATAATTATCCTGGCCTTTCCATGTCTGGGTGGGGATCTTGTTATCTTCTATACATGCACATTAATATGGAGGAGAGCAGAAAGGAATTAGCCAAGATAAGTGAAGATGAAGAATCAGCTGTAACGTGAACAAATCTTACTCACCAATATGTAGAACCTGCTTATGGTTTTTAAGATTTTTTTATTATTTTAAATACATATTCCATTTTTAGTTACAACAGTTTCATTTGTCTCTTCTACCAACCACAAACAGTCCTGAGCGGAGCACCTATACCCAGTGTTATTGTGCTAGACACTGGTATTACTTGGTCAAGATTTATTTACATTATAGGTGTTTGTTCAGACTGCTCTTACTCTGACTCCTGCCTGTGCTTCACCATCTTTTGTGTGCTTTCCGTTTCCTATAAGGGCTATAAACCAGGTTTCTGGTCAACTGAGTAGCAGAGTATAACTACAAGGGATAAGTCAGCGCTTCTGTGTGGGGCAGGATTATCTTCCACATCCTATTAATTTTCACAATCCATGGTTAACATAGTGCATGACCAGTGAATACTCATTTGGGATCATTTCTTCATTATGCATATAGCTAATCAGACTTACATTTGTGGCACCCCTTTCTACCATCTTTTGAATTGTTGTCACAAAATATCATTTTGACTTGACAATAACTTTTGAATGAGTAACTTTTCAGCAAGTTTTTGCCTTTGTTTTACTCAGAAGAAGCTCTTAAATTTATACTTTTTCATAATAGTTATTACTATCCTTTAACCCTTTGAAGGAAAGAAAAGTCGCCAATGCATTATGATGCAACGCACAGGAAATGTTAAAAGAGCATGAGATTCTTTGATTGATTTACATCTTAGATATGTATTTTATATTTTACACATGCATTTTCACACAATTATTTTAAATCTATTATACAAGTTTAAAGTCAGATTACATACAAGGTGATAAATAGGGCTGAACAATATCCTTCCTCCTTTCTAACACTCTTGAGTAAGTGCAAAGTCATCCCATGGAAATGTGTTTGGGTAGTTAAGCACTCACTATTGTGCTGTCCCCTCCCTGTTTGCCGTGTGAGGTTCCTGACTCTGCCTGGATTCTAACTACAGTTGTTCTGTGGGAGAATTGTAATTTTTATGGAGAGCGCTAGCGGTATCATCTGTGTCTGAGAATCATAGTTGAGTTGCAGGAAGCAGAAGGAACACTAAGAGGGTAAGGACATCAAGGCTTAAGAAGTGCCACACTGTGGGGAGATGTGGGGTTCCCAAAGGATTTAAATAATTAAATAGGTTAGTAAACCACAACTACCAGTTTTTTTGACCACCTGGCCTCTGATCAAAGGTAGAGATGCCCTCAAAACTCTCAAGACCTCCAGAAGTTCCAGATGGTTGGAATGCAACCTGGTCTCTGAAGGAGTCAAAATCCCCTGGAAGGAGTGCTGCTGAATGACCATTCCCCAATAGTGAAAAGAGGCATCCATTGTAATAATGGTCCAGTTCAGGAAGTTAAAAGTCCTCTTGCTATTGCAGGTGGTGTGTGTTTTATTCTCTGCAGTGTAGAATAGTTATGGTTCAGAGTTGGGGAGAGAGGTGAAGGTTGGGTATGAACCCCTTATGAGAAGTAGAGTGAAATGTTAGTATCTGGCAGGTATGCCAGTACTGTCTAATTTGCTAAACTGAAAAATGAATAAACTTAAATATCTCAATCAGTTTTTACTAAAAAATGGTTAACACATATACAGATGATTTTAAAAGCTCTTTCAATACCCCCTATGTATTAAAAAAATTACAGTTCCACTTTAGGCTTTTTGAACGTTCTGTTCAGGGAATCAATAAGATCAATTTAAAAGTTTTGTTAGATACATCACCAATATTAGTAACCAGGGCTGTTTCCCTTGAATACCTCTTAGAGAAGGTCGTCAGATACTCCTCGTTGAGGGAGGCATAGGAATTGAAACTTCCTCCAAGGTCACTGCTTGTCTGGCAGCTGTCTTCTTGCCAGGACTGAAAGCCAAAGAGAGATAATAGGTGAAATCCTATCTGCTGTATTAAGGACACATTATTTGCAGAAGTTAAAGTTTAGGGCTAGGCAACCTTTGGCACTCTTTCTACTACATCTCCCATAATGCCCAACCAGATTGCAGTTATAATCTTCAACAGCTAGAATGCCAAAGATCTCCTACCCCAGACTATAATAGAAGGCATAATGGTTAATATATCATGTCTGATACTTCTCTCTGTCAGTACCATAAATGGCTTCTCACAGACTGCAAGCTCAAACATAAAATCCTAACACTGACCTACAAAGCTTTTCACAAATCTGCTCTGAGCTACATATCCAGCTTCATCGTCAAGTATTTCCCAAACTTCCCTTTCTGCTCTCCTACTCTCCTTCTCCCTCATTACTTACTCTCACAAAAGCCTCCAACAGATTCCACATATCTCTAGAACTTGCTCCCATTATCATTTAGACTCTCTCCAAGAATGTCAGCTCCTACCTCTGGAAAACCAACTGTTTTTTTTAAGATATCCCTAATTAAGGACAGGCAAATCAATCAAAATGCTTGATCCACTGATTACTCACCTGGTATTAAGCAGGGATATCTTGAAAATCTTACTTGTTGGTGTACCCCAAACACTAACTTTGATAAGTACTCCTCTACTATCTCCTCTCATTTGAGAAGCCTACCCCAAACTGAAGAATATCTTCCTTACTCATACCAGTAATCTTGCTCAACTTTACTTCAACAGTTCCTCCAATGAAAGGAACAGTTCATACTCTATCCAATCTTCTGGACCCTGAAATTTGCAGTGCCATATTGCTCTACCAACAGCCTTCAACGCAAGTTTACTTGCAACCTCTAGTTTGTAAGCTCTCACTAGCAGGGCTTCTCTCCACTTTTGGTCTGTAAATGCTGCATTGTTGTTTTCCCCCTTATATACAGTGCCAAGGTATACGTTGGTGCTTTATAAATAAAATATAATAATAATATAGGGATAAAGCTCTCAGATGTAGTGAAGAAAAATAATGCATACCTCAGAAATGCAGCTGGAGCAGCTCTTGTCCCCATCTTCTGTGGGGCAAATAGCATGTGTTCGCACCAACCTCTGGTGTTTGGCTTGGAGACAGCTCCCTCCTTGCTCAGAAGAGTCTTGACAGCTTTTTCTCACCTGTCCAAGAAAACCAAGTACGATATGTGAAAATGAGGCACTGCATGAGTCATAGTACCTGAATAACCCCTTCTGGGTATTTAGGTATTACAACTGTTGGATTACCACTTAGATTCTAAAACATTGTCCTAGGCCCTATTAACAGTAAAGGATAACCTTTTATGAGCATGAGCAAATTGAATCTGAAGATCAATCATTATGTCAAACGCAGCTGGGATAGGATAGAGCTACCTATAGGCTAAGGATATAACCACCTAAGCTAATGTGAGGATATTCTTAAGATCTGCATTATTAGGGGTCCAAATGGTTAGAAATCTGAAGCTTTGGCTTACCATAAATTGCATTATTTTATCACACAGGTAAAGGGACGCCTATTTCTTTATATATGTTTATTAACATATCCTAATAAGCTAAAACACATACCTTATATATCTTTAATACATTTTACTTTATTAAAAATAAGTTTATCCCTTAAGGACTGGTACTATTTTGCAACATAAATAGATAGTAAAACGTAATATGCAAAAAATATATATTGCAAGGTGTAAAACAATGGTACTCCCAGTGCTGAAAGATGTTTTATTCAAAAAGTTATTCCGGTTTTTAGATGCAATATTTTAATGGCCTGAAATTTTATTGTTGCTACATCTTTCGACTGAGGTTTATGGGCAACTGACCAGAGTTGTCCATAGAATGATGTAGCAATAGCACCACTGTAAAATTTTAGGCCATTAAGATATTGCACCTAAAAATTTCAAGTTTAAGCTGCAATAACTTTTGAATGAAACACCATTCAGCACTAGAAGTTCCATTGTTTTACTCAGAAGGATAAACAGTACAGTATATATTTATTTGAATATTAAGTGTTAGTATACTAATGGATGCATATACAGTATACCCCTTATGAAAATAACTGTACATACTGCACCCCCCATACTAAATGTATTTTGTAAAGCACTAAGTACACCTGTTGGAGTTTTATAAATAAAAATATACCCACATACGTACATACAATAGCCTGATCCTTGCAATCTGGTGAAAGCACAGGAGCAAGTAATTGCATAGACTATCCTATACTCTATTCAGTATTTACAAATGTCAACCTGATAAACAAGATTGTCAACCGATATTACCAGAGGTAGTATGAACCTATTGGTAAAATGGTAAAATGGAATTTGCCACATCACTGCATTTTGTATAATTAATATTGCATGCAGGTACAGAAATTGTAATAAACTGCACCTTCATACATTCCATACTTCTTGTATTAGTGATGTGAAGTGTATTATAGTGGATGCTGTGCAAATTTACCTCTCTCTGTGTATAAGGCAAAGTATCTGTTTCTGATACACAGACTAGTTGTACGTTTATGATAGTATAGCTTGAAAATGTCAGAATGTCACAGCTGAAATAATTGTACAATTACTAAGTACACAGAATATCTATATAAATTATCACATTTGTTGTTGAAATATCATACAATAGACACCAAGACCAAAGTCTAAAAATAGATACAGTATTATAATAAAGTATATCAAAGTGTGACACAATGTGATACCACTACTTGTCCCAGCTCAGTTTAGGAGCTGCAGGCTCTTCTACAACATATAAGACAGCCTAAACACCAAATGTGCTCTGGTCCAAACAGCTGTAAACAATCAAGTGATATATGCAATAAAATGTACAGAGGACTACAGCATATGCACATAAACTATTAATATGTCAGTGCCCATGTTGAACAACCCAGAAAGATAAAGGGAGCCCAACTAAAAGCCAGAAAAAAATATATTGTGTGTGGATCCTAATATGACAGGTGCAAAATACAGGTGCTAACTATGTGTTCATACAGAAAAAAAGAAAAAAATATATATGAAAATAAAATAAGATAATGATGCTCGATGTGTGAAACCAACACAAAGATTAGATAATACAATAAAAGATGGAGGTACATAATCATTCAAGATTCCAGCCAATATCCAGACAGTGCAATAGGCACCAAACTGGTCTCTAATCAAGCAACCCAAGCTCTGGTTGTGACCCAAAATGGCAGCCCACTGGACAAATAGCCCTGATACTTTTGTTTGATCTGGAGTAACAGTTATTTCAGTTATACTTACTGTTTCTTTGTTTCAAGTGTAGCTGTTTTATTGTACAAGTCACTGTCTTTTGTTTCCCCTAATTTGAATGTACAGGTAATCTGCATATTTTTCTCCTTTTTGCAAATCCTTAGCACTTAGCAGGTTTATATTTTTGTGTTTAGACTGTCATAGCTGTAAAGCAAAGCTGCTGTAACAACCAATAACGTCAATTAAAGCTAAAGACAAAAACATTTTTAATTATATTATGCTTATTTCACACTTTCTTAGTTGATATATCCCATTCACTATTTTTTTCAGAGTCACAGATTTGTTTATAACACAGTATACTTTTATAAGATGATAGTCACCCTTCAATTCAATATACTCTAAACAACTGACCCACAAGACTGGGTTTGTTTAGGCAAATGTGTACAAGCTCCACAGAAAGGACAGAAATCAAAGGAAAATATAATTATCAGGCACTCCGACCTAGTAACTGTACACAATTGTGGAAGAAATGTTAAAACGTAACTTGTATTAACTACAATAAAAAAGGAAAAAAATTACCTGACAAAGGTTGAACATAAAACACTAAATTGCACTGTAACTATAATTGCTGAGCTGTAAAGTATTGCATATTAAAATAAAAAGAAAAGCAGAGAAAATGTGGAGCAGACCAGATTCATCACAGAGGACCAATTCAAAAATCCTTCTGATTTAGACCCTTTGAGTGCTAGAAAGGTCTCCAATGCACTGCTTTGCAAAGCGTTGAGTTTCTTTTTGGCATTCAAGGGGGATAAAATTCCCATTTAAATCAAAGGGAATTATGTGAATTTATTTTTACGCCCTATGGTACAATTGGTTTGCCCCAGAATTACTCCACTTTTGTTTTAAACATAAGGCCCTTAGTTGTCTACTACACAAATGGTTCAATAATACACTAATAAAAGAAGGGAATGAATTTTGGTGTACCTGCATAAACTATTAGTATTGTTTTGATATAGCCAGTCACTGTAGTGACCAACCCTCCCCCCCAAAAAAAAAGAGGATTTTAGTCTTACCTGTTAAATACTTTTCTCTTAGTCCATACAGGTTACTGGTAACTTTGGGTAGATGATCCACCCCTTTAATTAGGAGGAACAATTCTAGAATTGAATGCAGGTGGTAGAGCCTACCTTCCCTCCTTGGCTGCAGCTAGCCAACCAGCTCCAGTAAGATTTGAGACACTAACTATTGACTAGATAGTAGAAGGTAAAGAAGACTCCTGTGAGCATGACCCCAAAGGACCTCCACGGTCTGCCACAGGAGAGCCAGGCATGGTCCCTTGACAGGGTGGGAGACCAGTAACCTGTATGAACTAAGAGAAAAAAATTTAACAGGTCAGACTAATATCCTCTTTTCTCTGTCATCCAATACAGGTTACTGGTAACTGTCCAACCACTGAATTTCCCAGAGGAGGGAAATAAGGCAAGGACCAGGAGCAAAGCCCCCAAAGTCACCAGAGCAGATATGAACCATCAGATCAGAGATAGCCCAACAGAACAATGAAGTGTCAATGAACACTGAACAGGGGTAACAATACCCCAAGAACTGTTACACAGCAGATTGAACTAGAGCCAACAGGGCTCAAAAGTGAAGAAAGCACCAAAGAAGATCCTAGACAGGTAAGACTGCCTCCAGGATCTTCCTCCCAAAACTGGCTTCGCCGATGCCAGTACATCAACACGGTAGTACTTCGAAAAGGTGTGCACAGATGACCAAGTGGCAGCCTTGCACAAATGATCAGCTGAGGCCTGGTTCTTGTAAGCCCAAGAAGCCGCAATAGATCTAGTAGAATGAGCCGTGACCCAAAAGGGAACAGGCTTCTTCCTCAGCTCGTAAGCCTTACGAATAGTGGACTTGATTCAGGACGCAATAGTCACTTTGGATGCACCTCCTGCCCTGGGGCCCTCAGGAATGACGAACAGCGTGTCAGATTGTCTGATGGATTCAGTGCGATGTACATAAAACTTGAGACAACGCACCACATCTAACAAGTGGAGATCCCTCTCCTTGTCAGAGGTAGGGTCAGGGCAGAAAGAAGGCACCACAATCTCCTGATTAATGTGGAACTCAGAGACCACCTTCGGGAGAAACTCCTGAGAATTGCAAAGCACCGCCTTGTCTTTCTGAAACACCAAAAAGGGTGGTCTACAAGACAGAGCATGCAACTCTGCAGCACGGTGAACAGACATGATTGCCAGGAAAAAAGCCATTTTCCACGTCAGCACGTGTAGAGGAATAGTAGCCAAGGACTCAAAGGGAGGGCGCTGAAGGACACCTAAAACCAAGTTAAGATCCCACGGAGGAGCGGGATTCTTAAAAGCAGGATGAGTATGAGCAACGCCCTGGAAGAAAACCTTGACATCAGGAGGAATAACAATGCGTCTCTGAAAGAAAACAGAGGGAGCAGAAGTCTAAACCTTGAGGGAACTCAAATTGAGGCCCTTGTCCACACCGTCCTGCAAGAAGGCCAGGACCGTAGGCAGATCAAATTCCTGAGACAGGTCCCTATCAGCACACCAGGATAGAAAGGTCAACCAGACACTATGGTAGACCTTAGAAGAAACAGGTTTGCGGGCACTGAACATAGTAGTCACCACACCAGAAGAAAAACCCTTCTTCAATATTGAGGATTCAATTTCCAAGCCGTCAAAGCTAGCCGAAGAACATCCTCCTTCCACAGGTAACCCTGTAGAAGAATATCTGGACGGTAAGGGAGTCGAAATGGCTCCACCACTGACAGACCCAGAAGCTCCAGAAACCAAGCCTGTTGAGGCAGGTATGGAGCAATCAGAAAGACTGGACAGTGCTCCAGTCTCAATTTCTGTAACACCCTGTGCAACATGGTGAGAGGAGGAAAGATGTAGGCCAGAGGAAATAATCAAGGAATGGACATGGCATCCATGCTATAGCTAGAGGATCCCTCCAGCGAGAGCAGAACCTCAGAACCTTCCGGTTGTGTCTTGTCACCATCAGGTTAATGCAAGGAAGGCCCCACTTCTGAACAATGAGGGTGAACACATCTGGGTGCAGTTCCCACTCTCCGCTGTCCACCGTGTGTCGACTGAGAAAGTCTGCCACAACGATGTCTACACCAAGAATGTGCACTGCGGATATGGCAGGAACGTGTTCTGCTGCCCAGGACAAAATAGCCATGACCTCTAACCAAGCGGCGAGACTACTTGTTCTGCCCTGCTTGTTGATGTAGGCCATGGCCGTGGAGTTGTCGGACTGTACTCGGACTGGGCATTCTTCCAGCGGGGGAGACCAATGACGAAGGGCATGAAATATCGCCCGAAGCTCCAACACATTAATGGGAAGGAGAGATTCCTCCAGAGACCACCGACCCTGAGCACTGAGGTGACCCAGGACCGCTCCCCAGCCGGAGAGGCTGGCATCCATCACCACTGTGGTCCAGAAGGATACCAGGAAAGACTTGCCCTTCATCAGATTGGAGAGGTCGATCCACCATGACAAACTCAGTTCCACATGAAGAGGGAGGGATACTGATGTATCCAGAAGGTCCGGCTGACCCTTGTACACCTTGATCACAAACCTCTGGCGTTCCCTGGTGTGAGCCATGGTAAATGGGACCGCTTCTATGGTGGAGATGAATTTCCCTACTAGAGAGGACAGCTTCTTTGCCGGAACTGGATCGTGAGCCAGAACAGCAGAAACCCTGTGGGCGATCTGGTGAGCCACCTCATCCATGGGAAACACCATGCTCTGCTGAGTGTCGAAGAGAAAGCCCAGGAAGACCAAAAGCTAGGATGGGACAAGATTTGACTTGTCCATGTTGATGATCCACCCGTGATGGGTGAGAGCATGAATGCAGTCCTGAACCTGCTGATGAAGAAGTTCCGCAGAGGGGGCTTTCAGAAGCAGGTCGTCCATGTATGAAGTAACTCTGATGCCGTCCCGATGGAGGACTGATACGAAAGCTCCCAGGACACGGTTGAAGACTTGAGGAGCTGTAGTCAGACCAAAGGAAAGAGCTGAAAACTGAAAGTGCCCTTGGTCGGAGGCAAATCAGAGATACTGCCAGCTCTCTGGATGAATGGTGATGTGTAGATATGCGTCCTGAAGATCCAGAGAGGCAAGGAATTCCCCCTGGGGACATAGCAGCAATCACCGCCCTTAGGGACTCCTGGTGATAATGAATCCTGATCACAAAACAATTGAGATCCTTCAAATCCAAAATGGGACGACAACTGCCGTCCTTGGAGACCACAAAGAGATTTGAGTAAAAACCCATACCTCTGTCCTGAACTGGAACAGGCTCCAGAACATCCTTGTCCAGAAGGGCCTGGTGTCACGGTTTTTGTAAAGAAAACTCAGACAGTCAGGTAAGGTTAAAAAGCTTTATTGAGAAATAATAAGCAAGTACCCCACTCAGGTCCAGATGAGGTCCGTATCAAGTACGTTCCACATCTGACACAGGTCAGGGTGAGAAAAACACACAGAGAAATAGTAAGTCAGCACTTTAATAGCAGGACTAGCAGGCAGGAACAACACCAAGCAGGAACCAGGAACTCCTCAACAGCCCCACTCCGCAACAGCTGACATCAGCGAAGGGCAGCTGCAGGGCAAACCACTAGTGGGCTAGGGGAGGATAGGCAACAAAGACTCTGGCAGCGAACTGACCCAGATAGGGTTAACGGAGGCAACACAGGCAGGACTCTGCCATGAGAGGACCCTAGCACGCTAGGGTTAATGAGGCAACACGGATCAGGCTAGGCAGCGGTACAACCCTAGAACACTAGGGTTACGGAGGCAACACCGAGATGACTAGGCAGCGTAAACCCTAGCATGCTAGGGTTAATGAGGCAACACCGAGATGGCTAGGCAGCGGACAACCCTAGAACGCTAGGGTTAAGGAGGCAACACCGAGATGGCTAGGCAGCGGACAACCCTAGCACGCTAGGGGATAATGAGGTAACACAGAGGCAACTCTGGCAATGGCTTGACCCTAGAATGCTAGGGTTATCGGAGGCAGTAGAGATTGAGAGCTGGCAGCGACTAGGCCCTAGCACGCTAGGGTTAACTGAGGCAACGGAAACCTAGATCACTAGGGTAGGTATAGGCAACTCGGGCAGAAGTCTGGCTTAGACTGGACCCATAGCACAGGGTCACCGGAGGCAACACAAACACTGGTGAGTGATTGGCCCAAGCAAGCTCCAGATGGCTAAAGGAGCTATGGGACGACCGGCGCTATGGTAAGCACGCACGTAACGTAGGTGGACAGTAATCGGTAGCCCTAATGGACCAATGGGACTAACAGCAAGTCCCGGTAGTGGCAAGTACAGCAACTCAACCAGGTCGGCACACACGGAGGATACAACCAGTCTAAATGGAAGGCCAGAACTAGCCCAGCCAGGTCGGAATACACAGAGTAGTCAGCCAGTCCCAGTAGGTAACAGAATCAGATACTCAGCCACGCCAGGTCGGTACACAAGGAGTTAGTCAGCCAGTCCTAGATCAGCAACGGAATCGGTTACTCAGCCAAGCCGGTTCGGTACACACGGGGATAGTCAGCCAGTCCTAGTTCAGCAACGGAATCAGATACTCAGCCAAGCTGGTTCGGTACACAAGGAGTTAGTCAGCCAGTCCTAGGTCAGCAATGGAATCGAAATCAGGAACAAAATGTAGTCAGGCGAGCCGGGTCATACAGGGAAACAGAAACAAGAGCTACAGAACGCTAGATACGGGTACACCACGAGAGGGCACCGGTATAGTGACAGGAGGGTGTATTTGAAAGCAAACCCTGGGAGGAGCAACAGCCCTGAGCCAATAAGAATGCAGCCAGTGTAAACCAGGAAGTAAGAATGTCGCTCAAGGATCACGGGCATCATGATACCTGGATAGCGCCACTGAACAGACGGCGTGTCACAGCTTACCTTGTTTCCAGCGACGCTCACCGTCATTCCACGTGTCATCTGCAGGCATGAGGCTTTAGAGTGAAGCAGGCCTCTGTTTTATGCCATGATTCTTGTAGTCTCCTCCTACCTACTTCCTTCCTCTGAGCCTGCTCCTCCTACCTGCTTCCTGAGGAGGAGTTTAAAGGGCAGCCTGAGATTGACTCAGTTGCCCTTGCGTTGTTGTTCCTAGCAGTTCTATTCTTGGGCTCTGTGTATGACCTGGCTAGCCTTCCATCCAATCTGGTGCTGACCTGTGGCTCTGTCTGACTACTCTTTGATTATCCCTTTAGTGGACACCCAACCTGGTGCAGACCTGTGGCTCTGGCTAACTACCCGAACTGTGTATGATCTGGCTTATCTGACTACCCTCTCTGGTGCCGACTTGAGGCTCTGTCTGACTATTCTTACGTTTGTCCCTTGTACCTAGCAGACACTCTAATTAGTGCGGATCTGCTGTTCTGGCTCTGGTACACTAGCTGTAACACTGCCCGCAGGCGTGGGTCAGTTAATGCTCCATACTGACTGCAGGCGTGGGTCAGTTATTGCTCCATACTGAATGCAGGCGTAAGTCAGTACTCCAGCGACATCGGATCAAGATCCTGTGTTCCTGCTCCTGGTTCCTATCGAGACTACCAGTGGCTGAGGCCTAGTCTCTAGCAGAGTGGTCTATCTTGGCAGCCTACTATTCCAGATAGCAGTGCTTGCTGAGATGTAACCCTCTGCTTGTTCCTTTTGTATATATTGTGCACTACTTTTCTGTTTTCAATAAATTTGCATAACTATACAGTATTGACTCCTGAACATCTTTGGGAAACCGTGACACAGTGTTTCTCTGCGCCCTGGGGTGTATGAGAGGGGAAAAAAGTGAAAAGGAGGAAGAGAGACAAAAGGGATGCTGTACCCTTCCACTACCACCTGTAAAACCCACGGGTCTGCCACTGAATCCTCTCACATGCTGTGGCAGTGACACAGACGGCCACCCACAGCTGAGTAGGGACCTGGGTTCGGTGAGTCATGCCGAAGAAGGCTTGGAAGCCTTAGGCTTGGAGGAAACCTTGGGCTTCCATTGCCGTTTGGGCTTGGAGGAGGCACGCTGAGCTGAGGGAACCACCTGGTTCACTGGATGTGTCTCAGTTTGAAAGGAACGAAAAAAACAATTACGCTTGAGAGGTATTTTCTTTCTGGGGAACAAAGGCAGAAGCTTATTTTTACCTCCCCGTGTCCTCACTAATCAGATCTTTAAGATCTGGCCCAAACAATGATGTGCCTGGAAAAGGCAAGGAGAGCAAGGCTTTCTTGGAAGCAGTGTCAGCAGACCAGATCTTGAGCCAAAGAGCTTGTCTGGCAACCACAGACATGGTGGAAACCCTTGCCACCAAACAGATGGCATCAAATAAGGCAGCAGAAACATAGTGCTGGGTCTCAGAAATGTTGGCAAGAAGCCGCAATATATCTGAAGTAGGAGCACCCTGAAGGACAGCAAGAGTGAACAGTTCAGTCCAGACCGCAATGGACCGAAGCAAGCGCTCATGGGAAATGTAGATTTCCCAGAAAAAGTATCCCAACAGTGCCTGAAGCCCCCTGAGGCCCCCAACACACTTAAAACATTAACCAGATGACAGAACAAAGGCAGACAATTAAACTGAGTCATACCTGAAGTCGCTGTGTTGAGTGGTTGCAGAGATTTGTCCCACATTGCATAGTCCCACAGAAGTGACTGGAGGGACACAAATTCTTTCAAAGTTGAAACTATGAATTAAAAGTGCATGAAACATCATTAGAACGTGTTAGAAGACCCAAAAAACACTAAGCCCAGTAGGGAAAGTGCCAATAACTATCACGGTTCCCGTGATTCTGCTGTCACTCTCTGATATGGTGCTCTCTCATTGGCAGAGCTTGTTTAGCCCGCCCAGGGTGGCCTTCATATACCGGGCCTCTGGCACCTGTCAGGTGCCCTTTCGTGGTGTTCCCGTACCTGTGCATCCGTTGCTATGTTCCTGCGTTCCTGTGTACCGTTTCGGACAGTCTGACTACTCTTGTTGTTCCTGCTCCGTGATTGACTAGGCTTGGCTGACGCTCCTGCTCCGTGATGGACTTGGCTTGGCTGATGTTCCTGCTCTGTGATTGACCCGGTTTGGCTGACGCTCCTGTTCCGTGATTGACCCGGCTTGGCTGACGTTCCTGTTCCGTGATTGACCAGGCTTGGCTGATGTTCCTGCTCCGTGACCTGCTTCCTGTGTTCCTGCGAGATCCTGATTATATGTCACCCGGCGACATTCTGAACTGTGTATGCAGTGCTGTGCAGACTGATCACCCACTTAACCCTTGCAGAGCTTGTTGCCTCCGCTACTGAGCCTGTCCGTAAACACTTGCAGGGCTTGTTTCCTCCGTTACCGAGCCTGTCCGTTAACACTTGCTGAGCTTGTTGCATCCGTTACAGAGCCTGTCCATTAACACTTGCTGAGCTTGTTGCCTCCGATACTGAGCCTGTCCGTGAAAACTTGCAGGGCTTGTTGCCTCCGTTACCGAGCCTGTCCGTTAACACTTGCTGAGCTTGTTGCATCCGTTACAGAGCCTGTCCGTTAACACTTGCTGAGCTTGTTGCCTCCGATACCGAGCCTGTCCGTTAACACTTGCAGAGCAATTGTGGCCTCCGTTAACTGTGCTTCCACCTTACATCTTATGAGCACAGAATAGCAGTTGTTGCACCACGTGGTGCTATTGGGCGATTCCTCTAGCTCTTGCAGTGTTTGTTACCGCACCGGAAGGGTGTCATTGGCTCTGGTCTCATTCAGCTCTCACAGTGTTGTGCCTTCATTACCGCACCGATAGAGTGCTACTGGCTCACGTTCCATTTAGCTCTTGCAGTGTCTATGACTCCGTTACCGCACCTAAGGGGTGCTATTGGCTCTGGTCACATTTAGCTCTTGCAGTGTCTCTGACTTCGTTACTGCACCTAAGGGGTGCTATTGGCTCTGGTCCCATTCGGCTCTTGCAGTGTTGTGACTCCGTTCCTGCACCACGGAGTTCCATTCAGCTCTTGCAATACTGTTGGGTATCTTGCTGATCAACTGTTCCTGAAGTGTTTCAGTTCTGCCTCACTGCTAAGGTGCTTCCCACCTCGCACCACTGACTGGGCTGTTATTACCATCTACTGGGCATTGGCTAAACACACCACAACAGAGACTGATTACTTGCATTGGACTTTAACCCTTATGCCACTACTGTTTCCAGTTATATGCCAGTATTGCCCCAAGCCTTATTGTGCCTGTAAAGACATCCATTATACTTATCCATATACGTGTTATTACCTATTCTAGCCCTAGGGGGCAGTGTTCCTTGTTTTCACTCAATAAAACTGTGTTTTATTTTAACCTCTGGTCTGAGTGTCTTTAACCCCTTAAAGACTATGTGACGTGCTATGACCGTCACGGTCCTTATACCCACAAGGACCAGTGACGGTCATAGCACGTCATGTACTTTTTACTTACATCGCTCTACCGGGAGCACTGTAAGGAAAAACAGTGCCTAAAATTGATCGCTCCAAGAGTGGAGCGATCTCTCTTAGGCCGCAAAGTGGCTCGCCGGTACGGTCACGTGTCCCGGCGCGTCGGCAAGGATCAAAGCGGTCCTTAAAGGAAGGTAACTTCCCTGGACCGCTGGTCCTTAAGGGGTTAAAAACCGTTACAATAACCCACCAAAAGATGAAAAACCAGAAGCTAAAGGGTTAAGTTGCCACAGACACTTGCTCCAAAACACCCAGCAGACATACAGATAAACCCAATGAGTGCCAGAGTCTGCAATAGGAACTCCAAAGGAAAACCCCTGTGTGGAGGGGCACTGTGGGACATGTGGACCTGCAGCACTCAAAGGGTTGCTCACCTTTCCTGCATATCTTCTGTCTTCAGATTACCATGTATTAAGAAGAAGCCTCGGTGGGCCACTCCTGAGGAAAGAACTTGAACCCAAAATTTTCCCCCCAGGGCTTAAGGTCCACAAAAAGCACCTGGATACTGGGCTAGCCACATTTAAGGACATTGTCAGTTATGATAATCCGCCTAATGGTGGTATTCCATTTCTAACAGAAAAATAAAAAAATAGTTAAAACTATAGCAGAACTGTTCTCTTGCCTGTGTCTTCACCAAGGAACAAATCTTACTGGATATGGTTGGCTAGCTGCAGCCAAGAAGGGAAGATAGGCTCCAGCCCCTGCATTCAATTCTAGAATTGTTCCTGCCTAATTAAAGGATCGCCTACCCAAAGTTACCAGTAACCTGTATTGGACGACAGGGAAAAAACAATGTATTTTTTAATCCTTTATAAATGCTCTAAAAGGAAAAACACACATTTTAGTTAATTGTGAGAAACTTCTACTGGACTATTTTAAAAACAGGGATCAGAGGGTGGCAACTTCTGGCTCTAGCTGATGTAGTCCCAATGGTGGACAGCCAGATATTGTCTACCCTTGGTCTAGATGATTAAGTCTAAATATAACCAATATACACAAATGGCAAAGGTAGAAAGAGTTTTGTTTCTGAATTACCATAAGGTTACCATAAGGTTACTACCTTATACCTTTAAACATAGAAACATAGAATTTGACGGCAGATAAGAACGATTCGGCCCATCTAGTCTGCCCATTTTCCTACTGTAAAAACCTCAATCCTTATTTGGTCCTTGGTCTTGTCTTATGTTCAGGACAGCCTTTTGCCTATCCCACGCATGCTTACATTCTGTCACTTTATTAACTTCTAACACTTATGCTGGTAGGCTATACCATTTATCTACTACCCTCTCAGTGAAGTAAAACTTTCTTACATTATGTCTAAATCTGTGTCCCTCTAGTTTTAGACTATGGTAACTTGTCCTAACATTTTACTCCTTTGAAATGTACTTCCCTGCATGTATTTGAATGTTTCTACAGGGGTGTGGAAATTAAAAAAAAAACAGGGATCAGAGGGTGGCAACTTCTGGCTCTAGCTGATGTAGTCCCAATGGTGGACAGCCAGATATTGTCTACCCTTGGTCTAGATGATTAAGTCTAAATATAACCAATATACACAAATGGCAAAGGTAGAAAGAGTTTTGTTTCTGAATTACCATAAGGTTACCACCTTATACCTTTAAACATAGAAACATAGAATTTGACGGCAGATAAGAACGATTCGGCCCATCTAGTCTGCCCATTTTCCTACTGTAAAAACCTCAATCCTTATTTGGTCCTTGGTCTTGTCTTATGTTCAAGACAGCCTTTTGCCTATCCCACGCATGCTTACATTCTGTCACTTTATTAACTTCTAACACTTATGCTGGTAGGCTATACCATTTATCTACTACCCTCTCAGTGAAGTAAAACTTTCTTACATTATGTCTAAATCTGTGTCCCTCTAGTTTTAGACTATGGTAACTTGTCCTAACATTTTACTCCTTTGAAATGTACTTCCCTGCATGTATTTGAATGTTTCTACAGGGGTGTGGAAATTAAAAAAAAAACAGGGATCAGAGGGTGGCAACTTCTGGCTCTAGCTGATGTAGTCCCAATGGTGGACAGCCAGATATTGTCTACCCTTGGTCTAGATGATTAAGTCTAAATATAACCAATATACACAAATGGCAAAGGTAGAAAGAGTTTTGTTTCTGAATTACCATAAGGTTACCATAAGGTTACTACCTTATACCTTTAAACACAGAAACATAGAATTTGACGGCAGATAAGAACGATTCGGCCCATCTAGTCTGCCCATTTTCCTACTGTAAAAACCTCAATCCTTATTTGGTCCTTGGTCTTGTCTTATGTTCAGGACAGCCTTTTGCCTATCCCACGCATGCTTACATTCTGTCACTTTATTAACTTCTAACACTTATGCTGGTAGGCTATACCATTTATCTACTACCCTCTCAGTGAAGTAAAACTTTCTTACATTATGTCTAAATCTGTGTCCCTCTAGTTTTAGATTATGGTAACTTGTCCTAACATTTTACTCCTTTGAAATGTACTTCCCTGCATGTATTTGAATGTTTCTACAGGGGTGTGGAAATTAAAAAAAAAAAAAAATACTTGTCCAAGGGATTAAAACGGAAGCTCAGTCTACTTGTCCCTCATGAAAATCTACTTGTCCTGATACACCAAATAGACTGCCACACACACACACCACCCAAAACAGACTGACACACAAACACACATATATCACCCAAAATAGACTGCGCACACAAACACACACATATATCACCCAAAATAGACACACACACCCCACACAAAAATACACTGCCACACCCCCCACACCCAAACATACACTGCCACACACACACCACCCAAAATACACTGTCACACACACACACACACACACACACACCACCAAAAATACACTGCCACACACACAAACAGCACCCAAATATACTGCCACAGACACACACACAACCCAAAATAGACTGACACACAAACACACACATATATCACCCAAAATAGACACACACACACACATATATCACCCAAAGTAGACTCACACACACACACCACCCAAAAATACACTGCCACGCACACTCACCCCACCCAAAATACACTGCCACGCACACTCACCCCACCCAAAATACACTGACACACACACACACACACCACCCAAAATAGACTGCCACACACACATCACCCAAAATATACTGCCACACACACACACCACCCAAAATAGACTGGTATACACACATACCACCCAAAATAGACTACCACACATGGAGCCTGCTGAAAGGGCTGTCACAAACCACACATCCTGACTGAATGGGGCAATATAGCCTGGCAGCGGATGAGGAAGAATAATGGGATATACATAATCATTTAGTAGGGTAAAACAAAGCTAGTACATATGAACTCATACTTGTATAAAGCTGAAGCACACAAGTATTAAATCAAGGGATCGTTGAAATCACACAGGTACAGCATGCAGTTAATATCAGCAGGTAAAAGTGGTGGAAAAATGAACCTTTACTTTCAAGTGAAAAAAATGAGCCTCTTAACCCTTAGAGTGCCAGAGGGGTACACAACGCATTGTAAAGCAATGCACTGCCTACCCCTCTGGCACTCAATTTACCTCTCTGCTTGTCATCTTGAGTAGACTGCGTCAAGATAGCATCCGTTCACAATGCTGGAGAATACAACACCATTTAAGCAGCCCGCGCAGCTGAGGCCAGCGTAGTGTGCGGCTGCATAGACTGGGTTTCTGCACCTCCTGCCCTTGGGAGACTGTTCAGGTGCAGGCGCAGCATAGCAGCCCCAGCCAGCCACTCACCAGCAGGGTAAGAAAATATGCACAACCACATTAGCAGCAGAGAAGACGTCCATATTTACATCTGCACATCAATGCGGGGCTGATGGGCGCATACTGTACTGGCTCTGGCTGCATGATGCTTCACTGTTCCACTCCCATGACTAGGTCCATCCAGGCATCTCTCCTCTGCTGCATACCACGCACAACCAATGAGAGAGGAGTATCCTGTCAAAGTACTCCTCTCTCATTGGCTGCAGTGCTACTCAGACTGCAACATGGCACATTCATGCCTAGGATCTAGACGCGGTATATTAGGCTGTTGGTCCGGCTCTGCTTGCCTGAAGCAGGGCTAAATCTGAGAAAAATGTACTTGCCTGGAGCCCGGAACTACATGTCCCGGGCGTCAGGTGATATAAATTCCACAACCCTGGTTTCTATCATATCCTCTATCTCTCTTCTCTTCTCCAAGCTATACATGTTCAGATCCTTTAGTCTATCCTGATATTTCTTTTCCTGTAAACCAGTCACCATTTTAGTAGCCCTTCTCTGAGTTTTCTCTAGAGTATCTATATCCTTCTGAAGATGGGGTCTCCAGTACTGTACACAATACTCTAGGAGAGGTCTAACCAGAGATCTGTAGAGTGGCATGACCACTTCCCTTTTTCTGCTACTAATGCCCCTAGCTATACAACCCAGCACACTGCTTGCATTCCCTGCTGCTTTGTTACATTGCCTGCCTACCTTTAAGTCATTAGAAATAATTACTCCCAAATCCCTTTCCTCTGTTGTCTCTGACAGCACAGCACCCTTAATAGTATATTTTTCCTTTGGATTTTTACGTCCCAAGTGCATTATTTTACATTTATCAACATTAAACTGCAGCTGCACACTATCTTGTCCATTCTTCTAATTTAAAGTGGAACTTTCACCTCAGTACGATGGTGGCTTTATCCCTTCCTTCGTGTTCCCTTTGTGTAGTGTTGTGTTTCTTTTAGCTTAAAAATTGTTCTAAGTTCAGCAATAGAGACACTGATTTTGTACCTGATGACACGACGTTCATTTAGAGCTGTACTGCAGCGTACCATATGGTACACAAGACACTCCCACAGGGCTTGTCACCGAATCCTCCGTCCAGCCCCTGAATCCTCTGTCAGGCCCTTCTAAACCACGTGACCTGGTGCGCTCCTTGAATCCTGCGCGTCCAGGTCACGTTTGTGAGGTGCGAGCGCTCGTCACGCACAACCAAAAAAAAAAAAAAAAAATTTAGGGGCCGTCTCTTCCTATGTGACTGACAAGACACAGGGAGAGCTGACGCATGCGCTGTGTCACTTTGTAGACAAGATGGCGCCACTCTCCCTGGTCTTGCGGCTGACTTATAAGGTACTATTTCATAACATAGGGGGATAGCAGGGGGGTAATATATACACAAGAGGATCATGTTAGGCATATCTTCAAAACTAGGGATAGCTATATGAAGGTGAACGTTCCGCTTTAACTAAATCATTTGTCATTTGGCTTATTCCCCCAGGAATGTCTACCCTGTTGCAGATCTCTGTATCATCTGCAAAAAGGCATACTTTACCTTGAAGAACTTTTGCAAAATCAACTTAATAACTAATAATCATTTAAACTAAATAAACATATAAAAAGACATTAAACAAAGTAATGTATAAATAAATAAGAAACATCTAGGGAAGGAGCACACCAACCACAATTGTTGGCATGGTGCCAATTTTATCAAATTCAACAAAAACCATCAAATATCATAGGAAGCACATGAAAATAAACACATAAATAAATCAGTGAATACATAAATTTAGCAAGAGATAATAAATGTGCAGGAACACAATACTGGTTATCATTTTAAATATACATTTCTTATTGTCATGGAAGAAAAAGAAAATGTACAGGGCCTGGAATGAAAGAATACATGCCTGCCAAGAGGGGAGAAGCTGTGGATGAGAGGGAAAGAAATACACATAGAGGATTTAGAAGAGTACCAGAGGAATGAGCTGGGCAGTGGGAAGAAAGATTTTGGTTGGGTAGGGTAGACATACTGTGGAGGTCACATTTGAGTTGAGAGAGGGATGAGTTGTGCTACAGAAGTCATGGATGCACTGCAGGATGGAGAAATGGGGTATCTTTTTAAAACGTTGCACACAAAACAGCGTGCAATGTCATGGCGCTATAAATATGTCGCCATGATTTGAGCTGAGCTGAGGAGCAGAAGCCAAGATGACAGTTTCAAAACCATCATTCTTCGAACAAAAGCAGTGCAGAATACAGTATACATCATAGAAATCCAACATAGAGCACCCCCTTCGACATATTAACCTTCCCCCTTTGAAAGTCGACATATAGTGCTCCCATGACCTTCTTCTCCATTTTAATTAGACAAATATTGCCCCCTTCAACATATTAACCCCCACTTCGACATATTAACCCAACCTTTGAAAGTCGACATATAGTGCTCCCATCCAACCTTATTTCTCCATTTTAATTCAACAAATATTGCTCCCATCCGACATTGTTACTTCTCCAATTTTGTATTCTCTCTAGAATTGCCTGTATAATTGGTCCCTCTGCACTACAAGTAACACTGCGATGTGATGCAAATGCTCACTTTAATTTGTACCTGGATCACATGAATATTTACTTGGATCAGATGTGTCAGATCTTTCATTGTATCCCCTTTGAAGCTTTCATATTGATACTTGAGTGAAACAACTCCTCTCCTCTTCCTGGAGGCCGTAGTTACCCTCTCAGGTTCTTCACCTCTCGGTAGAGGCCTCAGGCACCTCACTATCATACTTCTCCTTCTTATTAGAAGCCAAAGGTCACACTCACAGGTACCTTACCTCTTCTTAGAGGCCAAAGGTTACTCCAGATGCACACCTTACCTCTGCTCAGAGGCTGAAGGTTCACTGACAGGTACCTTACCTCTCCATAGAGGACAAAGGTGACCACCGCACTATACCGTACCCCTTTGCAGAGTAGAAGGCCATTCTCAACAGGTTCCTTACCTCTTCATAAAGGCCGAAGGCTACCTTCAGCTCAGAGAAAAAAAATATTCCTATAATGCATTATAATCCCCTCCCGAATTAAAACTAGCTTCCCCCCTTTTCTCTCTGTTCCCCCCCTAGAACTTCATGAAGAACGGAGAACAGCAACAGCAGTCTGACAATGAGACATTGCAGGCAGACATCCTAGAATCCCATCCCTTCGAGGTTGGACAGTAGGGAAGCTCATGGCTGAGCTGACACGCCAGCATATTCCATTCCCAGCCTCAGCCAGGAAAGTGGAGTTATTCAGGCTCCTGTTCACCTCTCCTACTCCTGCCCATCTCCCTCCCCCTCCTTCCCCCCTCCCCCTTCCAGGTCAGCTATGGAGCAGCTTGCTCATATCATGCATCTCCTGACTGAGCTGCGATCAGATGTGGCCGAAACAAGGGTCTCATCCCTGGAGAAATCATCCCGCTTGGCTTCATCATCAATTACACTGGACGATCATGCCCAGCCAGGTACTTCTCAAGCCGTTTCCCCCAGAATATCTCCAGGTACCTCCCAATATATGTAGAGACATAGTGTAAGGGAAGGACGTAAACCTAGTCAATTTACTGATAGCTTCTCAGGACCTATCTGAGAATAAAGTAATTAATTGCGGCAAGGTGTCGGCCACGCTCTGGTCCAAGAACCGAAGGTTGACTAAAAAAGCATTGGTAGCGGAATTTGTCTGCCTTCCCGCATAGGCTCCAGGAGCTAGACTATTATCTCCATCTGGTAGTAGATCTGGAGCACAAGTACGGTGGTAGTATGTTTTATGATTACCACCGGTCTTTCGCAGCCGCAGCTTGGATACAGAGCTTTTCTGCCAGCACTTCACGGGGCTCAAGGCACCAGTGTGTCAGCATTGTCAATCATCCTACCACTCCACTAGTCTCTGCCCTTCTGCCCCAATAGTTGCAGGTCCATACAGCCTAGAGGTCTCTATTCCCCCACTCTACCCTCAACCAGCTCAACATAGCAGCTCATTTGTTCCACCTACATGCGATAAACTCGGCCGGACCATCCATTACCTGGGGAAAACCATTCCATCAATAAAAAGCTTAGGTGGAATTTACATCTCCAGGCTGCAGAGTCTACTTATTCCGCACCACGACACCACATAACTAACTATATAATCTCAGGCCTCTCTGAAGGCTTTCATAGGAGCATTATTGCCTGCCCGTCATCATTCTTTGAATGCCCCAATCTCTCATCCACCCTTGCTGATCTGACCACAGTATCTTCTCTGCTTGCTCTGTAAGCAGAACAGGAACTCATCATTGGTCCATTCCCTGCCCCCCATTCCCCCTTTGGCGTATCAATCCTATAGGTTTAGCGACAAGCAAATTTTCCAGCAAAAAACATCTAATCATAGACCTTTCCGCTCCCCACTCCACTTTCATACCTAGTATGTATGTATGTATTTTTATTTATATCGCGCCATACATGTACACAGCGCTTATTAGAAGTTAATAATACAATACAATAATACAGAACTGGGTTAAGAGCATTAAGCTAAAGTGCGATCATTGCATTATTTGTGGTGGAAAGTACAGCAAGGGAATCATACACTGGGAAAGGGACCCTGCTCTAAGGAGCTTACAATCTAATTAAAATTAATGACGACATACAGAGACAGAACGAGGAGGATTATAAGTGCAAGTACAAGGTGCTGTGAAGGAAGTGCAGAGGGATTCTGATGTGACTATCGGTGTGCAAGAGGAGGATATTGCGATTGAGATGCCTCCTTGAGCAGGTGGGTTTTGAGGAGATGCTTGAAAGTGATGGTTGGATGATTGGCAAATGGTGATATGGAGGATATTCCAAAGTCGAGGGGCAGCCAGTGAAAATGACTGTAGCTGAAAGATGGCTCGAGTTGTGTAGGGAGAGGACAGAAGAACCCTTGAGTAGGGGATGGGAAGGGGTGTAGCGTGAGATAAGAGCAGAAATGTAAGAGTGTGCTGAAGAACAGAGAGACTTACAGGGGAGGAGAAGAGTCTTGTAAGAAATATGATACTTTATAGGTAGCCAATTGAGATGTTTCAGGAGGAGATGAGAGGGAAGGTATCGGGGAGCAAATGTGGTGATTCTTGTGGCTGAATTGATAACAGATTGAAGTGGAGAAAGATAAGAAGCAGGAAGACCAGAGAGCATAATGTTGTAGTAGACAAGTCTAGAGAGAATGAGTGCCTGAGACAGAGTTTTTGCAGTTGACATGCAGAGGAAAGGACGCATTTTGGAAATATTTTTAGGAAGAAGTGACATGTTCTGATGACAGCTTAGATATGGGGCGAAGAAAGTAAATTTAGAATCAAGTATGACCCCAAGACAGCATGATTTGGATACTGAGTTTATGGCAGAGTTGACTATTGTGATGGAGAAGGGGGTTGGTGGATGGGTAACACAATAATAAAGAATAGGAGCACTACTCATATAAACAAAAAAGAAGATCTACCTATAAAAAATAAAATATAGGGTGTTCATGATCCATAAAAATCTATCCAAACAACAAAAGAAACTATAGAATGGACCCAACCAGAGCACTTGACCATAATCCACAATTGTTACAGTTTGCAAAACAAGACAATGAGTCAGACGGTATAGTTAAGAACACCTTTATTATTAATAATAATAATAATAATAATAACAAGCAATTGCAAGTAAGTATGACAGTACAAGCAGAGGGTGACTGGAAAGGCTAGAGATTATCAGCAACAGGAGCCTGCCGATGGGTCAACCACACTGCTGAAGACTAGGCCGAAGCTAGCAGGAATAGGAGAGAACGCAACACTGAACCTACAGTCTCCTGTAAGGGGCAACAGATGAGACTACTGACTCACGCCTGAAGTCAGTATGGAAGAGGTTGTCTCCAATAAGGATGGCAAGAATGGAGACTACTGACTCAAGTCTGCAGTCAGTAAGAAAGAGTCTGCCAGAGTCCCAGGTCTGCACCAGGATGTGTGTCTGTAGGTAACGGAGACACAAGCGGCGTAAACAGACAGATCCACAGGTCAGCAACAGCTAGGATAGTCAGACAAGTCAGGTTCATACATGGAGCAGGTAGTCAGCCAGAGCCACAGGTCTGCACCAGGTAGGATGTCCACAAGGAGTAAGCTACACTGGGAGGATAGTTGGACAGAGCACCAGGTCAGCACCAGAATGGACAGTCAGACAAGCCAGGGTCATACACGGAGCGGGTAGTCAGCCAGAGCCACGGGTCTGCACCAGACTGGATGTCTAAGACAAATGGAGCGCACAGAGAGAATAGTCAGACAGAGCCACAGGTCAGCACCAGAATGGATAGTCAGACAAGCCGGGTCATACACAGGATACAGGAACAACTGGAACTAGAACTGCTCAAAACAACAACATAAGGGTAACTGATACACAGGCCCATAGAGGTTTATAAAGAATTAGAAGAAGGCAGGATCAATTAGGTCCTCCAGGCTGGGCCTATAACAGGCATCCAGGCAGTAACAATGAACCAGAAGCTACCAGGCCGCAGGCATAGAGGGATGTGGCTAGTGATGCCAGAGCATCAGTCCAGAACCCTGCTCCCGACCGAAAGGCGCAGGGCGAGGTAAGGCACTGTGACAACACTATACAAAATAATTATAAAAATATACATTAAATAGTATAAATTGGTGAATAGACATAGATATCCTCATAGGAAAAACCTAGTCAATACCTAACAGGTGATAAACAATAAACTACTATAATAATGTACACATACTTAATATCATAAAAACCTGCATTAATAAAGGGAGCTAAAATATGGCGCCAGACATAAGTTGAAATATCTAGTGTCCACAAAACTGCTGATCAGCTATCCAATGATATCCTTTTAACCATGAATTTATATGATAGATGGAAGAAGATGAAATATGATGATGACACACAAACAGTACTTTACTTCCAATCAAAATATGATCTTTTCGCATTTTCACCCTACCATAGGGCCAAAATGTATCAACCACACATACAGTTCACAGGACACATGGAGTAATGAAGTATGATAATGATGGAGACGGAGAGACCAAATGATGACATAGACAGCGATTGAGTCTGGCTTCATGTGTTCGTGATGGCAATTAATTCAATAAGGGTAGGATATCTCACCTGTCTTCAGCCCTCCATGGGACAGTCTCTTATACCGTCACACGCTGTTATTGAACGCCACTCAAAGATCGCATGTTTCTCATCTTGTAAAGTCCTCCAATCTCACATCCAAATGGTGTCATATAATGATAATACTCCGCCTGTAAATTTGGGCAGCAGCATAAACGCTAAATAGTCAACGTGTTTCGCCCTATTACAAGGGCTTCCTCAAGGCAAGTAAACATTTCTTCTTAACAGTCTTGAAATTTAAATCTGCTCACGGGAAGTCATCATAACGTTGTCATAAAAACATAATACAAACATTCAGTGAATCAATTACAAGTCCTCAACCGAGAGTTATAGACACTCAATACGACAACACATAGAGATACAGAAACCGATCCATACATTTATACTTATACACATATCAGAAACGAGTGTATAGAATCTCACCAGGTCTCTCAAGCCGCCTCCACACTGAAAATATCAGTGTAGAACAAGCCCAGGAGACATTGGTGCAAAAACACAACACAGGCATCTATCACAGTGTTTTTTATACATATGTATTGTCCCACAGCCCAAGAATAATCAAAATTATTGGGTATTTAGAGAATTAACTTTAGTTGGTTTACAGTTTCACCGCATCAGATCAACATTATAAAAACATCCCAAATAGAATTTCTTCATTTAACCCTTTGGGCTGTAAGGATTCCAATGTATATATCCATCTTGTTTCATGTTGTAATAATGTCTTATTATAATCTCCTCCTCTCACATTTTTCTTAACTTGTTCTAACCCTATAACTTGTAGCTCCTTGGGATTACTCTGATGGTAATCTAAAAAATGCCTTGCTATGGGACTCTCCATACACTTTTTTTTCAATATCACGTTTATGCTCTAATATTCTAAAAAGCAATTCTCTAAATGTTTTACCAACATAAATTTTACCACACAAACAAAATAGTTGATATACCACTCCTTTAGTTCTACAATTTATCATACTCTTAGTTATAAAACTCTTTGATCCATTCCAGTTCTTAAATTCTTTAGTTATGCACATGAACCCACATGTACTGCATGTTCCACAGGGAAAAGTTCCACATATACGGCTCTTATTCAGCCAATTATCTTGATTTTTGGCAACATCAAAGTGGCTATGAACTAATTTGTCTCTAAGATTGGGTACTCTTTTAGCCACAAATGCTGGAAAATCACCCACTATTGACCTCAGTGACCCACTCTGAGTAAGAAGACCCCAGTGTTTAACTAGTGTCCCTCTCAGTGCTGGCCAGTGAGATCCATAGGGGGTAATAAATCGAACCCTCTTATCAGTTGTGTAACTGTTTCTTATGTTTAGAAAAACAGTGCTCTTTGATACCCTCTGTAACAGTGCTCTTTGATACCCTCTTTTCAAACTCGTAAATGAATATCCTCTTTCTAAAAAACGTTTTGTTAAAACCTTAGCTTGACATTTATATTCTTGCAAATCTGTACAATTTCTACGTAAATGTAGATGCTGTCCATAAGGGATTCCTCTTATTTGTGACGATGGGTGATGACTCGAAAAACGTTAATGAAGAATATCATCTATATAGCGTATCCACAGAGCCGTTTGTGCTTCAAACCTACACGCGTCCACCACCACCACGAAATGCTCCCACCAGCCAAGGTGGAGACACTCGCAGGTCGGAGCACACGTGGCTCCCATTGCAATGCCTCTGCGTTGTTTATAACATTTTCTTTTAAATGTAAAATAATTATTAGTTAGTATAATTTCCAACAGTTCTATGATGAACTCATTCTGGTGTGAGAGATCACCCCTTCTAGATTCTAAGTATGTATGACATGCTCGTAACCCAGCATCATTCGGAATGGAGTTGTAGAGAGACTCCACATCCAGTGTAACCAGATACACGTCTCCCGACACCTCCAATTCCAAAAGGCGACGGATCACGTCCCCAGTGTCCTCAATGTAAGAAGGAAAAGTCCCCATAAAGGGTTTATATCTACATAACATCCCACATTTTCACAGACACTCCCAATCCCCGACACCACTGGGCGTCCTGGTGGTGATTCCAACTATTTATTTATCTTGGGCAGCACACAAATCGCTGGCATCACAGGGTTTTCCACCACCATATACTCAAATTCTTGTCCAGATATAAGTTTCTCATCCAATGCAAATCTTAATTTCTGAACAAGATTACTCTGTATCTCACTGGTCGGATCATGGTCCAATAACCGATAACAATCTTTATCTTTAAGTTGTCTCAATATTTCTTTACAGTAGCTTTCATCAGTCATTAAGACCACGTTCCCTCCTTTGTCACTGGGCTTTATTATAATTTCAGGATGATTTTGTAGATCTTTTAGTGCCCTATATTCGTCCTTTGTCAAGTTATCCCCGTATTTGACTCCAAAATCTATTTTCTTAAAGGGATAGTAATACTTCATTTTTACTATCCCTCATGTTGTAGCCCTTAAAATTGGAATTAAATGAGACCAGCGGCATCTCTCAAACCTTTATGGTTTAAGAGATATCCGCATTCAAAGTTCCCTCTCCTTCTCTCTACCCTGACGTCAGCGCTATAGCTGACAGCAGGGGAATCCAGTCTGTGAGCAAGCAGAGGCGTTGCAGCAGTGCTGAGATCGCGTTATAGAAACAGAAATCCTTCACTGAAATGGTCTTCTAGAAGACCATTTCAGTGAAGGATTTCTGTTTCTATAACTCAATCTCGCCACTGCTGCAGAGCCGCCGCCTGTCCCGGGACCGGATTCCCCTATAACGCTGACAACAGGGGACAGAGAAGGAGAGGGAACTTTGAATGCGGATATTTTATGGTTTGAGAGATGCCGCTGGTCTTGTTTAATTCCAATTTTTAAGGGCTACAACAAGGGGGATAGTAAAAATAAATTATTACTATGCCTTTAAAATCTGTTAATACTGCCTTTGTAAAAGCATTCACAGTTGTATTAATAGTCAAAGATGGCATCATTTTTGATATTCTATTTAAGGTCAGTGTAATCATTTACTGGATCTGTCAAATTTTCACTTTCCATTTTTAATTAATTCAACAAACCTAATATTTCTTTATCTGTTTCATTTATATTTACATCATAGGTTGACCTATCCAGATACAGCCTACGGAGAAGTACTTTTCTCGAAAAAAGATGAAGATCTTTTGCAACCTCTAATTCACATCATTGATGGGTGGGTGAGAAGGAAAGACCTTTCATTAACATAGATTTGTGGGACTTATTCAATGAAAAATCAGTTAAATTAATAATAACCTTATCATCCTCCGCACTACCATCAATTTCGTTATTATCTATCCCGCATTTATTTCCCCAATTTTGCTCCCTTTCTTGTCTTTGTTTTTTTTTACTTCATCCCACCCCTCCTTGTTTTTCCTCTTCTTCGGCTTCCTCCAAAAATTCAACCTCCGTTGCAAATCCTCTCAAAGAAACACTACGAATTACAGCACCAGTATGTACATCACTTTCAGATCCAGAACTACTGATGCTAGTATCAGTTGATCCATTATCCTGCTTATTCAGCCTCTGTCTATAGTTCTTAAAGATAAAGTACACTCTTTTATTTGAAAAATATTGCGTGTCTCTGACATACTTCTTTTTCTTACGTAGACAAATCTCTTTCTGTATTTTTCTATATCTGATTTTAATACTTCATTAATGTTTTTAAAATCTTCTAAATCCTTAAATTTTCCTAATTCCTGTATACTTTTCTCTATCTCAACTTGCAACTCTATCAATTGTTTTTGATTTCCTTCGATTATGATACTGATAAACTCTAGAGAGCACTTAGTCAAAATATTCTTCCATTTTTCCAAAAACACTGCCGATTTTAGATGTTTACCTGGAAACATTCTGATTCTAAGCCCATGGGGCACAATTCTTGTATTCAAATATGCTTCTAAGCTCGACACATTCCACTTTAATCTTAGTTGTTTCATTAAAGTCTTAAACTTTTTATATAAATCCGATCTAGTGGAACTTTCCCCAATGTTGAGTTCATGTGCAAAAGCTGAACTAATATCTGCATCCCACGTGTTGTCCAACTGAAATGCCATCTTGGTGAGAATTCAAAATATCACCTATGGTATATAAAAAAGAAGACCTAGGGCTCGATTTAAAGGCAGCCGTTAACCAAAAAAAACACTAACGGGTGCGTTAAGTGTCATGTTGCAATTCAAAGATCCGTCTAAACAACAGCTAACGGCAGTTGCACAATTCCTACGGCCGCTACACTTACGTGCATTCAGACGCATGGAACAACATGGAACAACATACCCCAGAGCTATTCAAAGGCTTGCGGTATTGATAACGGCTGAAAAAAAGACACACCTAACGGCTAAAAGTTAAGACCCACTTCTCACACACGTTAGACACTTAACGGCCAAAACTAAACACCCGTTACAGAGGAAAACACACAAAAGGCTTACCGCACAACCATGTAAATGGGAAAATTAACCCGTGCAATGCCAAAACAACACAAAAACATGCACACACAACACAAATCACTACACACAAAACAACAACCAACACCACAGGAACAATGACACACAAAAAAACAACAACACAACATGGCACGGAACAATGGGGGTCATCACACAAAGCGGACCCTGCAAATACAAGCTCACCTGGGCAACATCAACACGCGACCTGCACCCCACAACTGCACGCCCGCAAATGGCACACACAGAACAAGCACAACACACCACATCTTATAACACACACACACACACCTGCAAACACTTACCTGGACACAAACAACTCTCCATTGGTCAGCACTCACCTCATCACCACACCTACACAACGCCCTAGCAAGTACTTAAAGGGACAACTCAACACACTCACTTGTGGCTTGTTTTCCACTCAGGGAGGGAGAGAGAGAGAGAGAGCGCGCTAGAGAGAGAGAGCTAGAGAGAGAGAGGTAGAGAGAGAGAGAGAGACAGATAGAGCAAACAGTATGTTGGGTTACATATTGTTGCGAAGACTGCGGAGAAGGCGTGCAAGGGAGAGAGCTAGGGAACATCAGCAAACCCCAAGCACGCCTCATCAACAGCCTCCACCTGTTGCAAGTGAGGAGGCTCTGGCTCAGCAGCCACACAGGAGTCCATCCCCACCTGGAGGGCACAGGATGTATAGACGACCACCAAGGCCCAGGGTATACCGCCCAAGGGTCACACTCTTTGGAATGGCTGATGACGAGGTCATTGATCGCTACAGGTTGAGGCCTGACAGCATCATTGCCTTGTATGAGGTCATCAAGGAGCAGGTGGATCCCATCTACATCCACAACCATGCCCTAACTGGCCTGCAGAAACTACTCTGTGCCATACACTTCATGGCAAGCGGGGCCTTCCAGTCCACTGAGGGTTACGCATCTGGCATGTCCCAGGCCACATTCTCCAGAGTGCTGGCCCAGGTCCTGCCAGCCCTCAAAATCAAGGCCAGTACCCATATACATTTTCCCACCACCGACATGGACTGGATACACGTCAAGCAGGCCTTTTACGCAAAGGGAGGCATGCCCAGGGTCATGGGTGCTATAGATTGCACCCATGTCCGGATTAAGGCCCCAGCACGTGACGCACAGATATTCATCAACAGGAAGAACTTCCACTCCATCAACGTGCAGATGGTGTGTGACAGCAACATGAGGATCATGAATGTCTGTGCAAAATATCCTGGCAGCACACATGATGCATACATTCTACAAAACTCCTCAGTCCACAGAGATTTTGAGAATGGAACCTTTACAGGGGGATGGCTACTGGGTGAGTTCACAAAACAAAATCACACCACATACACAGGCGTACACACCACTCAGCTCAGCATGCACCTGACCCACACCTACTACGTCCACCACACAAAACATCATTCACACAACATGTGCTCCCTGTTTCACCATGTCACTCACATTACACAGGTGATGCTGGCTATGGATGCAAGTCCTGGCTACTGACCCCTCTGGCCAATCCCCAAACACATGCCCAGGAAAGCTACAACCAGGCTCATGCCAGAACCAGGAATGCTATTGAGCGGACATTTGGGCTCCTCAAGTCAAGATTCCGATGTCTGGACCACTCTGGGGGAGCACTGCAGTATGCACCGGCTAAGGTGTGTGACATCATTGTGGCGTGCGCAATACTGCACAATATCGCAGTGGACACCAGGCTGCTGGAGCACATCCCGGACCCCCCCATACAGTAAGTGCCCATGGACATCGGGCATGTGGAGGAGACCATGAGAGGGGCACAGATCAGAGACAGGCTCATCACGGAATACTTCACCTGTGAGTATAACACAGGCATGCAAACAATCCATGCAAGTCCCCCAGCAGTCCTGTGACACTAACCACACTGCACATTTTGTTCTGTCTCACCCCACAGGAACAGTGACACAGCACTGCACTGGCAGTGGACGTGGAAAATTGTGTGTGTGGACTCAGCAACCATCCTCCATTCCACTCTCCACGTTGACATACAGACCCCAAGGATATCACGCACACCCTCAGGAGAAACAAGGTACAACATATTACCCATGTTCATCACCTTACACGGCTTGATTGACAGCAACTAACTGGATATGCCATGATTAGAGCCTGAACAACCATGCTAGCCCAGTAGTGAAAGAGTATTATCTAATGATTTGCATGAGAAGGGACATCAGACTCAATATGGGACCTGTACTGTGCTACAGCTGAGAAGAGCAGCACAGGGGTGGATGTACAGTGGTATGGGCACACAATGTAGAGGTCATGAGACGTAGATCAGATTACCACGGACTCCATGCAGACCTGTGAGTGTGCAGACGTATGTGCCCCTGACATGAATACACACATCAACAAATGTGTCCTAACAGTTCCATGGAACAAATGACATTGGGCTGCCACTGTCACTTTCACAGTGGCAGCACAATGTCATTACTTCCATGGAGCTCTCAGAACACTTGTTAATGTGTGTATACATGTCAGGGGCACATATCCCTAGGACTGATGCACATGTCCTTAGTTCCCCACAGAATTGGTTACAGATGAGTACACAACACATTGTCAAGCAATGGTTTGTGCACTCACCTGTAACTGTGAAAACTGAGGGGATGAAAAAGACTAAATTGTTGTTGCTTGATGATCAGTTCAGGTCTACTGCTCCAAATCCTGTCCTCTTGTCCCGCAGGCATCCGTAACATGATCCATCCTTGAACTGAAGATCTTCCATGTGACTGGATTGATGTCTTGACAACACCTTCATGAAGATCACCCCTTGCTGTTTATGGTGATGTTGTTGGTGATGCAAAGTTTGACCTGAGGTTCACACAAACCTCTACTGGAACATTCTCATAGAGACACAGAAAACACTAATTCTTGAGTGTTGTAACCTGTACAGTCAGGATGCTCAGCTACAGAGTTGTCAAACCTCATGGACAACACATGAGCAGGGCAGCAGTGTTACTGAAGTATTACAATTTAGTTTCAAAGTACATTTAGTGTTCTCATACAGGTGTTCAATGCATATAGGCAATACACACACAAAACACATGTACATTCTAATGTACTTTGAGACACAATAAAGATGAACCATCACCATTCTATCTGTGTCTGTAGGAGGATATATTTGAGAACACATATGTCAATGTGTTACCACACCCAGGGTAGAGTATGCCCCATACATGGAAAGGCAACACCCACATCACAGGAGTCCACCACTTGTTTGCCAGTGACTGGACTCTGTGATGTATCAATGCAAACAGATGATGGTGGCAGTGATGCACCAATGTGTTGTGGGAGTGATGAAGAGGTGATACAGGGGACATACTTCCACAGTGAATACCTGTCCACAGTATCTGTATTGCTCAGTATAATCCATGTTCGGAGATTTTGCTCCACTTTGACATATCTCAGTACATGGGCTAACGAACAACCAGACTAAGTGGACATGTGTTATCACTGGTGAAGTCTGTTACACCCTTAGGGAAACAGCAACTCAACTTACAGGAGACCCCAATGCTCAGCCCAGGATATCAATGTGTGTGCTACACGTTGAAATCCTAGGTTAAAAACATTGGCTTCTTCAGTAAGTCAGTTGCACAATGAGTGTGTGAATCCAAGACAACATGGATACATGTCCCATTTATCTATCCTGCTTATAATGTCCCTGCTAAATCACAGAGCTGTTTGTCTGGTTATCCCATTAACCCACTGAGTGCAAGAGTGGTCCCCAACGCATTTCTTGACAATGCGTTGTCTACCACTCTGGCACTCAAAGGGTTAAACACAGCACATGATGTAGACAAATGTTCAGTGTTGTACAATTTGTTGTGCTAAGGGGTATGTTTTGTTGTTCAAATTCAACACACAACACCGCCATATAACACAGTGGTGTAATATGGCTCCAGGGATGTATTACAAGTTGAATTTGTACAACGGTGTGTGTGTGAACCCATGTTGTAGCATCCCACTAACATTTCACATAGGCAGAGGTTGTGTTCACTGCATTGTATGGCAATGCATTGGAGACAACCCTGCCACCCAATCCATAACTGAAGACACAACAGATCAGACTGGAATTAAAAAAAAAATGTTTTCTTTATTGAGGGGAAACTTAACAGGTTGGGCCTTTCATTTTTTCTTCTTTGGGTGGGGGGCCTTAGCCTGGGTGCCAGAGGTGGATGCCCTTGTGGATCTCCTGGTAACCCTCTGCCCCCTAGGTGTTGCTTCAGGGGTAACACTAGAGGGGGTGGTGGTTGCAGTAGACCCCTCAGTGGAACGCAAGTTCTCCCTCTCCATCCTCAGGTTCTCCCTGCGGTTTATCTCCCTCAGCTCCACAAGGACCTGTGTTAACATGTCCATCACACCAGTCCTGAGCTGCTGGAGTAGTGTATTCCCCCTGGACACCTCCGACTCCAAACCTTGGATCCTGCTCTCCAATTGGACAATGTTCCTCCTGGATTGCCTCCTGCTCCTGGTGATATTGCTGTCAGTACTCCTGCTCGACCGGAGTAGTCTCCTCTGAAGGGCCATACACTCCGCCTCCATCCCTGTGAGGCGTGCGGTGCTGGAGGTGGATGTGCCCGGTGTCCCTGGTGCTGCTGTTTCTTCCTCTGCTGCTGAGGGTGCTGTTTCTTCCTCTGCTGCTGAGGGTGCTGTTTCTTCCTCTGCTGCTGAGGGTGCTGTTTCTTCCTCTGCTGCTGAGGGTGCTGTTTCCTCCTCTGCTGGAGGTGCTGTTTCCTCCTCTGCTGGAGGTGCTGTTTCCTCCTCTGCTGGAGGTGCTGTTTCCTCTGCTGCTGGAGGTGCTGTTTCCTCTGCTGCTGGAGGTGCTGTATCCTCTGCTGCTGCTGAGGGTGCTGTGGCTGCTGTTGGAGTGGCTGGTGCAGATGATGGGCATATGCCCACCACATCAAGTGATGCAGAGCTGCCCAGAGATGTGTGTGCTGGTGGAGGTGTGAATATGTCCCTGGGTAGGGGGCGCTGGGGCTCACCAATCAGGCCCAGGTGTGTGTAGTCCAGTGGCCAAGGGTCATATGGTGGCCACTGATAGGTGGTGGGACCCCACCTTGGATCATACCTTGGGGCATGCTGTGGAGCCATCCAGGAGGGTGGGTTGATCTGGGAGGCATATGGCCCATATTGGGTGTTGGCCACTGTCCCTGGCAGCCATTGCCTCCCTGGCGGTGGTGGTGCTGCTGATGGAGGGTAGTAGCTGGTGGAGGTGGATGAATGTGTCCACCTCTCCTCCTGTGGCATCCAGCCACTGTACTGGGGAGGTGCAGCTGGAAAGGGTGGTGCAGCCTGTGGTGGTGCAGCTGGAAGGGGTGGTGCAGCCTGTGGTGGTGCAGCTGGAAGGGGTGGTGCAGCCTGTGGTGGTGCAGCTGGAAGGGGTGGTGCAGCCTGTGGTGGTGCAGCTGGAAGGGGTGGTGCAGCCTGTGGTGGTGCAGCTGGAAGGGGTGGTGCAGCCTGTGGTGGTGCAGCTGGAAGGGGTGGTGCAGCCTGTGTTGGAGGGGATGGTGATGGTGGGTAAGGTGACCACCGGCTGGTCCCCTCCTCTGTGTCCTCCTCACTGGGGGGTGACATAGCCTCCTCCACTGTCTCCTGCTGGGCTTGACGGCCGTAAGCTGTGTGGAGGAAGAAGATGTTGTGATTAGTGACCTTTGCCATATGTTTGTGGAGACAATTCTACTTTGATATGTGTTGAAGAAAAATATATGTGTTTGTGTTAATCCCCCTGGGTAAACAAGGGTACTCCCACTGCTGAAAGGTGTTTGAGTTATTATGGGTGAAGGTTTCATTTTGAGGTGCAATATCACAGTGGCCAGAAATAGTACAGTGGGGCTGTTGCTACACCCTCCCATGTAGATATCTGGTCCCTGTACCAGAGCTGTCCATATGATTGTGTAGTAACAGCACCACTGTACAATATCAGGCCACTAGGATATTGCCCCTGACATATCCATGTCTGAGCTGTGATACCTTTTGCATCAACACACCTTTCAGCAGTACGAATACCATTGTTTAACTCGGGGGGGGGGGGAGATCCAACAACATATATTTGTCTTCACAACTTGTAGGGATGGCTATCCCTCCAGGGGGGTGGCAAAGGTTAAGTCCACCTTGATGTCAGATTGTAGACATTGTGGGAACAGATGTTGTTCTCTGTTAGTCCTATCCTTCCTACCCTCATGGTTGTTCAGATAATGCTCTATGTGACGGATGTAGATTTCAGTCATTTGTCTACACGAGGGATTTTCAGCAGAGACAAAATCAACCCATTTAGAGAACAATACTTAATTGGAATGGTGTACAGGGTGTGCATGATTTACAAGCACACTCTGTGGACCATTCCAAAGAGGTATTTCTCTCTATATGTTGTGACTTTGGCTCTGCTGAAGAGCCTCCGTGTGGTCAAATGATGGATATCTTCACCTGTCACATGGAGCAATATCTGTATAACCATGAGTGTTGGAGGGATGGGACTTAGATCAAGACACATCTGTTAACGATGGCAATGATATGACATCATGATGACATTACCCATTGCTATCCCATTACAGTGACACACAAGTAGAAATGGTCATATATGTATGTGGATATGTACCCTTCATATGGATGGAGTAATATCCTTCCAAGATGTGATGCCAGAGAGCATTTCATTAGGTGTGATTGCCTTACTGGCTATATATGTGCACCCATCCAACAAGACATTGTATTGATATGATGGATATGAACATACCTCGTATATCCCATCTACGTAGGGTGTGATATACTATGTATGTGTATTTGGATGGTAGCAATGTAGGTTGATATGTGATGGGTGCACATATCTGGCCAGTAAGGCAATCACATCCAGTGAAGTGATCTCTGTGTTCACATCATGTTGGAACATATTTAGTAACATTTGAATCCTAAGGGCAACAATCCAGCCAGTAGTGAGGGATATCTTTGATTGAGGCCTGTTTTTTTGTCTGTGTATGAGCCCATCCATCCTTCTGTGTGAGGCAACCGTACTCAGTCCTAGATATCCATCAGTCATGGCCTGTTGGTGACCAAGGTACAATGTTTGCTATTTGTTTCCCATATGTATCCTGCATAGAGATGCTGGTGTACCATCGATCCATGGCATCAGCACCCCTGTGGATCCATGTGGGAATCAGATATGGGATATGTCATTTCAAGTCAGAGAAATGATTGCAGCCACAACACCAATGCCTACTTTTTCCTGCTTGAATTCTGTAAAATAGTTTTCGGCCTGTGTGTTGCACCTACAAGCATTTATTCTGTGTGACACTGTGATGTGTGATCTGATGCCCCCTTTTGTGATTCAGTAAGCGGTGATGTTGAACCGATGACATGAACATGATGGTGACTTCTCCAGTGATCTCCTTTCCCCATTTCCAGTGTTTTCCATGGAGTCTGTACAATGGGACCCTATGAACTTGATTCTTGTTTTGGCATATTCTCCATGGACTAACACTGGTACTGGTGAAGTGAGGGTGTGTGAGGGTTACTTTGTGTCCACCATGTGTTTGTCACCGCTTAGTGAATGTCCCCTGTGTAGCATGTGATCGTTGGCCTATTGACTTGTTTGTTGTCAGGTTAACCCCTTGAGTCCCAGAGGGGTTGCCAATGCATTGTTGATCGATGCATTGATGATCCCTCTAGCACTCACGGGGTTAGGGTGGGGGTGGGGACATGGGTGACATTGTGTGTGAACAGTGATGATCTATTACAGTCGACAATTTGAAAATGAAGGTTTGTGTATTGTGTGTAATGAGCACAGCGACAGGAGGGTTGAAGTAGGACTTTGACAGGTTTGTCCCAAGTTGGACGTTGCCATTTGTCCAGGTGTTGTGTCCTTTTTTTAACCCTCATGGTGCTGTGTTGGTGCAGTTGTATGGCTGAGTGATGGCCATGTGTTGAGGTGTGAGTGTGTGTGCAGCTGGTGTTGGTTGCTGTAGTGTGTTGTTCTGTAGTGTTGCACTTACCGGTAGTGTGGAGGCTCCTCTCATCCCCAGTGTCAGTTCCTCCCACGACCCCCTCGATCATGGTCGGGGACATGTTCTGCCGCACCATCTCCTCCCAGCCGCAGAATGTGATGGGCACAGATGGGCCACCTCCGGTGCCTCGGGCTTGCTTGGCCATGTCAGACATCTTGTTCTTGACCACCCTCCGGCAGTCGCCCCATCTCTTCTTCACAGACTCCACGTCCCGCCTGCATGTTGCCACCGCGTTCACCCGGCTGCAGATCTGGTTCCAGGCTGCCTTCCTCCGCGCTGCCAGGCCAGGGACCTTTGCCGTCGGGTGGAGAACACTCTGCCTCTCCAGGACAGCTTCCACAAGAGCCGTGTTCTCCTCCTCACTATATCTGGGATCCCTGATCCTGCCCTCATCAGCTCCGGCATGGGAGGATTCAGAGCCGGAGTGCCCTGCCTGGTCTGACCCTGCCTGTGTGGGGTGCTCCCCAGGAACTACCCCTCGTCCCACTGCAGGTTCTGTCCCTGTCCTGCGTGTTCCTGCTCTGGTGGGCCTGGTCCCCCTCCGCCCTGCGGATCTCCCTCTCCCACCCCTGCTCTGCTGAGGGATCCCCTCCTGACCTTCCTCCTCCTCCACTACTCTCCCCATCCCTCTCTCCTGTCCTCCTCTCCTTGACATCACTCACCCAGTCACACCCAGGCACTCCCACAGGCCCTCACAGACACACTCGATCCAGTCACTCTCTGTCACACACTTTCACTCCCAGATTCACACTGTCAAAATAAAAAGTAATATGTGTAAGGTGTTATGAAATAAAAGGACTATGTGTATGTATGTGTATGTGTTTGTGTTTGTATGTGTGTATGTAATATGTGCAAAAGTGTGATATGTGTATATATAGTGCACCTCTCTCCTCTCTCCAAACTGCAAAACTCCTCTACCTCCAATGAACGCGCCTCTCTCCCTCTCTCTAATGACTATCCTCCGCTCCTGGGTCCTGATATCTGGCTCTGAAGAACTCGATAACAGACAGTGTGTGGCGGTTATTTTTGGGTATATATAGGTGTATTTGAAGTTATTTGATACATTGGGCCTTTGGGATTGGATGTGTGTTTGAATTTGTTTTGGCATCAATCAGGGTTGCTTGACAACGGCAGCCGTTATGTTACATGTTGTTTGGAGCTCAGTTATCGTGTGATTTGTCCGCCCGTTGTGCATTAACATGAGCGACAACGGGTTTTGTGTTACGTGTTTTTTGTGTGCCTACGCTCGATAGCTATTCTCGTAGAGTAGCTATTGAATCTGCCGTAACTCCTGTATTATTTGCGAGCGATGTGCCTTTTTCACTTAGCGGCTGGTTTAACGGTTGGCTTTAAATCGAGCCCCTAGTCTCCACACGTGGATACAATATCTCTGCACCAAAATTAAGAAACAAAACAGTTATATATCTAAAGACTGTGCTCAACACTATGGAAAAAGAAAATATAAATCAAAAAGATACTTACAAAATAATAAAGAATAGGAGCACTAGTCGTATAAACAACAAAGAAGGTCTACCTATAAAAAATAAAATATAGGGTGCTCATGATCCATAAAAACATATCCAAACAACAAAATAAACTATAGAATGGACCTAACCAGAGCACTTGACCATAATCCACAATATACAAAATAATTATAAAAATATATATTTTATTCTAAATAGTATAAATAGGTGCATAGACATAGATATCCTCATAGGAAAAACCTAGTCAGTACCTAACAGGTGATAAACAATAAACTACTATAATAATGTAAATATGCATAATATCATAAAAACCCGCATTAATAAAGGGAGCTAAAGTCTGGTGCCAGACATAAGCTGAACTATCTAGAGTCCACAAAACTGCTGGTCAGCTATTGGTGGATTGGTTTTAGGAGGGAACGCAACCAGCTCTGTTTTAGCCATATTAAGTTTAAGATGGCGATGGGCCATCCGTGATGAAATAGTTGAGAGACATTGAGTGACTCGAGACTGCACTGCTGGAGTAAGGTCAGGGAAAGAGAGATAGATTAGTGTGTCATCTGCATACGGATGGTAATTAAAGCCAAGAGACGAGATGAAGTCAACAAGTGAGAGGGTGTAGAGGGAAAAGAGAAGTGGTCCCGGTACTGATCCCTGAGGAACACCTACTGAGAGGTTGTGGGGAGATGAGAAAGCATTATAAAAAGAAACACTGAAAGCACATTTAAAGAGATAAGAGGAAAACCATTTTAAAGGTGTGTCATAGATGCCAAGGGTGTGCAGTGTGTCCAGTAGGAGTGCATGGGTAACAGTGTCAAAAGCAGTTGATAGATCTAGTAGGATTAGTATATTGAATTGTCCTTTGTCCCTTGCTGTGTATAGATCTTTAGTAATTTTTGTTAGGGATGTCTCAGTGGAATAGTTGGAATGGAAACCTGACTGAAATGGGTCAAGATGAGAGTTTGAGATTAAGCAAGAGAACACAAGGCGTTCCAAGATCTTACAGGAGTGAAACTGGACGGTATTTTGAGAGACAGGTGGGGTCGAGTGAGGGTTTTTTGAGTATCAGACAGACTATTGCATGTTTGAATGAAGATGGGAAAGTTCCGGTAGAAAGAGGAGTTAAAGATATTAGTAAGGCTGGATGCAAGAGTAGTAGCAAGAGCCTTAATAAGGTGAGAGGGCATGGGATCCGAGGGGCAGGTAGTGGGTGGAGAGGAGGATAATAAAATAGATGCCTCTTTCTCTGTATATGGGAGAAAGAGCTGAGGGTTGCTCGAGGTAGACTAGGAATCAGGGGATAGGAGGAGAGGATGAAGAGGGTATGGTTTGTTGGATAGACTGTACCTTGTTATTGAAAAACCCTGCAAAGTCCTGTGGAGTGTTAGAGAAGGAGGAGCAGTTTAAAGTTGGGGGTTTGAGAAGAGAATCAAAGATATTAAAGAAGTCATGTGGGTTAGATTTGTGGGTAGTGATGAGTTTAGAGAAGTAGTGCTGTTTAGTCTGGGTGAGAGCTGTATTAAAACAGATAACATGAATTTGTAACAGTGGAAGTCGGCAACAGAATGAGATTTTCGCCAGAGAAAAGAGGGAAGTCTGCATAGTCGAGTGTAGGTTCCTGGTTAGGAAGGGTGATTTAGGGAGGGCAGGGGAAGGTGTGTGAGAGAGTGTGAAGGAGATAATATAAATTCCCTCATTCCCTCATTTCTCCCAAATCCTACTCCCTCCAATATGCTACAACTGATAATGCCATCAATCTCATCCAGGGAGCACTGCCTGACTGCTGGCTTTCAAAAACAGATATAGAGACTGCTTTTAAACTCCTCCCGTTCACCCTTCACTGGCATGTCCAGGGCATCAAATGATCAGGCCTGTATTATTTTGCCACTAAGCTCACGTTTGGCTCCTGTATCAGACCCAAAATATTCAACGACGTCTCTGAAATTTTGTGTTGGCTGCTACTCCATCATTGTCGATGTCCAGGAGCATTGAACTACTTGAATGACTTCCTCCTCATAGACCATTCACCGTCCCCACCCACCAGTATTACCAAACTCATGGACTTGTTTAGATCTCTTAATGGCCCACTATCACAGGCAAGACTTGCAGCCCAACAAAGGTTCTCGAATTCGTATGTATTACGCTGGACGCCAATTGTTTAGAGACTCGAATTCCCCACGATAAGCTTGACAGGATCATCTCTCTGGTTGCAGAAAGTGCATCTAAACCATTCATTATCAAGCACAAACTCAGGTCATTAATAGGTTACCTCAGTTTTGCTATGATAATTATACCCCAAGGCCACTCATTCATTTCCCATCTCCTAGCCCTGCTCCCTTCTGCTCTTTAATATAGTTCCATTATCAACTTAGCTCAATCAGCCAGGTCAGAACTGCAGATGTGGGCAAACTTTCTATCCCATTGGAATGGCAGAGCTATGTTCCCTCCTACACCTTCTCCAATCAGCCCTGCAGTGTGTTCTCCGACACAGCCACAGACACAAGTTTTGCCACCTTCTGCGGCTCCCTATGGTTCGCAGAGTCAGGTCAGAACTGCAGATGTGGGCAAACTTTCTATCCCATTGGAATGGCAGAGCTATGTTCCCTCCTACACCTTCTCCAATCAGCCCTGCAGTGTTTTCTCCGACACAGCCACAGACACAAGTTTTGCCGCCTTCTGCGGCTCCCTATGGTTCGCAGAGTCAGGTCAGAACTGCAGATGTGGGCAAACTTTCTATCCCATTGGAATGGCAGAGCTATGTTCCCTCCTACACCTTCTCCAATCAGCCCTGCAGTGTGTTCTCCGACACAGCCACAGACACAAGTTTTGCCGCCTTCTGCGGCTCCCTATGGTTCGCAGAGCCAGGTCAGAACTGCAGATGTGGGCAAACTTTCTATCCCATTGGAATGGCAGAGCTATGTTCCCTCCTACACCTTCTCCAATCAGCCCTGCAGTGTGTTCCCTGACACAGCCACAGACACAAGTTTTGCTGCCTTCTGCGGCTCCCTATGGTTCGCAGAGCCAGGTCAGAACTGCAGATGTGGGCAAACTTTCTATCCCATTGGAATGGCAGAGCTATGTTCCCTCCTACACCTTCTCCAATCAGCCCTGCAGTGTGTTCTCTGACACAGCCACAGACACAAGTTTTGCTGCCTTCTGCGGCTCCCTATGGTTCGCAGAGTCAGGTCAGAACTGCAGATGTGGGCAAACTTTCTATCCCATTGGAATGGCAGAGCTATGTTCCCTCCTACACCTTCTCCAATCAGTCCTGCAGTGTGTTCTCTGACAGCCACAGACACAACTCGTTCGGCACACTGATCACTTCACTTTATTTATCTCTCACTCACTACCTCTGAATTCACTTACTTCATCGGCGTCATACTGTCATGTCTAGTCCTGAACTCTAATCAGTTCTCAGGGAACTCCTTTAGAATAGGTGCAGCATCCTCCGCCACCAGGAACAACGTGCCAACGCACATAATACAGCGACTCGGCAGATAGAACTCAACATGCTTTTCGTGGTACATTCCAAATCTCTCTACCGAGATTCACAAAGCTCTCTCACACTTAGCTAAGTAATGTCATCTTTGCGTAACTACTAATAAACAACTGAATCAAATGTCTATTTTTGCCTCTATTCAGTTCTACCACGTCATTCACTACCTGAGCTACCTGTAATCTCTGGGAAGCTGCACACCTCTCTACACTCTCATTCACTGGAGGGCAAGACCACAAATAAAAGGTTGGGCCTGCATTTGTGGGTGGGAGGGGCTGCAAGCCTATAGTATCGGCCGCAGCCTCTCCCACGGGGCATATCGTCATTGTGCCCCCCCCAATCATTACCCCTTTTATCATCATCTATCTCAAGGTGGCCCTCTATTCAGGCATACCACGTCGCTCACTACCCGAACTACCTGAAAGCTCAGGAAAGTGTCACACCTCTCTACACCCTCATTCGCTGGAATCCCAGACCACAAGCAATATCTTCTAAAATGTTGCTTCTCTCCTCTATCCTTTTGAAATGTCGCCCTGTACTTGGCGACCATCAAAAGGGTGACATCAGAATATCGCAGCATCAAAAGGGTGAAATTCTGCAGCATCAAAGGGACACATTCTGATGTCATCCACTTAAGGGTCGCCATGTAGGCGATCTGTGAGCACTGCCATGTGCGCTTCATCAAAGGGGAAAGATAATATAAGATGTGTTAACACCAATGCACATTCAGACATGTAATGGTACAGCTACATAGTGGAGGTGCTAGGAGCTCCGTGCAACAGAAAGTAACCCAATGCGGATGTATGTGATGTATTTATCCCATTGGTTGAGCTCCCTAAGGAAAGAGGAAAGTGGTGGCAGAGGGCCTCCTACTGGGGTTACTCCCTGGTGCATGGAGCTCCTAGCACCTCCACTAGGCAGCTGTACCATTACATGTGTCAATGTGCATGGGTGTTAACGCATCTTATATTATCTTCCTCCCTGTATATTTTCTTTTCGTCTACATGGCAGTACTCACAGATCACCTACATGGCGATCCTTAAGAGGGCAACACTCTTTTGTCACTCTTTTGACGCTGGAGACTAGGGCTGCAGCTAACGATTATTTTCGTAATCGATTAGTTGGCCAATTAATTTTTTGATTAATCGATTAATCGGATAAAAATATAAAAAATTAAATACAATTTTTCCACCTTATATTTAAAATAAAATCCACAAAATAAGTGTTACAAAGATATTCACTTATTTATTTACAGAAATGTCATTTGCTAATAATTTCACTAATCCCAGCATGCTGCTGCTGCCTCAGAGTGATAGGAGTGTGATTGCCGCAGTCACACTCCCATCACACTCAGGCAGCCTGTACATTCCGACATTTTAGCATAAACAGACTGCCTGAGAGTGACAGGAGTGTGATTGCTGCAATCACATTCCTATCATTCTGAGGCAGCCGCTGCATGCTGGGATTAGTGAAATCCCAGCATGCATCGGGTTCTTACTAATTGATAGTACATAGCAGCATTCAGTAATAGCCAATAAGTGACTGCACACTGTGACATTGCTCTCCAGGTCTATAAATCACTATCACTATATAACAGTAAACAGTATATAAATAAAGGTTATATCTGTACACTCAAGAGTCCATTTGCACACAGTGTGTGTGTGTGTGTGTATATATATATATATATATATATATATATATATATATATATATATATTATATATATATAATTTATTTATTATACAACTGCAGTTGTTGCACCACCAAATGTTGAGGACTACAACTCCCATTATTCTCAACCTATAGTGGGAGCTGTGGTCCCCAGTGCTTGGGTATGATGGGAGCTGTAGTCCCCCCAACACCTAGAAGTCCCACAAGTGACTACCCTGCTATGAAATGTATTGTAAGTACAGTGAAGACTGGCTGTGACATTACTCCATGGGTCTGATAGTCTGGAATCCTGATAAAAGAGAAGTATATAAATAACCCAGATTAGTGCACTGAGATCACTTGTACTGTGACAACCCCTTGAAACTCAGAGGGGTGTACAATGCGTTGCGCACCCCTCTGGTCCTCAAAGGGTTAAGGAAAGTATTTAGAGTACAGATTGGCAGTTACATGACTCCTCTGGACACACGGATCCCAGATATAATCCCACCCCATGACTGCAGGTCCCTGTATCTGCCTCTCTGGAAAGTCCGTGGGGTGTCCGGCCGTCGCACCTCCTTTTCACTCTGACAGTTGTCGGTCACCTGTCATTGTGCACACTCCAGTTAGCGGTCTCCAAGCAGCATGAGCGCGCCCATTCTGCTTCACTCTGCCGATTACACCACAGTCAAGAACGCTCCTGATCCAAGTTCTAGCTGGGAGGCTGCCCGCGCATCTGTTGCTGTGACGTCTGGGGCTGCAACTAATCGATTATGAGAATCTTTGACAACGATTCTCATAATCTATTTTTATCGATTAGTTGTTGCAGCCCTACTGGAGACATTCTGTGGTCACCAAACAGAGGGTGACATTTCAATAGTGAACCCCTCTATCCCATCCCATCACTTACAAACAGCCAAAGACAATCTTCTCTCAGCCTTTGGCCTAGATTCAACTGACCGCCAGCATTTTTTTTCAAGCACGGTAAGCAATTCAATTACTTGTGCTATGAAGAAATACCAGAGCTAAATTTAGCACCCATTAGAACCCATTAAAACTAGTTACATTTTTCCATTCCATAAACGCTCCATAGTCAACGTGTTTCGCCCTATTACAAGGGCTTCCTCAAGGCAAGTAAACATTTCTTCTTAACGGTCTTGAAATTTAAATCTGCTCACGGGAAGTCATCATAACGTTGTCATAAAAACATAATACAAACATTCAGTGAATCAATTACAAGTCCTCAACCGAGAGTTATAGACACTCAATACGACAACACATAGAGATACAGAAACCGATCCATACATTTATACTTATACACATATCAGAAACAAGTGTATAGAATCTCACCAGGTCTCTCAAGCCGCCTCCACACTGAAAATATCAGTGTAGAACAAGCCCAGGAGACATCGGTGCAAAAACACAACACAGGCATCTATCACAGTGTTTTTTATACATATGTATTGTCCCACAGCCCAAGAATAATCAAAATTATTGGGTATTTAGAGAATTAACTTTAGTTGGTTTACAGTTTCACCGCATCAGATCAACATTATAAAAACATCCCAAATAGAATTTCTTCATTTAACCCTTTGGGCTGTAAGGATTCCAATGTATATATCCATCTTGTTTCATGTTGTAATAATGTCTTATTATAATCTCCTCCTCTCACATTTTTCTTAACTTGTTCTAACCCTATAACTTGTAGCTCCTTGGGATTACTCTGATGGTAATCTAAAAAATGCCTTGCTATGGGACTCTCCATACACTTTTTTTTCAATATCACGTTTATGCTCTAATATTCTAAAAAGCAATTCTCTAAATGTTTTACCAACATAAATTTTACCACACAAACAAAATAGTTGATATACCACTCCTTTAGTTCTACAATTTATCATACTCTTAGTTATAAAACTCTTTGATCCATTCCAGTTCTTAAATTCTTTAGTTCTGCACATGAACCCACATGTACTGCATGTTCCACAGGGAAAAGTTCCACATATATGGCTCTTATTCAGCCAATTATCTTGATTTTTGGCAACATCAAAGTGGCTATGAACTAATTTGTCTCTAAGATTGGGTACTCTTTTAGCCACAAATGCTGGAAAATCACCCACTATTGACCTCAGTGACCCACTCTGAGTAAGAAGACCCCAGTGTTTAACTAGTGTCCCTCTCAGTGCTGGCCAGTGAGATCCATAGGGGGTAATAAATCGAACCCTCTTATCAGTTGTGTAACTGTTTCTTATGTTTAGAAAAACAGTGCTCTTTGATACCCTCTGTAACAGTGCTCTTTGATACCCTCTTTTCAAACTCGTAAATGAATATCCTCTTTCTAAAAAACGTTTTGTTAAATCCTTAGCTTGACATTTATATTCTTGCAAATCTGTACAATGTCTACGTAAATGTAGATGCTGTCCATAAGGGATTCCCCTTATTTGTGACGATGGGTGATGACTCGAAAAACGTTAATAAAGTATTACATGCAGTAGGTTTCCTAAAACCTTTAGTTTTGATCTTACCATTTTCCTTGTAAACTACCAAGTCTAAGAACTCCACCTCACTCAAGCTAATTTTCTTAGTCAATTTGATATTCAGATCATTATTATTCAATTCATCAATGAATCCGTCCAAATCAGAAAGGGTTCCCTCCCACACCAGAAGAATATCATCTATATAGCGAATCCACAGAGCCGTTTGTGCTTCAAACCTACGTGCGTCCACCACCACCACGAAATGCTCCCACCAGCCAAGGTGGAGACACTCGCAGGTCGGAGCACACGTGGCTCCCATTGCAATGCCTCTGCGTTGTTTATAACATTTTCTTTTAAATGTAAAATAATTATTAGTTAGTATAAATTCCAACAGTTCTATGATGAACTCATTCTGGTGTGAGAGATCACCCCTTCTAGATTCTAAGTATGTATGACATGCTTGTAACCCAGCATCATTCGGAATGGAGTTGTAGAGAGACTCCACATCCAGTGTAACCAGATACGCGTCTCCCGACACCTCCAATTCCAAAAGGGACGGATCACGTTCCCAGTGTCCTCAATGTAAGAAGGAAAAGTCCCCATAAAGGGTTTTAAATTATATCTACATAACATCCCACATTTTCACAGACACTCCCAATCCCCGACACCACTGGGCGTCCTGGTGGTGATTCCAACTATTTATTTATCTTGGGCAGCACACAAATCGTTGGCATCACAGGGTTTTCCACCACCATATACTCAAATTCTTGTCCAGATATAAGTTTCTCATCCAATGCAAATCTTAATTTCTGAACAAGATTACTCTGTATCTCACTGGTCGGATCGTGGTCCAATAACCGATAACAATCTTTATCTTTAAGTTGTCTCAATATTTCTTTACAGTAGCTTTCATCAGTCATTAAGACCACGTTCCCTCCTTTGTCACTGGGCTTTATTATAATTTCAGGATGATTTTGTAGATCTTTTAGTGCCCTATATTCGTCCTTTGTCAAGTTATCCCCGTATTTGACTCCAAAATCTATTTTCTTAAAGGGATAGTAATACTTCATTTTTACTATCCCTCATGTTGTAGCCCTTAAAATTGGAATTAAATGAGACCAGCGGCATCTCTCAAACCTTTATGGTTTAAGAGACATCCGCATTCAAAGTTCCCTTTCCTTCTCTCTCCCCTGACGTCAGCGCTATAGCTGACAGCAGGGGAATCCAGTCTGTGAGCAAGCAGAGGCGTTGCAGCAGTGCTGAGATCACGTTATAGAAACAGAAATCCTTCACTGAAATGGTCTTCTAGAAGACCATTTCAGTGAAGGATTTCTGTTTCTATAACTCAATCTCGCCACTGCTGCAGAGCCGCCGCCTGTCCCGGGACCGGATTCCCCTATAACGCTGACAACAGGGGACAGAGAAGGAGAGGGAACTTTGAATGCAGATATTTTATGGTTTGAGAGATGCCGCTGGTCTTGTTTAATTCCAATTTTTAAGGGCTACAACAAGGGGGATAGTAAAAATGAAGTATTACTATGCCTTTAAAATCTGTTAATACTGCCTTTGTAAAAGCATTCACAGTTGTATTAATAGTCAAAGATGGCATCATTTTTGATATTCTATTTAAGGTCAGTGTAATCATTTACTGGATCTGTCAAATTTTCACTTTCCATTTTTAATTAATTCAACAAACCTAATATTTCTTTATCTGTTTCATTTATATTTACATCATAGGTTGACCTATCCTGATACAGCCTACGGAGAAGTACTTTTCTTGAAAAAAGATGAAGATCTTTTGCAACCTCTAATTCATATCATTGATGGGTGGGTGAGAAGGAAAGACCTTTTATTAACAAAGATTTGTGGGACTTATTCAATGAAAAATCAGTTAAATTAATAATAACCTTATCATCCTCCGCACTACCATCAATTTCGTTATTATCTATCCCGCACTTATTTCCCCAATTTTGCTCCCTTTCTTGTCTTTGTTTTTTTTTACTTCATCCCACCCCTCCTTGTTTTTCCTCTTCTTCGGCTTCCTCCAAAAATTCAACCTCCGTTGCAAATCCTCTCAAAGAAACACTACGAATTACAGCACCAGTATGTACATCACTTTCAGATCCAGAACTACTGATGCTAGTATCAGTTGATCCATTATCCTGCTTATTCAGCCTCTGTCTATAGTTCTTAAAGATAAAGTACACTCTTTTATTTGAAAAATATTGCGTGTCTCTGACATACTTCTTTTTCTTACGTAGACAAATCTCTTTCTGTATTTTTCTATATCTGATTTTAATACTTCATTAATGTTTTTAAAATCTTCTAAATCCTTAAATTTTCCTAATTCCTGTATACTTTTCTCTATCTCAACTTGCAACTCTATCAATTGTTTTTGACTTCCTTCGATTATGATACTGATCAACTCTAGAGAGCACTTAGTCAAAATATTCTTCCATTTTTCCAAAAACACTGCCGATTTTAGATGTTTACCTGGAAACATTCTGATTCTAAGCCCATGGGGCACAATTCTTGTCTTCAAATATGCTTCTAAGCTCGACACATTCCACTTTAATCTTAGTTGTTTCATTAAAATATGTTTATAAGTCTTAAACTTTTTATATAAATCCGATCTAGTGGAACTTTCCCCAATGTTGAGTTCATGTGCAAAAGCTGAACTAATATCTGCATCCCACGTGTCGTCCAACTGAAATGCCATCTTGGTGAGAATTCAAAATATCACCTGTGGTATATAAAAAAAGACCTAGTCTCCACACGTGGATACAATATCTCTGCACCAAAATTAAGAAACAAAACAGTTATATATCTAAAGACTGTGCTCAACACTATGGAAAAAGAAAATATAAGTCAAAAAGATACTTACAAAATAATAAAGAATAGGAGCACTACTCGTATAAACAACAAAGAAGGTCTACCTATGAAAAATAAAATATAGGGTGCTCATGATCCATAAAAACATATCCAAACAACAAAATAAACTATAGAATGGACCTAACCAGAGCACTTGACCATAATCCACAATATACAAAATAATTATAAAAATATATATTTTATTCTAAATAGTATAAATAGGTGCATAGACATAGATTTCCTCATAGGAAAAACCTAGTCAGTACCTAACAGGTGATAAACAATAAACTACTATAATAATGTACATATACATAATATCATAAAAACCCGCATTAATAAAGGGAGCTAAAGTCTGGTGCCAGACATAAGCTGAACTATCTAGAGTCCACAAAACTGCTGGTCAGCTATTCAGCTATTGGTGGATTGGTTTTAGGAGGGAACACAACCAGCTCTGTTTTAGCCATATTAAGTTTAAGATGGCGATGGGCCATCCGTGAGAGACATTGAGAGTGACTCGAGACTGCACTGCTGGAGTAAGGTCAGGGAAAGAGATATAGATTAGTGTGTCATCTGCATACAGATGGTAATTAAAGCCAAGAGACGAGATGAAGTCAACAAGTGAGAGGGTGTAGAGGGAAAAGAGAAGTGGTCCCGGTACTGATCCCTGAGGAACACCTACTGAGAGGTTGTGGGGAGATGAGAAAGCATTATAAAAAGAAACACTGAAAGCACATTTAAAGAGATAGGAGGAAAATAGGATTTTAGTCTTACCTGTTAAATCCTTTTCACTTAGTCCACACAGATCACTGGTACTTCTGGGAGGCGATTCGCCCCTTTAATAGGCAGGAACAATTATGCAAATGATTGCAGGGGGCGGAGCCTCCCCTCCTACTTAAGCCACCTTCAGGCCAGAGCCACTAGATTGATTTGAGACCCTAAAACTGACCCCAGGTAAGCAAGAAGAAAGACTCCTGTGAGCATGCCCCAAAGGTCTCCCACTGAATGCCACAGGAGAGCCAGGTCTGGTCCCTTGACAGGGTGGGAGACCAGTGACCTGTATGGACTAAGTGAAAAGGATTTAACAGGTAAGACTAAAATCCTATTTTCACTGTCGTCCAATACAGGTCACTGGTACTTCTGGGATGTACAAACATTGAGCTGATCCAGAGGTGGGAATAAGGCAAGGACCAGAACAAGGCCCAAGTCATGAAAACTGCTATGAACCAGTTAATTACATAGCCCAAACTGTAAGTGTCAACGGACACCAATCAAGGGAACAATCCCTGAACTAACACAGCACATGGAACTAGAGCCAACTGGGCTCAACAGTAAGGAAGCACTAAGGATCACAGAGCGGAAGACCTACACAGGCAAAACTGCCTCCAGGACTTTCCTTCCAAAACTGGCATCAGCCGAGGCCAGCACATCAACTCGGTAGTGCTTAGAAAAAGTGTGCACAGAGGACCAAGTGGCCGCTCTGCACAGTTGATCAGCGGAAGCCTGATTCTTGTAGGCCCAAGAGGCCCCAATAGATCTGGTGGAATGGGCAGTCACCCGGAAGGGAACATGCTTATTCCGCAACTTGTAGGCTTCACGGATAGTAGCCTTGATCCAAGAGGCAATGGTAACTTTGGAGGCCGGTCTCCCTGTCCTAGGCCCCTCAGGAATGACGAATAGAGCGTCAGACTTCCTGATAGACTCGGTGCGATGAACATAAAACTTGAGGCAACACACCACATCCAACAAATGGAGATCCCGTTCCTTGTCAGATGAAGGATTAGGGCAGAAAGAGGGAACCACAATCTCCTGATTGATGTGAAACCCGGACACAACCTTGGGTAAGAATTCCTTGGTAGTGCGAAGCACAGCCTTATCCTTGTGGAACACCAGGTAAGGAGGTTTACAAGACAGAGCCTGTAACTCTGCTACCCGGCGAACTGAAACAATAGCCAAAAGGAAGGCCATCTTCCAAGTCAAGAGACGTAATGGAATGGAAGCCAAGGATTCAAACGGGGGTCGCTGGAGAACTCCCAGCACCAAATTGAGGTCCCACTGGGGAGCAGGACTCTTGAAGGCAGGTCGAACATGAGTCACACCTTGGAAGAAAACTTTCACATCAGGAAGGATAGCAATCCTTTCCTGGAAAAATACAGACAAGGCAGATGTCTGAACTTTGAGGGAACTCAGACTGAGCCCCTTATCAACACCGTCCTGCAAGAAGGCCAGGACTGTGGGAAGATGAAAATCAAGGGATAATTTCTTATCAGAGCACCATGCCACAAAAGTTGACCATATGCGATGATAGATCTTGGAAGACACAGGCTTACGAGCACTGAGCATAGTCGACACCACAGAAGGAGAAAATCCTTTCTTTGCTAGAATCGAGGATTCAACCGCCATGCCATCAAATGGAGAGAGTGAACATCCTCCTTCCACAGATATCCCTGAAGAAGTAGGTCCGGACGGGCAGGAAGTGGGAACGGATCCGCCACAGACAAGGCCATCAACTCCGGATACCAGGACTGGCGAGGCCAGTTTGGAGCGATCAGGATAACAGGACATCGCTCCCGCTTCAGTTTCTGGATGACTCTGATCAATAGAGGAAGAGGAGGAAAGATGTAAGCCAGAGAAAAATCCCAAGGGATCGACAAGGCATCCACTGCTAGAGCAAGGGAGTCCCTCCGCCGGGAGTAAAACATCGGAACCTTCCTGTTGTGTCTGGAGGCCATCAGGTCCACCTCCGGCATCCCCCACCTCTGGGTGAGCAAGTGAAACACCTCTGGATGAAGAGCCCATTCTCCGCTGTCGACGGTATGACGACTGAGGAAGTCCGCCATGACGTTGTCCACGCCTGGAATATGAACTGCAGAGATGACAGGTACGTGATCTTCTGCCCAAGCCAAAATATCCTTGACCTCCAACCAGGCGGTGCCGCTTCTTGTGCCGCCTTGCCTGTTGATGTAAGCCACCGCAGTGGCGTTGTCGGATTCCACTGTGATTGGACGACCGGTCAGTTGAGATTCCCAGTGTATCAGGGCAAGCCGGATGGCACGTAGTTCCAGAACATTGATGGAGAGAAGAGATTCCTCCAGACCCCATTTCCCCTGAGCACTGAAGCGACCCAACACAGCACCCCAGCCCCGAAGGCTGGCATCCGTTGTGATTGTGGTCCAACAAGGAACTTGAAAGGACCTCCCTTTCAGGAGATGGGAGAGATCCAACCACCAGTGCAGACTCGATTCCACATGAGGAGGTAGAGAGACTGACAGATGCTGATGATCTGGATGATTCTTGCACGTCTGGATCACAAATCTCTGAAGTTCCCTGGAGTGGGCCATGGCAAAAGGTACCGCTTCGATCGTGGAAATGAACTTCCCCACCAGGGACGTCAACTTCGTTACCGGCACTAAGTCCAGGTCCAGAATCCCAGCCACTCGGATGGCTATCTGATGAGCCACATCCTCCGGTAGAAACACCATGCATTGGTGAGTGTCGAACAGGAGACCCAGGAACAGAAGCCTCTGAGATGGGACCAAGTCTGACTTGTCCAGATTCAGGATCCAGCCATGGCGGGTCAGAGTGTGGATACACCTCTGCAATTGCTGGTGAAGAAGCTCCGCTGAGGAAGCTTTGAGGAGGAGATCGTCCATGTAGGGGATCACCCTGACCCCGTCCTGATGAAGCACAGCTATCAAAGAACCCAACACTCTCTGGAAGACCTGAGGAGCTGAAGTCAGCCCAAAGGGAAGAGCTGAAAACTGAAAGTGTCCCCTGTGGCAGGCAATCCTGAGATACCAACTGCTCTCTGGATGAATAGGGATGTGAAGATAAGCATCCTGAAGGTCCAGGGAGGCAAGGAACTCCCCTGGAGACATAGCTGCAATCACAGAGCGCAGGGACTCCTGGCGGAAGTGGGAAGTCACCACATAGGCATTGAGATCCTTGAGATCCAAAATAGGACGAGCCCCTCCGTCCTTTTTGGCTACCACAAACAGGTTGGAATAAAATCCTGAACCTGTGTCCTCCTGAGGAACCACTTCCAGAACCTCTTTGTCCAAGAGATCCTGAATAGCGTCGTCGAACAGACGTCTTTTTGTGGGTTCCTGAGAAGGACGAGTAAAATGGAGCCGAAAAGGAGGAAGGGAGGAGAAAGGGATCCTGTATCCCTCTGACACCACCTGAAGAACCAATGGGTCCGCCACTGACTCCTCCCAAGTCCGGCGAAAGATGCGGAGACGTCCACCTACAGCCGGATGCGGACCCGGGTTCGGCGAGTCATGCCGAAGCAGTCTTGGAGGTCTTGGCCTTGGGGGCCACTTTGGGCTTCCAGGACTGTTTGGGCTTGGAGGAGGAGATTGTAGCGGGAGGACCCGTTTGGGCCGAGGAGCGTGTCTCAGTCTGAAAGGAACGAAAGGACCGATTGCGTTTGGCTGGAAACTTTTTCTTAAAGACTGAGGGTAGAAGAGTACTTTTACCACCAGTAGCCTCACTGATCATTTCTTTGAGCTCAGATCCAAATAGCAAATTCCCCTGAAAGGGCAAGGAAAGCAAGGCTTTCTTAGAGGCTGTATCAGCAGACCAAATTTTCAGCCAAAGGGCACGTCTAGCCACCACAGAAGCAGTGGAGGCCCTCGCCATCATGCGCACAGCATCAAAAGCAGCGTCAGCAACATAATTCTGAGCTTCAGTGATATTAGCAAGAAGCTGCAACTGTTCAGATACTGGTGCATCCTGGCGAACTGCTTCAGTCAGTCGTTCAGTCCAGGCCGCAATGGCTCTATTAACCCACGCCACTGCAAAGGTTGGACGCATGGCAGTGCCAATGGAGGCAAAAATAGACTTAAGAGAAAGCTCTAGCTTTTTATCCGTCCAATCCTACAGGGCAGAGGCATCTGAGACAGCCAAAGCGGTAAATTTGGATAGTCTGGAAACAGGAGCATCCACCTTGGGGGGATGAACCCATTTTGCCAGCTCAGTCTCAGGAAAAGGGTACAGTTTAGCAAACTTTTTAGAGACAGAGGAGGATCTATCAGGATTCTTCCATGCCTCAGAGACTAGACGGGCAAGAGTAGGGTTAGTTGGAAAACAAACAACAGGCTTAGATGGTTTCTTTTGAAAAACGTCAGTAGGATCATAAGTGGATTCCTGAGTCAGAGGAAGGTTGAGCGTATTCAGGACAGCTCTAATCAGACCCTCAGCCGAGACTTCAGGGTCACATTCATAAGGGTCCCCAATGGACCTGTTAGACTCAATAACAGTATGTTCCTCAGCGTCAGAATCCTGTAAGAGTTCTTCTTCAGAAGAATCAGACACATCAGGAGCCCCCTGTGGCTTAGGCAGGGAGGTCCTGATTGTAGCGGGGGTCTGCCAGACCTGGAGAGCCCCCTGTACCTGAGAGGGAAAGAGTTGAAGAGTGGATCTGAGATCCCTAGTGGCAGCTTTAAACTCCCTCACCCAAGATGGCTCAATAGCATGGCTGGGAAGCCCAGGGTTGCGATCTTGACCAGTGCATTTAGGGCATAGATCCCCCACATTATCACTAGATAGCCCAGTGTAACAAGAGGAGCAAAACGCCATGGGGGGGCAGACCCCCCATCCTCCTTAGACTTGGGTCTAGCCCCTAGCTCCAGTGAAGTAGACATGCTCACAGCGTCAATATACCCCACTTCAAACTCTATCACCCAGTAAGAGTGTGGAAGATTAAAGTTTCACCCCAGAAATGCCTAATTTTGGACTTATCTGGCCAGCGAAGGGTTAATCTGTTGAGGGGAGAGAAGGCTCGGTCCCTGCGTAGTGTACTCGCTGAGGAAGAGCTCCACAAAATGGCGGCCGTCAGGATAGCCAATCAGAAACGAGCGCGAACCGGGCGCTCATGGGAAATGTAGTTTCCCCCATACAAGTACCCCAAACAGTGCCCGAAGCCCCCCTGAACACCCCACACTAATAAAACACACACCGGATGATAGAGCAGGAGCTTAGCATTAAAATGAGCCCTCTCTGGAGTTGCTGTGACAAGCGGTTCCAGAGATATGTTCCAGACTGTGAAATCTCATAGAGAGTAAAGGAGCCATAGCGTCTAAGCGGGAAAAGCCGCGCTTAAAGGCGCGGAACACCATTTTTAATAAAGTTTAACAAAACATGAAAAAGTGCCCAAACATACATTAAACACATAAATAAACACTACTCAAGGCTCCAAACCCAGAGAATACCACAGAAACTGCATTAAAACATTGAATGCAAATAAAAACACCCTATGAGTGCTGGAGTGCAAAGCAAACTCCCAAATACAAGCCCAGCAAAGGGACACTGTGGGGACAAGTGGACCTTCAGCACTCAATGGGTGGCTCACCTTTCCTGCAAGGACTTCTGTCTTCAGGTGACCATGATGAAGTGGGAATAGACCAGAGGTAAATTCCCCAGTAGGGAAGCTGCTTCACTCAAGCTGTTCCCTCTTCAGGGCAAAGGTCCACAGAAAATCCCTGGAAGCTGCACCAGCCACTTTAAAGAGGGCAATTCACAGCCATGGTCACCCTCCTAATGGTGGTATTCCATATTTGAATAAAAATAACAAAATACTAAGTTGAATGCATAGATGTTCTCTACCTGGTGTGCACAGCACCCAGGAACAAATCAATCTAGTGGCTCTGGCCTGAAGGTGGCTTAAGTAGGAGGGGAGGCTCCGCCCCCTGCAATCATTTGCATAATTGTTCCTGCCTATTAAAGGGGCGAATCGCCTCCCAGAAGTACCAGTGACCTGTATTGGACGACAGTGAAAAACATTTTAAAGGTGTGTCATAGATGCCAAGGGTGTGCAGTGTGTCCAGTAGGAGTGCATGGTTAACAGTGTCAAAAGCAGTTGATAGATCTAGTAGGATTAGTATATTGAATTGTCCTTTGTCCCTTGCTGTGTATAGATCTTTAGTAATTTTTGTTAGGGTTGTCTCAGTGGAATAGTTGGAATGGAAACCTGACTGAAATGGGTCAAGTTGAGAGTTTGAGATTAAGCAAGAGAACACAAGGCGTTCCAAGATCTTAGAGGAGTGAAATTGGACGGTATTTTGAGAGACAGGTGGGGTCGAGTGAGGGTTTTTTGAGTATCAGACTGACTATTGCATGTTTGAATGAAGATGGGAAAGTTCCGGTAGAAAGAGGAGTTAAAGATATTAGTAAGGCTGGATGCAAGAGTAGTAGCAAGAGCCTTAATAAGGTGAGAGGGCATGGGATCCGAGGGGCAGGTAGTGGGTGGAGAGGAGGATAATAAAATAGATACCTCTTCCTCTGTCTATGGGAGAAAGAGCTGAGGGTTGCTCGAGGTAGACTAGGAATCAGGGGATAGGAGGAGAGGATGAAGAGGGTATGGTTTGTTGGATAGACTGTACCTTGTTATTGAAAAACCCTGCAAAGTCCTGTGGAGTGTTAGAGAAGGAGGAGCAGTTTAAAGTTGGGGGTTTGAGAAGAGAATCAAAGATATTAAAGAAGTCATGTGGGTTAGATTTGTGGGTAGTGATGAGTTTAGAGAAGTAGTGCTGTTTAGTCTGGGTGAGAGCTGTATTAAAACAGATAACATGAATTTGTAACGGTGGAAGTCGGCAACAGAATGAGACTTTCGCCAGAGAAAAGAGGGAAGTCTGCATAGTCGAGTGTAGGTTCCTGGTTAGGAAGGGTGATTTAGGGAGGGCAGGGGAAGGTGTGTGAGAGAGTGTGAAGGAGATAATATAAATTCCCTCATTCCCTCATTCCTCCCAAATCATACTCCCTCCAATATGCTACAACTGATAATGCCATCAATCTCATCCAGGGAGCACTGCCTGACTGCTGGCTTTCAAAAACAAATATAGAGACTGCTTTTAAACTCCTCCCGTTCACCCTTCACTGGCATGTCCAGGGCATCAAATGGTCAGGCCTGTATTATTTTGCTACTAAGCTCACGTTTGGCTCCTGTATCAGACCCAAAATATTCAACGACGTCTCTGAAATTTTGTGTTGGCTGCTACTCCATCATTCCTCCTCATAGACCATTCACCATCCCCACCCACCAGTATTACCAAACTCATGGACTTGTTTAGATCTCTTAATGTCCCACTATCACAGGTAAGACTTGCAGCCCAACAAAGGTTCTCGAATTCGTATGTATTACGCTGGACGCCAATTGTTTAGAGACTCGAATTCCCCACGATAAGCTTGACAGGATCATCTCTCTGGTTGCAGAAAGTGCATCTAAACCATTCATTATCAAGCACAAACTCAGGTCATTAATAGGTTACCTCAGTTTTGCTATGATAATTATACCCCAAGGCCACTCATTCATTTCCCATCTCCTAGCCCTGCTCCCTTCTGCTCTTTAATCCAGTTCCATTATCAACTTAGCTCAATCAGCCAGGTCAGAACTGCAGATGTGGGCAAACTTTCTATCCCATTGGAATGGCAGAGCTATGTTCCCTCCTACACCTTCTCCAATCAGCCCTGCAGTGTGTTCTCCGACACAGCCACAGACACAAGTTTTGCCGCCTTCTGCGGCTCCCTATGGTTCGCAGAGTCAGGTAAGAACTGCAGATGTGGGCAAACTTTCTATCCCATTGGAATGGCAGAGCTATGTTCCCTCCTACACCTTCTCCAATCAGCCCTGCAGTGTGTTCTCCGACACAGCCACAGACACAAGTTTTGCCGCCTTCTGCGGCTCCCTATGGTTCGCAGAGTCAGGTCAGAACTGCAGATGTGGGCAAACTTTCTATCCCATTGGAATGGCAGAGCTATGTTCCCTCCTACACCTTCTCCAATCAGCCCTGCAGTGTGTTCTCTGACACAGCCACAGACACAAGTTTTGCCATCTTCTGCGGCTCCCTATGGTTCGCAGAGCCAGGTCAGAACTGCAGATGTGGGCAAACTTTCTATCCCATTGGAATGGCAGAGCTATGTTCCCTCCTACACCTTCTCCAATCAGCCCTGCAGTGTGTTCTCTGACACAGCCACAGACACAAGTTTTGCCCCTTCTGTGGCTCCCTATGGTTCGCAGAGCCAGGTCAGAACTGCAGATGTGGGCAAACTTTCTATCCCATTGGAATGGCAGAGCTATGTTCCCTCCTACACCTTCTCCAATCAGCCCTGCAGTGTGTTCTCTGACACAGCCACAGACACAAGTTTTGCCGCCTTCTGCGACTCCCTTTGGTTCGCAGAGCCAGGTCAGAACTGCAGATGTGGGCAAACTTTCTATCCCATTGGAATGGCAGAGCTATGTTCCCTCCTACACCTTCTCCAATCAGCCCTGCAGTGTGTTCTCTGACACAGCCACAGACACAAGTTTTGCTGCCTTCTGCGGCTCCCTATGGTTCGCAGAGCCATGGTCAACTGAAGTCATTTCCTCAGTAAAACAACTTTCCACATCAGCTTTCTCAGAGATTTACCCCATGGTGGCAGCAGCCGCTCTTTGGGGGTCACCAGTGTGTTAGGCAAGCGGTAATCTTCCACTCAGTTAACCCAGATACCATCAACCTCATCAAAAAAGGCAGATCCTCTATCCCTAGTCATTACGAAACTACTTAGGAAACTCACCTAGTTGTCACTGATACACAAGTTCTGCATACACCTATCATATATCCCAGTCTCTGAAAACAAAGCTGCTAACGCTCTCTCACAATCTCAGTTTCGGGATTTCATCAGCTCTCACCCAGCGGAAGCCAGCCATCTATCCACCCCTCCAGCATTCAAAGATCTAACGTCGTTATAAGCACCTTGCTTACAGAAGATTCAGTCATCATACATAAGTGTTAAGACATAAGACATCATACATAAGTCTTAGCCCCTAACACAATGAAATTATACAACAGAGCTTGGCATATTTTTAAATCCTTTTTAGCACATACTAAACCTTCTATACATTATTTCTGTTGCTTCCTTTTGCCATTCAGGCCTCGAACTCTCTCCTCCTGCCATTAAAGTTTACTTAGCCAGCATACAGCACCATCACGCATTACTTCACCCTCTTACTCCGTCCATCCTTTCTATGTATAGTGTCAAGCTTTTCCTCAGAGGCCTAGCCAGTCTTCACCACACTGCACCTCGCAACTGACTGCCCATAACCAGTGATATATTTAGAAAGATGTACAATTTCATTAAAACCAAATCTTTCTCGCACCAAACTAACATTGTCCTTCTAGCTGCTTTCTTTCTAGCTTTCTTTGGGATCTGAATGCCGGGCGAGTTCTCCTGTCGCTTGAGGACCGATGTCTTCGTGCAAAGGGACCAACTCGTTCGGCACACTGATCACTTCACTTTATTTATCTCTCACTCACTACCTCTGAATTCACTTACTTCATCGGCGTCATACTGTCATGTCTAGTCCTGAACTCTAATCAGTTCTCAGGGAACTCCTTTAGAATAGGTGCAGCATCCTCCGCCACCAGGAACAACGTGCCAACGCACATAATACAGCGACTCGGCAGATAGAACTCAACATGCTTTTCGTGGTACATTCCAAATCTCTCTACCGAGATTCACAAAGCTCTCTCAAACTTAGCTAAGTAATGTCATCTTTGCATAACTACTAATAAACAACTGAATCAAATGTCTATTTTTGCCTCTATTCAGTCCTACCACGTCATTCACTACCTGAGCTACCTGCAATCTCAGGGAAGCTGCACACCTCTCTACACTCTCATTCACTGGAGGGCAAGACCACAAATAAAAGGTTGGGCCTGCATTTGTGGGTGGGAGGGGCTGCAAGCCTATAGTATCGGCCGCAGCCTCTCCCACGGGGCACATCGTCATTGTGCCCCCCCCCCCAACCATTACCCCTTTTAACATCATCTATCTCAAGGTGGCCCTCTATTCAGGCATACCACGTTGCTCACTACCCGAACTACCTGAAAGCTCAGGAAATTGTCACACCTCTCTACACCCTCATTCCCTGGAATCCCAGACCACAAGCAATATCTTCTAAAATATTGCTTCTCTCCTCTATCCTTTTGAAATGTAGCCCTGTACTTGGCGACCATCAAAAGGGTGACATCAGAATATCGCAGCATCAAAAGGGTGAAATTCTGCAGCATCAAAGGGACACATTCTGATGTCATCCACTTAAGGGTCACCATGTAGGCGATCTGTGAGCACTGCCATGTGCGCTTCATCAAAGGGGAAAGATAATATAAGATGCGTTAACACCAATGCACATTCAGACATGTAATGGTACAGCTACATAGTGGAGGTGCTAGGAGCTCCGTGCAACAGAAAGTAACCCCAATGCGGATGTACGTGATGTATTTATCCCATTGGTTGAGCTCCCTAAGGAAAGAGGATAGTGGTGGCAGAGGGCCTCCTACTGGGGTTACTCCATGGTGTATGGAGCTCCTAGCACCTCCACTAGGCAGCTGTACCATTACATGTGTCAATGTGAATGGGTGTAAACGCATCTTATATTATCTTCCTCCCTGTATATTTTCTTTTCGTCTACATGGCAGTACTCACAGATCACCTACATGGCGATCCTTAAGAGGGCAACACTCTTTTGTCACTCTTTTGACGCTGGAGACTAGGGCTGCAACTAATGATTATTTTCATAATCGATTAGTTGGCCAATTAATTTTTTGATTAATCGATTAATCGGATAAAAATATAAAAAATGAAATACAATTTTTCCACCTTATATTTAAAATAAAATCCACAAAATAAGTGTTACAAAGATATTCACTTATTTATTTACAGAAATGTCATTTGCTAATAATTTCACTAATCCCAGCATGCTGCTGCTGCCTCAGAGTGATAGGAGTGTGATTGCCGCAGTCACACTCCCATCACACTCAGGCAGCCTGTACATTCCGACATCTTAGCATAAACAGACTGCCTGAGAGTGACAGGAGTGTGATTGCTGCAATCACATTCCTATCACTCTGAGGCAGCCGCTGCATGCTGGGATTAGTGAAATCCCAGCATGCACCGGGTTCTTACTAATTGATAGTACATAGCAGCATTCAGTAATAGCCAATAAGTGACTGCACACTGTGACATTGCTCTCCAGGTCTATAAATCAGTATCACTATATAACAGTAAACAGTATATAAATAAAGGATATATCTGTACACTCAAGAGTCCACTTGCACACAGTGTGTGTGTGTGTATATATATATATATATATATATATATATATATATATATATATATACACACACACACACATATATATATATATTATATATATAATTTATTTATTATACAACTGCAGTTGTTGCACCACCAAATGTTGAGGACTACAACTCCCATTATTCTCAACCTATAGTGGGAGCTGTAGTCCCCAATGCTTGGGTATGATGGGAGCTGTAGTCCCCCCAACACCTAGAAGTCCCATAAGTGACTACCCTGCTATGAAATGTATTGTAAGTACAGTGAAGACTGGCTGTGACATTACTCCATGGGTCTGATAGTCTGGACTCCTGATAAAAGAGAAGTATATAAATAACCCAGATTAGTGCACTGAGATCACTTGTACTGTGACAACCCCTTGAAACTCAGAGGGGTGTACAATGCGTTGCGCACCCCTCTGGTCCTCAAAGGGTTAAGGAAAGTATTTAGAGTACAGATTGGCAGTTACATGACTCCTCCGGACACACGGATCCCAGATATAATCCCACCCCATGACTGCAGGTCCCTGTATCTGCCTCTCTGGAAAGTCCATGGGGTGTCCAGCCGTCGCACCTTCTTTTCGCTCTGTCAGTTGTCAGTCACCTGTCATTGTGCACACTCCAGTTAGCGGTCTCAGAGCAGCATGAGCGCGCCCATTCTGCTTCACTCTGCCGATTACACCACAGTCAAGAACGCTCCTGATCCAAGTTCTAGCTGGGAGGCTGCCCGCGCATCTGTTGCTGTGATGTCTGGGGCTGCAACTAATCGATTATGAGAATCTTTGACAACGATTCTCATAATCTATTTTTATCGATTAGTTGTTGCAGCCCTACTGGAGACATTCTGTGGTCACCAAACAGAGGGTGACATTTCAATAGTGAACCCCTCTATCCCATCCCATCACTTACAAACAGCCAAAGACAATCTTCTCTCAGCCTTTGGCCTAGATTCAACTGACCGCCAGCATTTTTTTTCAAGCACGGTAAGCAATTCAATTACTTGTGCTATGAAGAAATACCAGAGCTAAATTTAGCACCCATTAGAACCCATTAAAACTAGTTACATTTTTCCATTTAATTCCATGCGCTAGGCATAACTCAAATCTGCACCCAGTTGTTTTTGGCCACAGAGTCCCCTAATGCAAAACAAAGTATGAAAAAAAGTGTCAAATATTAGTAGAATTAAGCCTATGAGTGCCAGTGGTGTGTGCTTATCCCACTGCTACTCAACGTGTTAATCCAACTAAGTTAAAAAGCAGGCCTTGAAAATAAACACATACCTGTAATCCTGATGTCCAGCAGGGTCCTTCAGCACCCTGGTCATTTACTCTCAGTTTTCTTCTGTCATTTCTCTCTCTTCATCTTCTGTTTCTTCACCGTCTGATCTTCTGTTTCGACCAGATATCCCTGTAAAAAAAAAATTATAGTTCATATTAATATTTTTTGTAAAAATATGTTTCATGTAATGCATTAATTAACCCTTTGTGTGCCGAGGGGGTACAAAAAATGTGTTGAGTACCTCCCTGGCACTCAAAGGGTTTAAACTTTTCAAGTATTCCATTAATTAACCCCTGAAGGACTGGCCGGGAGCACACACGGCCGGCTCTTAAGGACCATGGACCATTTTTTTCTGTTTTGTTTCCGGTTCTGAGCTCCCCAAACAGCGTGCAGCCATGCAGGGAGCCTGGAATCCCATGACGGTCCTGGCACATCATGGGTCGTTAACGCAAAACAACCCATGATGTGCCATGACCGTCAAGGGTTGTTAAGGGGTTAAACAATATGTGTGTAACCAATGAGAAAAAAAGGCCCAATCCATGTCGCACAAATATATGAAATAGAACCCACAGACAATATCAGTTTTCCATTCCATATACAAAATATTACAGTGTTAAAGATGCTGCCGGCGGTGGGTGCAGGATTGCTGGCCAAAACTCCCCCCTCCTTGGTACCTTTCAGGCCGTTGCCTCAGCGTCTCTGTGAAAAAACGGAACAGAGACTGGCTTTTATAAGGACAGTCTCTGTGCAATATGGTTTCCAGCTTATCATTAGCTAAGATGTGTGCTCACACACCTCCTAGCCAATCAGCTTCTAGTGGGTTTTGTCATCTCCTGACTATGAGCTGATTGACTGGGAGGTGCGTAAGCACACATCCGAGCCAATGGTCTCTATTCAATTTTATCACAGAGACGCTAGGGTAACGGCCTGAACGCTATCAAGGAGGGGGGGATTTTTGGCCAGCAATTCTGTCACCAATGACAGCTATGGAGGGGGCAGAATCTTTAACACTGTAACTGCCGTAGGATATTTGTATATGACATGGAAAACTGATATTGTCTATGGGGTCTATTTCAAATATTTGTGCAGCATGGACTGGGCCTTTTTTTCTCATTGGGCACACACATATTGTTTAATTATTGGAATGCCAGAACAGTTTAAACCCTCTGAGTGCCAGAGTGGTATGCAATGCTTTGCTTCGACACTCAAAGGGTCAGCTAATGCATCACTTGAAACATATTTTTACAAACAATATTAATATGGACTTTATTTTTTTTACAGGGACATCTGGTCAAAACAGAAGAAGATCAGAAGAAAAGAAGACAAAAGCTGAAGGGATGGAAGATGAAGAGAAAGAAGAAGATGGAAGAAATAAGATGACAAAAGACAGACAGAGGATGACAGGTAAGTGTTACAACTCTGTGTTATAGGCTAGGGATAGTACTGTTGCACTTTACTGTTAGGGGTAGTGTAGGGTTAGTGTTTGGGAGGGTGATTGTGTTTGAGCTCACACTCTGTGCTTCACAGTGTGTCAGGCACTGAAAGTTAGTTGTTTTCCTCTGATGTTCCCATTACTCACGCTATTTAGCTTGGGATTTGGGAACTTAAAACATACAATGAACATTTGGGCACAAGTCAGGTTCTGTGGCCCAATGTTTGTTGTGGTTTCTGTTGGTAGGGCAATTGAATAGCGACTGTGATACAGTTTGTGTGCTGGTCGGTAGCCATTTTTGCCCTATTGGGTGTTTTAGTGGCGTAAACTGAATCAAGGCATTTGAGTGCCAAAGAGGTTTTCAACGCATTCCATTGCATTGGATATCTCTCTGGCACTGAAAGGTTTAAGCACAAAAGAAAAGGAACAATTCTGGAGTAAACCAACTGCACCATAGGGGAAAAACGAAAGTAGCCATTGATTTCAATTGTTTTTTTAACCATCTGATTATCAGTGATGTGCTCAAAGCATTGTTTAAACTATGTGTTGCACAACTCTCTGGCACCCAAAGCGTTACCTGACTGAATGCTAGCACGGTCTCTGAAACTTTTAAAGCCCTTTTTAATGATGGAGAATTTTAGTTGTTCCCTATACTGATGGCTTGCTCCAGAACTGCACCTCTTTAGATTGCTGAATACAGTTCTTGGCGTGCTTTAATATCAAATGAGAGTTGGTACCGTGTGATTGACCTTTCCAACAGACCCAAGAGCATCGTAAAGACCTCTAAAGCCTCAGAGGAAGAGTGGAATTTACCACTGACTGATCAAAGATATCTGGATCTGGACTGCATTCTGTTATCTGATTTCCATGCTAAACAATGTGATGTGTACTTGTATTTAAGAGAGATGTTTTCATATTTATCTGTATAACATGCCTGAGGAAGAGACCTAAGGTCTTGAAAGCTTGCATTTAAATCTGCTTAGTTAGCCAATAAAAGGTATCAAAAACTATATTTGCCTCCTTTAATATCAAAACACCAATAAGTGACTCTTACCAGTAAATACTTATTACAGGATAATTATTTAATTTTTTTTGTCCACAATAAGTATATATCTCCATATATCAATAATACATTTGATAAGTTCTTCAAGTGCAATTCCTTGAAGAAGGTGTTTGTATTTGTGATTTAGGGAGCTATTTGAGTATGTGCATAAGGTGGGGTCATTATTTATATTATTCTAACCTTGTGAGTTTGCAGCTGAACTTCCAGACTCCGAATCTTCAGCCAGAGCTCAGCATTTCTGTCAGTAAGTTCCATGACCTCTTGCCTCAAAGAATCCTTTTCTGCCAGAAGGTGGGAAATTTCGGTCTGAGCCATATCTCTAGATCTGTATGCCTGTAAACACAGCAGTAGGGATGGATTTACATCTCAGGTACCCCAAGGCAATGTATCATAGGAGGCTTAGATCCAACCATGTCTCCACCCATACACTTCCCATGACCCAACCCCTCATCTACTACTGTAGCAAAGAAAATAACCTCAGCCTATATGATTCAAACACAAAAAAAAATCTTGATCTATTTGATGGTAGAAATGTCTCCCAAACACATTGCTAAGAATTGCATAGGAGACCTCTGTAGAATACAATCCTTAGATAAGTCAGTAAAATTATTCATAAATGGATAAATAAACTGACCAAATTAGTACATAAAGTGGTAAATAAACATGCCATACTGTTTGCTGTTGCGGGATTTGGATTGCTTCAGTGACAAGCATATCTCGACAAAAGGGTATGGCCTGCAGAGCTGAGGCACCCCTCAAAATACTCTGCCTAATGAGATATCCAGTCCTGCAAAGCAGATTAAACATGTATCTTGAAATAGGTAGGAGCAACAATACAGGGACTTAGGTAGCCTAGTAGTGGTCACTATAATGTAAAGCATAGGAGCAGGAGTTCAGTAAAAATAAGTTGATATACTTCAGTGACCTGCATCTTGTTGCTGCCCCACCAGCTGTTATTTAAAGGGCATCCTACTGTCAGATGTTTTGGAAAGTCCAAACATTACAGCAGCAGGAAGTCAGAGCTAAACAAGTGAAGCCGATGGTTTAAGCCACTGTTTTTACTGGCTGCACTAACATCCCCCACAGGCTCCAAGTGACAGATTTGTAAAACCTGACACTTGAGGTCTATTGGAGCTGTGTGTGACATCACTGGACACTGAACTGCGAGTCATCAGCGGCGGGGATCGTATTTATGACCCAAGCAGCTATCTTATAGACCAGGCAGGACACACAATGCAGTCCTGGTTAGTTCTACAGCTATGCAGTTGCTCATTAAATATTCTGTATTTCCCACAACAATATTCAGCATGGCCACTACAAAAATTACCTGGTCACGCTCCTTTTGCAGCTCAGACACTTGACTGTGAAATGCCTCATTCTTCTTCCTTAAAATGTCACAATCTACCTGAAGATTGTGGCTCTCTTGTAGTATGGCTTCTTTTTCCTGTTTCCACTGCAAACACAAAAATGGTAAAGCATGATCCACACAAAGAGGTGTACTTACAAATCAAACAAAGATGTGCTGTGCCCCCATCCCACCGCTATCTTTAGTTGCAGTTTGTCCCCCTCTCAATTTAGCCCTATATCACAGAGAAAAAATTAAGACTGTGGATATCTGCCTTACTTCAGAAAAAGGACTCCAGACATGTTTACATAACTGCACAATTAGCACTTACTGAGTGGAAAGATGGGGGCCTAACCTTCCTCTCCATGTGATTGTGGCTGCAGCCGTTATGTAATGGCACTCCAACTGTTGGAGATTTCATCATCCATCATCCCCTAACATCCGCTTTACACTCACCTAACACGCTCATTTTAATGTATAGCAAACATGGAAAAAAGAAGTAGGACAGGAAGGTGGTCACCAGAACTATAGAAGTCAAAGGATCCCCCTGACCAGAACTTAAGCAACTTTTTTGTCTCCAGGAGGGAAGTCCTGTATTCCACAAGGACTATGAAAGGATTTATTGATAAGTACACAAAAATCCCATTTTCTCTTTTGTCCATTGTGGAACACAGGAAACATGGGGATGTACCAAAGGTATCTATGAAGGTTCCAGGGAGGGAGAGAAAACCCCCTCAAAACACAAACTAGTTTCAGCAGAGACTAACTGGAACAATCATGCTAACAGACACTTATACACCAAACCAATTAACAGTAAAAAAGGTTACTGAACGTAAAGACAAGAATGACATTGATATTTGAATTTGGCAAACGTGTGAAAAGATGAGTATGTTGTTGATTCAATGTATGTAGACTTTGAGCGCTCAAAATAAAAGGATATAGAGATGGACAAAAAATTGGAGTATCTAAGTGTAGTATTTTTAGATTATAACCAGATACAAATATTATATAAAAAATATTACAGCTTGAAAGCAAAAAAACATTAAAATATGGTTTTTATTAATATAATAAGAGATACTTATTTAAAACATGGTTTTAAAATTGTGATAAATTAATATGTGAATCATTAAAATATCAATTGAGGTTATAAAATATGTTGCTTATTATTTGTATATTCCTCAGAAACCAGAATACACTGGAACCAGAATGCAGAGTTCGGGCAATTTAATCCATAAATAATATAGAATTATCGGGGTAGGCGTGTCTCTTCAACATGATATCTGAATTAGACCATGTGAATAAAGTCTATTACACAATCTCCCCCTTTAGTATTGCTCTTACTTTCAGCTTTCTTCACTCTTCGTGGATAATCGCTCCACGTGTTTCTCGGGAGAAACACATGGATCGATTACCTGCGAAGAGAACCCCTGGACTAATCTGCACGCTGAGAAACCAGCGATCCACAACAGAAGGAGGCATCCAGCGGAGCAGCTCCCGTGTTAAATGTTCTACATGCACCGAGTAAAGAAAGCTGAAAGTAAGAGCAATACTAAAGGGGGGGGATTGTGTAACAGACTTTATTCACATGGTGTTACGGTACAGTACACTAAGATACGGTAGATGTTGGTAAAACACAATTTTATTAAAGCACACAAGGAATGATGTAACCCTCGCAGGTCCAGTAATTAGCAGCAATAACTGACACAAGACAGGTTACAAACTAGTTAACCCACACGAGTCCAGTATGGACATACAATCACAATACTGACCCAGGTCAGGTAACTTTGATCGATACAGTGTAATAGAGTACAATAAGGCCAGTGGAGCCACTGACTAAACAGCCCAGAATAGCGGAGGCCCAACGTCGCCTATAGGCAGCAGGAGGTGACAGTGACAGAACTGCAGCAGCAAACAGGCAAAGTTCACCTGAACGGAGGATGCAATGGTGGACGCCCACCGGAGGTTACAAAGGGGCGAGTCAGAGCTCGTGCCAGGAATGGAGGCCCTACCAAGACTATCCACCACAGTGTGCCTTTGCTACCCACGAAGGGTTAATGTGCGTATAGGTATTAAATGGAAGGCAACCGGAAGCGCCCAACTGTACCTATATGGGAATACCAACTGCACAGAATACCGGAGATGTAACGACACTGTTGAAGCAAGTAGTGAACGAGGCACCACCCCCGAAGGGGTTAAAGAACGCTATGGTCATGACTCGGCAGACTACCGGATGCACCCAACTGAACCCAAAGCGCAAGACCAAGCGATCAAAATCAAGAAGTCAATGAATTCATCAAGATCCGTTGGCAGTTCTCGTGCTGCCGTCTCATCTTTCAATCGTTCACAGAGACCCTGTGCAAAAGCTGCCACCAGCGCTTCATTGTTCCAACCCACCTCTGCTGCTAGGGTGCGGAATTCTATAGCATAATCAGCAAATGTGCGAGACCCTTGTTGGATTTCCATATGTTTTTTTGCAGCAGAGGCGGCTCTTCCAGAAACCTCAAAGACTCTACGAAACGCCCTTACAAACTGAGAAGTTCCTAGTACATGGTTTAGCAGCTTCCCACAAAGGGTTTGCCCATGCCAGGGCTCTGCCCGTCAGCAAGGAAATCAAGAAACCCACTTTACTGCGATCACTGGGAAATGCAAGGGGGGTTAATTCTAGGAAGATCTCCAACTGATTAATGAACCCTCTGCACAGAGTGGGTTCGCCATCATACCTAAGAGGTAATGGAGCGGTAGCCGTCAGCCCTCTGTTAGCGTTAGTTTGCGTACAAGACTGTGCTCCCAGTGTCACAATGGGGGAAACCACCGGAGCAGGTACTGGTTTATCCAAGTGTGCCATGCGCTCAAGAATCGTTTGAACAGCCAATGCCAACTGATCTAACCGCTGTTCATGGAGATCCATCCTCCAATGGATACTCTGTGCATTACCGTCACCGTTACCGTCTGAGGTCATGGCCCTTTCGTACTGTTACGGTTCAGTACAATAAATAAATATATATAGAATATCCCAAAGATGGAGCGCCACTGGCAATAATAATCAATTACTAATAATAAACCGTAGAGATTTCAATTGTGCCAACACACAAAATATTTGATGGATAATTAATAACATGAAAAATGGACAAGTCTAATAAAAATAAGTACCCACAGTTTTAATAAATGAGATGAAAATAATGGATGAGGATGAGGTGATAGTCAATGGATGGATGCTTAAGATGGATGAGATGATGGTGAAAAAGATGGAATGATCCAAATTCCCAAGTTAGTGCTGCAGAGGTCAAGTGGATAGTGGCCTTGTCCACTAGTGAAAATTCTGGAGTCTAGAAACACTTAGAAAACAGCGCACATAACAAGAGACAAGGAGAAAGGCAGTAATATAAGTGTAGTATTTTAATGTGAATTAAAACAAAATAAAATCATAAATTGCACTCACAAAGCCCTTCTTGGGCTGTATGCTCCTCAAACGGGTCTCTCTCCCGTTGTCACCAACTGACTATGTCCTCCGATTGTCCTGTGTCTTGATCCTCACGTCACTTGGCAATCCACACGCTTCTCTGCAACAGTGTCACCCGTTGCTACAAAGTAAGTCGACTCTACAATCGCATAGTGATACAAATAGAATAAAAAAGTAACGATGTAGAAGTATCAGCACCACCGGTTCATAAGTAATCCTCGTGGTACGGTGCGTTCAAGGATGCCAAGTGGGCTGATGTGCGGGCCTGTTGGAGGCGGAAAGAGCTGACAAGGGGCGTGGGGGAGACCCGATAGTCTAAGGCAGACTCAGTCTGCTTCTTCAGGGAAAAAAACACAACTGAAGGTGTGCCAAGTGTGCCGTGCACTCAAGAATCGTTTGAACAGCCAATGCCAACTGATCTAACCGCTGTTCATGGAGATCCATCCTCCAATGGATACTCTGTGCATTACCGTCACCGTTACCGTCTGAGGTCATGGCCCTTTCGTACTGTTACAGTTCAGTACACTCAGACACGGTAGATGTTGGTAAAACACAATTTTATTAAAGCACACAAGGAATGATGTAACCCTCGCGGGTCCAGTAATTAGCAGCAATAACTGACACAAGACAGGTTACAAACTAGTTAACCCACACGGGTCCAGTATGGACATACAATCACAATACTGACCCAGGTCAGGTAACTTTGATCGATACAGTGTAATAGAGCACAATAAGGCCAGTGGAGCCACTGGCTAAACAGCCCAGAATAGCGGAGGCCCAATGTCGCCTATCGGCAGCAGGAGGCGACAGTGACAGAACTGCTGCAGCAAACAGGCAAAGTTCACCTGAACGGAGGATGCAATGGTGGACGCCCATCGGAGGCTACAAAAGGGCGAGTCAGAGCTCGTGCCAGGAACGGAGTCCCTACCAAGACTATCCACCACAGTGTGCCTTTGCTACCCACGAAGGGTTAATGTGCGTATAGGTATTAAATGGAAGGCAACCGGAAGCGCCCAACTGTACCTATATGGGAATACCAACTGCACAGAATACCAGAGATGTAACGACACTGGTGTAGCAAGTAGTGGAACGAGGCTCCACCTCCGAAGGGGTTAATGAACACTATGGTCAGGTCTCGGCAGACTACCGGATGCGCCCAACTGAACCCAAAGCGGAAGACCAAGCAATCACTAGAACGGTGTGCAGGAGCACTGACACACTGAGACTCAAAACCCACGGACTGGATTGCACACGGTAATGGAGCACTGTAACACAGGGAGGCACAGTAACGTGAGAGGTGTGCAAGATATACAGCAGCAGGTAATGACAGGTCTTCGCCCAGCCGGGCACTGAGGAAGCAGGAACCACCGCCAAGCCGATTCGGTACACAGCACAGGAACGTCAGCCAAGCCGGGTCGGTACACGGAGCAGGGTCGTCAATCTCACCAGGTCGTTACACAGAGCAGGATAGTCGGTCTCGCCGGGTCGGTACACGGAGCAGGAACGTCAGCCAGGCCAGGTCAGAACAGGAAGCAGGAATGTCAGCCAATCCGAATCGGTACACAGAATCAGGAACAGTAACAAGAGCGTAGTCAGGCAGTCCGGGGTCATACACTGGTATCAAGTAGACAAAACTAGCGTTAGGCATCAGGTACACCACGGAAGGGCAAATGCTAAGTGACAGCCCAGGGTATAAAAAGGTTGTCACTGGGAGGAGCTGAACAGCTCAGCCAATGGGAAGGCACCAGCAACAAGATCAGAATGTCGCGTAATCACGGACGCGGTGATACATGGTCTAATTCAGATATCACGTTGAAGATACACGCCTACCCTGATAATTCTATATTATTTATTGATTAAATTACCCAAACTCGGCATTCAGATCCCAGTGTATTCTGGTTTCTGAGGAATATACAAATAATAAGCAACATTTTTTATAACCTCAATTGATATTTTAATGATTCACATATTAATTTATCACAATTTTAAAACCATGTTTTAAATAAGTATATCTTATTATATTAATAAAAAACAGATTTTAATGTTTTTTCGCTTACAAGCTGTATTATTTTTTATATAATATTTGTATCTGGTTATAATCTAAAAATACTACGCTTAGACACTCCCATTTTTTGTCATTCTCTATATCCTTTTATTTTGAGCTCTCCAAGTCTACATACATTGAATCATTTTCGTACACCTGGGGATCCTGGTGTTTTACCGGAGCTGCACAGATAAGGTTGACAGAGGATGTAAAAACGGACGGGTCATTGTCATCCACTTTGCATACCATCTCATCTACATAGGAAATAATCCATGCTGTCATCTCTCTTATACCATCATTTCATTTAACTCATCCATCCATCCTGCTTCAGCATCTTCATTGACTTATGAAACCCATTTAACAGATGTTTCTTGTGGATCGTTGACTGACTATTAGAGGACTGTATGGTACAGGCGAGTAATAATTGGGATATATATACCTTTAATGTTTATGTAACGCTCGATACATTTATATTGCCATACGTATCCCCTCAATTTCATTGCTACAATATACAAGTGCATCTGGAGTCCAATTGTTACAGTTGCTGGTTTCAGCATTTATACAACAGTTGTGCACATGGAAGGGTGATCCTCTGAAGAGCGCTACACCAATTTACTTAATCTTTGTTATGAGTATGTTGTTGCCTTGCACAACTGCTCTGTACAGCCCTGGTTTTTATAAGCTCAGGATGCACCCACTGTTCTGGCAGAATAGGCCATGACCCTAAAAGGCACAGACTTTTTCTTAAGTAAATAGGCCTGGTGAATTGTTGTTTTTTTTTCTCCAAATCCCTTTTTATTAAACACAAAATGAAACAGTATCAGGTAGATAAGGCATTAACAGACAGTGAAAGAGATGAAAGAAAACCTTACTATAGAAAAAAATACACCAGAATCATCAATGGAGATAACATGCATGTCAAGTAAAGGAAAATATAAAAACAAGAAACAGAACTGGAGAGACAAGGGAGGGGAAGGAAGGGGTGGGTAGAAAGCAAAGGATAAGGGAAGATAAGAGGGGAAGGGAAATGGAGGGGGAAGGTAGGAAGCAGTTTTGGATCAATAAAAACAATGAAATGCGTATGAGTACACTAGAGACCATGGGGGTTATGGTAACAATCAAGGGTAGTCCCCATTCAAAGAGAATGGGTGAGCGCCCAAGTGATATCTTGAAAACATATTGTGAATTGTGGTGGCATTTTAAACAGTGATGGTCTGTCGTTATGCCCATCTTAGCCACTCTCATTGGTACGATGCAAGTGTAGTGTTATAGTTTATATAGGGAATCATGAAAATAAGCAGATGAGTTGGCATAAAGCCTTTGGTAGAAGCCCCAGAGAAGAGACTCCAACATGATCCCTGGTATCAGCGTTAGCCATTTATGAAGTCCAGGAGAAGTGAGGGATCCAATGTCTGGGAAGAGTTCAGTCAAGACCAGTCTGTACAACTAAGATCTGTCCAAGGTTGTGGGAGTGAATAGGGTGGGCTGTCGTGTCAGAAGAGAGGTAGCATAATGGTATGTTTGTAAGTACAGGAAAAAGTGGTGGCACGGTAGGTTAAGTCGTGATTGTAAATCTTGGAAGGAGAGAAGTATGAGTGGCTGGGTTTAAAAGATCTCCAAGGAGATGTATACCTTTATCTGTCCACAGGGCAAATCTAGTGTCAGGGGCCCCATTTTGAAAGTCCAGATTACCTATCATAGGTCATTACAAGAATAATATTTTGTTTTGTACAATTTAGTATTAAAAATTTGCCATGCTCAACAAATTGGTCCAATAAGAGGGTTGGATTCAGTAAAATGATGAAGTTAAGAAAGCCTAGTATGTAAAAAGTATGTAAGGTGGAAGAGATGGGCTAAATGATGATCATGGTCTGTAGTTGTGAAGACATTAGAGCCATGGACCCAATCAATAGAAAGACGTAATAAACGCACCAGATTATATAGAATGGGAAAGAAGTGCCTGCTATAGATGGCAGGTGCAAATGGCACATACTGATGCAAGGTTTCTTCCCCTGACAGACAAATATGGTGAAGGTGGAGTTAAGCAGAGCGAGATTAGCAGGGGTGAGAAGCAAAGGTAAGGTTTGGAGTAGATAGAGCAAGCGTGGGAAGCTTACCATTCTGATCAAATTGCACCTGCTGATGAAGGATAGTGGGACATGGGTCCATTGACGTAATTCAGTCATGATTTTGGTAACAAGTGTAGAGAAGTTAGAAGAGTACCAAAGTGGAAGATGTTTGGGTAGAAGGATGCCAAAAAACCTTAAATGTGAAGGCACTAAAGCAAAAGGGGCAAGAGAAAGAATGTCTGGTGGGACAGAGCTTAACTCCAACTTCACCATATTTGTCTGTCAGGGGAAGAAACCTTACATCAGTATGTGCCATTTGCACCTGCCATCTTTAGCAGGCACTTCTTTCCCATTCTATATAATCTGATGCGTTTATTATGTCTTTGTATTGATTGGGTCCATGGCTCTGATGTCTTCACAACTACAGACCATGATCATCATTTAGCCCATCTCTTCCACCTTACATACTTTTTACATACTAGGCTTTCTTAACTTCATCATTTTACAAAGCTTGTGACTTGTCAAGATTGATTTTAAAATCAGTACACACACAGAAGGTGGCAAGAATAGCAGTAATAGATGGGAGTGCCTGTTTTGGATTTCCAAGAAAAAAAAAGAAAAAAAAAAGATGGTACAGTGTTAGCCAGTAGAGCAAATGGGATTCAGTGTAGCAAAAAATTCACAAGAGTGATATAAAGGAGATACTGTTTAATGGCTAACTGAGGAAATAGAAAGTGCAAGCTTTCAGGACACTAAGGTCCCTTCTTCAGGCATGGGTTAACAAATCAAGCTAGAATAACAAAACATTTATATTTACAGAGTATGATATGTTTACTAAGTTAATTGATCCCCACTGTGTACTCATATTATTTGTTTCAAATGTATATCATACTCTGTAAATATAAATGCTTTATTATTCTAGCTCTATTTGTTAACCCAAGCCTGAAGAAGGGACTTTAGTGTTCTGAAAGCTTGCACTTTCTATGTTCTCTGCCATTAAAGGGTATCACCTTCATATCACTCTTGTGAGTTTTTTTTTTTACACCGAATCCCAATAAATAACACGATATTGTCAGCGAAAGCAGTATGTTTTGGAGAGGAGGGGAGTGACCGGATGCCTTGGAAAGATGGAAGGGAGGACAATTTGCAAAAAAAGGGGATCTAAGGCTAAATTTAATAACAGGGGAGATAAGGGGCAGCCCTGCCTTGCCCAGTACCCAAAAGTACTGGAGTTGTATTCGCCCCATTGATAGTCAAGAAGGTGGAACGATGATAGTACATAGTTGTCAGCAATCCGCTTATCTTTCTAGGGACGGCCACGGTTACCCAGTGAGCGGCCGGTCCCTGGTGGCGTGTATGACCCTAGCCTTGTCCAACAACCAATCTGGTGCAGACCTGCAGCTCTGGCTGACTATCTACTCCGTTTATTACCTGGCTTTTCTGACTACCCGATCTGGTTCTGACCGGTGGCTCTGTCTGACTACCCGCTCCGTGTATGACCTGGCTTGTCTCACCATCCCATCTGGTGCTGTCCTGTGGCTCTGTCCGGCTTGTCCCTTGAGTAGCTCCTCTCCCGCAGACACCCATCTGGAGCAGGTCTGGGGCTCTGGTAGACTATCATCTGTACTGACTGCAGGCGTGAGTCAGTTATCCTTTCCTGCTAGACTGACTGCAGGAGTGAGTCAGTTATCCTTTCCTGCTAGACTGACTGCAGGCGTGAGTCAATACCTACTTGTGTTCCTGGTCGAAGTTAATCTGTTCCAGTTCGTGTTTTACAGAAGATCATCATTGGCTCTTCCGGTTCCTGTTCCATTCCAAGTTCCAGCGGAGACTAACAGTGGCTTCGGCCTAGTCTCAGCAGTAAGGTCTATCCTAAGCGGCCTCCAATTCCTGATAGTGGTGCCAGCTTATTTGCTGAACTACTGCCTATTCCTACTTGTCCGCTGTTATACCTTATTCTGTGTCTTGAATAAAGGTTGTTTTATATTATATGTTCTGACTCCTGAGTTATCTGGGTTACCGTGACAATAGTGTGGATATAGTGCAGGAACTGGTGTCCAAATCCCTGCATCTCTAGAATGCAGAAAAAATGGGGCCATTCTATCCTATGAAAGGCCTTCTCTGCATCAAAGTTAACGATCATATAATACAAGGCTGGAGAGCCTCTGGAAGACATGAGCGTGACTACGGTGGCCCGGATACTCTTAACTGGGTATCTGTTCTGAAGGAAACTTGTTTGTTCAGCAGAGATGATAGATGAAAGGATACCTTGCAGGCACATAACCATTATTTTAGATAGGATTTTAAAATCAGCACAGAGGACTGATATGGGGGGATATGATTACACAAACATGGGATCTTTGGTTTCGGCAGGAGAATCATCCAAGCCATGGTAAAATCAGAATGAGTGGAGCGAAAGTGGAGTATTTGGGTATAAAAGGATAAGAGATGGAGGGTAATCTGGTCACTGAGGATCTTGTAGTATTCTGAGACAAGACCACATGGGCCCGGAGCCTTAAGATTTCTAAGATAGCTATACTAATCTCTGTCCCCAATTAGGGAGTCTAGGATGTGTCACTGTGAAGCTGAAAGAGTAGCCAATAATAGATACCAGAGAAAAGCATCATGGGCTTGAGAATCATCTGGTTGGGCAGTATAAAGGAGATGATAGTATTTGAGGAATTCAGCATGAATCTCTGAGAGGTAGGTGTGAGGGATATTTTGTTTATCTAGGAGGGATGTGACATATGTTGTTCCTCTATGTACTTTAAAAACGGACGTTAGTAGGTGTAAAAAAATAGAGAGAGTTGTGTTTTTTCGTAAAGCATGGTGTCATAGGACGGTTTGACTTTAAGGTATGATTGTTTGTTAGACTCTGTTATGTTACATCAATAGATGCTATAGGCCATCGTCAATTGGTGGTGCAGGATTAATGAGTGCTTTTCAGCTGTGTATTTAAGGAACATGGCCTCAGAGGACTGCTTCTGAAGCAGACCAGAAAAGGAAAGAATCACTGGCATGTGATTTGTTGTCTGTAAAATACAGTTGCCATTTGTGTTTAAGGGACCGGATGAAATCAGTAGCTAGGTAATGGGGCTTTCTCCAGTTGACAGAAAACGTAAGGTGTGGTTGGAGGGAAAGGGAGAATTCAATAGGAGCGTGGTCAGAGATGGCAATATTATGTTTGTGGGCATATGTGACTGTAGAATCTAATGGGGTTGTGACTAGGAAGGAGTCAATGCAGGTGAAAGAGTTATGCGGATATGAGAAAAGGGTAAAGTCTTTGTGAATTGGATGTAGAACCCTCCAGATGTCAGTCAGGGAGAACTGTTGATAGAGTGTAAAGGGATTGTGTTTACCATGGTTGTTAGTAAGCGTGGTACCAGTACTGTCCATAGCTGGATCAGCAATCACGTTGAAGTCTCTCCCCAGGATAATTTCAGAGCAGTTCATGTCAAGGAGTTTTCTGATATAGAGAAAAATGGAAGGAGAAGATAGGCTGGTTCTTAGCATAACTGTTAATCAAGAGCAATTTTTCCTCCCAAGTTCACAGCATATAATAAGATAGCGCTCTATCATTGACCGAGGACAAGAGGATCTACTTGAAGTGTTTGGAACAGGATTGCAATCCCCTCTGTCTAGACCTTTCTATATATGGAGCCGCAATCACCCGACCCACCCAATCACGTTGTAATTTAGTGTGTTCAGCATCTGATAGGTGCGTTTACTGTAGGAAAGCAATGTCACATTGACGTTTTTAATGGTGGGAGAGGACCTGTTTACTCTTGATCTGGCTATTTATACCAGCCACATTCCATGAGATCAAATAGGTAAAGTTAGGAGCTATGGTGAGTTGAAGAGAACAACAAATCTGATAACTGAGATACAGCAGGCAAATTGAGAGATAGGGGCTACCCTCCCAGCGAGGGGCATACCTTGATGAAGGGTGTACTCATCTCAGAGAAAGGTATTGAATGCTGCTGCAGTATGGAGTCAAAATGTGGAAGGAGCTGCCAAGGGGAAAGGAGGGATTAGGGAAAATATATGAAATTATATACAGCAGAGTAAGTACCATGTTAGGACCATGAGAGTTTACTGGACACAAACTCAGGAATTGATGAAGTGGGAGAATGGGAAGTGCTAAATATTAGTAGGATTGTGGGTGGTTGCGCCTCCAATAAAGCACTTAAGGCCGAGGCCGCCCAGCTCCCACGTGCAGACGCCAGGCAACGGCAGCCACCCAGAGCCATAGTAATGTTTACTCCACGGATCTTCTCAGGAAGCCGGAGGAAAGTAACTTCACCTGGGTAATGGTAAAGTCTCAGACCATGGGAATCAGAGGGGATCCAATGTGGAATGCAGAGGGCAGCAGCGGTCCCCATCTGGATCAAAACTGGAACAAGACCAAGGGTCCATCATCAGCGATCGATGGGCACAAAGTAAGGGTGACCATGGGGAATAGGCTATTGTACATCACCAAAGGCTGACTGTCCCCAGGAGACTGCTCAAGTGTTGGGTACATTTTCAAAAAATTCCTCCTCTTCCTCCAGGACATCGAAGAAGAGAGGACCATCCGTTAACTGTATCTTTAGATGGGCAGGGTATGAGAGTAAACTTATGACCCCCACTGTAGAGTAATTTGCAGGATAAAGATAATTTTTTAGGTTTGGCAGACAGCAGCGCAGAATAATCTTGGAAGATGAGGATGGAGTGGCCGTCATGTGTGAGTCGTTGTTTCTTACGGAATGCAGCTAAGTTGTCCAGCTTGTCAGCATAGTTTAGAAGCTAGAGGAACACGAGCTTGTTTTAATGCAGGTGCCCTGTTTTTCAGGACCTTGACAATGAATCCGCTCCACCGGGAGGCGTCAGATAGGGGTATCAGGAAAAGTTTGAATAGGTAGCAAACAGATGATTAGAAGTCAGCAATGTAAGCTTTTCATCAAACAATGATAGCAGCAGATCAGCTGCTGCTTTGGCAGTATCCGCTGGTGATGAAGGGCAGGCTGAGTGAGAGATATCAGATGAGGAAGGTGGGCTGTCCCCTGCAGGAGGTTGCAAAAGGGTCCATTTTTTTTAGCTTGCTTTTTTTGTCTGGATGGTCACCACCCCACTGTGCTCCAGATTAACCCTCCTTACTTACTTATTTATCCATGGTGGCGTAAGATCAGATGAGTGGAGGAGGTGGGTGACTGGTTTGGTCGGGTGTCAAATTGAGGCAACTCAGCCTGTGCCTGCAATGCAACTAGGCGAGTAGCAATGGAGCTGAAGCACCCACGGACTAAAATAAGATGAAGGTTGGCATTTACTTCCCAGCAAGGAGGAATCTTAGAGCTGTTTGATGCTTTTCATTGTGCGTCAGGGAGTATTAGTAAGAGTGGAGGAGAAAGAGAAGAGTATCACGCCAAGCTACTACCACCAGGAGGGGGCAAGTAATCCATAGAGAAGTACAGCAGATGAAGGGTATGTCCCCTAAGTGGAGGGAAAGTCTGGTTAATAGATTTTGGCATGTGTTGGTATGAGTCCCACAGTATGAAGTATGAGGGCTATAGCGATGGGGGCCCAGAGGGATGAGAGCGGGGCCCAAAGGTATTCGGGCAAAGCATGTGTAGGGTGAAGCAAAGTAAGGTAATGTCCCGCATTATAAGGGATCACCACTGTTTGTAGGTGCTTTGTAGATTTTGTCTCATCTCCAGAAAGCTTGAGGATGCCAGCATTGGGTTTCAGCTACAGCTATAGCATCGGTGTAATGAATACATCTGGGTCACAAGCCTGAGATCTTGATGTGGAGGCCACTGAGAGTTAGGATGGGTAACAGCGCAGACCTCATGGGCCAGTCTGACTGGGAGGCGTTGTCATGCAATGACGTATGTGGCCACCACTGCAGGTCTGATATCACTTTAGGTCGGCATGAAGGCTTGAGAAGGACAAAGTACGCTGTTGAGCTGTGCCCAGGAGCACCCAGGTTGTTGCAGCTGGTATCCACCTACAAGGCACGGTATCAGGAGTAAAAGTAAGTGGGGTATAAAGTCGGTAGAAAAATAAAAAAAGACAGATGGAAGGGGATTATGAAGGGTCACAGACAAGCAGAGGGATAATGCGATCACTCTCATCAATGTCCAGCTCCACTCCCTGAATGGTTGTCTTGATCCAAGAAGCCACCATCACCTTAGACACAATTTGGAGCCTATGGGAATGACAAAAAGTGAGTCAGATTTTTGGAAAAGTTCCATTCGATGAACTTAGTACTTCAAGCACCTAACCACATCCGAACAGTGAAGTTTCTGCTCCAATCTGTTAAATGGAGCTAGACAAAGAGAATGAAGAACAATTTCCTGGTTAATGTGAGAATCAGAATCTACCTTAAGAGTTCTAAAAAACACCTTGTCAGAATAAAAGATCGGAAAGGGTGGTTTACAGGACAAAAACCGACACAATCACAAGCAGAAAAGTTGTCCTAAGAGTCAAAAACCAAAGGGATACATAGAAAAGAGGTTCAAAAGGAGCCTTTTGGAGCACTCCCAGGATCCAGTTCAAATCTCAAAGAGAAGTGGGATCCTGAAAGACTGGTTAAACATTAGCCACCCCTTGCACAATGGTTTGCGCATCTGGCAATAGGCAAAAGCACAGCAATGGTTAAAATGACCTTGATAAAATGAAGCAATTTCTGAATCCTGGTCCAAAGGCCTTGAGCAGTCTGATGACCCAGAGTAGTGACCCAGCCTGTCAGGCTGGCATCAGTGGTGAATAAGCTGAAAATGATAACCGGCCACCCCAAAGAGAGGTGGTTCCTCTGACATCACCAACAAAAGTTCTTCCTTCATCTGATTGGACAAGACACATTACACGAGAGGTGAACCAATTGCTGATAATGTCCAGCTGCAGCTCCCATGTATGTAATTGAGCAAATAGAACTGCCTCCAGAGCAGAGACTAGAAAGCCTAGTACCATCATACACTGCAGCGACAGTGACAGAATCTTGTCGGCCGGCAGTAAAATCTTCTCCAGATGGGTGTTGAATCTCATACCAAGAAAAAAGAGGACTTGGGACAGAACCAGAGAAGATTTCTTGAAATTGAGAACCTTACCATGTTGCTCCTGTAAGGACATACAATAATCTGCAGGAGTCTTGAGGAAGAGGTTGTCCAGGTAGGGAGTCAAGGAGACCCATTGCAAGCAGATGTGAGCCACCAAAGCGGACATGACTTTTGTGAAAAAGCAATGGAGCGGAGGCCAATCCAAAAGGAAGGGAGGTAAACTGAAAGTGGCTGCTCTGGAATGGAACCCACAGGAAACGTTGATGATCCCAGTGTATCTGAATGTACAGATAAGGGTCCTTTATGTGCAGGGAAGCAAATAACTCCCTTGAACGCATGGCAGCGATGACAGAATGCAGAGAATCAATCTTGAACTGTAGAGCCGGCACAAAATGGTTGAAACTTTTAAGTCTACTTCAGTTTTTTCATAGTTCCCCATAAGACGGTGGATGATGTTTTTTTTTGAGAACTTTGTAAAAAAATTGGAGAAGAATCTGGTGACTCTTTCCTGAGAAGGAATTGATATGATCACCTGCATGTCTACCAGGGAGGAGAGGGAGCCTAAAAACAGATGACTGCTTAGGATTGCTAGAAAACTCTGGACATAAAGAAAAGATGTGGAGGAAGGGACTTGAAATCTGTGCAATATCCTTCTGATGCTACCTGCAAAACCCACTGTTAGGCTTGGGATTCTAAGCAGGTTTATTTGACCAGGCTTGCTTGTGTTTTGGAGGGAACATGTCTGGGTGGCTGAGGGAACTGGTGCCCTAAGCATACCCATATTGGTGAGGGTATCGAAAACATGTTTCTTTCACTAAAAAAAATGCTTATGCATAACTTGAGGTAACAGTGGCATGACTGAAAACCTTCTCCAAACCTGGGCCAAACAACTGCTTGACCACAAAGGGAAGAGAAACCAAAGACTTCCTAAAGAACCGGTTAGCTGACCCTTCCTTATGACACATTATGCGACGTGTTGCTACAGAGAGAACCGAGGCCTTCCCTGTCAACCTAGCAACATGAAAAGCTGGTTTCATGACTTATACATTAGCCTCAAGGATATTGGAGACCAGAATAACCAGATCCTCTTCAGCCACATCAGCTTGGATGGTATCAAAAAGCTGATACACCCAGAAAACCATGGTCTTAGTCACCAATGCAATGGAAAAAGTAGGGAGTACAGCAGCACCAGAAGCCACAAAGTTTGCCTTTAAGAAGGAATCTAGGTGGTTACGTGCCGGATCTTTAAGAGCAGTAGCATCCTTCAATGATAACACTGTGATCTTGGCAAGGGAAGAGATTGGGAGAGTGAACTGAATAAGGGTAGCCCACTGCACTAAGGCGTCAGGGATATATGTCTATTAAGAAAAAACGTCCTTTCAGGCGATCCCCATTCCTCCAAGAGTACCTGGACCAAGAAATGTCTACCTCCTTCTTGTGTCTCGTAAAAATATCAAGAAAGAGAAACTAGAATCAGAGGCCTATAAAGATTTTAAGCATTTCCAAGACAATCCAAATAAGACCTTTAGCAGAATGACTGGGGTCTTCCTCATAAGAGTCCCCAACAGATAAGAGATAAATCCAAGTTGTCCACATCATTTTCCTAACAGAGCAATCCCAAGTAATGATGGCATAACCCCATTTAACATGGCTCAAGCACCTTTTGAGGGGCACAGGATGTCCCATGGACCAAGAGTTCAGGACCAAGTGAATAGATGAGGGAATAGAACCAACTAGGCCATAAAGCAACAGTGATATAAAGTATCAGAAAAGTACCTAAGAAGCCCAGTCTAGCACGATGAGCAATCGGCAGTGGCATAACAACAGGGGTCACAACTGTGACCAGGCCTGTCACTCCAGGGGCCCGGCCTCCCCCTGCAAGCCCCCTGCCCAGTCTGCCCGGTGCCCTCAACAAGCAGAGGTCTATGGCTTCTTCAGGATAGACGTCTATTAACAGCTCTCTCTCTGTCCCCAGCACTCCAGTAATGCAGAGTGCTGGGAGACAACATAATCTTCCAGTGCTCTGCATTACTGGAGAGAGGACCACACGTGAGCTGCAGAAGGAGGCACAGATCTCTCTCTGTCACTCCGCTGGACCACCAGGGATAAGGCCCCCCTCTCCAGAACCAGCTAAGGTAGGAGCTGGAATGGTGGCGTTGTGGAGGAGGTCACTGGGGGCATTGTGGTGGTGGACAATGGGGGCATTGTGGCGGTGGACAGTGTGGAGGTGGTCAATTGAGGAAATGTGGTTGGGGGGGCCTCATGGCACGTTTTCGACCAGGGCCCAGTGGTTTCTAGTTATGCCTCTGGCAATCAGTTAAAGGGTTTAAGGGGACATCAGAATCTTTGGAAGTCCCAGACTTGCCCATGTGTCCCTTAGGTTCTGACATGGACAGAAAACCCCAAAGAATAAAGTATAAAGAGCAAAGCCAGTAGAAAAGTAGAATAAAAGTACTAAATTTGTAAAATCGCGTTATTGACAACGAATGACTTTATTTGAATGGTCTAAAATGTGCGCTTGGTTTGCAAGCACACATTTTAGACCATTCCAATGCATTCAAGCCAACTTTTTAACCTCTTCAGAATGAAAAATAGTTTTTTTTTAGACATTACTAACTCTTTAAAATCACTTGTTGATGGTTACGATAACACTTAGCCTATCAATGTATTGCTGCCAATTAGCAGGAAACACATTCAATATTCATACTTGACTAGCGAGCTCTCCAATGCACTATGAAGGGATGAATGTTAGGGCTCCATTTGAGTTTTATATGAAACCAAAGGGTTCCACCACAGGAAAAAGTCTGAGAACCACTGTCCTGTCAAATTATATACTCAGCAGTAAGTTATAGCACAGATGGATGGCTTGCTGATTTCTTTTTCATTATTTTTAGCTTGTGGGATGGATGAGGGATTTTTTTCCTGTCAATTCCTTTTCCTATGGGGCTCCATAAACAGCACGGCAAGAAAGAGAGAGCCTACCACACTAAACAGGTGACACCCTTAATAAAAAAAAAGATCAAAAAGCTCCTTTCCATAACTATTCCCAATGTAGAACAAAGCAAAACTGACACCAGATTCATTATAATAAGGTCAGTTTATTAAATTGAAAAATAATTAAAATACAATTACGGAGGAAAGTATTTGTGTTACATAAGGAGAACCAAATGAAAAGGAATTGACAGGTAAGGAAAAATTCCCTTTGGGGTCTCCTTGGTAGAACAACAGAAAAAAGCTACACAAATGGAGGGATCAAAAAACTGCTTCTAAAATTGTTCACCCAAAATTAACCTCCAGCTCTGATAGAATATCCAGTCTGTAGTGTATGGTGAAATTGTCGATACTTTGCCAGGTGGAGAATCAACAAATCTGATCTACTGAAGTTTGAGCCTTTTCAGCCCATGAAGTGGACACGGATTTGGTGGAATGAGCTTTAATAACTGCCAAAGGTTCAAGCCTAGAGACTTGCATGCTTCTCCGATAGTCAGGGGGATCCACTTGTTAATGGTAGCCTTTGATGCATACCTTAGGTACTCCAAAGCACTTAGGCACTCCAAAGCAACTGATGAATAAAGCATTAGAAATTCTGAAATCCTAAGTTCTATCCAAATAAATCTGTAGACAGTACTTGGCATCCAGTTTATGGAAGGCGTCATCTTCTTCCTATTGAGGATTAGGGGAAAAAATCAGTAGACAAAATTCTTGATCTTCATGAAAAGTTGAGGGAGCCTTAGGCATATATTCTTATATCTTGTATCTCACAGAATCTGGTTTCAACTGAAGAAATGATTCTTGAATGGATAAAGCCTGTAGTCCACCTACCCTCTTGCTGAGGTCTGGGCAACCAATAGTGCTGCTTTTAATGAGTGACTATTCAGGGAAGGATAAACCAGAGGCTTAAAGGGTTCTTGAAACAGAGCCTTAAGTACTACATTCAAGTCCCAGAAGGAAAAAAAGGGGACCGATCTGGGTCTTAAAATGGAGGCCAACTTGAGAAATCAGGCAATTGCTGACTAAGAGTTGCCCCCCAAAAAACTTCATAATGTGGCTACTTGAACCTTGAGTGTACTCAGATTCAAGCCATTGCTGAAGCCTTCTGTCTTAAAATCTAACTACAGCTGGAATTGAGGAATGCATGGGGTCTATACCCCTCTTTAAAACAGAAACCAAATTGTTTCCAAGACTATATGCTGCTTCCCTAGTCTTTTTTTATGGATTGAAGAAGGATGCTGAAAACTCCTTCAGAGAGGCCTTGAGCACTCAAGATTGGGATTCAGAAGCCATGCTATTAATCAGATGTTGTAGGGGTTATGGTGATATACTGGACCCTAGCACAGGAGATCCATCTGCTCTGGGAGACTTATAGGCTCTTCCACTGCCTGTTGTTTTAGGTGAACAGACCAAGCTCTTCTCGGCCAGTATGAGGCTATGATTATCTCTATAATCAGACAATCAGAATCAGCCTCAGAAGGCAAAAGAGATAGGGCAAGTGAAAACCCCACTTCTGTATCACAACATCCACTGCCATAAGGAAAATCCTGCAGAAACAAGAGAGAAAAATAGAGTTTTATTGGTTTCTGGCAGGTCACCATAAGATCTATCTGAGGCACCCCCCATTTTCTACGTAAGTACCAAAAAGACCTCAAGAAGAAGTGCCCAGACCTCCTGCCGAATAGTCCTGCAGCTCAGAGCATCAGCCGAACAGTTCTGTACCCTAGGAATATGATCGGCTGATACAGAATTCTGCCCACTGAAGAAGCAGACTGGAAAGGTGGAGGAGTGGAAGGTTCCTTGTACCCCCTTGGTGGGCAAAGTAGCCACCTTCAGAGTTGTCTGACCATATCTTGACCACCTGACCTCTGATCAAAGGGAGAGAGGTCCTCAACACTCTCCAGACCTCCAGAAGGTCCAGATGGTTTGAATGCAACCTGGTCTCTGAAGGAGTCCAAATTCCCTGGAAGGAGTGCTGCTGAATGACCATTCCCCAACAATGAAAACAGGCATCCATAGTAATAATGGTTCACCTCACAAAGTTTCAAGGAAGTCCCTTGAATACTTTTTTCAGACTAAGGAAGTTTTCACCTGGAAGGAAACGTGTACTTCATTTTTTTTTATTAGGTACCTGTCTAGTAGGATGGGTCTCTCTCTCTCTTGGGTGTGCTACCAAGGAAACCCCAAAGGAATTCCATTATTTAAATGCCTCCACTCCTAGACATTGAAGCTAGAATGAAGATCTCACTTACCAACTTCTCTAAGGTCTCTCCGGCTGCAACCTTCTCTTTTGAAGAAAGAAGTTGGAGCAAGAGTTCCTGTGTATTCAAATCCAATGGTTGTTTCTCATTAAGCTGCACCTCAGAAGAAGAAAAATATATGAAAGAGGGGAAAGTAAGAATGCAAACAATGGGGTAATTAGAGCATAATATGAACACAAACATCCCTCATTAGAACATCTGCAGTTGAATGGATATATAGTAAATTAGGTGAAAAGACATAAATCCATCAAATTCAACCTTTGCCAGAAATATATAACTATATAGCTCTTCTTGATTCCAAGATGACTGTTTGTCTATTTATAGGAACATTTTCTACTTAATCAAGGAATGCACAGTATAATCCTGAATGTTCCCTTCTACTAGAAGTGTATTACTCTACTCTTATATGTATACAAATTAATGGATCTCCATTTACAAAAAAACGTATTTTAACAATTTAACAAACCACTTAAATGGTGTCCCCAAGTTATTTGATCAGGGCTTAGAGTTGAATAGTTTACTTGAGAGATCCTTGTATTGACCTCACAAATTAATTAATATGTTTATTTATATAACATCACAAGTGTACGCAGTGCTTTACAATTTAAGGGTTAAAACAATACAGAGTTACAAAAGTGCTTTACAGAGTGAAACTATGACTATGACTCTGCTCTCACAATATAAAGTGCATAAGGGAGAATAGAGACTACATAAGGGGTAAAAGAACAATACAGTGCTAAAGTTCTGGTCAGGTTAGGGTTAAGCATAAATTATAAGTGTCTTAGATGCATGATGAGTAGCACTGCCATCCAGTTTGCTGAAGCTTCATTGAGGAGATATGATTTTAAGCATGACTTGAGAGAATTGCACTGGAACAGGCTGGGATGTAATGTGTTCCACAGATAAGGAGGGAGAAGAGCTAGATAAAAGGGAGAACTGTAGACACAAAAGGATTTACAAGGAGAGTGCCCTTAGCTGATCATAATGGTTCAGAAGGGTTGTAGGGCAGATCAGCAGGTAGGTGTAGGAGGGGGAGCCTTCAATCAGAGAAGCAGGATTCTGTATGATATAAAGAGTGTGCTGAACAACCATTGGAGAGATTGGAGAAGGGGGCAGAGACAAACCTAGGTGAGAGTAAGGTAACTTGTGTTGGAGAGTTCTGCATCGTTTCAAGTGTATGGAGTTGAGAGGCAGGAAACCAGACAGAAGTAGTCCATGCAAGATAAAAGAGGATTTTAGTCTTACCTGTTAAATCCTTTTCTCTTAGTCCATAAAGGTTACTGGTAACTTTGGGTAGGTGATCAACCCCTTTAAGTAGGCAGGAACAATTCTGAGAAGTAAGCCTACCTCCTCTCCTTAGCTTGCAGCTAGCCAATCCCCATCCAGTAAGATTTGAAAACTAACTATTGTCTGCGTAGTAAAGGAAGACTCCTGTGAGCATGAACCCAAAAGGACCCCCACGTTCTGCCACAGTACAGTAACCTGTATCGACAAAGAGAAAAGGATATAACAGGTAAGACTAAAATCCTCTTTTCTCTGTCGTCCAATACAGGTTACTGGTAACTTTGGGATGTCCAACCATTAAGTTCCCCAGGGCGGGAAGAAAGGCAAGGATCATGTGCAGGCTCCCCAAAGTCGCCAGAGCACCAATGAACCAGCAGATCATGAATGGCTCAACAACAACCGCAGAGTGTCAACGGACACTGAACAAAGGTAAAACAGACCCCAGGAACTGTACACAGCACACTGAACTAGAGCCAATAGGGCTCAAAAGTGAAAGAGTACTGAGAGACGAATGAGATCCTAGACAGGCAAGGCTGCCTCCAGGATCTTCCTCCCAAAACTGGCATCGGCTGACAGATTTGAGGTTAGGGGTTATAACAGTGATATCTTGCCTATGATTATGCCAGGGCACGAACCAGAGGGGAACTTTTGGACGATACAAGTCGGAGGAAGAAACTGGGGTTGAAGCAGGGAGGAGTGAGGTTTGTTACTACATATAGTCCCCAATACTATAAGATACGGAACATCATTAAAAACAATTTACCAGTGTTATTTACAGATAATGTGCTGGAAGGTATTCTGAAGGGGGGCTGTGATTTCCCCGAGTATGTTTAGTAGTGATGTATCTGTCCCCACCTGGTTGAGATGAAGGTTTTTCTCGTTGTGGTGCCACTATATGTAAATGTTGTAGGTATATACGTCCCTCTAAAACTTTTGCATCCTCTGTAGATATGAAAAGTTATATTAAAAGTTATTTTAACTGTAATACTGAGATGGTTATTTATCTCTTTACCTGCAGAGGATGCAGGGTTCAGTATGTGGGACGGACTCTACGTCATCTGAAAGAACTCCTCAGGGAACACATTTACCAGACTGAAAAGCATAGAAAAGATTCTGCAGTGTCAAAACATATCTTGGAGTGCCATGAAGGGGACTTATCGTTATGTGAGTTTCAGGACATTGAAAGGGTTAGGCTTCCCTGGAGGGGTGGGAATGCGGTGAGGGAGATCAGTAGACATGAAGCATTTGGATTTTCCAGCTGCATACCTGTACCCCTGAGGGGTTAAAATTAGAGTGGGATATTTTCCATGTTTTCTAAATCTGGTATATATTCGTGTCTAGGTGCACGTGTCTTATATTGTGTTATTATCTCTTGGCTTTCCATACATTTAAGCATAAGGATAATTACTAACGATTGTTGGATATGGTCGCAGTTCATTTGATTCTCTTTAGTGTGTGGAGGGTTAAAGTGAATCGCGATAGTATATTCCTCTATATACATGTCACATGTATATAATGGGTTTGTATTATTTTATGATCTAATATAGAGACTTAGGGATAATAGTAGTATAGTTCAAACCCCTTTATATGATATCTTATTCATGTTTACGTATATGTTTATATTCACACAAGTAAGGAGGTGTAATGGAGACTGTGGATGGGAATTTTATTGATCCCTTTGGGGTTTTCTTGAAGCCCTGGTGCGTGATTCTTTATGCTTACATGTGTGAGCTTTAATATGTTACAGCTTTAAGTATGTGCACCTGAGATTACGAAATAAGAAAGGGGAGTTTTTATTGGTGTCCTTTGATGCTCTGGCTTACTAAGAATATATCTGTTGAAGCCTGGATAAGTAATGCCTAGGGAAGGGTTAAATTAATCCGGTGTTTGAACATGACGAGGGTTGAGTAGGAGGTCCTTGTGGTTACGTTGTTTTTAGTGATTATGTTTAACCAATCAAGTTTATGTAGCGAGTTTTGAAAAACAGCAATACTAGCAACTCTGTGTTAAGTCTACGATTAAGCGCCTTGAGTGCGAAACGCGTCAGATAGCGTGAGGGGTTCTCTGCATCCCTCTATGAATGTTATTGCTACATTGTGTCACCTCCGATTGTTCATATGTAGTTTTATATTGGATTATAATAAACGGAAGTGATTCTACAAGTTCTTTTCTATGGACATTTGTTTTTGATATGGGAGTGCAACTGCAACAGTTATACAGCCACAAGGAGAATTCTGACTTAAAGGGATAGTAACACTTCGTTTTAACTTTATTTTATTTTGTAGGCATTAAAAAAACATGAAGAATGATATAAGTCTTATCTCTCAAACCTTTATGGTTTATGAGATATTCACAAGCAAAGTTCCCCTCCCCGCCCCTTTTACCTAGTGTAAGCCATCTCTTCTCAGATGTGAGTCAGGTTGTATGACAGTACAGATAACAGAAGGGGACAATTTTCTTTGTATGAAAACAATGAAAGCCCTTCCCCCCTTGACAAGTTTTTCAGCTTTTTCCATTATCTTAATTGAAGATTGTCCCTCTCTGCAGTCTACCTGGGCATCTCCCTTCTGATCTGGCTGAACAGGGGGGGGATACTTTGTTTGTGAATATCTCTTAAACCATAAAGGTTTCAGAGATAAGACTTATATCATTCTTCATGTTTTTTTAATGCCTACACAATAAAATAAAGTTAAAATGAAGTATTACTATCCCTTTAAGCCTGCAATCAGAATAGGAGGTATGAGGACAAGCCTCGGGTCAATACCAAAGCGGGTAGTCAGCCAGAGCCGATGGACAATACTAAGCAGATAGTCAGACAAGTCAGGGGTCAATGACAGAGCAGGTAGTCAGCCAGAGGCGAAAGTCCAATACCAAGCAGATAGTCAGACAAGCCACAAGACTGGACACCGGTAAGCACAGATAGCCAAGCCAAAGGACATACACGAACACTCTCCAAACAGAACTGCGCTGGAACACCAGAAATGGGTAACTGATGTGGTGTCCATGCAGTTTAAATACTTTTCCTCCACCCCTGGTAGGTGGAGCACTTAATGACCTGTCCCTTTAAGAGCCAGACGCAACGTAACGAGAGGGAATCCCAGTGAAGCACGCATGACTCTGCCAGCCAGTAGAGGGAGGCCAACAGATGCGGCAGGGGCCGCAAGAGACAGTAGGGAGAGACAGGTGTCTGAGAGAACATGGCGTCCGGCTCTCCCTACACGCAGGACGCAGCACGGCTGCGAACACTACACAGAAGGGACCGGCCTCCTCTCTGCACACTGCAGCAGCCGGCTCCCTAAGCAGGTAAGCGCTTACAGTGCTTCCCCCTCAATGACCTCTCCCCAGCAGGAGTGCTCTAGGCTTAGTAAGAAAACGAGCATGACATTTTCAAATGAAAGCAGGAGAATGCATGTCCATAGACGAGACCCAGGGACGCTACTCAGGTCCACTTCCCTTCCAGTGTATTAAATATTGTAGTTGACCTCGGACCCTACGAGAGTCCAGAATATTTTGTACCTCGTACTCCTCATGATCTGCAACTCTAACGGGACCATGACAGACAGGAGCGGAGGTATAGTGGTTGCAGACCAAGGGCTTAAGTAAAGAGACATGGAAAATGTTATGGATGAGCATATTGGCAGGGTATAAGCTCTAGAACGTATGCAACAGGATTGATTTTCTGAAGGACCCAAAAAGGACCAATGAATAGAGGAGCCATTTTGCTACAGGGTACCTGTAGATGTAAGTTCTGTGTAGACAGCCAGACTCTCTCCCCCATCTGAAACACTGGTGTCGGCAACCTTCTACGATCGGTCTGCCTCTTCTGCCGCTGTGTGGACCTTTGAAGGGTTCTCTGAACCCATACCCATGTGGAGCGGAGTTCCCTTAAATGCTCATCCAGAGCTGGAATATTTTGTGCCTCAAATGTCTCTGGAAGTACCGAAGTCTGGTACCCATAGTTAACCATAAATGGGGAAGTCTGAGTCGATGAGTCCATGGCACTGTTCCGGGCAAACTCCACCCACGCTAACAGGCTCGCCCAGTTGTTGTGCTGGTCCAAGACAAAACAGTGCATGAACTGTTCCAAGGCCTGATTAGATCTCTCTGCCGCACCACTGGACTGAGAGTGGTAGGCGGAGGAGAAAGAGAGCTGGATACCCAACTGCGCACAGAACGCTCTTCAAATCCGCAACACAAACTGGCTTCCTCGATCCAACACAATCAACTTAGGTACCCCCATGGAGGTGAAAGACCTCTTTAGAGAAAACCACAGCCAATTGCTGGGCAGTCGGTAGTTCTTTGAGCGGCACAGATGACTGTGAATCCCTCTGAGACTGGTAATTCCACCATGAAGTCAATGGAAATGTGAGACCTCATTAGGAACTGGACGAAGAAGACCAACTGGAAGGTGTCGGGGGGTCTTAGTCTGCACACGTATGACAAGCTGCTACAAAAGAGGAAACATCGGCTGGAATACTAGGCCACCAAAACAGTCGAGATATGGACCAGAATATTTGATCTCTGCAATGTGCCCTGCTGCTCTGGAAGAGTGATAGGTCTCGAACAGTTTGACCCTCAAGGTTTCAGGCACAAAGCATTGCCCATGCGGTTTGTCAGCCGGAGCCTTCTCTTGCACTGCCAATATCTGTCCCCAGAGGAGAGGTAATGCTGTTGCGAATGGTTGCCAAAATACGGTCCGGAGGAATGACGGGTGTTGGATCACAATCCTCTTTAGACAAGGTACCGAAATGGCGGGACATGGCATCAGCCCTAATGTTTTTCGTTCCAGGTAGATAAGATACAACAAAATTGAAGCGGGATAGGAACAGTACCCATCTAGCCTGCGTTGGGGACAGACATTTGGCTTCTGAGAGGTAGGTCAAGTTCTTATGATCCATCAAGATAAGAATAGGCATACTAGTACCTTCCAGTAAGTGCCACCACTCACGTAAAGCCAGGACTATTGCTAATAGTTTGCGGTCCCCAGTTTCATACAGGGTCTCAGGCCTGGAAAGTTTACGAGAAAAGAATTTGCACGGATTCAAAGGCTCATTTGGAGAAGACCGCTGAGACAGGAGGGAGCCTACTCCTGACTGAGACGCTTCAACCTCCAACGTGAAAGGTAACTTAGGATTTGGATGCCTCAGAAGGGGTGCAGCGGCAAAGGCTGCTTTGAGCAGCCGGAGACCACTTTCAAGAATTTGCACCCTTGTGCGTCATGTCAGTAATAGGCTTAACAATGGAAGAAAACCGGTTTATAAATTTCCGATACTAATTGGTGAAGCCCAGAAATCTCTGAATCACCTTGAGTCCCATAGGAAGGGGCCATTGGAGTACCGCAGAAAGCTTCCCAGGGTCCATGGCTAGCCCAATGGAGGAAATCACATTACCCAGGAATGTGACCTAGGGCTGGTGAAATTCGCATTTCTCCAACTTACAAAACAGGTTATTGGCCCATAAGAGTTGTAACACCTTCTCCACATCATTTCGGTGTTGCTCCAGATTCGGGGAGTGGATGAGAATGTCATCAAAATAGACAACCACACAGTGCTGCAAAAGGTCTCATAAGATATCATTAATTAACTCCTGGAAGACAGCAGGATAATTTCAAAGACCAAAGGGCATTACCAGATATTCATAATGTCCGCTGCTGGTGTTAAAAGCTGTATTCCATTCATTGTCCTCTCTGATTTGCACCAGATTATAGGTCGTCCGAAGATCGAGCTTAGTGAAGACCGACGAACCCCATTGTTGGTCGAATAATTCTGTAATCAGTGGAACTGGGTAAATGTTCTTGATCATAAGTTTATTAAGCCCTTGAAAATCAATGCAAGGCCTCAATTCTCCATCCTTCTTTTTAACAAAGAAGAATCCTGCCCCAGCCAGGGAGGTGGATCTCCGAATGATACCTCTGGAGAGAGCGTCCGCCACATACTCCTCCATGGCCCTATTCTCAGCCATGGACAGAGGGTAAACACGAACCTTCGGAGGAATAGCTCCTGGCACCAATTCAATGGAACAACTGTATATCCTGTGAGGAGGTAAGGTTGTGGCCTGCACTTTGTTGAAAACATCACTGAAGGCCTGATACTCCTCAGGTAAGGTGGAGGAGGAGGCAGTCATGCCCAACACTCTGGCAGGACGAAGGAGACACGACTCTGTACAATGCGGAGACCAAGACAGAATATTGCAATCCACCCTGGGGTTATGCTTTTGGAGCCAAGGAAACTCCAGAATGACCACATAATGAGGTGAGTTAATCACCTGGAACTGAAGTGTCTCACGATGGAGCGCTCCTACCAGGAGTGACACAGAAATAGTTTCATGAGTGACCTGAGGCGGTTGCAGTAGCCTACGATCAATAGCTTCAATAGTTAGAGGAGATGCCCGTGGCAGCAGCGGAATCGCGTGCTTAACTGCAAAATCGGCATCAATGAAATACCCCGCCATCACTGAGTCAATCAATGCTGGGGTAATCACAGAGGAATCGGCCCAAGAAAGGATGACCTTGAGGTAAGGTTTATCCTGTCCGTTTTCAGAGGACTGTGAGACACCACCTAGAGTCTGTCCCCGATGGCACTCTAGGTGCTCCCGTTTCCCGGGCGTACAGGACAGGCGTGCAGCAAGTGTCCGGGTTTACCACAATATAGGCAAAGGCCCTCCCGCCAGCGGAATGCTCTCTACTGTGCCGAGAGACGGGTAAATCCAACAGCATCGGCCCCCCCCCATGTCCAAACTATGAGGCATGGGAGGCGAGGGAGGAATGGGTGGGTGACTAAAAGTCAGAGCTAAACGCACTGAGGCCTCTGCAGGCGTTCCTTAAATGAGGGTCTCTCCCTGATACGGATGTCAATCAAAATAGTGAATGACACCAAATCTTCTAGGTCGACAGGCAACTCTCTGGCAGCAATTTTGTCTTTAATGCTGTCACTTAGCCCCTGTGAGAAGTCGGCTACCAGTGCTTCATTATTCTATCCCACCTCCGCTGCCAACATGCGAAACTCAATTGCATATTCACCCACCGTACGGTTACCCTGGCTGATAGACATTAGCTGTTTGGCAGCAGAGGCAGAGCGGGCAGGCACATCAAACACTCATCTAAATGCGGCCATAAACTCCACAAAATTATAAATGATGGGTTTATCATTCTCTCATACAGGATTGGCCCATGCCAAAGCTTTGTCTGAAAGGAGCAAAATCATGAACCCTACTTTACTACGCTCAGTAGGGAATGCATAAGGCCCCATCCCCAGGTATATGCCCACCTGAGTAAGAAAACCGTTGCAAACTACCGGGTTACTCTCGTACCGTTGAGGGAGCGGTAGCGGATATTCCTCTGGCAACAGTGGGCTCTTGAGAGGCCGTAACAACTGGTGCCGGAACAGTATCGGCAGAGGCCACCGGTTGTCTACTTGGGTGGTCCAAGTGAGCCGTACGGTTTAAGAGTGTCTGCATGGCAAAGGACAGTTGATCGATTTGTTGGTCCTGACTATCCATTCTAGCCAAGATGCTCTGGACTGATGGGTTTCCTGTATCTTCAGTACTCATATTGGCCCTTTCGTACTGTCACGGATACCAATGAACAGACAGGAGACAGTACTGATTTTGAAACACCACCTTTATTGAACAGTGTAAATATATACAGTAAAGATACACTGATAATAATCACGAATTAGATAGGCACAAAGCAAGTGGTTCCTACCAGGAACAGGAGGCTGCTTGGGAGACAAACAGAAGGCAACTGTGAAATAGCACCATTGGGGCTGGGACCCAGGAAAGTAGAGAATGCTGGGGCTAGGTCCCAGAAGAGAGCACATACAGGTTGCCACAAGGAGAATACTGACTCAAGCCTGCAATCAGAATAGGCTGTATGCGGACAAGCCAAGGGTCAATACCAAAGCAGGTAGTCAGCCAGAGCCGATGGTCAATACCAAGAGGATAGTCAGACAAGCCAGAGGTCAGTACCAGAGCAGGTAGTCAGCCAGAGCCAATGGTCAATACCAAGCGGATAGACCAGTGATTCTCAAGCAGGGTGCCGTGGCACTCTGGTGTGCCTCGGAACATCAACTTAGGGTGCCACATGTTTTCTATGAAGACTCACAAAAATGGGCTTTTAAATAAAGATTTATAGAAATTGTTATGCACAATAGATTTAGTTTTGTTATTATGATTATAAAGCCTAATACTAACTGTATATTTATGTATTGTACCCTTCTTATGCCCTTGATAATGTACATTAAATATGTTAGGGGTGCCCCAAATGTTGTAAATTATGTGTTAGGGGTGCCCCGAACAAAAAAAGATTGGGAACCACTGGGATAGACAGACAAGCCAGGGGTCAATGCCAGAGCAGGTAGTCAGCCAGAGCCTAAGGTCCAATACCAAGCGGATAGTCAGACAAGCCACAAGACTGGACACCGGGAGGGACAGATAGCCAAGCCAAAGGTCATACACCAACACTCTCCAAACAGAACTTCACTGAAACACCACGAAAGGGCAACTGATGTGATGTTCAGGGATTTTAAATACTTTTCCTCCACCACTGGTAGGTGGAGCACTTAATGACATGTCCCTTTAAGAGCCAGACTCGCAGTCACTACAGGGAATCCAGTGATGCGCGCCTGACTCTGCCGGCCAGTAGAGGGAGCCCAACAGATGCGGCAAGACTCGCAAGAGACAGAAGGGAGAGACCGGCACCTGAGAGACCATGGCGTCCGGCTCTCCCTACACGCAGGGCGCGGCACGGACACAAAGACTACACAGAAGGGACAGATGCCTTTCTGCACACTGGAGTGGCTGGCTCCCTAAGCAGGTAAGCGCAAGCGCTTACACTGATTAATGTGGAACTCAGACACCACCTTAGGGAGAAACTCTCGCACTGCCCTGTCCTTGTAAAACACCAAAAAGGGTGGCCTACAAGACAGGGCATACAGCTCTGCAACAAGGCGAACAGACACAATCGCCAGGAGAAAGGCCACCTTCCACATTAGAAGACGTAAAGGAATAGTGGCTAAGGACTCGAAGGGATGGTGCTGAAGGATGCCCAAAAACAAGTTAAGGTCCCACTGAGGAGCCGGGCCATAAACATGGGGTGAGTATGAGCAACACCATGGAAGAAAACCTTGACATCAGGAAGAATAGCAATGAGCCTCTGAAAGAAAACAGACAGAGCAGAAGTCTGAACCTTAAGAGAACTCAAGCTGAGACCCTTATCCACACCATTCTGGAGGAAGGAAAGGACCGTAGGAAGATCAGAATCCTGAGACGGGTCCCTATCAGCACACCAAGAGAGAAAGGTAGACCAAACCCAATGGTAGGCCATAGAAGAAACAGGCTTATGTGCACTAAGCATGGTAGCCACCACACCAGAAGAAAAACCCTTCTTCTTCAAAATTAAGGATTCAACTTCCATCCAGTCAAAGCACGAACTTCCTCCTTTCACAGGTAACCCTGTAAAAGGAGATCTGGACGGGATGGGAGCCAAAGAGGTTCTGCCACAGAGAGATCCAGAAGCTCCGGAAACCAAGCCTGTCGAGGCCAGTGTAACGGTTTGTTTGACACTTAGACACAGTAGGTTAGATAAAACACAGTTTTATTGAACAAATTCAGAAAACAATAACCCTCACAGGTCCAGTAATATATAAAACAATATAGTACTGACACAGGACAGGTTACAACAATATATCTCCACACAGGTCCAGTATATGTTTAATACAGCAACACAATATACTGACACAGGTCAGGTAACTTTTGTGTGATACTCAAACGAGGCAGCACTGAATGGGTTACTATTAGGCCAGGAGGACTGACAGGCCCTAATAGCGTGAGGCCGTTTAAGACTCTGACTCTGCAGAGAGTGCACAAATATAGAGTAACGCCACAATAGTCAACAGAGGCCCAGAACAAGCTTGTGAACTGCCGTAGCAGTAGCGGAGGACTAACTGTAAGCCCGGAAAAGCACCCAACAGAGACTGCACGGGTAGATAGCAGGTGGAATCGGCACCTTCCCCGAAGGGGTTAACAACGCTCAGACCAATGTCGACTGCCCGGTCAAGTGAACAGCCTGAGGAGCCCAGAGTAAGACCAACCTCAGCGTATATGGCAGGAAGAAGGGTCAAGCGTACTGTGGTTCACAGATGGAAGGAACACACCAGCAATGTCGCCTGCGTGACACAGACAGATAACGGAGACTAGACTGCAAGCGTATAGTGAGGCCACAGTGATACTGTCCGGAGACAGAGAGAAGCCTGGGTAACAACCCCAACCAAGGACCGGATGGGGCCATATGCAGGACAGATACACGGCCAATGTAGCCCAACCAGGTCAGCACACAGAGCAGGAACGTTGTCCTGTTGTGTCTTGTTGCCATCAGGTCGATGCACAGAAAACCCCACCGCTGGACAATGAGGTTGAACACCTCTTCATGCAGTTCCCAGTATCCTCTGTCCACTGTGTGTTGACTAAGGAAGTCTGTCAGAACATTGTCTACGCCAGGAATATGAACTGCGGAAATGGCAGGGACATGTCCTCAGGACAAAATAGCCTTGACCTCTAACGAAACTGCAAGACTTCTTGTGTCGCCTTGCTTGTTGATGTAGGCTACCGCTGTGGCATGGTCCAACTGGACCCTGACCCGGGAATCTTCCAGTTGGTGTGTCCAGTGGCGCAGGGCATGAAATATCGCCCAAAGCTCTAAAACATTGATGGGAAGGAGAGATTCCTCCTGGGACCACCATCCCTAAGAGTTCAAGTGCCTCAGGACCACTCCCCATCCGGAGAGGCTGGCATCCGTTGTCACTGTTGTCCAGAATGGCACCATGAAGTGTCTGCCTTCAGCAGATTGTCCAGGTTGAGCCACCACGAGAGGCTCAGCTCCACATGAAGAGGGAGAGATAGGGACCTCTTCAGGAGATCCGGTCGACCCCTGCATGCCAGGATTAGAAACCTCTGGAGTTCCCTGGTATGAGCCATGGCAAATGGAACCACTTCTATGGTGGAAATGAACTTCTCCACCAGGGATGACAACTTCTTGGCTGGAACCGGATCCTGATTCAGGACAGCTTGGACCTTCAATGGTATCTGATGAGCCACTTCATCTGTGAGAAATACCATCCCTCTCTGAGTGTCGAAGAGGATGCCCAGAAAAACCATCCTCTGGAAAGGAACAAGGTCGACTTGTCCAGATTGATGATCCACCCGTGACGGGACAGAGTATAAATGCAATCCTGCACCTGCTGATGAAGGAGTTCCAGAGAAGATGCCTTTAAAAGGAGGTCGTCCATGTACGGGGTAACTCTGATGCCGTCCTGATGGAGGACGGAAATCAAGGCTCCCAGGACTCTGTTGAAGACCTGAGGAGCCGTTTTCAGGCCAAAGGGGAGGGCAGAGAACTGGAAATGCTCTTGGTTGCAGGCAAAGCGGAGATATTGCCAGCTCTCTGGATGAATGGTAATGTGCAAGTATGCATCCTGAAGATCCAGAGAAGCCAGAAATTCCTCAGGGGACATGGCAATTATCACCATGCGCAGTGACTCCTGGCCATATTAGGACCTGACCACAAAGAAGTTGAGATCCTTCAAGTCTAAAATGGGATGACAGCCGCCGTCCTTCTTGGAAACCACAAAGAGGTTGGAGTAGAATCCCAACCCCCTTTCCCGAGGGGCTTTGTCCAGAAGGGCCTGAATGGCTCCCTCGAAAAGGCAGTGCTTTTCTGCGCCCAGAGGAGAGCGAGAAGAGAAGGTCCAGGAGGGAGGGAGGGAGGTGAAGGGAATCCTGTACCCCACAGCCACCACCTGCAAAACCCACGGATCCGCCACAGATGCTCCCAAGCGGAGAGGTAGTGGTGCAAGTGGCCACCCACCTGCGGGTGGGGACCCGGATTCGGCGAGTCATGCAGAAGAAGGTTTGGAAGCCTTGGGCTTAGCGGAGAACTTGGACCTTCATTGCTGCTTAGGCTTGGATGAGGTGTGCGGAGCTGGAGGCACTGCCTGGGTTGCCGTACGCAAATCAGTCTGGAAGGGGCAAAGAAAACGATTCCTTTTGACAAGCGTCTTTTTCCTAGGAATCACTGGTAGGCGAGTGCTCTACCCCCCAGTGGCTTCACTGATCAGATCCTTGAGATCAGGTCCAAACAGTGAGGTGCCCTGAAAGGGCAAGGACAAGAGAGCCCTCTAGGAGGCAGTGTCAACAGACCAGATCTTGAGCCAAAGAGCACGCCTGGCTACCACAGACATAGTGGATGCCCTGGCAACCTGTAATGGTTTTCAGTACACTCAGAGGCAGACAATTTGGTAAAACACAGTTTTATTGAAACCAGACAGAATAAAGTAACCCTCGCGGGTCCAGCAATAGTTGACAAACAGTACTGACACAGAACAGGTTACTAAATAACATTAACCCACACGGGTCCAGTATACATATATCAGAGAGCAATACATATACTGACAAAGGAGACCCCTGTGCAGAGGGGAAGCATAGGACATGTGGACCACAGCATTCAAAGGGTGCTCACCTTTTTTAGCTGGTGTTCTGTTTTCAGATTACCAAATATCAAGAAGAAGCCTCAGTGGGCAACTCCTGGGGAAAGAACTTGCAGCCAAGATTCCCCCCCAGGGCTTAGGTCCACAAAAGCATCTGGTAAACTGAGCAATCCACATTTGGGTGATGGGAATTGTCAGTGAAGTTAATCCGTCTAATGGTGGTATCCCATAACTAAAAGAAAAATAATAAAGAAGCTAAAACTATAGCAGAACTGTTCTCTTGCCTTTTGTCTTGACTAAGGAACAAATCTTGCTGGATGGGGATTGGCTAGCTGCAAGCTAAGGAGAGGAGGTAGGCTCCACCCAGCAGCCACTTCTCAGAATTGTTCCTGCCTACTTAAAGGGGCTGATTGCCTACCCAAAGTTACCAGTAACCTGTATTGGACGACAGAGAAAATGAGTTCTTGCATAAGAGTCTTAGCTGTGGAAAACAGAGGAAGGGACAGATTTGTCAGTAGCATAAATATGAACTAATAAGAGAGCAGAGACAACTATCACACCATTCAAAGCGTTTCAATGACTATTTATTGTGGTGCCATTTACTTAACCTGGAAAAGCACTACTAAGCCACGTCTTACTTGAATGAGGATTAGCTCAGTTTTAGACATGTTGACTTTGAAGTGCCTAAGGGCCATCCAATCTGAAATAGCAGAGAAGCAATATGTGGCTCTGGATTAAACATCATGTGTCAACTGAGGCGTGGATACCGCTGGTTGTCTTCTGCATAGATGTGCTATTTGAGTCTGAATTAGTTAATCAAGTTTTTCATATGTATAGAAACAACAGAAGTGGCCCTATAAAATAACCTTGAAGCACCCCCAACAGAGAGGAGGATGGGAAATGATGACGTAGCAATGGAAACACTAAGAGATAGGCAAGATAATAGCCAGCTCAGAGCCAAGTTAAGAATGCCTAAGGATTGAAGAATTTGGTGGAGAATAGTGTGATTCATGGTATCAAAAGCAGCTAAAAGATCAGGCAGTAGTGAGTACTCATGAACAGGCTATGCAAAAGCCAGACTGTAATGGGTCTAGCAGTTTATAGGCCAAAGAGGCAGTAAAGGGTCAATAAATTACTCAGGATGTGCCTTTAGAGCTATGGAAACTCACCATTTCTCCCTGTTTGCAGTGCAGATCATGGAGTTCTGCAGAGCTAGGTGATTTAGTGCCTAACTCCGAGCTTATCAGAACTTCAATCCCCACCCAAAGTAGTCCCTTGATGGTGAATTCACCTTTAATGGTCTTTTTTCGGGGAGGGGAGGGGAGAAGTTCTATTGAATGCCAAATAAGCTGGTGATGTCACCTCACTGTGCAAATTTTTGTGATCACAGGAAACAGGGAGGGAGTTATAAGCTATGGAAACTCTGTTCAAAAAGCCTGAGGGCACAGCCAAAGGTTTTAAAGGGTATTTTATTCTTCCCGTTTAAATAAAGCAAACAAGCAGGCAGAAGTAGAGTAAATGTTCCAGAAGCTGAGATACAAAAGGCAGAGGAGAGAATGGCAATAGCTAGAGGGTGCAGTGTTGTTAAGTACAGTTTTCTGGACAGTGTGTTACTGTGGCATGTTTGAAGCTTCAGGAAAAATAGTATAGGCAAATGAGGACTTAAAAATGTGTACTAGTACGGGGAGTAATGTGGGGGGGGGGACTGGATAAGGTGAGAGAGAACTGGATCAAGTGTGCAAGTAGTTGAAAGAGAAGAGTAAAGTAGGTTAGTCAACTCCTCCTCTGTGACTGGAGTGGCAGTGTGAAATTCTGTTCCAGAGTTTAGCTTTCACTTTCCTGTTTAGCTCTTGTTCACATTCCCCATTATGTGAGACTATTCAAGAGTTTAGTTTTCAGCTACATGTTTAGTTCTTATCCCACCTTTCTCTGCCTTTTTGAACCCCCATACTGCACTCTTCTGATAGTGTCCAAAGTGTTTTACTCTGCCAGCGTTCCTTTGCATCCTGATCTCCTGTGTGCTGACATCGGTCTGTTCCTGGATCCAGTTTGTCAGCTGTCAGTCTTTTGACTTCTGCTTCATGGATTACATTGACCTCTCCAGTCCCCTGACCTCAATTTGTATGAGCTACCTACCATATTATTTAGCCTGCAGCTTCAGTACTGTCTGTTCCTGGATCCTATCTCCCCTTCTCTTTGTCTACTCAGCAGTCTGCAGACTCTTTTCTCCTGTTCTTATGCAGCAGTCTCATCCGTTTCTTGGTGGCCACTTCTTTTTTGCTACTTGTGCTGCAGTCATTCTCCCTTTGACCTCTGACATTGCCTTCAGTGTGGCATTTCCACCAGTTGTTTTTACTGCCTCTCAGCAGCTGTCAGTTCCTTTTTGCTGTATTCCCTTCTCTCAGTACTTTGCTGTGTTATATAATAATAATTTGTGATTTTTATAGCGCTTTTCTCCCTGTGAGACTCAAAGCGCTTTACAATTCTATAAACATACATAAAATGTAAGGGTTCCTTATGGTTAGATGAGGTGACTGAATGCCTGATAAAAGAGATGGGTCTTTAGCTTTTTTTTAAAAGTCTGTAGTGATGGTGCCTCTCTGATTGAGGACGGTAAAGAGTTCCAGAATGTGGGGGCAGCAAGGCTGAATGCCCGGGAACCTGAGGTTGTCTTTATTCTGGGCACTGACAGGAGGGATCTGTTGGCTGACCGCAGTGAGCGGGATTGAATATAGGGTGTCAGGAGCTCTTTCAGGTACTGTGGGCCTTGATTATTTAAGGCTTTGAAGGTCAGCAGGCCAATTTTAAAATATGTTCGCCATTTAATTGGAAGGCAATGCAGGGAGTGGAGAACAGGTGTTATGTGACATGAGCGAGTTTTATTGGTCAGTAGTCTGGCTGCTGCATTTTGTACTGTCTGTAGGCGATGGAGTTCTTTTTCTGGGAGGCCCAAGTAGAGTGCATTACAGTGATCTAGACGAGAAGACACAAATGCATGGACTAATGTTGGCATATCATCTGGTGGAATTAATTGTTGTATCCTGGCTATGTTTCTCAGATGAAAGAAGGCAGATTTTATTACAGAAGAGATCTGCTGTTTAAATGACAGTCCAGAGTCAATCATCACTCCGAGACTTTGTACCTCTGTTGAACCAAGTTCAGAGCCTCCAAGTTCCAGGCCAGTTGGGTGATCCTGAGATATTCTTGTTGCCCGGGGTCCCCTCACCAAGAGTAACTCTGTTTTGTCAGGGTTCACTTTAAGCCAACTAGCATTCATCCACTCTATGAGGTCTGCTAAGCAACTGTTGATGAGGCATGTTGGGTCTTTAGTATCTGGAGCAAAGGAAAAGTAGAGTTGTGTGTCATCTGCGTAACAATGATATCTTAGGCCGTGTCTTCTGATGATGTCTCCCAGTGGTAGTAAGTAAATTGCGAATAGCATAGGAGACAAGATGGAACCTTGTGGAACTCCGCAGGCTAATTCTGTTGGTGCCGATGAGCAAGATCCTGATGTTACGCTCTGTGATCTACCAGTGAGGAAAGATTTAAACCAGTTAAGAACTGTGCCTCCTAGACCACAGATGTGCTGCAAGTGCGCTATTAAAATCCCATGGTCAATGGTGTCAAATGCAGCTGAGAGATCCAGGAGGATTAGGATGGAGTAATCACCTTTGTCTCTTGCCAAAAGAAGATCATTTAGCACTCGGACTAGCGTTGTTTCCGTGCTGTGGCGGCATCTGAAACCTGACTGGAAAGGATCAAAGATGTTATAGCTTGATAGATGGGCCTCCAGTTGAGTTGCCACTACTTTTTCAATAATTTTCCCCAGAAATGGAAGGTTGGATACTGGTCTGTAATTTGCTGTGCAGTCTGGGTCTAGTGAGGGTTTCTTTAAGAGGGGTTTTACCAATGCTTCTTTTAGAGGGTCTGGGAAGATTCCAGTTTTTAGTGAACACTCCACTATTTTTGTGAGGGCTGGGGCAAGGGTTTCAGTACATGCAGATATAAGACGAGTTGGGGCAGGGCCTAAGTCACACGTAGTGGGGCGCAACTTTTGCATGGTTCTTTTAACTTCCTCTATATCCACATTTGTAAAAGCAGACCATAAACTGGGGGAATCTGGTCTTACACTGTAGTGGTTCTGGTGGGTAACTGGCTGGCCTGCTGTGATGGAGGCTCGGATGGAGGAAATCTTGTCTCTGAAGAAGATTGCAAATTCTTCACACTTTTCTTGAGAAAAGTCGGTGGGTATATGCATGCATGCTGGTTTGCAGAGCCTTTCTACTGTGCAAAACAGTTGCCTGGGTCTGTTGCGGGAAAGTGTGATTTCGCGTGACAAAAATGAGGATTTTTTCTGAGTTATCTTAACTTGATATTCATTTAAGTGATTGATAAGAGCAACTTTGTCCTCTGGGTCATGTGTCCTGCGCCACCTTCTCTCGAGTTTACGGCCTGTTCTCTTCAATTCTCTGATGGTGCTATCAAACCAAGGTGCATTATTGTGAGTTTTGATTGTGCATATGCGTGATGGTGCAATGCTTTCTAGGGTGTCCCTTATGGTTTTGTTGTAGAGTTGGACTAAGGAGCCAGGGTCTTCACAAGTGTCCATCAGTTCACTTAGATCCATATTTGATGTTACGTCCAGTGGGGTCACCCCTTTTAATGAGCGGTGTTTGACCAGGTCCTGAGGCTGTGGTCTGGCTGATTGTGATCCAATGGAAAAGTGTATGGAGTGGTGGTCTGACCATACAACTGGATTTACAGTTACTGGCGACACTTCTAGTCCACACTGGAACACTAGATCAAGTGTATGACCTTTTCTGTGGGTGGAAGTGGCAACTATTTGTATGAAGCCGAGTGCACTCATCAGGCTGAGGAGGTCCTGCCCCAGTTGGGATAGTGTGTCATCAATCCAAGTGCTGAAGTCTCCCAATATAATCCATCTAGGATGTTCAAGGATTAAACCAGTCAAAAGGTCTGAGAGTTCTTGAAGAAATCTCTTCCCATCTCCTGGGGGTCTGTATATTAACAGTATCCGAAATCCTCTATCTATTGAGATGCTAGCAGCTACACATTCAAAAGATTGGGGTGTGTGGACTGATATTGGCCTGGGGTTTAAGGACGATATGACACAAATCATTACTCCACCTCCCTTGCGGTCTTGTCTCGGTCGGTGGAACACTGTATAATTGCCTGGAACAGCTGCTGCTAAGATAGGCCCCGCATTGTCATCTAGCCAAGATTCTGTAATGCACGCTAATTCACATGTTTCAATAAGGTTGGCGATAATAGCTGTTTTGTTCTTTATTGATCTGGCATTGCACAGGATTGATCTGATAGGACAGTCTTGGGGTTCTGAGTTCTTGCTCTGTACTTTGGAAACAATGCATCTTCTTATGGGGATCACACAAAGAGGTTTCCTTGATTTGAATGTGCCCTTTTTGTGGCTTCTGGATTGAATCACTTCAATTGGGTTTGCAGGCAGAAGTGGCTATGAGAGTGCCAGGAGATTGAACTTTAAGTTTTGATTTTCCTCCACGGCAGCCTCTCTGAGTGCCTTTGAAGATGCCAAGCGTTTTTAAGGTAACCACTTGCGAGGGGCTGAGTGGAGAGACCACTTTTTGGGGTTGTAGGGAATACAGATATGAGGCAGAATAGGTGATCATTCCCTCAGCAGTGAGGGGGTTAAAATAGCCTCTGAGTTTTACAGGGATGTCAGCTGTGGGGGATGATCACATTGTCCTGTTCTTTAGGATGCAGGAAAGTGTGAGGTGTGGAATTTTGCACTTCAGGATGCTTTGTAGATAACAGATAAGAAAGCATCCATTCAGGTCAGATTGCAGTTTCAAATATGTTTCAGTGAAATATATAGTTGATATTTTTTTTTCTTTTTGTTTCTTGTTTTTTTTTCGTCAATAAGTTTTCACAGTGTAGAAATTAAATCTGAGTATTGCTGAATAGATGATCAAATCCAACACCCAATTAACTGGAGGTGAGTATAGGTGATCATTCCCTCAGCATTCATAGGGATAAAATAGCATCTAACTTTTGCAGGGATGTCAGCTGTGGGTGATGGTCACATTGTCTTGTTCTATAGGATGCAGGCCAGCGTGAGGTGTAGAATTTTGCACTTCAGGCTGCTTTGTAGATAACATAGATAAGAAAGCATGCATGTAGGTCAGATTACAGGAGTTCAAAACCAGTGTGCTTCAGTGAAATACATATAAATATATATATTTCATCAATAAGTTTTCTGAGTGTTTAGAAATGAAATCTGAGCATTGCTGAATGGATGATCAAATACAAAACCCAAATTACAACTGGAGGAGAGTTAGTTTTATGGTTTCAATGTACCTTGTTTGTGGAGTTATCTCTTCTTAGCAGAGGGTCCAGGGGAAGTATATTTCAATCCGCTGTGTATCTTAGTGTTATAATGCCATCCGTTGAATTTTGGTAAATCCAGGTATGTGTAATGTGGAGTAGAGCTTGGTCCTTGGAATATTTATGGTGAATTTTGAAAGCAATGAGGTTATAATGAAGGTAATTCCTGGAGAGGTCAGGAGCATGAGAAAAGTGTGGCAGCCAGCAGGGGCGCCTATGGGTAAACTCATTTCCTTTTTGTAATGCTCTAGGGAGACTTTGTGCAAAGAAGCAGCTTAGGTGTCCTGGCTAGGGTATGTGGATCGTGACTATTGACTGTCATGGATGTTCACTTGCTGTGTCCAAAGCCAGATTAAAGTTGTCGCCTGTGAAGCTAAATGTCTGACCCCAACTGAGCTAGGGCCAGGACCAGGAAAGCAATTCCCCAGAGGCACTACAGTGATTAGCAGGAACTTGAATGGACTAATAGAGGTAGATTCAGGCTGAGAAACTGGTGATGAGTAGGACAGACACCAACACATGGGCTCTAGACCCAAACTGGTGATTCTCGACAGGCGACCAGTCACTGATACACACTGGCAGATGCACAAACTGGCTGATCTCACATCTGAAGATCAATGTGAGCAGCAGGAGATGATGGTGCTGAAGGAGGACAACCACTCTAAAATCGATCAGGCAAATGAAGGCCAGAGGATGTAAAAAACAGGTAAATGTCAACAATTAGCCAAGGTCAGGACTGGAGACAGGCAGATGTAAAGTACAAGCTGAGGTTAGGACTGGAGACAGGAGATATTAAGTACAAGCGAAGTAAGGACTGGAGAATGTTGAGCACAAGCCAAGGTCAGTACTGGGGATAGGTGGATGGTTGAGTACAAGCTGAGATCAGATCAGGAACAACACAATCAACAGAACTCACTAAACAGACTCGATAATCTGTCACCAAAGGACAGACACCAAGGGTATAAATAAGAACTTCGGACCAATGGGATCCCAAACCAAGTGGAGGGAGAATTGTTGGGGTATTTAAGGTTCTATATGTTTGGAATATTTCTAATAATACTAAATGATATACAGACACACATATAGCCTTCAGGGACCCAGTAGTTCTTTGTTTTAGATGGTGATGTAAACAATTAAGAATGGCAAATAGGACAACAAAGAGACTTTGCTTATAAAAAAATATATACAATACAATTTTAATGATAGACTCCAGCAAAACAAACAAAACAACACAAAATTATAATACATTTGTTATACCATATATAGTTCAAATCACAAAGTCAATTAATTTACTTGATAAGCCTATAGACAAGTGTGATCCCTTTTTATATCTACAATCTTATCAACTCAAACCAGTCAAACAGTAATACAAAACTTCCCATCAGAACTCAGCATCTGGAGCTAAACATTTAGTACACAACTTGATTCACAGGCAAGTCTTGAGTTTATCAATCACTTTGAATATCAATCAGACTTGCCAAGTCTATACCAATACAATTTAGCTACATTACCCAATATATTATTTAATCTAATGGAAAACACAGCCTCCTATTATCCTTTTGATTTCAGATAGGATTTCCTATCACATACATATAGATATATATATTAAACTGATCTATATAAAATAGAAATCAATAGTATTCCTTGTCACAGTCAGTTATATCTCACTCAGACTGCAGATAGAATAAAATATAACTATGCCATCATTACCTCCCCAGTGGGATATGTGCAGTTCAATATATATCAGAAAAACAAAACAAGTCTTGTAGTACAGTTATTTTACATCGAAAATAAAAGGAAGCCTTAATACTTTAGCAAAACCTTGTGCTTATGAAATCAATTGGGGTTCTCCTCTCTGGGCAATCTGGTCTGTATTTCAGTCTATCAGTCCATAGGTCAGTCTCCTCCTTTCTTTGATCTCCTTTTTCTTTTTCTCTTCTCATCCTTTTCTACCTAATTTTCTTGCTATTTAACCATATTTTCCCCCTCTCAGTTCCCACCCCTTGTATGGAAGTACCTGGGGTTAAAATCTGGCTGTTCATTGGTTAGGGGTATATCCTAAAATACAATAATTAACTTGGCCCCTAGGGACTCTGACCTGTAGATGGCACTCTTTCCCCAGGTATGAAGACCTTAATTAAAATGTTGGATAACCTATGGATTAATGAATTAGCCTGTGATTAACTTATATTGATGTCTGTCTAAAATCACTTTTAACAAATCTTTCTTTGGTTACCTTAATTCTTTAACCAGATATAGATATATATATATGAAAATGAGAGAAATCTCAATGTATTCTTCCTGGTAAAACATTTTCTAAATAAAATACATAAATATAAAATTTAACCAACTCACTTGGATGAGTAAATGACACATACATTCTCTTTTACAAAATCAATTGAACATAATCTATATATCCTCTGGTTTGCAACTATATCAAACAAAGATACATGTGACACCAATATATCAATTATACTTTAGGAACATAGGTATATCATGCATGATTTTGTTACAATTTGTTTAGTCAATTTCTAGTCTTGAATATTTTTGTTCTTATTTGGGTGATTTTAACATATACTTTGGTATTTGTTGACCCAACAAACACTTCCTGGCTTCTCTTGGATATTTACACATCTCCAATTGAATGGCTTGTTCCTTTCTGAGATTGTAAAAGTCCATCTGGAGTTTCTGTCAATTATACCCCATTGTTCTTAGAAGTCCTTTACAAATATCCCAGGAGAGATACTGGAGATAAGGTTTTTTTCCAATTTGCTTTTCATTGTCACTAATTGTGAAACTGGTTTGACCTTTTGGTTAGAGGAGATTTTGCAGTGTCCTTTAATATCAAGATAAGTCAATTTTGTCCTCTTATAATGAATTTTTATTCTGTACCAAATATCATAACAGAATGGAATTCAGAAAAGATAAAAAAGGAATTGTGACACTTTTTGATATCTCTCTCTTTCTACAGTGATTTCTCCTTAAAGGTATATTCTTTATTTCTCTTAATATCCTCCCAACTCAGGAATTTCTGTCTGGGAAACAGACTACAATGCCTGACTATCCTGGTATGGGTCAGGCTCAATTGTACATCAGTAATACAGCCTTACAGCTGACAACATTACTTCCAGCCCTTGGGCTGAAGCACGGTTTGGTTTATGGTCATCTACGGTCCCCAGAATTGCACCCTAGCATCTTACACTATGATCATAGGTTTTTCTCTCTTCTGGGGCCCTTGCCTTCCTATCTCTATGTCATGGGTTCCTTCTGCATAACCTGTTAGTTAGGAGGGCATTTTGGGAGGGGAGGAGACTGTAAAAGAGTGAATATTTTTTCCCAAAGTTAATTTACCGTGGATTTAAAGAAGTTAGCAAAGTCTTGTGGAAGAAAAAAATTGAGAGGGAGGTAGATGGACAGCTCAGGAGAGAGTGAAAAGTAGATAAGGGAGACATCAGGAGTTGGATTTATGAGGGATAATAAGATCTGAGTATTGTTGTTTAGCCCGGGAGAGAGCAGAGATAAAGGAAAACTAAGGAATTTTAGTAGAAAATGTCTGCAAGTGTGCATGACTTTCACCAGAGATGTTCAGATAAACAGGTACAAGTGTGCAAGAAACTGGTGTTCTTATTCAGCCATGGCTAAGTATTAGATTTATGGGTGAGTCGAAGACAGTGAGAAGCATGCTTGTCCAAAGTGAAAGAAAGGACTGAGATATAGGTTTTGACAAGGCTGTTATTGTCGCATTAGTGGAAATGGATAAAGGTCCAGTAGCCAGGGAGCAATGAAGAGTCAGTGACTTGAGGTTACAGGTGAGTAGGGAAGTAGGGAAGAAGTAGGGATAGTGCAAGGAGTTTGAGCACACTGTGTATGGAATTATTTCTCTACAGTAAATGTATCAAGTTTTACTGGATGTTCACTATACGTCAATTCCTCCATTCTTTTAATTAATTCTGTTGCTCTTCTCCTCATTCTCTCCAAATCTAGAATGTCCTTTTTAAAAAATAGGTGCCCAAAACTGTACTGCATATTCTAGGTGGTGTCTTAACAAATACTTGTACAGTGGGTAAATGATACTGTCCACTCTGGCATCAATACTTTTTTTTATATACAGCAGTATTTTGTGTGCTTTTTCCACTGCTGTTCAGCACTAACTGCTACTGCCAAGTTTTCAGTTTACAAGTACTCCAATATCTTTTTGCAGCAGTCTCCTGGAAATTCTCCAATTACATTCATAAGTAACATAACTATTTATAATCACTGAATGCATGACTTTACATTTTCTTACATCTAAATCTCATATGCAGTTTGTTTGTACAATCTGCCATTTTATGTAAATCCCTTATTATGGGCAGAACACTCCAATGATCTCTATGAATTCTGCCTTTGTTAATAGTTCAACATATCCTATTTCCAGTAAGTTATTGATGCCATGTCATCAGATTTCACATTACTATTCCTGATCGCTCTGATCAAAACTCTGATCTCTGTACAATAATATTCTGCAGCTCATGTTCATTGCTTTTTTTTAGAAAAATGGAGTTTCAGTGGGTGGAGTCTGAGGCCCAGTAGTCCTGCAAGCAACTGTCATGTCACCTCCATGGGTATCATGGACATAAAATTCAGGTCTGATTGAAGAAGCTATCTTTGAATAAATTTGGAAGGGCAAAATTATAGTGGCAGTAAGGATTTTCTGACATTTGGAAGGTGTGATGTTATTATTATGAGGTATTAGTGTTCTTTTAACTCAGACAAAGGAATGGGAGAGAACAGAGGACCAAGAGGAGAAGGGAGTTCAGTGGTTAGGGGGCTAAAATGGAGTAAAAAGGAGTAAAACCAAAGAGAGAAATGTAAGCAAGGTTAGCAAAAAAGTTGTGAAGGAAATATAGGTCAAAACTATTAGACACAGGAGCTGAGGGCCATATTCAGGTAGCCAAAGATGGGCAGTTTTGTAGTAAACCATCTGTTGCATAGAAGGAAAATAAACAATGCCCAAAACCCCACTGAATTTGTGTAACTGCTACTCTAGCATTCAAGGGGTTAAAATCTCAATGTAAACCAATATGAAGTTTTACTTGTTTCCTATGCTAGAGTTTGTATATTTCCAGAATTGGATACACTGTAGGCTTCATTTGTAGTTCTCACCGATTTATCCTGTTGTATCTGCTCCAACCTTTCTCTTAATCTCGCATTTTCTTCCCTCAGGACCAGCAGTTCCTCTTCACATTGAGCTCTGGTGCTCCAGCTTTGAGCCAACTGAAGTTCCATGCGCACTCTATGAAGCTCCTCCTTAACAGCATAGAACTGCAGAGAAACAGATTTTTTTTTAACCTGGGACAACGTCCTACAGCCATGATTATTTGGTGCCTAAAAGAGCTACCATCTACAGAACAAAACATTATTGATGAGGCTGACAAAAAGACATGTGTCCTCATTCATCCCAGTCCATGTATTGACATTTTGAAATTAGCCTTTTTAAAATTTGTTGAAATTATAATTTTTGTTTTTTTTTCAAACTAATCTCAAATGAAATTATGTTATGATTACCGTTTCCAAAATGTTTAGTTACCTGAATATAGGACCCCATGACAATGTAATTTGTTAGGTACAACACACAATTATTTTTTGTTTTAACTTCCAACATCTATGACATATAGCTATGCCTAAGCATGCTCACAGACCTGCTACTCTTAGCTTCTGGTCAGGTCTTATTATTCTAGTCAATGGTCTTGATGCAATGACCTGCTGTAAAATAAATTGGTGTTAATGGAGGTCCAGATTGTCATGACCTGTTCCTATATATCACAGTCTCCCTTTGAGGCATAGAGATCCTGTGTTCTTACCTCTGTATGGCCGCCGGCCGGCATGGCCTCCGGCCACTTCCTCATTGCTAAGTCATGTTACAGGCACTGGCACGGGCGCCTGTTTATGGGCCTATTCTGTTGGGCCTAATTGGGTCCCGCCTCCTGCTGCTTTATAAACCTCATTGAGGCTAGGACTTGTTGCCCTTTCATGATGTATCTGTGCATTTCTTCAGTGTTCTCTCGTTTGACCCTTGTTTGGCTGCCGTGTTTTCTCCAGATCGATCCTGTGGCTTTGTCTGACTACACGATCTGTGTATGACCCTGGTTTGTCCGACTACCAGCTCTGTTTTGACCTTGGCTGTGGCTGAATACCCAATTTGGCTCTCGACTGTGGCTTATAACATAGTAACATAGTAAATTAGGTTGAAAAAAGACACAAGTCCATCAAGTTCAACCTTCGCCTCATACCTCAGTAACTGAGAATTTTATAGCTTTCCTGCTACCAATTAAATTAGTCTTTATCAGACCTTCCTGATCAGCCTACTGATAAACAGTATAACTCTGTATGTTCCCTTTTGAAAGAAATGTATCTAATCTTCTCTTAAATGTATCCATTGTATCTGCCATAACTACCTCCCTGGGCAATGAATTCCACAATTTGACAGACCTTACCGTAAAAAAAACCCTTCCTCTGCTGAAGTTTAAACCTCCTTTCCTCTAATCTCAAGGGGTGTCCCCTGCTCACCTGATCAGGCCTTGGAATAAATAGCTCACCGCAGAGATCCTTGTATTGACCTCTCATATACTTGTACAATGTGATAAGGTCTCCTCTTAGTCGTCTTTTCTCTAGAGTAAATAAACCAAGTTTGTTTAGTCATTCCTCATATGTCAAGTCCTCCATTCCCTTAATTAATTTTGTTGCTCTCCGCTGTACCCTCTCTAGTTCTAGTATATCCTTTTTCAGAACCGGTGCCCAAAATTGCACTGCATACTCAAGGTGAGGTCTTACCAATGATTTGTATAATGGCAAAATAATGTTATCCACTCTTGCTTCAATACCTCTTTTTATGCAAGACAGGACTTTGTTTGCCTTTGCTACTGCTGTTTGACACTGGTCACTGTTTCCAAGTTTGTAGTTGACAAGGATACCCAGGTCTTTTTCTAGCAACGAGTCACCTAAAATTATTCCATTAAGTGGCTTGTCTGACTTAAGCTCTGTGCTGTCCTTCGCTCCAGTCTGACCACCACCTGTCTGGGCTAGTTGTGGGCGCACTCCATCAGTGTAGTTCAATTGCTACCCTCATGGTAGAGTTTCTGGTTGCCTCTCGCTCCATTGCCTCCATCCTGGGCCACTGTATTCGTTACATCCTGGGCCTGTTGCGTGACCCTCTGCTCTGTAGCCTACGTACAGTACTGACTTCACATACTTACCGGTGTTGCGGCTGGCTATGTTCCACACTCTTGCCTTCACCCTTTGCCTACCTAGTAGACCAGTTCAGTGACTCTTTCGAAGTACTAGTTACTCTCTGTCTTGCTCCTCTTACCATTCCGTTGTAGAGTCACTATTTTGAGACATCTGTCTGCCTGTCTCGTGTCTGGGAGTTTAGCTGTCGCTGCAGTGATCAGGTTTCCTGGCATTGCAGGTTTCCATTCGCTAGGTATAGAACCAAGCCTGGTTCTGCTCCCATTGATCTCTAGAGGCTACTGAGAACCGGTTACAGTTCAGTGTCAATCCTTGGGTAGTGAACTCGGCACTGTCTTCACGCCTGTTCCTACTAAGGTTGGGGAAGTGTTTACTCTTGCTTATCTTAATAAACTGGTTAAACTTCACTGTACCTGTGTCGTGTGTATTATTTACTCTGGTGTCCGTGACAGTAAGAAAGGGCCATGAGTACTGAAGGTACAGGTAACCATTGCAGAGCATTCTAGCCAGAATGGACTCTCAAGATCAGTAGATCAATCGTCTTTTGCTATGCAAAAGCTCCTAAACCACACTACTCACCTTGGTCAGGTTCCTCGCCAATTGGTGGCTTCCCCAGATTCAGCACTGGTAGTACCTCCTATCCTGAGGCCAGTAGTAACTGTGGATTGTCAGGTACCGCTCCCCTTCCTTAATGCTAGGAGGGGGAGCCTACTCTCTGCAGAGGGTTTCTGACCCAGGTGGGCATTGTAACGGAGGTTAAGGACGCCGGGGTGTCCGCCTCCGATGTGCCACTCTCCTCACTCTCGAATCCGGTCAGTCAGCGTGCCTCAGACCGGGGAAACCTCACCGGAGCTCTATTCGAACCTGCAGGGCCGCTGGAGGTCCGTCGAATGCGAACCAATCGAAGGTCCCGGGTCTTCAGTTCGCAGCAGGAGCACCGGAGCCGTCGAACGTCGCTGGATACCCACGGGGAAATAGTGAATTCAGCTTCCCGTGGCTCGTCTAGGATGGGAGTCAAAGTGGACTCGTTAGACCATCAAAAGAAAGAGACGCACACTCCATAGTTCCACGCAGTAACACACCTTTATTGCCAAAACTCTCCCTTTTTATATACAATTCCAACAATACAACAATAGAACAGTGATGAAAGCACACTTAACATAATTTGGCTTGGCTTTTAACCAATGACCTTTTGGGCTACTAAAATCCTTCAAACCCGACTGGTCCCTTGGTTTGACCAATGGAGGCTAAGCCTTTGGGCGTTGGCTCAGTCCCATCTCGCGAGTGACCACTGGTGACGTCACTCGCCCCTCCGGCCAATCTCCAGGCCGCCTACCCAAAACCTTCGATGTAATTGAGCGTCCGTGCACTCTGGTAGCCTCTACAATGGAGGCCTGTTCCCAAGGGTCCGAATCGCACACATTAGTCTCCCATCCCCTCCTAGTAGACCAGGGAGTCCAAATAAATTGTTCATATTCGAATACCAGTCGAACACTCCCTTTTAGTCGACTGGTTTCAATTCACTTACTTAAATCAGCCCTTCCTTAGGGTGCCCGGTGACCAAGTAAGTCACTGAACAAACAAAGATTTGACAAGTTTCGACAGGGCAGGTTCCCATGCCTGCAGTGACCCTTCCATAGGATGCCTGGTGGCCAAGTGAGTCTGTGTACAAGAGGGTTCCTACAACTTTCTTCAGTAACGGCCTATGGTCCGTTACAGGCATATTGTTACGGTTTTCTGACACTCAGACCAGGTTATAAAGTAAAAACACAGTTTTATTGAATCAGAATGATAAACAGTGCCCCTAGGGGCCAGCACAGGTAAGAACAGTACTGACAAATACAGACAAGGTATGGGTAATATAAACAGAGGAATAAGTACAGCTAAAGGCTGTAGCAAACCCAAAGGGTTAACAGGAGCAACCTGAGAGGCTCAGTCTAGATTGGCCAACGCCCAGGATAGATATCAGTCTCTGGAGAACAGTCTCTAGATGTAGAGCAAGGAACACAAGATCAGCACTGTATCACTCTCTAAGCAGAAACGGGATGCGCCCCTGTTGCTCTGAGCTGAGCCAGTACCACCACCGTGGGCTAGGAGGAATGCTACTGCCAAACCTGAAGTAACCAGAATAGGAATCGCCCAGAATGTGAATAGTAAGTAACCCTGAGTGTGCCAAATGGATTGTGTTACGAAGCCCTTGGCATGCCACAATAGATGATAGCTGCCCAAGCTACGAAGAGCCGATGCACAGGGCAGTGCAGGTGGAACTGTACACTTTGAGGGAATGAGAAACGGAGCCAGAACACCCTTCCAGTGTCGCACAGAATCCTATAGCAAGAGCGAACAGACTACCGGCGCCAACCGGCGTGGTTACGGTGCACCCCGAACACCGGACAAGCGGAGCTCTGCAAGGACTGATATGGCGTCAAAAGGAGACTCAAAGTGTAACGGCTCAATGAACCAACAGAGGCTTGGCAAGCTAAACAAGTGGCACGTAACCAGAGACTACAGGCACTGCACGGGTTAATCTGGTACATACAGAAGAGCAATGCTCAGCGAGTAAATGGCAGGCAACCTCGGGCTACAGCTGAATGAGCGTGAGAGGAACAGCGAAAACAGTTCAGAATGTCGCCAGCGTGACCGGAGGACACTGGAGCAGCAACCGGACAGGAGCGATAACCGGAACCGGATGGAAACAGCTGCTGGAACACCACCGGAGAGTGGATCAATCACGGAGCAGGATCAACAGCCAGAACCGGGTCGAATCACGGAGCAGGGTCGTCAGCCAGAACCGAGTCGAATCACGGAGCAGGGTCGTCAGCCAGAGCCAGGTCAGATCACGGAGCAGGGTCTTCAGCCAGAGCCGGGTCAGATCACAGAGCATGGTCGTCAGCCAGAACCGGGTCAAATCACAGAGCAGGGTCGTCAGCCAGAACCGGGTCAAATCACGGAGCAGGAACAGGAGAAGAGTCAGACTAGCTGGGTCGGTACACAGGAGACACTGGAATTCAGCAACAAGGCGCAGCAACAGGAACACCACGAAAGGGCAACTGACAAGTGCCCAAACTCCAGCATATAAAGGCACATCCTGGGCGGGCCAATCACACTCCTCCAATGCAAAGGTACACAGTCATAGATTGACAGGGAATCACAGGGACCGTGATACATATTTCTGGAAATGGTACCTCATGCCTTTCCAAGTGATCGAAGCAAGGTCGGTTTTGTAATCTCTCTGTTGTCCAGTAGGGCACTGGCATGGGCCAATCCCTTGTGGGAGACAGGGAGACCTACTGTTGCCAATTACACCGAATTTGTGGACGAGTTCCGCAGGGTCTTTGACGTTCCAGACAGAGCAGTATCGGCAGCGAAACAGCTCATGACCATACGACAGGGCCATTGAGTTTCGCACCTTGACTGCAGAGGTGGGATGGAACAATGACGCACTTTTAGCAGCATTCTCTCAAGTGCTGTGTGACTCCATGTTACGCTTCAGTACACTCAGACACGTTAGGTTTAGGTAAAAACACAGCTTTATTGAAGCACACAATGAATAACGTAACCCTCACGGGTCCATTATAGCACAAACTGACACAAGACAGGTTACAAATGGTTACCCACACGAGTCCAGTAAAGTGCAAAACACCCTACTGACACAGGTCAGGTCAAAGATTGATACAGTGTATGAATGTCCAAGGTTAACGAGTGCAATGCTGGTCGTAACGTAAATGTTGCCTGTATGTAGTGCGAGGCAACAAGGACAGGACTGCAACCACGGGCTCTGGACGCCTGTAAATGAGAGTAATGGTGGACGCCCACCAACGACTACAGACTGGTCAGCACCATGTGCACGTACTACCTGAAAGGGTTAATGGGCAATGTATAAATGGATGGCAACCGGAAGCGCCCAACTGATCAACAGGAGACTTATAGCTCAAGATGGGCAGCCCAACAGAACCCAAGATGGTACTGGTATAGGAGGCCTCTTCCCTCGAAGGGGTTAATAGTGCTGTGGTCTGGACAATCGTAATCACCGGAGGCGCCCTGCTGAACCAACACAGACCAAGCGAGTGCAATACGGAGTGGAAGCAGCAAGACTCTGACCACTGGTCTAGTATGCGAGCAACCGGAACACAGAGACTAGAACCAGCAAGCCGGAACGGTATCCAACTGGTGGGCAAACAGGAGTAATACGGATGAGCTACTGGAACAGCAGAAACAGGAACCATGCCAAGAAGAGTCGGTAGACAGTGCAGGAACGTCAGCCAGGCCAAGTCGGTACACGAAGCAGGATCCTCAGATGCGATGGGTCAGTACACAAAGCTGGGTCGTCAATCTCGCCGGGTTGGTACACGGAGCAGGAACGTCAGCCAGGCCGGATCAGAATAGGAAGCAGGAACGTCAGCCAATCCGAATCGGAACACAGAATCAGGAACGAAACAACAGTCCGGGGTCATACACTGGATCAGAACAACAACAACTAGCGCCAGGCATCAGGTACACCACGAAAGGGCACTAGCGGTGTGACAGCCTAGGGTATAATAAGGCTTGTCACTAGGAGGAGCAGAACAGAGAAGCCAATGGAAAAGCAGTATCAGCGGGCACCGTGATACTCCATTAAGAATGAGACGGCAGCCCATGAGCTGCCAAGAGAGCAGAACCAATTAATTTCCTTTATGATACTGATCGATACCAGGTTGAGAGAGAGAGACCATCATTCAAGAATCCGGGGCATAAGGTCTCGACTAGATTGGCACCTAGTTTTTCTCTCCCACCCTATCCTGGGTCCACATCCTCGGTTACAGCTCCTGCCTTGGTGGATTCTGGAGCTGCTGGGTATTTCATGGATGCTGACTTTGAGGCCACGCACGATATTCCTGTTGCCTCGCTCCTCTCCTCTGGCTATTGAGGCCATTGATGGTAGACCTATGCAGCCATCACATGTGACTCATGAGACATGTCCATTATCCCTAAGGGAAGGGGCGCTCCACGTGGAGACCCTACAGCTTCAGATTATCAAGTCTCCTCACTTTGCAGTCATCCTGGGGTTTTCTTGGCTTCAGACTCACAATCCCAGGATAGACTGGCATACTTGCGACATTGTGTCCTGGTCACCCTTTTGAGCTGAGACTTGTGTACAGCAGCCTACCAGAATTTTGTGTACCTCTCCCTCATTACCTACTATGTACCAATCTTTCAAGGAGGTGTCCAACAAGCTAGAGGCTAGTATATTGGCAGCACATAGGGCCTACGACTGTACTATTGATTTAATCCCCGGAGCCATCCCTCCTAAGGGTCAAGTATAGCCTCTGCCTGTGGGAGAAAATCGTGTCATGGAGGAGTACGTGTCTGCTGCCCTGGCCAGAGGAATCATTTGCAAGTCCTCCTCGCCAGCCGGTGCTGGTTTCTTTTTTGTGAAAAAGAAGGATGGGGAGTTGAGTCCATGCATCGACTATAGAGGCCTAAACAAACTGATGGTTAAGAATGCTTACCCCATGCCATTAATCACAGAACGGTTTGACTAAATTGAGGGTTCAACAATATTCACAATGATTGATCTAAGGGCTGCGTATAATCTGGTCAGTATTAAAGAGGGGCATGAGTCGAAATCAGCATTTAACACTTGTAGAGATCATTATGAATATTTGGTGATGCCGTTCGGCTTATGCAATGCTCCAGAAGTATTCCAAGAATTCATCAATGATGTCTTAAGAGATCTACTACAGAATTGTGTACTAGTATATTTGGACGACATCCTTATTCACTCTCAGACCTTGGAAGCTCATCAGCCGGATGTGACTCGGGTCTTACAATTACTGAGAGAAAACAAATTATTCTGTAAGTTGGAGAATTGCGAATTCCATAAGTTCCAGGTTACATTTCTGGGTTACGTGATCTCCTCTGTCGGACTGGCCATGGACTCGCTCAAGTTATCGTCAGTTCTGCAGTGGCCCCGCCCAGTGGGTGTGAAGGCCATCCAGAGGTTTTTGGGATTTACGAATTACTATAGGAAATTCATAAAGAATTTCTCCTCCGTGGTTAAACCAGTCACCGATATGACACCTAGTTCCCCAGCGCTATCCGGGCATTTGAAGATTTGAAGGCCAGGTTTGCAAGAGCTCCTATTTTGTCTCATCCCAAGCCTGCCCTTTACTCTGGAGGTTGATGCATTTGAGTCAGGAGTAGGCGCCCTCCTGTCTCAGCGCTTGGCTCCTGGTAAACCCCTACTTCCGTGTGGGTATTTTTCCAAAAAATTGTCTAGGGCACAGAGTCTGTACGATATTGGGGATCAAGAACTACTGGTTATTATTCTTGCACTTAAGGAATGACGCTACCTGTTGGAGGGGACAAGCTCCCGATATTAATCCTCACGGACCACAAAAACCTGACGTATCTGTCTGAGGCCAAGAGACTGTCTCCCAGACAGGCCAGATGGGCAATATTCCTTTCCAGGTTCAACTATGTAGTCTCGTACTTGCCTAGTACCAAGAATATCAGAGCCGATGCTCTCTCTAGGTAATCTGGAACAGATCCTGAGGTGGATAGCCCACCGGTTCGCATTATTCCTTCCGATCATATTCTGGTGACTATTCTGGGGGAGGAGATTCTGTCTTCTCAGGCTACCGCTCCGGCGGACAACCCCAGTGGCAGATGTTTTGTTCCTGATCCACTCCGTCTCAGATTGCTGGAGACCTATCACTCCTCGAAGGCAGCAGGGCATATCGGCCGTGACCAACTGATATGGTCCATTTCCCGATTATTCTGGTGGCCCAGTCTCAGAGCTGACTGCTCTGTCTTCAAAGCAGAGTGTGCTACATGTGCTCGTAGTAAGACTACCAGGCATCTTCCTTTGGGATTACTCCAACCAGTCCCTAATGTCGAGCATCCTTGGTCACACCTATCCCTAAACTTCATGGTCGAATTACCTGCATCTAAGGGACACACAGCCATACTTATCGGCAGATTCTCTAAGATGGCTCACTTTGTGCTGCTGAAAGGGCTTCCCTCTTCCAAAGAGTTGGCCGTGAGATTCACCAGAGAGGTGTATAGGCTCCATGGGGTACCCAAGGTAGTGGTCTCGGATCAAGGGAGCCAGTTTATTTCCCGATTCTGGAGAGCCTTCTGTGGGCAAATGGGCATACAGTTGTCATTGTCCTACGCCTAAAACCCCCAATCGAATGGTGCTGCTGAGAGAGCCAATCAAGGCTTGGAACAGTTTCTACGCTGTTTCATTTCGGACCATCAAGACAACTAGGCAGATTTGTTACAGTGGAGGTGTTTGCCAGGAATTGTGCCATAAGCTCTTCTTCTCAGAACTCTCCTTTCCTGATCAATTATGGGTTCCAGCCCGCGCCACTACCTGAGTCTTTGGAAGCACAAGATACTCCGGCTGTGGAGGAACATCTTAGGCAGCTCCGCTCCACTTGGGTACAAGTTCAAAGATCCCTACAGAGGTCCACTCAGTGTTACAAGAAGCATGCAGACTGTCGGTGCGGGGCGACTCCGGTGTTTCAAGTGGGGGAGAGGGTGTGGATGTCCTCTCGTAATCTCAATCTCCGGGTACCTTATTGGAAACTGGGTCCCCATTTCATAGGTCCTTACCGGGTCCTTCATAGGATTAACCCTGTCACGCTCTAGAACTCCCTGCGGGTATGCGCATCCATAATATATTTCATGTCTCCCTGCTCAAACCCTTCACTTGTAATCGCTACACTACTGTACTGGGCCTTCCTCGCCCTGTCCAAGTCGAGCGTCATGAGGAGTACGAGGTACAGTCCATCTTGTACTCCCGCAGAGTCACAGGCCGTCTTCAGTATTTTGTGCATTGGAAGGGGTACGGCCCCAAAGAGCGCTCCTGGGTGCCGAGTGGTAATGTTCACGCTCCTGCGTTGCTCAGCAGGTTCCATGCTTACTTTCCACTGAAGCCTGGTCCTCTTCTGCGGGAAGGAGGTTGTTAAAGGGGGGTACTATCACAGTCTCCCTTTGAGGCATAGCGATCCTGTGTTCTTACCTCTGTATGCATGGCCTCCTGCCACTTCCTCATTGCTAAGTCATGTTACAGGCACTGGCACAGATGCCTGTTTATGGGCCTATTCTGTTGGGCCTAATTGGGTCCCGCCTCCTTCTGCTGCTCTATAAACCTCATTGAGGCTAGGACTTGTTGCCCTTTCATGGTGTATCTGTGCATTTCTTCAGTGTTGCTCTCGTTTGACCCTTGCTTGGCTGCCGTGTTCTCTCCTGATCGATCCTGTGGCTTTGTCTGACTACACGATCTGTGTATGACCCTGGTTTGACCGACTACCCGCTCTGTTTTGACCTTGGCTGTGGCTGACTACCCGATTTGGCTCTCGACTGTGGCTTGTCTGACTTACGCTCTGTGTTGTCCTTCGCTCCAGTCTGACTACCACCTGCCTGGGCTAGTTGTGGGCGCGCTCCATTGGCGTAATTCAACTGCTACCCTCGTGGATGCTGGTTGCCTCTCGCTCCATTGCCTTCATCCTGGGCCACTGTATCCGTTACTTCCTGGGCCTGTTACGTGACCCTCCACTCTGTAGCCTACATACAGTACTGACTTCACATACTTACTGGTGTTGCGGCTGGCTACATTCCACACTCTTGTCTCTGCCCTTTGCCTACCTAGTAGACTGGTTCTGTGTCTTTTTCGGAGTACTAGTATCATGGTGCCCGTGATTGCTCTCCTTTTGTGTCTATCACCAGTAGGGGGCCCTCCACTGGCTGGCTGCCTTCAGCCCGCCCTGTATTGCCTATTTAAACCTAGCCTGGGCACCCTTTGGTTGCTCTTTCGTGTTGTCTCTACGCTGTTTGAGTCTACAACTTGTTCCTGAGTATCCTGGGCCTCTGCTGTGTTCCTGCGACCTGTGTTTGTCCTGTTCCAGTGTTTCCAGTCAAGTAGTTCCTGCTTCCATCTGATCCGGTTGAGCCACCGCTTCCTGCTCCCAGTCGCCACCATCGTTCCTGATTCCGGTTGATCGTCTGCATGCTGGTTCCTGCTTCCATCTGCTGGTTCCTGTCCAGTTCATCTACAGTCATCGGACGTTCCAGAGTCGCCTTGGCAACATTTCTATCTTGCCGGTTATTCAGTATGCGGGTCCTGGTTGCTTGACAGCCACCCGGCTGTCTCAGTATCGTTAGCGTTCCACGTACAGGGTACTGGTTCGCTCGTCTAGCCACCCGGCTGTCTCAGTATTGTTAGCGTTCCATGTACAGGGTACTGGTTCGCTCCTCTAGCCACCCGGCTGTCTCAGTATTGTTAGCGATCCACGTACAGGGTACTGGTTCGCTCCTCTAGCCACCCGGCTGTCTCAGTATTGTTAGCGTTCCACGTACAGGGTACTGGTTCGCTCCTCTAGCCACCCGGCTGTATTGCAGGATCGTTAGCATCCCACGTACTGGGTACTGGTTCGCTCCATAAGCCTCCCGGCTATGCTGTAGTTTGTCTAGCGTTCCACGTACTGGGTACTGGTTCACACTATGCACACCTGGTTGCTACTATAGAGTTATGGCGTTCCATCTATGAGGGCATTGGTTAGCTCCACATTCATCACTATCTCTGTTGCTGGCGGCCTACTTACTGACTTAGCCTCATTGTCATCATAGTGACTATTTTTCCACCTTCTAGTCACTGAGGCGAGTGGTTGCCATTATATCCTGTCAATTGGCTGCCTTGACCGGTATTGGTAAGTCCGGTAGAACCTGTCCTATTCCTTGGGTTGCCTTACCCGGTATTGGCAAGGCCGGTAGAGCCGGTGTTATCTCCTGTCAATTGGTCGCCTTGCCCGGTATATGGTAAGGCCGGTAGAACCTATCCTGTTCTTTGGGTTGCCTTGCCCGGTATCTTGGCAAGGCCGGTAGAGCCTCACCTCACGAGTTTCAATTCCTTGGCTGCCTTGCCCGGTATATTGGCAGGTAGAGCCAATATTGCTATTATTTGTATTGTATTCCTGTTCAATAAAGATATATGTGTGTACGTGTATGATACCCTACGGGGTTGCATTAACTTTTCAATAAAGTTGTGTTTTTACCTAACTCTGAGTCTGAGAGTGTTAACAAACCGTGACAACTAGTTACTCTCTGTCTTGCTCCTCCTACCGCTCAGTGGTAGAGTCACTACTTCGAGACATCTGTCTGCCTGTCTTGTATCTGGGAGTTTAGCTGTCACTCCAGTGATCTGGTTTCCTGGCGTTCCAGGTTTCCATTTGCTAGGCATAGAACCAAGCCTGGTTCTGCTCCCATCTCCTCTATAATTTACTGAGAACCGGTTACAGTTCAGTGTCAATCCTTGTGTAGTGGACTCGGCACTGTCCCCACCCCTGTTCTTACTAAGGATGGGGAAGTGCTTACTCTTGCTTATCTTAATAAACTGGTTAAACGTCAGTGTACCTGTGTTGTGCGTATTATTTACTCTGGTGTCCATGACACTATAGCATTCTATTTGAATATTATTCATGATGGACTCCTCAGTCACCTCAACAATCCATTTTTGTGCAGTATTTCCAATGCAATTTATTAAAAAGTCATAGCAGATCCCAAAATATTTCAAACCATCCAGATCCTTTCTCAAGCCATTTAAAAAGTTGAAATGTTGGCATTTGGGATCTGCTAGTGCTTTTTAAAGGGATAGTAATGCCAACATATATTCGATTGTTCATTGTAATTTTTCAATGTCCTTTTTGCTGTATTCTGCTTGTAATTTGAGTTCAAAGTTTCTCCCTGCCGCCCCTTTCCACTATATCAGCCACAGTTCCCTCAGATCTGAAAGCCGGTCACGTGACCGGATGGATCGCAATGAGGGACAAAATTGTGTATGTCTGTATAAGGAAAACCCTTATAGTGACACAATATTATCCCTTGTTGTGATCTGTCCATTCTGGCTCTCAGATCTGAGCAAACTATAACTGGCATAGTTGAAAGGGGTGGGAGGGGAAGCTTTCAACTCAAATCGGTGACTATTTGTAATGATGTATCAACCCACTCTTTTCTCCAGTGTGTTGATGATTGATACATCATATACATTTTTAATAACGCCTGACTTATACATAATAACTAGGAGGGGACAAAATGTATTATTTTAATTAACAAAGTAAAAGTTATAGTTTAAATACACTGATAGTTTGAAGGGCTTAGTTGGTACGGAACTGATCTCTTTTATGATCAAGGATGGAGGCTAAATACTAAGCGCCCCTGCCCTTCAGACACAATTTCTTTTTGTTTTTGGTGAGTTTTAAGATGATTTAGCAACAACACCACTGTACAATATCATGCAATTGAGATACTGCCCCTAAAAAAATTTAAGCTACAATAATTTTAGAATAAAACACTTTTCAGTAGCGGAAATAAGCTTGTTGATCTCAGGATTATAAATCCTAAAATATATGTGCTTACATATTAAGTGCTGCTATCCCTTTAAGTTGTCTCTATTGCTTTAACATGGTTAGCAACAGACTTTTGGTAAGGAAATGTATTTACAGTTATGGTCAACATTATTGGCACCCTTGAATATCTTGTATATCATGCACAATATCTTCAAAAATAAATGGAAATGTACCTACTTTATTTTATCAGAATATTTTAATGGGATATCCAAAGGTATTAAACAAAGAAAAGATGCCTTTACAACTGATGTAGTGATTTCACAGAAGAAACAAAAATATGACCTGGAAAGCCATAAAGGCACCCTTCCCTAATATTTAGTTGCACAATCCTTGGCAAAATGACAGCCTTGAAATGATTCTTGTAGCAGTCTATAAGCTTCTTGCACCTGTCTGGTGGCAATTTCTCCCACTCTTCAACAGCAATTTGTTGAAGCTCTTGACTATTTGCAGGATTCCTTTTCCCAATGGCGGATTTCAAATCTTTCCAAAGGCCAGCCTAAAACACTCCATTTTTTTCCTTTTCAACCATTCTTTTGTGCTTTTGGATGTGTGCTTTGGATCATTTATCTGCTGGAGGACCCATGATCTTCGATCCATACCTAGTTTTCTGACACTGGGTAGCACATTTCACTGTAAAATGCCTTGTAATCCTCTGATTTCATGATTCCCTTAAGGCCTCCAGTACCAGAGGCAGCAAAGCAGCCCCACAACATTACGCATCCTCCACCATTTAACTGTAGGTAGGGTGTTCGTTTTCTTATAAGCTTCGTTTTACCGCCTATAAACATATCGCTGGACTGCAATGCCACAGACATCTACTTTGGTTTCACCTGTCCATAGAACATTTTCCCAGAATGACTGTGGTTTCATTAGGTAGCTTTTGGCAAAGATCAGATGTGCCTTTTTATGTTTTGCTTTTAGCAATGTGGTCCTCTTTGGCCTTCGCCCATAAAGCCCTTCTAGATTTAATATGTGGTGTATGGTATGGGTCAAAACCATCAGTCCAGATTGTTCCAGGTCAGCCTTAAGCTGTGTGGATGTCTTACATGGTGTTTTTTCCAGTTCATCCCAACCTTCAAATACTTCTCTAATAAACTTCCCTCTTGCAACCACATCCTGGGAGGTTCTAAACAGTCCCATGAGCAGCAATGTCTTAATAACATTGTGAATTGTTGAAACAAGGATTCCAAGGTCTTTGGAAATGACCTTGTACCCATTGTAATTCTTATGTTTGGTGATAATTTCTGATACTCTCTTGTCTTCACCTTGCCAAAACGGAACAGGGAATAATAGTGGCATTTTTAAGCATTAAAGCCATCATTGATTGGTTAACTCAAGCAATGTGAGCACTGACAATCACAGGTGAGTCTAATTTCACAGCAATGACATTCAAATTCTTCTTTTCAAACTCCTCCCATTTCTTTAATTGTTATTGTTTTATCCTGTGCTGTTCTGTATCAAATGAATGAATGTTTATAGATTAAAGCTGTTTCACTACACACTTTTTTGAGGCGATATTGTACGATATACAAAATATTCAAGGGTGCCACAATAATGTTGATCATAATTGTATAAGCATGTTTCAGATATAACTAATGGCAATCTGGATGAGAGCGTAGGTAGTAATCTGTTTTGCAGGGGCAAATCTGAGGAATTTATGTTTTTGGGTTTGGATAGACATAGGGGTTTTCGAATCAAAAACTATTGTGGTTTTTAAGTTGTATAGCTCAGAAAAGAGATTAAATTAGAAATTGTTGTTCAAATATTTTTGGAGCAGTAACTAAGTGTATTGAAATAAATATTTATTTATATTTAATATACATAGTAACATCATTGATGAGGCTGGAAAAAGTTCAAGCCTATGTCAGATTACCCCTGTTGATCCAGAGGAATTGAAGTGATTTACAATTAAACCCCAACTGGGTAAAAAATGATTTCCTGCTTCCAAATGGCAGTCGGCTATTTTCCAGGATCAACATCCTATCACCTTTGAAACCAGCTATCATAACTCTCAATATTGTTCTGAGCTATAAAGGTATCCTTTACGTTTTTGAAATCAACAACAGTATCTCCAAGCAGAGCATCCTGAGGCAAACAATTCCTGTAAAAAAATCCCTGCATTTATTTAAGTTGAAAAAGCCTTTCCTCTAGCCTTAATGGATGATCTTGTGCTTTTTGCTCAGCTCTTTAAGAAAATAGATATGTAAAGAGTTCTTCACTTTGAATATATTTGAAAATGGTAAGTATACCACACTTTAGATGGAAATAATAATGTAATTATTTATTAAAAAAATATATTTTGTGATATTTGTATGATGAAACTGTACCTAGGATGGCCAAGAATATTGAATTACATGAGGAATTCCTTTCAAACAAAGAAATTGGCCAGGATTTGAATCTAATACAGTGATTGGTCAGCTGTGCCTTTAAGACATTGAGAAGTAGCAGGTCAACCCCCTTGAGGAAAGCCGTTTTGCTTTGTGAAACACCATGGTAAAGAGGAGGCCTGAAAAGAGGACCCTGTTCTTTATGTATGGAAGTCAAGCAGCTTAAGAACAGTGCCAGCACTTTAAAATATAATAAGCAGTGAACACAGCAAAGAGTTGTGATCCACTATCTGTATACTTTACAAGCAGTGAAATATTCATCATAGAGATCAATTGTCTAGGGTAAGATGTTGTAGGAGAGCAACACATGGGATGCAAAGACACTGAGAAGTGGAAGGGATAGACTGGATGATACAGTTGCCTTTGACCATGTGGCAAAAGTCAAACTTAAGCTACACATTTCAGAAAGACCGGGGCTCTGTCTGGGAAGGAGGACTACCAAACTGGGTCCAGAGTCATATAAGGTGTAAGCAAGCATGGATATATGCTGATTCCTTCACACCCACCTTAGACTTTAGGCTCATAATGGCTATAAGCGGGTCCATTTCTAGGCAATATGGGTCCCAGCGCAAAACTGTAAAACGATCCCCCGCTCTGTTAATGATTTTTCACACAGATGCTGATATAGTAATTAAAACTAGAGCAAACAAAATGCACCAAGAGGTATAAACAAATATTACTCTAGCATTCAAGAGGTTAAAATCACCATTTAAATCAATTGAAAGTTTGGGAATTTTTATGTGTGGATTGTTCCAACATTACTCTACCACTTAGAGCCCCACAGTGTCAATACACCTATTGGTCTGACAAATATACCACGCACAGTGCTCCCAGTCACACTCACAGACATATTGTGGCTCCACAAATACACAGCACACACAAACAGTTGGCCAACAGCAGTTCAACACGCTGTTTACCCAAGCTCAGTGGGGCAATACGCAGGAGTCTAGAATATGCATATTATTTCCTATGAAAATAGATATGTAACCACTGAAATTACATATAAACAGATAGATAGTATAATGCCTCAAGCTCCCTTGCACTCAAATGCGTAACATCTGAATTAAAAGTTGTATTTACTCCTCTGAGTGCCTGAGGGTTTGCAATTGTCACACTAGCAGGCAATGGTTCAGCAGCCACTGGCCAAACAACAACAAACACAGTGTGACAGTGAAGACAGGAAAGGACTGGTTCAGCAACATTGGATCAATGAAGGACAAGCAGCTGTGGTCAGGAATAGGTACAGTATGCACAGGTCAAAACAAAACAGAAGGCTTTCAGCAAGCCCCACTGCAAAGAAGAGGTGGCTCTATAAAGGAGACCGGGTGAGTCCAAGAGCTGGACCATAACACCGGATCAAGCCACAGGTAAGGCAACAGGTAAACTCTGCACTGTACTGTAACAGCAATGGTATATTTATATAACTATGTTTAATATAAGCACTTACCTAGGTAGAAGTCTTACATACAGTACTCAGGTATATCTATATAATTACTTGAGTAACAGATGGACTTAACTAGGCAGGTATTCATCATACAGCAGTCACGTATATCTATAAAATTACTACGTGTAACAAAAAGACTTACCTAGGTAATAGTCCATCATTCAGTAGTCAGGTTTCTCTATATAGATACTGTGTATAACAAAATGACTTACCTAGGTAAGAGTCCACCATATATCAGACCGGTATAGATATATATTTACTGTGTCTAACAGAAGGATTTACCTGGGTAGGTGTTGTTCATACAGAAGTCAGATATATCTATATAATTACCATGTGTAGGACTTACCTAGGTAGGTGTTCTTCATACACTAGATATATTTATATATTCACTGTGTATAGGACCTGTATAGGTATGTGTTCTTCATACAGGAGTTCTCTCACCCTCCAGCAGGTTTTTCTTCATACCCCAACAGTTCTCACTTCCCTTACAGGTCTCCACCCAGGCTATACACCTCAGCTATTCCTAGTCAGATTGCCCCACTTAAATCATGCACAAAGAGGTGTCTGTCCTGACTCTCCTCCACAAACAGGTCTCCAATAATTACCTAGACAAAAATGCCTATTTTTCCTTTACCATCACTTTATAGAAACATTTAGTCGCACCAGGCTAGGAGTAGAAAATCAAGTGGCCCATCATTTGATGCAGTATGATATCTACTTTCCTGAATGTTTTTGTTTAGTTATAGAGCTCTTTCAAGATAGTTTTTCCATGTAACCAGTGGAATAATCATGTTAGTTCATACTCTTTTTCAGGCCATACATGTAGGTAAAAGTATACATATTTGGTATTGTACTCAGGAGATTCAGGGCTTTTAACTTTTTAGTTGCCAGTTTTGTAAGTTTCACAAGGTTGGCAAAGTGGGCCTGCAGGACCAACCTCGTGAAAGTTATGTGGTCCCATTTAGAAGCTTCTCCCTGCAATCCTGGTATAGGGAGAAGTTCCAGACTTGACCTGCATGTAGAGGAGTTCCCTACACTACAGGGCAAACTTATACTGTTAAGAATACACATGATCGTTTCCATAAGCATGGACATAAACAAGGGAGCGGTCACATATTAAAAGTTGAAATCTAATAAACCTACAAGGCTCCACAACCCCTCAAATCTGTACACTGGGCAAATAACAAATGCTACAAAAGCGGTCAAAAGTTTGAGAACACCTCAATTTTTGCTACTTTTAGTTATTGCCATATAACTTGACAAAAACATGAGAAAAACATGTCAATGTTTGTAGATGTGTAAAAGATTTTTAGTGCCAAAGTTAACAAAAGTGCATTTGTTTCATCATTATATTTTATAAATTGTTTTACAGGAAATTTGATGAAATAAACATCTTACATTTGTATTCAGACTGGAGGCTATATACTGTAAAGTTGGCATACCCCTTCTTCTAAATCTTAAGAAAAAAAAGCTTCCTGATTGTTAAACTAGGTTCCTGGATTCCACTAAAGATAAAGAGATACACACAGTGGTAGTGAAAACTATAACTACTGTTTATTGAAACATGCATAAATAAAAGAGATAGAAGTGATATAAATCAGAGAGATACTTAGCTACCAAAAGAATTTTCATCAATATGGGAGAGCCCACCACACGAATCCCACAGTGATATCTTTACGCACAGGCTTGAGATCAGATACACACTCTCCAAGTCCCAAGATGGCTCTGAACATAGAGATGTGTTTCAGCTTGTTATTGTGGGGTAAATACAGACTACACCCTAAAAGGTATGCTATACACCTATCAATACACATGATCAACTAATATGTTATATAACGAAGAATATTTGCGCAACCGAAGATTACACAACTGGAATCTCTGTTGTTTATCCTGCTACGTGACTACAGAGAGTTAACCCCTAGCTGTCTGTGAGGAGACCACCAAAAGAACCACCCTCTACACTGATTCATGGACCATTCCCTTTGGTCCAGGTGTGTTCTGCTTAGGAAGTCCGCCAGAAGGCTCAATGTGAGGCTGATAAGCTGTCACCGCTCCGGTTGTTCTCCCTGGCTGCGTCTCACTTTCCTTGCAGCGGCTCCTTCTTCCGGGTCTCGGCACGATCGGATTGCGCATGCGCAGCCTTTGGCTGCCTTCAGCTTGACAGCTGCGCATGCACCCGGCCAGCGCTCTAGTCATTAGTTCTCCTTCTCTCATGATCGGCTCCCAGTCGAGCCCCTCTCTCTCAGCTCTCTCATTGGGTGGTCCTAGTATATAAACGGGCTGCCCCAGGCTTAGGGCGCCCATTCCACAAGCTAGTTCCTGGTTTGGTTCTGGGCTCTAGGCTTTCTTGTCTGGTCTCTTTGAAGTAGTACTCCTGGCTTGACCTTTGGCCCTGTTCTTGACCACGCTTAATCTCCTCTCCCGGCTTGACCTTTGGCTCCGTACCTGACCACGCTCAAATCTCCGCTCCCGGCTTGACCTTTGGCTCCGCTCCTGACCACGCTTGATCTCCACTCCTGCTTTGACCTTTGGCTCTGCTCCTGCCCACGCTCGATCTCCACTCCTGGTTTGACCTTTGGCTCTGCTCCTGACCACGCTTGATCTCCGCTTCTGGCTTGAACCTTGGTTACTCTTGACCTTTCCTGTGACCATTCTCTCTATCTCTGCCTGGTTTCCCATCTGTCCAGCTGGCTTGGATTTCCAACAGTTCCTAGGTACTCCTATCCTGGTTGCACCCCGGCTCAACCGGGGTGGAACAATCTGGTTTCGCGACCAGCACCTTTAACCAGCTTTGGCTGCAGCAAGGGAGTACCTGGCACACCGTCACCGCTCACGAGCTCCATACTCCAGCCTCACACGCTAGCACCTTACCACAGCCAGCACCACACAGTTTCCTACCCACCGTGTGTGTGACAGTTGGAACGGGCCAGTGTTTGGCAGCCAAGCACAGGTATGGAACCAGCCGAAGCATCCCATCTGTCTGCACGGCTTGACTAGCAGGAACAAGTACTGGCTTCTCATGCTGCGCACCTGCAACGCCTGGAAACAAAACTAGACGCCATGCTGGACTTACTTCGTCCCACCACTGCATCGACTTCGGCAGATTCTGACCCCGCTACCTCCGCTGCCTCCAGTATAACGGCAACTCTTCCTCCAGGGTACGTTCCCCCCCGCATTCCGCTTCCTGATAAATTCACAGGCCGGTCAGATGACTTCCGTGGTTTCCTAAACCAGTGTCAGTTACATTTCCGAACCTTGCCGCAGACCTTCTGTACTCATGCCGCCCGGGTCTCCTTTATCATCTTGCTCCTTAAAGGAGAAGAGTTAGCTTGGGCATCACCTCTCGTGGAACAACACTCACCACTGCTCGAAGATTCCAACTCCTTTATCGCAGCCTTCAAGGCCGTTTTCGACGTTCCTGGCAGAAGTGCCTCAGCCGAATCAGCCCTTTTGGCTCTGTGCCAAGGATCCAGGTCCGTAAGCCAGTACGCGGTGGAATTCTGCACACTCTCCTATGAGACTGATTGGAACCAGGGAGCTCTTAATACGGCTTTTCGGCGTGGGCTCAGTGAACGCCTCAAAGATGCCTTGACCTATTGAATTATCCCTGATGGGTTGAAGGACCTCATCTCCCTGTGTCTGGATCTGGACAGGCGCCTGCAAGGAAGGCAGCAGGAACGAGACCGCAGCAGGAGACGGGTACCCACTGTTGTTTCTCCGCTAGAGGACCGTCCTGTGGCCGAAACCCCCATGGAAATCGGGGGTGTCACCCGGTTATCCGATGATGAAAGACAGCGACGGCGAACCCTAGGCCTCTGCCTATATGGTGGGCAGGAGGGTAACATGCTGTGGCGGTGTCCCATTCGCCTGGGAAAAGACACCGCTTAGCCGACGTCCGAGGCGGTCGCCTAAGCCAAATACAACAGCCTCCCCAAGGCCGATCCAAGGTCTTCATTCCTTTGTCTATTCAATGGGCGGCCCGTACTGTCACAGCTGTCGCTTTTGTCGACTCCGGAGCTGCCGGGCTCTTCATTGATGGCGTCTGAGCCCAGGCCTATGGCGTGCCCTGTCGTTCCAAGAAGACCCCTTTGCTTGTTTCCACGTTGGATGGCGGACCCTTGGGCACAGGGAAAATCACTCAGGAGACTGAGTGCCTGGTCCTTACTACCGGGATACTGCACACAGAACAAGTGGTTTTCGACCTGGTGTCCTCCCCTTTCGCCCCGATCATCCTGGGGCTCACTTGGCTTCGGCGCCATAACCCCATTTTCGACTGGCAGTCTGGCGATCTGGCGCAGTGGAGCAAGGCCTGTTTCACGACCTGCCTCCCTGCAAACCCGGTCTCCTTTCACCCTTCTGTCTCTGCCGCCTTGTGCTCGCTAGAAGCCTTGCCGGCCACCTACCACGACTTCCGGGATGTTTTCTCTAAAGTCCAAGCTGAACGTCTTCCTCCACACAGGCCTTACGACTGCCCGATCGATCTTCAGCCCGGAACTCAAACACCCAGAGGAAGGACATTCCTGCTTTCCCCTCCTGAAATGGAAGCCCTTGCCGCATACATCCAGGAAAACTTGGCCAGGGGCTTCATCCGACCCTCCACCTCACCTGCCGGGGCAGGTTTCTTCTTTGTTAGCAAGAAAGACGGCTCCCTTCGTCTGTGCATTGATTACCGTGGGCTAAATCACGTTACTATCAAGAACAAGTACCCTCTTCCATTAATACCTGAACTGTTCGACCTTCTCCGAGGCTCCACCTCCATAATCTGCTCCGCTTTAGGCCCGGGACGAATGGAAGACAGCCTTTAACACCAGATATGGATACTATGAGTACCTGGTGATGGCCTTCGGGCTTTGCAATGCCCCCGCCGTCTTCCAGGCCTTTGTAAACGATGTGTTCCGGGATATGCTGACTTCTCATATCATTGTGTACTTGGACGACATCCTCGTCTTTTCTCCCACTCTCCAGCAACACCGTCTGCATGTTAAAGCTGCCTTTCAATGGTTGCGTGAGAACGGACTTTACGCCAAACTGGAGAAGTGCGAATTTGAGAAGAACAGACTCCCCTTTCTGGGGTACATCGTCTTCAGCTCCGGTCTTGAGATTGACTTCAAGAAATTCACAGCCATCCTCGACTGGCCACAACTAACAGATCTCAAGGCGGTACAGCACTTCCTAGGCTTCGCCAGTTACTACAGGAGATTCATCCGGGGTTACTCCTCCCTAGTGGCACCTATTACCGCCCTGACCAAGAAAGGTGCAAACCCACGGCTCTGGCCCAAGGAAGCCGTGTCCGCATTCTCTACCCTGAAGACCGCCTTCACTACAGCCCCAGTTCTCCAATATCCAGACATCACCCGGCCTTTTGTTTTGGAAGTGGACGCATCCGAACTAGGAATCGGGGAAGTTCTGTCACAAAGAGACCCGAAGACTAATTGCTTCCACCCATGTTCCTTCCTATCCTGTCAACTAACCCCAGCCGAAAGGAATTATGATGTTGACAACCGAGAACTTTTAGCCATGAAGATTGTCCTCGAGGAATGGCGACATCTCCTGGAAGGCTCAGGTATTCCCTTTCTCATCTCAACCACAAGAACCTGCAGTACCTGGAGACAGCTATGCGTCTCTCGTCTTGCCAAGCCCTGTGGGCCCTTAACTTTTCTCGCTTCCAATTCACCGTCACCTACATCCCAGGCACTAAGAACATTAAGGACGACGCCTTGTCCCAGCTATTCACCGCCCCTGCCTCCGGTACACCTCCGGAACCCATCCTTCCATCCCACAAGATTCTCTCAGCACTATCCACTACAACTCTGGCTAAAATCCAACACGCCCAAAAAGACCTGGACCCGTCCTGCCCCACGGGGCGAGTCTTTGTTCCTGCTCGGTTCCATCCAGAGATCCTACTTTGGGCACATCAGTCGCCTACCTCCGGTCATCCTGGAATTGACCGCACCTTAGATTTGGTACAGCGCCAATTTTGGTGGCCCTCCATGCCACAGGATGTAAAGGACTTCGTCCAAGGCTTTCATCATTGTGCGAGGCACAAACGGCCTCGCTCTCGGCCGGCTGGTCTTCTTCAGCCCCTTCCCGTGCCGTCCTCTCCTTGGTCACATATTGCTATAGACTTTGTGGTGGATCTGCCCCCATCCAAGAAAAACACAGTGATCTTAGTCATGGTGGACCGATTCTCCTGCCAGGCGCACTTTATTCCTCTCCCCAAGTTGCCCACCTCTCAGCAATTGGCCGAGATGTTCCTCCGGGAGGTGTTCCGTTTGCACGGCCTCCCTCTCCAGATCGTGTCCGATAGAGGTAGTCAGTTCACCTCCCAGTTTCGGAGAGCCTTCTGCGCCGCTTGGGCATCGCTGTGCACCTGTCTTCCGCCTACCACCCTCAGTCCAATGGGCAGACCGAGAGGATGAACCAAGCTCTCAAGCAGTATTTACAGCTGTTCGTGGAACCACTTCAAGACAACTGGACGGATCTCCTTCCACAAGCGGAACTTGCCTTTAACAGCTGCCGCCATGAGTCACTCCAGTGCTCTCCCTTCTTCACTGCGAACGGCTTCAATCCAATGTCCCTGCCGCTTTCATCCTCCTCTGGAGTTCCTGCTGTGGTTTCCCATCTGGATGACCTAGAGGTTCACTGGCAACGGATCCGCTCCAAGTTGGTGGCGGTCGCAGCACGGTACAAAAGGGCGGCTGATAAGCGTCGGCAAGCCGGTCCTCAGTTCGTAGCTGGGGATGAAGTTTGGCTTTCCACCAAGAACCTAAATCTGCGTCAACTCTCCGCCAAGTTTGGCCCCCTCTATGTTGGGCCCTTTCAGATCAGCTCCCAACTCTCTCCAGTGACTTTCACCCTGGACCTGCCGCCCTCCATGCGGATTCCGGACTCCTTTCACGTGTCTCTGCTTAAGCCACTTCTTCTTACCAGATTCTCCCCTCGATCGGTGGCTGTGCCCCCTGTTTGGGTCGACGGCCAGGAAGAATACGTCGTCCGTAGGTTCCTGGACTCCAGCTTCTTTCGAGGTTCTCTCCAGTACCTGGTGGATTGGAAAGGCTACGGCCCAGAAGAGCGATCCTGGGTTCCCGCTCGCGACCTACATGCCCCGGCCCTTCAGCGGACCTTTCATCGCACCTTTCTGTCTAAGCTGGGTTGTCCGGGGGCCTACCGTTGAGGTGGGAGGGGGTGCCACCGCTCCGGTTGTTCTCCCCCGCCACATCTCTCTTTCCTTGCAGGGGCTCCTTCTTCCGGGTCTCGGTACGATCGGATCGGGCATGCGCAGTCTTCGGCTGCCTTCAGCTTGGCAGATGGGCATGCGCCCAGCCAGCGCTCTAGTCATTAGTTCTCCTCCTCTCATGATCGGCTCCCCCTCTCTCTCAGCTCTCTCATTGGGTGGTCCTAGTATATAAACGGGCTGCCCCAGGCTAGGGCGCCCGTTCCACAAGCTAGTTCCTGGTTTGGTTCTGGGCTCTGGACCTACTTGTCGGGTCTCTTTGAAGTAGTACTCCTGGCTTGACCTTTGGCCCTGTTCTTGACCACGCTTAATCTCCGCTCCCGGCTTGACCTTTGGCTCCGTACCTGACCACGCTCAAATCTCTGCTCCCAGCTTGACCTTTAGCTCCGCTCCTGACCACGCTTGATCTCCACTCCTGCTTTGACCTTTGGCTCCGCTCCTGACCACGCTCGATCTCCACTCCTGGTTTGACCTTCGGCTCCACTCCTGACCAAGCTTGATCTCCACTTCTGGCTTGAACCTTGGTTACTCTTGATCTTTTCTGTGACCATTCTCTCTATCTCTGCCTAGTTTCCCACCTGTCCAGCTGGCTTGGTTTTCCAACTGTTCCTATGTACTCCTATCCTGGTTGCACCCCGTCTCAACCGGGGTGGAACAATCTGGTTTCACGACCAGCACCTTTAACCAGCTTTGGCTGCAGCAAGAGAGTACCTGGCACACAGTCACCACTCACGAGCTCTGCACTCCAGCCTCGCATGCAGGCACCTTACCAGAGCCAGCACCACACGGTTTCCTACCCGCCGTGTGCATGACATAAGCCTTCTTTAGATTTGGACCGCCTATAAAATAATCTTCTCTATTTTCATGCAGATGTCTGGAACTTTCTTGACTCATTAGGTAGAGAACAGCTGCTGTGTTGTCTAAGTGAACTGGAACTGGTTTCTGACTTTGTGTCACGGACTCAAAAACAAGAACTGGACCAGTACTGAAGGTAACATAATCTTTATTAAGGTACACAACGTATAGAACAATGGTAACAGCAAGAACACCATGCAATATAGATGATGTCAGGAAGGATAGTGCTGCTGTAGTGGTACTGACTGAGTCCCAGAAGGTAAGAGGAGAGAAACCGTCTCAGATCCGCATCTGAGGATCACTACAGGTCCGCACCTGAACAGACAAGATCCTGAGTAAGGTACAGCACTACAGGTCCGCACCTGTATAGACAACGTACCAGGGTAGGCAACTGCGCTACAGGTCCACACCTGTATAGACAACGTTTCCAAGGAGGCCACCTGTGCTACAAGTCTGCACCTGAATGCCACAGATAAGAACAGAACCAAGAGGAAGTCCGCCAGAGCCACTAAGGGCACCCACTAAGTTATCCACTGGAGCTTTGGTATGCTGGGTGCGCAGTGGACAACCCCAGGCAACGCCAAGGTGGGTACTCAGACAAGCCAGAATGGGACAGAACGAAAAGTAACCCAGAGCCGCAAGTCTGCACCAGATTGGTTATCAGACTAGCCAGACAGAGCCACAGGACAGCACCAGATGGGATGGTCAGACACACCTGGTCATACATGGAGAGAGTAGTCTGCCAGAGCCGCAGGTTTGCACCAGATTGGATGTCAGACAAGCCAAGGATCATACATGGAGCAGATACTCAGACAGAGACACAGGTCAACACCAGATCGGGTACTCAGACAAGCTTAAGGTCATACATGGAACGGTTAGTCAGCCAGAGCCGCAGGTTTGCACCAGATTGGATGTCAGACAAGCCAAGAGTCATACACAGAGCAGGTAATCAGACAGGAACACAGGTCAACGCCAGAACGGATAGTGAGACAAAACTGGGTAATACACAGGGCAGCAGAAGCACAACTGCACTGGAACATCACTAAAGGGCAAACTGAAGTGATGTCCAGGCAGTTTATATACAAATTACTCCACCCCAAGAGGTGGAGCAATAATTGTGATGTCCCTTTAAGATCCGGGTCACAACGTCATCAAGTAATCCCTGTAACGCGCGCCCAAGTTCCGATGCGGCTGGAGCCACCAGGGTGAACAGCAAGGAGACTGGTCGCCTGGAAGAACACCAGGGAGCACCGGCACTCCTGACAAGAGTGGCAAGTCATGAGGACACAGAAGCCAGCCCCCTACAGGGTCTGGCGGTTGGCTGCGAGGTAAGCAACCGCTTACAGTACCTCCTCATCAACGCCCCCTTCCCTGAGGGAGTGGTCGAGGCTTAGAAGGAAAACAAGAGTGAAATCTCCATATGAGAACAGGAGCATGCATATCAGTGGATGAGACCCAAGAACGCTCTTCGGGTCCATAACTCCTACAGTGTACAAGATATTGTAATCGACCCCGTACCCAATGGGAGTCGAGAATGCTCTGTACTTCATACTCCTCGTGATCTGCAACTCTCACGGTAGACATGGAATACATTATGAATTTGCATATTGGCTGGCAGTTCCAGGACATAAGCGACAGGATTGATCCTATGCAAGACACGGAAGGGGTCCACAAATTGATGTACTTGTAAGTTCAAGTTTCGAGTGGATCTAGCCAGACTCTCTCCCCCACCTGAAACACCGGTGCTGGTAGCCGTCTACGATCGGCCTGACTCTTTTGCTGCTGAGTGGACCGTCGCAAGGTTCTCTGAACCTGTACCCATGTGGAACGGAGTTCCCTTAAATGCTCCTCTAGAGCTGGAATATTCTGTGCCTCAAATGACTCAGGAAGCATTGAAGGCTGGAAGCCATAGTTAATCATGAACGGAGAAGTCTGAGTCGAAGAGTTCATGGCACAATTCTGGACAAACTCCGCCCAAGGTAACAGGCTCGCCCAGTCATCGTGATGGTCCGATATAAAGCAGCGCAAGAACTGTTCTAAGGCCTGGTTTGATCTCTCGGCCGCACCATTAGACTGAGACTGAGAAGGAGAGCTGGATACTCAATTGCGCACAAAAGGCTCTCCAAAATCGAGACACAAACTGGCTACCCCTGTCCGACACAATTACTTTTGGCTCCCCATGGAGCCGAAAGACCTCCTTGGTGAAGATCTTTGCCATTTGCCAACCGGTAGGCAATTCTTTGAGGGGTACAAAACAAGCCAATTTCAAAAAACGATCTATAATCATCAGAATAACCGTGCAGCCCTCGGAAACCGGTAATTCCACCAAAAAATTAATGGAAATGTGCGACCATGGACACTCCCCATTATGCACTGGAAGAAGGAGGCCCACTGGAAGGTGTCTAGGAGTCTTGGTAGTTGCACAAGTCTGGAAAGCTGCTACGAAAGCAGACACATCAGTACAGATACTAGGCCACCAAAATAGTCGGGATACAGACCAGAGCAACTGATCTCTTCCAATGTGACCAGCAGCCTTGGAAGAGTGATATGTTTCCAATAATTTTGCCCTTAAGCCCTCAGACACAAAGCATCTTCCTTGCAGTTGCTCAGCTGGTGCTGTACCTTGGGCAGCCAAAATCTCTGCCCCCAAGGGAGATGTAATACTGGTGCAAATAGTAGCAAGGATACAATCCGGAGGGATCACCAGTGTGGGATCGCATTCCTCTTTAGACAAGGTCCCGAAGTGATGGGACAGAGCGTCAGCCCTCAAATTCTTGGTACCCGGCAGATAAACTATGAAATTAAAGCGGGATAAAAACAAAGCCCACCTAGCCTGTCTGGGGGACAGGTGTTTAGCCTCGGATAGGTACGTCAAGTTCTTGTGGTCAGGGAGAATAAGAATGGGCACAGAAGTGCCTTCGAGTAAATGCTGCCATTCACGAAGTGCCAGAATAATGGCCAACAGCTCACAGTCACCAATGTCATACAGAGTTCTAAGCCTTAGACAGTTTGTGGGAGAGAAGCCACATGGCATGAGTGGTCTCTCTGGAGAAGACCGCTGAAACAGGAGGGCGCCTACTCCCGACTCAGACGCGTCAACCTCCAAAGTAAATGGCAATTTCGGATTTGGATGCCGTAGTACTGATGCAGCGGCAAAAGCAGCCTTTAAGTGTTCAAAAGCCTGTAAAGCCTTCGGGGAACATTCGGAAGCGTTAGTACCCTTGTACGTCATGTCAGTAAGGGGTTTGACAATCGTAGAGAACTGACTTATAAATTTCCTGTAGTAATTAGCGAACCCCAGGAAATGCTGAATCGCTTTAAGTCCCATGGGAAGGGGCCATTGGAGTACTGCCAAAAGCTTCCCGGGGTCCATAGCCAGCCCGGAGGAGGAAATAACGTAGCCCACAAAAAGTTACTTGTGACTGATGAAACTCGCACTTTTCTAGTTTACAGAAAAGATTGTTGGCCCTTAAGAGTGACAACACCTTCGCAACATCCTTTCAGTGTTGTTCCAAATTCGAGGAGTGGATGAGGATGTAATCTAGGTAGACAACCATGCAACTCAACAACAGGTCCCACAAAACATCATTATTGAACTCCTGGAAGACAGCGGGAGCATTGCAAAGACCAAAGGGCATTACCAAGTATTCGTAATGCCGAATCCTGGTGTTAAACGCTGTCTTCCACTCATCGCCCTTACGGATACGCACCAGATTATAAGCTGCCCGAAGGTCTAGCTTGGTAAAGACCGTTGAACCTCACAACCGTGATCAGAGGTATCAGATAAGCGTTCTTGACCATGAGTTTTTTTTAAGACCTCAAAAATCAATACATGGCCTCAACTTGCCATCCTTCTTCTTAACAAAATGAACCCTGCCCCAGCCAGGGCTGAGGATTTTCGAATAATCCCTCTGGCAAGAGCATCAGCCTCGCACTCCTCCATAGCCTGATTTTCCGTCACGGAGAGAGGGTATACGTGACCCCTCGGAGGAACAGCCCTTGGCACCAAGTCAATCGAGCAATCATACAGCCTACGAGGAGGTAAATTTGTGCCCTGTATTTTGTTGAATACATCACGGAAGGTTTGATACTCCTCAGGTAATGTGGAGGAGGAAGTGGAGGAGGAGGAAGCCATGCCTAAAATTCTGATAGGACGAGTCAAACATGACTCCGTACAATACGGAGACCAAGACAAAATGTCGCAACTACGCCAGTCCATTCTGGGGTTATGTTTTTGGAGCCATGGAAACCCCAGAATGACCGCATAATGAGGAGAGTTTATGACCTGGAACTGGAGTATCTCATGATGGAGGGCTCCAACCAACAGGGACACCGGAATGGTCTCATGAGTAACCTGAGGCGGTTGTAGAGGTCTACTGTCAATAGTCTCAATAGACAATGTCCAGCTTTGCTGCAATATAGGCAAAGCCCCTCCGGTCTACGGTAAGCTCTTTCTTAAGCAGAAATCCGGGTGAATCCCAACTGCATGGGTTCCCCACCTCCTAGCTCTGAACCCGGAGGTATGGGAGGAATGGGTGGACAACTGAAATTCGGAGGCAAACGTGCTGGAGGCCTCCGTATGCGTTCCTTAAAGGAGGGTCTCTCCCTGATACGGGTGTCGATCAATATGGTAAATGAGATCAGTTGGTCTAAGTCCGAAGGCAACTCTCTGGCCGCAATCTCATCTTTAATGACATCACTTAATCCCTGCAATAAAGCGGCTACCAGTGCTCATTATTCCAACCTACCTCTGCTGCCAATCTGCGAAACTCAGTTGCATACTCGGCCACCGTACAACTTCCCTGGTGGACAGACATAAGATGTTTAGCAGCAGAGTGGGCGGGTACGTCAAACACCCGTTTGAATGCAGACACAAACTCGGAAAAATCGTGAATAATAGGTTTATCATTCTCCCAAAGTGGAGTCACCCATGCCAAGGCCTTGCCTGACAAAAGTGAGACCAACAGTCCAACTTTACTGCGCTCATTGGGGAATGCTTGCAGTACCATCTCCAAATAAATGCCCAATTGGTTTAGGAACTTACAACAAAGCGCTGGGTCTCCCCCATACTGCTCAGGAACTCAAGAATGAGAATTGGACCAGTACTGAAGGTAACACAATCTTTATTAAAGGGATAGTAATGTTTCATAATAAAAGCAGCTCTAATTAATCATCATGGTATTTGGACTTTGGAGAGTGTTATTTCAATTCTGTCAGAGTTGTAGTTCCAGAGTAATTCAATGACAAAGTGTCCCCCTCCCGTCCCTTTTACTGATGTCACACTGTTCAGCCAGAGCAGAAGGGAGGTGCCCAGGTAGACTGCAGAGAGGGACAATCTTCAATTAAGATAAGGGAAAAACCTGAAAAGCTTGTCAAGGGGGGCAGAGATTTCATTGTTTTCATAGGAATAAGAGTGTCCCCTTCTGTTATCTGTCTGGTCTATAGACTGCATTCCACATCTGAGAAGAGATTGCTTACACTAGGTAAAAGGGGCGGGAGGGGGAAACTTTGCTTGTGAATATCTCATAAACCATACAGGTTTGAGAGATAGGACTTATATCATTCTTCATGTTTTTTTAATGCCTACAAAATAAAATAAAGATAAAATGAAGTATTACTATCCCTGTAAGGTACACAATGTACAGAACAATGGTAACAGCAAGAACAACATGCAATGTAGATGATGTCAGGAAGGATAGTGCTCCTGTAGTGGTACTGACTGAGTCCCAGAAGGTAAGAGGAGAGAAACCGTCTCAGGTCCGCATCTGAGGATCAATACAGGTCCGCACCTGAACAGACAATATCCTGAGTAGGGTACTGCTCTACAGGTCCTCACCTGCATAGACAAAGTACCAGGGTAGGCAACTGCGCTACAGGTCCGCACCTGTATAGACAACGTTCCCAAGGAGGCCAACTGCGCTACAGGTTACAGTCAGTATTAATATTTAACTTTTATTAGTGCTAGAATAAAGTGGTAACCAACCAATGAGATCTCTCTATAGTTGAAGATCACATAAGTAAAATTAAAAGTGGATACTTGTCCACCAAATGGACATAATGAACAGGAGGAAAAAGTAGATCATTATGCCAATTTGGTGGACAAGTATCCACTTTTAATTTTACTTATGTGATCTTCAACTATAGGGAGATTTCATTGGTTATTTGCCATTTTATTCTAGCACTAATAAAAGTTAAAAATTAATAATGACTCTTTGTTACTGAGAGGGGCTTATAAGTACAGAAATGGTCTGTTTTTCGGCACTTGATTTGCGCTCCACCTCCTATGGTGATGCAATCGCATAGTAGCTGAAGTTTTTTTCTTTTAAGGCAGAAGAATAGTCAGACAGAGCCACAGGTCAGCACCAGTTTGGATGGTCATACATTGAGCCCAAAGAACAGAACTGTATAGTACAACATAAGGGCAACTGAGTCAGAACTCAGTTACCCTTTTAAACCCATCCTCAGGAAGTAGATAGGGGGAGCCACCAAAAGGCATGAAATAAAACAAGCCCTGCGTCATTCTGCTGCTTCGCGCCCGCAGATGACGCATCTGATAGCATTGAGACAATCTCCCGCCATAGCTGCGTCACAACAGTGACCATACTCCCGTAAATGACGCATCTCAGCAATGTGTCCAGACTCCGCATCATCCCAGCGACAATATAGTAACATAGTAACATAGGTTGAAAAAAGACAAGTCCATAAAGTTCAACCTTCGCCTCATACCCCAGTAACTGAGAATTTTATAGCTTTCCTGCTACCAATTAAATTAGTCTTTATCAGACCTTCCTGATCAGCCTACTGATAAACAGTATAACTCTGTATGTTCCCTTTTGAAAGAAATGTATCTAATCTTCTCTTAAATGTATCCATTGTATCTGCCATAACTACATCCCTGGGCAATGAATTCACAATGTGCAACATTACCATCCCGCCAGAGGACATGGATAGCTGATAACTCCACCAACAGCGTACAGACCCGGACCAAGGAAAGACCCCTGGAAGCGTCAAAGCGGAGGATAATTCCTCAGCGACACCAGGAGCGCGGACCTGGAATCTAGGTACGCTGATAGTGAGATACAGAGGACTTAAAATTATCTTAGAATTCTTGGAGCCAGGTTCTGAAGGTTCTGGTGATACTTGCTGACCTTAATCCCCTGAGTGACCAGAGGGGCATGCAACACACTTCAGGTACTCAAACAGGACCAGACCTGACCTAGGTGTCCCTTCCATGCCACCTGTGAGCTTCCCCCGCTTCACCCCCAACTCACCTCCTGTATCGGCTCCTAGCATTCCGGACAAGCCTCACCACAAGGCTGTAGATCTTGAGCAGTAGAATCCCCATTTTCTCACATAATTTCATCTACCTTACGGGTGACTTCAAGGATTAACACTGTGATATCCATCTTTTATGTGATTCCACATATTATCCTGAACATATCATCTACATCATCCTGGAGAATTAGTCCTTGGATTTACTAATAAAGGAGGACGGACAATTGGGAGAGCAGGAGGACACAGCTAGTTGGCTATAAGGGAAAAGGGACCTGTTTCTACACATAAAGCCCAAGTAGGGCTATTGTAAGTGCATAATCTATATTCTTATTTATGTTTGTATTCATTAAAATGTATTACACTTAGCTGTCTTACATTGTTATTTGGTACTTTTTAGGAGAGCTCTTGATTCTAGGATTTTCTCTCTACATATTGTTTCTACTCCTTGTACAATCCTAGTTGTATCAGCACCAATTTACCAACATGACTGAATAAAACACTTATCAAATAATTAGGAATAAAAGTTGCAGAACTTTAGACTTTTTACAAGCGGAAAGCAAGCAACCAACTAGTTTTTGTGACCCTTTGAAAATCACTTATAAGAGACACACAAGATTGGTTCGACTTAATAGCTGTAGAAAAATATAAAAAACACAAAACTGTTCCTAGGGGCCTAAGACTATACAAAGCTCCGTCTTTTGAAATAGAAGTTGAATATCTTACTGAATGGGACACAATGCTAGAAAATTGCTCTCTTCAGCTGACTGAACTACTTATCAAATTGTTACGGTTTTCAGACACTCAGACAGTGGGTTAGATAAAACAAACAGAATTTTATTAAAGCAAAAATTAATGACAAGGCCGCCTCTGGGGCAGTACTGACATAAGCAGAATATAGGTGGAAATACTTGGTACAACAGGGAATAAATCACCAGATATAGTAGCACAAAACAGAGAACAAGAGGTTAATAGTACTGGTAATCAGTCTCAAATGTGGTGTTAGGCACGCCCTTGGTGCTGTATATAGCGATATTTGCCTAAAGTCCATCCACTGTGTGAAGCTGTAGAATAGAGCTGCGACTAGAACTGGAACTGCAGAGTGATAAGGTGGTAGCCCCCACGGGCGTAACGGAGACCAACAGTATCGTGATTGCTTGAGCCAATAGCCCCCACAGGCGTAACCGGAGACCACTAGTATCGTGATTGCTTGAGCCAATAGCCCCCACGGGCGTAACCGGAGACCACTAGTATCGTGATTGCTTGAGCCTATAGCCCCCACGGGCGTAACCGGAGACCACTAGTATCGTGATTGCTTGAGCCTATAGCCCCACGGGCGTAACCGGAGACCAATAGTATCGTATATGCCTGTGTCAATAGCCCCCACGGGTGTAACGGAGACCACTGGTTGCAATACTGCTTGCCAATAGCCAACGGGCGTAACGGAACCACTGCTCTGTCAAGGGAGAGCCGCCGACTACCGAGGCCCATAAGCGGCCGGCTCACAGAAACAGCGTAACAGGCTAAGGCAATAGATGGAAAGAGTGGCAGTAATAGGATGGAGGCAACACCAGTGTCTAGGCACAATATAACGACACAGCACAGTAATGGTCCAGACTCAGCACACGTACTCAACAATCAGATGGAAGGCTCAGCTAAACAATACGGCTCAGTAATGGTGAAACGGAGGCTCAATCACACACTGCAGCTATCGGAATGTCGCCGAGGCGACAACAGGAACCGTCAGTCAGAACGGCAGGAACTGAAGCAAGCACAGGAGTCAGTCGTCAGCCAGGCCGGGTCAGGACACGTACGAGATTCGCAGACAAGCCGGATCAGTAACGGAGGAGGGACGTCAGCCGGGCCGGGTTGGATGCCGTAGGAGATTCGCAGACAAGCCGGATCAGCAACACGCAGGAAGTCAGCCATGCCGGGTCAATCACGGAACAGGAACGTCGTCAGTACAGGCCTAGTCGGTACACGGGAGATCAGAATACTGGAATACTGCAAAAGCAACGCTGGCTCAGAAACACCACGAAAACAATACAAACGCACCAAATTATGGAAGAACTCCATTCACCAGTAACCAGACAACAAGTTCTCTCCCACTTATCACCAATTAGACAAACCAACAAGACACAAAAAAAGACATTTGCCTATAGAAGAGGATACAGAGGAGGCAGTCCCAAAAATCACCAAGACAGAAACCTCACATTAAATCCAATCTGTCCTTCCGTTTGTAATTTAAGTAGTCATGTCCTCACCCCCAGCAGAAACCAACGTTTTGAATAAGAGTATTTTAGTTTTACCTGTTAAATCCTTTTCTCTTAGTCCATATGACATACTAGTACCATGGGGAGGCTGGAACATTTCTGAAAGAAGTGCAGAGGTGGAGCCTCCCCCTCCACCATATCAGACTACCTTAGACCCTCCCCGCTAGATAGATTTGAGACAATAAACCTATCGACCAAGACAGCAGGAAAAGGGAAAATTCCTGTGAGAGACTAATGCAAAATGACTCCCATGTCCAGCCACAGGTAACCTAGCATGCTCCCTTTGACTGGGTGGAAGACCTGTATGTCATATGGACTAAGAGAAAAAGGATTTAACAAGTAAGACTAAAATCCTCTTTTCTCTGTCGTCCAATATGACATACAGGTACCATGGGGATGTACCAACATTGAGCTCCCCAGGGTGGGAAGAGAGAGAAAGGACCAAGTGTCGGTCCCCCATGATACCAGCATTCCCATGGACAATACAGGACACTGAACAGCCCAAACTAAGTATCAATGGACACTAAAATAACAGTATACAGCACACAAGAACAAGAGCCAACAGGGCTCAACAAGACTGCATCCAGGACTTTCCTGCCAAAGCTGGCTTCAGCCGAAGCCAGAATATCCACACGATAGTGTTTGGCAAAGGTGTGCACAGAAGACCAAGTGGCCGCCTTGCACAGCTGTCCAGCAGAGGCCTGATTCTTGTAGGTCCAAGAGGCCCCAATGGACCTAGTACATTGTGGAAAGGAACAGGTTTCGCTCTGAGCTCATAAGCCTTGCAGATGGTAGACAATCCAGGATGCAAAAGTCACCTTGGACGCAGCCAAACCAGCCCTGGGACCCCCAGGGATGACAAATAGAGCATCAGTCTTACGAACAGACTCAGTATGGTGCACATAGAATTTAAGGCAGCGTACCACATCTAACAAATGGAGATCCTTCTCCTTGTCAGATTTGGGGTCAGGACTAAAAGAAGGCACAACAATCTCCTGATTGATGTGGAACTCAGATACCACCTTAGGAAGAAATTCCTGAGAGGTACAGAGAACCGCCTTATCCTTGTGAAACACCAGAAAAGGATGTTTGCAGGACAAGGCCTGCAACTCAGCAACTCTGAGGACAGAGACCAGAGCCAAAAGAAAAGCCATCTTCCATGACAAAAAACGTAAAGGAATGGTTGCCAAGGACTCAACAGGAGGCTGTTGCAATATACCCAGGACCAGATTGAGGTCCCACTGAGGAGTGGGAGCTTTTTAAACAGGAAAGGCATGAGCAACACCCTGAAAGTAGACCTTGACATCCGTCAACATGGCAATGTGTCTCTGGTAAAAGACCGAGAGAGCAGAGGGCTGGACCTTCATGGAACGAAGGCTAAGGCCCTTGTTCACACTGTCCTGCAAAAAGGATAATATGGATGGAAGGTCAAACTCCTGTGAGGACAGATCCCTGTCCACACTCCAAGAATGAAAAGTAGACCAAACTCTGTGGTAGGCTTTAGAAGAGACAGGTTTCCTGGCCTGGATCATGGTGAAGACCACCTCAGGAGAGAAGCCCTTCCACCTTAAGATGGAGGCTTCAATAGCCATGCCCTCAAAGCCAGACTGCCCACGTCCTCTTTCCAGAGGTAACCCTGGAGGTGAAGATCCGGTCTGCATGGCAGAGGAAATGGATCCTGAGCAGACAGCGCCAGCAGTTCAGGGAACCAAGGTTGCCTGGTCCAATAAGGTGCAATCAGTACGACAGATGCCCATCCATCTGAATCTTTCTCAGCACTCTGGGGATGAGAGAAAGAGGAGGGAAAATGTATGCTAGATGAAAGTGCCAAGGAATGGATAAGGCGTCCACTGAAAACGCCAGAGGATCCCCCCAGCGAGAGCAAAAAAGCGGAACCTTCCTGTTGTCCCTGGTAGCCATCAGGCCTATGCAGGGAGACCCCCACTTCTGGACCATAAGATCAAAGACATCCAGATGGAGCTCCCACTCCCCAGGGTTCACTGTCTGTCGACAGAGGAAGTCCACCAACACTTTCTCTATGCCTGGAATGTGCAAGGCGGAGATGGCAGGAACATGTTCTTCTGCCCAGGCCAAAATAACCTTGACCTCTAACCAAGCGGAAGCGTTTATTGTGCCACCTTGCTTGTTGATTTAAGCCACGGCTGTGGCATTGTCTGACTGGACATGGACTGGACAGTCCTTCAGGGGAGAGGACCAGTACACCAGAGCATGGTGAATCGCTCTGAGCTCCAGAATGTTGATAGGTAATAGCGTTTCCTCTGCATTCCATCATCCCTGGACCCCCAGGTGACCCAGGACAGCTCCCCAGCTGTAAAGGATTGTGTCCATTGTTACTGGACAACAAAGGGTTTCCCCTTCCTCAGGCTGGAGCTGTCCAACCACCAGAGGAGGTCCTGTCTCATTTCCTAAGGAAGAGAGACTAGCCGATCCAGGAGTTCCAGATTCCCTCGGTAAGCCCTTATAGTGAACCTCTGAAGTTCCCTGGTGTGCGCCATGGAGTACAGAACCACTTCCATGGTAGATATCATCTTGCCCACAAGGGATGAGAACTGGGGCTGAGGACACCCTGACAGGTGTTGAACCGGAGACCCAGGAAAACAGATTCTGAGAAGGAACTGGACTTGTCCATGTTTAGAATCTATCCATGTTGCAAGAGGATATAGGCACTTTCCTGGACCTGGAGGTCCTTGGAAGGAGCCTTCAGCAGAAGGTCGTCCATAATCACAGTCACCAGAATCCCCTTGGTGTGCAGGAAGGCAATCAAGGCTCTCAAGACACATACAAACACCTGAGGGGCAGTGGTGAGCCCGGAGGGTAGGGTGATGAATTGAAAGCATCCAAGAGCGCAAGCAAATCAGATATACTTCTTACCGTCCAGATGTATTGGAATATGCAGGTAAGCATTCTGCAGATCCAGAGAGACCATATATTCCCCTAGACAACATTGCTGCGATGACAAAGTGCAAAGACTCCATCTTGTAATGAGTATGGACCACAAAAGAATCTAGGTCCTTGAGGTCCAGGATAGGATGGCTGCCGCCATCCTTCTTGGAAGCAACAAAGAGGTTTGAATAGAAAACTAAACTTCTCTCTTGAGGAGGAACCGGAATCAGAACTTCCTTGTCCAAGAGAGCATTCATTGCCCCACTGAAAAGACACAACCTTTATTGACCTTGAGGGGGCAAGAAAGGAAGAACCTGAAGGGAGGCAGGGATGTGAAAGGAATCCTGTAGCTTCCTTACACCACCTGTAATACCCACTGATCCAAAACACAGCCTGCCCAAATGCTTGAAAAATGTTGCAGGTGACCACCTACAGGTGTATGCTGACCAGGGTTCGGTGAGTCATGCCGAAGGAGGTTTGGTGGATTTGGGTTTGGTGGAAGTGTGTTTGGGTGGAGCATGGGGTGCTGGCCTGAGACCCACTTGGATTAAGCCTTTGTGCTTCACTTTGGCTGGGATGAAAACGATGCTGCTTCCTTGCCAGATTAGGGCTTTTAGGAACCTGAGGCAACAAAGTGCTCTTTACCCCCAGTGGCCTCATTGATAATGTTCTTCAGTTCAGGCCCAAAAAGAGATGTACCCTGAAAAGGGAGATAAATTAGTGACTTCATAGATAAGTCAGCAGACTAAATCTTAAGCCACATAGTGTGTCTGTGTTACAGCTTACCTTGACTTCAGCATCATTACAGGCGTGAGGCTGCAAGCATGCTGCAGGCCTCTGTTTTATCTGTTTGCTTACTGTAGTCTCCTCCTACCTACTTCCTACTTCCTCCCTCTGAGCTGCTCTTCCTACTTCCTGTGGAGGGGTTTAAAAGGCTGACTGTGGCCTGACTCAGATGCCCTTGCGTTGTTGACCAAAGTAGTTCTGTTGCATTGGGCTCCGTGTATGACCTGGCTAGCCTTCCATCCATTCTAGTGCTGACCCGGGGCTTGTCTGACTATTCTTTTACCTAACCCATAATAGTGAACATCCAATCTGGTGCAGACTATTGGCTCTGGCTGACTACCTGAACTGTGTATGACCCGGCTTGTCTGACTACCCCTTCTGGTGCTGACTAGTGGCTCTGTCTGACTATTCTTTTGTCTTTTCCCCTGGTGATCAGACACCCAATATAGTGCGGGCCTGGGGCTCTGGTAGACTTGCATACTGACTGAAGGCATGAGTCAGTTAGCTCCCTACTGACTGCAGACGAGAGTCAGTTCGCTCCTTACGTCGGATCAAGATCCTGTGTTCCGGTTCCTGCTCCTGGTTCCTGTTGAGACTACCTGCGGATCATGATCCTGAGTTCATGTTCCTGCTACTGCTCCTGCTCCCTGTTGAGACTACCAGTGGCTAAGGCCTAGTCTCCAGCAGTGTGGTCTAGCGCTGCAGCCTACTATTCCTGATAATAGTGTTTGCTGGCTGGTAACCCTCTGCTTGTTCCTGTAGATGTTTTGTTCTTTCTATCTAATTATTATTAAATTGCATTTACTATACCGTACTGACTTCTGAACTTTTCTGGGTAACCGTGACAGTACGCAAGGGCCATGAGTTCAGACGGTGATGGTAATGGAATTTTCCAAAGCATCATGGATAGGATGGAGACACTGGGTCAAAGACTAGACCAGTTGTCTTTAGCCATACAGACGGTTTCGCAGCGTATTGCAAACCTTGAACAAATTTGTACACAACCGGTGGCCCCTCCCGATCCCTCCCGGGCACCAGTTCAACCCGCCTCGGTTGACGCAGGCACGGTCAAGAGGCTAACGGGTTCCGCTCAGCTCCCACAGCGGTATGGTGGGGATTCAGATGGTTGCTGTGGTTTCCTAAACCAATTGGGAATATATTTTGTTTCCGAATGAACGCAGCAAGGTGGGCTTCCTGATCTCTCTTCTTACTGGTCGGGCATTGGCATGGGTCAACCCTACTGGAGACTAATAAACCCATTGTGCATAATTTCGCTGAGTTTGTGAACTCCTTTAAGCATGTCTTTGACAGGCCTGGCCGCTAGGTCTTGGCTTCCAAACACCTGATGACCCTCCGACAGGGTGCACGCATGGTGGCGGATTACGCTATTGAATTCTGTACTCAGGCGGATGAGGTTGATTGGAATAACGAAGCGCTGATGGCCGTGTTTTTCCAAGGGCTCTGTGATATGATGAAAGATGAAATTGCGGCACACGATCTTCCTAATGAGTTGGACCGGTTAATTGAGTTCTATATTCTGATGGATACCAGAATAAGGGAGAGACCCTCGTTTAAAGAGTACCTGCGGAGGTTCTCTGGCAAGGGGTCTTCTCGTTATGCTAACCCTCCCTATCCTCCCTCGCCTCCCAGGCCTCCTAGATTTGTCACAGATGATGCCAAACCCATGCAGGTTGATGCTGTGGTCAGAGGGAGGTCCGGCAGTTTTGGAGCAGGGATGCGGTCCCTCCACACATTTCTGATCCACCCTATCCTCCTTCACCTCCCTTACCTCCTGATCTTGACTCGGAGAGTGGTGACCCTAAAATGGTGGGGGCCAATCGTTTGTCTAGGGAGGAGAGAGCTTTTAGGAGGAGGGAGGGACTTTGTCTCTATTGTGGTAAATCTGGACATCTGCTGCGATCCTGTCCAGTCCGTCCCGAGCAACGCTCAAACTTTAGAACCAGAAGGCGACAAGTGATTGGGGGTATTTCACTGTACCAAGTAAATTTTTCGGATAAACCAGTACTGAGGGCCTGTATTTACTGTGTCAGTTCCAGCGTTTCTGGACACGGGGGCCACAGGCTGCTTTATGGATGCGGAATTTGCAGCCAGCAAATGTATTCCATTGGTACCACTCGAGTCTCCTTTGGCAGTAGAGGCTATTGATGGTAGACCTCTACAACCTGCACACATTACTCATGAGACCACACTACTATCCCTGAGAATCGGAACCCTACATACTGAGACTCTGAAGTTTCAGGTGATTAATTCACCACATCATGCCATTGTCCTGAGGTTTCCATGGGTGCAGAGACACAACCCCAGGACTGGCACACGTGTGAAGTTTTATCCTGGTCTCCAGGTTGTACAAAGTCTTGTCTAGCTTGTCCTGTGATAGCCACACAGGCCTCGAATCCACTCCTCCCAGAGGAGTATGCCTCCTTTGTTGACGTTTTCAGTGAAAACCAGGCTGAGGTCTTACCTCCACATAGACCTTACGATTGTGCCTTGGAGTTATTGCCTGGTTCCTCACCCCCGAGGGGTAGTGTCTATCCTTTGTCTGTGGAGGAGAACAAGGCTATGGAGGAGTATGTGGCTGATGCGCTGGCCAGGGGAATCATTCGGAAATCCACATCCCCTGCGGGTGCTGGATTATTTTTTGTCAAAAAGAAGAATGGGGAGCTACGTCCTTGTATCGATTTCTGTAGTTTAAACAAGTTGCTGGTTAAAAACGCCCATCCGATTCCCTCGATTACTGAACTTTTTGACTGAGTCAAAGGTTCCAAGATTTTTACGAAATTGGACTTAAGGGCTGCGTACAATCTAGTACGAATTAAAGAAGGGCACGAGTGGAAGACTGCTTTCAATATCCAGAGTGATCATTATGAATATTTGGTTATGCCCTTTGGCCTGTGCAATGCTCCAACTGTCTTCCAAGAATTCATAAACGATGTTCTAAGAGAATTACTCCAGAGTTGTGTGGTGGTTTATCTGGATGATATCCTTATACATTCTCCCACTCTGGAGATGCACCAAGCTGATGTAGCTAAGGTCCTGAGCCTGTTGCGAGAGAATAAGCTTTTCTGCAAGCTCGAGAAGTGTGAATTTCAAAAACCCCAGGTTGCCTTTCTTGGCTATATTACTTCTGCCTCTGGATTTGCCATGGATCCTCAGAAATTGTCGGCTGTACTTAACTGGCCTCATCCCATGGGCCTTAAGGCAATCCAAAGGTTCTTGGGATTTGCTAATTATTATCGGAAGTTTATCAATAATTTTTCCTCTATTGTCAAACCTCTCACTGAAATGACTTGTAAAGGAGCCAACACTACCCTATGGTCCCAAGAGGCTATTGATGCCTTTGAGAAACTAAAGGCTGCATTTGCGGCCGCTCCATTGTTGGTTCATCCCGATCCCTCTCTGCCATATACGCTGGAAGTAGATGCCTCCAAGATTGGTGTAGGGGCCTTATTATCGCAAAGTTCTACCCCAGGGGAGGCCCTTCGTCCTTGTGGCTACTTCTCTAAAAAACTGTCCAAGGCTGAGCGATTGTATCAAATTGGGGACAGAGAATTGTTTGCGATAATCCTTGCTCTTAAAGAATGGAGACATCTACTAGAGGGCACAAAGTCTCCTATCCTGATCCTAACGGATCATAAGAATCTGATATACCTCTCTGAGGCAAAACGTCTCTCTTCAAGACAGGCTCGTTGGGCACTGTTTCTTTCCCGATTCAATTTTGTGGTTTCGTATCTTCCTGGGTCCAAAAATCTAAAGGCAGACACGTTGTCTCGCCAGTTTTGTTCTCCGACTAGGGAGGAAGATCCTCCTACTCCGATCATTCCTGCTGATCGTATTCTTGCCACAAATCGCACTTGTATCACTTCTCCTCTGGGTGAGGAGATTTTGGCCGCCCAGGCTGCTGCTCCTGTTGAGAAACCCAAAAGCCGTTGCTTTGTGCCAGCACAATTGCGCATTAAGTTACTGGAGACGTATCATGCATCTAAAATAGCTGGTCACATTGGCTGAGACCAATTGATATGGTCCTTGTCCCGTGTTTTTTGGTGGCCTAGTCTGAGAGCCGATTGTGCTGCCTTCACTGCAGCCTGCACAACTTGTGCCCAAAATAAGTCACCCCGACAATTACCAGTGGGTTTGTTACAGCCAGTGGCCAATGGGGAATGACCTTGGTGACACTTATCGTTTGATTTTATGGTTGAACTTCCGAGCTCTATACAGTCATTTTGATGATTGTAGACAAGTTCTCAAAGATGTCCCATTTTGTACCACTTAAAGGATTGCCTTCCGCTAAAGAGTTGGCAGTGGTGTTTGCTAGAGAGGTCTTCCGATTACATGGCATTCCTAAAGTAATTAACTCCGATAGATGAAGCCAGTTTGTGTCCCGGTTCTGGAGGAGTTTCTGCGCTCAAATGGGCATTCAATTGGCATTCTCCTCCGCATATCATCCGCAGTGTAATGGTGCTGCAGAAAGGTCAAACCAAGCCTTAGAACAGTTCCTCCGCTGCTATATATCTGACCATCACAATAACTGGGCTACCCTGTTACCCTGGGCGGAGTCTGCCCGGAATAGTGCTGTTAACTCTTCCACTAAGAGTTCCCCGTTCTTGGTTAATTATGAGTTCCAACCCTCAGCTCTTCCCGAGACCTTCCAAGCACAAGAAATTCCAGCTCTGGACGAACATTTAAGGGCACTCCGTTCCTCCTGGGTATGGGTACAGCATACCCTACGTGATTCCGTGCAGCGACAGAAAAGGCAGACTGACCAAAGGCGACTGCCGGCACCTACATTTCAGGTAGGAGACAGAGCATGGCTGTCTTCCCGTAACTTGCACTTCCAGGTGCCTTGTAACAAGTTGGCTCCTCGATTCATTGGTCCCTTTCTGGTGTTGCGCAAAATTAAAACGGTGACGTATGCATTGGAACTTCCTGCCAACATGTGCATTCACAATGTCTTTCATGTTTCCCTGCTAAAACCCTTGGTCTGCAACCGGTATACTTCAGCTCCTGCTCGTCCTCCTCCCGTGAGAGTTGCAGATCACGAGGAATATGAGGTCCAAACCATTCTGGGCTCTCTTTTGGTTCGAGGGCGTCTACACTACTTTATTCATTGGAAGGGTTATGGTCCAGAGGAGCGTTCCTGGTTTCCAGCTGCTGATGTTCACGTTTCTGTATTGGTAGCAGGTTTCATGCTCGATTCCCTGACAAACCCCGGCCGGCTCCGTGGAGGAAGGGCCTTTGAGGGGGGGTACTGTTAAAGCTTACCTTGACTTTAGCATCATTACAGGCGAGAGGCTGCAAGCATGCTGCAGGCCTCTGTTTTATCTGTTTGCTTACTGTAGTCTCCTTGTAACGGTTTGTTTTGACACTCAGACCAGTAGGTAAAATAAAACAACGTTTATTGAATGAAAATAAGTACAAATGATCACCCTCTACAGGTGACAGCAGCAATTGCAAGTGACTACACAGTACACATAGATTCACTATAATGAATAGAAGGCACACTCAAAATGGTACAGAAAATAGTGAACTGGTCCCTAAAGGGTAAATGAGAACAATCAGTCTGTCTCAGCTGTGGGGTTTGGCACGCCCGTATGGTGTAGTGATAAAATGAGCAAATGTGCACAGCACAGAGTTCATGCAATGGAGGATAGTTGGTGTTCAGTGACCATCATGAGCTTAGCAGAACACTGATCCAAACATAGCCCCCACGGGCGTTCCCAAAGAGACCACTGTGACTGCAAGTGCAAGAGTATGTAGCCCCCACGGGCGTAATCGGAGACTAGCCTGAGATGCGAAGCTGCCGTTTTAGCCCCCACGGGCGTATAACCGGAGACCAAAGTGAGCACAACACGAGCCAATAGCCCCCACGGGCGTAGACCTTTGGATCCTGCAACAGCTTGGAGCCTAACCTTGCTACCACTCAGAACCAATAGCCGCAATGGATACCTCCGGTAATTAACGTGATACCGAGAGCCTAGGGCGCCCAACCGGACCGACAGGACTTGACTACTCTGCACTTGTGAATCGGAGTCGCCGTCCAAGTTAGCGGCCAACTCAGCAGAAGTAGACTTATAATGGAGGTTCGGCAAGAGGGAAGCGGCACTGCAAGGGTTAAAGGGTACGTTTAAATCTCCCAGGCTCGGTATGGTAACTAAGCTCTGCAAGCGTATGGAGGCTCGGTACAAGGAGCACAGCTTATGCAAGTCAGCAAGGAACTCTGCACTAGGAGATGGATTACACCGAAGTGTAATGGTCACACTGTGTCAGCACAGCACAGCAGGAGTCAGAATGTTGCGGCGGCGACAACAGGCAAACGCAGGTCGCTGGAACAGGCCGTGGTCGATCACGAAGCAGGAAGTCAGCCAGCCAGGTCGTAGCACGTAGGAGGTTCTCAGACAAGCCGGGTCGTAGCACGTAGGAGTTTCTCAGACAAGCCGGGTCGTAGCACGTAGGAGGTTCTCAGACAAGCCGGGTCAAACACGATCAGGAACACTGGAGCGTAGTCAGGACAGGCCAAAGTCGGTACACAGGAATCCGGATACAGGAACACAGCAACAGCAAAACTGGCTCAGAAACACCACGAAAGGGCATATGACAGATGTGAAAGTCAGGTATAAAAAGGTCACCAGGGGGCGGGCCAAACCAACTCAGCAAATCAAAGTATGCCACAGATGAGAGTGACAGGAGGATCACAGGCACTGTGATAGTACCCCCCTCTCAAAGAGCCCCTCTCCCTGCCGGAGGCTTAGGTTTATGAGGGTATTTAGAGTGGAAGTTGCGCACAAGTTTGGGCGCATGGAGGTCCTTCTGGTCAACCCAAGAGCGCTCCTCCGGGCCATAACCCTTCCAGTGGACCATGTATTGCAACTTCCCTCTGAGTCGCCTAGAATCAACAATGCTCTGAACCTCGTATTCCTCTTGCCCCTGGACGTCCACCGGCCCAGGAATTACCGGAGTGGTAGTGTAACGATTGCAAACCAGGGGTTTTAACAGAGACACATGGAACAGATTGTGAATATGCATAGACGGTGGAAGTTCCAATGCATAGGAGACAGGATTAATTTTGCAAATGATTTTAAAAGGACCAATAAACCGAGGAGCCAGCTTATGAGAGGGGACCTGCAGATTGAGGTTTCTGGAGGAGAGCCATACCCTGTCCCCAACCTGGAAAGAGACCGCTGGCAGCCGTCTACGATTGGCATATCGTTGATGACGCTGGAAAGACTGACTGAGGGTCCTTTGCACCTGTGCCCAAGTGGAACGGAGCTGCTCCATATACTCATCCAAAGCCGGAATCTGTTGTGACTGGAACGAGTCCAGGAGCAAACATGGCTGGAACCCATAATTGATTAAGAACGGGGAGCTCCCGGACGATGAGTTAATTGCACAATTCCTGGCAAACTCCGCCCATGGCAACAGGTCAGCCCAATTGTCATGATGATCAGTAATAAAACAGCGCAGGAACTGTTCCAGTCCCTGATTGGCATGCTCAGCGGCTCCGTTGGTCTGGGGATGGTAGGCGGAGGAGAAGGACAATTGAATGCCCATCATGCCACAGAACGCCCTCCAGAACCTGGACACGAATTGACTACCACGGTCGGAGACCACAACTCTGGGTACCCCGTGCAAGCGAAACACTTCTCTAGCAAAGACCATTGCCAATTCCTGAGCCGATGGAAGCCCCTTGAGAGGCACAAAATGAGCCATCTTGGAGAACCTATCAACCACCATAAGGATAAATGTATACCCCCTAGAGACTGGCAATTCTCCCAGAAAGTCGATAGATATATGAGACCAGGGCCGTTCTCCATTAGGCACAGGTTGAAGCAGGCCCACTGGGAGATGCCTGGGGGTCTTAGCACGGGGACAGATGGCACAAGCGGCAGTAAAAGCGGAGCAATCGGCTCTGAGCGTCAGCCACCAGAATAATTGAGAAAGAGACCATACCAGCTGATCCCTGCCGATGTGCCCAGCCGCCCTAGACGAGTGATAGGTTTCCAATAGGCGGGTACGGAATGGCTCATCCACAAAGCATTTACCAACTGGAGTCTCAGGTGGAGCCCTAGACTGAGATCCCAAAATATCCTCTCCCAGTGACGAAGTTATACTAGTGCGAATAGTAGCCATAATACGGTCGGGCTGAATAATAGGTACTGGTTCTTCCTCCCTATCAGTGTCCGACGCAAACTGTCGGGACAAGACGGGAGGTAAGATACTATAAAGTTAAACCGGGACAAAAAGAGTGCCCACCTGGCCTGTCGAGAAGACAACCTCTTAGCCTCAGAGAGATATGTCAGATTCTTGTGATCGGTAAGGATCAGTACTGGGTTCTTGGTACCTTCCAACAGGTGACGCCACTCCTTCAGTGCCAGAATAATGGCCAATAACTAACTGTCGCCAATCTCATAGTGGCTCTGTGCACTGGACAACTTAGAAAAAAACCCACAAGGTTTCAAGGTACCACCTCCCACAGGACGCTGGGAGAGTACTGCCCCAACCCCAACCTCAGAGGCGTCAACTTCCAAGGTAAATGGCAGGGAGGGATTGGGATGGGACAGCACTGGGGCAGACGCAAAGGCAGATTTTAAGGTCTCAAACGCATTTTCAGCAGCCTCGGACCACTGAGAGGGAGTAGCGCCCTTATGTGTCAAATCAGACAAAGGTTTCACAATTGTGGAAAAGTTACGTATGAATTTTCTGTAATAGTTGGCAAACCCTAGAAAGCGCTGAATCACTTTTAACCCTTTAGGGCGAGGCCATTGTAATACTGCTGCCAACTTATCCTGGTCCATAGCGATTCCATCTTTGGAGATTACGAACCCCAAAAATGGTATTTGAGACACATGGAATGCGCATTTTTCTAATTTACAAAACAGCTTATTCTCACAAAGTCGCAGCAAGACTTCCGTGACATCTTTAATATGTTGGGAGAGTATGGCGGAATGAATCAATATATCATCCAGATATACCACCACGCAGGACTGAAGCATGTCACGCAAGATATCGTTAATAAGCTCCTGGAATACCGCAGGTGCATTACATAAGCCAAAAGGCATTACCAGATATTCGTAGTGCCCAGTTCTGGTATTAAATGCCGTTTTCCACTCATCACCTTCTCTGATTCTAATTAGATTGTAGGCGGCCCGCAAATCAAGTTTAGTGAAGATAGAAGAGCCCTTCAATCTGTCAAATAACTCGGTAATGAGTGGAATAGAGTATGCGTTCTTGGGCATCAGCTTATTAAGCCCCCGATAATCAATACATGGCCTTAGTTCGCCACTTTTCTTTTTTACAAAGAAGAATCCGGCGCCAGCCGGAGAGGTAGATTTGCGAATAATTCCCCTCCTAAGAGCGTCCTCAATGTATTCCTCCATTTCCCTGTTCTCCTCGTATGACAGTGGGTAAGTGCGTCCTCTCGGAGGAACCGCACCTGGAGGCAAATCAATAGCGCAATCATAGGGTCTATGTTCGGGCAATGCGCTAGCCTCCCCCTTGCTGAATACGTCACTGAATTCCCCATATTCTACTGGCACAGCGGGAGAGGTACACATAATCTTGACAGGAAAAGACAGACAGTTCTTTTTACAATATTCGGACCAGGAACTAACCTCACATTTTTGCCAATCAAATTGAGGATTGTGCAGAAGTAACCATGGAAACCCCAAAATGACTGCATGGTGAGGTGAACGAATCATTTGAAACCGTACCTCCTCCTTGTGGAGTGCCCCAACAGACATAGAAATAGGAATGGTTTCCATCGTAATAAATGCGGGTTCCAATGGTCTGCCATCAATGGCCTCTACTGCCAAAGGAGACTCCTTTTTGCATAGAGGAATATTATGCAATGCAGCAAAAGACTGGTCCATAAAGCACCTGGCTGCACCAGAGTCTACCAGTGCCAATGTTTCTACGCCCTTGTCAGCCCAAAAGAATGCCACCTGGATGGTGGGTTTAACAGTATTCGGATCTAGGGACTGTTGCACACCACCTAGGGCCTGTCCCCCAAGGTACCCTAGGTGCGTGCGTTTCCCGGCCTCACCGGACAGTTGCGCAAAAGGTGCCCCTGTTTGCCACAATATAAACATAGGCCTTGCCTTTTACGAAAAGACCTCTCTTCTTTTGAGAGTCTAGTGAAACCCAGCTGCATTGGCTCTGCTGCCTCTCCTGGACGCTCAGTAGGAGAGGGTGGGTCAAAGGAACTGCCCTGCCCATGGTTTCTGGAACTTGCCCTTTTTGCCAACCGTCTCTCACGGATACGAGAGTCAATGAGCATTACATAATCAATGAATTCGTCCAGGTCACTAGGTACATCTCGAGCAGCTATTTCATCCTTAATTGGTTCAGAGAGCCCCTTAGCAAATGCTGCCAATAACGCCTCATCATTCCAGCCCACCTCCGTTGCCAGGGTCCGGAATTCTATCGCATAGTCGCCCAGTGTACGTTCGCCCTGCTGTATCTCCATTAGCCTTTTAGCAGCGGAGGCAGCTCTGCCAGGAACCTCAAACACATGGCGGAACTTTTTTAGAAACTCATTAAAGTTCAGTGCTTTGCCTGTTAGTAGCGATATCATGAATCCGACCTTGCTCCGGTCGTTAGGAAATGCCTGGGGCGTTAATTCCAAATAGATCTCCAACTGATTGATAAAGCCCCTGCATAAGGAAGGCTCGCCATCATATCTCAATGGTAACGGCGCCGCTGCCGTTAAGCCTCTGGCACAAGTAGGAGGAGCTAGAGGCGGATTATCCGGTGTCAAGACTGGGGAGACCACCGGATTCGGACTAGGCTTGTCTAGGTGTACCGTACGCTCAAGTAGGGTCTGTAGAGCCAGTGGCAATTGATCTAAGCGTTGCTCATGGACATCCATTCTCCAGTGGATGTTTTGTGTGTTACTTTCACCCTTACTGTCTGAGGTCATGGCCCGTTCGTACTGTAACGGTTTGTTTTGACACTCAGACCAGTAGGTAAAATAAAACAACGTTTATTGAATGAAAATAAGTACAAATGATCACCCTCTACAGGTGACAGCAGCAATTGCAAGTGACTACACAGTACACATAGATTCACTATAATGAATAGAAGGCACACTCAAAATGGTACAGATAATAGTGAACTGGTCCCTAAAGGGTAAATGAGAACAATCAGTCCGTCTCAGCTGTGGGGTTTGGCACGCCCGTATGGTGTAGTGATAAACTGAGCAAATGTGCACAGCACAGAGTTCATGCAATGGAGGATAGTTGGTGTTCAGTGACCATCATGAGCTTAGCAGAACAGTGATCCAAACATAGCCCCCGCGGGCGTTCCCAAAGAGACCACTGTGACTGCAAGTGCAAGAGTATTTAGCCCCCACGGGCGTAATCGGAGACTAGCCTGAGATGCGAAGCTGGCGTTTTAGCCCCACGGGCGTATAACCGGAGACCAAAGTGAGCACAACATGAGCCAATAGCCCCCACGGTATCACGGTGCCCGTGATTGGTGCTGTTCAGTGTCAGTCACTTGCTGAGTATCATGATTGGCTGTCTGTGATTAGCCCTCCTCACACAGCCTTTTTAAACCCAGGCTGAGCACTTCCAGGTTGCCCTTTCGTGGTGTTTCTGACTCCACTCTGCCTGACCTGCTTGTCAGGCTTCTGGGCCTGTTCCTGCTGTACTTGCTGATCCTGTGTTCCAGTGTTCCTGTATGCTAGTGTTCCTGTGTTCCAGAGTTCCAGTGTTCCTGTGTTCCAGCACCTCGTGGGTTAATCTTACTGAGTTCCAGTGTTCCTGTGTTCCAGCACCTCGCGGGTTAATCTTACTGAGTTCCTGAATCTCCTGCTCCAGCCGTCGCTCTGGCGACATTGTTCTTCTCGCTGCTGACCTTACTTTGTTGGGTTACTCCACTAAACCTGTTTGCGATATACATTGTTAGTCCCAGCGTGCGGACGCTGGTTTACTCCACTAAACCTGGTTGCGATATACATTGTTGGTCCCAGCGTGCGGACGCTGGTTTACTCCACTAAACCTGGTTGTGATATACATTGTTGGTCTCAGCGTGCGGACGCTGGTTTACTCCACTAAGCCTGGTTGCGATATACATTGTTGGTCCCAGCGTGCGGACGCTGGTTTACTCCACTAAGCCTGGTTGCGATATACATTGTTAGTCCCAGCGTGCGGACGCTGGTTTACTCCACTAAACCTGGTTGCGATATACATTGTTGGTCCCAGCGTGTGGACGCTGGTTTACTCCACTAAACTGGTTGCGAGATACATTATTGGCTCCAGCATGCGGACGCTGGTTTACTCCACTAACAGTACTGTGGTCAGTCGCTGTCCACTTCCTTGCAGTTGTCTGAGTATCCCTGGCAATAGACTCCTGCTGAGTAAGACCTCTATACTTATGCTCTATGCTGTCGTAGTCATCTGACAGCTGGTCTACTCGCTCAGGCTGCCCTGCCCGGTATTGGTGAGGCTGGTAGAACCTTGACGATACCATCCTGTAGGTTGCCTCACCCGGTATTGGCAGGGCCGGTAGAGCCTACTCCAGTACTCCTTTGGGCTGCCCTGCCCAGTATTGGTAAGGCCGGTAGAACCTTGTAATTCTCCATCTTTAAGGTTGCCTTACCCGGTATTGGCAGGGCCGGTAGAGCCTACATTCAGCATTCCGTAAGGGCTGCCTTGCCCGGTATTGGTAAGGCCGGTAGAACCGGTATATGTCATCTCACGGTTGCCTTACCCGGTATACGCAAGGCCGGTAGAGCCTGTCATTAAAACTGTCACTTGGGTTGCCTTGCCCGGTATTTAGGCAAGGCCGGTAGAACCTATTATATGTTATATTACTGTTGTATGTTATGTATGTTTACCCTACGGGGACTGCCTTTTACTTTTAATAAAGTTAAGTTATTTTACCAAACCTTAAGTCGGAGAGTCTTCAAATCCGTGACAGTACGAAAGGGCCATGACCTCAGACACTAAGAGTGACGGTAACGCACAGAATATCCATTGGAGGATGGATATGCACGAGCAACGTTTGGATCAGCTAGCGATTGCTATCCAAACTATTCTTGAACGCACGGTACTTGCGGATAAGTCCGGTGCTAACCCGGTGGTCCCGCCAATTCCGACACCGGAGAATGAGTCTAAGCCCTCAGGGGCCGCAGTCAAAGGGTTAACGGCTTCTGCACCCTTGCCGTTGAGATATGACGGGGACCCTCAATTATGCAGAGGGTTTATTAATCAGCTTGAAATATTTATAGAATTGACGGCACACGCATTTCCTAGTGATCGCAGCAAGGTTGGGTTCATGATATCCCTGCTGACTGGCAGAGCATTGGCCTGGGCCAACCCACTGTGGGAAAACGCTAAACCTTGCACAAAGAATTTCTGTGATTTTGTGCAATCCTTTCGGAGAGTATTTGAGCCTCCTGGTAGAACTACCATTTCTCATGGAGATACAACAGGGCAGGCGCACGGTTGGCGATTATGCCATTGAATTCCGCACCTTGGCAGCAGAGGTAGGGTGGAATAATGAGGCCCTGTTGGCAGCCTTTGCTCAAGGATTGAGTGACCAGATTAAAGATGAGATTGCAGCAAAAGAGTTACCTACTGACCTAGACGATTATATCGAATACGTGATTCTAATTGACTCCAGAATACGTGAAAGATTAACCGCCAGAGAGTGACGAGTACGGTTAAAGAATAATGGGTCCAGTAGCATATTTTGCCCACCCAACCCTCCCTCTGCATCCAAACCTAGTGAACCTATTTCGGAACCAAGTGAACCTATGCAGGTGGGTTTCACTAGGTTAACTAAGGAGCAGAGAAGGTATCGCAAGACACAAGGATTATGTCTGTACTGCGGTAAAGATGGTCACCTGTTAAGATCTTGTCCGGTACGTCCGGGAAACGAACACACCTAGGGTACCTTGGGGGACAGGCCCTAGGTGGTGTCCAATCGTCCCCATTGTTGGACACACTTAAACCCACCATACAGGTGGTATTGTCATGGGCACAATGCTCGGTTGAGGTTTTGGCCTTGGTTGATTCTGGTGCAGCTGGGTATTTTATGGACAATACCTTTGCTGAAATGCATGGGGTACCACGGATTCAGAGAGAAACCCCTCTTGCTATCGAAGCAATTGATGGCAGACCTTTGGAACCCGCCCAAGTTACTTTTGAAACGATGCCCTTGTCCATGACTATTGGGGCTCTTCACAAGGAAGAGCAGCAGTTCCAATTGATTAATTCTCCTCACCATGCCGTGATTTTGGGCTTTCCTTGGTTACAGTTGCACAACCCACAATTTGATTGGCAGAAATGTGAGATTGCTGCTTGGTCTCAGTTCTGTATGGATAAGTACGTTACCCATCCTGTTAAGGTCTTGTGCACCTCCCCTTCACTACCTGATGCCTACCAGCAGTTTAGCGACGTTTTCAGTAAGGGAGAGGCTGGCACCCTACCTCAGCACAGACCATACGATTGTCGCATAGAACTGAGTCCTGGAGCAGTACCACCGAGGGGACGCACGTATCCATTGTCTTGTGTAGAGAACCAAGCTATGGAGGAATATATATATATATATATAGCAGATGCCCTCAGTAGAGGGATCGTAAGGAAATCTACTTCTCCGGCCGGTGCCGGGTTCTTTTTTGTTAAGAAAAAAAGTGGCGAACTGCGACCTTGCATAGACTATAGTGGGCTGAATAAGCTGATGGCTAAAAATGCCTACCCAATACCACTCATCACCGAGCTGTTTGATAGACTTAAGGGGTCCTCGATTTTCACCAAATTGGACCTAAGGGCAGCCTACAATTTGATACGTATCAGAGCCGGTGATTAGTGGAAAACTGCCTTCAATACGAGATCTGGGCATTATGAATACCTGGTCATGCCATTTGGTCTATGTAATGCTCCTGCAGTATTTCAAGAACTGATCAATGACGTTCTTAGAGATATGTTACAATCTTGTGTTGTAGTCTATCTTGACGACATACTTATCCACTCCAAAGACCTGTCACAACACATCAAGGATGTGTCTGAAGTCTTGCTGCGCTTACGAAAAAATAAATTATTCTGTAAACTGGAGAAATGCGAGTTCCACAAAACCAGTGTACCGTTTCTGGGGTTTATAATTGGCAAAGACGGCATTGCCATGGATAAAGAGAAATTGACGGCAGTCTTACAATGGCCTAAACCCAAGAGCCTCAAAGCCATCCAACGATTTCTGGGCTTCGCCAATTATTACAGGAAGTTTATTAAAAACTTCTCCTCTATCGTGAAACCTCTGTCTGACCTCATGCACAAGGGCGCTAACCCATCCCTCTGGCCGGTGGCTGCTGAAGAGGCCTTTGAGAAGTTGAAGGTAGCCTTTGCTGAAGCGCCTGTGTTGTCCCACCCTAATCCAATACTCCCCTTTACTTTGGAAGTTGATGCCTCAGATATTGGGGTCGGGGTGGTGCTCTCTCAGCGACAGGTTAAAGGCGGTACACTCAGACCCTGTGGATTCTTTTCAAAAAAACTGACTAGTGCTCAAAGTCATTACGAGATTGGTGATCGAGAATTACTGGCCATTATCCTTGCTCTCAAAGAATGGCGTCATTTACTTGAAGGCACAAAAACACCCGTTTTGATTCTAACTGATCACAAGAATCTGACGTATCTTTCTGAGGCCAAGAGATTGTCTTCTCGCCAGGCCAGATGGGCACTGTTTCTATCCCGATTCAATTTCGTTGTATCATACCTGCCGGGATCAAAGAATGTTAGGGCTGATGCTCTGTCTAGACAATTTGAAGCAGAGGTTGACAGAGAAGAGGTACCAGCCCCTATCATTCAACCCGATCGAATATTGGCTACCATACGTACTAGTATTACTTCACCACTAGGGGAGGAGATTTTGGCTTCCCAAGCTTCTGCTCCTCATGAGACTCCAGTGGGCAAATGTTTTGTCGCTGAGCCATTCCGTACTCGATTACTTGAGACCTACCACTCCTTTAAGGCTGCGGGACATATTGGTAGGGATCAATTGTTCTGGTCTCTCTCTCAGCTATTTTGGTGGCCTTCTATGAGAGCAGATTGTGCCAATTTTACGAATGCCTGTGCCACCTGTGCCCGTGCCAAAACCCCTAGACATCTCCCTCTGGGCTTGTTTCAGCCGGTGCCTAATGGTGAACGCCCTTGGTCTCACGTCTCTATCGACTTTATGGGAGAATTGCCCAGGTCTAGAGGGTACTCCTTCATATTGATGGTGGTAGACAGGTTCTCTAAAATGGCACACTTCGTACCCCTCCGTGGCCTTCCTTCGGCCAAGGAACTGGCAATGGTATTCGCTCGAGAAGTATTTCAGTTACATGGAGTACCCAGGGTGCTGGTATCTGACAGGGGGAGCCAGTTTGTGTCCAGATTCTGGAGGGCATTTTGCAAACAGATGGGCATACAACTATCATTTTCCTCGGCATATCATCCCCAGACTAACGGGGCAGCTGAGAGGGCCAATCAAGAATTGGAACAATTTCTGCGATGTTTTGTGACTGACCATCATGATAATTGGGCCGACTTGTTGCCTTGGGCAGAGTTCGCCAGGAACTGAGAAGTTAATTCTTCCTCCGGGAGCTCTCCGTTTTTGATCAATTATGGGTTACAACCCTGTCTGCTCCCGGATTCCTTTCAATCACAGCAGATTCCAGCTCTGGATGAGCATATAGAGCAACTCCGTTCCACATGGGCACAAGTTCAGAGGGCATAGGGCCAGTCTTTTCAGGGACATCAGTGTCATGCCAATCGCAGAAGGCTTCCAGCGGTTTCCTTCCGAGTCGGGGATAGAGTATGGCTGTCCTCCAAGAATCTAAAGCTCAAGGTCCCATCTAATAAGCTGGCACCTCGATTCATTGGTCCGTACAAGATCATTCGCAAAATTAACCCTGTTTCCTATGCCTTGGAATTACCTGCTTCTATGCGCATTCATAATGTATTCCATGTGTCTCTCCTTAAACCTCTGGTTTGTAACCGTTATACTACCACTCCTGTGAGGCCAGGTCCTGTTGAAGTCGAGGGGCAGGAGGAGTATGAAGTACAAAACATTATTGATTCCCGCAGAGGTAGAGGAGGGGTACAGTACCTGGTGCATTTGGAAAGGTTATGGTCCTGAGGATCGTTCCTGGGTAGACAGTAAGGACCTTCATGCACCCAAGTTACTACGAATATTTCATGTCAAATACCCTCAGAAGCCTAGACCCTACTCTGGGAGAGGAGGTCTTTGAAAGGGGGGTACTATCACGGTGCCCGTGATTGGTGCTGTTCAGTGTCAGTCACTTGCTGAGTATCATGATTGGCTGTCTGTGATTAGCCCTCCTCACACAGCCTTTTTAAACCCAGGCTAAGCACTTCCAGGTTGCCCTTTCGTGGTGTTTCTGACTCCACTCTGCCTGACCTGCTTGTCAGGCTTTTGGGCCTGTTCCTGCTGTACTTGCTGATCCTGTGTTCCAGTGTTCCTGTATGCTAGTGTTCCTGTGTTCCAGAGTTCCAGTGTTCCTGTGTTCCAGCACCTCGTGGGTTAATCTTACTGCGTTCCAGTGTTCCTGTGTTCCAGCACCTCGCGGGTTAATCTTACTGAGTTCCTGAATCTCCTGCTCCAGCTGTCGCTCTGGCGACATTGTTCTTCTCGCTGCTGACCTTACTTTGTTGGTTTACTCCACTAAACCTGTTTGCGATATACATTGTTAGTCCCAGCGTGCGGACGCTGGTTTACTCCACTAAACCTGGTTGCGATATACATTGTTGGTCCCAGCGTGCGGACGCTGGTTTACTCCACTAAATCTGGTTACAATATACATTGTTGGTCTCAGTGTGCGGACGCTGGTTTACTCCACTAAACCTGGTTGCGATATACATTGTTGGTCTCAGCGTGCGGACGCTGGTTTACTCCACTAAGCCTGGTTGCGATATACATTGTTGGTCCCAGCGTGCGGACGCTGGTTTACTCCACTAAGCCTGGTTGCGATATACATTGTTGGTCCCAGCGTGCGGATGCTGGTTTACTCCACTAAACCTGGTTGCGATATACATTGTTGGTCCCAGCGTGTGGACGCTGGTTTACTCCACTAAACTGGTTGCGAGATACATTATTGGCTCCAGCGTGCGGACGCTGGTTTGCTCCACTAAACCTGGTTGCGATATACGTTGTTGGTCCCAGCGTGCGGACGCTGGTTTACTCCACTAAACCGGGTTACGATATACATTGTTGGTTCCAGCGTGTGGACGCTGGTTTGCTCCATTAAACCTGGTGGCGCTATTACCATTAGTCCCAACGTGCGGATGTTGGTTTGCTCCTGAACATCCAGTACTGTGGTCAGTCGCTGTCCACTTCCTTGCAGTTGTCTGAGTATCCCTGGCAATAGACTCCTGCTGAGTAAGACCTCAATACTTATGCTCTATGCTGTCTTAGTCATCTGACAGCTGGTCTACTCGCTCAGGCTGCCCTGCCCGGTATTGGTGAGGCCGGTAGAACCTTGACGATACCATCCTGTAGGTTGCCTCACCCGGTATTGGCAGGGCCGGTAGAGCCTACTCCAGTACTCCTTTGGGCTGCCCTGCCCGGTATTGGTAAGGCCGGTAGAACCTTGTAATTCACCATCTTTAAGGTTGCCTTACCCAGTATTGGCAGGGTCGGTAGAGACTACATTCAGCATTCCGTAAGGGCTGCCTTGCCCGGTATTGGTAAGGCCGGTAGAACCGGTATATGTCATCTCACGGTTGCCTTACCCGGTATACGCAAGGCCGGTAGAGCCTGTCATTAAAACTGTCACTTGGGTTGCCTTGCCCGGTATTTAGGCAAGGCCGGTAGAACCTATTATATGTAATATTACTGTTGTATGTTATGTATGTTTACCCTACGGGGACTGCCTTTAACTTTTAATAAAAGTTAAGTTATTTTACCAAACCTTAAGTCTGAGAGTCTTCAAATCCGTGACACACGGGCGTAGACCTTCGGATCCTGCAAGAGCTTGGAGCCTAACCTTGCTACCACTCAGATAGCCGCAATGGATACCTCCGGTAATTAACGTGATACCGAGAGCCTAGGGCGCCCAACCGGACCGACAGGACTTGACTACTCTGCACTTGTGAATCGGAGTCGCCGTCCAAGTTAGCGGCCAACTCAGCAGAAGTAGACTTATAAGGTAGAGGCTCTATGAATTGAATGGAGGTTCGGCAAGAGGGAAGCGGCACTGCAAGGGTTAAAGGGTACGTTTAAATCTCCCAGGCTCGGTATGGTAACTAAGCTCTGCAAGCGTATGGAGGCTCGGTACAAGGAGCACAGCTTATGCAAGTCATCAAGGAACTCTGCACTAGGAGATGGATTACACCGAAGTGTAATGGTCACACTGTGTCAGCACAGCACAGCAGGAGTCAGAATGTCGCGGCAGCGACAACAGGCAAACGCAGGTCGCTGGAACAGGCCGTGGTCGATCACGAAGCAGGAAGTCAGCCAGCCGGGTCGTAGCACGTAGGAGGTTCTCAGACAAGCCGGGTCGTAGCACGTAGGAGTTTCTCAGACAAGCCGGGTCGTAGCACGTAGGAGGTTCTCAGACAAGCTGGGTCAAACACGATCAGGAACACTGGAGCGTAGTCAGGACAGGCCAAAGTCGGTACACAGGAATCCGGATACAGGAACACAGCAAAAGCAAGACTGGCTCAGAAAGTCAGGTATAAAAAGGTCACCAGGGGGCGGGCCAAACTAACTCAGCAAATCAAAGTATGCCACAGATGAGAGTGACAGGAGGATCACAGGCACTGTGATACTCCTCCTACCTACTTCCTCCCTCTGAGCTGCTCCTCCTACTTCCTGTGGAGGGGTTTAAAAGGCTGACGTAGGCCTGACTCAGATGCCCTTGCGTTGTTGATCAAAGCAGTTCTGTTGCATTGGGCTCCGTGTATGACCTGGCTAGTCTTCCATCCATTCTAGTGCTGACCTGTGGCTTGTCTGACTATTCTTTTGCCTAACCCCTAATAGTGGATATCCAGTCTGGTGCGTACTATTGGCTCTGGCTGACTACCTGAACTGTGTATGACCCAGCTTGTCTGACTACCCCCTCTGGTGCTGACTAGTGGCTCTGTCTGACTATTCTTTTGTCTTTTCCCCTGGTGATCAGACACCCAATATAGTTCAGGCCTGGGGCTCTGGTAGACTTGCATACTGACTGCAGGCATGAGTCAGTTCGCTCCCTACTGACTGCAGGCGAGAGTCAGATTCACCCTTACTGGCTCCAGGTGTGAATCAGTGATATTTCCTTCTGACTGAAGGCTGAGTCAGACTCAGACTCAGCGACTCAAGATCCTGGGTTCCTGTGCCAGTTCCTGGTTCCAGCTGAGACTTCCAGTGGCTAAGGCCTAGTCTCCAGAGCAGTGGTATAGCATTGCAACCTATTATTTCTGGTAGCAGGCTTGCTGGCTATTACCCTGTGCTTATGCCGATTGTATAAATTGTATATATCCTGTTTATGTCATTTCTTAATAAACTGCATTAACTAAACCGTACTGACTCCCGATCTTCTCTGGATAACCGTGTCACCCCAATGCATGTTTCGGCCTTGTTGGGCCTCGTCAGAAGGGTGCAGCTGGCACTGAGAGCAAGGGGTTGTCACGGAGTGACTAGGAATTGAACACACTGACAAGTACAAATTAACTTATTATAAAACTTTATTAAGTAATATGAACAGCAAGAGATAAGGCAACAGGCAAATAGCAATAAATGACACACAGTAGTATGAAATAACACAAGTGGCAGTAGAAGTGGCACGACTTTCAGATGACAAAAGTGGCAGTGGATAGTGGCACACCTTCACGAGACCAGGTAGGAACCATGGAGGTGCTTCCTTACCCTTCACAGGACAGGTGGCCAGAAACGGAATGGCCCTGGGACTACACGGTTAATGTGAGGGCAGTGCAGAGCACTCCCAAACACAAAGTCAGCAAAAAAGAGTGGAGTAGACCAGTATCCCCACAGGGGATACACTAGGCGGTAGCCACATGGAGAAGGCTAGGCAACACAGGCCGGTACGGCCACGGGAGGTCAGATACACGGAATGACCGACAAGCGCCGCTTAACGGAAGCGAGCGCAAAGCGGAAGACACAAGACAGCAGGGAAACCAAACCGTAAACGGAATGGTCATGGAGCGCAATACAGAGGGATAACCAGGAGGCAGCCAAAGGTCAAAACCGGATTGGATAGTCAGACATCGTCAATGGTCGTAACCGGAACAGGAAGTCAGCCAAGTGAGGTGTAGTCAGACGAGCCAGGAGTCAGAACCGGAACGGGTAGTCAGACAAGCCAGGAGTCAGAACTGGAACTGGTAGTCAGACGTAGCCAGGTAATACACAGGAACGGTAATGCACCACACAGAAATAAGCTCAGGTACACCATGAAAGGGCACTGGAAATGACACAGGCTGAGGTTTAAAAACCCTGATGGGTAGGTGGAGCAATGACCTCATCAGAGTTGTGCCCTATAAGAATAGCGAATCGGCAAGAGCGACAGTTAGATAGTAAACAATGTCGCTCCAGGGCAATGTCAGTCACAGGCAATCACGGGCACCGTGATAGGGGTCCACATCTAGATTACCCTTCACTCTTAGGGAGATCCCCTAAGAGTATTCAAAGTAATCATACAAAATGTTAGAGGCTTCTGAGGATGAATAACAGCACAATGGCCTGTTCTACGGCTGGTCACTGCTCAGAAGCATCACGTTTTAGCTCTCTAGTGCCATTACAAAGGAGAAATTTCCACATACATATTAGGCTAATCCCGCCCAAAAGCGCGGTCCAGTTCCAAAATGACGGGCAAGTCCCCACTGCACGGGAACACCAGCAAACCCCCAGCGTACGTTTTGGCCTTGTTGGGCCTCATCAGGAGGGTGCAATCAGGGGTTAGCTGGTGTTCCCGTGCAGAGGGGACTTGCCCATCATTTTGGAACTGGACTGCCGTTTTGGGCAGGATTAGTCTAATATGTATGTGGAAATGTCTTCTCTGTAATGGCACTAGGGAGCTAAAACGTGATGCTTCTGAGCGGTGACTAGCCGTGGAACAGGCCATTATGCTGTTCGTCCTCAGAAGCCTCTCACCTTTTGTATACTTATTCTGCCATGCCCTGTTTTGTACTTTACATGATCTACGTGAATATTTATGTACTGTATGGATAACTTTACATGGGTAACCGATAACAGAATGTGTCTTATACGAGAAATATACATTAGGAAAGGAATCCCTGCCTTGAAGGGAATAAAAACTAGAAAGGCAGTGAAATGCATTAAACACTTTATATTATGCTACATTATTACATTATATACACAACAATTTTTTGGCAGTATAACCAATCCATGAATAACTGTGTAATCTGCATGTTCCACTGACTTAATATCAAAGAAGGTTGTTAACAATCAGCTCCTAATGGATGATACTGCAAAAAAAGATACATCAGAGTATGCTAAATATATAAAGCCTAAAGAAAAAACAGAGCACCAAATACACAGTGAAGGTGCAAAAGGACAATCCTACCCCCAGATATTCTTATAAAAAAAAAATCGGAACTAGTAACAACAACAAAATTGATGAATGGGATGCAGCTGGATAATAGACCAAACCACTTACTACAATACTGCCATAATCAACAAATCAATATACTGTTACAATATAAAAATAATAAGTAACCCCTTTTCCCTACCAAAAATATAAATGAAGAAAAAAAAATTCTAAACTTTTCGGTGGCTCTCCAAAAAACACAGTTACAATAGAAAAAACCTCACCGCCATACATGCAACATACGTGAAAAAATATAAATATAGCACTATGGACCTGCAATCATAGAAGCACTTAGAACAGATGCAACCTATAGACTGTGTTACTTGATGGCTGTAATGATACAATGAACCTTGTTAAGTAGTTTGTTCCGTAATAGTAAGTGATGAATGGGCCAATGACCTCAAGTCACCTCACTCCAGATCTCAATCAATGCAGCTCTATCTTATGGCTTTCCCCAAAATTTGCAGAATCTGTAGATGAAAGAGCGCAAAGAAAACATCTGATCTAAAAGTGGTGTTTATTTCAAATTGCTAAAAGACACATAAAAATGCACACTTACAGATGTGTAAAGATGTATTGTACACAAACTCTCATGAGCATCTGACGTTTATATTAGCGTTCTTCTCTCGTAATTAAACCTCCTGTTGGAAATGTGGCTCAGCTTATCCTCAGTCTCCCCCTTCTTTTTGGTCATATACAGACAATCTATTTTTGGGTGATTAGACTTGGTGTTTTTTGAGCCCTTATTCTAAGGTGTATATCAGGAGTAATAACTCTAAAGGAGACGTTCACGTCTGTTCTCTGAGTAAACTATAGTAACCTTGACCTCCAAAAACCCCACGTGTATCGCGGATAATTTGCCAGCTTTCGCAAGAGTATGTAGGCAAGCCTCCAATGTGGGCTTATATAGGTGTTCTAATTAACATATAAAATGCCAGTCTATTAAGTTACACAAGTATTTACAAATATTCCTTAAAACAATAAAAATACTCATAATTATCTCTAAAAGAGTTATATCTTAAACAGTGCAAAGAATATCCGAAGGTATTATTTAAGGAATAAAACACTTTCGATAGAATGTCTTAAAAAACCATATCAAACTAAAACACATTATATTACATAAAAATGACCTTTTCTTCCTATGTAATTAATTATTATCCTCATCTACAGATTATGCTAAATATATACATATTCAGATATAGTTTAAATGCATATATATACATACACACTCCCGGTTATGTATTCAGAAACTCTTACTTGCTCTTGTAGTTCACTGCTCCTGCTCTGCACTGTGTCTTTCTCCTGCAAAGCATGTGAGTAGCGCATGGACAGCTCATATTGTTCATCCTTCAGTTTGCTCAGCAGCTGGCTCTGAGCATCCATCTCTCTGCGTAATCGCTGGTTATCATGCTCCATGCTTCGCACTGACTCTCCCTCCTCTTTAAGCTGTTGCTGCTTTTCCCGCATTTTACGGAGGTGGTGCATGAGAGACCCTTTAACTTGTTTCTCCTGCATCAGTTCCTCCTGAAGACTACTCAGGGTGTGCATCAGGAAGACACTTAGCTGATTAATATCTATTAGTTCTGTGGAAGAGACACTGGATTAGGAAGGAATGGTTTCAGTGAATGCATCACGTTACCAAACATAAATAGAAAGGGAACAAGCAAGGGTGTATCTCCTAAGATAAATAAATACAAAATTAGCAAAGGATGAGCTAGAACAGGGGTGGCTTCCTCCATCCTTTCTCTTTAAAAATAAAACATATCCCTTCCCCTCTGGAGGCTCATGCACAGAGAGAAGAAGTCTAACTCAGCCAAGGGATGATATTTATCCCCAAATGAAACCTTTTTACTTGCAAACATGAAGTAGCCAATCAGGGCACAGCACACTGTATAAACAGATTTGTGAAGCAACCCTTAGTGGTGTTAATATTTACTGTTCCCAGACAAATCTATGCATGTTTCCATAGTACCTCCCAGTGACTTTGGGAAAATAGTTTGAGAATCAGGGATAATGAATAATACCCAACTGAGGGTTGCATTTATGCAGTGTGTTGTGTTCAACATACATTCCAATGTTTCACATGGCCATTGAGGGACACTTTTGTTTTAGGTGGTTTTGTTGGGGGCATGGCTGGTGGACAAGGCATTAATGATAATGTTTAGGTTATATCATCACCTATTGATATCTATTTGTGCAACTAAGACCAAAGTACTTTACTTATACAGACTAATGTATAAATACATACACTGAAGTTTAAACAAACACTGAGATGTGTTTTATTGCAGTTGAGCAACGTGATACACTAAAAAAGAGGGACTCCAGGGTGGGAAAGAGGAACAGATGGATTTGGGTGTCAAAGAGAGACACTTGGGAGGTATGGTTCAAGTTGGCTACTTCATGTTTGCAAAAAAAAAAAAAAAAAAAAGTTTAATTTCTGGATAAATGTTATCTACTGGCTGCAAATTTAACAGTGCAGAAGACAAGCCATGCCCATCAATGACTGGAAGCATGTGCAGGCAGTCAGAGTACAAGAGGGAAAAGATTCTTCCAACAAATGCAACTTCACCTTCTCACCTTCCTGATAGTGAATCCAAGCCAGTTGTACATTAATAAAGTGCTGGTTTTGCAGTGAGTAGGCTTTCCAGTATCTCACCACCACAACCATTTCCATCCCCAATATGTAAAAGGACAACAGTACAACTTCCCGGTTAGATGGGAATGCAGTTGATAAAGAACCCAAGCAGCAGATTTCACAGAAGCTTGCACAAAATTTTTTGAGGAGCTTTGCTTTGCTTCCTCTCTCCCTCTTAATTATGTTAAAGGAATAGCTAGTGAACATGTGGCTCACCAGCCTTTGTTCCACTACAACACCCATAATCCTCATTCAGCCATTTCCTGGCTAAAGATGATGGCTTTTGTAGTCCCATCCGATTCCTCCTGCTCTTTGGGCTTGTGCTGGAAGAAGTACCCAGCATGTAATGGAAGTGTATAAACATCTCTGAGTTCGATATTAGTGTATATTACTGACCTAAACTGAAATTGTATGCAGATTTGCATACATTTCCTGTATGCTTAGCATTACACTATGAGTTAGTTGTGTATATTTGTTAATAAAATTGATCACAGTGTGTACATAAGTGTGTGCGTATGTGTGTGTTAGAATGGGTCATTGTGTATATATGCGAGTGTGTGTGTATGACTCTATTTTCCAACTTTCCCCATTTCCAGGGACAGTCCATTGTTCTAAAATAACATTTCAAACCCATAATCTATATGCTTATAATTTAAAGTTAAATAGGTTAAGAGCTTCTCCCTTGTTGTTATTGCTTATTATTTAGTATTATTTATTGAGCACCAAAATATTCTGCCACACTGTACAAAATGGGGAGAGAGAATGTACACGAAATACATAAATAGATTGAAACAAATAGTAGTGGGGAGCCCTGCTCATGTAAGCTTTCAGTCTAGTTGTGAGGGTACACAAATGATACAAGGTAAATAAAGATTTCACGCAATATATATGTGCAATCCTGCTGTAGAAGTGCAGTTTTAAGTATTTTGTATTATGTTTTCTGTTGTCGTAACACTGTGCAATACTATAGACCTCTTGTGAGATTCGGCCATATGAGAACACAGGAGAAGAGTGCCAAGTGTAACATAACATACTAACATAGCTGATCATCAAGTTCAAACTTTGCTTTATCTGATTCAGAGGGAGGCAAAAAACATTAACGCCATTTTCATATAGGTAGAAAAAATTCCTTCCTGACTTCAAAAGGCAATCAGATACCTCTAAGGATCAAAATCACATACATTAGGGTTGCCACCTTGCCAGTTTTGACCAAGACAGTCTGGTTTTGGGCTCCTCTGTCCAGTTTTATCAACATTGTAAGAGTTTCAGATTTGAAACCCAAAGAGATTCAGTTTCAAGCCCTTCTACTTCAATTGGTTAGAGCATAGATCTGTCACCAGAGCACTAATTCATATTAGCTAGGCGTGCAGCTGCCTGCTAATTTAAATTGAGTTTTTAACCCTTTGAAGGCTTAAAAAAGGCCTGCAGGGCATAAATGAAGCTTCACATTAGAAAGAATTATAAAATAACACACTTCTTAATGGGGCAGCCTTGCCAGACGCCTTCTGCCGAGGAAATTGTGTGATGCATGTGCCCCTCTGTGTTCCACAGCTGAATACACTTCCCCGACCATTATAGCTCCTTCTAAGCAAACACTCCCTTCTACTCTGATGCCTCAGCGATAGCTCACAACTTGCTCCTTACTAAGGTGGATTTGGAGGAGTTGATTGCTGACCTTGTTTCCAAGGAGGATTTTAAAACACTTATGGAGGATATAAAGCTTACTGTCCATACTGAATTGGCGGTGGTAAGGGAAGACCTAACACAATTAGGCATCAGAGTGGCTCATCTGGAGGATGAAAGAGGTGTGGAGGCAGATTACAACATAGGTCTGGAACAGAGGATTCTCCAGCAAGAAGACACCTTTTCCAAACTTACCCTAAGATTGGATGATATTGATAACCTTGAAAGAAGGTGCAGAGTGAAAGACTTGCCTGAATTAATTCATAGTAACATAGTAAATTAAGTTGAATAAAGACACAAGTCTATCAAATTCAACCTTTGCCTCATACCCTAGTGACATTTGAATTGTATAGTTATCCTGCTACCAAATAAGTTAGTCATTTATCAGACCTCCCTGATTTACTTACTAATATTCAGTATAACCCTGTGTGTAGCTAATCTTCTCTTAAATGTTTCCATTGTATCTGCCATAACCACCTCCTTGGGCAAGGAATTCCACAATTTAACAAAAAACCCTTCCTCTGCTGAAGTCTAAACCTCCTTTCCTCTAGTCTCAAGGGGTGTCCCCTGGTCACGTGATCAGGCCTTGGAATGAATAGCTCACCACAGAGATCCTTGTATTGACCTCTCATATACTTGTACAATGAGATAAGATCTCCTCTTAGTCATCTTTTCTCTAGAGTATATGAACTAAGTTTGTCTAGTCAAGTCCTCCATTCCCTTAATTAATTTTGTTGCTCTTCTTTGTACCCTCTCCAGTTCTAATACATCCTTTTTCAGAACTGGTGCCCAAAACTGTACTGCATATTCAAGGTGAGGTCTTACCTATGATTTGTACAATGGCAAAATTGTTATCCACTCTTGCTTCAATACCCCTTTTTATGCAAGACAGGATTTTGTTTGCTTTTGCTACTGCTATTTAACACTGGTCACGGTTTCCAAGTTTGTAGTTTACAAGGCTACCCAGGTCTTTCTCTAGCAAGGAGTCCCCTAAAATGATTCCATTAATTTCATAAGTAGAATCTAGAAGAGCTCAAAAGCGCAGCACACATAACAAGAGAAAAGAGATGAAACAGTGTATCTAAGTGTAGCAATTTAATAATAAGGATAAAAACAATAATAAAATCAATATGCACTCACAAAAGCCCTTCTTGGGCTGAAGGCACATCAAACGGGTACTCTCTCCCTGGTAGCCTCGATCTGTGTCCTCCTGGCTCGCCTTATGGTTGGATCTCAATGATGTCCTTAGTACTTGATGTCGTTAGATAGTAGGAATAAAATGTTTATGCCTCTAGGTGTTACAAAGTATCCTTCACTAAGGAAATGTCTATCTGACTGAGGCTTTGTGAGTGTTCGTGATGGAGCGAGTAACAACCTCGTGGAGAGGCTCGTAACAAAACGTACAGAACAGGCTAGGACCAATAAGGGGCGGAGGAAACTCACAGTGGGGGTGGAGGAGTCCCAGTGTAGTGTGGGCAGTCCAAACTGCCGGAACCCAAACGTTTTCGCAGACTCTCTGTCTGCTTTCTCAAGGGTGTGATAGAAAACTTTTCTATCACACCCTTGAGACAGAGACAGAGGGTTCTGGCAGTTTGGACTGCCCACACTACACCGGGACTCCTCCACGCCCCTGTGAGTTTCCTCCGCCCCTTATTGGTCCTAGCCTGTTCTGTAAATTTTGCTATTTAAGAGAACCCGCACTGTGTATGACCCAGATAAGTACGAGAACCCTCTCTGTGTATGACCCAGCTAAGTACGAGAACCCTCTCTGTGTATGACCCAGTGATCACGAGTATCCCTTACCGTGATCAATTTGTGCTATTGGCTTAAGACAGACCACTGTTGTGGACAGAGGGTCTGATTGGTGACTGCAGGAGTGAGTCAAAAGGTCTCGATATATTGACTGCAGGCGTGAGTCACATGGTCTCGTGTGGTGGGTGCAGGCGTGAGCCACAGGGTCTTTATATGTGACTGCAGGAGTGGGTCACAGGGGTTCAATATAGTGACTGCAGGCAGAGTCATAGGGTCTGGTGTAGTGACTGCAGGCGTGAGTCACAGGGTCTTGTGTGGTGGCTGCAGGCGTGAGCCACAGGGTCTTTAAATGTGACTGCAGGAGTGAGTCACAGGGGTTCAATATAGTGACTGCAGGCAGAGTCACAGGGTCTCTTAGCGGTGACTGCAGGCGTGGGTCACCGGGTTGCTGCAAAGGTGTGGTGTTGCTGGTTCGACTGATTGCAGGCGTGGGTCAGTTCTCCAGTCCAGCAGTCCTTGTGTTCCTGTTCATCGGCTCAAGATTGCTGAGCCAGTGTTCACAGTGGTCGCCTGTTCCAGTGTTCCAGTCGACGGATCAAGAGTTGGCATTCCTGTATCCTGCTGAGACTAACAGGGGCTTCGGTCCAGTCTCTCGCATTGTGGTCTAGTGAGAGGCCTACTATGTCTGGTAGTAGTGTCGCCAGCCAGTAACCCTTTGCTTGTTGTACCACTTATTTATTGCTGTGATTTATTCTAATAAATATTTTGCATTATATTACCGTACTGAGTTCTGAGCATTCCTGGGTGCCCGTGACAGTACGCAAGGGCCATGAGCTCTGAAGGTGATGGCGGTGCGATTTTCCAAACCATCCTGGATAGGATGGAGACACTGGGCATTATGAGTATCTGATGATGCCTTTTGGCTTGTGTAATGCTCCAGGAACTGATTAATGATGTTCTGAGAGAGCTCCTGCAGAGTTGTGTGGTGGTATATCTGGACAATATCCTCATCCATTCCCCGACTCTGGAGAAGCATCAAGCAGATGTTTCAAGGGTGTTAAGTCTGCTACGGGAGAATAAGCTCTTTTGCAAGTTGGAGAAATGCGAGTTTTACAAGCCGCAAGTGACGTTCTTGGGTTATATCATTTCTGCCGCTGGATTCGCCATGGATCCTTTGAAGTTGTTGGCAGTTCTTAATTGGCCTCGTCCTATGGGCCTTAAGGCAATCCAGAGGTTCCTGGAATTCACCAATTATTATCGAAAATGTATCAAAAATTTTTCTTCCATTGTCAAACCCCTTACGGAAATGACTTGCAAAGGGGCTAAAACCACTGAGTGGTCTCAAGAAGCGATTGATGCATTCGACAACTTAAAGAAGGCTTTTGCTACTGCCCCAATTTTGGTTCGTTCTGACCCCTCCTTACCGTTTACACTGGAGGTGGATGCCTCAGAGATAGGCGTGGGTGCCTTGTTGTCACAGCTCTCTGCTCCAGGAGAAGCCCTTCGCCCCATGTGGTATTTCTCGAGGAAGTTGTCTAAAGCAGAGAGACTGTACCAGATTGGTGACAGAGAGTTATTGGCAATTGTGTTGGCCTTAAAGGAGTGGAGACATCTGTTGGAAGGTACGAAAACTCCCATTTTGATTTATAATAATAATAATAATAATAATAATAATAATTTGTGATTTTTATAGCGCTTTTCTCCCTGTGAGACTCAAAGCGCTTTACAATTCTATAAACAGACATAAAATGTAGAGTTCCTTATGGTCACATGAGGTGACTGAATGCCTGATAAAAGAGATGGGTCTTTAGCTTTTTTTTAAAAGTCTGTAGTGATGGTGTCTCTCTGATTGAGGGTGGTAAAGAGTTCCAGAATGTGGGGGCAGCATGGCTGAATGCCCGGGAACCTGAGGTTGTCTTTATTCTGGGCACTGACAGGAGGGATCTGTTGGCTGACCGCAGTGAGCGGGATTGAATATAGGGTGTCAGGAGCTCTTTCAGGTACTGTGGGCCTTGATTATTTAAGGCTTTGAAGGTCAGCAGGCCAATTTTAAAATATGTTCGCCATTTAATTGGAAGCCAATGCAGGGAGTGGAGAACAGGTGTTATGCGGCATGAGGGAGTTTTATTGGTCAGTAGTCTGGCTGCTGCATTTTGTACTGTTTGTAGGCGATGGAGTTCTTTTTCTGGGAGGCCCAAGTAGAGTGCATTACAGTGATCTAGACGAGAAGACACAAATGCATGGACTAATGTTGGCATATCATCTGGTGGAATTAAGTGTTGTATCCTGGCTATGTTTCTCAGATGAAAGAAGGCCGATTTTATTACAGAAGAGATCTGCTGTTTAAATGACAGTCCAGAGTCAATCATCACTCCGAGACTTCGTACCTCTGTTGAACTAATGAGTTCAGAGCCTCCAAGTTCCAGGCCAGTTGGGTGATCCTGAGATATTCTTGTTGCCCGGGGTCCCCTCACCAAGAGTAACTCTGTTTTGTCAGGGTTCACTTTAAGCCAACTAGCATTCATCCACTCTAAGAGGTCTGCTAAGCAACTGTTGATGAGGCATGTTGGGTCTTTAGTATCTGGAGCAAAGGAGAAGTAGAGTTGTGTGTCATCTGCGTAACCATGATATCTTAGGCCGTGTCTTCTGATGATGTCTCCCAGTGGTAGTAAGTAAATTGCAAATAGCATAGGAGACAAGATGGAACCTTGTGGAACTCCGCAGGCTAATTCTGTTGGTGCCGATGAGCAAGATCCTGATGTTACTCTCTGTGATCTACCAGTGAGGAAAGATTTAAACCAGTTAAGAACTGTGCCTCCTAGACCACAGATGTGCTGCAAGCGCGCTATTAAAATCCCATGGTCAATGGTGTCAAATGCAGCTGAAAGATCCAGGAGGATTAGGATGGAGTAATCACCTTTGTCTCTTGCCAAAAGGAGATCATTTAGCACTCGGACTAGCGCTGTTTCCGTGCTGTGGCGGCATCTGAAACCTGACTGGAAAGGATCAAAGATGTTATAGCTTGATAGATGGGCCTCCAGTTGAGTTGCCACTACTTTTTCAATGATTTTCCCCAGAAATGGAAGGTTGGATACTGGTCTGTAATTTGCTATGCAGTCTGGGTCTAGTGAGGGTTTCTTTAGGAGGGGTTTTACCACTGCTTGTTTTAGAGGATCTGGGAAGATTCCAGTTTTTAGTGAACACTCCACTATTTTTGTGAGGGCTGGGGCAAGGGTTTCAGTACATGCAGATATAAGACGAGTTGGGGCAGGGTCTAAGTCACACGTAGTGGGGCGCAACTTTTGCATGGTTCTTTTAACTTCCTCTATATCCACATTTGTAAAAGTAGACCATAAACTGGGGGAATCTGGTCTTACACTGTAGTAGTTCTGGTGGGTAACTGGTTGGCCTGCTGTGATGGAGGCTCGGATGGAGGAAATCTGGTCTCTGAAGAAGATTGCAAATTCTTCACACTTATCTTGAGAAAAGTTGTTGGGTATATGCATGCATGCTGGTTTGCAGAGCCTTTCTACTGTGCGAAACAGTTGCCTGGGTCTGTTGCGGGAAAGTGTGATTTCGCGTGACAAAAATGAGGATTTTTTCTGAGTTATCTTAACTTGATATTCATTTAAGTGATTGATAAGAGCAACTTTGTCCTCTGGGTCACGTGTCCTGCGCCACCTTCTCTCGAGTTTACGGCCTGTTCTCTTCAATTCTCTGATGGTGCTATCAAACCAAGGTGCATTATTGTGAGTTTTGATAGTGCATATGCGTGATGGTGCAATGCTTTCTAGGGTGTCCCTTATGGTTTTGTTGTAGAGTTGGACTAAGGAGCCAGGGTCTTCACAGGTGTCCATCAGTTTACTTAGATCCGTATTTGATGTTACTTCTAGTGGGGTCACCCCTTTTAATGAGCGGTGTTTGACCAGGTTCTGAGGCTGTGGTTTGGCTGATTGTGATCCAATGGAAAAGTGTATGGAGTGGTGGTCTGACCATACAACTGGATTTACAGTTACTGGCGACACTTCTAGTCCACACTGGAACACTAGATCAAGTGTATGACCTTTTCTGTGGGTGGAAGTGGCAACTATTTGTATGAAACCGAGTGCACTCATCAGGCTGAGGAGGTCCTGCCCCAGTTGGGATAGTGTGTCATCAATCCAAGTGTTGAAGTCTCCCAATATAATCCATCTAGGATGTTCAAGGATTAAACCAGTCAAAAGGTCTGAGAGCTCTTGAAGAAATCTCTTCCCATCTCCTGGGGGTCTGTATATTAACAGTATCCGAAATCCTCTATCTATTGAGATGCTAGCAGCTACACATTCAAAAGATTGGGGTGTGTGGACTGATATTGGCCTGGGGTTTAAGGATGATTTGACACAAATCATTACTCCACCTCCCTTGCGTTCTTGTCTCGGTCGGTGGAACACTGTATAGTTGCCTGGAACAGCTGCTGCTAGGATAGGCCCCGCATTGTCATCTAGCCAAGATTCTGTAATGCACACTAATTCACATGTTTCAATAAGGTTGGCGATAATAGCTGTTTTGTTCTTTATTGATCTGGCATTGCACAGGATTGATCTGATAGGACAGTCTTGGGGTTCTGAGTTCTTGCTCTGTACTTTGGAAACAATGCATCTTCTTATGGGGATCACACAAAGAGGTTTCCTTGATTTGAATGTGCGCTTTTTGTGGCTTCTGGATTGAATCACTTCAATTGGGTTTGCAGGTAGAAGTGGCGGAGTGGCTATGAGAGTGTCAGGAGATTGAGCTTTAAGTTTTGATTTTCCACCACGGCAGCCCCTGTGAGTGCCTTTGAAGATGCCAAGCGATTTTAAGGTAACCACTTGTGAGGGGCTGAGCAGAGAGACCACTTTTTGGGGTTGTAGGGAAAACAGATATGAGGCAGAATAGGTGATCATTCCCTCAGCAGTGAGGGGGTTAAAATAGCCTCTGAGTTTTACAGGGATGTCAGCTGTGGGGGATGATCACATTGTCCTGTTCTTTAGGATGCAGGCAAGTGTGAGGTGTGGAATTTTACACTTCAGGATGCTTTGTAGATAACAGATAAGAAAGCATGCGTGTAGGTCAGATTGCAGTTTCAAATATGTTTCAGTGAAATATATAGTTGACATTTTCTCTTTTTGTTTCTTTGGGTTCATTTTCGTCAATAAGTTTTCACAGTGTAGAAATTAAATCTGAGTATTGCTGAATAGATGATTAAATCCAAAACCCAATTAACTGGAGGTGAGTATAGGTGATCATTCCCTCAGCATTCATAGGGATAAAATAGCATCTAACTTTTGCAGGGATGTCAGCTGTGGGTGATGGTCACGTTGTCGCTGTATATCTCAGTGTTATAATGCCATTCGTTGAATTTTGGTAAGTCCAGGTATGTGGAATGTGGAGTAGAGCTTGGTCCTTGGAATATTTTTGGTGAATTTTGAAAGCAAGGAGGTTATAATGAAGATAATTCCTGGAGAGGTCAGGAGCATGAGAAAAGTGTGGCAGCCAGCAGGGGCTCCTGTTTTATGATTTTGACGGATCATAAAAATTTGATTTATCTGTCTGAAGCTAAGCGCTTATCCGCAAGACAGGCTCGATGGGCACTATTTCTGTCTCGTTTTAACTTTGTGGTTTCGTACCTTCCTGGATCTAAAAGCATTCGGGCTGATGCATTATCTCGCCAGTTTTGCTCTCCCTTGAGGAAGGAGGATCTGCCCTCTCCGGTCATTCTTCATATTTTGGCTATGATCCGTACTTGCATTACTTCTCCTTTGGGTGAGGAGATTTTGGCTGCTCAGGCTGCCGCCCCAATTGAGAGACCTGAGGTTCGTTGCTTTGTGCCAGAGCAATTTCATATTCAGTTGCTTGAGACTTGTCAAGCCTCAAAAATTGCTGGGCATATTGGTCGAGACCAGTTGATTTGGTCTTTGTCACGAGTTTTCTGGTGGCCAAGTTTAAGGGCCGATTGTGCTGCTTTTACGGCAGCTTGCACCACGTGTGCTCAATACAAATCTCCCAGACAGCTGCCTGTGGGTCTGCTTCAACCAGTGGCCAATGGGGAACGCCCCTGGTCACATTTATCAATTGATTTCATGGTTGAACTTCCATGCTCCATGGGATGTACAGTGATTTTGATGATAGTGGACAAGTTTTCGAAGATGGCTCATTTTGTGCCACTTAAGGGATTACCTTCCGCCAGGGAATTGGCTGTGATCTTTGCCAGAGAAGTCTTCCATTTACATGGTATCCTGAAGGTTATTGTGTCTGACAGAGGAAGTCAGTTTGTGGCTTGGTTTTGGAGACAGTTTTGTGCTCAAATTGCTATTCAATTGGCGTTCTCCTCCACGTATCACCCGCAATCTAATGGAGTGGCAAAGCGAGCCAATCAAGCCTTAGAGCAGTTTCTCCAATGCTACATTTCTGACCATCAAGACAATTGGGCTGAGTTGTTGCCGTGGGCAGAGTTTGCTCGAAACTGTGTGGTAAACTCCTCGACTAGAAGTTCCCCATTTTTGATTAATTATGGGTTCCAACCCTCAGTGTTGCCCGAGAATTTTCAAGCGCAATCCATGCTGGCTCTGGATTTGCATTTACGAGCCCTCCGGTCTTCCTGGGTAAAGGTGGAGCAAACCTTCCGTGGGTACATGTTGCGGAAAAAACAGCAGGCGGATCGTAGAAGGCTGCCGGCTCCCCACTTTCAAGTAGGAGACAGAGTGTGGCTGTCTTCCCGTAATCTGAACCTGAAAGTTCCATGTGGCAAGTTGGCTCCTAGATTCATTGGGCCATTCCGTGTATTACGTAAGATTAATCCAGTTGCTTACGCTTTGGAGTTGCCAGCCAGTATGTAAATTCACAATGTGTTCCATATGTCTCTGCTTAAGCCCTTGGTCTGCAACCGGTACACGACTGTTCCTGTTCAACCTGCTCCTGTGAGAGTTGCAGCTCACGAGGAATTTGAAGTACAAAACATTATGGACTCCCGGTTGGTTCAAGGGCGCTTACAGTATTTGATCCATTGTAAGGGATTTGGTCCAGAGGAGCGTTCCTGGATTTCAGCTGATGATGTTCACGCTCCTGTTTTGGTACGCAGATTCCATGTGAAGTTCCCTGACAAACCTCGGCCGGTTCCGCGTAGGAGGAGCCTTTGAGGGGGAGGTACTGTTACAGTTTACAGCTTACCTTGTTTGCAGCAGCATCTACAGGCGCTAGGCTTCTAGCATGCAGCAGGCCTCTGTTTTATCTGTTTGTTTCCCGTAGTCTCCACCTACCTACTTCCTCCCTCTGAGCTGCTCCTCCTACTTCCTGTGGAGGGGTTTAAAAGGCAGACTGAGTCCTGACTCAGTCGCCCTTGCGTTGTTGTTATTAGGTGAAGTACTTGGGCTCTGTGTATGACCTGGTTAGCTACGAAAATCCACTCTGTGTATGACCTGGCTATTTATGAGAACCCGCACTGTGTATGACCCAGCTAAGTAAGAGAACCCTTTCTGTGTATGACCCAGATAAGTACGAGAACCCTCTCTGTGTATGACCCAGTGATCACGAGTATCCATTACCGTGATCAATTTGTGCTATTGGCTTAAGACAGACCACTGTTGTGGACAGAGGGTCTGATTGGTGACTGCAGGCGTGAGTCACAGGGTCTCGATATAGTGACTGCAGGCAGAGTCACAGGGTCTGGTGTAGTGACTGCAGGCGTGAGTCACATGGTCTTGTGTGGTGGCTGCAGGCGTGAGCCACAGGGTCCTTAAATGTGACTGCAGGAGTGAGTCACAGGGGTTCAATATAGTGACTGCAGGCAGAGTCACAGGGTCTCTTAGCGGTGACTGCAGGCGTGGGTCACCGGGTTGCTGCAAAGGTGTGGTGTTGCTGGTTTGACTGATTGCAGGGGTGGGTCAGTTCTCCAGTCCAGCAGTCCTTGTGTTCCTGTTCATCGGATCAAGATTGCTGAGCCAGTGTTCACAGTGGTCGCCTGTTCCAGTGTTCCAGTCGACGGATCAAGAGTTGGCGTTCCTGTATCATACTGAGACTAACAGGGGCTTCGGCCCAGTCTCTCGCATTGTGGTCTAGCGAGAGGCCTACTATTTCAAGTAGTAGTGTTGCCAGCTAGTAACCCTTTGCTTGTTGTACCACTTATTTATTGCTGTGATTTATTCTAATAAATATTTTGCATTATATTACCGTACTGAGTTCTGAGCATTCCTGGGTGCCCGTGACAGGCGAGCCAGGACACAGATGGAGGCTACCAGGGTGAGAGTACTCGTTTGATGTGCCTTCAGCCCAAGAAGGGCTTTTTTGAGTGCATATTGATTTTATTATTGTTTTTATCCTTATTATTAAATTGCTACACTTAGATACACTGTTTCATCTCTTTTCTCTTGTTATGTGCGCTGAGCTTTTGAGCTCTTCCAGATTCTGCTTTCACTACAGTGGACAAGGCCACTAGAGATCTTTTCCATCATCATCATTAATATTTGCTTCATCTTTCATTTTCATCCATCATTTCATCCCATTTTTTTTAACTATTCCATCACTCCATCCTCATTCATTTTGGGCTAAGCACTTTTCAATTATTATTGACTATATTTACATTTTTTCAGATTTTATCATCATTCAGAGCCCTACTAAGTCTGACTTGCATCTGTTTTTTTTAACTCAATTATTGTCTTTTTTTTTTTTCTCTTACACTTAGGTTACCTCTTTTTATGTTTCTATTATTAATTTAATGCTTTTATCACTTTATTGCATTTATCTCGTTGTTCTTAGTTAGACTGCACGACTAGGAGCGCTCTCCCCCAGAGACTATTTTTTCCTATCAATTTCATAAGTAGCCTTGGTATATTTTTCTTCCCAAACGCATGAATTTACACTTTCCCACATAAACCTTCATATTCCATTTGTTTGCCCAATTTGCCATTTTATGTAAATCTCTCTGTAGAAAGCAAATATCCTGTTCAGAATAAATTACCCTGTATAAATTAGTGTCATCTACAAATATAGATATTTTGCTTTCTATATCTATTTGCAGGTCATTCATAAACAAGTTAAAAAGCAGTGGACCTAATACTGAACCCTGAAGCACTCCACTCTCAACTTTAACTGTATTGGAGAATTGTCCATTTACAACCACACACTGATCCCTATCCTTCAACCAGTTTTTATCCAATTGCAAAGGTTATCACATTGCCTCAATTTCCTTATTTTATACCCTAACCTGTGTGGCACGGTATCAAATGCCTTTGCAAAATCTACATATACTACATCAACCTTACCATTATCCAGGTTGCCACTTACTTCCTCATAGAAGCTGAAAAGCTTAGCTTGGCATGATCTATTCCTTATAAAACCATCTTGAGTCCTGCTAATGATCTTATTTTTTGTGTTGTAATCCTGAATATTATCCCTTGTAGAAGTTTCCCACTACAGAGGTCAAACTCACAGGTTTATAATTCCCAGGTTTACTTGCCTTCTTAAATAGAGGCACTACATTGGCTCTTCGCCAATCTTGTGGCACTGAGCCTGTGGTGAGAGAATCTTTAAAGAGTAAATATAGGGGTCTTGCTAACACTGCATAGAGTTTCTGAACAACCCATGGCTGTATACCATCAGGACCCGGTGCTTTGTCAGTTTTAATTTTGTTCAGTCTTCCCATGAACTTTTATTGTTTTAACCCAATATCTGATAATGGTATTGTTTAATTTGTTACTTGATGATGAGGCTCTTCTACCATCCCATGTTTCCTTGTATATACTGATGCAAAGAAAGTGTTTCGAACATCAGCCTTTTCCTTAGCGTCTCTAATCAACTGACCCATCTCATTTTTGAAACTTCTAATGCACTCCCTTTTAAGTTTTTTGCCATTTATATATTTGAAAAACTTTTCTGAATTAGTCTGGCCCTCCCTTGCAATTCAAGTTTCATTATCTATTGTATATGTTTTATTGAATCAGCAAAATAAAGTAACCCTCGCGGGTCCAGTAATAGTACAAACAGAACTGACACAGGACAGGTTACTAAATAACAATAGCCCACACGGGTCCAGTATACATATATCATAAGTAGTATATATACCGACACAGGTCGGGAACAGTTTGTGTGATACAGTGAGACACAAATGGTTAATGCTATTTGGCCAGGAGACTGGGAGGCCCTAATAGCGATGCCCACGAAGAAATCAAATGCTGATAAGTGCCAAAATAGCGACTAGCCCAGGAAAGTTGAGCGAGGCCCTGGAAGGTATACGGACTATAGTAGTACTGCAACCGGAGGAATAACGGAACGCCCTGTAGATGAACAAACTGCGACCCACGGTAACGGTACCTGACAATAGATGTTGAAACGCCAGGCTTGATGGCATCTGCCGGGAGACAGAGCTGACTGAGGCGCCCAAGAGACCAACCTCAATAATGGTGAAGTCACAAGCCTGCGTATATAGTGCCAATAGTAATGCTCCTACCCAGGTGAGTACCGGAAGGCCCTGGTAACGGGCGCTTGGCTTGTTAAACGACAAAACAGGAGCGGAGACTAACTGAGGCACCCGGGAGACCAACCCCAGTGACAACTGATAACAAGCCAAGCGTATAGGGTGCAACGAGCTGAGCGTAAACCCTGGGTTTGGAGTAAGGAGGCAGCAAGGCACTAATGGGTCGCAGTCACGGAACGGTAATGCAGTACACGAGGCAACCAACTGGGCCAGTTCGCTCAAGGCAGAGCACAGGAAATACTCTCTACCGGACACGGTAGTGCACCGGACTGGAGGCACAAGAGCAGGATTGGAAGCCACACGGTCAATGCACGGAACAGGAACGTCAGCCAGGCCGGGTTGGTACATGGAGCAGGAACGTCAGCCAATCCAAGTCGATTCACGGAGCAGGAACGTTAGCCAGGCCGGGTCGGTAACGGAGCAGGAACGTCAGCCAATCCAAGTCGATACACGGAGCAGGAACGTCAGCCAGGCCGGGTTGGTACACGGAGCAGGAACAGGATCAGAGAGACAGTAGTCAGGCAGTCCGGGTCATACACTGGAAATCACACGATAACGGCAGCAAGCACAAAGCAACGGGAACACCACGAAAGGGCTCTGTATGAGTGACAGAGCACAGTACTTAAAGGCTACCACTGGGTGGAGCCAGAACACCTTAGCCAATAAGAAAGCATCAGACATCTTGTGTCAAAATGTCGCCAACAATACACGGGCACCGTGATATCTATTTTTGCTAATCTAACCTTTTTGCAGTCTTTGTTGCACCCCCTGTATTTAAAAAAATTACTTTCAGTTCCTTCAGACTTAAACAGCTGAAATGCTTTTTTTCTTGCCATTTCTTTCTTTACATGTGCAGTTAACCACATTGGCAGTGACTTACTTCTTTTGCATTTGTTCCCGAATAGTATATACTGTTGGGTACATTTCTGCAACCTAAATTTGAATTCTGACCATTTTTCCTAAGTATTTTTTGCCTTTAAAAAATGTATCCCAGTCTATATGTTGCATTGAAGTTCTTAACAATTTATAATTAGCTTTTATAACATTAAGAGTTTTAGTCAAACCTATACAGTTTTGCTTTGTCAAAGTGATCTTAAATGTACCATGTTGTGATCACTGTTTCCCAAATGTTCACTTACCTTAAAGTGTTAGTAATGTCCAAAAAAAGTTTTTTGCATTTAGAAGAGCTTAAAAAGCTGAGCTAAATGCAAAAAAAGTCTCTCTCTTTACAGCTGTCAGTAGGAAACAGCGAACTTTAAACGCCTGTATCTCTTAAACCATATCCGTTTGAGAGATACGTTTTTTTGCATTTAGCTCAGCTTTTTAAGCTCTTCTACATGCAACACTTTACTAACATTACTAACACTTTAATATTGGATACCATTTCTATGTTATTCGTTATCACTAGGTCCAATACGTTGTTATTTGTTGTCGGCCCAAAACCTGCTTCCTTTAGCACTCTGACAGGTCTCATTATTCCAGCTGATATCTGGATAGTTAAAATCTCCCATAATTATAGTATGCTTTCCTCATTTGCAATAGCTGATGGGCCTCAACATTGTCATCAATATTTGGTGGTTTGTAGCATATATCCATCAACATCTTTTTTTTTTTCTTAACCTTTTACACCACATTTAGGGCTCGATCCAAAAGTTGGAGATAAAAATGCCAGTAGGGCAAAATGGATAACGACCGACAAAAGAAAATGTCTTGGTCGGTATTCAAATGTCCTACTGGCTTAAAGCACAACGGACTTTAGGCCACAAAAATGGTCTTGTGGCCAAACGTCCACTTTGTGCGTTAAGTTCCCAAAACGCCACTAAATAACGGCAGTATTGGGAACTTAACACTATAAAAGCTAATGATCGTTGCCAGACATACTCCCAAGCACCGATCGTTAACTCACTTAACTGTCATCCATTGTCCTTCTCCTTCTGTCTTCTCGTCTATCTTCTGCCTTCTCTTCCTTCTTCTTTCTTTTCTTTGTTGTAAAATAAAACATGCGTTTTAATACAAAGCATTAACTATGACATAGTTTAACCCTCTGAGTGGCAGAGGGGTATGCAACACATTGCAAATGCAATGCGTTGCGTACCTCACTGGCACTCAAAGGGTTAAAACATATTATTGTGCCGTGAATATTCTGCTAAGAAAATTCCTCCATTTAATGCCCAAGTAAAAATGCCATAAATAAATGTTATAAATATATGCCATGAATAAATATTATAACTATTTGCCATGAATAAATGTCATAAATATATGCCATGTAAAAATACATAGCTTTGATGTTCATGTCTCCGCCGCTGTGTGCAGCCGTGGAGACACCAAAGAGCTGCACGGGTGCATCTTCTGTCCTGCACGGGCCGATGCCTGTAGAACACTGAAGGAATTGTTACTGAGACTGCCTTTATATATGGGCAGTCTCACTTCCAATTCCCTCACATCCAATCAGATTTGAGCCGCTGTTCTTTAAGCTGATTGGCTGGGATGTACGCAAGAACATCCCAGCCAATGGCTGTGAGAGAATTGGAAGTGAGACTAACCAAATATAAAGGCAGTCTCAGTACCAATTCCCTCAGTGTGCTACGGACATCGAACCGTGCAGGACAGAAGATGCACCCGTGCGGCTCATCAGTGTCTCTGTCGCAGCATCTGCGGCCGCACACAACGGCTGAGACATGAACATCAAAGCTATGTGTTTTTATATGCCATATATTTATGACGTTTATTCATGGCATATATTTATGACATTTATTCAAGGAATTTTTACTTGGGCATTAAATGGAGGCATTTTCTTAGCAGAATATTCAAGGCACAATAATATATTTTAACCCTTTGAATGCCAGTGAGGTGTGCAACGAATTGCGTACCCCTCTGCTACTCAGAGAGTTAAACAATGTCATTGTTAATGCTTTGTATTAATACGTATGTTTATTTTACAGAAAGAAGAAAGGAGAAGAAGGAAGAGAAGAAAGAAGGGAAGACTGAAGAGAAAGACAGAAGATGACCAGGAAGCTGAGGACTCCGCTGGACATCAGGATTAATAGTAAGTGTTACTTTTGATGGGATTTTTTTTTTTTTTAACTTAGTCGGGTTAACCCTATGAATGCCGGTGGGGTAACTGTACCCCACTGGCATCATAGGGTTAATTCTACTAACTTCTGACACACTTTTCATACTTTGGATGTATTGATATGGGGCTTAGGGCAAAATATCAATAAATCCACTGAGAACTTTTTTTATTCAAGTTTCGGCGTCAGCTTTGAAGAGCCGATGAGGAACTCAAGCTGAAAAAAAACTGAGTCTTAACTTTCCCGCGATAACTTGAGTCCCTAATTGGGTTTTCATGGCTAATGCAGACATTTGAATTGATAATTACAGTGTTTTCTTCATTTTCTATGGGTGAAAACACCTCTTAATCTTATCACACGATGGCTCTTTTTTTTGCTGGTATTTTTTCACAGCACAGGCATTTGACTAGCTTATTGTGCTTGAAAAAATGCCATTGGCAAAAAAAACTGCCTTCTCCAACATTTGGACCGAGCTCAATTTCTACCTACAAGCACTCCACCTTATGGCCAGTCTCCTCACTAATATCATCCCTCAAAATTGGATTTAGCTCTGGTTTCAAATATAAGCACACACCTCCCCCTTTTCTATTAATCCTGTCTCTCCTAAATAGGTAGCCTCTATATTCACAGCCCAATCATGCGTATCATTCCACCATATTTCCATTATACCAATTATGTCCAATTGCTCATTAACTGCCTGCAATTCTAGTTCTCTTATTTTATCTAACATACTTCTTGCATTTGCTAGCATACAATTAATTTTTCATATTTTACCCCTACATGCCTTTTCTCTACATCATCATTTAATAGGAGTTCCTCCCTATTGACTACATTTATCCCCACCCTTTCTCCACCTCAATGATCATTTACTTGGAGCCAGTTCCCACCCTTTCTCCACCTAAATGATCATTTACTTGGACCCAGTTCCTATCTACTCTATCTACTCAATTTTTGCCGTCTATGCCCTCCCCCACCTTTCCTAGTTTTAAAGCTCCTTCAAGATTCTTAGCATTCTCTCCCCTAGCAGGTAGCTCCCCTAGGTGCAATCCATCACTTCCATATAGATTGTACTCAAGAGCAAAGTCAACCCAGTGTCCTAAAAACAAAAACCCTCCTTACTATACCAATGCTTGAGCCACGCATTAAGTTCCCTGAGTTCCCTCTGCCTACCTGCACTGGCGCATGGCATGCCTTGAGCTTGCACCCTAAATCCCTGAAATCATTCTTTAGGGACCTCCATCTTCCTCTTACTTTGTCATTGGTACCAATATGTACCAAGACAGCTGGATCGCTTCCAGTCCCTCCCAATAATCTATCAGCCTTGTCGCAATATGCCGAACCCGAGCACCTGGGAGACAGCATACTGTTCGGCATTCACGTTCCTGGTGGCAGATTACCCTATCTACCCTCCTAATAATAGAGTCCCCTATTACCACCACCTGCCCTGGTTTCTACCTACTCTGCATCCCATCTAACCTGGAAGGAGGACTGTTCCCCCGGCTGCTAGAAGAATCAGCCCTCTCTAGTATTGCCAATTCTGAGCTATCCTCATCAACATCTTCACACAATCTTGCAAATCTGTTGGACTGAGTTAACTCAGAACTGGCCTTCCTCTTCTGCTGCCCACTACCTCCCCTCCTTACTTTTACCCAGCTGCCAACCTGTTGCTCCTCATCTACAACTCCACCCTCTTCACCACTAACCCTGCATACTACCTGCTCTTTGAGTTCTAAACTCCTTTCCAGGTTTCCAATGTCACACAATGTTGCAATATTTCTTTCCAAATCCAATATCTTAGACTCTAAAAAGAAAATATGCTCACACTTGCCACAGCGGTATGATCCCTGGGACGATTGCTCCAAGTGTTCAAACATTGGACAAGATGTGCACTGAGTGAGATTGTCCAACTTGCTATCACTCATGCTTAGTTTTACAATTCAAATAGATTTATACTGTCCTCTAATGCTCATTCTAAGGTAAAGTAAACCAAATGTAAATGTGAATGAAGTAAATCCCTTGAAATTACCTTCACCACAGAGCTCTGCTGAGTTCCTACTACTGTTTCTATTGTAACTACAGATTATTTCAAACTCCCCACTTGTTTGCAGTCCACTTAGATGCAGCCTCAATGAGCAAGCTCAAAATGAGCTATTTGGCTGAACTTGATATTTGCATCTATTCTAGGCTCCACAGAGTCTTCCCAGATCCTGATGAAGAGGGAGTATTGTGCACTTTGACCCTGGGAGGTTCTAGGCAATGCTCAGAGAGATGTGATTGTGTGCTTCCATAGATTTTCTGTTAAGTATCAGACTATGAGAAAATGCTGCAAAACTGGCACATTCACTTATACTGGGGTAGACCCAGGCATCTTTGATGACCTATCCCTGCACACATCGCAACTGCGCCAGGAATTCAATTATCTCACTGATCACCTCATTACTCACAAATTTGCTATAGATGTGGCTTCCACTTTTCCATTACAGTGACCCATGAAGCAGTGCCAGCTACCACTTCCTATCTAGAGGAAGTCCCAGCCACGGCTTTTTGGCTCGACTTGACTTAGATGACCCATGCTTATGTGAAAACCAGCTGGATAGACCATTGCGCTAAGTCACATAGTACATCAGGTGACCATGTTTGATTACTTATGTGGTTCTATTCACTTTTATTGTTATAGTTGTGTGTGCCTTCTCCATTGTGCCCTTTATTGAGTGTGCTCTGCTCTGCATGCGATTGAGAGGTGGGTAGGGAGGTCGGGCTAGGTTTGGGATTACTAAACCCCATGTTCAGACGCATACTAGTTGATTGGTCTAAAGCCTTCCTCTACTAACTATAATTGAGTGAATATGTTTAACTATTGTTGTTGCGTGCGCTTTCTCCATCAGGCCTTTTTGCAGCTTACTACTCTTTGTGTGTAGATGAAGAGACCCCCTTGTGGGGGGGCTCCACCGACCACAGGCAGACTGCTGGGCTACTGGATTCCTGGCTGATGCACAATGTACGTGTGGAAGGCCATGCCCAGGGCTGCTGCAGATGATTGGACCCTTGGGCCTGGGTGAACCCTTGGGGATGGTGAGCCCGCTTGGCCTTCTCAGTGGTAATTCTCCTTTGTATTTGAGACCACAAGGCCTGAGGATGTAATTCTCATCCTAATTATTTTTTCTATTTTTATATACATGTGCTTTTGTTTTTCCGGCTGGCATTTCCCCCCACTGAGGCTTGTGTGAGATCTGCAGCTCAAAGAACACACAGTGCTCCCTGTACAGGGGAGGTCTCTGGGGGTCTGCTGGGCAAGGGAGCTAGATTATGATAGCCAAATGTTGGACATGCCAGTATTTATTCATTGTGTTGCTTAGGAGTGAACTGTTTTGATGTGGTATTCATTCTGCAAATGCTTTCTATCTTTCAAAATGTTGGTCCCTGTCAAGACTGCTTTTTCCCTGTCTGAGGGGGCAGTGTATCTTATGTTTTTAGCTCACTTCTAGGCAGACCTCATCTGTTTATGGTCATTGTAACCACATCCATGTTGCCATTTTAGACCCTCCTGACACTTCTCTACAGTCCCCTTCCCAGGTCGCTATCAATCCAGCTTCTTATCTTCCCATCCTTCTTGCCCAAAGGGACCCCTCTGTCTTCTTATGTAATGGTCAGCACCACATCTCGCCCTCTTGCTGACCTATGACTCTTCCGATGTGCTTCACTATCCCCCCACACACACACATACACATAGACACACACACTGCCTTCAGGCACCCATGGTGCTCCACTGTTATTTTTCCTGTTAATGGCTCAAATTTGGATTTGCCTGTGTGATCACCTACTTTTTTCCCTTGTGTCTCTTTCTTCTTCTGTCTCTTTTTCTGCTACTTTCTTACTGGACTCCTCTTCTTTCCTCTCCCTTCCTCTGCTGGGAAGAGCCTGGGTCTGTTGGGTGTTGTATTATAGAACCTTCAAATCTGTGCTCATCCCACACCTTCAGTCAACTTAAAATGTGATTCTACATGGCAAGGAATTTTCCTCCCAGTCCCTACAGGCCTAGATTTCAGTGATCTGTAAACCAGGTGTAGACCTGTCCTTTTGTAGCAGTTACCGTCCCATCTCTCTGCTCAGAGTGGATTTCAAAATCTTTGCAAAGCTTTTACCACCTAGGCTCCAGCCTCATCTCCCTCACCTCAAACATCCTGGCCAATGTGGCTTTGTGAGAGGGAGGAAAGCATGTCATAATACCACCAAATTGATATAGTTAGTGTACTCTGCAAGCAAGAAAAATATTCCATCCATCTTAGGTTTTCACCAACACTGAGAAGGCTTTTGATCAGGTGAGATGGTCTTATCTAGAAGCGATATTACAGAAAGTGGGTTGTGTCAACTTATACTACAGGGGATACTAAGCCTTTACTCCCAGCCCTCAGCTTGAGTCCATGTAAACAGAGTCTTCTCAGATGCTTTCCCTGTGTCCAATGGGACATGACAGGGCTGCTCCCTTTCTCCTCTGTTGTTCACACTGTCACTGGAGTCCCTCTTATGCTTAGTAAGGAGAGACCCAACTATCATGGGTCCTCTTTTTTATCCCTCCTCCCTGAGATCTTCAGTACTGACTTTGATCAGAGTTCTGAATAAAGTACTGCGCTGTGTGACAAGCAAAGATTAACTACTCCAAGTCTGAGCTGATGCCCTTCGTTCTATCCCCTAGACACTTTGTACATCTGAGGAAGGGTTATTCTTTTTGCTAGGCCTCTGTCTCATTAGTATATCTGGGCATTCACCTTCCGACTGACTTGACCCTTCTCCAGAAGAGGGAGGAAATTAAAAGAATAGAGGACACGTCAGACCTCCTAAAGTTATGGGACCTTCCATACATGTCTTGGACAGGGCGTGTTAACTGGATAAAGACATTTTTGTATCTCTTTAACACCATTTCGGTCCACCTCCTCTCCTCTGTCTTTCAACAACTCTCTTTGTTGCTTTTGACCTTCATTTGGAACAACCACCGACACACTGACCAGACAGCCAGCTCTGGTGGTCTAGCCTTACCAGATTTCTACCACTGCTACCAAGCGGCGGCAGCTTCCAAATTCTTTGACCTTTCCAAACCATTGCCTGCCCCATGGCTTCTTCCGTGCAGCTTTGGCTGGAGTCATGTGATCTTCTATCACTTCTTTGGGTATACCCTGGGTGTCTACCGCGGGCTTGTGCTGAACACGTTGTTCTTGGACACCTACAGAGTTTGGCATTAATTCTTTCCTCTGGTTGGCCGGCCTCCCTCCCTTCTCCTTCTTTTCCCCCGGATTATCCCCCAGTTTCATATGAACCTTGGAGAAGAGCTCAGGTACATTCCTTACGACACTTAATGGGGACCACCGAAGATTTATCCAGAACGGACCATGACGATCTTCTTTGAATCGTAGAAGTGCCCTTGGTCATACCAGCAGATTCGTCACTGGTTCTCTCAGGAGACGGACAGGGGATTTACCTCAATTTGAACAGGAGCTGATCAGATCGACTCCAGGGGTGTGCTTTGTCCTTCTGCTACCAGTTATTCCACCAAGCTGAAGACCTTCCCAAGTCATATTTCTCAATGGCCTGAGAAATAGGTAATGCTACCTATAGAGCACTGGTGTCAAGCCTTCAGTTGTATTCTGAAGATCGCTGTGGACACTCATACACGCTAGACAAAATATTAGGCTTATCTCTCGATGGTATAGGATACCTATTGTCCTGGATACTATATATCCTAGTATCTCAGATTTATTCTGGAGATGTTTAGCCCATACTGGTTCCCTATACCTCATATAGTGGTTGTGTCATAAAATTTCACAATACTGGGTCCAGAACGTGGAATGCCTCTCCATGGTCTTTAAGATTCTCATTCCTAAAGACCCTCTCTTCTGTCTTTTTCCATCTAGAGAGGGGACCACTGCCTAAAATGTCCTCCAGACTGATTTGGATTATTCAAACATCCTTGAATGTTACCAAATCCCTCATACTGCTGATGCGGAGATCCAAAACTCCTCCGCAGTTTGATCAATAACTACACAGGATCAAAGATATGCTCGATATGGAAAAATGTCACGCAATAACCATGGTTATTTTACCTGCCTGTCAGTCTCTCTGGTCACAGTGGCTTAATTCATTTCATTCTCCTGGTGGAGTTTCCCTTTTGAGGGGATACTGTATTCTCTCATCAGATAATTGGTCATTGCTCCCTCCTTGGTCTGCCTCCCTATTGTCTGTTGTTCAGGCATAATAAGAATAAAGACAGTACATGACTTTAAAACATACACCTGAAGAAGATACCTAGTTGTCTTGAAAACCTGCCTCTCAGATAGCCAATAAAGTTATAATATTTACTCTGCTAGTCTCCTGCATTTTCTATGCGCTATCACACTTTACCCGTGAAAAAGAGGATTTTAATCTTACCTCTTAAATCATTTTCTCTTAGTCCATATAGCTTACAGGTACCATGGGGAGGCAACAGCTCCTCCTGCTAGGCTGGAACAATTCTTCAAGAAGTGCAGGGTGGAGCGCCCCCTCCTATCAGGATACCTAGCCACTCCCCATTTCCAGATAGATTTGAGACAATAAACCTACTGAGCTAGATAGTGAGAAATAGAAGAAGAAGAAAACTCCTGTGAGCATGGACCCAATCGGAGTCCCACGTCCAGCTACAGGAGACCTAGCATGGTCCCTTTCATTGGGTGGGAGACCTGTAAGATATATGGACTAAGAAAAGGATTTAACAGAAAAGACTAAAATCCTCTTTTCTCTGTCGTCCAATATAGCTTACAGGTACCTTGGGGATGTACCAACATTGAGCTCCCATGGGTGGGAAGAGAAGGAAAGGACCATGCGCCGGTCTCCATGATACCAGAGTTCCAATGGACTATCCAGGACATGGAACAACCCAAACTAACAAAGTGTCAACAAACACTAAATAACAATACACAGCACACAGAACAAGAGCCAACAGGGCTCAAACAGTTAAATAGCTATAAGGCTCAGGAATTAATGCCATAGACAGGCAAAACTGCCTCCAGGACTTTCCTGCCAAAACTGGCTTCAGCCAAAGTCAGCACATCCACACGGTAGTGTTTGGCAACGGTGTTCACAGAAGACCAAGTGGCCTCCTTGCACAAATGATCAGCAAAGGCCTGATTCTTGTAGGCCCAGGAGGCCCCAATAGACCTGGTAGAATGTGCTGTAATGTCAAAGGGAACAGGTTTCCCTCTGAGCTCATAAGCCTTGTGGATGGTAGACTTTATACAGGATGTAGAGGGTTACCTTGGATGCAGCCAAACCAGCCCTGGGAGCCTAAGGGATTAAAAACAGAGCATCCGTCTTGCGGATAGACTCAGTACGGTGCACAAAGACCTTGAGGCAATGCACTACATCCAACAAGTGGAGATCCCTCTCCTTGTCAGATTTAGGGTCAGGATGTGGATGTGGAACTCAGAGACCAGCTTAGGAAGAAATTCCTGGGAGGTACGGAGAACAACCTTATGCTTGTGGAACACCAAGAAAGGCGGTTTGCAGCACAAGAGACCACAGCCAAAAGAAAAGCCATCTTCCACATCAAAAGACATAAAAGGATGGTAGCCAAGGACTCAAAAGGAGGCTGCTGTAAAACACCCAAAACAAGATTAAGATCACACTGAGGAGTGGGAGCCTTGTAAGCAGGGAAGCATGAGCAACACCCTGAAAGAAGACCTTGACATCTGGCATCATGGCAATGCATCCTTGATAAAAGACCAAAGGAGCTGAGGTCTGGAATTGAGGGCCTTGTTCAGGCCCTTGTTCATACCTTCTTGCAAAAAAGACAGAATGGACAGAAGGTAAATCTCCTGTGAGGACAAATCCCTGTCCACACACCAAGAATGAAAGTTAGACCAAACCCAGTGGTAAGCCTTAGAGGACACAGGTTTCCTTGCCTGGATCATGGTGGAGACCACCTCAGGAGAAAAGCCTTTTCTCCTCAAGATGGAGGCTTCAACAGCCATGCCATCAAAGCTAGACTGTCCACATACTCTTTCCAGAGGTAACCCTGGAGGTGGAGATCCGGTCTGCTTGATAGAGGAAACGGACCCTGAGCAGCCAGAGCCAGCAATTCTGGAAACCAAGGCTGTCTGGTCCAATAAGGTGCAATCAGGATGACTGACACACTGTCCATCCAAATTTTCCTCAGCACCCTGGGAAGGAGAGGAAATGGAGGGAAGACGTAGGCCAGATGAAATCACCACGGAATGGACACAGCATCCACCGAGAATGCCAGAGGATCCCTCCAGCGAAAGCAAAAGAACTGAACCTTCCAGTTAACCCTGGTGTCCATCAGGTCTATCCAGGAAAGACCCCACTTCTGCACTATCAGGGCAAACACTAAGCCTGGAATGTGCATGGAGGAGATGGCAGGAACATGCGCCTCTGCCCAGGCTAAAATAGCATTTACCTCCAGCCAAGCAGCTGCGCTTCTGGCACCTCCTTGCTTGTTGATATAGGTGATGGCTGTTGAGTTATCTGACTGGATGCGGACTGGGCAACCTTGCAAATGAGAGGTCCAGTACCTCAGAGCATGAAGAACCGCTCCATTTCCAAACTGCTGATGGAAAGGAGGGTTTCCTCTGCTGACCGACGACCCTGAACACCCAGGTGACCCAGAACAGCTCCCCAGCTGAACAGGCTGGTGTCCATTACGAGAATGGTCCAGTACAGAATCACAATTGGTCTCCCTTTCCCCAGGTTGGTGCTGTCCAACCACCAGCGGAGGGCTAGCATCACATCACGGGGAAGGGAGATAGGGTAATCCAGTAGGGCCGGATCCCCCCCGGCACACACAGATCACAAACCTCTAAAGGTCTCTGGTGTGAGTCATGGTGAACGGAACTGCGTCCATGGTAGATTTCATCTTGCCTACCAGAAAGAAGAATTTGCAATCTGGGGCAGAGGTCCACTCCAGGGCGTGAGACACCTTGGACGTGATCTGCTGAACAGAGTCTTCGGTCAAGAACAGCATGTTTTGACAAGTGTCAAAGTGTAGACCCAGGAAAATCAAGTCCTGAGAAGGAACTGTAGCAGACTTGTCTATGTTCAGGTTCACCTGTTTTGGAAGAGAACCTGAGCACATTCCTGGACCTGACAGTCCAGAAGATCCCTGGAAGGAGACTTCAGCAGGTCATCCATGTATGAAGTCATGTATGAATTCCTTTGGTGTGCAGGAAGGCAATCAGTGTCCCTAAGACCCGAGCCAACACCTGAGGAGCCATGGTAAGCCCAAAGGGCAGGGCAGTGAACTGGAAGAGTCCTAGGTTGCAAGAGAACCTGAGGTACTTCTGAGTGTCCAGATGAATTGGAATGCACAAGTACGCATCATGCAGATTCAAAGAGGCCAGATATTCCCCTGGACACATCACTGCAATGACAGCGCTTACAGACCACAAATGATTTGAGATCCTTGAGATCCAGGATAAGACCACAGAGAGGTTTGAATAAAAACCTAAACCTCTCTCTGGCTGATGAACCGGAGCTAGAACTCCCTTGTCCAAGAGAGCCTGAACTGCACCATTGAAAAGACTGAGCTTTTCCTGTCCCTGAGGGGAGTGAGAAGGGACTAATCTGAAGGGAGGTAGGGATGTGAAGGGAATCCTGTAACCTCCTGAAACCACCTGTAATACCCACTGATCTGCAACAGAGCCTGTCCAAGTACTCAAAAAAGTGTTGCAGGCGACCACCCACAAGTGTATACGGACCAAGTTTCGGCGAGTCATGCCGAAGAAAGTTTGGTAGAGGTGTGTTTCAACCTCCGCTGCTGCCTGAGTGCAGGGTGCTGGCCTGAGGCGGCACAGGGTTCAGTCTTAGGGTCTCTCTTTGGTGGGAACAAAAGGAACGCTGTTTCCTCACCTGAAGATTGTGCTTAGGAACCTGAGGCAACAAAGTGCTCTTACCTCCAGTGGCTTCAATGGTCATGTTCTTCCATTCAGGGCCAAATAAGGATGTACCCTGAAAGGGAAGAGAGACCAGTGACTTCTTAGAGATCAAGTCAGCAGACCAAATCTTAAGCCACAGCATGCGTCTGGCAGCTACAGAGAAGGCGGAGGTCTTAGACTCAAGCCTAATGACATCAAACAAGGCATCAGTAATATAATGCTGAGCATCAGAAATATTAGCCAAAATGGCAAAAGGTCTTCCTTAGGGGCATCTCTGCAGATAGAGTCAGTCCGCTGTTCAGTCCAGGCAGCAATAGCTCTATTAACCCATGTGGACGCTAAGATGGGCCTCAAGGATGCACATATGGCAGAAAAGTTAGCCTTGAGGATTGCTTCCAGCTTCCTATCGGTCAGATCTTTGAGTGCTGAAGCATCTGCAGCAGGCAAGGCAGTAGACTTAGAAAATCTAGAAATAGGGGAATCCACCTGAGGTGGTGTAGCCCACTGAGCCAAAGCTGCAAATGTCTTGGAAAGAGTGAGACACTTGTCAGGAATCTTCCATCCATCCAGGATAATTTGATCCAGAGTGGGATTATGCAGAAATACAGTACTGGACTTCTTGCTTCTTGAAAACACATCAGAAGTAGACTGCGGCTCTACAGGGTTAAAAGTAATGTTAAAGCGGAACTTTCACTTAGTATTAAAGGAGCAGTAAACTTTTTTTATGAAAAAATATATATTGTAGAGATTTTCCTACTGAGTAAAATAATGGTACTCCCACTGCCGAGAGATTTATATTTCCAGAATTATTACAGTTTAAACCCATGTTTTTTTACATTAGCAGTGCCCTCTAGTGGTCAAATTCTAATTAGATTTCCTGGTAGATTCTAATGGAGAGGAAAGTCAGAAAAGTCAGAGACATACAATTCTCCATAGAATGTGATAGAAACTGCCTGTCACTTCCTGTCAGTTAGAACTATCAGGAAGTAGACACAGCAAATTCACTTCCTGATTATTTAAACTGCTATAATTTTTGAATAAAACATCTGACAGCGATGGGATTAACCTTGTTTTATTCAGCAGGAAAAGCTCTGTAAAATATGTGTTTTCATAAAAAGAAGTTTACTGCTCCTTTAAATCACCCTCCAAAAATTAAACATATAGTGACTGGCTTCATAATACTTCTATTACCTCTCAGAAGAGCCAGATTCTAAAGTAATCCTTAATCTTCAGAGACTGACTGCCAGGTTAGTGCCGTCTGCACGCCTGTGCCGTCAGTCCCTTCCAGTGCCTTATGGCACAGTGCAATGTCTCTTAGAGGAGACCAGGACTGACAGCGCAGAAGTCTCTAATACAAATACAAGATTTCCGCGATGATGCCTGGCTTCTGATCTCCGAAGACAAAGGATTACTTTAGAATCTGGCACTTCTGAGAGTTAATAGAAGTATAATGAAGCTAGTTGCCATATGTTTAATTATTGGAGGGCGACTTTATACTAAGTGAAATAAAATGCCGACCGAATTACAGCTATTCAGGAAACAGCCCACTAAAAATAGGATTTTAGTCTTACCTGTTAAATCCTTTTCACTTAGTCCATACAGGTTACTGGTACACTGGGAGGCGATCCGCCCCTTTAAGTAGGCAGGAACATTCTCTAAATGTATGCAGGGGGCGGAGCCTCCCCTCCCTCTTAGGCTGCACCTCAGTCAGAACAAGCCAGAATGATATGAGAAACTAACACTGACCAGAGATAGGAGAGAAGAAGACCCCTGTGAGCATGCCCCAAAGGACTCCCACAGCATGCCACAGGAGAGCCGAGCATGGTCTCTTGACAGGGTGGGAGACCAGTAACCTGTATGGACTAAGTGAAAAGGATTTAACAGGTAAGACTAAAATCCTATTTTCACTGTCGTCCAATACAGGTTACTGGTACACTGGGATGTCCAAACATTGAAGTCTGAACCTTGAGAGAACTCAGACTGAGTTCCTTATCAACACCGTCCTGTAAAAAGGCCAGGACAGTAGGAAGATGAAAATCATGCGACAGATCCCTATCAGCACACCATGCAACAAAAGTTGACCAGACTCGGTGATAGATCTTAGAAGACAAAGGCTTACGAGCGCGTAGCATCGTAGACACCACAGAAGAGGAAAAACCCTTTTTCTTCAAAATTGAGGATTCAACCTCCAAGCCATCAAATGAAGACGATGAACATCCTCCTTCCACAGGTAGCCTTGTAGCAGAAGATCTGGACGAGAGGGAAGCGGAAAGGACTCCGCTACAGACATTGCCATCAGATCCGGATACCAGGACTGATGAGGCCAATTCGGAGCGATTAGAATAACTGGACAACGCTCCATCTTCAGCTTCTGGATGACTCTGATCAACAGTGGAAGAGGAGAGAAGATGTAGGCTAGGGAGAATTCCCAAGGGATTGACAAGGCGTCCACTGCCAGGGCCAGTGGATCCCTCCACCGAGAGCAGAACACTGAAACCTTCCTGTTGTGCCTGGTTGCCATCAGATCAACTACAGGAACCCCCCACATCTGGGTTAGAAGGTGAAACACCTCTGGATTAAGAGCCCACTCTCCACTGTCGACTGTGTGACGACTGAGAAAGTCTGCCATGACGTTGTCTACGCCTGGAATGTGTACCGCTGAGATGACGGGAACATGAGCTTCCGCCCAAGACAAAATGGCCTTGACCTCTAACCAGGCGGCGAGACTTCTTGTTCCGTCTTGCCTGTTGATGTAAGCCACTGCGGTGGCGTTGTCGGACTCTACTCTGACTGGACAACCCTCCAGTTGAGATTCCCAATGTCTCAGGGCAAGGAAGATGGCACGTAGTTCCAGAATGTTGATGGAGAGGAGAGATTCCTCCAATCCCCACTTCCCCTGGGCACTGAAGCGACCCAACACTGCCCCCCATCCCAGGAGGCTGGCATCCGTCGTGACCGTGGTCCAATAAGGGATCTGGAAGGATCTCCCTTTCAGGAGATGAGACAGATCCAACCACCATTCCAAGCTCAACTCGACATGAGGAGGTAGAGAGACGGATAGCTGCAGATGGTCTGGACGATTCCTGCACGTCTGGATCACGAACCTCTGAAGTTCCCTGGTGTGTGCCATAACAAATGGCACCGCCTCTATTGTGGAAATGAATTTCCCCACCAGAGAAGTCAATTTCGGCACTGGAATCCGCTCGAGAGCCAGAATCTTTGGTACCCGGAGAGCAATCTGATGAACCACCTCCTCTGGTAGAAACACCATGCACCACTGAGTGTCGAACAGGAGACCCAGGAAGATTATCTGCTGAGATGGAACCAAGTCTGACTTGTCCAGATTCACAATCCATCCGTGGCGAGTGAGTGTCTGAATGCAAGCCTGAACCTACTGATGAAGGATCTCAGCTGATGAAGCTTTCAAGAGTAAATCGTCCATGTAGGGAGTCACTCTGATGCCATCCCGATGGATTACTGCTATCAAAGCTCCCAAGACTCGCTGAAAAACCTGCGGAGCTGTTGTCAGTCCAAAGGGAAGAGCCGAAAACTGAAAATGACCTCTGTGGCAGGCAAACCTGAGATACCGCCTGCTCTCTAGATGGATAGGGATCTGCAGATATGCATCCTGAAGATCCAGGGAGGCAAGGAATTCCCCCGGAGACATAGCAGCTATCACAGTACGCAGAGATTCCTGTCGATAGTGGGTACTCACAACAAAGGAATTGAGATCTTTGAGGTCCAAAATAGGACGAGCTCCACCGTCCTTTTTGGCCACAACGAACAGGTAGGAATAGAATCCTGAACCTGTGTCCTCTGGAGAAACTGGTTCCAGGACTTCTTTGTCCAAAAGATCCTGAATAGCGTCGAATAGACGCCTTTTTATGGGGTCCTGAGAAGGACGAGAAAATGGAATCGAAAGGGAGGAAAAGAAAAGAAAGGGATCCTGTATCCCTCTGACACCACCTGAAGAACCCAAGGGTCCGCCACTGAATCCTCCCAAACCCGGCGAAAGATGTGAAGACGCCCACCTACAGCCAGATGCGGACCCGGGTTCGGCGAGTCATGCCGAAGCAGTCTTGGAAGCCTTGGCCTTGGGGGCAACTTTGGGCTTCCAGGACTGTTTGGGCTTGGAGGAGGTGTGCGGAGCAGGCGGAACCGCCTGGGACGCGGGGCGTGTCTCAGTTTGGAAGGAATGAAAGGACCGATAGCGTTTAGCTGGGAATTTCTTTTTAAAGACTGAGGGTAGAAGAGTACTTTTACCTCCAGTAGCCTCGCTAATCAATTCCTTTAGCTCAGATCCAAACAAGGAAGTCCCTTGAAAGGGCAAAGAAAGCAAAACTTTCTTGGAAGCGGTGTCAGCAGACCAAATTTTTAGCCAAAGAGCGCGTCTAGCCACCACAGAAGAAGTGGAGGCCCTCGCCATCATGCGAACTGCGTCAAAAGAAGCGTCAGAAACGTAATTCTGAGCTTCAGAAATATTAGGAGGAGTTGCAATTGCTCTGACACTGGCGCATCTTGGCGAACCGCCACAGTAAGCTGTTCAGTCCATACCGCAATGGCCCGGTTAACCCACGCCACAGCAAAGGTTGGATGCATGGCAGTACCAATAGAGGCAAAAATAGACTTAAGACAAGTCTCTAACTTTTTGTCCGTCCAATCCTGTAAAGCAGAAGCATCAGATACAGCCAAAGCAGTAGATTTAGACAACCTAGAAACTGGAGCATCCACCTTAGGAGGATGAACCCATTTAGCCAGTTCAGTCTCAGGAAAAGGATAAAGTTTGGCAAACTTTTTTGAGACTGAAGAGGACTTATCAGGATTTTTCCACGCATCAGAGACTAAGCGTTCAAGAGTAGGATTAGTAGGAAAACAGGTAACAGCCTTAGAAGGTTTCTGAAGCACGTCCGTTGGGTCAAGAGTAGATTCCTGACACAAGGGAAGATTGAGGGTGGTCAGCACAGCCCTGATCAAACCCTCAGCAGAGAGTTCAGGATCACATTCAAAAGGGTCCCCAACCGATCTGGTAGACTCAATAACTGTACCATCCTCAACATCAGAATCCTGCAACAATTCTTCTTCAGAAGAATCAGAGATGTCAGGAGCTCCCTGTGGCTTGGGCAGGGAGGTCCTGACAGTGGAGGGGGTCTGCCATACTTGAAGAGCCCCCTGAACCTGAGAGGGAAAGAGCTGAAGAGTGGATCTGAGATCCCTAGTTGCAGCCTTGAACTCTTTTACCCATGTTGGCTCAATAGTGTGACTGGAAGGCCCTGGGTTGCTGCCATGACCTTCCGCACAAGTTGGGCATAAATGACCAGAAAATTCTCTAGGTAGCCCTGAGTGACAGGAGAAGCAAAACGCAATGGGGGAGACAGATACCCCAGCCTCCATCGTCTTAGGTATAGTCCCAGGCTCAAGTGGAGCAGACATGCTCACAGCATCAGATATACCCCACAGATAGGAATCACCCAATTAAAGTGTGAAAGATTAAATATTCACCCCAGAAACGTTTAAAACTAAACTTATCTGGCAAGCGAAGGGTTAATCAGCAGAGAGGAGAGAGAGAGAGAAGGTCCGGTCCCTGCGTAGTATACTCGATGAGAAGAACTCACAAAATGGCTGCTGCGACGGGAGCCAATCAGAAAAAGGGCGCGAACCAAGTGCTCATGGGAAGAGTAGTTTTCCTCACCAAGTACCCCAAAACAGTGCCCGAAGCCCCCCGAGTCCCCCCAACACACTCAAACATACAACCGGATGATAGAGCAAGGGAAGACAAATAAAATGAGCCCTCTCTGAAGTCGCTATGTGAAGCGGTTCCAGAGATACCTCCCACACAGTGTAAGTCCATAGAGAGTAAAGGAGCAATGACGTCTATGCGGGAAAAGCGCGCTTAAAGGCGCTGAACATTATTTCTAATAAACTTTTCTCTCAAAGTAAAAGTTTCATAACACATAGCAAACATATGTACTATGAAAGCAAACATTACCCAACCAAGGCAAAAGTTGAAAATGCCCATAAAATTGGAAAACCCAGCAGAGAAAGGGTTAAATCCCACATAAACTGCTCCAAAACTCAGACATACACATATACATTGCATTAGCAAGATATATAAAAACACCCAATGAGTGCTGGAGTGCACAATGAGAACTCCCAAGTACAAGCCCAATGAAGGGACACTGAGGGACAAGTGGACCTTCGGCACTCAAAGGGTGGCTCACCTTTCTGCAGGACTTCTGTCTTCAGGTTACCAAGATAAGAAAAGGATAAGAGGATAATCCCCAGGGAAATACTTGAAATCAAGTTATTCCCTCATCAGGGCAAAAGATCCACCAGAAGTACCCTGGAAGCTGTGCTATCCACTTTAAAGAGGGCATTTGACAGCCTTGGTAACCCGCTTAATGGTGGTATTCCATATTTGTAAAAATAACAAAGAAACTAAAACTTGAAGACAGCTGTTCTATGCCTGGTGTGAACACACCGAGGAACAAATCATTCTGGCTTGTTCTGACTGAAGTGCAGCCTAAGAGGGAGGGGAGGCTCCGCCTCTGCATACATTTAGAGAATGTTCCTGCCTACTTAAAGGGGCGGATCACCTCCCAGTGTACCAGTAACCTGTATTGGACGACAGTGAAAGGGAGATTATGGGAAATATAGTTTTCCCCAAAGAGTATCAAATTCAGAGTTCGGACCCTCCCAGGGACCCCCAAGACACTGAGTATGGTAACTGGAGTGTAATGCAAGGACAGACATGAAGAATGAACCTTCTCTCAACATGAACATGGAGCGGTTGCAGAGATATGTCCCCAAGCAGCCTGTCCCATAGAGATCAATGGAGAATTGCAGTGTTGCAGTAAGAAGCGCCTTAAAGGAGCAAAATTCAAATAAAGTGTAAAAAATAAAAAATTCCCAAAATGTGCTAAAACACATACAGAACACCTAATAAAGTTAAACAAACACATTAATCCAAAGGATAAATGAGAAAAAGGATCCCCAACACAGAATAACATGGCAAGGAAGGTGTTAAATATTAGCACACAGCTTGAAATGCTCCAAAGACCAGAGACAGAATAATAAAAGTACCCAACATGAGTGCAGGAGTTATGAGTAATTCCAAGAAGGACCCCTGTGCGGAGGGGATTAGTGGGACAAGTGGACTATGGGTTGCTCACTTTTTTTTGCAGGTCTTCTCTTCTTTAGATTACCATTGTATGGAAGGAGCCTCAGAGAGATTCCTTCTGGAGAGAGAGACATGGGCTACATGATTCTCTCCCAGTGCTGCAAAGGTCCACAGACAGCACCTGTTAACTGAGCAATCATCCAGGGGAAGTCAGTAATGGTAACCCACCTAATGGGGGATTTTTACACCTCATATCTAAGAGAAAAAATAATAAATTAAAAACTAAGCAGAATTGTTCCCAGCCTTCCTACTAGGTGATGGAAAAATCTTATCTGGAGAGAGGGAGTGGCTAGGTAGCCTGCTAGAAGGAAGGGGAGGATCCACCCTGCACTTCTTGAAGAATTGTTCCAGCCTAGTAGGAGGAGCTGTTGCATCCCCATGGTACCTGTAAGCTATTTTGAACGACAGAGAAAATGTGATAGATCACACTGTGTTCAGTACAAAGCAACCTATCTGTTCTGTTTTGGAAAGAGTAATTGGCAGCAACCATAATATACATACATCTATCTATATACATTGGCTTGCAAAAGTATTCAGACCCCTGACCAATTCTCTCATATTACTAAATTACAAATAGTACATTGTATTTAGTTCTGTATTATATATATTTTTTAAAACGGTGAAACTAAAAATCAATTATTGTACGGTGACACTAGTTTTATGTTGGAAAATTTTCAAGAAAATAAATCACAAATATGTTGCAAAAGTATTCAACCCCCATATATTAATATTTGGTAGAGCTACCTTTTGCTGCAATAACAACCGGACATTCACCTTTTTGTTCTTGAGCCACTGCACTGATGCTTTGGCCTTGTGCTTGGGATCATTGTCTTGATGAAAGGGAATTTCCTTCCAAGCATCAGTTTTTAAGTGAACTGAATCAGGGTCACTTGCAGTATTTCCCTGTACTTTGCTCCATCCATTCCTCCTTCACTTTTAGCAAGATGCCCAGTTCCTCTTAATAAGAAGCATCTCCACAGCATGATGCTGCAAACACTATACATCACTGTAGGGATATTTTTTTCTTAAGGCATGGGCAGTATTAAGTTTGCTCCACACATAGGGCTTTGAGTTTTGGTCAAAAAGCTCTAACTTGGTTTCATCGGACCACAAAAACTATTCCCACATCTCAGCTTGGTCACTCTTTTATGTTTTCTGCCAAACTCCAGATTTGCTTTCAGATGATACTTTTTGAGTAACGGCTTCTCTCTTGCCATCCTCCCATACAAGTCAGTTATCCAGAGCTATATGTTGACTGGTGCACCATTACTCCACTCCCAGCCACTGAGCTCTCTCTCATTCAAAGTGATTGTTTGCCTCTCTGTGACTTCTTTCATAAGTCTCATTGTTTGAGTGCCGAGTTTTGAAAGATGGCCTTTTCTTGGCAGTGTCTAGGTAATGCAATGTAGCTTCCACTTCCTAATTATAGAACTGTGCTTACGGGGATATCCAAACACTTGGATACTGTTTTGTACCGTTTTTCCAATTTATGGATTTGCTTTACTTGATCTCTGACTTCTGTAGTGCTCTTTGGTCTTCATTTTCCAGCAGAGTAACAGCTTGACTCATCATCCGTCAACAAATGATTCTAAAACAATACAAGCTATCCTTTTACAGTGGTGAGCAGTAAATGGCGAGCATCAAAACGTCACCTTCAAAACAGCGCATTTAAAATGCTGCCTTATAAGAACAGAGTCTAACATTATGTCGCTAGCGCCAAAATGGCATGTTTAAAACATCTCCTTATTAAAACATCATCTAAAATTATGATGATGAAAACAGTGTCTTAAATGATGTTGCTTGTTACAAAATGGTATTTTTTAAAATGTTGGTTCTAATATTAAATTGCTCTGAGTCACAGTAAAATTTCAAAAATGCATGATAGTCAAAATGATGCTTTTAACATACCACCATATTAAAACAGTGTCTAACATTATGTCACTAGAGTCAAAATAGTGCGTTTAAAATGCCACGTTATTAAAACAGTATATAACATTAGGAAGCTGAAAACATTATCTTACATTATGTTGTTTGCTTCAGAATGACTAGTTTTAAATGTTGTATCTAAAATAATGTATGAAACGGTGCTGTGTCATTCTTACAACATTTAAAAAAATAGTAGCACAGCTCTTTGATCTGTGGAGGATCCTGCATCCCACGGACTGTGACTTTACCTTTTACTCCAATCCACATCATGCGTTTATAAGCACAGATTACATTCTTTTATCAGATTCTCTCCTCCTTAAATTGACCCAAGCCCACATTCAAAACATATCTCAGATCAAGCTCCTATATCTATGGATATGTTTTCTCTATCCCTTATCATTCACTCTGAACACTTCAGGAAATATTTACATTTATAGTGGCTTAATTATTAGAATAAAAATCACACACAAACACACCATGAGGACCCTTCTCTCTTTTGGAGTCCCACCAAAGCAGTGTTTAGGAGCAGCATCATAAACTCTGTCCTCACTCAGTCATATACAGGCCAACAAATCTGGTTGATTTCTTGCCTCACTGCTAAAACAACACAAGGGAGTGGTGAGGGCTGGAGCCTCAGATTGCCCAGAACCACTGTCTCTACTGATCCTGTGGAAATAAATTGAGAATTTTTTTCCTTCTACCAACCCCTTTATAAAGACCCACAGATGCTCCGGAAGAGGGTTGGGGCTTTATTAGGAAGTCTGCCCTTCCTAAACTTACCCCACAACAGACTCCCCTATTACAGAGGAAGAGATTAAACTTTTTAACTTTTTATTCACAACCTGTAGGAGGCACTAACACATATAATTAAACTTTTCGTAAAATCTCGGGTCCCGTGGTGAATTACCATAAGTCCCAAGCATTATTTCTGGCCCACAGGCATAACAAGGACTTTCCTTTTCAGTAAACGGGCTCCCATATAAAGTTGTGCCACGAGACCCCCTCCCAAATTTATAAAACAAACTTTACTCCCACAGTGACCCAAATTATTATAGAATTGGAGAACTGGTGCACCTTCCCTCTTTCTGTCATCGGCAGTTGTAATGTAATCAAAATGATAAGCTTTCCCAAACTGCTATACAAAATACAGATGCTTCCTATTCTGTCAATCATAAATTAGACCTGCTTTATTAAAACAAATCATTCCAACACTTCATATAGAATAGAAAGAAACCTCAACTGAGTTTACAAAACTGTTCCAGTCCCCTACTTACTCAGGGATTAATTTCCCCAATGTCAAATTATATAATGTAGCTAGCCTATTCAGGGTAGCAATAGACTAGATTCAGTACTCAAATTAATTCACTTCCATGGGTAGGAAGCAGAGCCTAGCATTGCCTATTAACTTACAATACATTCTTCATGCCCCTTTCTTCAAATTACCCCCTATGAGCAACATATTGCTTTGTGATGTATGCAAGGCTGGGCATTTTTTTCAACACGCATGGTATAACTGCAAACACGCATAGAACTCATGGGAGGCTTTATTGACCCTCATCCAAACCAATCTGGGACTTTCAGACTTTAATGAAGAAACTAATATCCCTAATCTCCACGTCTTCATCTTTCTGTAAGCTAGACACAATGCTTCTCCTATGCTTGGGGGACTGGCTGCAGGTGACTTTGATAATGCCTTTGTCTGATATGTTAACTAGACTAATCATCAAATATGTTCAACATCACAGATCTATCACTTGGCTGTTGAGGAGGTGCATCAGGGCAACCCCTCTAGACCCAAGGTAAACTCACCTGGATGAAACATTTTCCTTAATTAACATTAGATGATATACTCCACAGTTTTTACAGGAGACTTAAGGCTAATCCATCAGCAGACATGAACATTTACAAAATCCACTTCCACCAATTGGTGTCCCAGGTGCTACGTGGAGGGGGAAGACTTGCTGCACTGCTTTTGGCATTGCAGGAAGCTTTGTGGTTTTTGGGCGGGGTGTACAGATGAATCTCGGATATGTTAGGCATGCCACTGGAGGGTATCCCACAGGAGGTTTTACTGAGTATCTCATACCAAATGCATTATTTATCTAGTAAGAAAAAGACTCTGACATATTACTAGTAACTGCTCTTTAAGTTTTATTACAGAACTGGTTTAAAGCTACACCCCCTACCACCAAACATTGGACAAATACCCTGATGACCATTGTATGGGCAGAATGGGTTCACTCTCTCCGGGATGTGGAGGTTAAGAGTCGGGCTTTCAGGGGCATTCGGGAACCCATTTTTGATGTCTTCCCTCCTTCTCAAGCCTCCAAATGCAGAGCATCTTTTAAAGAAACTACTTAGGCATTGGCACAGGCTGTTAAAGATGAACCTCTTTGCGAAACTGCAGTATGATACAACCTTCTTTAACCATACTCATAGAACACAAAAGGCAAGATGGTGGACCCCATTTTTCTTTTCTTCTTTCTTCTTCTTCTCCTTTTTTTTCCATACTTGTCTCTCTCTTTCTCTCACCTTTCTTTCCTTTCCATTCCTCCTACTTACCTCAAATTATAATTCTAATTGATACATTTGCATCACTCCTGGTTTATGGCTGTTTTGATATTATAGTTTAGCTGTTTAATTGCGAAATTGATAATGTATATCTTGCTATGGAAATACCTTTTCTTCTGTTGAGACTTTGGCAAGGGGAATGGATGCTCTAAACTCTCTATGTCTAACATTGTCTAGTTTATTAAACCCTATAAAAAAAAATTGGAAAAAAAATAGTAGCACATCAGTACTGTGCCATATTTGCTTAGAACAGATGAGAGTTGGTACCGTGTTAACCATAGAAATACAGGAGGCAAATATAGTTGTTGATACCTTTATTGGCTAACTAAGCAGATTTAGAATGCAAGCTTTCTAGACCTTAGGTCTCTGCCTCAGGCATTTTATACAGATAAATATGAAAACATCTCTCTTAAATACAAGTACACATTGCATTGTTTAGAATGAAAATCAGATAAGAGAACTCATCCCTGATCCAGATCAGTCAATGGTAAATTGCATTCTTCCTCTGAGGCTTTATAGGTATTTACAATGCCAGTGGGTCTGTTGGAAAGGTTGATCCACTAAGTGATAAGTGTCTAATGATACATGTCTTCCAGGCTGCTAAGTTATGTATAGCTAGGAAATGGAAGGACATGAACTCACTCAAACGGCCGGATATTCTTTTACAAATTGATTATCAATGTCCTATGGAAGAAGGGTTCTTTCATTCTAAGGGTCAATATAACATGTATCAGAGGATCAGAAATAAATGGTTTATTAAACAAAGGATATGCAATTCCAGCAGTGCAAATTAAGGTAGACCCTGAGCTCCGAGGTGATAGAGGTGACTCTAGGGAAACTATATTCCCACATGGGACATGTCCTCCACTGGATCTGAGATATTTAACGGTGGACTGACGGTGGGGCCCCTGAGATATCAGTGGAATTTAATGTTTTCTGTATTGTATTTTATATGGGTTTATAATTATTATATGTACCAAGATATTAAATACTTGATGCACTCAAAGGGTTAAAAAAAAAAAAAAAAAAAGACAGAGACACCAGTGGGAGAACGTATTTGCCAAAATGGACACAGTGTCAGGGACACTGTACTGATGGGACTGTTCCGCACTCAGAGGGACAGAAAAGTATGGGAGATTAAGTTAATATTTACGTTTAATGCTATTAATAATGGTTTGATTAAAGACAGAGTTCTTGTCACATTATCACATTGTGGATTGACCTTTCCAACCCTAATGGGATCGTTTTTAGAACACTGGGCAGACTTTGCTCTTGGGTATATGGAAGTGATGGATAGCAACTAAATGGCAGAGAAGCCTCTGTGCTAGGGGAGAGAATGCTAGGAAGCTTGGAGGAGCTTTTAAACTAGGAAAGGGGGGAGGGTATAGATAGCAAAAATGGGGTAGATAGAGAGAACTGGGTCCAAGTAAATGATCAGGAGGGTGGAGTAAGGGTGGGGATAAATTTAGTCAATAGGGAGGAACTCATAGTAAGTGAAGGTGTAGAAAAAAGGCATGTAATATTAATTAATTTAATTAATTAAAATTAATTGTATGCTAGCAAATGCAAGGAGTATGGTAGATAAAATAGGAGAACTAGAATTGCTGGTGGTTAATGAGCAATTGGACATAATTTGTATAACAGAAACATGGTGGAATGATGCACATGACTGGGCTGTAAATACAGAGGGCTATTCCCTGTTTAGAAGAGACAGGATTAATAGAAAAGGGGGAGGTGTGTGCTTATATTTGAAAACAGAGCTAAATCCAGTTTTGCGGGGTGATATTATTGAGGAAATTGGCCAAACTGTGGAGTCCATGTGGGTAGAAATCAAGACTAAATGTGGCGTAAAAGGTAAAAAAAAAAAGTGTTGGTGGACATATGCTACAAACCACCAAATATCGATGACAATGTTGAGGCCCAACTGCTATTGCAAATGAGGAAAGTTGCCCAGCTTGGGCATACTATAATTATGGGAGATTTTAATTATCCAAATATCAAATGGAAAAATGAGACCTGTCAGAGTGCTAAGGGAGGCAGGTTTGTGAGCATGCTTCAGAAAAACTACATGTCACAAATGGTGGAAGTGCCGACAAGAAATAACAATGTATTGGACCTAGTGATAACTAATAACACAGAAATGGTATCCAATATTAAGGTAAGAGAACATTTGGGAATCATTAATCACAACATGGTTACATTTGAGATTAGTCTGGCAAAGCAAAAATGTATAGGTTCAACCAAAACTCTTAATTTTAAAACAGCTAACTTCAAATTGTTAAGGGCTTCAATGCAACACATAGACTGGGATATTTTATTTAAAGGCAAAAATACTGAGGAAAAATGGTCAGAATTCAAATTTAGGTTGCAGAAATGTACCCAACAGTATATACCAATGGGGAACAAATGCAAAAGAAGTAAGTCACAGTCAGTGTGGTTAACTGCACGTGTAAAGAAGGAAATGGCAAGGAAATAAAGCACATTCAAATTATTTAAGTCTGAAGGAACTGAACAATCTTTCTTAAAATACAGGGAGTGCAACAAAGATTGCAAAAAGGCAATTAGGGTAGCAAAAATAGAAAATGAAACTTGAATTGCAAGGGAAAGCAAGACTAATCCAAAAAAGTTCTTCAAATATCTAAATTGCAAAAAACTTAAGAGGGAGTGCATTGGACCATTCAAAAATGAGATGGTTGAGTTGATTAGTGAGGATAAGGAAAAGGCTGATGTTCTAAACACTTTCTTTGCAGCAGTATATACAAAGGAGCAAGGAATGGTAGAACAGCCTCCACAAGTAAATAAAACAATACAATTATTAGATATTGGGTTAACTCAAGAAGATGTCATGGGAAGACTGAACAAAATTAAGACCGACAAAGCACTGGGTCCTGATGGAATACATCCAAGGGTTTTTCAAGAACTTAATGCAATGTTAGCAAAACCCCTATATTTACTCTTTAAATATTCTGTCACCACAGGCTCAGTGCCAGAGGATTGGCAAAGAGCTAACATAGTGCCTCTATTTAAGAAGGGGACTAAAACAGAACCTGGGAATTATAGACCTGTGAGTTTGACCTCTGTAGTGGGAAAACTGCTATTAGGGATAATAAGGGACTATATTAAGGATTACAACATAAAAAAATAAGATCATTAGCACAAATCAACATGGTTTTATGAAGAATAGATCATGCCAAACTAATCTTTTCAACTTCTATGAGGAAGTAAGCAGCAACCTTGACAATGGCAAAGCAGTAGATGTAGTATATCTAGACTTTGCAAATGCATTTGGTACAGTGCCACACAGAAGGCTGGTGTATAAAATAAGGAAATTGGGGCTAGGAGATAACCTTTGCAATTGGATACAAAACTGGTTGAAGGATAGGGAACAGTGTGTGGTTGTAAATGGAAAATTCTCCAATACAGTTAAAGTTGAGAGTGGAGTACCTCAGGGTTCAGTATTATGTCCACTGCTTTTTAACATGTTTATAAATGACCTAGAAATAGATATAGAAAGCAAAATATCAATATTTGCAGATGATACTAAATTATGCAAGGTCATTAATTCAGAACACAATATTTTCTCTCTACAGAGGGACTTACATACAATGTCAGATAAGTCATGCATTTGGGAGGAAACATTCCCATGGCTACTTAAGAACTTAATGGAATCATTTTAGGGGACTCATTGCTAGAGAAAGACCTGGGTATCCTTGTCAACTACAAACTTGGAAACAGTGACCAGTGTCAAACAGCAGCAGCAAAGGCAAACAAAATCCTGTCTTGCATAAAAAGAGGTATTGAAGCAAGAGTGGATAACATTATTTTGCCGTTATACAAATCATTGGTAAGACCTCACCTTGAGTATGCAGTGCAATTTTGGGCACAGGTTCTGAAAAAGGATATACTAGAACTAGAAAGGGTACAGCGAAGAGCAACAGAATTAATTAAGGGAATGGAGGACTTGACATATGAGGAAAGACTAGACAAACTTGGTTTATTTACTCTAGAGAAAAGACGACTAAGAGGAGACCTTATCACATTGTACAAGTATATGAGGGGTCAATACAAGGATCTCTGAGGTGAGCTATTTATTCCAAGGCCTGATCAGGTGAGCAGGGGACACCCCTTGAGATTAGAGGAAAGGAGGTTTAGACTTCAGCAGAGGAAGGGTTTTTTTACAGTAAGGTCTGTTAAATTGTGGAATTCATTGCCCAAGGAGGTGGTTATGGCAGATACAATGGATGCATTTAAGAGAAGATTAGATACATTTCTTTCAAAAGGGAACATACAGAGTTATACTTTTTATCAGTAGGCAGATCAAGAAGGTCTGATAAAGACCAACTTAATTGGTAGCAGGAAAGCTATAAAATTCTCAGTTACTGGGGTATGAGGAGAAGGTTGAACTTGATGGACTTGTGTCTTTATTCAACCTAATTTACTATGTTACTAATATGCCTGAGGAAGAGACCGAAGGTCTTGAAAGCTTGCATCCTAAATCTTAGTTAGCCAATAAAGGCATCAACAACTATATTTGCCTCCTGAGCTCTAAATAGACCTATAAAAGCAATCCCACTCTGCTTATAATATATACAATTTTCATAATTTTGGCTCTGTATGCCACCACAATGGATTTGAAATGAAACAACTGAGATGCAACTGAAGTGCAAACTTTCAGGTTTAATTCAAGGGGTTGAACAAAAATATTGTATGAAACGTTTAGGAATTGCATTCATTTTCATACACAGATCGCTTATTTCAGGGGCTCAAATGAAATTGGACAAATCGACACAATCATAAATAAAATGTTCATTTTTAATACTTTGTCGAGAATCCTTTGCAGGCAATGACTGCTTGAATTCTGGAAAGCATGGACATCACCAAACACTGGGATTCCTCCTTTGTGATGCTTTACTGCAGCTGTCTTCAGTTGTTGTTTGTTTGTGGATCTTTCTGCCTTAACGGGATAGTAATACTTAATTTTAAGTGCTTTTCCTATTATAGACATAAAAAAACTATGAAAACGATGTAAGGCTTATCTCTAAAACCTTTATGGTTTGAGAGATATGCCTCTCTAAAGTTACCCTTCCTTGCCTGTTTGAACGAAGTCAGCGCTTAGGTGACAGCTGCAGAATCTGGTCATTTGACCAGATGGAGGCTCTTCAGCAGAGCCAAAAATGTGCAATCTGAACATTAATACTTCATTGGAATAGTCTACAAAGTGTGCTTGCGAATGCCTATAATATGAAACACACTTAAAATTAAGCATTACTATCCCTTTAAGTTTTGTTTTCAGCAAGTGAAATGCATGCTCGATCAGGTTGAGATCAGGTGATTGACTCGGCCATTGCAGAATACTCCACTTCTTTGGCTTTAAAAACTCCTAGGTTGCTTTCACAGTATGTTTTGGGTTATGGTCCATCTGTAAAGTGAAGCGCTGTCCAATCAACTTCACAGAATTAGGCTGAATCTGAGCAGACACTATATCCCTATATACTTCAGAATTCATCCGGCTGCTTCTGTCTTCTGTTACGTCATCAATAAACATTAGTGACCCAGTGGCACTGGAAGCCATGCATGCCCATACCTTCACACTGCCTCCACCATATTTTACAGATGATGTGGTATGCTTTGGATCATGAGCCTTTCCAAGCCTTCTCCATACTTTTTTCTTCCCATCATTCTGGTACATCCAAAGAAAAATATATTATCGATGCACTTACAAGTATAAATACAAATAGAAATACAGAAAATCTGAATTTAAACCATCATAATACTACTATGAGAGAGATCTATAATATAAAAAGATTAGAAGCATTAGGGAATGAAAGTGTAGGTATGAAGTATGAACATACATTTTTACATAGTGGAAAGAGAAATAAGTCTGCTTTTTACTACAAAGTCAGGGTGAATTTATTAAAGCATATAAAGATCTGGGAAAATTAGGAAACAATAGGGTTAAAAATAGGAGTGATAATCTACTAATGAAGGAGAAAAAAGCAGTGGAGGATTTGAGTAAGAATAAAGAAATAGTCATCAGGCAGGCAGATAAGGGAGGAGGAGTCTGCATTTTGAATTCAGATGATTATAGAAAAGAGGCCTTAAAGATGTTAAGAGATAAAGAAACATATGAGGTTTTGAACCATGATCCCACAAGACAGTATAGTGTGGAATTATTTGAATTGTTAAGTGTGGATAGGAATATGGGAATTCTGGAAAAAAAGGAGTTTGAATATTTATACTCTGAACACTGCAGGGTTCCCATATTCTACTACCTGCCAAAGATTCATAAAAATGACAAAACACCTCCAGGAAGGCCAATAGTGTTGGGGATAGATTCCCTGACATATAAATTATCTCAATATATAAACATATACCTAAAGCCTCTAGCATATGCCTTGCCCTCTTTCTTGAACGATAGTATTCAGGTTATTCAAGTCTTGGAAGGTTGGGAGTGGAAAGATTCTTTCAAGTGGGTAACCTGTGACGTTTCTCTATACTTGTATCCCACAAAGATTAGGGGTACAGGCAGTGGAGTGGTTTCTGAGAGAAGAAGAAATAATACATGAAGAGCAAATACAATTTCTGATTAGGGTAATATCCTTTGTTTTGAGTCATAACTATATTTTACTTGAGCTGACTTTTTATGGCCAAAAGATAGGGACAGAGATGGGGTGCTCTTTTGCACCATAATTTGCGAACCTATATATGAGAAAATGGGAAGGTGAGAATATTTGGCAAAACAATCCCTATTCTAAAAATATAAGCTTATTTAAGAGATATTCAATGATATCTTAATAATTTGGGATGGAGATACAGAAGAACTAAACTATTTTTTAAAATACATGAATAATTATTTTAACCTCAAATTTACTAGTCAGATGAGTGATAATCGGATAGAGTTTTTAGATTTAGTTTTTTTCGTAGAGGACAAAAAAAAAGTAGGTATGAAGAATTTTAGAAAAAATGTGGATAGTAATAGCTACCTCCACTTTAAAAGCTGTCAACTTAAAAGATGGAAGGACAATATTCCTTTGGGTCAGTACCAAAGAATCAAAAGAAATTGTACTAGAGAACAGGACTTTGAAGAGGAAGCTGCTATAATAACTGTTAAACTACGTAATCGAGGGTTTGATGAGAAAATATTAAAACAGTCATATCAAAAAATAAAAAGTCAAGAAAGTCAGTGGTGAAGTATAGAAAGAGAAAACAAAAGAAAGAGGAAAGGAATATACCATATTTCACCACTGCTTATAGTGTAAATGCAGGTAGTATTCAACAGATTTTGAACAAACATGTGTTGAGGGAAGACCCCATTTTAGGTGTAGCACTGGGCGAGAAACCTAAGGTGTCATTCAGAAAAAGCAGGTCTATCAAACATATGATTACTCAGAGTGACATCATAAATAAAAAGGATCAGAAAGTCACATCACCTTGGGGTAAACCAATAGGAATGTTCAACTGTGGAAGAAAAGGTTGTTCTACCTGTGCCCACTATATGTTTGACAGGAAAGTAGAGGGAGAGAGGATGAATAAAGAAAAGAATGTACTCCATTCCACAAGAACTGGAAAGGAATACAAAATTCGTCACTTTCTAAACTGTAATTCTACATTCGTGGTTTATCTACTTGAGTGTAGCTGCAAGCTGGGATGCTTTGATCCAGGAGGTCTAATATAGATATGGATTTGGCATCCTTTATTTAGGCATCCCACCAGATATAATCTTGTAATTAATTTTCTTACAGATGGATAGACTATTTTAGGAAACAAATGAGGTTTTAAGCAGTGTTATTAAAGAGTAGGGAAATGTAATTGGGTTTTAAACATAAAAGTAGACACTATTAATAGGGATTTTTAGATAGATTAATACATATATTTTTTAGACAAATAAATAAGTTTTAATATATAATTTTTATATAGTGTTAATAAATTGTTACATATGAATTGTGAGCTGAGGGATCCCACCAGGGCTGTGTCTCTATTCAGTGGATGAAGCCCATATGAAGTGAGAATGGCACTAAGAGGGTTAATTAGGGTTAGAGAGAACTATCAGAAGATTATGAGGTGATAAATGGGAGCCCCGCGGGCAGAGGACCGGGGATACGAGTGGGGATTCTATGATGATGCTGTATGTGTGTTTTGTTACGACGGAGATTGGCGAATGTGGAAAAGAGGACTTTGCAATAAAGAATATTGCTGGTTATATAGCGAGGACACACCACTGACCCATATTGCCTGAAGGAAGAAAAAGGAGGATAATAAGTTGCTGAAGGAGTGGAAAATACATCGGAGGTGAAGGTACTTTAGAGTGGAGAACAGGGCAAAAGTGGAAGAAAGCTGAAGCTCTATCAGTATACCGGTATATTGGAGCAAGAGTTCTCTTTATGCTGCCATCACTGTTGGTTTGATTGCTACGTGCTTGTTTTATTTGATATATTGTAAATGCATTTCCTCAGGTTGAAGGGGGGAGTGTTGAATAAACACCACTTTTAGATTCTTTTTCTTGTTCTTGCGCCCTGTTTTTGCAGAATCATTCTGGTACAGGTTGATCTTAGTTTAATCTCTCCAAAGACCAGCTGTTCCAGAACTGGGCTGGCTTTTTTAGATGTTTTTTGGCAATGTCTAATCTGGCCTTTCTATTCTTGAGGGTCATGAATGGTTTGGTGAACCCTCTGTATTTGCTCTTGTGAAGTCTCCTCTTTATGGTAGACTTGGATAATGATATGCTTACCTCCTGGAGAGTGTTCTTCACCTGGATGGATGTTGTGAAGGAGTTTTCTTTACCATGGAAAGGATCCTACGATCATCCACTACTGTTGTCTTCTGTGGATGTCCAGGACTTTTTTGTGTTGCAGAGCTCACCAGTGCATTGTTTTTTTTCTCAGAATGTACCAAACAGTTGATCTGGCCACTCTTAAAGTTCCTGCTATCTCTCTGATTGATGTTTTCTTTTTTTGCAGCCTAAGGATGGCCTGTTTCACTTGCATTGAGAGCTACTTTGACCGCATGTTGTGGGTTCACAGCAACAGCTTCCAAATGCGAATACCACACCTGGAATCAACGCCAGACCACCTGCTTAATTGATGAAGAAATAATGAAGGAATTGCCCACAACTGACACATGAAACAGCTTTTGAGTCAATTGCCCAATTACTTTTGGGTCCTTGAAAAAGAGTGGGCTACATATTAAAAAGCTGTAATTCCTAAAACCTTCCTCCAATTTGGATGTGAATACCCTCAAATTAAAGCTGAGAGACTTCACTTTAAGCCCATATTAATGATTTAACTGTAACTTGAATTTATATGGTAAATAGCCAAAATAATAAAATGTGTGTCAGTGTCCAATTATTTCCAGACTTACTGTATATAATAATAATTAGTCTTCCTTTACTCACCACTAAACATGACCTACAAACATGGAACCCCCTTCTGATTTCATGGCTAGGAAGGATACATTTTCGTAATATGCTTGCTAAGACACAGTATCTTTTTCAAACAATACCAATATGGTTGCCTGCTTGGTGGCTCTGCCAAATACAGTCTCTCCTAAACAATTTCATTTAGGCTTTCAAGAAACCTAGGATCAGTTGGGAAATTATTGCTGGATGCCCTTGAATGGGAAGATTGGGAATGCTACATCAGACAAAATTATCCCGCCACTAATCTTACTAAATTATTAGAATTTTTAGTAAAGAAACAGGGTAGGTGATTGCAACCAGTCACTGCACTTCTGACTGGCATTTCTATAAACCAGTTGTTATATTTACAATGAGCTGAGATTCAGATAGTATGTTGCTCCCATCCAGTATTAACCTAGCTCCATATCCTTACCCATTGATACTGGTTATAGGTACACCTAATTCACCCCAGTTACACAGTTAAGGTTTATAAACTCTCCTTTTCAAAATGAGGTTGTACTCCCTTTTCAATCAATTTGTGGAAATTCCAATAAATTAAGCTTTTCTCACTGGCGATATTTACAAATTCAGTACGTGTCCAAAATATTTTCTCTAGGACCTTAACCCTCTTGAACTCCTATTTTCCTCCGACAATCTAATTAGTCATTCCTTATCTAAAATATATAAAATCATAATGTTATCATCATACACAATCAAACAAATTCACATTTGACTGAGAGTCTGTGCTTGGCATGTCCTGCCGCTTTGTCTCCTAAAGCACTCGGCCCTAATCCCTAGATTGTGGCACTCTAACTTAAAGGCTCAGAATTTGACTCTATGGAAAAATTATACACTATCAGGTCACATGCTCTCACCTTATAGTACTGAAAATGGTTTAATTGGCACATATATGTAGCTTTGGATACTCCTCTTTATATACCAGACAATTTAGCCAATACTACCTGAAATGTCAGTTACAATTTTATTTTTTGCATTTCCATCAGGATGGGCCTTGGTTTGGCACACCTACTTTATTTACTCATTCTAATCTCCTTTTCTCTATCTTGCTCCCTTTTCTCTTCTGTTCAGTCTCTCATTTGATACATTTTAATGCTGTTATTAACCTATTGTTTGCACTGAATGTCATGCTTGCTGTTTATATTGATGTGCCATGTGTAGTTTAAACCTTATCTTGATACACATTTTGTGACATACTATTGTATAGCTTTTCTTTATCAAATAAAAAACATACAAATGATATAAAATCAAATTAAAAAAAAGCAATTTTTCTGTAGCATTTTCCTACTGGTTATGGTTGTTGCCCAGAAAGAAATGGTTCAAGCTTTAATTCTGTCAAGCCTTGTTCCTTTTTAATCCACTTATAAATTTCGAAATTGTTGGATGGCATGCTCCAAGTTAGTTGACAGAACCCTCTGTGTCAACCTTCTACTGCATTGTTGGTATATAGAAGATCATGAAATTCTGAATCATTATAGTTCCAGAAGTCCACATCAAAGAGGGCTTTAATCATTGCACCTCTTCTGCCTGGTCTTCCTATCCATATATCCTCCCAAAATTAAGTAAACTTGCAACTCATCCATATTTTTCACAAAAAATTCTATCCATCAGTCTCAAAACTGCACACTATATAATTTAATGGAGCCAAAGCAAGTGCCAGGAGGTACTTCTGATTTAAGGCATATTCTGCATCATGAATGTAGAGCTTAACCACAACAAAGGCTGCTGCAAACAATTCAGAAATATGTGTTTAAAGGCTTTGTGGCTTGCATTTCAAAGTCTGTCATGACTGTAGATGAATTCAGTGCAGGGCATAGTTTCTTTTGTTTATTCAGCACATGCACATACATATTCATTCTCCTCCAACTCATTAAAACAAACACTAATGGTATTTTAGTACCATATATCAGTGCATGGAATATATATAACTTGAATTAACACAGGACATTATTTAAAAGTTTTATCCTGGGGGCGTGTCCTAGTGCGCAACAAGGATGGCAGCACATTAGGACAGCTCCTGCACAGACGGGTACAATTTAGCCTAAAGAGTTGTGGATATTTCTGTAATTAACTTGTAAACGTCTTCCACTGACAGCTAATCACCGGAACAAGAGGAGCCAGGTGCAAATGCTCAAGTACCTCATGCCAAAGGAGAAGAAAAAGGCCCAGAAACTCTCTGGAGCTCTCTCCCACGATGGTGTCCGGGCATCGTTTGATGGGGAAGATATGTCGGAAGAGGCCTCTAAGTCTTCCTGCCTTACTGATCCCTCCATGGGAGAAATCAAGAATTTGTTGATGATGCTTAGAGCCCAAATCAAGGGGGACATGAAATCGATTACTAACGAGTTTAAGAAAGAAATCAAGAAACTCGGAGAAAGAACGTCTCACATGGAGAATAAGGTGGATGAGGTAATAGACTCTTATAACGCTATATCTGATAAGCAATCAAACCTTCATTTACGCGAGAAGGTGAACGACCTTGAAAATCGGTCCTGTGGCAATAATGTTTGGTTCCATGGGCTCCCCGAAGACATACACTCACAAACCTCAAGGATTGGGTAGAGTGTTTCTCTAAACTACTGCCCAACTTCTCAGACCAAGACTTACTGAATGATTGTATTCATCGGCTGCCTAGGCCTAGGAATCTACCAGAAGAGGTCTCTTGGGATGTTATATTGCGGCTCCACTATTCTCACGTGAAAGAGGAGATTCTCTGGTCGGGACAACTGCAGAACACTTTGCCGGCCCCGTTCTCTCGGATCCAAATATTTGCTGACATCTTGTCTGCTACAATACAGAAGAGGAGAAAGTTCTGCTTTGTTACAGTTGCCCTTCGCCAAGCGGAGCAGAAGTACAAGTGGGGTTTTCCCGAGAAGATTATTGTTACCCGGAAGGGGGCATCTACCACTATTGCTACCTCCAAGGAAGGTGTACGCATTCCCAACCCGAGAACTGATAAGAGTGGTCCTCAGCACATGCGGCATCCTCATGCCCCCAGATGGATCAGTCCTCACCTGCCTTACTGACTCCTCCATGGGAGAAATCAAGACTTTGTTGATGATGCTTAGAGCCCAAATCAAGGGGGACATGAAATTGATTACAAACGAGTTTAAGAAAGAAATCAAGAAACTCAGAGAAAGAACGTCTCACATGGAGAATAAGGTGGATGAGGTAATAGACTCTTATAACGCTATATCCGATAAGCATTCGGACCTTCATTTACGCGAGAAGGTGAACGACCTTGAAGATTGGTCCAATGGCAATAATGTTTGGTTCCATGGGCTCCCCGAAGACATACACCCACAAACCTTAAGGACTGGACCAAGACTTACTGAATGACTGTATTCATCGGCTGCCTAAGCCTATGAATCTACCAGAAGAGGTCTCTCGGGATGTTATTTTGCGGCTCCACTATTTTCACGTGAAAGAGGAGATTCTCTGGTCGGGACTACTGCAGAACCCTTTGCCGGCCCCGTTCTCTCGGATCCAAATATTTGCTGACATCTTGTCTGCTACATTACAGAAGAGGAGGAAGTTATGCTTTGTTACAGTTGCCCTTCACCAATCGGAGCAGAAGTACAAGTGGGGCTTTCCAGCGAAGATTATTGTTACCCGAAAACTGATAACAGTGGTCCTCAGCACATGCGGCTTCCTCATGCCCCCAGATGGATCAGTCCTCACCCGCGGCTAGTACCTCAGCAGGTTGATTCTGCTTGCCGTCTCTTCAGCCTTGATGTATACGTGGGACAGGTACTTATGTCCATCCTGACTTACATTATACTTCTGTTTACTTTTGTTTGCCTATTTCCTTTGCTGTATTGGAAGCCTTACTCCTAACGCTCTCCAACGTTGGGCCTTATTGTGTACCAGGTGGTAATGTGCCACGGGTTCACCTAAGCGATACAACATCTATAGGCCCTGCTATTTTGGCCTTTGGTGAGCCCTTGCTGCCCTTTTTGACCTCAGACTTTCTGGCCTGGGGAAGATGACTAGCCCATATGGAAGGCACTATATGTACTTTAGGATATGTCTTTAGAAATTATTTTTCCTATCACACATTTTTACCCTATCATTCTGTGTATTATGTATTTAAATGCATCACTATCTGAATCCTGTTAGTCCTGACTTATGACATTTTGCCTGTGTAACTATTTTTACTGCAGGATGTTGGGGACACGGCTTGGCCGTGCAGCCATGGTATGGTCCCCTCTGTTGGCTTGGGGGGGGGGGCCTGGCAGATGCAGGTTGGGCTGGCGATATTAATTGCCAGTGCTGTGGGGGAGGGGCGTTTTCCTGGATTTATGACTCCGTTATATGACTGTTATTGCATGTTGGGAATTATCTGTTTATCCACAGTTGAGTTGTACCCCTAGGCTGGCTCTAACGTGACTCTCGGCTCGGGGGAGGAGTGGAGTGGATGGGGAGGTGGATCTGGATGCTTGGTGTGTGGCTGGGTGGGAGAGTGGAGAGTGTGGTGAGAAAAAAAAAATATTATTGTTTTTCTCATATGACTAACTGCTCTCCGGCTCCTTTTCCCGGCTTCCAGAAAATTGCATTTGGATTTTAATGTGTTGAGGCGATGGTCATGTTGGTCTGGGGATTCTATGCCGGTCATTAGGTAATGGGGACTATGATACTTTTGTAAATCATTTATAGAGTTCCTCCTTTGATGGCCTTTGTTGCTTTGTTCCTATGCCTCTTTTCCAGCAGCCCATTCAAGATTTAGTAACTAAATCTGAGGTCCGCTTGACCCCTATGTTATGGTTGGGCTTAATAATCTATGGGGGGTATCCTGCTTCTTATCACTCATAGACTGATGTGTGTCCTTTCTTTCCCCACCATCCCTGGGCATAGATATTAAGATGCTTATGCTTACCTATGTTTATTTGATCCCTGGGTGGTTTGCTGGATTTCAGAGGAATTTAATGTTTTGGGTATTGATTTATGAAGGCACTGTGGGTCAGTGTGCACTGGTATGTAATGTACTATGCCTCTATTTCTTACCTGGAGGTGCAACTCACCAGGACTCCAGAGGATCTATTCTCTGCTAATTTATAAAAGCTCTGGGACTCTCTTAAACAAGATCTTGCAGGTTGGTCAAAATTGATGTTGTCTTGGATGGGTCGTATAGCGGCTGTCAAAATTTACATCCTGCTAAAACTATTGTATATGTTTCGTACGCTGCCTATTCCAATCCCCTTTTCCTTCTTGAAGGAGGCCCAGGTGGATCTTTATAGATACATTCATGGCTCTCGAACCTCTAGAATCTCTAATAGATGGCTTATTTTACCAGCATGCTGGGGGGTTATTCCTTCTCTTCTTCATTACTATAGGGCATCGCGTGTGGTCCAGAATATCCTTTACCATGTTCCCCCCAGTGTGATAGTGTAGATGGATATGGAGGATGCCCAGACAGTCTGCTGCAATCAAATTACAGAGGCCTGATTCTGTTCCCAGCTGTTGCTATCTTGCAATCACCTCCTCCTTTTTTAGTTCAGTCTCTCTCCTTGTTCTGGGCCAGATTATACAGTTTAAACTGGTCAGTTCAGATCAGTTCCTTGAGCCAGCTGTACCCCTGAGTTCCTGAGCTGGCAGTTACCCTCCTGTGTTCATGAATTGGCAGTTGCCCTCTTGTGTTCCTGAACTGGCAGTTGCCCTCCTGTGTTCCTGAACTGGTTGCATTCCTATGCCTCCCTCCTGTGTTTCTGAGCTAACTTTATCCCTGTGCCCAGAGGTCCAGTTCCCCATGCCCAGATGCTCTGCTCTTTTCTGTTCATTGTATGTTTTGTTGTTCATTACTATTGCATGTTTATTGAATGCATATACATAATACAATTGTGTTCCCTTTAATTGTGAGTGTGCTGGTTTTCTTGCTCTCTGGGTTCCACTTTATTCATTTACTTTTGCTGCTGTGGTCAGAACCCCTTCCTGACCAGCAGCTCATGAAACCCCTCATAGAATATGTGATACTTTATAGCTCCCTTCTTCAATTCATCCCTCTACTTATACTTTCCTACCTAGCACAAGATTATCCTTTTTAGTCTGGAGGTTTTAAGCCTCTCGATTCCCAGAGGTATCCCACCTGACTCCTGCTACCCCTCTGCGAGCCATGGAAGATTTAATTCCTCATTCCAACTTTGCTTTGTGGAATTGCGCAGGGATTTCTTTTTTGCACCAGATTATCTCGGATGGCTCTCTATTGTCATTTGATGACATGAAGATGCACTTTAGTTTACCAAATAGGGACTTTTATAAGTTTCTTCAGTTACAACATGTGCTATCGACATCACCCAACTCTCTGTCGCAAACCCTTATAAAAATTACGAAAGCTTGTGAGCATCCATTGTTATCTAATAAAACTTTGCCTGTATGTTATACTGCCTTAATTACTGATGGTCCCCCCTCTAGATTACCTTTCATGATTGCCTGGGAAAGAGAGTTGGGTTATCAGATTCACACTTTAGTGTAGGAGAATGCCCCATTGTGGTTTTCACATTGTTCAAACCATACTGAATTATCTAGGAAGATCCTCTATCAATGGTACTTTGTACCATTGTGTTTAGCCCACATGTATCTCTCTGCGTCAAACCTATGCTGGAGAAACTGTTCCGGTGTCGGCACAATGGAAAACACATGGTGGTCCTGTGTTGCACTTCAACCGTATTGCACTCTAGTGTTTGACTGGTAAAGGAGATCACCTCTCTTCCGCTGAAAAGAACCCCGGAACTGGCATTATTCCACATTTGTCCAGACACTCTGAAAATGTATTTACAGATACTCATAGGACAGATTCTGATAGAGACAAGTGTCTGCAGGCTAGGAATTGGAAATCTGCTGTAGTCCCATCTTCTCAGGATTTGTGCCAGCTAATTAGCTACAATCTGCAGATGGAGAAACCACACTTTCCTCTCTGTTTCTAAGATGGAGCTCTATGATCTCATTTGGTAGACCTGGGAGCTGGGCTGCAGACGGATTTGATCCTATGTAGTGGCCCATCTCACCTATCCCAGCCCCCCTCGCCTTACCCTTCCTCCTCTTGTGTTCTTCTCTCTTTCCCCCCTTTTTTCCCTCTTTCGTTCTGTTGTGAAACTTATGCCTATCTACTCTTGTTTCTTTGTATAAATATCATTCCTAGGTGCACTTTCTTATGTATGTTAATTTGATTGATTGATGTTAAAGACCATTGTATTAACAAATTTTACCACCAGAAAAGCTTTTACAGGATTTTGTTTTCTAGTCTGTAATACTGGAACGTGTGTATGCCTGCAATGTCATGGACCTTCTTGTTTCATTCACAATGTTATTTGTACTATGTAACAAACAACAAAAACTTCTTTCAATAAAAATGTATTACTAAAAAAAGTTTCATCCTCATACCAGTGCTTTCTGGTTGCCAACATTAGAAAATTCATAGTTTGCTTGTATTTGTCGCAAAAACAGAAATCTTGTCAATTTTTCTGATTTGTCAGAAGAGACAAATTATTTCTGAGGACTTTTCTTATTGTCTGCACAGCATCAGATGGTGTGGCTATTTCGTATGTTGCAGCCACAAGTTTGTGGGTGCTATTCTGGTAGTAATAGTACTTTATTTCATTTTCTCACTTTGCCTGCAATTGTGCTTTTTCTGGAAAGTATGCCACCTAGTGTATGGCACCTTGAAGTGCAATGTGCTTTACTGTATTCTGTGCACTTCCAAATACGTTTTCCATTGATAACTTTCTCTTGTCTGAAGGTACATTTAAAATGGTGCTTTAACACTACAAGAGACCTTAAAATGTTACCATAATAATGCACACCTATGCAGCGCTGTATCTTGGCCTAGGCCGACTGCTGTTGCACACGGACACGGGCACTGAGCCAGTTGAGTGCCATTACGATCAGTAACAACAGGACAAGTCTCCCTGTCTGAAAGACCAGAGATACAACTTATAGACGTCAATGACTGGAAGGCCTCAGGTTGTCCAACACTGATCTACATAAACACTTTGCAATGCATAACAACTTCCAAAGCATTTATACAAACAGATATGGAAAAAGCAGAGGAACAAAATTAGATAAGGGTTTTCAATTTCATTTGAAGTTGCAAATTAAGGTTTTTTTAAAGATACAAATCAGCAGGGGCAAATTTATAATGGAAGAAAGTTGCAGTAGAAATTGGTAATGGGTCTTGCCCCATTTTATCAGTGGAGACTTTCAGGAGCAGGGGCAAAAAAATGAATAAGCTTTCATACACACATGATACAATCTGGCATTTGTATGATAGCTGCAAATTTATCTAGATAGAGGCTGATGTACTAAAAGAAGTGGAACAGTTCTGGGGCAAGGTAACTTCACTATTGGGTGCATTTAAAAATGCTCATTGACTGACTTGCAATGGCAAACTCTTTAGTTTGATTTAAATCAATAGGAATTTGGGGGATTTTTATTCATATTAGTATATCAGCCTCGGAGGTTGAAAAAATATATCAGAATGTGTTATTTACTTTGTTAAATCATATAGGAGTCCATAACTGTATATTTTTATTTCCCAATTAGATATTCCACTTTAATTGTTCTAGGGATCAACATAAGTGGATAAGAGTATTGGGTTTTGCTACTGACTGCTCATGGCAAGTTGGGAGGAGGCATAAACTAAATATACATTGTGACATAGATTTCTGCAGCTATAGGCAGCGTGCATACTTCAAATGCAAAAACAAAGAAAATATTATAGATCCACCAGAATACTGTATGAAGGACTTCTACCCAGGCAAAATATTGTCAAATAAATATTTCTAAAGGTATATTTCACTGGGCAGTGATAAACGTGCATGTTTCAGCTGTATTGCAGAGAACTGATTATCTTGTTGGGAGGGGACAAGGTAGTGGCAGTTGCTGAGACCTCCAAGTAGAACATCTTAAAGGGATAGTAACACAATGCAAAATATATATATACTGTGGGGTTTAACCTCTTGAGTAAACCCGCTACAGCTGAGAGGTGGGGGTTTTTTCTCAATTTTTTGAGGCTCAAACTTGAATTTTTTGGTGCGGTATCTCAGTGTCCTGAAATGTTACAATGGTGCTGTTGCTACACCATCCTATGGCGAATTATGATCAATTGACCAGAGCTGTCCATAGGATGGTATAGCAACAGCTACATTTCATGCCATTTCGATACTACACCTAAAAAAATTCAGGTTTGAATGGCAATTGTTTTTGAATAAAGCAACTCTCAGCACTGGGAGTACCTTGTTTTACTTCAAACAATAAACCCTACAATCTATTTTTTTTCCTATTACGTGTTACTATCCCTTTAATGTACTAGCATATCATGATGTTGGGTAGAAGCGAGGATCAGACAGATAGATCCTATTCTTACGGTATGGAGGTTACAGGGGGCAAACATAGTCAGTGGGTATGCAAGGCATGATGCTGGGTAAAAACAGTCAGTGGTATGCAAGGCATGATGATGGGTACACATGCCTTGCATACCCACTGACTATGTTTCTACCCAGCATAATGCCTTGCATACCCACTGACTAAGTTTATACCCAGCATCACGCCTTGCATACAAACTATGTTTTCCCCCTGTAACCTCCATACCATAAGAATAAGATCCATGTGTCTGACCCTCACTTCTGCCCAAAATTATGTCATGCATAACCATTGATTCTGCCTTTCCAAGGTGGAGCTCAAAGAGTAAAAGGTTGTGCCTAAAAAGGAAGGGCAGGGCCAAAAAGGATGAAGGGGTGGGGTTTACAGAGGAAGGGGAGAATCCTAAACAGGAAGAGCTGTGCAATAATGAAGCATCCTTATAATACAAGGGCTGCAACAACACACAACCTTTAAATGTGGCCTTAATGATCCATTATGTAGGCAATCTTATTAATGCCCTATTGTGATGAGTGCTCACAAACTGGCAACATTTTCAAACTGTTTGAAAATGTGACAGTAACTTTAATGGTTTACACGTGAAGGGCAATGGTAAGGTCCTTGTTAGGGCAATTTCGTCCATCTATCTAAACTGGGAGATTCAGCAGCACAAGGGTCGAATACTTATGTAAGCAACATATATCAGTTATTGATTTTTAAAGATATTTTCCAAGATAAAACCAATGTCACCTTACAATAAACAGATTTTGTGTTTTAAAATACAATATCATATACAACGAAATGTACCATTTGCAATTCAGTAATAAGAGAAAATTGGTCAGGAGTAAGAATCATTTTGCAAGGCACTGTATGTGCATATATACGTAAAAGTGTTAAAAGATTTTTAAGTACAAAGTTGTATGAGTAACAACATGGTCACTTTGTTCTACATATTCAGAGGTAACAACAATGTCCGACTGTATGGCCATTTTGGGGTGTACAGTTCCTCTGCACCCAGGCAGATGATTTCTACTAATAATTTGCAGAGGAAATCAGTGCAAACAAACATCCTTTTGCAGATGCCTGCAGTAGTGGTGGACTCAAGGAGTTGTCCACATACAAGATGTGCACTGGCAGTTATGCCAGAGTGTACTAAAGTATTAATTTTTTTTATTTTAGTACTATTGTTATTTGTTCACTTACATCCTTGGTGTGCTGCACCCTTACATGTTATAAAGAATATTCTGTGAAGATCCCCACTAGCTAAAAGGTATTTGAGCCCCCACTGGCTAGTTTGAATTTTTCCACCTTCCCCCATCAATATAACTAAAAATGTGGATAATGCTTGAACCTGGTGAAAATAAGCATATTTCACTTCCAAAAACAAAACCTATGTGAGGGACATCAAAGTGACAACTCATAAGCAGTATAAATAGCTCAGTGGTACAGGACTTGTCAACATTAATGATATTACTACATTAACATTAACTACAGTGTGGCATGAAGGTCAGGAAATAGTGGTATAACAGTGGAGCCATGAAACAAAGAAAAAGATGGATTGAGAGAGAAAAGAACATTCTTATGTCCATGGGTGGAGAATAAGCTCCCCAAACCTAATTGCCTGCTTTAGCAAATATAAGTGGTATTATACACATATAAGGCATATTATCATTGTTTTAATATGATCCTGCCAGTGCTCCTCTTCAGCATGGCTCTTGGGACAGGATGTTGATACAGGGAAAAATCAAAAGCTTTTTGGAGTCAAAAGTAATTTTCTACCAACTTGCGGCTTAATTGCAAATGGCTTCAAATGCCTCTGGATCAACAAGGGTGATTCAGCATGGGCTTAGCTTGATAGACATGTATTTTTCAGCCTCATCAACCATGTTACTATGTATATGATCCATATAATATTACAATATGTATCTGTTCAATACTCTGGAAGGACTCATAGTATGGCATGTTCTATGAACAGCCAATCATATGGTGAATCTTCCTTACTCAGATTAACAAGCTCCCTTTTTACTAATTGCTACATGGTCTGTCCTCTGCATGCTGGTACACTTCAGGAACATAGGCTGAGAACTTAAAGGGTGGCAGTGAAAGTGATGCCTGGTTGATGTACATCTACAAGTCCCAGCCCAACTTTAGACCTTATTGTTGCTGGAAAGGGAATAAGTGAAACAGGATGTGACTCTCCAGCTGTAGAAATATATCTCTCATCATCCTGACAGTTGGCTAGATTGATGGCAGTTTTAGTCAGCTACAGCTGGAGAGCTACAGGCTTCTCACTTATTCCACACACATTCTACCCTGTTCAGGAGGAGAAGGAGCCTACACTGTAGTACAACTTTTTACAGGAATGGGAAAAGTATGAGTCCCGAGCTGCTGTTAAACTTCATCATCAGTCATTCCCAATTGTGGGCTGGTAATAGTGGGAAATGTATTCTGCTACAGCTAGAGAGCCACATGCTGCCTACCACTATGGTAATTTGTGAAGTGTTGGTGTGCGATGGAATGTGTGTGAATATGAGTGTGTGTTAGGGAATGTGTTTCAGTGAATATGCTTGTATTTTAGAATGTGTGTGGATATCATATTGGGTGCGTGTGTGTGTACGCGGGTGAGAGTGTGGTCTTTGCAGGTCCAACCTAGACCTGTAGTCATTTGTAAAGTCTTTGTGAACTGCTATAATGAAAAGTCTAGTTTGGACCTGCCAGGACTGGGGTTTACAATGCTTCACAATCTAACATTGTAATCTCTGAGGAGCCATATTAATAATTTATGGCACTATGGGTGAATGAAGGCAGGGATGTTGCTAGGTACTGGCTGTGGGGGCTAAAGTCCCAGGTCTCATGATTAAACCCCCAGGTCTTGTTGCCAGCTTGGATAATACAATGATTCTAATATTAATGGTACAGTTGGGTTACACAATGCACCTCTAATGTATTAGCTTGGCCCAAGCTTTAGGCCTTTTTGGGAAACCTCTAACTGTCATCATAAAAGAAATTCCTTCTGGCATCCAGTTGTTAAATTGCACTAATAAAACTGAACATTCTAAACCCCTCTTCAAAAGAGGCCTTTAATTAGCCTCCTGAAATATAACCTCCACGCTTATATCACACATGAATTGAGCAACTAAACAGCACACTGTTCTCAACCCTCTCTTATAGCTTACTACTGAAGCTGTTGGGATCCATAGATGCTTCTTTTCCAGTAATGAGGGTAAAAATTCTGGGATTCATCAATATTAGGCTATCCAGGAAAGCAATGGCTCCATTCTTACCCCTAGTGCGGAGCAGATCCAAGAGGTGACCTAGATTTAAAAGAATAGAGGTTATCAGGAAATTTGCAAAGTCAGTATGTTATGAATACAGATTTGAAAACAACAAAGTGGAAATTTAGTTTACACTAAAGAACAAATCTAGGACATGTGGGCAGGGCAACATTAGAAGAAAGCATACTCAGCAAATCCAGAAAATGGTACAGAAGAAATCTGTAATTCAGTCCACCAAGCAGACTCAGAGGAAATGTACAGAACAAACACAGAATCAACTGCAAATTGATAATGGCGAAAAGCAAAAGCTCAGTTTTCTCAGTGTCAGCATAAACTGAAGACCAGAGGGCAAAGAAGAACACTCACCTATCTTCATGGCCCTGGTGGAAAATTTGGAACAATGCAGAACCTCCTCCTCATCCATTTCATCTAGTACTTTGGCTTGGCGCAGGTATGGGGTAAGGCGCTCTGGAGAAAGTCTTTGAACAATTTTACATCTGTGCCGCTCTATCATCTCCCACAGCTCCTCTTCTTCTAAGTCTATGAGCTCTGGATCTGCCTTCCAGCTTGCTGACATTATTGTGCAAACCAATGTTGTGCAGCTTTAAATAAAGGAAAATATGTATAAGAAATCTAGTATCAGTTTATTTATTTACAGTTACAAAATAAAAAACCTAAAAGATTTAAGTATGAATCCCACCTGAACAAATGGTTTTGCTGAACGTGGCCTGTTCCCTGAGAGTTAGCCGATGTGTAGACTCTAAGATCAGATAGATTTAAGAATCAGTATTTTCAAAAGAAATGGCCAAAGTTGGTCAAATGTGATTTGTCATCTAGGATCACCCACGATCTGAACATCCAGTCTGATCTTTTGGCTTTCTCATTGACCCTGCAGAGTTACAAACATATTTTATTTACACATTCACGTTGAAAGTCTCTATAAATGTACAGCTCTGCTTTACCTTACACAAAAGACAATGCCATAGTCCAAGGGACTGCACATTATAAAGAACAAGGGTTATTCTTTTGCTTGTTGGTGTTCTTGTTCTGGCCTCCAAACAAAACTCCACGGACCATATTTAATAAACTAATGAGGTACACTTCTGGAGAAAACCAACTGCAACACAGAGGATAAGCAAAAATTTCAAAGTTCCTATAGAATTAAACTGGACTTTTAATCCCTTGAATGCTAGACAGCACTGCTTTGCAACATAAAAGCCTCATTTAAATAATTGGGAATTTTCATTTCTCCACTTTGGTGCAGCTGGTTTACCTGAATTGCACCTCTTTAGCTTAATGAATACAGTTCTGTGGAACCAGTTCAATGAAATGGTACCTTAAAATCACAGGAAAAATAGTTTATTAATGCATTTAGCTTGTAAAGCATTTTTTTCTGTATCTTTTTTGCGCTAAAAAAGTTGTATATCTTCTTAAAAAATGTGCATTGCATTGAAGAAAAAAAAAAAACCCTGTATATAAATAAATGCAACTTTAGCTGCCATGAGACCTTTTATTAGCATAGTTAAGTATTTTTAGAAGAAATGTGAATGTATTAGCTTGTTTGTTTTTTGTTGTTGTTTTTTTTTTCAACAAGGAACTAAACTTGCAAAATGACTTCATTCCCAGCCATGCCTCATGTATTTCCTGTCCTCCCAGACAGGATCAATTAGTAGGGTTATTTTTTTTGGTTGGGTAGCCTCCTGGTTATCCAGTCCTGCTGGAGGACTATTGGGGGGGAGACACAAATCTCCTGTGCCATGCTCTAGTATGCTAGCCCTGCTTCAGACTCATTTCTATTAGCAAAGCCAAAGATGAATTTTTAGGCTGACAAGGCTTTCTGCTGGAAGCTGCCATCCACTGGGGATGAGCTTCGAATGGTTGTTGAGGTTCAAGGTAGAATGTGCAGCAGCACTGGAAAGGGACGGCTCTTCTAACACACACAGTTGATGGGGTTTAAAAAAAGATACGTGCTCATCAAGTTCAATCTTTACCATATAACCCTTGTTTTGTTGGTCCAGAGGAAGGTAAAAAAAGCCCCATTGAAGCCATTTACAATTATGCCCCCCTCAAAAAAAATCCCTTCCTGACTCAAACATTCAGTTGCATATCAACACTACAATGTCTGGAAGCCTCCCGTCACCTAGACAGGGCTGAAAGTGGTTTTAGCACCATTCCTGTCACTTTACAATAAGTGGTAACCTACCTCAGTGGTTATTTTCTTTATTATCAGCAATGTTTTGTTTTTTATTTCTCTGAGAGGCTTACAATTTTCATGATTTTGTTGTTTCTCCCTCTAGATGTTTGGGTCTTCAGATTTTTCTCTTTCTAGAAGGTGTACACTTTGTGAGACTGAGCTTCCAGAAGGATACACCAAAAGAATTTGTGTCTCTCGCAACAAAAGTAACATATCTGGAAAAAAATATTCGATGCTCTCATGGTTTAGGAGATGACACAAGAGACTTTTAATTTTGTTAGTCTGCCCAGACTCAAGAAGGCCCCTCCATTTCCTCAGATCTCAAAAGTCATAGTATCTCCATCAGTTTCTGATGGCATGTCAGATGAAGGCATCAGGAGAGATAATTACATATTTGCTGCTAATGATAAAATTTAAATGTTAGCCAAAGAAATCCAGACCTCTGTGGAATTAGAATATAACCATGTTCCAAGATTAAGCAATATGGTATGTCCCTGCGGTACAAAAGCAGCTCATAAAGTCCTCCCTGTATCAAGGACATTAATGGCATCATTAAAAAAAAAAGAATGTGATACAAGTGAAAAGATAACCTTAAGAACCCTAACAATGTGAAATTCATTTTCCCTTTGATTGAAAGAATTCTGGAATAAAATTTGAAAGTTTGATGTTCGTGTAGCCAGACTGTCCACAAAAACTGCTATTCCAGCAGAAGATGGTTATGGTTTCAGGGAGACTATGAATAGAAAAGCAGAGATGGCTTTTCACAGATGTTATGAAGCAGCAGTTACTTCCTTTAATCTGAGTGTGGTTACTAGATGTATTACCAGATCTATAAGAGAATGCCATGCCCAGTTGTAAGAAAGCTATTTAAATACATTTTCCAGGGAAGAACTAGTGAAGTCCATGTCTATGATAAATTAAGCATGAGGGTTTATTTGTAATAACGCTATGAAAAATGTAAGGATAGCAGCAAAGGCCTCCAGTTTAGCTTTGGTAGAGTGAAGAAACTTATGGCTCAAACAGCGGGCTGCAAGTTATATACCATGCCATTTGAAAAGCCCTGTTTGTTTGGTAAAATACTGTATTCTCTGGTTGATAAGACAGGGCAAAGAAAGAAACATCTGGATAAATGGACACTGACACATATATGCATAAAGGTGTCCCTATTACCTTAAATTGGAACTACCACCCCTTCTAAACTTGCCCCAAAATAATTACCCATTTGGCGACTAGTTGCTCATTAGTGCTAGTCACCAGAATTATTACCGTGTTACTGAGAATTCCTACTGCTCCTGGAACTGACAGCTAGGAAACAGCGCAGACATCTTTGCAGTGATGTCTGAGCACCTGTGCTGTCAGTCCCTTCTGGTGCAGTTCGGCTCCTAGCAACGCCTCCTACAGCAGACTGTGAGTGACAGAGCAGGTGCTCAGACGTCACTATGCAAAAACGTCTGCGCTGTTTCCTGGCTGTCAGTCCCAGGAACGGTAGGAATTTTCAATAACGTGGTAATAATTCTGGTGACTAGCACTACTGAGCAGCTAGTCGCCAGATGGGTAATTATTTAGGGCCAAGTTTAGAAGGGGTGGTAGTTCTGCTTTAATACAAGTAGAGATGCATTACTCAGACTGCTAAAGATTTCAGTAGGAGGAGCCATATTGCTTTCCTGGGAGGGGAGGTAGCCTTTTGAAAGGCCTGCTCTCCATTCTGAGAAAAAAAAGTGGTGTGCTCCGGGACCTATAGTTTCTTCTGAGAATATATCCATAGAGTTGAACAGGTCATGCAAAGCCCAGCATGTGTCATCATGAGGTCTGACAGCCTTAGAGCCCATCAAACAAGGGTGATTGGTGCTTTGGGGATTCAGCGGCGGCTTCATCTGGTGCACAGAGTTCCCCCTAAAACTTTAGAAGGCTGCCTGATGCTCCTCTGCTTGTATTAAATGAACAGTAAACTTTTTTTTTTTGTATAAAAAAAATGTATAGGAGGAAATTTACTCACATATTTCTATTTCTTCTGTGTCCCTCCACAGCAATAGAGTGGGCATTATCTCCCCCCCCCCAGCTGGTAGGACCAACCAATCTGTTTAAAACTCCCCCTGTGGGTTCAATCGTCAGTTATTTTCTTTAAGAAAGCTGAACAATAGAAGAAAAATTATTAGTGCAACACTCAGGGTCGGGTTTGCCATGGAGGGAGACAGAAGAAATAGAAATATCGGTGAGTAAATTTCCTCCTTTCTTTTGTCTCCACTCCACGGCAATATAGTGGGTCATACCCAAGCAGTATGCAGAAGGGAGGGGACATTTACAAGAATAGAGAAAGCATATTACCAGACAAAACACCCTGGTGTAGGAGAATTTAAGGAAATAAATTAAATCATACTACCATTACAATGTAACAATAGCTTGGAGAAACTTCCTCCCATATTTGGCATTGGCGGAAGCCTGGACATCCAATTTATAATGTTTGATAAAGGTGGATATAGAAGTCCATGTGGCAGCCTTGCAGATATCCTCAGAGGATGCTTCTGCTTTACTAGCCCAGGAGGCTGACATAGCTCTAATGGAGTGAGCTTTGATTTTGATTGGAGGTCGCCTCCCTGCGTCCTGATATGCCACTCTAATTCAGTCACTGATCCTTCTGCTAATTGAGGCCTTTGAAGCCGCTTTACCCTTGTATTTGCCAAAATAATGGCTGAAGAGTGAATCTGAGGATCTGAATTATTTAGTTCTGTCCAGGTAATATGACAAACACCTCACAAAGTCTAGATTATGAAATTTCCTCTCTTTATCCGAGGATGGGATAGAGCAAAATGAAGGGAGAATTATCTCCTGGTTGATATGAAAATCAGACACTACCTTGGATCTGAAGGAAGGGTGAGTCCTAAGCACTACCTTATCCTCGTGGAATATTATATATGGAGATTTGCAATAAGGCCTGCAATTGGCTCACTCTCCTAGCGGAGGTGAGGCAGAGAGGAAGACCGTCTTCATAGTTAAATTCTTGATAGGAATTTCATGCATTGGTTCGAAAGATTTTGAAGAGGAAAGTTGTTCCAGAACAAGGTTTAGATCCCAAGGTGGGATAACCTCTTTGATCATGGATCTAGTCTTGGTTAGGTGTCACGGATACTAAGGAAGCTCAGAGTCTGTACGGTATAGTTAATGGAGTTTATTGAAAACAACAAACAAAAGAATAGGCAATAGGCAGGGGGTGCTAGTCAACAAGCACTATTACCAGAAATAATAGGCTGGGTCCTAGGCCACCCTGTTGGAGACTAGGCCAAAGCCACTGGTAGTCTCACTTACAAGGACAAGTGATACAGCAGTAACCGGAATGGCAATCTTGATCCGACGAACAGAAAACCAGGATGTTCAGGAACCGAAGAGAAGCTTCAGAACCACACCGGCCGCCAGGTGGGAACTCCTAGGCTATAGGACACAGGTACTGAACCCTCTGACTCACGCAGCAGTCACATGAAGTAAGGTGAAAACTGACTCATGCCTGAAGTCAGCTATGCAATTCTACCAGAGCCCCAGGGCCGCACTATATTGGGTGTCTGATCACCAGGGGAAAAGACAAAAGATTAATCAGACAGAGCCACAAGTCAGCACCAGAGGAGGTAGTCAGACAAGCCGGGTCATACACAGTTCAGGTAGTCAGCCAGAGCCACAAGTCTGCACCAGATTGGATGTCCAGTATTGGGGGTTAGGCACTAAGCATAGTAGCCACTACACCAGAAGAAAAACCTTTCTTCTTCAGTATTGAGGATTCAATTTCTAAGCCGTCAAAGCTAGACGATGAACATCCTCCTTCCACAGGTAACCCTGTAGAAGAAGATCCGAATGGCAAGGGAGCCGGAATGGCTCTGCCACTGACAGATCCAGAAGCTCCAGAAACCAAGCCTGTCGAGGCCAGTACGGAGCAATCAGAATGACTGGACAGTGCTCCAGTCTCAATTTCCATAACACCCTGTGCAACATGGGGAGGGGAGGAAAGATGCAAGCCAGAGGAAATAACAGAGGAATGGACATGGCATCCACCACTAGAGCTAGAGGATCCCTCCAGTGAGAGCAGAACATTGAAATCTTCCGGTTGTGTCTTGTCGCCATCAGGTCGATTCAAGGAAGACCCCACTTCTGAACAATGAGGGTGAACACCTCTGGGTGCAGTTCCCACTCTTTGCTGTCCACCGTGTGTCAACTGAGGAAGTCTGCCATGAAGTTGTCTACGCCAGGAATGTGCACTGCGGATATGGCAGGAACACGTTCTTCTTCCAAGGACAAAATAACCTTGATCTCTAACCAAGCGACAAGACTTCTTGTTCCGCCCTGCTTGATGTAAGCCACGGCTGTGGCGTTGTCAGACTGGACCTAGACTGGGCATTCTTCCAGCTGGGGTGTCCAATGGAGAAGGGTATGAAATATCGCCCAAAGCACCAACACGTTGATGGGAAGGAGAGATTCCTCCAGAGACCACTTACACTGAGCACTCAGGAGACCCACGACTGCTCCCGAGCAGGAGAGGCTGGCATCCGTCGTCACCATAGTCAAGAAGGATACCAGGAAGGACTTGCCCTTCAGCAGATTGAAGAGGTCGAGCCACCATGACAAACTCAGTTCCACATGAAGAGGGAGGGACACTGACATCTTCAGAAGGTCTGGCTGACCCCTGCACACCTGGATCACAAATCTCTGGAGTTCCCTGGTGTGAGCCATGGCAAATGGGACTGCTTCTAGGGTGGAGATGAATTTCCCCACTAGAGAGGACAGCTTCTTGGCTGGAACTGGATCGTGAGCCATAATAGCAGAAACCCTGTGGGTGATCTGGTGAGCCACCTCATCCATGAGAAACACCATGCTCTGCTGAGTGTCGAAGAGAAGGCCCAGTGTAACGGTTTTTTAGGACTCTCAGACCAGTAAGTGAAAATAAAACACACTTTATTAAAAGTGAATAATGCACAAGTTCGCCCTCTAGAGGCGGTAGGCAATACACAGATCAAGTAAACTGAGATATTACAATAGTAATAGCACAATAGACATACATGCAAGACAGTATGCACTAGGATAATATGAACCCCCAAGGGGTTAATGTCTAGATAACAGTCCGTCTCAGATGTGGAGGTTTGACACGCCCTGGATGTTAAAAGGCTGTGCTGGATAGACAAAGTTCATCAAGTGCTGAAGATAGAGCTGCCTTGCCAAGGTGTTGGATAGTAAGCAGAAAGGGAATCAACTTAGCCCCCACGGGCGTAGTTACAGGAACTGCTTTGGTTTGTGCAAGTGCAAATAGCCCCCACGGGCGTAACGGGAACCGGCCGGCAATGCAAGAGCTAACAGCCTCCTCAAGCTTAATCGAATACTGGAATATGAATGCAAGAGCCACTAGCCCCCTCGGGCGTAGTACCGGATAAGCCAACACTGAAGCCTTACTGCCAACACTCTGTGTCACGGATGTCGCCGGTAACCAATACCGGAGAGCCTTAGGCACCCAAACGACCCAAACAATGTGAACGCTCTGCAATGGTGGACTAGAGTTGCCGACGGAGAGCGGCCAACTCAGCAGCAGTATCACGGGTAACGAGGCTCGTACTGGATATAGAGAGTGAAATCGAGGCAGCACTGCAAGAGTTAAAAGGCACGTTTACTCGAGGCTTCAGCACTACTGCAAGGCTCTGCACGGAGAGGAAGGCCCACAGATTCACACACAGCTCTGCACAGATAACCAGGCACAGCACTTAATCGAGGGAAACACCAGGCAAGGCAGTCACGCTGAAGCGGGCAACAGAGACTGATAATGTCGCGGCGGGCGACAACTGGAACGCAGGTCACTGGAACAAGCTGGAGGTCGATCTTCGGAGCAGGAAGTAAGCCGGGCCGGGTCGGAGCACGTAGGAGGCAGTCATACAAGCCGGGTCATACACAAGCAGGAACGTCAGTCTAGCCGGGTCAGGATCCAAGGGTGGTACGCAGACGAGCCGGGTCATACACAAGCAGGAACACTGGAGAATGGTCAGGACAAGCCGAATCAGTACACAGGAACTCAGAATACAGGAACACAGCAACAGCACTACTTGCTCAGGAACACCACGAAAGGGCATCTGACAGATGTGATAGCAAGGTATAAAAAGGTCATCAGGAGGCGGGTCAAACCCAGTCAGCAAATCAGTGACAGCCACAACTGAGAGTGACAGGAATCACAGGCACTGTGATAGTACCCCCCTCTCAAAGACCCCCTCTCCCTGCCTGAGGTCTGGGTTTCAAAGGATATTTAGAGTGAAAGCTGCGTACTAATCTAGGTGCATGGAGATCCCCTTGATCAACCCAAGAACGCTCTTCAGGGCCATAGCCCTTCCAATGAACCAAATATTGCAGCTTTCCTCTAAATCTCCTGGAATCAATAATATTCTGGACTTCATATTCTTCCTGGCCCTGGACGTCCACCGGCCCAGGAATCACTGGCGTAGTAGTATAACGATTGCACACCAAGGGTTTCAGGAGTGACACCTGGAACACATTATGAATGTGCATAGAGGGTGGAAGCTCCAGAGCATAAGAAACCGGATTAATCTTGTGGATAATCTTAAATGGACCAATGAACCGGGGAGCCAGTTTGTTGGACGGCACTTGTAAATTGAGGTTTCTGGATGACAGCCATACCCTGTCCCCAACTTGAAATGAGACCGCTGGAAGGCGTCTGCGATTAGTGTGCCGTTGCTGCCGCCTGAAAGACTGACTGAGGGACCTCTGAACCTGTGCCCAAGTGGAACGAAGTCGTGCCAAATGCTCATCCAAAGCAGGAATCTGCTGCGCCTCAAGGAGTCCGGGAGCAGACAAGGCTGGAAACCATAATTAAAGAGAAACGGGGAGCTCCCGGACGAAGAGTTAACCGCACAGTTTCTGGCAAACTCTGCCCATGGCAACAGGTCAGCCCAATTATCATGATGATCGGTGACAAAGCAGCGCAGGAACTGCTCCAGTCCCTGATTGGCACGCTCAGCGGCCCCATTCGTCTGGGGATAGTAGGCGGAGGAAAATGACAATTGGATGCCCATCTGACCACAAAATGTCCTCCAGAACCTAGAAACGAACTGGTTCCCACGGTCGGAGACAATCACTCTGGGTACTCCGTGCAGATGGAACACCTCTCTGGCAAAAACTACAGCCAACTCCTGAGCCGATGGAAGACCAGTTAGAGGCACAAAATGTGCCATCTTAGAGAATCTATCGACCACCATAAGAATGAACTTGTAACCTCTAGAGGCCGGTAATTATCCCAAGAAGTCAATGGATATATGAGACCAAGGACAGTCTCCGTTAGGCACCGGTTGCAATAAGCCCACGGGGAGATGCCTAGGGGTCTTGGCACGGGCACAAGTGGTACAAGCTGCCGTAAAAGCGGCGCAGTTGGCTCTCAAAGTAGGCCACCAAAATAGCTGCGAGAGGGACCATACTAGTTGGTCCCTACCAATATGCCCAGCCGCTTTAGAAGCGTGATTAGTCTCCAACAGACGGACACGGAATGACTCATCTACGAAACACTTCCCCACTGGGGTTTCAGGAGGTGCCCGTGATTGTGATGCCAATATCTCCTCCCCCAATGGCGAGGTTATGGTGGTACGAATAGTAGCCAGGATCTGATCTGGCTGAATGATGGGTACCGGGACTTCCTCCCTCTCAGTGTCAGAAGCGAACTGACATGACAACGCATCAGCCTTGATATTCTTTGAGCCAGGAAGATAGGATACTAGGAAATTGAACCGGGACAAAAACAGCGCCCACCTGGCTTGTCGAGAAGACAGTCTTTTGGCTTCAGAGAGATAGGTTAAATTCTTATGGTCAGTAAGAATTAGTACTGGAGTCTGAGTGCCCTCCAAGAGGTGTTGCCACTCCTTTAGTGCAAGTATGATGGCCAACAGTTCCCTGTCGCCAATCTCGTAATGACTCTGGGCGCTGGAAAATTTCTTGGAAAAAAACCCACAAGGCATTAAAGTGCCACCTCCCACAGGACGCTGGGAGAGCACTGCCCCAACCCCAACCTCTGAAGCGTCAACCTCCAAAGTAAACGGCAGGGAGGGATTAGGGTGGGACAGTATAGGAGCAGATGCAAAGGCAGATTTCAGGGTAACAAATGCGTCTTCAGCTGCCTCAGACCACTGAGAGGGAGAAGCGCCCTTATGAGTCAAATCTGATAGTGGTTTTACAATCGTGGAAAAGTTCTTGATGAACTTCCTATAATAATAATCGTTGAATGGCCTTTAACCCCTTAGGCCGAGGCCATTGCAGAACCGCTGCCAACTTTTCCTGATCCATGGCAATGCCACTTTTGGATATTATGAACCCCAGGAATGGTACTTGAGATGTATGGAATTCGCACTTTTCTAGTTTACAGAATAACTTGTGCTTACGAAGTCAGAGCAAGACTTCTGAGACATCTTTAATGTGTTGGGAAAGATTAGCAGAGTGAATCAATATATCATCTAGATACACTATATTGTTAATCAATTCCTGAAATACTGCAGGCGCATTGCATAAGCCGAATGGCATCACCAGATATTCATAATGCCCTGTTCTGGTATTAAACGCCGTTTTCCACTCGTCACCCTCTTTAATTCTGACTAGATTATAGGCGGCTCGCAAATCAAGTTTAGTAAAGATCGAAGAGCTCTTTAACCTGTCGAATAATTATGTAATAAGTGGAATGGGATAGGCGTTCTTGGGCATCAGCTTATTCAGCCCACGGTAGTCAATGCAAGGCCTGAGTTCCCCATTTTTCTTTCTAACAAAAAAAAATCCGGCACCAGCCGGAGACGTAGATTTACGAATAATTCCCCTCTCCAGGGCATCTACGATATACTCCTCCATCGCCTTATTCTCCTCACAAGACAGTGGGTAAGTGCGTCCCCTGGGGGGCACCGCACCTGGAGGCAAATCAATGGTGCAATCGTATGGCCTATGGTCAGGTAATGCGCTGGCCTCTCCTTTGCTAAACACGTCACTGAATTGCCCATATTCTGTTGGCACAGCTGGAGAGGTACACATAATCTTAACAGGAAGAGAGAGACAATTCTTGTTACAGTACTCAGACCAAGAGTTAACTTCACACCTTTGCCAGCCAAATTGGGGATTGTGTGCCTGTAACCATGGAAACCCCAAAATAACTGAATGATGCGGGGAACGAATGATCTGAAATCGTATCTGCTCCCTGTGACAAGCCCCCACAGTCATTGTCACTGGGATTGTCTCGAACGTAATGAAAGCAGGATCCAGGGGTCTGCCATCAATGGCCTCTATTGCCACAGGAGAGTCCTTCTTACATAACGGAATGCCCTGCAAATCAGCAAAGGACTGATCCATGAAGTAGCCGGCTGCCCCGGAGTCCACCAATGCTAGGACCTCGATGACCTTATCTGCCCAAGCGAATGCCACCTGGATGGTGGGTTTAGTGGTGCTAGTATCTAGGGACTGTTCAACACCACCTAGGGCCTGTCCCCCAAGGTACCCTAGGTGCGTTCGTTTCCCGGCCTTACTGGGCAATTGCGTAATAAATGGCCCGTTTTGCCACAATATAGGCATAAGCCTTGACTCCTACGATACAGCTTCTCCTCCTTAGTGAGCCTAGTAAAACCTACTTGCATAGGTTCAGTGCTGTCAACTGTTCGCTCAGGTAGAACGGGTGGTGTGGGTGGGTTAAGGAAATGGTTCTGGCCATAACTCTTTGCTTTGGTCCTTTTAGCTAAGCGTCTCTCCCGGATGCGGGAGTCTATTAAAATTACATAGTCAATGTACTCATCCAGCTCGCTGGGTACATCTCAAGCGGCTATCTCGTCCTTAATCTGTTCAACGAGACCCTGAGTAAAGGCAGCAAGTAAGGCCTCATCATTCCAGCCTACCTCTGCTGCCAAGGTCCGGAACTCGACAGCATACTCGCCCAGAGTGCGTTCGCCCTGCTGAATCTCCATCAGCCTTTTGGAAGCAGAGGCAGACCTGCCAGGAACCTCAAACACACGTCTGAACTTCATCACGAAATCTCTAAAGTTCAGTGTGCAGGGTCTGGCATTTTCCCATAACGGATTTGCCCATGCCAAAGCTTTGCCCGTCAACAGAGATATCATAAAGCCGACCTTACTACGGTCCTTAGGAAATGCCTGGGGTGCCAATTCCAAAAATATCTCCAACTGGTTAATGAAACCTCTGCATAGGGAGGGTTCGCCATCATATTTTAGGGGTAACGGCGCCGCTGCCATTAACCCGCTTGAGTTAGCAGTGGGAATTACAGACTGATTCCCCGGTGTCAAGACTGGGGGGACCACCGGATTAGGACCAGACTTGTCCAAATGTACTGTACGTTCAAGTAACGTTTGTAGAGCCAGTGCCAATTGGTCCAGGCGCTGCTCATGGACATCCATTCTCCAGTGGATGTTCAGAGTATTACTTTCACCCTTACTGTCTGAGGTCATGGCCCTTTCGTACTGTAACGGTTTTTTAGGACTCTCAGACCAGTAAGTGAAAATAAAACACACTTTATTAAAAGTGAATAATGCACAAGTTCGCCCTCTAGAGGCGGTAGGTAATACACAGATCAAGTAAACTGAGATATTACAATAGTAATAGCACAATAGACATACATGCAAGACAGTATGCACTAGGATGATATGAACCCCCAAGGGGTTAATGTCTAGATAACAGTCCGTCTCAGATGTGGAGGTTTGACACGCCCTGGATGTTAAAAGGCTGTGCTGGATAGACAAAGTTCATCAAGTGCTGAAGATAGAGCTGCCTTGCCAAGGTGTTGGATAGTAAGCAGAAAGGGAATCAACTTAGCCCCCACGGGCGTAGTTACAGGAACTGCTTTGGTTTGTGCAAGTGCAAATAGCCCCCACGGGCGTAACGGGAACCGGCCGGCAATGCAAGAGCTAACAGCCTCCTCAAGCTTAATCGAATACTGGAATATGAATGCAAGAGCCACTAGCCCCCTCGGGCGTAGTACCGGATAAGCCAACACTGAAGCCTTACTGCCAACACTCTGTGTCACGGATGTCGCCGGTAACCAATACCGGAGAGCCTTAGGCGCCCAAACGACCCAAACAATGTGAACGCTCTGCAATGGTGGACTAGAGTTGCCGACGGAGAGCGGCCAACTCAGCAGCAGTATCACGGGTAACGAGGCTCGTACTGGATATAGAGAGTGAAATCGAGGCAGCACTGCAAGAGTTAAAAGGCACGTTTACTCGAGGCTTCAGCGCTACTGCAAGGCTCTGCACGGAGAGGAAGGCCCACAGATTCACACACAGCTCTGCACAGATAACCAGGCACAGCACTTAATCGAGGGAAACACCAGGCAAGGCAGTCACGCTGAAGCGGGCAACAGAGACTGATAATGTCGCGGCGGGCGACAACTGGAACTCAGGTCACTGGAACAAGCTGGAAGTCGATCTTCGGAGCAGGAAGTCAGCCGGGCCGGGTCGGAGCACGTAGGAGGCAGTCATACAAGCCAGGACATACACAAGCAGGAACGTCAGTCTAGCCGGGTCAGGATCCAAGGGTGGTACGCAGACGAGCTGGGTCATACACAAGCAGGAACACTGGAGAATGGTCAGGACAAGCCGAATCGGTACACAGGAACTCAGAATACAGGAACACAGCAACAGCACTACTGGCTCAGGAACACCACGAAAGGGCATCTGACAGATGTGATAGCCAGGTATAAAAAGGTCATCAGGAGGCGGGTCAAACCCAGTCAGCAAATCAGTGACAGCCACAACTGAGAGTGACAGGAATCACAGGCACTGTGATACCCAGGAAGACCAGATTCTGGGATGGAACAAGAGCTGACTTGTCCATGTTGATGATCCACCCGTGATGGATGAGAGCATGAATGCAGTCCTTAACCTGCTGATGAAGAAGTTCCGCAGAAGGGGCTTTCAGAAGCAGGTCGTCCATGTATGGAGTAACTCTGACGCCGTGCCGATGGAGGGCGGATACTAAAGCTCCAAGGACACGGTTGAACACTTGAGGAGCTGTAGTCAGACCAAAGGGAAGAGTTGAAAACTGAAAGTGACCTTGGTCGCAGGCAAATCTGAGATACTGCCGACTCTCTGGATGAATGGCGATGTAGATACGCGTCCTGAAGATCCAGAGAGGCAAGGAATTCCCCCGGGGATATAGCAGCAATCACCGTCCTTAGGGACTCCTGATGATAAGGAGTCTTGATTACAAAGGAATTGAGATCCTTCAAATCCAAAATGGGATGACAGCCAACGTCCTTGTTGGAGACCACAAAGAGATTTGAGTAAAAACCCATACCTCTGTCCTGAATTGGAACAGGTTCCAGAACATCCTTGTCCAGAAGGTCCTGGATAGTGCCACTGAACAGACAGCGTTTCTCTACACACTGGGGTGTATGAGAGGGTAAAAACTGAAAGGGAGGAAGAGTGCCACCACCTGTAAAACCCACAGGTCCACCACTGAATACTCCCAGATGCTGTGGTAGTGCCGCAGACGGCCACCCACAGCCGAGTGGGGTCCTGGGTTCGGCGAGTCATGCCAAGAAGGCTTAGAAGCCTTAGGCTTGGAGGAGACCTTGGGCTTCCATTACTGTTTGGCCTTGGAGGAGGAACGTGGACCTGAGGGAACCGCCTGGATCGCCGGACGTGTCTCAGTCTGGAAGGAACGAAAAAGCCAATTGTGCTTGAGAGGTGTCTTCTTTCTGGGGACCATAGGCAGGCAAGGGAACTCTTGCTCCCTGTGGCCTCACTAATCAGATCCTTAAGATCTGGCCCAAACAAATAGGTGCCTTGAAAATGCAATGAGAGAAAAGCTTTCTTGGAAGCAATGTCAGCAGACCAGATCTTGAGCAAAAGAGCTCATCTGGCAACCACAGACATGGTGGAAACCCTTGCCACCAAACGGATGGCATCAAATAAGGCAGCAGAAACATGGTGCTGGGCCTCAGAAATGTTGGCAAGAAGCCGCAACATATCCAAAGTAGAAGCACCCTGACGGACAGCCAGGGTGAGCTGTTCAGTCCAGACCGCAATGGCTCGGTCCACCCATTTTGCAGCGAACGCTGGATGTATGGCAGTACCAGCAGTGGCAAAAATGGACTTGAGGGAGACCTCAAGTTTCTTGTCAGTCCAGTCTTTCAGAGCGGAAGCATCAGCAACTGGCAAGGCAGTGGACTTAGATAGCCTGGAGACAGAAGCATCCACTTTGGGGGGATGAACCCACTGAGCAAACGCCGCCTCAGAGAAGGGGTAAAGCTTGGCAAATTTCTTGGAAACAGAAGGTTTCCTGTCCAGAGACTTACACTCATCAGACACAAGGCGGTCAAGAGTGGGGTTAGGTGGAAAACAAGTATAGGGCCTTTTTGGCTCCTGAAATATATCAGAGGGATCCAAAGAAACCTCCTGAACTAAGGGAATGTTTAGGGTAGTTAAGACGGCTCATATCAAGCCCTCAGCCGAGGGATCAAGATCAGCCTCAAAGGGGTCCCCAAAAAACAGAGGAGCCCACAGCAGAACATTCTTCAACATCCAAATCCACCAACAGTTCCTCCTCAGAGGAATCTGAAACACCAGGTACTCCCTGCGGTTTCGGCAGGGAAGATCTGATGGAAGAAGGGGTCTGCCAGGAGTGGAAGAACCCCTGTAACTGGGATGGAAATAGTTCCAATGTAGACCGGAGGTCTCTAGTAGCAGCCTTGAACTCTTGCACCCAAACTGGTTCTAATGCATGGCTGGAGGTCCCTGGGAGAGGCTCAGGGACATCAAAACATGCTGGGCATAAATGACCTGATAATTCTCTAGCTAACCCTGAATGACATGAGGAGCAATGCGCAATAGGGGACACAGAGTCCCCAGCGTCCTTAGTCTTAGGCCTGGCCCCAAGCTCTAAAGGATTAGACATTCTCATAGTGTCAAAACGTTTTTAAGTATAAGGAATCACCTAACTACAGTGTGTAAGATTAAAATTTCACCCCAGAAATCGCCAAAATGCATTTATCTGGCAGGCGAAGGGTTAATCTGCAGAAGAGAGAAGCAGAGTCCAAGCCCTGTGTAGGATACTCGTTCAGGAAAAGGCACAAAATGACTGCCATGGCTGGAGCCAATCAGAAACAAGTGCGTGAAGAAAGAGCTGATGGGACATGTAGTTTTCCCAGAAAAAGTACCCCAACAGTGCCCGAAGCCTCCTGAGCCCCCCAACACACATAAATGTTAACTGGATGACAGAGCAAGGGCAGGCGTTGAGCGGTTGCAGAGATATGTCCCAAAATGTACAGTCCCATTGAAGTGAATGGAGCAATGGCGTCTATGCAGTAAAATTGCACAAACACAAATTTTGCAAAGTTGAAACCGTGAAAAAAAATACATGAAACATCACTAGAACATGTTAGCAAACCCCAAAAAAACACTGAACCCAGTAGGGAAAGTGCCAATAACCCCCCAAAAAATGCGAAACCAGCAGCTAAAGGGCTAAGTTACCGCAGAAACTTGCTCCAAAACACCCAACAGACATACAAATAAAACCAGTGAGTGCAGGAGTGTGCAATAGGAACACCAAAGGAAAACCCCTGTGCGGAGGGGCACTGTGGGACATGTGGACCTGCAGCACTCAAAAGCTTGCTCACCTTTCCTGCAGATCTTCTGTCTTCAGATTACCATGTATTAAGAAGAAGCCTCAGTGGGCAACTCCTGAGGAAAGAACTTGAACCCAAGATTCCCCCCCCCCCAGGGCTTAAGGTCCACAAGAAGCACCTGGATACTGAGCTAGCCACATCTAAGGGCATTGTCAGTTATGGTAATCTGCCTAATGGTGGTATTCCATAGCTAAGAGAAAAATAAAAATAAATAGCTAAAACTATAGCAGAACTGTTCTCTTGCCTGTGTCTTCACCAAGGAACAAATCTTTATGGAGCTGATTGGCTAGCTGCAGCCAATGAGGGAAGGTAGGCTCCACCCCCTGCATTCACTTCTAGAATTGTTCCTGCCTATTTAAAGGGGCAGATCGCCTACCCAAAGTTACCAGTAACCTGTATTGGACAACAGAGAAAAGAGGATTTTAGTCTTAATTGTTAAATCCGTTTCTCTTAGTCCATATGATATCCAGGTACCATGGGGAGGCAACAACTCCTCCCAGCAGGTTTTTATCATTCAGGGGGATCCTTTTTCCTTTTGTTTTGTTAATCCTCTAAAGTCTTATGTTCTCATTGTGGTTTCTTGTCAGTACTCCATCTAAACCGAAATAAAGGAAATCACCAGTCCTACTGCACACTGTTATCAAGCAATTCTTTTGTAAACCAAGGCTGGTGTAATATTTTAATTAAGTAAGTTAATGTTCTCCCACTGGGGGGGTTTCCTGACTTTTAAGAATTCTTTCCCCCTCCTACCATAATCAAAGTAATTCTTTTAAAGTTAGAAAGCCTGCGTCCTCATCTCGGGGGGGTGTAAATTAAAGGATCTTACCTCTTCGCAGAGGCCGAAGATCTCTTTAACCCTCCACACTGTTTCTCTTACCCAACCAACCTCAGCTACCATTTATCAGCGAGTCCCCTTCTTAATGTAACCAAGGTTGTCCCGTTTTTTCCTCAGGGGTTCTTACCTCTTCGTAGAGGCCGAAGAACCCCACTTTTACACGTCGACGTTCGTTTGTCTCAAACTTTACCTCACCACGGAGGCTGAAAGTTTGTCACAAAAAAAAATTTAATTATCATCTATGGCTCGACCATCCCCGTGGCCAGCTTAGGGTCGCGGGCCTAGGGATATCGCCGACCTAAGTACTGCACAATCTCCCTTTGCCTTCACAAGGAATCGGCACTTGGAGGATGGGTGATTCCTTTTAAATTCTTCTCTATCAGTTTTCTTTTGATCAGTCGACTGCATTTTATATATATATATATATATATATATATATATATATATATATATATTTATATTTTTTTTTTTCCCCTCTTTCTTCTTCCCTTTCTCCTTCCCTTCTTTCTCCTCCTACATTTAGGTTAATATGGATAGCGTCGAAGGAAGAAACCCAGAAAGCCCAAGTGTATCACGTGGCAACAATCAAGAAGCCTTAAGGCTCCGACCCCCTTCCATGTGAGACTGGACAGTGGCAAAACTGATGGCAGAGTTGACCCACTGTCATATACCTTATCCAGCTTCAGCACAAAAGGCGGAGTTATTCCGCTTACTTTTCCCTCCTAAGGCGAACTCCCCCAGATCTATCTCACCTCCATCTCCAGCTACTCCCAATCAAATTTCAGGGGATTTAGCTCACATCCTAGCTAATATGGGCTCAGACCATATTAGATAAACAATCTAATCTGTCAGAGCTGGAAAGACTGGCATCCTTAGGGTCCCCTGCCACGTCAAGCAGCACCCCGGCACCGCAGCCAGGTAATTCAGGTTCCCTATCCCCTAGGATCACTCCAGCCCATTTATTTCCACCACACATCCGCAGGGACATAATTGAGGGAAAAGACATCAACTTAGTTTCCCTGCTCATTGCCTCTCAGGATTTGGCCGAGCACAAGACGGTCAGCTGCGGGGACGTTTCCATAACCTTAAAATCTAAGGACCCCAGGCTTTCCAGGAAATTGTCCATTATGGAGTTCGTCCTCGCTTTCAGTATATTTAGGGACATCTTGTGCTCGGCTCAGACTTAGCTTACAGGTATGGTGGAACGTCGTTTTACGACTATCACCGCTCCTTCTCGACCAAAGCAGCCGCATGTCTGGCACAATTTAATTTCATACTGGATAATCCCCAAGTGCTGGATAGTGAGCTCTTTTGCTGTCACTTTGTCGGCATCAGGGCTCCCACTTGCAGCATGTGCCAGTCTGCATACCATTCCCCCAAACCCTGCCCGGCTACCACCAAATTAGTCCTTTCTCTGTAGAATTGCCATCCACATCTCAGGCCCCAATCCCCGCCCCCTCGTCAAGTCTTCCAACCAGGGACAAATAGGGAAGGGTCATTCATTATATAGGTTCTACGCCTATTTGTAATAATTTCAATAGCAAAGGCTGTTTTTTCAGCGGATGTAGGATGAACCATGTATGTACTCTCTGTAAAAATGCTCACACCAGGCCAATTTGCCCAAAAGCATTCACCAATAAAGCACTTAGTAATATTTATATTGATGTACTTGAATCTTTATTGGCTGCTCATCCAAATACTAACTTAGTTAATTATATTCTATCAGGCCTCAGAGAAGGTTTCCATACAGGGATAATTGCTACCCCTGGGTCAGTCATGAGTTGCCGAAACCTTCGCTTAGCCAAAGCTGGTCCCAAGGCAGTCTCAGCCCTTCTCGCCAAGGAATATGAGAAAGGTTTTTTCCTTGGTCCATCACCACCATTTCCAACATGGCGTATCAATCCTATCGGTCTTGCAACTCACAAATTCTCAAACAAACAAAGGCTAATAATTGACTTCTCTGCACCTCATTCTTCCAGCATCCCCAGTATAAATTCACTTATACCTTCAGACAAATACTCACTGCAGTATTCCACCATAGACAATGCCATCACACTCATACGACAGGCAGGTCCAGGGTGCTGGTTATCTAAGACTGACATCCAGTATGCTTTCAAACTCCTGCCCATCCACCCCTCCTTATGGCACCTGCAGGGTATAAAATGGGAAGGGAAGTTCTATTTTTCAACCAGGTTAACGTTTGGGTCCAAAAGCAGCCCAAAAATTTTTGATGCATTTGCCAAAATCTTGTGTTGGGCCCTCCTTAACAGGTGCCATTGTCCGTCAATAATCCATTACCTGGACAACTTTCTCTTGATTGAACCTGAGGCCGAACCCCCACGCAGCCTTGATACCCTGATTCAGTTATTTAATAAAATAAATGTTCCACTGTCTAAACATAAAACATTTGGCCCAGCTAAAACCATTGCGTTTCTGGGAATCAAACTAGATACAGTGGCACTAGAAGCCAGCCTACCTACAATTAAGGTATCAAAAATTAGAACACCAATTTGTAAAGCTTAAGCACCCATCCAGAACGGAGGTTCAAACTCTCCTAGGGCACCTTAGCTACGCTCTACGCATAATCCCTCAAGGGAGATCATTCATTTCCCATATTTTCTCTCTCCTGTCAAGTCATCAGTCATCAAACACTTGTCAGTCAGATTACACCGCAGTTGCTGACCTCAAAATGTGGGATAACTTCTTAGCCCACTGGAACGGCAGAGCCCTGTTCCCACCTCCAATTTCGGAGGCCTCACCAGTCATTTTCTCAGATGCTTCCCCCACCCATGGTTTTGCGGCAGTCTGGGGTGGAGAATGGTTGGCAGATTGGTGGCCTGCGGATGTTTCATCCATTCTGGATTTCCTGGAAACCGCCACTTTTTTAGTTCAATCCTATAGTGGCTGCGGCAGCAGTCTGGGGGAGTGAATGGTCTGGCTCTGCAGTAATTTTTCGCACAGATAATTTAGCTACTGCTCATATAATTAATAAAGGCAAATCAAATAACCACTCAGTTATGTTGTTTATGAGAAAGTTAACATGGCTTTTACTTTATTACAAGTTTTTCTCCATAGCTCCCATATTCCAGGTCACCTTAACAATGCTGCTGACATTCTGTCTCGTTTTAAATTTCAGGATTTCTTCAAATTAATGCCAGAAACTAATCTACTCCCAGGCTCAATCCCACCTTTCAAGGATCTAATAATTCCCTAGACCACTATACCAATCAAGAAAGCATTATTATGGGGGCAGCCCTGGCTCCTAACACTAGGAAATCTTACACCACAGCATGGAATTCATTCAAAAAGTTTTTGGTCTTATCTGAACAAAACGTGTATTCACCAGCTGCTCTTCTGGCCTTCGCAGCATACTGTCATACGGCCCTCTCTATCTCTCTCCAAACACCATTAAAACATATTTAGCAGGTATTCGGCATCATTTGGCCATTATCAACCCAAATTTACCTTCTTTATTCAATAACTACCACATTAAATTATTCATTAAGGGTTTGAGTAAATTATGCCAACAGGCTCCTCGCTAAAGACTCCCAGTCTCAGGAAAAATGGCTTGCCAAATGTTAGACGCATTATCAAATGAACCATTTGGCTGACAAATCAGCACAGTCATAGCGGCGGCAATTTGCTTAGCCTTCTTTGGTTTTCTTTGGTTTTCTGCGACTGGGAGAATTTACAGTCAAATCAATGAATGATTCATTCCTCAAATCAAATCAACTCACCTTTCATGATAATCATTTTAAATTAACCTTACTCAAATCCAAAACCGATCAGGCGGGAAAAGGGGCCACTGTTTCTTATTACCCAACTGGGGACTCTTGCTGTCCAGTAAAGCATTTGCAGAATCTGGTCTCTTTAACAACTATGCAATCTCATAGCAAATCATTATCAACTTCAGAGTTTATGAAATATGTCAGAATCCTTCTGACTTGCTTAGGTTGGAACCCGTATTCTTTTTCAGGTCATTCATTCTGCATAGGAGCTGCTTCATCGGCTTCTAAAAATAGGGTTCCAGCACACATTATACAAAGATTAGGTAGGTGGAGGTCATACTGTTTTACATACATCTTTGACCCTGTATCCAAAATGAAAGAAGCTCAAAGAGGTCTTACTTAATAATCCGCTGTTCCATTACGAAATAAAGCTCTTTGTCTAAGTATTTGTCTCTTTGACTATTTTTTTGGCCTCTAAATCAGGCTAACCTCGATCGATATATCCCCAGGGGGTTGGGCCCTCTGGGGGCACACCAAATATATTACATATTCCAGTCATCTCCTTCGGCCTAATCCTCGAGTACAAGTCTAAGGCAGAGCCTGGATTTGTGGGAGGGGATAACGGCAGTACTAAAGATCGGCAGCCTCTGCCACTGGGCGCCTGTCGTCATAGCCCCCCCCCCTGGACTCGTCCCCCCCCTTTTTTTTTTCTAAATCATCTTGAAAGGTGGCCCTCTAAATCAAGCTAACCTCGATCAATATATCCCCAGGGGGTTAGGCCCTCTGGGGGGACACCAAATATATTACATATTCCAGTCATCTCCTTCGGCCTAAGCCCCGAGTACAAAGAAACCTTAAGCTTCAAGGGTGGGAAGGAAAATGAAAAGGACCAAGCACCAGTCCCCATGATGCCCGAGTTCCCAAGGACTATCCAGGACGAGGAACAGCCCAAACATAATTAAGTGTCAACGGACGCTGAACAATAGCACAGCACACAACAACAAGAGCCAGCCGGGCTCAAACAGTTAAAGAACAGTAAGGCACAGGAATGAGTAGGTCCTTAAACAGGCAGAATGTCATGGTTTGTTAAGACTCTCAGACGTAAAGTTTAGGTAAAAACATAACTTTATTGAAAAGTTAAGGCAATCCCATAGGGTTTTCATACACATACAAACATCACATATATATAAGCAATTGACAATTGAGATAGATTCTACTGGCCTTGCAAATAATACCGGCAAGGCAACCCAAGCGATACTGAAGGAATAGTGATAAGGTTCTACCGGCCTTACCAACACCGGGCCGGGCACCCTGAGGAATACACAAGGAATAGGCTCTACCGGCCCTGCCAATACCGGGTAAGGCAACCGTGGAGTGGTCAACGTAACAGGTTTTACCGGCCTTACCAATACCAGGCAGGGCAGCCCAGAATGGATACCCAAGGATAGGCTCTACCGGCCCTGCCAATACCGGGTAAGGCAACCTAAAGGTAGCAACGTGAAAGGTTCTACCGGCCTTACCAATACCGGGCAGGGCAGCCCAAGAAGGGAGACACCACTAAGACCAGTGACTGTCAGATGACAATGACAGTAGGATGGTAAATAGAGTATACGGTCAAGCTGTCTCACCCAAGGAGAGGCTAGTGTCGGTACACATCTGAAACAAGTGCTGCTAGGACTGGACAGCACCAGAAGCCTGACTTCAAGTCAGGGAGTAAACCAGCGTCCGCACGCTGGGACCAACAACTGTACCTAGAGCCGCAAGGCAAATGGAATAAACCAGCGTCTGCACGCTGGAACCAACAGACAGTAGAATGAGCCACAAGACCAATGGAGCAAACCAGCGTCCGCACGCTGGGACCAACTGACAGTATTGTGATCCGCAAGGCTAATGGGGTAAACCAGCATCCACACGCTGGGACCAACAGACAGTATTGTGAGCCGCAAGGCTAATGGAGTAAACCAGCTTCTGCATGCTGGGACCAACTGACAGTATTGCGAGCCGCAAGGCTAATGGAGCAAACCAGCGTCCACAAGCTGGGACCAACAGACAGTATTGTCAGCCGCAAGGCTAATGGAGTAAACCAGCGTCCGCACGCTGGGACCAACTGACAGTATTGTGAGCCGCAATGCTAATGGAGTAAACCAGCGTCCGCACGCTGGGACCAACAGACAGTATTGCGAGCCGCAAGGCTAATGGAGTAAACCAGCGTCCGCACGCTGGGACCAACAGATAGTATAGTGAGCTGCAAGGCTAATGGAGTAAACCAGCATCCGCACGCTGGGACCAACAAACAGGATTGTGAGCCGCAAGGCTAATGGAGTAAACCAGCGTCCGCACGCTGGGACCAACAGACAGAATGTCGCCGGAGCGACAGGAGAGAAATATCGCCACAGGAACTGAACACAGGAAACAGCAGGAGCAGGCCGAGGCTCAACCGGGACAAGCACCGCAAGTCGGCTGGCAACCGGAATGACAGCAACCGGAACCGGACTGGAACTGACAAGCAGGCAGGAACACAGGAACAGGTAAACTCAGGAACTCAAGAACTCAGGAACAGGCCCAATAGCTTCAGCAGACAGGCAAAGTGAATGCTGTCAGAGACAACACGAAAGGGCAACTAAAGGGTGCCCAGACTGAGTTTAAAAAGGCAACCAGAGGCGGGCTGACTGCAGACAGCCAATGGGAGCCCCCAGCAGGTGATAGACAGAGAACTGCAGCAATCACGGGCACCGTGATACAGAACTGCTTGCAGAACCTTACTGCCAAAGCTGGCATCAGCCAAAGCAGAACATCAATATGATAGTGTTTGGTGAAGGTGTGCATGGAGGACCAAGTCACACCTTCCTCAGCTGTTCAGCAGAGGCCTGATTCTTGTAGGGCCAGGAGGCCCCAACAGACCTGGTGGAGTGTGAAGTTCTACGAAAGGGAACTGGTTTCTGTCTGAGTTCGTAAGCCTTGCAAACAGTAGACTTAATACAGGATGCAATAGTGACCATGGACGCAGCCATGTCTGCCCTAGCACCCTCAGGGATGACATACAAGGCATCAGTCTTATCTAAAAACTCAGTACAGTGCACATAGAACTTGAGCCAGCACACCACATCCAACAAGTGGAAGGCACAATAATCTATTGAAACTTGGAGACCACCTTAGGAAGGAACTCGTGGGAAGTGTGAAGAACAGCCTTATTCCTTGTGAAACACCATGAAAGGCAGTCTGCAGGACAAAGCCTGCAATTCAGCAACTCTGCGGACAAAGACCACAGCCACAAGAAAGGTCATCTTCTGTGTCAGAAGACACAGAGGAATGGTAGCTAAAGACTCAGAGGGATGCTGCTGCAAGACTCCCAACACCAGATTAAGGTTCCACTGGGGACTGGGAGCCTTATAGTAATGAGGAAGGAATTAGCAGCACTCTGAAAGAAGACCTTGATATCTGTAATGATGGCAATGTGTCTCTAGAAAAAGACAGAGAGAAGCCTGAACCTGAAAGAAGCTAAGACTGAGCCCTTTGTTCACACCATCCTGTAAAAATGACAGGACCACAGGGAGATCAAGTTCCTGAGAAGACAGATCCCCGTCTACACACCAAGATTGGAAAATGGACCAAACCCTATGGTAGTGTTACGGTTCAGTACACTCAGACACTATAGGTTTAGGTAAAAACACAGCTTTATTGAAGCACACAGTGAATAACGTAACCCTCACGGGTCCAGTATAGCACAAACTGACACAAGACAGGTTACAAATGGTTACCCTCACGGGTCCAGTAAAGTGCAAAACACCCTACTGACACAGGTCAGGTCAAAGATTGATACAGTGTATGAATGTCCAATGTTAACTAGTGCAATGCTGGTCGTAACGTAAATCAGACTAAATGTCACCTGTATGTAGTGGGAGGCAACAAGGACAGGATTGCAACCACAGGCTTTGGACGCCTGTAAATGAAAGTAATGGTGGATGCCCACCAACGACTACGGACTGGTCAGAACTTGTGTTTAAACGGAGGCCGTACCGGAGCAACCCAGCACCGTGTGCACGTACTACCGGAAAGGGTTAATGGGCAATGTATAAATGGATGGCAACCAGAAGTGCCCAACTGATCAACAGGAGACTTATAGCCCGAGGTGCGCAGCCCAACAGAACCCAAGATAGTAGTGGTATAGGAGGCCCCTTACCCCGAAGGGGTTAACAGCGCTGTGGTCAGGACAACGGTAATCACCTGGGACGCCCTGCTGAACCTACACAGACCAAGCGAGTGCAACACGGAGTGGAAGCAGCGAGACTCTGACCACTGGTCTAGTATGCGAGCAACCGGAACACAGAAACTAGAACCAGCAAGCCGGAACAGTACCCAACTGGTGGGCAAACAGGAGTAATACTGATGAGCCACTGGAACAGCAGAAACAGGAACCACTCCAAGAAGAGTAGGTAGACAGTGCAGGAACGTCAGCCAGGCCAAGTCGGTACATGGAGCAGGATCCTCAGACGCCCTGGGTCGGTACACAGAGCTGGGTCGTCAATCTCGCCAGGTCGGTACACGGAGCAGGAACGTCAGCCAGGCCGGGTCAGAACAGGAAGCAGGAACGTCAGCCAATCCGAATCGGTACACAGAATCAGGAACGAGACAATAGCGTGGTCAGGCAGTCCGGGGTCATACACTGGATCAGAACAACAACAACTAGCACCAGGCATCAGGTACACCATGAAATGGCACTAGCGGTGTGACAGCCTAGGGTATAAAAAGGCTTGTCACTAGGAGGAGCATAACAGCAGCCAATGGAAAAGCAGTATCAGCGAGATGGACAGAATGTTGCCCAGATCACGGGCGCCGTGATAGGCAGCCCTTGGAATAAACCAGTTTCCTAGCCTGGATCATAGTGGAGACCACCTCAGGAGAGAAACATTTCCTCTTTAGGATGGAGGCTTCAACGGCCATGCCGTCAAAGCCATGCTCTCTACGTCCTCCTTCCATAGGTACCCCTGAAAAAGGAGATCCAGTCTGAGTTGAGTGGAAATGGATGCTGAATGGAGAGGGCAACTAGTCCTGGGAAACACGCCCTTCTGGTCCAATAGGTCCAATCATGATGACCACCGGACCGTCCATCCGAATTTACTATAGCAACCTGGGGACACCCTGGGGATGATAGAAATCAGAGGGAAGATGTAGGCCAGATTAAAGCACCATGGAATCGCCAAAGCATCCACAGCAAAGGCCAGAGGATACCCCCAGCGGGAACAGAACATCTGAACTTTTCTGTTGTCCCTGGTGGCCATCAGGTCTATCTGAGGAAGACCCCACCACTGCACCAACAAGTTGAAAACCTCTGGATGGAGCTCCAACTCTCCTGGATCCACCTGTTGGCAGCTGAGAAAGTCCACCAGGATGTTGTCCACCCCTGGAAAGTGCACAGTGGAAATGGCCAGAACATGATCTTCTGCCCAGGCTAAGACAGACTTGACTTCCAACCAAGCGGGATCGCTTCTTGTACATCCTTGCTTGTTGATGTACTCTACGGTCATGGCGTTGTCTGACTGGACGCGAACTGGACAACCCCTTAACTGAAGGGACCAGTACACCAAAGCCCCGCTGGCTGGCGTCCGTAGTCACAAAGATCCAATCCTGGTTCACAATGGGTTTCCCTTTCTCCAGGTTGGACCTGTCCAGCCCCCAGAGTAGGTCTTGTCTGACATCCAGAAGAACAGAGACTATGAGATCCAAGAGGCCTGGGTTCCCATGCCAAAAGCAATAGTGAATCTCTGGAGCTCCCTGTTGTGGGCCATGGAGTACAGAATCACTTCCATGGTAGACACCAGTCATGCACTTGAGAACCGGAGCTGAGGGCCACTCCAGAGCTTGGGATACCAGATGCATGGTTTGCTGAATGGAGTCTGTCAGAAAGACCTTCCCCTGACGGGTATTGAACCGGACTCCAAGGACGACTAAAACCTGAGAGGGGACAGGAGCAGATTTTTCCATGTACAGAATCCACCCATGGTAGAGGAGAATCTGAGCACAGTCCTGGACATGCTGGTCCAGGAGTTCCCTGTAAAGTAGAAGGTCATCCATATAGGGAGTCACTCGAATTCTCCAGGTGTGCAGGAAGGTAACCAATGAGCCTAGGACCCTGGCAAACACCCGAGGAGCAGAGGTAAGCCCAAAGGGCTGAGAGATGAACTGGAAGTGCCTCAAGTCACAAGCAAAATGAAGGTACTTCTGACGACTGTACAGATTAATTGAAAACATGCCAATAAGCCTCCTGCAGATTCAGGGATGCCAGGAACTCTCCTGGACATATAGCTGCAATGACAGAGCACAAGGACTCCATCTTGAAGCTTGCAGTCTCCACAAAAGAATTGTGGTCCTTAAAGTCCAAGATAGGATGACTGCCACCATCCCTCTTGGCCACTATGAACAGGTTTGAATAGAAACCTAATCCTTTGTTAGGGACCAGGAACCAGACAGATACAAAAATGTAAAGTGCAAAACACCTTTGTTAAAATAACAAAAGCAAACAAAGCAAAATTGTGATCCAGGGTCTTAAACCAAAAGAGAAGCTGGGGTCAGGGATCAAGACAGGTACTCAGACAAGCCGGGGTCAGACATATGGAGATCAGTGATGTCGGGAACAAGCCAGGAGTCAGGAGCCAGAAGGGACGTCAGAGGAAGCCAGGTAATGCACAGATAATCAGCAGCTCAGGAGAATGCACTTGCAGCCAGAATCAGACACAAGGGCAAGGAGGAGGTGAGTCTAGCTGTTTTAAATACCCTAGAAGGGATTAGCTGATAACAGTCAGGTGAGTAACCATGGAAACTGAGAGGTCAAGGCAGCATCAGCTGACTCAGCCTGACACAGGGAAGAGAAGGCAGCAGCAATCAATAGGCGAGTGTTAGACCAGATTAGTCAAACCATGACAACCTCTCTCTTGAGGAAGAACTGGAATCAGGACTCCCTTGTTCAAGAGAGCCTGAAACGCCTCTTTGAAAAGTTGCAACTTCTCCTGGCCCAGGGGAGTTCTGGACAGGAAGAATCTGTAGGTAGGAAGGGATTTGAAGGCAATCTTGTACCCTTCCAAAACCACCAGCATAACTCAATGGTCCGCCACGGACTCTGCCCAGGCGGCTGAAAGATGGAGCCCACCCACAGGCTGCTGTAGACCAGGATTCTGCGAGTCATGCAGAAGGAGAAATGCCAGACAGGGATAAATAAAAATGGACAATCCTGAAGGGAAAAGTTAAAATAAGCCCACTAACACAGAGAAACTAGCAGGGAAGGGGTTAATTACATAAATGCAGCCATCCAATCCTATAACATAAAGTCTTAGAATGCGTTGCTCACTGTGTGCATAACCGCACATGCGCAGTAGGGACTCGCAGAATGGGCTGATCCGGAGAGCTCCGGAAGGCTGACAGCCTGTCTGTGCTCCCAGCTCCAGGGCAGCAGCGGAGACGGCTGGGTGACAAACTGTCACCCAGTGCCTCCGCTGCTGCCCTGGAGCCGGGAGCACAGACAGGCTGTGAGCCATCCAGAGCTCCCCACTCCGGATCAGCCTGTAACTAGTAAATAAATAAGATAGCCAGCATGAGTGGATGAGTTCTAGACTCCAAGAAGACTAATATATGGAGGGGGATACTGGGAAAGTGGACCAATGCACTCAAAGGGTTACTCACCAAACTTGACCATTTGTCTCCAGATTTACCATTGTGAGAACAGAGCCTAATAGAGACAGGGGGCTCAATACCATTACCACTGCTAAAAATAAAAAAAAAACAGTGTTGTGTTTTTTTAAAGGGATAGTAATACTCAATATGAAAAAAATATATATATTGTAGTGTTTATCCCAGAGTAAAAAAAGGGCACTTTCACTGCTGAAAGGTGTTTATTCAAAAGTTATTACAGGTCAAATTTGATATTTTTAGGTGCAATATCACAGTGGACTGAAATTGTACAGTGGCGCTGTTGTTACACCATCCTATGGACAGTCCTGGTCCCGGGACCATAAATCTCCATAGGATGGTGTAGCAACAGTGCCACTGTACAATTTCAGGCCACTGTGACACTGCACCTAAAAAATTCAACTTTGAGTTGTAATAACTTTTGAATAAAACACTTTTCGTCAGAGGGAGTACTCTTGTTTTACTCAGGGGAAGAAAGCCTACAACATATTTTTTTTTTACACTTTAAGTATTATTATCCCTTTAAGTCAGGTTTTGGTTTCCTATTACCCAAGTTGTTAAAACAAAACTAGCGGTAATTCTATGCTCTGCCAGTCAAAAAAGAGCCCATAAGGAACAACTAAAAACAATGTGCAATCAGCGCAAGTTGCATTCTACTAACAACAGTCAGTATTACAGAGTGTTTTGTGGTTACATTTTCTGCCGGGAATCCTGCTCCTCAAAGTTGAGGCATAGAAGCCACAAAGACGGTTTTAAACCATCATTTTTCAACTAAAGCAGTGCAGAATACATTCACGCATGCTCTCTAAGGACAAAACAAATGGAGACGTTAACCCCTGAAACCACCCAATCCAATGGGGAAGTGTCAAATTAAGCATTAGATGACCTGGATTCATTAAAGGTCAATGCCGTGGCAATATGATTTTGCCAATGTATTCGAAACACTTCTACATTTCATATACAAGGAGGTCAGTGTATGTCAAATAAAATTGGACTACAGCTACCACCATAGTAAGGACAGAATCTCAAGAGACTCAGTCAAGAGTCAGGGCAGAACAAGGCCACAGAGCAATCCAACTCCAGTGAAGCCCAGTGATGGTAATCTGCTAATGTGGGACTATTTAGCCCCATATCTAGTGTAAAATAAGAAAAGCCTATGAAAAAGTAAGATTACCTTGTTCATCCAGCTTGCTTGCAGGACACATGAACAGTGGGAGTAGGCAGGGGGTTAAGCTGGAAGAGGAGGAGGGACTCTCCACACCAAAGACCCTGTCCTCCAGGATGAGGGACTCATACCCCCCATGGTACCTGTATTCCATATTGGATGTAAGAGAAATTGATTTTTTAACTACTGCAATGCTTCGGAGACATCTCTAGTATTAAAAGTTTAATACTCCCATGTAAATCAGAAGTCTGTATTGAAGGGCTCAAAATTTCCACTCGCCTCCTCGAATTTGGCGAGGAAAAATTGAGTGAGGGCAAATGGAAATTAAAGCCCTGCAAGGTTGTCATCAATGGATTTTACTTGTTCACTACGATCCCCCACACTCGGTGAGTCTATATTCACTCCCTGCACTGCTCACCTGCTCTTGCGAAAATTGAGGGGTAACGGCATGGAATGCAGCCTCGCGGGCTGCTTCAATTCTGCAAATACAGGTGCAGGCTAGCAGCCAGTAACCAGTGAGTGGGAGGATGGGAGCAAGAGAGGCTGACATCAAGTGGGAAAAGGATGGACTATTCCCACTTTCACTTTGCACTAATAAGTGCCTGAACACAGGGATCAGTGCAGCTCTGCCACAAAAATAATGACACAAAGTTTAACAGTTCAGGTCAGTTGGCACAGTGGTGTAGCGGGGAGGGCTGTCTGACTCTCAGTAAGGATACATGAATCACATCAAATGCAGGAGTAGCTACAGGTTTCCTGACTTTACTTAAAAGATAATAGAGAGAGTCCGGTGTGTTCAATCCTGTCCCCTTTCTGTTCCAGTGCCCACAGCCCCTCAGAGCATCATATAGTCACTTGGTGCCTTCTTTTAACCATTTGAGTGCCGGGGGGTACATAACGCATTGCTTTGCAATCAATTTCGAACCCCTCTGGCCAGGGCCGGCGCCACCTATAGGCGAGGTAGGCGCCGGCCTAGGGTGCACATCTACTGGAGGTGCATAACCAGAAGAGAAAATAGCAGAAATGGTGCTAGTTTCTGTCTTGTAAATTGTGTCACAGTATTTTTTTATCCAAAATATCCCCACTGTCAAAGCACAGTTATTATTTCTGTGAGATGTTCCACAAATCACAACAAGCAGTTAAACAAGAATTTACTGGCTGGGCTGGGCGCAGGCAATCTGCATCTCTGCCCCGTTTCTATAGATGCGAGAGATAGCCTGCTGAACCTGCCTTCTGCACCAAGCAATGTGTCGCTCCAGTGATCTCCTCTCTTGATGCAGTGCGAGGTGGCAGCAGTAGAGATTCAACACTGTCGGTGGGGAGGGAGAGGCGTTCAGACAGAACGATGTGCATATCAGCGTATGTATGATTAGGCTAGCTTGTATGTGTAGGAGAAAGAAGTGGTGGGACAGTAATCTGTTGGAGGAGGGTCAAGTGTGTGTTCACGCTAGGGTTTATGGTTTAACCCTTCGAGTGCCAGAAAGGTACCCAATGCATTAGATACGTCTCTGGCACTCAAAGGGTTAACTTGTTGTGGGTGTAATAGGCCTGGTGGGAGGAAGAAATATACATTTTTGTTGGTGGGGGAAGGAGAGCCTGGTTAGAAGAGAGGTGGGGTGGAGGATAGAAAGCCATCCAGCAGGAAAGATAATAGACACACTGCAAAGTTTTCCACTGTGATGGGACACCCTGCCCCCTTATCCTGAATATATGGCACTCTCTCTCAGATGCAGGACACTGACACAATTTATGTGAGAGGGCAGCAAGAAAGACCTAGCAGTATGGATGACAGTGAAGTCCGCCAGCTGTGTTACTTTCCTCATTAATTTATTGTAATGAGGCTTTTGTTCTACTTTAATGGGAGTGACTAGTTGACCTTAGTTTTAAGCCTTTGAGTACCAGAAGGAAACACAATGCATTGCTTTGCAATGCATTGCATATCCCTCTGGCATTCAAAGGGTTAAGGCTGCATGTACAAAGAAAATGATCAGTTGTGGAGTAAACAAATTGCACCATAGGGACCAAATAAATTGATCCAAATGTCCATTGTTTTAAATGGGATTGTTTAACCCCTTTATTGCTTTTTCGCTTCACAATGTCTTGGAGCCCTCTCTATCATTAGTGGAAATTAAAAGCTCAGTTCAAATCAATGATAATTTTAATTTGTTCTTTATGTTGCCACATCTCTGAACTGTCCCTCTTTAGGAGATATTAGGAGTCCATACCTCCCAAGTGTCCCTCTTTAGGAGATATTAGGGCTCCATACCTCCCAGGTCTCTCTCTTTAGGAGATATTAGGGGTCGGTACGTCCCTAATGACCCTCTTTATGGGGGGAAAATTGTAAAATATCCAAAATTAGCTAGTCTAGTAAAGTGTTGCGCTCAAAAACATATGGATTACTGCGCCAATGAGAAGCTGTCCTTTAACTATGGGACAAAAAACATCTGTTAATTAGCTCATAAAAAGGGGCTAAGGTAACAATCATTTGAAGAAGTGGAGAATAAATGGACGGGGCATAAAGGGGCAGTACACAAGTGGTGGAGACAATGGGGCAGCAAAATGAGGTTTTGCCTAGGGTGGCAAAAATCCTTGCACCAGGCCTGCCTCTGGCACTCAAAGTGTCAGTCTGAAATACAGTTAACTGCTGGGCATCAGTTCCGTTCTCCTGGTTTGTCTACCAAACAGGGAACATGGCGATCGCTCCAGCCTCTTTACACCCCAATTAGCTCTTCAGCATCAAGCCGATCCATTAGCTTTGAGCACATTGAGTACATCTGGGTGGCTCTGTCATGAACTGACACAGAGACAACCAAAAGTATCAGGATGCAGGAGAATGCATGTAAAGTGGGGAGATCAGCTCAGTGCAGAGAGTCAAGCAACACAGGATTGTCTGGCAGGGCTGTGGGTTTTGCTGCTACCAGTGACCAGAGGAACAAGGATGGTGTGGCACAAACTGCATGTTTTGTTCTATGGCAAACAAGTTAGGGTATCAGTGAGTGCTTCTGTGGCTATCCGTTCCCAGTGGAACAATGGGGTATCAGAGAGTGGTTCTGTGGCTACCAGTAACCAGTGGAACAATGCTGAAGTATCAGAAAGTTTTTCTGTGGCTACCAGTTCCCTGTGGAACAATGGGGTATCAGAGAGTGGTTCTGTGGGTACCAGTTAGCAGTGGAACAATGCTGGGGTATCACCAGACATTGGATTTCTGGTGCTGTGGCTACCAGTAAACAGTGGAACAATGCTGAGGTATCAGGTAGTGGTTCTGTGGCTACCAGTAACCAATGGAAAATGCAGATGTATCAGGCAGTTTATATGTGGTTTTATGGCTTCTAGTGATCAGTGGAACATGGCTTATGGTGTAGGTGTGGCTATTAGTGGCCAGTGGAATAAGGCTTGGCTATCAGACACTGTATGTGTGATTTTGTGGCTACCAATGGTCAGTGGATCAAGGCTGGGGTATAATAAAATATATGTGCTGTAATGAGTTGTAGACCTTGCTAGCATTCAGGGGGTTAAAACAACTAGAATTTTGCAGTTTTTGTCCCCTATGGCAGGGCTCAAAATTGTTTGTTTGTTTGTACTGGAGGCTTAGGCCGATGGAGATGACTGGAATATGAAAAATATTTGGTGTCCCCCCAGAGGGCCCCAACCCCCTGGGGTTATATCGATCAGGGTTAGCCTGATTTAGATGGCCACCTTTGAAGATGATTTAAAAGAAGGGGGGGGAACGAGTCCAGATCTTTAGTACTGCCGGCAGCCCCTCCCACAAATCTAGGCCCTGCCTTAGACTTGTACTCGGGGCTTAGGCCGATGGAGATGACTGGAATATGAAAAATATTTGGTGTCCCCCCAGAGGGCCCCATCCCCCTGGGGTTATATCGATCGGGGTTAGCCTGATTTAGAGGCCAAAAAATTGCCAAAGAGACAAATGCTAGACAAAGAGCTTTATTTCGAAAAGTAACAGCGGATTAATAAGTTAGAGCTCTTTGAGCTTCTTTCATTACGGATACAGGGTCAAAGATGTATGAAGTAAAACAGTATGACCTCCACCTACCTAGTCTTTGAATAATATGAGCTAGAACCCTATTTTTTGAAGCCGATTAAGCAGCTCCTTTGCGGAAAGAATGACCTGAAAAAGAATACGGGTTCCAACCTAGGCGAAGAATTCTAACATATTTCATAAACTCTGCAGTTGATAATGGTTTGTTGTAAATGGGTAGAAGCGGACCATTATGAGACTGCATAGCTGACAAAGAGACCAAGTTCTGCAAATGCTTTACCGGACACCAAGAGTCCCCTGTTGGGTAATAAGAAACAGTGGTCCCTTTCCCTGCCTGATCGGTTTTGGATTTGAGTAAGGTTAATTTAAAATGATTATCATGAAAGGTTAGTTGATCTGATTTGAGGAATGAGTCATTCATTGATTTGACTGTGAATCCTCGCAGTCGCAGAAAACCAAGGAAAGCAAAGCATATTGCCGCCGCTATAACTATGCTGATTTGTCGACCAAATGGTTCATTTGACAATGCGTCTAACGTTTGGCAAACCATTTTCCCTGGGAGTCTTTGGCGAGGAGTCTGATGGCATAATTTACTCAAACCCTTAATGAATAATTTAATGTGGTAGTTATTGAATAAAGAAGGTAAATTTGGGTTGATAATGGCCAAATGATGCTGAATACCTGCTAAATATGTTTTAATGGTGTTTGGAGAGAGATAGAGAGGGCCGTATGACAGTATGCTGCGAAGGCCAGAAGAGCAGCTGGTGAATACACGTTTTGTTCAGATAAGACCAAAAACTTATTGAATGAATTCCATGCTGCGGTGTAAGATTTCCTAGTGTTAGGAGCCAGGGCTGCCCCCATAATAATGCTTGCTTGATTGGTATAGTGGTCTAGGGCATTATTAGATCCTTGAAAGGTGGGATTGATGTTGAACTCCTGAAATTTAAAACGAGACAGAGCGTCAGCAGCATTGTTAAGGTGACCTGGAATGTGGGAGCTATGGAGAAAAAACTTATAATATAGAGAAAGCCATGTTAACTTTCGCATAAATAACATAACAGAGTGGTTATTTGATCTACCTTTATTAATTATATGGGCCGTAGCTAAATTATCTGTGCGAAAAACTACTGCAGAGCCGGACCATTCGCTCTCCCAGACTGCTGCTGCCACTACTATAGGATAGAACTCAAAGAGTGGCAAGGTTTTCAGGAAATCCGGAATGGATGAGACGTCACTGATCTGACAACCATTCTCCATCCCAGACTGCCGAAAAACCATGGGCGGGGGAAGCGTCTGAGAAAATGACTGGTGAGGCCTCTGAAATTGGAGGGGGGAACAGAGCTCTGCCATTCCCGTGGGCCAGGAAGTTATCCCACATTTTTAGGTCGGCTACTGCGGCGTTATCTAACTGAGAAGTGTTAGATGACTGATGACTTGATAAGAGGGATAAAAAAAAAATCCCCTTGAGGGATTATGCGCAGAGCATAGCTAAGGTGCCCTAGGAGAGTTTGTACCTCAGTTCTGGATGGGTGCTTAAGTTTTAAGAATTGGTGGGTCTATTTTTGAATTCTAGATACCTTAATTGTAGGTAGGCTGGTTTCTAGTGCCACTGCATCTAGTTTAATTCCTAAGAACTCGATGGTTTTAGCTGGGCCAAATGTTTTATGTTTAGACAGTGGAACATTTATTTTATTAAATAAATGAATCAGGGTATCTAGGCTGCGTGGGGGTTTGGCCTCAGGTTCGATCAAGAGAAAGTCGTCCAGGTAATGGATGATTGACGGTCAATGGCACCTGTTAAGGAGGACCCAACACAAAATTTCAGCAAATGCATCAAAAATTTTTGGGCTGCTTTTGGACCCAAATGTTAACCTGGTTGAAAAATAGAAATTCCCTTCCCATTTTATACCCTGCAGGTGCCATAAGGAGGGGTGGACAGGCAGAAGTTTGAAAGCATCCTGGATGTCAGTTTTAGATAACCAGCATCCTGGACCTGCCTGTCTTATGAGGGTGATGGCATCATCTATGGTGGAATATTGCAGTGAGTATTCGTCTGAAGGTATAAGTGAATTTATGCTGGGGATACTAGAAGAATAAGGAGCGGAGAAGTCAATAATTAGCCTTTGTTTGTTTGAGAATTTGTGAGTTGCAAGACCGATAGGATTGATACGCCATGTTGGAAATGGTGGTGATGGACCAAGGAAAAAAACCTCTCTCATATTCCTTGGCGAGAAGGGCTGAGACTGCCTTGGGATCAGCTTTGGCTGAGCGAAGGTTTGGGCAACTGATGACTGACCCAGGGGTAGCGATTATCCCTGTACGGAAACCTTCTCTGAGACCTGATAGAACATAATTAACCAAGTTAGTATTTGGATGAGCAGCCAATAAAGATTCAAGTACATCAATATAAATATTACTAGGTGCTTTATTGGTGAATGCTTTTGGGCAAATTGGCCTGGAGTGAGCATTTGTACATAGAGTACATACGTGGCTCATCCTACACCCGCTGAAAAAACAGCCTTTGCTATTGAAATTATTACAAATAGGCGTAGAACCTATATAATGAATGACCCTTCCCAGTTTGTCCCTGGTTGGAAGACTTGGCGAGTAACCTTGGTTACTAAAGAAAATTGCTTGATGACAGTATGCAATAGGACTGGTGTTTTCCTTTATTCCTGTTTCGATGGAGTACTGACAATATAACCACAATGAGAATGAGACTTCAGAGGATTTAACAGAACAAATGGAAATGACAAAGGGAATGGTGAGGACGCAGAGAAAGGGGATAAGGGATGGAGTAAAGAGCCAATGGGGTAGTAGGAGAAGCCAAAAAAGCGAGGCTTCACGCCGGGCTTGTGATAGTAATGTTCTGAAAATGCAAGGTTGAAAATTCAGAGTAGTTGCGCCCAATTATCCAATGAAATGAGTGGTGGAACAGGAAAGAGACAAAGCATAGCAAAGTATTAAGGTATAACAGTGCGAGATATGGATTCAAAGGATGGTGTTGCCCCCCGATTAACCGTCCGAGAGGCAAAGGGCCACGCAACGCATTGCAAAGGAATACGCTACATCCTCTGAGGCACCCAACAGGCCAATCGGAATGCAAAGCGTAGTGTACATTGTAGTTGCACGGATGTAATGTTACATTCAAATTTAATATAAAACGGTCATGTCAGGAGACAGTGATATAGTTATCTAATTACCGAGTGAGCTGATTTATGGGTTACGTTATGAGCCAACACATTCCAAAGCGCTGGACACTGCTCCAGCACTCAAACAGGGATAGTTTCTGACTGTATGACTGATGCTGTGGTGCAGCAAGGTGCACTGAAGGAGAGACAAATTACATCTGGCATTGCTTTCAGCTGGTGTTGCAGCCCCAAGCTGTACAACACAGGCTGCAATCTCATTGCTTTCCGGTTTGGAGACCTCTAGGATTTAAAAGTTCTTGTTAACCCCTCCAGTGCCAGAGGGACACGAGAAGCATAGGAACACGTTACGTAACCCTCTGGCAATAAAAGGGGCTAAGCATTGATGAAAGGAAAAAAAAAATGGGCAATGCCGCCCCAAACTCCCAGTAAGAACTCAAATACATTTAAAGAACTAAGCTTGCCTTGTGCCAATGACTGCCGACACCGGAAGCGCTGCTGCTTCTCTGACCTACTGCCTCTCAGAACGGATCGCCCAGACTGCAACGGATGATTATGAAGGGGCACTTCCCTATGACGACAGGCGCACAGTGGCAGAGGCTGCCGATCTTTAGTACTGCTGACAGCCCCTCCCACAAATCCAGGCCCTGCCTTAGACTATTGAATATTTTTGTTAATTTTATTCTGAATAACACATAGAACAGTGCAATTTCATCAAAAAGGCGGGTATATGGGTGGGGCTAGGCGTGGAAACTGGTGGCGAGTAACTTTTCAGGCCTGGTTAGTAGCTCAGGACTTGAAATTTTGAGCTCTGTGTATTGGATTGTACCAATCTAGCTTTCTGCTAGAGGCCCTTCGTCAAAACCATTCTGTCAAAGGCAGCAAGGCTCCCATTACCTGTGTTTTCTTAAGGGTTATAAGAACCTAAGGAGTCTTTCCACATGTAATACTCTCAAAGTACTTGAGGCCCATTCAATTTTATCCAACCATACTGTATGTTTTTTTAAGGGTGATACACACAGAGAGCAAAGCGTTTCACAAACAAAACTGAAAACCTTACTCTTTTCAACTTACAAAAAAGCAAATAATAAGCAATTCTGGAGCATACCAACTGAAACACAGGGACAAATACACATTTTCAAATCTCCCACTGATTTAAATTGAGCTTTTTACCACTTAAAGTGGAACTATCATGCATATAAAAGTGTACCCCCCCCTCCGCAATTCATTTTTACCATAGCGTTAAGCATATCAGTTCTTTTATTATCCTTATTAAGTACGCCATTATTTAGAAATGTAACTTCTTTGGAGACTCACTGGCTGGCATCTTCCCATAGAGGCACCTGTGCACATGCCCTGTACGTCGCTATTTGTACCTTCAGGTACAATGCAACTCCCCCTTGCCATTCATTGAGGAGACAGGGACGGATAGCGCAAAGAAGTTAGATTTCTTAATAATGCCAGTATTAATAAGGATAATACAAGGATTGATATGCTTAAAGCGGAACTACCACCGCACAACATCTTGAACGTAATTAAGTCCCCATCTGGCCACTAGCTGCTTATAGCTCTAGTCGCCAGAATTATTACCTTATTTAACAGACTTAAGCTTTCTTCCATGGGTGACAGGCAGGACGGAGCATGGAAATCTTGCCATAGTGACGTCCACCCGCCTGCGCTGTCACTCCCTTTTAGAGCCAGCCGTCTCCTAGCAACGCCTACTAGAACTGGTTGAGTGACAGCGCAGGCACGTGGACGTCACTATGGCAAGATGTCCGTGCTCTGTCCTGCCTGTCTCCCATGGAACACAGCTTCAATCTATTAAATAAGGTAATAATTCTCTTGACTAGCGCTACTAAGCAGCTAGTCGCCAGATGGGGACTTAATTAAGCTCAAGATGTGCGGTGGTAGTTCTGCTTTAACACTAGGGTAAAAATGAATAGGGAGGCACGTTTATATTCATGATAGTTCAGCTTTAAATGCCACAAGGTCTCCAAAGCATTGCTTTGTAATGTGTTGGAGACCTCTCTAACATTTAAGGGGATAAAAGCATGATTTAACCCCTTCAGTGCCAGAGGCTTGGGCCATTTCCTGTACCATGCAGGACAGACACTTTTCAGCATTTTTGCTATCCTTCCATTTAGGCTTGATTTACTCTGGGAATTTCAAGTTACATATGGAAAATTATATATATATTTTTTTCTGAACAAATTGAGCTTTCTTGTGGTACCTTATATGAAGAGAATTTTACATTGTGCAAAAAGCTGTCATAAAGACAAAAAAAGTGAAAATTTACTCATTTTGCTAAAATCACATACTATGTATCAAAAACATTTACCTTGATTGAAAAAGTGTCAATTATTTGAAAAAGCCCCGAGTCCCCCGAGTAAAAAAATACCAAATTTGTATAGTTTTACCTATGGCCATGGCTAGAGTAGAGCCCTAATCACCAGCAGAGCAAAAATAGGATTTTAGTCTTACCTGTTAAATCCTTTTCACTTAGTCCATACAGGTCACTGGTACAATGGGAGGCGATCTGCCCCTTTAAGTAGTCAGGAACATTCATCTAAATGTATGCAGGGGGTGGAGCCTCCCCTCCCTCTTAAGCTGCCTTCAGCCAGAACAAGCCAGATTGATTTGAGACATTAAACTGACCAGAGGTAAGAAGGAAAAGGAAGACTCCTGTGAGCATGCCCCGAAGGTCTCCCACTGAATGCCACAGGAGAGCCAAGCATGGTCCCTTGACAGGGTGGGAGACCAGTGACCTGTATGGACTAAGTGAAAAGGATTTAACAGGTAAGACTAAAATCCTATTTTCACTGTCGTCCAATACATGTCACTGGTACAATGGGATGTACAAACATTGAGCTTTCCCAGAGGCGGGAAGTAAGGCAAGGACCAAGCGCAAGGCCCAAAGTCACCAGAACTGCTATGAACCAATTAATCATAGAGCCCAATAACAGAAGTGTCAACGGACACCAACCAGGGGTAAAAAAGAACCCCCAAACTAACACAGCACACTGAACTAGAGCCAACAGGGCTCAACAGCAAAGAAGCACTAAGAATCACAGAGTAGAAGATCCTAAACAGGCAAGACTGCCTCCAGGACCTTCCTCCCAAAGCTGGCATCAGCCGAGGCCAGTACATCAACACGATAGTGCTTCGAGAATGTGTGCACAGAGGACCAAGTGGCCGCTCTGCACAGTTGATCAGCAGACGCCTGATTCGTATAGGCCCAAGAGGCCCCAATTGATCTGGTGGAATGAGCAGTAACCCTGAAGGGAACGTGCTTATTCCGCAGCTTGTAGGCTTCACGAATGGTAGATTTTATCCAAGATGCAAAAGTCACCTTGGATGCCGGTCTCCCTGCACTAGGCCCCTCAGGAATGACGAACAGGGCGTCAGACTTCCTGATAGACTCAGTGCGATGAACATAAAATTTAAGACAACGCACAACATCCAACAAATGGAGATCTCTTTCCTTGTCAGAGGAAGGGTTAGGACAGAAAGAGGGCACCACAATCTCCTGATTGATGTGAAACTCTGAAACAACCTTGGGTAAAAACTCCTTGGAAGTGCGGAGCACGGCCTTATCCTTGTGGAACACCAAGTAAGGAGGTTTACAAGACAGAGCTTGTAACTCTGCTACCCGGCGAACTGAGACAATAGCCAAGAGAAAGGCCATTTTCCAGGTCAAGAGACGTAAAGGAATAGAAGCCAAGGATTCAAACGGGGGTCTCTGGAGAACCCCCAGCACCAAATTGAGGTCCCACTGGGGAGTTGGACTCTTGAAGGCAGGCCGAACATGAGCCACACCTTGGAAGAAAGCTTTGACATCAGGAAGAATAGCAATACGTTCCTGGAAAAATACAGACAGAGCCGAAGTCTGAACCTTGAGACAACTCAGGCTGAGTCCCTTCTCAACCCCATCCTGCAAAAAAGCCAGGACCGTGGGAAGATGGAAATCAAGTGATAGATCCTTATCAGCACACCATGCCACAAAAGTTGACCATATGCGATGATAGATCTTGGAAGACACAGGCTTGCGAGCTCTAAGCATCATGGACACCACTGAAGAGGAAAACCCTTTCTTCTTCAAAATTGAGGATTCAACCTCCAAGCCGTCAAATGGAGATGCTGAACATCCTCCTTCCACAGATATCCTTGAAGAAGTAGATCTGGACGGGCAGGAAGCGGAAAGGGATCCGCCACTGACATGGCTAGCAGTTCCGGATACCAGGACTGACGAGGCCAATTTGGGGTGATTAGGATGACAGGACAACACTCCATCTTCAGCTTCTGGATGACTCTGATCAACAGAGGGAGAGGAGGGAAGATGTACGCTAGGGGGAACTCCCAAGGGATTGACAAAGCGTCCACTGGTAGAGCAAGAGGGTCCCTCTACCGAGAGCAAAACACTGGCACCTTCCTGTTGTGTCTGGTAGCCATCAGATCCACTACAGGTACCCCCCACATCTGGGTTAGAAGGTGAAACACCTCTGGATGAAGTGCCCACTCTCCGCTGTCAACTGTATGACGACTGAGAAATCTGCCATGACGTTGTCTACGCCTGGAATGTGTACTGCTGAAATGACTGGCACATGAGCTTCTGCCCAAGATAAGATGGCCTTGACCTCTAACCATGCGGTGAGACTTCTTGTGCCGCTTTGTCTGTTTATATAGGCCACTGCGGTGGCGTTGTCGGACTCCACTCTGACTGGACAATCCTCCAGCTGAGATTCCCAGTGTCTCAGGGCCAGAAAGATGGCACGAAGTTCCAGAACATTGATGGAGAGGAGAGATTCTCCCAGTCCCCATTTCCCCTGAGCACTGAAACGACCCAACACTGCCCCCCATCCCCAGAGGCTGGCATCCATCATGACTGTGGTCCAATAGGGAACCCGAAAGGACCTCCCTTTCAGGAGATGAGACAGGTCCAACCTCCATTCCAAGCTCAACTCGACATGAGGAGGCAGAGAGACTGACAGATGCTGATGATCTGGATAATTCTTGCACGTCTGAATCACGAACCTCTGAAGTTCCCTGGTGTGTGCCATTGCAAACGGCACTGCCTCTATCGTGGAAATGAACTTCCCCACCAGAGAAGTCAACTTCGGCACTGGAACCCTTTCGAGCTCCAGGATCTTGGATACACGGAGAGCAATCCGATGAGCCACCTCCTCCGGTAAAAACACCATGCACTGCTGAGTGTCGAACAGGAGTCCCAAGAAGAGGATCTGTTGAGATGGGATCAAGTCTGACTTGTCCAGATTCACAATCCAGCCGTAGCGATTGAGTGTCTGGATGCACAACTGAATCTGCTGGTGAAGGATCTCCGCAGATGAAGCTTTCAGGAGCAGATCGTCCATGTAGGGAGTCACCCTGACACCATCTCGATGAAGCACAGCTATCAAAGCTCCCAATACCCTCTGAAAAACCTGAGGAGCTGAAGTCAGTCCAAAGGGAAGAGCTGAAAACTGAAAGTGGCCTTTGTGACAGGCAAACCTGAGATACCGTCTGCTCTCTGGATGAATAGGGATGTGAAGATATTCATATTGGAGGAGGAGCGCGCAGAGGACGGACCCGCCTGGGACGCAGAGCATGTCTCAGTTTGGAAGGAACGAAAGGACCGATTGCGTTTGGCTGGAAACTTCTTTTTGAAGACTGATGGTAGAAGAGTACTTTTACCGCCAGTAGCCTCACTAATCATCCAAGATCCAAACAGTGAAGTCCCTTGAAAGGGTAAAGAAAGCAAGGCTTTCTTAGAAGCAGTGTCAGCAGACCAAATTTTCAGCCAAAGAGCACGTCTAGCCACCACAGAGGAAGTGGAGGCCCTCGCCATCATGCGCACAGCATCAAAAGCGTCAGAAACATAATTTTGAGCTTCTGATATATTAGCAAGAAGCTGTAGCTGCTCAGACACTGGCGCATCCTGGCGAACCGCCTCAGTAAGCTGTTCCCTCCAGGCCGCAATAACCCGGTTAACCCACGCCACTGCAAAGGTTGGCCGCATGGCAGTGCCAATAGAGGCAAAAATAGATTTAAGGCAAGTTTCTAACTTTTTGTCCATCCAATCTTGCAGGGCAGAGGCATCAGATACAGCTAAGGCAGTAGATTTAGATAACCTAGAAACAGGAGCATCCACTTTAGGAGGATGAACCCATTTTGCCAGTTCTGCCTCAGGAAAAGGGTAAAGTTTAGCAAACTTTTTGGACACAGAAGAGGATTTTTCAGGATTCCTCCACGCATCAGAGACTAAACGAGCAAGAGTAGGGTTAGTAGGAAAACATACAACAGCTTTAGACGGTTTTTGAAAAACATCAGTTGGATCATGAGTAGATTCCTGAGTCAGAGGAAGGTTGAGCGTGGTTAGCACAGCTCTGATCAAACCTTCAGCAGAGATTTCAGGGTCACATTCATAAGGGTCACCAATGGACCTGGTAGATTCAATAACAGTGCATTCCTCACCATCAGAATCCTGTAAAAGTTCTTCCTCAGAAGAATCAGACATATCAGGAGCCCCCTGTGGCTTGGGCAGGGAAGTCCTGACTGTGGAGGGGGTCTGCCAAACCTGAAGAGCCCCCTGAACCTGAGAGGGAAAGAGTTGAAGAGTGGATCTGAGATCCCTAGTGGCAGCCTTGAACTCTTTCACCCAAGTTGGCTCAATGGCGTGACTGGAAAGCCCAAGGTTGCTGTCATGACTTTCTGCACATTTTGGGCATAAATGACCAGAAAATTCTCTAGGCAGCCCAGAGTGACAAGAGGAGCAAAACGCAATGGGGGAAACTGACACCCCAGCCTCCTTAGTCTTGGGTCTAGCCCCTGACTCCAGTGGAGTAGACATGCTCACAGCGTCAGATATACTCCACTGACAAGAAATGTCTAAAATTAAACTTACCTGGCAAGCGAAGGGTTAATATGCGGAGGAGAGAGAGAAGGCTCGGTCCCTGCGTAGTATACTCGCTGAGAATAACTCACAAAATGGCTGCCGCGACGGTAGCCAATCAGAAAACGAACGCGAAACCAGCGCTCATGGGAAACGTAGTTTTTCTCAGAAGTACCCCAAAACAGTGCCCGAAGCCCCCCAGACCCCCAACACACCGAATCATGCAACCGGATGATAGAGCAAGGGAAGACCAACAAAATGAGCCCACTCTGAAGTCGCTGTGACAAGCGGTTCCAGAGATACGTCCCACACTGTGTAAACCCATAGAGAGTAAAGGAGCAATGGCGTCTATGCGGGAAAAGCGCGCTTAAAGGCGCGGAACATTAACTTTTAATAAATTTACCCTGACAGAAAAAAGTTACCAAACACATGTAAAACATGATAAAACAATATCCCAATGAGAGAAATAGCAGGGAAAAGGATAAAACCCCCATAACTGCTCCAAAACCCAGGGAATACACACAGACATTGCATAAATACAGGCAATATTGAGAAAAACACCCTATGAGTGCTGGAGTGTATAATGAGAACTCCCAAATACATGCCCAAAGAAGGGACACTGTGGGACAAGTGGACCTTCAGCACTCAAAGGGTGGATCACCTTTCTGCAGGACTTCTGTCTTCAGGTAACCATGTTAAAAGGGAATTAACCAGAGGAAAATTCCCCAGCAGGGAAGCTACTTGACTCAAGTTGTTCCCTCTTCAGAGCATAAGGTCCACCAGAAAATCCTTGGAAGCACCACTAGCCACTTTGGTGAGGGCAATTGTCAGCCATGGTCACCCGCCTAATGGTGGCATTCCATATTTGAAGAAAACAATAAAAAACTAAAGTTGAATGAGAGATGTTCTCCACCTGGTGTGCACAGCACGCAGGAACAAATCAATCTGGCTTGTTCTGGCTAAAGGCAGCTTAAGAGGGAGGGGAGGCTCCACCCCCTGCATACATTTAGATGAATGTTCCTGCCTACTTAAAGGGGCGGATCGCCTCCCATTGTACCAGTGACCTGTATTGGACGACAGTGAAACGACATTTTCAACTTCATAAACTAATATGCGCATTCTAGGTTTTTTGTGGTAAAGCTACCCTAAAACAGTGGAATAACTATATAAAACTATATATTTCTGAAAAAACCTGCAGCATCTAATGAGGGGTAAATTGCCTTCTTACCCCAAGCCTGTTGTGCCCAAATGCTTCCAGAAGGTTGCACTATAGGAAAAAATTACCATTTTCTTACATTTCTGCCCCTTCATCTGTACTGAAATCTCTGAAAACCATGGAATTTCCAACTGTATTCATTAGCTCGTGCTCTTAGGAGAAAAATGACACCTCACTGGTATGAGTTCACCTACCTTAGGGGGCGCTACAAGTACTAAACTACACCTATTGCAACCTCTAATTTTTCTAACATTTTCTTAAAAATTACTTGTCTGTACAAAAATGGTTATAACAACTACAGAAGTGAAGAAAAGCTACACAAACCATACCATTTTGGAAAGAAGACAACCTGTCGCATCTAACGAGGGGCAAATTGTCTTCTTACCCCAAGCCTGTTGTGCCCAAATGCTTCCAGAAGCTGGCAGTCAGGGTCAGGGTTCAGGCCTTGGGTTTCCGTGGGCTCCGGTAGATCTGCGGATTGGGTGTGTGCCTTCCGGTTCTGCCTTGGCCAGTCTGTGCCTTCCATCAGTAGTCTCTCTGGAGACTGGCATCTCGGTGACAAGTGTTTGCCCCCGCTTCTCCTCTCTCCTCCTTGGGCCTTGGGGAGCTCCGATCTCTCCTGGAGGCCTAGCCTAAGTTCTGGCCGAGGGCTATTCCCTGCTGGGATTGTCGAGCCTCCACCTCTTTTGTTTCCCTTCGGCTCTGGTGGATGCTCTGCTGTCTGGGCGGAGCATCACCGACTCCAGGGATCTTAGGCTGCTAGAGGGGAGTGGGGTTTGCTTCTCCCTGGCTGCTATTCATTGGGCCTTCCACTGCAGCAGGGCCCTGGTTTGTTCTCCTGCCGGAGTGTCTGACTTCTTTTGCTGACTTTTGTGGCAGTCTTAGCCCGTCGGCCAGATTTGTTTCTTTGTCCCTTCTGTGTGGCTGGTTTGCCTGCTGGCTCGCACCCATCCAGAAGCTCTCTGGTTCCCTTTTTTCTGGGTCTTTCCTCCATGGACAAGGGTATCTCTCCTTTGCTGGTCCTATCTCGGATTAGCGGAGATGGAGGCAGTGGGTGGACTACCTGCCTTTACTTGTCTCTCTGTCTCCTTGGGGTCTCCGGAGGTAGGCTGGGATGGTGGTCCGGTCTTAGCCCAGGGCTCAGGGTTGTCTTCCACCACCTTCCTCAGATTCGGTTTCCTATCAGAGCCTGATGTTCTCAGTCTCCGGTTCGCTGGTAGGAGTTCTTCCTACCATCCTTGTCCTGCTGGGGTATCAGGTACCCGGGTTAGAGGTCTGTCCTAGGCCTCCTCTAGACCTGAGAGTTGTGATTCCTGGTGTTCCTGGCCTCCTGCTCTACTGCCTAAGGATCAGCTCTGCTAATAGAGGACTAGGGCTGTACAGTTTCCCATCGCCTCCATCCTGGTCAGGGTCCCGGCTCAACCGGGGTCGGACATCTGGCTTCGCGGCCAGCACCTATAATTCGGCTTTGGCCTCACAAGGAGACGAGGGCAACTGTCACCGATCCCAAGCATCGCTCTCCAGCGCCGCACCCTAGCAGCTGTCCTAGTCCTCCCTCACCTTTGACAGTGGCACTATAGTAAAAAAATGGCATTTTCTTACATTTTTGCCCCTTCATCTGTACTGAAATATGTGAAAACTATGGAATTTCCAACTGAATTCATTAGCTAGTGCTCATAGGAGAAAAATGACACCTCACTGGTATGAGTTCACCTACTTTAGGGGGTGCTACAAGTACAAAACTACAACTATTGAAACCTCTAATTCTTCTAACATTTTCTCAAACATTAGTTGTCTGTACAAAAATGATTATAACAACTACAGAAGTGAAGAAAGGCTACACAAACCATACCATTTTGGAAAGAAGACAACCTGCCGCATCTAATGAGGGGTGAATTGCCTTCTTACTCCAAGCCTGTTGTTCCCAAATGCTTCCAGGAGGTGGCACTAAAGGAAAAAATGGCATTTTCTTACATTTTTGCCCATTCAGCTGTACTGAAATCTGTGAAAACCATGGAATTTCCAACTATATTCTCTTAGGAGAAAAATGACACCCCACTGGAATGAGTCGACCTACCTTAGGGGTGCCAGAAGCACATAACTACACCTACCTGTTTGCTTCCTCGAAAATGGCTGCTTGTACTAAAATGTTCATAACTGTTAGAGACATGAAGGAAAAGTATAAAACGTATACCATTTTGGAAAGCAGACATTCTCCCGCATCAAATGAGGGGTCACTTGCCTTTCTATGCCTGGGCTGAAGTGCACAAATATTTCCAAAAGTGGCGCTATAGGAATAAATACATGTTTTTATACATTTCCACCACTTCAAAGATACTAAAATCTTTGAAAACCATAACATTTCCTGCTGTATTCAGTACCTGCTACCAACATGAGAAAAATGGTAGCCCATTTGCATGAGTTAACATACAATATGTGGGTGCAAGGAACACGTACGTAAACCTGACACTTTTGTTTTTGAAATTATCTGCTCGCACTAAAATGGTTATAACCATAATAGATATGCAGGAAAGGTAGAGAAACAATGCCATTTTGGAAAGAAAACAACCTGCCGCATCTAATGAGGGGTCACTTGCCTTCTTATCCAAAGGCTGGTGTGCACAAATGCTTCCAGGAGGTGGCGCTAATGAAAAAAATTCATTTTTTTACATTTCTGCCCCTTCAAATGTATGGAGCTCTGTGAAAACCATGGAATTTTCAACTGCATTCGTTAGCTAGTGCTCTTAGGAGTCAAACAACACCCCATTGGTATGAGTTGACCTACCTTAGGGGGTGCTAGAAGTAGAAAACTACACCTACTACGACCTCTGATGTTTCTAACATTTTCTCAAACCTGACTTGCCTGTACGAAAATGGCTATAACACCTTCAGAAGTGAAGAAAAGGTAGATAAACCATACCATTTTGGAAAGAAGATAACCTGCCACATTGAATGAGTGGTCACTTGCCTTTTTACCCCTAAGTTAGTATGCACAACTATTTCCAGAATGTGGTGCTACAGGAAAAAAAAAAACATTTTTTTTACACATCGGTCACTTCAAAGATACTAAAATGGTTCAATGGTGTGGGATTTCCTAGGACTTCTTGCCAGCCTAAGAAAAATGGTACCCCATTGCTGTGGGTTGACATACCAATTTGGGTGACAGGAGCATAGCTACCAGTGAAACAGAGATGGGAAACCAAACAGTGTATGTGTGATTTTATGGCTAACAGATGAAAGAAGCTAGGGCGTCAGCTGGTGTATTTGCAGACCTGTGACTACCAGTGTAACAAAGTGTGTGGGAGGGTGAGAGATTAGGCAGTGTGTGTGGGTATGAGCAGAGGAGCAAGGATGGTGGTAATGATGGGGCAATGTCTGATAGTGTATATGGGGGATCTGTGACTACCAGTGTGCACTGTATGTCCCCCTCATACAAAGTTTGACTCCCAGCCTGAATCTTGTGCATACTGGTACTTTGCGTCTACCAGTAGGTAGTGGAAACAGGCTGGGGAATGGGACTGCCAGTTGGCTGTGGAACCATGCAGGGGGATACAGTACGTGGTGGTGGGGGGGGGATGGAAGGCATTTTGTGTGCATGCCACAGGGGTGCCCAATGCACTGCAAAGCAATGTGTTGGACCCCCTGTTGCACACAAAGAGGTTTTTTTTTTATTATTATTTTGTATTCATACCTCACTGAGGAGGCGGTATCAGGAACACCCCTGGTGTCCCCCATCAAGGTCTAAACATAATAATGAAAAAAAAAGTGTGTGTGTGTCACAGGGGGTCCAACACATTGCAAAGCACTGCGTTGGACTCCCTGTGGCACGTGCATTTTTTTGGGCTTTTTCCTCCAATATTTTTGTGTAGACCTCGTTGGGGGAATCAGAACCCATACAATGAGGTCTGAATAAAAAATAAAAGGGGGTAAAAAAAAAAAAATAATAATCCTTTGTGTGCCACAGGGGTGTCCAGTGGATTGCAAAGCAATGCATTGGGCCCCTGTGGCACACAAAGGGTTAATTTTTTTTAATTGTTACTTTGTATTCAGATTGCCACCAAACAAGCTCTGTTTACAAAGTAACGATAAAAAGTCCTGTGTGTGCCACAGGAAGGTGGTCTGCATTGAACACCCCCCCTCCCAGTGGCACACACAGGGTTAATTTTTTTTAATTTTTTTTTTTATTATAGACCTCATTGAGCGGCATCAGGACCCCCCTGCTTCCCCCCCCCCAATGAGGTCTTAGTCAAAAAAATATATGTCCACAAAAGAAGTGACCCTGTGAATGCCAGTGCATTGCAAAGCACTCAGACGGTTAATTTTTTTTATCACTACTTAGTAATCAGAGATTGTTGGGGGGCCATCAGGACAAATCATGATGGCCCCCCAACAATCTCTGATAAAGTAATGATAAAAGCCCTGTGTGTGCCATAGGCGGGGGGGCTGCATTGGACCCCCCCCCGTGGCAAACACAGGGTTAATTTATTTACATTTTTTTATTAAAGACCTCATTGAGGGGTATTAGGACCCCCCTGATCCCCCCCCCCAATGAGGTCTTACAAAAAAAAATAATATCCGTTAAAATAAGTGCTTTGAAATGTGCTGGGGACCCCAGCGGCACTCACAGGGTTACTTTTTTTTTTTTTTTTTTTTTTTTTTATAAATATCTTCAGACCTCGTGGGGGACATCAGGACCTCTCCCAGCCAATTTCAATTTCCAAAATGTCAGAGGAACCCAGCAGCACACAGTTTATGCTGCCAAGAGAATATTACTGTGCAATAGTTTAGGCAGGTGTGAAAAAATGCTGTAAAGTAAGAATGCTTTCAAAAATAGACATGTTAATAGTTTTTTTTTAATCAATTAGCAAATGTATAGTGAGTGAACAGAAGAAAAATCTAAATCAAATCAATATTTGGTGTGAACGCCCTTTGCATTCAAAACAGCATCAATTCTTCTAGGTACACTTGCACAAAGTCAGGGATTCTGTAAGCATATAGTCAGGTGTATGATTAAATAATTATACCAAACAGGTGCTAATTATCATCTATTTAATATGTAGGTTGAAATACAATCATTAACTGAAACAGAAACAGCTGTATAGGAGGAATAAAACTGGGTGAGGAACAGACAAACTCAGCTTACAAGGTGAGGTTGCTGAAGATAGTTTAATGTTAAAAGTTATACACCATTGCAAGACTGAGCACAGCAACAAGACACAAGGTAGTTCTACTGCATCACCAGGCTCTCTCGCAGGCAGAAATTTCAAGGCAGACAGGGGTTTCAAGGCGTGTTCTCCAAGTTCTTTTGAAGAAGTACAAAGAAACAGGAAACGCTGAGGACAGTAGTGTCACGGTTTTGTTTGACTCACAGACACAGAGTTAAGATAAAAACACAGCTTTATTGAAAAAATAATAAAGAACCCTCACAGGTCCTGAACATCAACATATGTTACAGACAAACGACAGGTTCAAGTAATATAGCATACAATGTACATATATATAGGCTCTACCGGCCTCACCAAAATACCGGGTAAGGCAGCCTAGAAGATGGTGCAATAGGACTGAGGAGGCTCTACCGGCCTTACCAAAATACCGGGTAAGGCAGCCTAAACTGGTACAGCAAGGAACTGAGGAGGCTCTACCGGCCTTACCAAATACCAGGTAAGGCAGCCTATGACTGGTGCTACACAGTGTAGCGGAGGCCCTACCAGTGCTATAACGGAGGTAGAAAAGCAGCTGGTTAGATGGAGTGGAGCAACCAACTACTGTATACCAACGCATTCACGGAGGCAACACATGCGACTGGAGGTTCAGAGTGGAGCAAACCAGTGCCATAAGCTGAGCAACACAGAGGCCTTACCAGTTCTATAACGGAGGCAGCACTAGCAACCGGTGTCAGAGTGGAGCAAACCAATTACTATATACCAGCACAATCATGGAAGCAACAACTGCGACTGGAAGGACAGAGTGGAGCGAACCAGTACCACGTACTGGACAAATATGGAGGCCCTACCGGTGCTATAACGGAGGCAGCACGAGCAACCGGTGTCTGAGTGGAGCAAACCAACTTCGGTATACCAGCGCAATCACGGAGGCAACACTTGCGACTGGAAGGACAGACTGGAGTGAACCAGTACCACGTACTGGACAACCACGAATGCCCTACTGGTGCTATAACGGAGGCAGCACTAGCAACCGGTAACTGAGTGGAGCAAACCAACTACTGAATACCAGTGCAATCACAGAGGCAACTCTTGCAACTGGCAGGTCAGAGTGGAGCTAACCAGTACCACGTACTGGACAAACATGAAGGCCTTACCGGTGCTATAACGGAGGCAGCACTAGCAACCGGTGACTGAGTGGAGTAAACCAACTACTGAATACCAGTGCAATCATGGAGGCAAGACAAGCCTGAGGGCAGCGGTGCCCAACCAGGAAGGCACCGGAAGTCAGAATGTCGCTGAGGCGACCAGAGTGAAAGCGGAACAGCCAAGTCGGGATCCAGGAACAGGAACGTCAGCCAGGCCGGGTCAGGATACCGGAGCAGGAACGTCAGCCAAACCGGGTCGGATACGGGAGCAAGAATGTCAGCCAGGCCGGAACGGTACACAGGAACAATACAGCAGAGGAGTCAGGCTATCCGGGTCGGTACACAGGCGCAGGAACAGGAGAGAAGTCAGGCAGGCCAAGGAAGTACACTGGAATCCACAGACAGGCGTTGCACTGGCATAGAAACACCATGAAAGGGCAGTGAAAGGGTGCAGGAGCCCAGTCTAAATAGGCAATGCTGGGCGGGCTAACCACAGGCAACAAATGGGAAGCACCCATTGTTAACTGACAGGAAAAGCAAGCAATCACGGGCACTGTGATAAGTAGATGCAGTGGCCGACCAAGGAAACAGTGCAGCAGATGACAGACACATCATGTTTACTTCCCTTCACAATCTGAAGGTGTCCTGCAGTGCCATCAGCTTAGAACTGGAGAAAAACAGTGGTAACCTGGTACACCCATCTACTGTCCAGAGAAGTCTGGTCGGAAGTGGTCTTCAAGGAAGACTTGGGGCCAAAAAGCCATACCTCCGAAGTGGAAACAAGTCCAATCGACTCAACCATGCATGAAAACACAGGAACTGGGGTGCAGAAAAATGGCAGTAGGTGCTCCAGACTGATCAGCCAAAATCTGAAATATGTGGCTGTAGCAGAAGGCAGTTTGTTCGCCAAGGGGCTTAAAATCCGTACAAGAACGAGTGTCTGCAGGCAACAGTGAATGGTGGAAGTTCCTTATAAGTTTGGGGCTGCATTTCTGCAAATGGAGTTGGGGATTTGTTTTGCAGATACTTATGCATCATGAAATTCCATCAGGGAAGAATCTGGTTGGCCCCACATTTATTCTGCAGCATGATGTGATGAAGTGATGGTATGGCACCCACAGAGCCCTGATCTCAACATCATGGAGCGTCTCTGAGAGAAGCAACTGATGCTGCCTAAATCCACATAAGAACTGTGGTTAGTTCTCCAAGATGTTTGGAACAACCTACCAGCGAGTTACTTAAAAAACTGTGTGCAAGTGTACCTAGAAGAATTGATTCTGTTTTGAAGGCAAAGGGTGGTCACACCAAATACTGATTTGATTTAGATTTTTCTTCTGTTCCCTCACTATGTATTTGTTAAAGGGTTAGTAATAGCTTAAAATAATAAGAAGTATTGTAGATAAGCAAATCAGGCACACTTTGTAGACCATTCCAATGTAGTAGTTCTTTTTTGATTTCAGTATCATGGCTCTGCTGAAGAGCGGCTTTGAGTAGGCCGACTCGATTCTCCTGCTATCAGCTTTACAGCTGACAGCAGTCAGAGGGGAACTTTAAAACATAAAGATCTGAGAGATAGGACTTGCACCTATGGATTTCTTTTTCCTTAACTACAATATTACTTATTATTATAAGCCATTACTATCCCTTTAATTGATAAAAATAAACTATTAACATGTCTATTTTTGAAAGCATAGTTACTTTACAGCATTTTTTCACACCTGCCTAAAACTTTTGGTACATTACTGTATATTTAAAGGGGAACTTTCACCCTGCAATAACTTCATGTTCACTTACTGCTCACCTGGCGACTAGCTGCTTAGTAGCGCTAGTCGCCAGAAATCTTACCCGGTTCTTCAGATATATGCGTTTTACAGGAGCAGGAAGCACGGACGTCTCTTCACAGTGATGTCCGTGCGCCTGCGCTGTCAGTCCCTTGTGCACCGTACGGTGCACAAGGGACTGACAAGGGACTGACAGCGCAGGCGCACGGACGTCACTGTGAAGAGACGTCCGTGCTTCCTGCTCCTGTAAAACGCATATATCTGAAGAACCGGGTAAGATTTCTGGCGACTAGCGCTACTAAGCAGTTGGTCGCCAGGTGAGAAGTAAGTGAACATGAAGTTATTGCGGGGTGAAAGTTCCCCTTTAAGAAGATTTTAGTCTTACCTGTTAAATCCTTTTCTCTTAGTCCATATAGGTTACTGATAGGTTTGGGAAGGTGACTGCCCCTTTAATAGGCAGGCACAATTCTTGAAAAGAAGTGCAGGGTGGAGCCTTCCTCTTCTCCTAGCTGTTCCCCAGCCAAACCCCTCCAGTAAGATTTGAAATGCTACTAAAGACTAGGTAGCAAGAAGGGAAAAGAAGACTCCCGAAAGGACTCCCACGTTCAGTCACAGGAGAACCAAGCATGGTCCCTTGACATGGTGGGAGACCAGTAACCTATATGGACTAAGAGAAAAAGATTTAACAGGCATGACTAAAATCCTCTTTTCTCTGTCATCCAGTACAGGTTACTGGTAACTGTGGTATGTCCAAACATTGAGTTTCCCAGAGGTGGGAATGAAGGCAAGGACCAGGCGCAGGTCCCCAAAGTCATCAGAGCATACATGAACTAAGGAGATCAGAAACAGCCCATAAAGAATAAAGTGTCAACGGACAGAAAACTGGTGTATAACACAACAGGAACTGTAACACAGCACACAGAACTAGAGTCAGCCGGGCTCAACAGTTAAGGAGTACTAAAGGAATGAGGAAGACCCTAGACAGGCAAGACTGCCTCCAGGATCTTTCTACCAAAGCTGGCATCAGCCGATGCCAAAACATCAACATGGTAGTGTTTAGAGAAAGTGTGCACAGACGACCAGGTGGCCGCCTTGCACAACTGATCAGCTGAGGCCTGATTCGTATAGGCCCAAGAGGCCTCAACAAACCTAGTAAATGAGCCGTGACACAAAATGGAACAGGCTTCTTCCTCAGTTCGTATGCCTTAAGAATAGTAGACTTAATCCAGGAGGCTAAGGTAACCTTGGATGCCGGTCTACCTGCCTGGGACCCACAGGAATGATGAAGAGCGCGCCAGATTGATGAAGGGACTCAGTAGGATGCACACAGAAATTAAGGCATCACACCACATCCAACAAGTGAGGATCCCTTTCCTTGTCAGATGCACGGTCAGGACAGAAAGAGGGCACCACAATCTCCTGATTAATGTGGAATTAGAAAGCAGTGGATTTAGAAAGTCTAGAAACTGGGGCATCCACCTTAGGGGGGGTGAGCCCACTGCGCAAAGCCCACTTCAGAGAAGGGATACAACCTAGCAAATTTCCTAGACACAGTATCTTTCCCATGAGAATTCTTCCACTCATTCATCACAAGGTGATCAAGAGTCGGATTAGGTGGAAAGAAAGTAGACAGCTTCTTAGGCTCACAAAACACATCAGAAGGGTCCTTAGGAGTCTCAGAAACCAAGGGAATGTTCAGAGTATTGAGGACAGCCCTGATCAGGCCCTCGGCTATGGGTTCAGGGTATCACGGTGCCTGTGATTCCAGTGGCTGAGCGACATTGTTACTTCCGGGTTTACCATTGCCTCATTCTTATTGGCTCTGAGATGGTGACTCCTCCCAGGGTTTACCTTTATATACTCCCTCCTGTCATTCTACCGCTGCCCTTTTGTGGTGTACCTGTACCTAGCATTTATGACTACTTGTTCCTGTTTCCGTGTATGACCCGGCTCGCCTCGCTCCTGTGATCCGATTCCGTTGCTGACTTTGGAATGGCTGACTAACTCCGTGTGTACCGACCTGGCTTGGCTGAGTATCCGATTCCGTTACTGACTAAGGGCTGGCTGACTAACTTTGTGTGTACTGACCTGGATGGGCTAAGTGTCTGGTTTGTACTATCTAGGACTGGCTGACTATTCCATGTGTGCTGACCTGGCTGAGCATTTGGTTCCGTTTCCGACGGGACTGGCCGACTACTTCCATGTGTACGGATTAGGGCAATGCTGGCTCTGATCTGTCAGAGTACGCACACTGCTCAATCCCACTCGCTATACTGCACTGTGCCTGCTGGGCCTATCTGCCCCAGTATTCTCCAGGAGCTTGTGGGAGCCCAGTCACTCACCAGTGTCTGTGTTGCCTGCGTTAACCCTAGTGTTCTAGGGTAAGATTACTGCCAGTGTCTGGTCTATGTTTCCTCTGTTAACCCTAGCGTGCTAGGGTCAAGTCATTGCCATAGTCCTATCAGTGTTGCCTCCGTTAACCCTAGTGTTCTAGGGTCAGTCCATTGCCAGAGTCCTGTCTGTGTTGCCTCTGTTAACCCTAGCTTACTAGGGCCAAGTCGTTGCCATAGTCCTGTCCGTGTTGCCTTCGTTAACCCTAGCGTTCTAGGGTCAGACCATTGCCAGAGTCCTGTCTGTGTTGCCTCCGTTAACCCTAATGTATTAGGGTCAGATCGCTGTCAGTGTCCAGTTTGTGTTGCCTCCGTTAACCCTAGCCTTCTAGGGTTAGTCCTCTGCCAGAGTCTTGCCTGTGTTGCCTCCATTAACCCTAGAATTCTAGGGTTAGGTCTCGACCTATCACGGTGCACATGATTCAGCGACATTTTGACATGTTTTCTTCCTGATGCCTTGTTATTGGTTGCGCTGTCTAATTCCTCCCAGTGACAGCCTTTAAAATACCTTGGGCTGGCACTTAGGGGTTGCCCTTTCATGGTGTATCTGTTGCTTAGCTCTAGTTCTGATTATTCTTATTGATACCAGTGTATGACCCGGACTGTTTGACTACTCTGCCTGTTTACTGTTCCTGCTCTGTGTACCGACCCAGATTGGCTGATGTTCCTGCTTCCTGTATTGACCTGGCCTGGCTGACGTTCCTGCTCTGTGTACTGACTCGGCTTGTCTGGTAATCCTGCTACGTGTACCGACCCAGCGTGATTGGCGATCCTGCTACGTGTACCGAATCGGCTTGGCTGACGTTCCTACTCCATGTACCGACCCGCTGGGTTGAAGTTCCTGCTCCTGTTCTGTTCCTGCTTGCTAGCCACTCCACTCTCGGTGTTGCTCACGCTCAGTGGTCTTGCCAGAGCTCCGGTGGTCCGGTTCCACATTGTAGTCCAGTCCTTGATCCGTTTGTACATTATGCCCTGTGTGAGCCTTCGGTATATTCCGATTCTCACCACGATTGCATGTTCTGTTTCTGCCATTACTGAGGTTGGGTTCAGTTGGGTGCCTCAGGTTAATTCCACTCTGCAGACCGGAGCGTTCGTTAACCCCTTCAGGGGTGGTGCTGGGCATTTGTGTATGAGTCTGAAGTCTCAGTTGGGCGCGTGATATCCTACTGCACTAAACACTGACTCACGCTTGTTTGTAGTCTACGGTGGGCGTTCACTCTGGCAGCCTTCCTCCTATGTTGCCTTAGCCAGATGTACGCTGGTGTAACCCGTTGCATACTTGTCAGTCGCTGTTGTGACTCTCTGCGTAGAGAGTTACATTGGGCCTTCCAACATTAGGGCCAACTCCGTCATTGGCCTAATTTACTTCTCTTGGTCATATTTACTGTATCAACTGTGATTTACCTGACCTGTGTCAGTACTGTATATTTGTTCTACATACTGGACCCGTGTGGGTTAATCATGAAATTGTAACCTGTCCTGTGTCAGTTTACCATATTTCTGTATGCTGGACCCGTGAGGGTTACTGTTATTCGTGTGCAAATAAAATTGTGTTTTACCAAGACCTCCCGTTTCTGAGTGTACTGAACCATAACACTACCTGAATACTATCAGTGTTGCCTCCGCTATCCCTAGTCTGCTAGGGAATTGCCCTGCAGTTACCTATCGCCTTGTGTCACCTAGTGGTGGTGTGGGGCTGTTGAGGTTATACTTATTCCTGAACCTGTCCACGGATCAAGCCTTCAAAGTCTTACATAAATATATTGCTACTGTGATATTCTTCATCCTGATCCGAGTCAGATCTTGGTACGGACCTTATCTGGACCTGAGTAGGGTGACTGTTCTATTTATTTTAAATAAAGCTTTTTAACGTTACCTAACGTTGCCCATTTCAACCTCAGGCGCTTTACTCTTTTTCACTGAGGTCATAAACCTTTTTTGATTGACAAAGCCATGTACACATTCTTCCTTCTCTTTTTGTTATGTTTACAATTCAAGGCTCCATACTTCTCTGCATAACCTTAAGTTTTTGTATGGCTTTGGCATTCAGTGTTTCACAGCCACACGTAAGGACTGGGAGGACACATTGGTCAAGAACCTTTTGCTTGAGGCAGAGTGGCAAATCTGTCTTAAAGTCAGTACTACTCAGTTTTCCAAATGCTTGCATCCCAATGTTATGCATCGTTCAATTTTCATCATGGTTTTTCCATCTTTTGACATTTCCTACCCAACGTAAAACATACTTGTCATCTTTGTTTACTTCTTGTCAATCTACTATAATTGTCCTTGGTATGATAACATTTGTTAAGCATGACTTGAGTTTTGTTGGTATTTATCTTCAGACCAAATGTTTAGTTTACCTGTGGTACGGATATCAAGGAATGGACAAGAGTCAGTACAGATTTGAAACACCACCTTTATTAAACAATGTATATTTGCAATGGTAAACCACACTGATACTTGATAGTGTAGAGAGTAGGCACAAAGCAAGCAGTTCCTACCAGAAATAGGAGGCTGCTTCTTAGTAGACTCAATGGAGGCAACTGCGCAATGGCACCAGCTTGGGCTGGGAACCAGGAACGTGCTAATGTAGAGACTGAGTCTGGGACCCAGGAAAGTGTAAACATACATGTGTAAACGTATAGGTTGCCACAAGGGATATAAACTGACTCAGGCCTGCAGTCAGAATCAGGTGGTAGTGCGGACAAGCCAGGGGTCAATACCAGAGCGTTTAGTCAGACAGAGCCGATGGTCAAAACCAAGAGGATAGTCAGACAAGCCAGGGGTCAATACCAGAGTGGGCAGTCAGCCAGAGTCGATGGTCAAAACCAGAGGATAGTCAGACAAGCAAGGGGGCAATACCAGAGCGGGTAGTCAGCCAGAGCCGAAGGTCCAATACCAAGCGGGTAGTCAGACAAGCCACAACACTGGACACCTGGAGAGACAGATAACTAGCCAAGGATCATGCACGGACAACAACTAAGCAAGACTGCACTGGAACACCATGAAAGGGTGACTGGTGTAGTGTCCAGGCAGTTTAAATAGAAATCTCCCCCCAGGAGGTGGAGCACTAATTGTCCCTGTCCCTTTAAGAGTCGGGCAGCAACGTCACTATAGGGAATCCCCGCAACATGCGCCCGCACTCTGCTGGCCAGAAGGGGAAGCAACACAGACGCGGCAGGAGCCGTGAGGTAACAGACTGAGGGAACCGGCTGCCCCAATGAGCACCAGGGCGGCTGGCTCTCCTAGGAGACAAGACGTGGGCTGCACCGCGAGGCAACAGCAGAGGGGACTGGCCACCCAGACGAGAACCTGGGAGGCCAGATCTCCCTGAACAGGTAAGCATGAGTACTTACAGTACCTCTCCCTCGAACAGGTAAGCATGAGTACTTACAGTACCTCTCCCTCAACTAACTCTCCCCTGCGGGATCGGTCAAGGCTTAGAAGGAAAACGGAAATGAAATCTCTGAATGAGAGTGGAAGCATGCATATCTGTAGATGAGACCCAGGAACGCTCCTCAGGTCCATATCCCTTCCAGTGTATTGTAGGCGGCCTCAGACCCTACGAGAGTCCAGAATATTTTGTACCTCGTATTACTCATGATCTCCATCTATAACGGGACCAGGATGGACAGGAGCAGAGGTATAGCAGTTGCAGACCAAGGGCTTCAGTAACGAAACATGGAAACCGTAATGAATGAACAATTTGGCAGGGAGCTCCAGGGCATACACAACAGGATTGATTCTCCGAAGAACCCGGAAAGGACCAACGAATCAAGGAGCCAGTTTTCTACAAGGTATCTGTAGGTTTCATTTTTTGCAGATAGCCAGACTCTCTCCCCCTCTCCCCCACCTGAAACCGGTGCCAGCAACCTTCTACGATCAGCCTGCCTCTTTTGCTGCTGTGTGGACCGTTGAAGGGTTCTCTGAACCCGTACCCATGTGCAGAGGAGTTCCCTTAAATGCTCCTCCAGAGCTGGAAAATTTTGCGCCTCAAATGACTTTAGAAGTACCGAAGGCTGGTAACCATAGTTAACCATGAACGGGGAAGTCTGAGTCAACGAGTTCATGGCACAATTCTGGGCAAACTCTGCCTACAGTAACAGGCTCGTCCAGTTGTCGTGATGGTCCAAGACATAACAGCGCAGGAACTGTTTCAAGGCCTGATTCAATCTCTCCACCTCACCACTGGACTGAGGGTGGTAGGCGGAGGAGAAAGAGAGCTGGATACCCAACCGAGCACAGAACACTCTGCAAAAGTGTGACACAAACTGACTTCCTTGATCCGACACAATCACTTTTGGTACCCCATGGAAGCAAAAGACCTCTTTAGCAAAAAATAACAGCCAATTGCTGGGCAGTAGTCAGTTCTTTGAGTGGTACAAAATGGGCCAAATTCAAAAACCGGTCTACAATCATCAAGATGACTGTGAATCCATCTGATAATGGTAATTCCACCATGAAATCTATCCAAATATGAAACCATAGACGCTCCCATTAGGAACTGGTCGAAGAAGACCAGTTCCTGAAGCAGAAACATTGGGTCGAATACTAGGCCACCAAAACAGTCGAGATACAGATCAGAATAGTTGATATCTTCCAATGTGCCCTGCTGCTTTGGAAGAGTGATAGGTCTCTAATAGTTTGATCCTTAAGGGTTCAGGCACAAAGCATCTCCCATCTCCCAAAGGAGACATAATGCTGGTGCGAATGGTTGCTAAAATACGATCCGAAGGAATGACATGTGTGGGATCACAATCCGCTTTAAACAAGGTGCCGAACTGGCGGGACAGGGCATCAGCCCTAATGTTTTTCATACCAGGCAGATACGACACAACAAAATTGAATCGGGACAAGAACAGAGCCCATCTAGCCTGCCATGGAGACAGACATTCAGCTTCAGAAAGGTAGGTCAAGTTCTTATGATCCGTCAGGATAAGAATAGGCACGCAAGAACCTTCACGTAAGTGCCTCCACTCACGTAAAGCCAGGACTATGGCCAATAATTTGCGGTCCCCAATTTCATATAGGGTCTCAGGCTTCGAAAGTTTCCCGGAAAAGAATCCACAAGGCAGCAAAGGCTCATCTGGAAAAGACCGCTGAGACAGGAGGAAGCCTACTCCTGACTCAGAAGTGTCGACCTCCAAAGTGAAAGGTAACTTGGGATTTGGATGTCTCAAAAGTGGGGCAGCGGTAAAAGCTGCTTTGAAGTTTTCAAAAGCCGGAAGACCATTTGGAGACCATTTGGAAGCATTCTCATCATGTCAGTAAGAGGTTTAACAATGGCAGAGAATTGGTTTATAAATTTCCGATAATAGTTAGTGAAGCCCAAAAATCGTTGGATAAACTTTAGTCCCATAGGAAGGGGCCACTGGAGTACCGCAGAAAGCTTCCCAGGATCCATAGATAGCCCAGAGGAGGAAATCACATAACCTAGGAATGTGACCTGGGACCTCCAACTTGCAAAACAGGTTACTGGCCCGTAAGAGTTGTAACACCTTTGCCATATCAGTTCGGTGTTGTTCCAGATTCGGGGAGTGGATGAAAATGTCATCAAATAGGCAACCACACAGCTCAGCAAAAGGTCTCGAAAGACATTGTTAATGAACTACTGGAAGACAGCGGGAGCATTGCAAAGACCAAAGGGCATCAACAAATATTCGTAATGCCCGCTCCTGGTGTTAAACACTGTCTTCCATTCATAGCCCTCTCTGATTTGCACCAGATTATAAGCTGTCCATAGATCGAGTTTAGTGAAGACCGACGAACCCCACAGCCGGTCGAACAACTCTGTGATCAATGGAATTGGATATGCGTTCTTCATCATGAGTTTATTAAGCCATCGAAAATCAATGCATGGCCTCAATTCTCCATCCTTCTTTTTAAGAAGAAGAATTCTGCCCCAGCAGGGGAGGTGGATTTCCGAATGATACCTCTGGAGAAAGCGTCAGCCACATACTCTTCCATGGCCCTATTCTCAGCCATTGACAGAGTGTATACACGATGCTTAGGAGGAATAGCCCCTGGCACCAATTCAACTGAACAATCGTACGGCCTGTGAGGAGGTAAGGTCGTGGCCTGCACCTTGTTGAAAACGTCACTGAAGGCCTGATACTCCTCAGGTAAGGCGGAGGAGGTGGAGGCAGCCACGCCCAACACTCTGGTTGGACGGAGGAGACACAACTCTGTACAATAAGGAGACCAAGACAGAATGTCGCAATTACGCCAATCCACCCTAGGATTATGCTTTTGGAACCAAGGAAACCCAAAACTGAGCGCATAATTTTGAGAGTTAATGAACTGGAATTGGAGTGTCTCATGAGTGACCTGAGGAGGTTGGAGCAGCCTACCATCAATTGTCTCAGTAGTCAGCGGAGAGGCCTGGGGCTGCAGCAGAATAGAGTGTTTAGCTACGAAATTGCATCAACAGGCAACTCCCTGGCAACAATTTCATCCTTAATGTCATCACTCAGCCCCTGTGAGAAGGCGGCTACCAGTGCTTCATTACTCCATCCCACCTCCGCTGCCAACGTGCGAAAAGCAATCGCATACTCAGCCACCGTGTGGTTACCCTGGCGAATAGACATTAGATTTTTGGCAGCAGAGTCTTAACGGGCAGGTACATCAAACACCCATCCAAATGAGGCCACAAACTCTGCATAATTATAGATGATGGGTTTCTCATTCTCCCATAGTGGATTGGCCCATGCCAAAGCCTTGTCCGAAAGGAGCGAAATCATGAACCCTACTTTACTAGGCTCTGTAGGGAACACATGAGGAACCATTTCAAGGTATATGCCCACTTGATTTAGAAAAACGCAGCAGAGTACCGGGTTACCCTCATACCGCTGAGGGAGTGGAGAGGATGCAGACATTCCCCTGGCAAGAGAGAGTTCCTGAGCAACCGTAACAACCGGTGCCAGAACAGTATCGGCAGGGGCCACAGGTTGTCTACTGAGACGGTTCAAGTGAGCCGTATGGTTTAACAGTGCCTGCATGGCAAAGGACAGTTGATCAATACTTTGGTCCTGACTGTCCATTCTAGCCAAGATGCTCTGGACCTGTGGGTTTCCTGTACCCTCAGTACTCATCGTGGCCCTTTCATACTGTCACGAATATCAAGGAATGGACAAGAGTCAGTACCAATTTGAAACACCACCATTATTGAACAATATGCAATGGTAAACCACACTGATACTTGATAGTGTAGAGCAGGGATTCTCAAATGCGGCCCCCGTGATCGCATGCAGCCACCAGAATGTTTTTGTGCGGCCACCATGAAAAATGCGGAATTGGTGGCCTCATGCAGCCACCAGCGGCATACAAGTGGTTAATTTGCCCTCACAGAAGTTACCGTGCAGAGATTTATGTTTGAAATGCTGCATCTGACTGGCTGTAGCTTCCCGCTCAGCCAGGCAATGATTTTTCAGCCCGCCCCAGCCTCAGCTCCGTAAGAATGCGTGCCTCTGTGGACAAGCATGCAGAAGAGCTTTGGTAGTATAGAGGAGTGATCGTTGGCGGTTGGATTAACCCTTTGAGTGGACGGAGTTCCGAGAAAACAAGCTTGTATAATGGAGTAGGTCAGGATCTTCAATAGTGGGATGCTTAATGGTACGTAATATTCCCTTTGTATATTACTTTATGTAAGAGTGTAAATACACCCAATCCAGAGATGATCCAGTGACGTATGGTAAAGAAACTTGCTGTACTTGATCAGCACTGTGTAAACTTGTGGTAAACCATTATTAGTGTCAGGCAAACTCGGCTAGGCCAAAGGGGCTTTGGCAGGTTCTATGAGTGTTAAAGAAACCCAAAGCACCCCTTCTATGAATACCTAGTTGCTAAACTACCAGAAGGCATTATTATGGCCTTTCCCCTTCCAACCCACCCCAACCTTAGGTAAACATCAGAACCAAGACAGGTAGGAAAATCTGGCTGAAAGTGAGAGCGAGCCGCACCTCCAGGAAAAAAGGGGCACTAACAAGCCATAACCACCCATCTCTCAGGGTATCGTCACTGAGAGGAATTGGATTCAGGACCCTTTGGGCCTTGTCCATCATTAAAAGATCCACATCAGTATCTGGCAGAAGTGATGTCATGTATTGTAGCACGAAGTGCAGCAGATCAAATTGTAGATGTCCTCCTCATAGCTACTGATTATTTCTACAAGACTTATCTTCCAGGTCCACTAGCTTACTTTCAAGGAAATCAAAATGGTTTGATTTGAGCATAGGACATAGTTATGATCATTGATGCAATCATCTGTGAGGGTCTCAAGGGCTGTGATTCTCGGGCCAAAGAGGAGGCAACTCTGGAGGTTGGCAGACAAGTAAGCAGGGTCAGGCCGGGTCGTCAAGTGGATACTGAAGAGAGGTAGTGAGTCGGAGGACAAACTGTGGGTCACAATTTATCCAGTTCAGAAGCTGGCTAGTTAAGGGTTAATTTGCCAATAAATAAATTGCATGTTTCCCAGTTTAATGGGAAGGTCCTTATTTCTACCTCTAATTTCTGATCAAGCAGAAGAAAGCCCTGCTGAATACATGACATTCTTGTGTACTCAAGGAGAAAATCCTCGGTAAGGATGATGGGAGTTGTAGTGTAATATGCGACATGTTCGGATTTTTGGTGAAAGAGACCGAATAGGTCTATTCAGAATCGTAAAGGCTTTCAGTCAGAAGATGTTTTTTATACTGGAAGAGTATGACATGAAGCAGTGTCCTCAGTGGCAGCAGGAAACTATTGGAAGAAGTCTTTTTGCAGTTCCCTTAATACAGCTAGACTGAGTAGGGATCTATCAGTATATCGGGTGCAGGGCTTATATAGTCTGCGCAGGTCTGATATCATCAAGTGAGGTCCAGGCACTGGATGCTCATGTATAAAATGTGTTGGTGGGCAATGTGAGAGGACAGTGTGAGGTGGCAAGGTGAGTGGACAGCGTGAGGTATACAATGTGAGGTGGGCAATGTGGGTGGGGGACAGTGTGAGGTGGACAGTGTGGGTGGGGGACAATGTGGGAGGACAGAGTGTTGGGGACAGTGTGGGTGGACAGAGTGTGAGGTGGACAGGATAATGTGGGTGGACAATTTGAATTTAATTGTAATTGCAAAAGTACGCAAAAACGCCAATAAGTCAGATATAAAGTATCAAAAGGTCACCCCTACCTCAGGCCACACTCCCAACGCATATCGCCAAACGGCTTCGTCAGGGGATCTTACTGGCGTTTTTGCGTACTTTTGCAATTACATTATGTTGTTAGAGGACACTATATAATATTTGTGTATTTATATTGACTTATGGGTGATGTGTTTTAAGTCTCTATTTGCATTTGCACTTTAGGTGGTATGGTTTTGCACTTTATGTAAGTAGATTGTATATGCCAATTAGTCAGGAATTAATTATATGTTATACTGTATTACATTTGCTGGTCCCCCACCTTTTGTCTCTGTTTTTAAGTATGTTTTATTATTATTCCTGTGTACGTTTTCTTGTGATAATAAAGTGATATTTTTTTATTTTTATCCTGGGTAGTATGTCTCATTAAAGCAATTCTTTGTTCTGGGATTTTCTTATCCTAGTTATGTATTTATGATTGTTTTTTTTCCAGAGAGCACCTAACTATTAAGTTATCATTACCCAGGTAGTTTATTTCAGCTGGTGGCTTGTCTGCTGTTTTTGCATGTAAAACCAAGCGGATAGTCAGACAAGCCAGGGGTCAACACCAGAGCGGGTATTCAGCCAGAGCCGAAGGTCAAAACCAAGATGATAGTCAGACAAGCCAGGGGTCAATACCAGAGCGGGTAGTCAGCCAGAATAGAAGGTCCAATAAAAAGCGGGAAGTCAGACAAGCCACAACACTGGACACCGGGAGAGACAGATAACTCATCATGCACGGAAAACTAATAAGCAAGACTGCACTGGAACACCACTAAAGGGCGACTGGTGTAGTGTCCTGGCAGTTTAAATACAAATCCCCCCACCCCCAGGAGGTGGAGCACTAATTGGCCCTGTCCCTTTAAGAGTCAGGCCGCAACGTCACTATAGGGAATCCTTGTGAAGGGCGCCCACACTCTACTGGCCGGAAGGGGAAGCAACAAAGACGAGGAGAGAGCTGCAAGAAAACAGACAGAGGGATCCGGCCACAGAATGAGCACCAGGGCGTCCGGCTCTCCTAGGGGACAAGACACAGTCTGCACTGCGAGGCAACAGCAGAGGGGACCGGCTGCCCAGATGAACACCAGGGCGGCCGGATCTCCCTGAACAGGTAAGCGTGAGCTCTTACAACCTGTTGTAGCTCTTCATTGTGTTCTCTCAGTTCTTCAGGACTTATGACAAAAGCATGATTATAACAGTCTCCCTATGGAGGCCTTAGCGATCCTGTGCTTCTTTCCTTTGTTTGGATGTTGGCCAGCATGATTGCAGCTATTTCCACATTTCTGATGTCATGGAACGGGCGCTGGTTCGTGCTCCTGTTTATGAGCCTATTCTGTTTTGCCTAATTGGTTCCCATCTTGATCGGCTCCTTTATAACCTCCTGAGGCCTAGGAGTCATTGCCCTTACGTCGTGTTTCTGCTAGTTACTCTTGCTCTACGTTGTGACCCGTGTCTTATCCGACAATAAGCTCCGTGTATGACTTCCGCTTGTCCGACTACCCACATCGGTCCTGACCTGTGGCTCTGGCTGACTAACTTGCTCCGTGTAGACCCCGGCTTGCCTGACTAGCCACATCGGTTCTGACTTGTGCCTCTGGCTGACTAACTTGCTATGTGTAGACCCCAGCTTGTCTGACTACCCACATTAGTTCTGACCTGTGGCTCTGGCTGACTACTCTCTTCATGTAGACCCGACTTGTCTGACCTGTGGCTCTGGCTGACTACTCGCTCTGTGCACTACCTAGCTTGCTTGACCATTAGTCTCTATGTTCCATGACTCTGGCACTGTTGCCTCCGGTAGTGATACCCCGGGTGAGACTTGAGCATCGTATACTGTTCCCACCGGTGTTCCACCCAAACCTATTTTCTAGTCTCCGGTATTTTGCAGTAGTGCAGTGCACAGCACAGTGTGCAGCTCTGGGTAGAAGCCTGGGGACTACCGTCCTGTGGTCTGGGGTTGTGTGGGCAACCCTATTATTACTGTATATAATAAATAAAGGTGGTTATATTTTATCATTGTTGTCTGTCCTCCTTTGCCTGAATACCGTAACAATGATATTGTCTACAAAACATAAGTAAGGTATTTAGTTTTCATTGGTCATACGTCCTTTATTGCCCAATCTAGTTTGCAGAAAATGTATTCTAACCAAGCAGAAAATAGTTTTGGAGAGATTGTGTATACTTGTCAGATGATTTTTCTATGTTGATCAGGACTTTATCCTTGTCGACCTGTACTGGTGCAGCTGTATTTTCATATATTGATTGAAGGATATTGATGCAAGTTCTTTCTATTTCTTAGTTTATCAGGGCATCAATTATTGCTTGCTTTTTCACTGAGTCAAAGGCTTTTTCATAGTCAATGAAGGCTATGCATACATTATGCTCCTCTATAACTTGTTGCATTGTCTGGATTTGGTCCATTGTACTGAAACTGCTCCTGAAGTCTACTTACTGTTTAGGTCATGCCGCGTTAAGTATTGTGTCCATTCTTCTTGATAATACATTTGTGAAATAAATCGGTGGTGCTAAGTGAAACACATTGACTAGCTCAAAATCCCTATACAGCTTAGTTATATCTGGGATCAGAGGGATAAAATGCCATACTTACTGGTTAAGTTATCCATAATGGCAGGTGCCAGAGTGAGAGAGAGACATGATCCACTTCTCCAAACTTGAAACAATGCAGTAATGTAAAAAACAAGATCTTTATTTAACCCCTTAACGACCGGGGAATCTGGAAGGGGAAGTGACTTAATGACCACGGAACAATTTTTTTTATTGCTCCGTTGGGTTCCGGACTCCCCGAACGGCGTGCAGCCGCGGGGGGAGCCCGGAACTCGATGACGGTCATAGTACGTCATCGGTAGTTAAGTCAAATCGACCCTTGACGTACTATGACCGTCAAGGGTCGTTAAGGGGTTAAAGACTAGTTGAAAAGCCTGTTTGCATAGATCACAGTGCCACCGCTGCAGTCCCAGGAAGGTGCGCAGACAAGACTCCAGTCTGAATTCAGAGAGCCCCGCTCCGTATCAGCCACAGCACGGACAGTCTGTACTGCACATAACTGCAGCACGTGCAGCCGTCTACTGCTCATGACGGCTTCTGACAAACATCCTTAGTGAATTATTATATAGGATACAGTAAAAAAGTAATCACATAGGAGATGAGAAAGACATGCTCCACAACATATAATGTGTTTCACACCCACTGGTGTTTAATTATAGATGAAAACCCAATCATTAACACAAGAATTTAAATCACAAAGTGACTGGATAAAGGAAAAACATGTGTATCTCATAAGATGAAATACCAGGTCACTTAAGAATCAAACTAACAGAGAATGCAATCACATAGACAAATATAAGAAGTTACATAATATGGATAATATCCCATTCAGAATTGAAACCCTTTGGGATTCGAGTATCCAATAAGCCTCCTTGAGAGATATAAGATTAATAATGCTGCACCCACGAGGTGGAGCTACAACCCTCTCTATACCTAATAAATGAAAAGTCACCAATATGCTTATCCAGAATATGTCTAGAAATAGCAGAGTCTCTATCCACTTTATAGAGATACTCACTGGTAGCAGTTTGGGGTCCTTGAATCCTGCAAAATAAGTTATGCCTGCCTCCACAGGATATCCAGTGCAAATTAAAGATCATTTTTTCAGAACCAATCCACTAGGAACTGATTTATAGTGGCCATTAGGATTTTCTACCCAGGTAAATCCTTTTAGTGCCAGAAAGTTATCCAATGCATTGCAACACATTTGGCACTCAAAGGGTTAGTTTTATTATTAGGATGTTTACATATAATTATAGTATTTGATTATGGATGAGAATACAGAAGGTGTCACACATACAGCTCTCCAAGCCAGTCAAAAGACTGAAGCATAGCAGTAATTTTCACAACAGCGCACATTCTAAAGTTTCTACTCTGTCTCTACAGACTGAGGATTATTTATTTATTTTTTATACAAAGTATCTCCTAATGTTAACCAGAGTTCTGGAACTGAGTGTTATTCTGTTTTCTATTGATGCGCACAAGCTCTGGGTAGAACCAAAAGGTGCTCTGGGTGAATACTTCTCCTCATGTATAGACATACAGAAGTAGCTACAGACGGCATGCTTTTTAACAATTCTACCCATGAAGAGACATGGAAGAAGCTGCAGAAGGCAAATAAATGAGTTTAAAAAAACAAAACAAACATAACAAACAAACTAAACTAAAATTACAGCAATTGCAGAGTTAGAGTGTATAATTATAAGTGTGTATGTGTGCATGTATGTGAATGCCTGTGAATGTGTACATGAGAGTTAATGAATGAGTGGGTGGGTGTTTATGACTGTGTGTGCTTGTGAGTGTGTTTGTGTGTGCACATGGGTTTTTGAGTGTATGTGTGTATAAGCGTATGAGCCTATATGTGCTTTTTTTATTTTCATAGGCCCAATAGTGTGGCCTTCAGTAACTGTGCCAGAAACCAAACCAGCACTTGAATTAATTAATATGTTTATTTATATAGTGCCACAAGTGTACGCATCATTTTACAATTTAAGGGTTTAGACAATACAGGGTTATTAGTGCTTTTGCAAAATGAAACACTGGAAGTGAAGTCCCTGCCTGAAAGCTTACAATCTAAAGTGGTAGTGGGAGACATACAGAGTACATAAGTGTCAAGTGCTGAATACAGTGCCAGAGTTTTGTTTAGGATAGGGGACATATTAAAGTAAATAATGAATAAAGAGCCTAAGTTGTACAAAGTCAGTGCCTTCTAGCATGTTTAAGTTTTGTTGAGGAAGTGTAGTTTCAATTGTGACTTCAAACCATAAGAGAGGTGCAGTGGGCTTAGGGTGGGAGGAAGAGCATTCCATAGATAAGGAGCAATGAGAGAGAGGTTTGATAAGTTAAAGGGCTGTAGACACAAAAGGAGCTGACAGAAGATTGTTATTGGCTGATCGTAAGTGTTGGGATGGTATATAGTGGGAGATCAAACTCGAAATGTAGTAAAGGGTAGAGGAAAGAAGAGTTTTGGATGAGAGAAGCATAATTTTTTTAAGAGATCCAGAGTTTGATATGCAGCCATTGGAGAGATTTGAGGAGGAGAGGGGCACGGACAAACCTAGGTAACAGGGTAATTCATGCTGCAGCATTCTGTAATACAGCAAATGAAGACAAAGGCCTACATCCAATTGAGGCTGACGGCAAAAAAAAACACCCAATGGCATTTCTTCAAGCGCAGTAAGCAATGCAATTACCTGTGCTGTGAAGAAATGCCATTGAAAGAAAAAAAAAAACACCTCGGGCTTGCACCATTTAAAACACATAAAACACCAAAATAGGCCATTCAGTTCCATGCGTTAGCACTAAGATACGTTAAGGGACCCCTTTGAAGGGTGAAAATCTGCACCCAGTTTTTCTGGGTTCCCCTCTGGCACTCAAAGGGGTAAATCAAGCATATCTTTGAGGCCTTTTTTTAAAAACAACGTTCTTTGAATTTTTTTTTTTTTTATTTTACACTAGAGATTTTTAAAGAGGATTAGAAGAAGAGAAGAGAAGGAAAATTACAGAAACAAGAAGACAGATTAAAAAAGAAGATGGACAGTGGATGTAAGTGGTAAGTGTTACAGTTCTGGGTGTTAGGATAGTGTTAGGGCTAGTACTGTTTAAGTGTCAAGAAACCCCCAGAGCAAATAGGGGACAGGGGGACATGCAAAAGGGGAAGGATGAAGAAAGTGGTAAGGGGTGGAGTTAGAGTAGTTAGTTTAAGAGGGAGCAGAAGCAGGGTTAGATAGGGTAAGAAAATTGATTACGAGAACTGAGGAGAAGAGAAGCAGAGAGCAAAAAAGAAAGTACCTGGATCAGAACCAAGTGCAGCCTACCTAGGGTAACACGAAAAGCCAATCCTGGGTAACCCTCTCCAAGCAATTGAAGTATCGACCCGATCCGCGATACTGGAGGGAGCTGACTCCTGTGAGCAACTCCTAGCAGAGTTGAAGTAACACTCCCCTGAGTGCTAACAGTGCAGCGGCATGGCTGACCTGGAGGCCCTAATGGCGGAACTACGCTGAGAAGCAGAAACAGACAGCGCGGCAGAGGAAAAAAGAGAAGCCAACAATACCAGCAGAGCATGGGAACGAAGGCAGCAGAGCTCCAGGAGGTCAAAAGAGGCTGCAGGCAGTATTACAAGGGAGCGTGGAAAGAGACCAGCTGTGGCTAGGGCTGGGAAAAATGAAAGGGGACATGCAAAAACAGTGAGTAATGAGCAAGAGTATGATTTGAGACCATTAGGGGGCAATATAAGGCCAGAAAATGTGCTTGAAGGATTGCTGGAAGAAGAATGCAAGGGGCAAGAAGCAACAGGAGAGGCATTAATGGAATGGTCAACAGGGGATGGTACTGAGGTTCTTGGAAGCAGGAGTAGGTTGGAGATCAGGGATCTGGATCAACGGGGGCCAGTAGGGCCGCCTGAGCAACCGGAAAGGGCTGTTGGGGGTTCCGGGCACACTTACACTGCCGCGGATATGGAATTACGCAATGCGCATGGTGCACTGCGTGCGGAATGCACGGCGGCTGTTAACCTGCTTCTTCCTATATTCTTTCAGGCAGCAGATGGAGGGCCTATTGTTGAAACAAGGATTTGTGAACTGAGGAATGTCCATATGGATGAAAGACCCATGATGGCCGCAGGAGCATCACCTTCAGATGGTGGTGCCCATTCGAGAGGTAGGAAAACATTGGGGAAGGAGGGAGGGGGGTTCTTGACCAAGTGGTAGGGTCATTATCATCTATTTTGCAGGTTTTACAGCAAGAGGGGGTGGGGGAGATATCAAGGGGGAAGGGGCATTGGGTGCTTGGGCATCTCACATGGATCCTACAAGGTTGGGTGTTCCATCAGGGCTAGTCAGAGAAGTGGTTCCCCAGGTTTTCTCTGCCTCCTCATCAACTCCTATTGTGGGTTTGTCCTCTGCTCCGTTCATGATGGTGGGTACAGCTGAAGTTGCAGATTCATCAAGGTTTGTGTCGCCAGTAGTCTATTCGGATAGAGGGCTGGGTCCTAGCACAGGGGCTCCAAGTGGGGTTCCAGATTCAGCATATGGGGCAGCGTATGTTTGCTGGTCAGGTCCTCTGGGAGCACACCTGAAGTCTGATGTAAGGGAAAATGGCGAGGGGAATTTATTGAGTTGTTTTCACTTTTACCATTGGAAGATCTACCACAGGAGAAGGATGACGCAAAAAGGGAAGAAAAATAAAGGTCAAGTTATCGCAAGATCCCCCAAATTTTTGGGAATTAGATTAGCTAATTTTCAACATTTACGAGTGTGATTGGGGAGCGATTCCCACAGAAGTGTTCATCGCTCTTTTGCTACCATGGCACCATCTGGAAAGCATGTCATGTTTATGGTGGTTTGTCCTGGTGGCGATATGATGAGTAGTTCAGGCAGCGTATGGCATTGCAGCAGAACATGTCATGGGGCCAGTTAGATGTTGGATTTTGGCTAACATTCATGACGCTTCCAGCATCATTCCAAGGCGGCACAATGTCCTTTCAGGCAGGCACCGGGGGGTTGGGACTCCCCACAGTTGCTTCAGTGTCCAGAAAAACTGGATACTGCTGTCAATGTAATGAAAATATATGCAAGTTCGGACAGTCATGCCTTTTCAGACACGAATGCGCAGGATGAGGTGGACAACATCCGTTCTTCAGATGTTGGAAGAAGCGAGGCGAGATGGGAGAAAAAGGGTTGGGCACCGATGCGGCTAGACTACATGCGGCCATGGCTCGCATGTTAACACAATAAGACTGCAGCATGAGTTTTGGAAGATGGGTTTTCAGTAGGATTTAGGATCCCTTTCAAAAAATGGAGTGAACGTCAAACCTCGGGAAATTTAAGGTCAGCTAATATTCAGCCAGAGGTAGTTCAAAATAAATTGGATAAGGAAGTGGCACTAGGACGCATGGCGGGCCCATTTGCGGTCCCACCTTTTTCAAATCTTCAGGTTTCTCCACTGGGGGGTGGTCCCGAAAAAAGAAAGTGGAAATTTCTGTATGATACATAATTTATCATATCCCTTTGGTGGGGGTTCCGTAAATGACAACATTGACAGGAATGATAGTAGGGTTTCTTATCCATAATTTGACAAAGCAGTAGCATTGGTAGTACAGGCTGGTCGAGGGGAATTGATGGCAAACGCTGATATTGAATCTGCATTCCAGTTACTACTGGTACATCCGGAATGTCATCATTTGTTGGGATGTTGCTTTAAGGCTGCCTTTCATGTTGACCTTACCTTGCCAATGGGTTGCGCAATTTCATGTGCACACTTCGAAACCTTCAGTACATTTTTGGAATGAGTAGTGAGGATGGAGGCAGGTTTTAATTCCATCATTCACTATCTAGATGATTTTCTTTGTGTAGGGCCAGGAGGATCGTCAGTGTGTGCATGGCTATTGCATACACTACAGTGGGTATCTAAAATATTTGGGGTCCCATTGGCAAAAGAAAAAATGGTAGGGCCAGTATCATGCTTGATTTTTCTGGGAGTAGAAATTGATTCAGAAGCAATGGAATGTAGGCTTCCAAGGGACAAAGTGGTTGACCTACGTTGTTTGATTGACACATTTATAGGGGAACAAAAAATGACATTAAAGCAAGTACAGGTATTACTTGGAAAATTATATTTTGCATGTCGCATTTTAACAATGGGTAGGGTGTTCAGTAGGAGATTGGCGTCGTTAACAGCAGGTGTTAGAATCATTTCATTCGTTTAACAAATTAGGTAAAGGCAGATTTAAAGGTATGGAAAAAATTTCTGAGAGATTTCAACAGGACATCGATGTGGCCTATACACTCAGCCACTAATGAGGAGACTGGACTGCACACTGATGCAGCCGGATCCATGGGCTTTGGTGCAATTTTAGGAAAAAATGGTGTGTGGCTCGCTGGCCAGATTGGTGGATGGAGAGAGGGCTCTCTAGGAACTTAGTGTACTAGGAACTTGGTGTTCTTGGAGTTATTCCCGATTGTGGTGGCAGTGGAGATTTGGGGATCATACCTAAAGAATCAGAGGTGAAATTCCACTGTGACAATCTGGGTGTGGTGCAGATCATCAATGGCCTTACTGCCTCTTTACTACCAGTATTGCGGCTAGTGAGGTTCTTGGTATTGGCTTGCTTACGCCTTAATATTGAATTTCAAGCAATACATGTCCCTGGGTCCACAACGTGGAGGCTGATGCTTTGTCCCGGTTTCAGATGGCTGCCTTCCAGTGGCATGGCCAGGGGCGAGGTCGGCCAGTATGGTGTGCCCGGAGTTTCTATGGGATCTTGGACAAGAAGGATAACACAATGGGTGCAAAACACAGTTACGCCAGCCACCTGGACACGGCATACAAAAGCATGGGAGGAATGGTCCACATTCTCGGTTGTGGCAGGAGGTTTTCCAGACAACATTAGTAGGTTACATGGTTTATATGGTGTTGGTCTGAACGGGGGCTATCATCAGCAGCCATTTCAGCAAAGCTAGCAGGTTTGGTATTTGGTTTTAAGATTTGGGGTTGGAGGGATGTGACCAAATAATTTGTGGTTTGCATGGATTTGAGGGGTTTACATGAAGAGTCACAGCAGTGAGATTGTAGGACTGCACATTCTAAGATGGACATATTAGGGCATGGGGTCTGAGTCACCTTATTTAGTGTATCTCCATCTTCTTGCTGCTCAGTAGTATTATTAAGAAATTTCTTAGCCAAGCGACCACAGTTTACTGTTTTTTTGTTAATTCACAAGGGGGGGGGACCCCCTTACAAATTTTCAATTTGTACAAGTATTTTGCAAGTGTTTGCTACAGTTGGGGAAGGCACCTGTTGAGTTTGGGGGACATTCTTTTAGAATTGGAGCGGCAACGGAAGTGGCTAAATTGGGTCTGCTGGATACAATGAGGATCGGTAGGTGGGAGTCTGTCCGTTTCTGTTCGTACGTTCGGCCACAATTATTATGATGATGGTTTTATACAGAAGATAGGGTGATGGTAAAAGGGTGAATTTTTTTGGGGGAAGGGGTTTATGCATTCAATTATTTATGCCATATATATTTACCTCCTAGATGCTGCTGTTATAAGACTATGGATCTTCGGGCATTCTTACATGTACTGGGCACGACTCAGAGCACTGGTACGCAAGAATGGCCTTCAACTGGGTTTTCAAGCATCAAACGTGGAGGTATCTTAGTGTGGGTACCAAGGTCTGTTATGGGTACGGGTGTTACCAAAAGTATTGAGGCTGGCAGACTGGAGGGGTGTTGGGCCTCAAATTTTGGTGTTACATGCAGGAGGGAATGATTTGGGTACATTCACAGTATGGGATTTGGGGGAACAGATGAGAAGTGATGTGGACAGGCTTATTTCTCTGTTTCCAGGGGTAATTATTGTGTGGTCAGAAATTATAGCCAGGAGATTTTGGAGATGGGCAAAAGATCCAAAAGCAATAAACAAGAGTAGGATCAAGTTAAATAGGAGGATGTCTTGATTTGTGTTGGGTTTGGGGGAGGTCGCAGTAAGGCATAGGGAGTTTGAAGAAAGGGATCAGCATTTGTTTCGGGAGGATGGAGTTCATCCAAATGACACTGGATTAGATTGCTTCAATCTGGATCTTATGGGAGGTATTGAACAAGCTTTAGGTATGCTGCGAGGGGAAGGACCTGCTGATTAGGGAAGTAAACAGCAGGCCCTCTGAAGGATACTTACGGGGTAACCCTAAGGAGGTTGGCACCGGGCTAATGCCACGGTTGGGTACGTTACCCATTTGAGCTGGCTGGATCGAGACAAGCGGGGTGACTGGTAAAATGCACTTTAAAAGGCTGAAATAAGGGGTCAAGCGTTAAGTAGCTTGGTTGTGCACTATGGATTATTTTTATAAGACGTTATTTATTAGGATTAATAAATGAATTTTCCAAAGAATATGTATAATGTGTATTTCTTCATACTCTTGTACTTTTGCATGTTAGGGATAGTGTAGGGTTAGTGTTTGGGAGGGTGACTGTGTTTTGAGCTCACTCTCTTTGTTCGACACTGTGTCAAACAACGAAAGTTAGTTTTTTTTCCTTTGATGTTCCCATTACTCACGCTATTTAGCATGGGTTTTGGGAAATTAAAACACACAATGGCCGATTGGCCACAAGTCAGTTTTTATAATGGAGTCTACTGGGTACTTCAGTTCCTGAAACTTTTGTTATTGCCTGTAATACTTCCTGCCAAAATTCTTCAATGTGTGGGCAACTCCCCCAAACATGAGTCATATTCTCCATGGCTCTCCCACATCAACAACTATTTTCTACTGTGGGGAATATTATTGTAATAAACTTATTAATATAAAATGTCCCATCAGTGGGATTCCCATTTATTGTTCAGCAGGAAAAGGCTATAACATTTTTTCATTAAAAAAAAGTTTACTAAACCTTTATTCTGGGCAGATAATCCTTATGAATCAATGCCTGGATTTGATCTCTAAAAATAATCATGTCCGCAGAAGCAGATATGTTCATTTGTTGCACAAAAAGGCTTCTAAAGTCTGGAGTCCTGCAAAAAGTGTAATGTCTGCCTCTGTGGAACTGTTTTCCAGTTCTAATTAACAATTCATTTTTAAAGAACGAATCCACTCAGAATTGATTCATAGTTGCCATTAGCATTTTCTGACAAGATTTAGGAAAATTAGTATTTATTATTAGGTAACCATTTTAGGTCCTAGCATTTTCCACTTACGAAGCATATCTTGCCGCTCGTAAACAATATTTAACCCCTTAATGATCCATGACTTGCCAGGACCATCAAGGGTAAACGTCCCATAAGGACCCATGACGGTCCTGGTACGTCATGGGTTAAATGATAGCAGCGCTCCTCAGTGTGTGCTGCTATCATGCTGAACAGGCTGAAAATGAGCTCTCCAGGACTGGAGCTCTCAGTTTCAGTCCTTCTATCTTCTGCCGGTACATGTGATCGCTACTACAGAGGTCACATGTACCGGCTTTTTCATTCACAAAGGCAATGAGTTTAACACATAGCCTTTGTAACGGTTCTCTGCCTTTCTCTTCCTTACTATGAGAGTAAGGGAGAGACAAAGAGAATAGACAACAACAGAAAGTGAAAGAGGCCAAAGTTGGGGGTATTAAACCCTTCAATGCTGGAGCCTGGGCTTGAATAAATGTAGGTCCTTTAATGACCTACTGACAGCAGTCTTTAAATTTTATAAACAGATCTGAGCAAGATCAAATCTATTTTATTTACACAGCTTAATTTATAAACATTTATGCTGGAGTATAAATAAACGTTAATGCCACTTTTATTGTAGTGGAGCAATTTAATACACTTATACACACCACAAAGTCTGATCAAACAAAAATTGGGAAAATAGGGAGGGAAAGAGGACCATGGGAATTTTCACTCCGGAGGGATAGGGCCGGCTTAAAACTGCTCATTTTGTAGGTATGAATAACTAATCATACCTTTCATGTAGTCTCCATAAAAATGTAACCCATTTGCCCAAATGATCACAAGAAAAAAAAAAAAGCTTTTTTTTTTTTTTTAAACTTTTCTTTAAGGTTTTCTTTAATTTCAATAAAACAAATTGTGGGTTATCCATATAAGTGTGGTATCAAAAGAATGCCCTAATTGTGTGTGAAAAAACAGTATATAATTTATGTGGCTAGAATAAAATACTTAGATGGGAAACACTGTTGAACAAAGACATAGTCAAAAAGGTCAGAATTGCTCCTGTCCTTAAAGGGTTAGTAATGTTTCAAAATAAAAGCAGCTCCAGTTAATCTTCATAGTATTTGGGCCATGGAGAGTGTTATTTCAATACTGTCAGAGTTGTAGCTCAAGAGCAATTGAATGATAAAGTATCCCCCTCCTGTCCCCTTTTACTGGTGTAACACTGCTCACCTCAGAACAGAAAGGTGGTGTCCAGATGGCTTGCAGAGAGGGACAATCTTCAATTAGCATAAGGGAAAAACCTAAAAAATCTGTCAAGGGGGGTAGGGTTTTCATTGTTCTCACAATAAGAAGACTGTCCCTTGCGGTGAGCTGTCTGATCTTAAGACCAGATTCCACATCTCAGGGGAGGTGGCTTACACTAGGTGAAAAGGGGCAGGAGGGGGATAATTTATAATTCAATTGCTCTTCAACTACAAGGCTGACAGGGGGAATAAGCCAAATGGAGAATGATTTAGGTAGGTTGGAGGAATGGACGAGAGTGTGGCAAATGCAGTTTAACACTGATAAATGTAAAATAATGCACTTGGGGCATAACAATCCAAAGGAAAAATATACTATTAAGGGTACTGTACTGTCAGAGACAATAGAGGAAAGGGATTTGGGAGTAATTATTTCTAATGACTTAAAGGTAAGCAGGCAATGTAACAAAGCGGTGGGGAATGCAAGCAGGGCACTGGGTTGTATAGCTAGGGGCATTAGTAGCAGAAAAAGGGAATAAGTCATGCCACTCTACAGATCTCTAGTTAGACCTCACCTAGAGTATTGTGTACAGTACTGGAGACCCCATCTCCAGAAGGATATTGATACTCTAGAGAAAATTCAAAGAAGGGCTACTAAAATGGTGACTGCTCTACAGGAAAAGAAATATCAGGATAGACTAAATGATCTGAATATGTATAGCTTGGAGGAGAGAAGAGAGAGAGGGGATATGATAGAAACATTCAAATACATGAAGGGATTCAACAAAGTACAGTATGGAAGTATATTTCAAAGGAGTAAAAATGTTAGGAAAAGAGGCCATAGTTTAAAACCAGAGGGACACAGGTTTAGACGTAATGTAAGAAAGTTTTACTTCACTGAGAGGGTAGTAGATAAGTGGAACAGCCTACCAGCAGAAGTGGTAGATGTTAATAAAGTGACAGAATTTAAGCATGCATGGGATAGGCATAAGGCGGTCCTTAACGTAAGAAAAGACCAAGGACCAAAAAAGGTTTGAGGTTGTTTTTTTTTACAGTAGGAAAATGGGCAGACTAGATGGGCCGAATGGTTCTTATCTGCCGTCAAATTCTATGTTTCAGCATAATGAGCCATTATCGTATTCATATGGGTGTGTTCACGTTAATGTGGCTGTTCACCACATGCACGAAGCTCTGATAGCTGCCTCTGCTTTCAGAGTTCACAGACCCAACTTTGCCTACTTGAGGTTGGAAATGCTGGGATCTACCTGTACTTTCCTATACAGTAACAGCTCTCAATCGATCATAAACATGGTGCTGGCAATGTCTAAGGGATGTCCTCCCTTACGCATCATCAGCAGCACTAGACAACCCTGAAGTCTGAGAGATTTCTGTCTGCTCCCCCACTAGATCAGTAGAGGAGTGGAGATAATCCTTTCAGCACCATGAATAGTATCACTCCCTTAACCCTTTGAGTGCCTTGTGAACATGCTTTACACATCCCTGTGGCACTGGCACTCAAAGCATTAGAAAAGTACTCCAACCAGTACACAATCTTCCCCTCAGTGCTGTGTCATTTTTTATAGTCATATTTGTAGTGCACTCCCATTATTAAACAAAATGTAATTTAACCCCTTGGCTGATAGAGATGTCAGATCTACAATTTTATTATCAGTTGTATTATAGGAGAACACATCATGTGATTCTGGGGTAACTTTATTATGATTTTTGGCACATTTAGAGCTAACTGCACCTTATACCAGCTGTAGAAGTGCTCTGAAAGAATTTATAGACAGTTAACCTCACTGTATCACAGACTCAATTTATGTGAAACTGAAATCAGTAATGCACAAAAGAGGATTTTAGTCTTACCTGTTAAATCCCTTTCTCTTAGTCCATACAGGTTACTGGTAACTCTGGGTAGGCAATCCGCCCCTTTAATTGTAGGCAGGAACAATTCTAGAATTGTATGCAGGGGGTGGAGCTTACTTTCCCTTCTTGGCTGCAGCTAGCCAACCAGCTCCAGACTGATTTGAGACACTAACTATTGACTAGATAGTAGAAGGGAGAGAAGACTCCTGTGAGCATGACCCCGAAGGACCCCCACAGTCTGCCACAGGAGAGCCAAGCATGGTCCCTTGACAGGGTGGGAGACCAGTAACCTGTATGGACTAAGAGAAAAGGATTTAACAGATAAGACTAAAATCCTCTTTTCTCTGATGTCCAATACAGGTTACTGGTAAATCTGGGATGTCCAACCATTGAGTTACCCTGAGGTGGGAAGTAAGGCAAGTGAAGGAAGCACCAAGAATTGAAGAAAATACAAGACAGGAAAGACTGCCTCTAGGATTTTCCTCCCAAAGCTGGCATCAGCCGATGCCAGCACATCAACACGGTAGTGGTTCGAAAAGGTGTGCACAGACGGCCAAGTGGCCGCCTTGAACAAATGATCAGCGGAGACCTGATTCTTGTAAGCCAAAGAGGCTTCAAAAGATCTCGAAGAATGAGCCGTGACCCGAAAGGGAGCTCGTAAGCCTTACGAATGGTGGACTTGATCAAGGATGCAATAGTCACTTTGGATGCAGGTCTGCCTGCCCTTGGACCCTCAGGAATGACGAACAGCGCATCAGAATGCCTGATAGACTCAGTGCGATGTACATAAAACTTGAGGCAACGCACCACGTCTAACAAGTGGAGATCCCTTTCCTTGTTAGAGGTAGGGTCAGGGCAGAAAGAAGGCACCACAATCTTCTGATTGATATGGAACTCCGAAACCACCTTCTGGAGAAATTCCTGAGAAGTTCGAAGCACCGCCTTGTCCTTGTGAAACACCAAATAGTACAGGACAAAGCATGAACTCTGCGCCTCGGCGAACAGACACAATTGCCAGGAGAAAAGCCATTTTTCCACATCAACAATCGTAGAGGAATAGTAGCCAAAGATTCAAATGGAGGGAGCAGAAGAACGCCCAAAACCAAGGACGAGCATGAGCAACACCCCCTGGAAGAAAACCTTGACATCAGGAAGGATGGCAATGCGCCTCTGAAAGAAAACAGACAGAGCATAAGTCTGAACCTTAAGGGAACTCAAACTCCACACCGTCCTGCAAAAAGGCCAGGACCGTAGGCAGATCAAATTCCTGAGACAGGTCTTTGTCAGCACACCAACATAGAAAGGTCAACCAGACACGATGGTAGATCTTGGAAGAAACAGGTTTGCGGGCACTGAGCATAGCAGTCACCATTACAGAAGAAAAAGCTTTCTTCTTCAATATTGAGGATTCAATTTCCAAGCTGTCAAAGATAGATGATGAACATCCTCCTTCCACAGGTAACCCTGTAGAAGAAGATCCGGACCGCAAGGGAGCCAGAATGGCTCCGCCACTGACAGATCTAGGAGTTCCAGGAACCAAGCTTGGAGAGGCCAGTACGGAGCAATCAGAATGACTGGACAGCATTCCAGTCGCAATTTCCATAACACCCTGTGCAACATTGGGAGGAGAGGAAAGATGTAGGCCAGAGGAAATAACCAAGGAATGGATATTGCATCCAGAGCTAGAGGGTCCCTCCACAGACAGCAGAACCTCAGAACCTTCCTTTTGTGTCTTGTCGCCATCAGGTCGATGTAAGGAAGACCCCACTTCTGAACAATGAGGGTGAACACCTCTGGTTGCAGCTCCCACTCTCTGCTGTCCACTGTGTGTCTACTGAGGAAGTCTGCCATGATGTTGTCTACGCCGGGAGTGTGCACTGTGGATATGGCAGGAACCTGTTCTTCTGCCCACGACAAAATAACCTTGACCTCTAACAAAGTGGCGAGACTTCTCGTTCTGCTCTGCTTGTTGATGTAAGCCACAGTCGTGGCGTTGTCGGATTGTACCCAGACTGGACAGTCTTCCAGCTGAGATGTCCAATGACAAAGGGCATGAAATATCGCCTGAAGCATCAACACATTGATGGGAAGGAGAGATTCCTCCGGAGACCACCGACCCTATGCACTCAGGGGACCCAGGACTGCTCCCCAACCGGAGAGGCTGGCATCCATCATCAAAGTGGTCCAGAAGGACACCATGAAGGACTTGGCTTTCAGCAGATTGGAGAGGTCGAGCCACCATGACAAACTCAGTTCCACATGAAGAGGGAGGGACACTGACATCTTCAGAAGGTCCGGCTGACCCCTGCACACCTGGATCACGAATCTCTGGAGTTCCCTGGTGTGCTCCATGGCAAACGGGACCGCTTCTAAGGTGGAGATGAATTTCCCCACTAGAGAGGACAGCTTCTTGGCTGGAACTGGATCTTGAGCCAGAACCGCAGAAACCCTGTGGGTGATCTGGTGATCTACCTTGTCTGTGAGATGGCCCAGGAAGACCAGATGCTGGGATGGGACAAGATTTGACTTGTCCATGTTGATGATCCACCCATGATGGGTGAGAGCGTGAATGCATTGCTGAACCTGCTGGTGAAGAAGTTCCGCAGAGGGGGCCTTCAGAAGCAGGTTGTCCATGTATGGAGTAACTCTGATGCCGTCCCGATGGAGAACGGACACTAAGGCTCCCAGGACACAGTTGAAAACTTGAGGAGCTGTAGTCAGGCCAAATGGAAGAGGTGAAAACTGAAAATGCCCCTCGGTCGCAGGCAAATCTGAGATACTGCCTGCTCTCTGGATGAAAGGCGATGTGTAAATATGCATCCTGAAGATCCAGAGATGCAAGGAATTCCCCCGGGGACATAGCAGCAATCACTGTCCGTAGAGACTGGTGATAATGAGTCCAGATTACAAAGGAATTGAGATCCTTCAAATCCAAAATGGGGCGACAACTGCCATCCTTTTTGGAGACCACAAAGAGGTTTGAGAAAAAAACATACCTCTGTCCTGAACTGGAACTGGATCTAGAACATCCTTGTCCAGAAGAGCCTGAATAGCGCCACTGAACAGCCAGGGTTTCTCCACGCCGTGAGGAGTATGAGAAGGAAAGAAGAGAAAGGGAGGAAGAGAGACGAAAGGGATCCTGTACCCTTCCGTCACTACCTGTAAAACCCAAAGGGCCGCCACTGAATCCTCCCAGATGCTGTGATAGTGACGCAGACGACCACCCACAGCAGAATGCGGACCTGGGTTCGGCGAGTCATGCCAAAGGAGGCTTGGAAGCCTTGGGCTTGGAGGAGACCTTGGGCTTCCATTGCTGTTTGGGCTTGGAGAAGGCAAGCGGAGCTGAGGGAACCGTCTGGTTCAACGGACGTGTCTCATTCTGAAAGGAACGAAAATACCGATTACACTTAAGCGGCGTTTTCTTCCTGGGAACCAAGGGTAGAAGGGTACTCTTACCCCCTGTGACCTCACTGATCAGATCTTTAAGATCTGGCCCAAACAAAGAAGTACCTTGAAAAGGTAAGGAGCGCAATGCTTTCTTGGAAGCAGTGTCAGCAGACCAGATCTTGAGCCAAAGAGCCCATCTGGCAACCACAGACATGGTGGAAACCCTAGTCACCAAATGAATGTCATCAAATAAGGCAGCAGAAACATAGTGCTGTGCCTCAGAATTGTTGGCAAGAAGGTGCAACCTATACGAAGCAGGTAAGGAGAGCAGCCAGGGTGAGCTGTTCAGTCCAGACCGCAATGGCCAGGTTTACCCATGCTGCAGCGAATGCTGGATGCAGGGCAGAACCAGCAGTGGCAAAAATGGACTTCATGGAGACCTCAACTTTCTTGTCAGTCCAGTCCTTCAGAGTGGACGCATCAGAAACTGGCAAGGCAGTAGTCTTAGATAGACTGGAGATAGGAGCATCCACTTTGGGAGGATGAACCCACTGAGCAAGCACTGCCTCAGAGAAGGGATAAAGCTTGGCAAATTTCTTGGACACAGAAGGTTTCCTGTGCAGGGATTTCCACTCTTCAGATACAAGGCGGTCAAGAGTGGGGTTAGGTGGAATGCAAGTAAGGGGCTTTTTAAGCTCCTGAAACACATCAGAGGGATCAGAACGAACCTCCTGAACTAAGGGAATGTTAAGGGTATTCAAAACAGCCCTGATCAGGCACTCAGCCGAGGGCTCAGGATCAGCCTCAAAAGGATCCCCAAAAAACTGAGAGGAGCCCACAGCAGAGCATTCCTCAACATCTGAATCCACCAGCAGTTCCGCCTCAGAGGAATCTGATGTCAGGTACTCCCTGAGGTTTTGGCAGGGAAGACTTGACGGAGGAGGGGGTCTGCCAAGAATGGAAGACCCCCTGTAACTGGGATGGAAAGAATTGCAATGTAGACCTAAGGTCTCTGGTAGCAGCCTTCAACTCTTGAACCCATACTGGCTCTAATGCATGACTGGAGGTCCCTGGGAGACTGTCAGGGACATCAGAACATGCTGGGCATAAATGACCTGAGAATGCTCTAGGTAACCCTGACTGACAGGAAGAGCAATGCGCAATAGGGGATACAGAGACCCCAGCATCCTTAGTCTTAGGTATGGCCCCAAGCTCCAACGGTATAGACATTTTCACAGTGTCAAATAACCTTATAGTATAAGAAATCACCCAAGTACAGTGTGTAGGATTAAAGTTTCACCCCAGAAATCGCTAAACTAGACTTATCTGGCAGGCGAAGGGTTAATCAGCAGAGGCGAGAAGGAGAGTCCAAGCCCTGCATAGGATACTCGTTCTGGAAATGGCACAAAATGGCTGCCGCGGCAGGAGCCAATCAGAAACGAGCGTGCGAAGCAAGCGCTCATGGGAAATGTAGTTTTCCCAGAAAAAGTACCCAAACAGTGCCCGAAGCCCCCTGAGCCACCCAACACACTAGAAACATTAAACGAATGATAGAGCAAGGGCAGACAAGAAAAATGAGCCATCTCTGAAGTCGCTAGGTTAAGCGGTTGCAGAGATATGTCCCAAACTGTACAGTCCCATAGGAGTGAACAGAGCAATGGGGCCTATGCGGTAAAGATCGCCAAACTTAAATTTTACAAAACTGAAACAGTAAAATAAAAATGCATGAAACATCACTAAAACATGTTAGGATACCCAAAAAACACTGAACCAGTAAGAAAAGTGTCAGAAACCCCCCAAAAGATGCAAAAACCAGCAGCTAAAGGGTTAAAGTACCACATAAACCTGCTCCAAACACCCAACAGACATACAGATATACCCAATGAGTGCAGCAGTGTGCAATAGGAAAACCTCTGTGCGGAGGGGCACTGTGGGACATGTGGACCTGCAGCACTCAAAGGGTTGCTCACCTTTCCTGCAGATCTCCTGCCTTCAGACTACCATATATTAAGAAGAAGCCTCGGTGGGCAACTCCTGAGAAAAGAACTTGTAGCCCAGAATTTTCCCCCAGGGCTTGAGGTCCACAAAAAGCACCTAGTTACTGATCTAGCCACATCTAAGGGCATTGTCAGTTATGGTAATCCACCCAATGGTGGTATTCCATTTCTAACAAATATAAACAAATCTCTAAAATTATAGAACTGTTCTCTTGCCTTGTGTCTAGAATTACATAGTTACATAGTTACATAGTTACATAGTAATTTAGGTTGAAAAAAGACTTGCGTCCATCCAGTTCAACCCTTTTCCTATTCCTGTTTACCATCGCTGACCCAAAAGAAGGCATCCGACTCCAAATGGCAATCAGATTTCTCCCTGGATCAACAAGCCCTAACTAAATATTAATCCCAATACTAACGTGCATAGCCCTCTATATTATGCTCTTTTAAATAAGTATCCAGGCCCCTTTTAAAAGCATCTAATGTATTTGATAGCACCACCTCCTCCGGAAGTGCATTCCATACCTTTATTGTCCTTACTGTAAAGAAACCCTTCCGCTGTTGTAGACTAAATCTCCTTTCCTCAAGTCTAAGCGGGTGGCCCCTTGTCCTGTGTACTGTTCTGTTAATGAACAGGTCTTTTGAAAGCCCTTTATATGGGCCTTGAACATATTTATATAGTGTTATCATATCCCCTCTAAGACGCCGTTTCTCTAGTGTGTACAAGTTTAACTTTTCTAGCCTCTCTTCATAACTAAAACATTCCATTCCCCTTACTAGTTTTGTAGCCCTCCTCTGCACTCTCTCTAGTTCCATAATGTCCTTCTTCAGAAAGGGCGCCCAGAATTGAACAGCATATTCTAGGTGGGGTCTTACCATGGACCTGTAAAGAGGCATAATTATATCTTCCTCCCTTGAGTCAATACCCCTTTTAATACATGCCAATATCTTATTGGCCTTTGCAGCTGCCAGCTGGCACTGCATGCTACTGCAAAGTCTATTGTCTACCATTACTCCCAAATCCTTTTCATTAGTAGATTTCCCCAGAGAAACACCATTTAAACTATATGTTGCATTTTTATTATTATACCCAAAATGCATAACTTTACACTTGTCTATATTGAATCTCATTTGCCATTTGCCTGCCCAGTTACTCAATTTGTCCAAGTCCTCTTGTAATGAAGACACATCCAGTTCAGACTTTATTGCCTTACTTAATTTTGTGTCATCGGCAAACACTGATACATGGCTTCCTATGCCCTCTGGGAGGTCATTAATAAACAAATTAAAAAGAAGAGGACCCAGGACAGATCCCTGAGGCACTCCACTTATCACGTTTATCCAACTGGAGAACTTGCCATTTACTACCACTCTTTGCATTCTATCTTTCAGCCAATTTCCAATCCACTCACAAACATTTTGCCCTAGTCCTATTTCATTCAATTTGTACAGTAACCTCTTGTGTGGAACCGTATCAAATGCCTTGGCAAAGTCTAAATAGATCACGTCAACCGCCTCTCCCTCATCTATATTATTACTTACTTTTTCATAAAATGCGATCAAGTTCGTTTGACAAGACCTATCTTTCACAAAGCCATGTTGGCTATTGCTAATGATATTCCTGTTCCAGCAGAATTCTTGAATATATTCCCTTAGCAACCTTTCAAACAGCTTCCCTACCACAGATGTCAAGCTTACGGGTCTGTAGTTTCCTGGCTGGGACTTTGATCCCTTTTTAAATATGGGCACCACATCTGCTTTACGCCAATCCATGGGCACCATACCAGAAATAAAAGAATCCCTGAAAATCAGATATATCGGTCTGGCCAGGGTCTGGCCTAGCTCCCTAAGTACCCGTGGGTGTATACCATCTGGCCCCGGAGCCTTGTCTACCTTGACACCATTCAATTGTTTTAACACTTTTTCTTGTGTTAGCCAGTCCCATGCTTGCTGTGTCTGTTCTGTAAAAGTAGTTTGCAGATTCTTGTCCAATGGGTCTTCCTTGGTAAAAACAGAAGAAAAGAAATTATTTAAAATATCTGCCTTCTCTCTGTCACCTTTGACCATCTCACCCGTTTCAGCTAACAAGGACCCAACATTATCAGACTTTAATTTTTTGCCATTAATGTATTTAAAGAATTTTTTTGGGTTGCTTTTGCTCTCCTTAGCAATATTTTTTTCATTCTCCAGTCTAGCTAATTTAATAGCCTTTTTACAGGTTTTGTTGGCATTTTTGTATTCTGCAAATGCCTCTGCTGATCCCTCAGCTTTGTAATGTTTAAATGCCGCTTTCTTGTTATTTATTTCATGAATTACTTTACTGGTTAGCCACATTGGTTTCAATTTGCTTCTTTTGTATTTGTTTCCAACAGGGATAAATTTATATGTGTATTTTTGCAATATTATTTTGAAGGCATTCCACTTACCTTCTGTGTTTTTTCCTGAAAATATTTTATCCCAGTCAACGAGACCAAGGGATGAATTAAACCTGCTAAAGTTGGCCTTTTTAAAATTCAGTGTTTTGGTGGAACTCGTATCAACTTGTTTTTTTGAATTAATCTCAAACGATACCATGTTATGGTCACTATTCCCCAAGTGCTCCCTTACTTGGATGTTAGAGATAAGTTCTTCATGGTCAGTTATTACCAAATCCAGACATGCATTCCCTCTGGTTGAGGTCTGCACTAGTTGTGACAAAAAATTGTCATTCAACAAGTTCAGAAACTTGCTGCTTTTAGCAGAGTTAGCTATTCCATTTTTCCAGTCTATTTCTGGATAATTAAAATCCCCCATAATTATAGTTCTCCCTATTTGGGAAGCCTTTTCTATTTGCATTAATAGCTGTGTTTCTTCAAGGTCACCAATGTTTGGTGGTTTATAACAAATACCCACTAATATTTTCTGGGCAGTTTTATCCCCAGTGACTATTTCAACCCACAGGGATTCCACATGTTCACTACTGTCCTCACATATATCTTCCCGCAATTGAGGCAATAATGCTGGTTTGATATACAGACAGACCCCACCACCTCTTTTGCTTGACCTATCTTTTCTAAATAACATGTAGCCCTCTAAATTGATTGCCCAATCATGTGTGTCATCCCACCATGTTTCTGTTATGCCTATCAAGTCATAGTTTTCAATTTCAGCTACCAGCTCCAGTTCCCCTATTTTACCAGTTAAACTTCTGGCATTTGCAAGCATACAATTTATGCCACTGCTGTGTTCCATTTGTGATTTAATTTTGTTGTGGCTTATAGTCTTCTCCCTATCATCTGTACTAACCCCGCCCCCAGATCCTCCCACCTGGTTATTAACTACATCGCCTTCCCTTTCTATACTATCTATCCCAGTATTTATTGGCCCCTCCCCCCCCCTTCCTAGTTTAAAATCTCCTCCAACCGTCTGGTAATCCTCTCCCCAAGCACTTGAGACCCTCTTGCATTCAGGTGCAATCCATCCCTGCTATAGAGATTGTACCCCAAAGCAAAATCAGCCCAGTGCTCTAAAAACCCAAAGCCCTCCTTCTTACACCAAGACTTCAGCCATGCATTGAGCTCCCTAATCTCCCGCTGTCTCTCTGGCGTAGCGCATGGCACAGGTAGTATCTCTGAGAATACTACCTTGGAGGTCCTGTTCCTAATCTTACTGCCTAAATCCCTAAAATTACCTTTTAGGACTCTCCACCTTCCTCTAACTTTGTCATTGGTACCAATATGCACCAAGACAGCTGGATCCTCTCCAGCCCCTCCCAATAATCTGTCCACCCTGTCTGCAACATGCCGAACCCGGGCACCCGGGAGACAGCAAACCATTCGGTTGCTGCGATCAGAGCCACAGATTACCCTATCTGTTCTCCTAATAATAGAGTCCCCTACCACCACAACCTGCCTAGGCTTCACTTCCCTCTGGATCCCCTCTGTGCTAGAGGAGCTGTTCTCCCGGCTGTTAGGGAGAACAGTCCTCTCCAGCAATTCCACCTCTGGGTTTGCCTTCCCAACATCTTCACTTAAATGAGCAAATTTGTTTGGATGGAAAAACTCAGGACTGGCTGCCCTCTTCCTCTTCCCTCCCCCACTGCAACCACTTCTAACTGTCACCCAGCTATGTGCCTGGTTCCCTTCTAGCTGATCTCCTCCCTCTTTGCTAGGTGACCCAGCTAGACTCTGCTCCGTTAGCAAGAGACTCCTCTCAAGGTTGTCAATGTCTCTCAATGTTGCAATATGACCCTCTAGAGCTCCAATCTGAGCTTCTAGAAGGGCCACTTGCTCACATTTGCTACAGCGGTATGGACCCTGGAACTGCTGTTCCTGCCTACAATTAAAGGGGAGGATGGCCTACCCAGAGTTACCAGTAACCTGTATTGGATGACAGAGAAACGTGTATTTGCCATATCACTAACAAGGTTAGTATTCCTAAACAATTTGTAGAACCAAATCAGTACCAGGACTGACTGGCACTACTGCTACTTCCCAGAGCAAATTACCAACATTTATGGAACAATGTGATACTAGCAATGTGGTGACGGTATTGCCCGTCATATTCATTTTTTATGTATTATTTGTGATAGAAAAGCGTATGTATATGTGTGATTGAAAAGCATGTCTCTGGGTTATGAGCTAAAGATTGAACTTGATGGACTTGTGTATTTTTTTGACCTAATTTACTATGTCGCCATAAAAAAAATAAATATGACTGGCAATGTCGTCATCACATTGTTAGTATCTGTCACGGTTTGTTTTGACTCTCAGACACAGAGTAAGATAAAAATCTAACTTTATTGAAAAGTTTAATGGGAACCCTCACGGGTCCTGAACATACACATATCACATGTACACAATGGGTTCAAACAGTAGCTTTTACAAGATACAGCATGGTAGGCTCTACCTGCCTTGCCAAAGTACCGGGCAAGGCAGCCTATGGTATGAACTAACAATATGACTAAGGCTCTACCGGCACAGCCAATGTACCGGGCAGGGCAGCCAGGAAGATGATACAATAGCGGGAATAAGGCTCTATCGGCCTTGCCAATATACCGGGCAAGGCAGCCTGGAGGGTAACATGACAATCTGATTGTGGCTCTGCCGGCCTTGCCAATATACCGGGCAAGGAAGACAGAAGGACAGCTCCACTAATGCTGTATAGATGGAGCAGCAGCATAAGATGGAACAGTGGAGCAAACCAGTACACACAACCAGGGAGACCAAACCGGTGCAGTAATGGAGGCGGCAGCAACCGGTGAATGTGGAGTAAACCAGTACCGGGTACTGGACAATCGTATAGCCCAACTGGCTCTATAATGGATGGATCAGCAACCGGTGAAAGTGGAGTAAACCAGTACCGCATACTGGACAACCGTATCACCCAACCGGTTCTATAATGGATGGATCAGTAACCGGTGAATGTGGAGTATACCAGTACCGCGTACTGGACGACAGTAACGTCCAACCGGTTCTATAATGGAGGAATCAGCAACCGGTGAATGTGGAGTAAACCAGTACAGAGTACTGGACAATCGTATCGCCCAACCGGTTCTATAATGGAGAGATCAGCAACCGGTGAATGTGGAGTAAACCAGTGATCAGAATGTCGCCCAGGCGAGCCAGCAGCCAGACGGATGACAATCAGGATCCAGCAGCAGGGACAATAGACAGGCCAGGACCACCACAGGAACAGCAGGTCTGCCAACCAAGTCAGGAACGGAGCAGGAACAGCGGCAGCACTGGATCAGGAACGGAAGCAGGAATGGCAGCCCAACCGGATCTGGAATGGAGGCAGGAACCACGCAGGAGAGACACTGACTACTGGAGAAACGCTGACACTGGTAACGGAGAAAAACAGGCCCAACAATACAGGTACAAGGCAGGTGACTGCTGACATAGAGACACCACGAAAGGGCAACCAAAGGGTGCCTCAGCCCAGTCTATATAGGCAATACTGGGCGGGCAATAGACAGGCGGCCAATGGAGAGTACACACCTGACTGACAGCAGAAGTCAGCAATTACGGGCAAAGTGATAGTATCACATTGTTCCTTAAATGTTGGTAATTTGCTCTGAGAAGTAGCAGTAGCTTCAGTAAATCCTGGTACTAATTTGGTTCTAGAAATTGTTCAGGAATATCAACCTTGTTTTATTCTCGTGACGTGATGTAGCAAATACACGTCTGTGCATTACTAATGTCAGTTTCGCATAAAATGAGTCTCTGACAAAGGGAGGCTAATTGCTTATAAATTCTTGCAAAACACTTATACTATCAATAGAAACAAGGAAAATAGTGCTGCAACGCTAGCAGGAATATAAATTCAGGTATATCATATATATATATATAGGTCATACAGACCAGCAGCTAAAAGGTGGATTCACCAATATCCGAGGGTGCCCAGCTCTGTAGGTTCTCCAAGCCTAGGTATATCAATAGTACAAAAAAGAAGGAACTCAGGCGGCACTCCTTAAAGCATACCGGTGTAGTAATAAAACATCATAATTTATTGGTAATCTTAAAAAATGACATGAAGACATCCACACAACAGGACAAAACAAAGGGACGTGCAGATGAACCTACATTGTCTAATGCGTTTCACGCTTAAAAAATCGCTTAATCATAGACATGTTTGCACTAAGACAAGTCAAGCAATATATAACCCATACAATGTAAAATTAAATACAACCAATGGACACCTAATAGCATCCCATTCAAATGGGCCAATCCCTGCACAGACCGACAAATCATGTCGGGAGTGCAAAAATTAACCCATTGTACATATTACAATGATATCTGAAAGCGAGGGCATAAATCACACCTTTATACCACATCAACATATATGAACATATAAATCTATCTACAAAGGAATAAAGTATTAATAACTAAAATTCCTCACCCTTTCTCTCCTCAACACCGAAGGGACAACAAACTATATAAGTATCACGTATACACATCAAAAAGATACAGAAGGATACATAATAACTCTCCATGGACATAAGGCCAATTGTTAAACAATATGGTTAATGTCCCATTCATGGTTTAACCCCTGTGGGTGGCGAGTGCCTAGTTGAAAAATCCAAAAAGCTTCTCTTTTGCTAATCAAACTAAGCAGATCCCCTCCTCCCCTCAACGGACACTGAACGGGGTACAACACCCCAGGAACTGTTACACAGCACACTGAACTAGAGCCAACAGGGCTCCAAAGTGAAGGAAGCACCAAGAACCAAAGGAAATCCTAGACAGGCAAGACTGCCTCCACGATTTTCCTCCCAAAGCTGGCAGCACATCAACACAGTAGTGCTACGAAAAGATGTGCACAGATGAACAAGTGGCAGCCTTGCACAACTGATCAGCAGAGGCCTGATTCTTGTAAGCCCAAAAGGCCCCAATAGATTGAGCAGAATGAGCCTTGAGAAAATATTATTATGAACGCGTTAGCAAGCGTGGGAACCTTTAAATATGCTCTTTCATTTGTGTGGGTCCAAGTGTAATGCAATTAAAAACAGACATACAAGTAGTAAAAAGGTTTGTATGAGGGACTTACCTGATACATCAGGCCCCAAAAAGGGGCCTGCATTATGTAGACGTGAGAGGACTGTGGATCCAACAAAACTCTCCTTAAATAACCTTTTATCGAACTGCCCACAAGTAATGTGTAGTAGTTAATATCAAACAGACAAGGAGTTTTTGTTTGTTTTTTTATATAGAGTAGCGCAGGATTGTTTTCTTTCTGTCTTTTCACTTTGGGTTTCTGGCCTAATGTTTTGGGGTCTGGAGAACCCCCTCATTCTATGCTGCTTTCTATATATCTATCTTTATAAGTTTCTTAAAGTTGTATTCATTGTAAGGATATGTTAAGGTGAGTTTTCTCTTTTTTTCTTTGGTTGTGAACTTCTCCTCTTCTCACTATAGCAGCCTCTTACCTATCCTTGTTAATTATGTAATCACTCATGTAAATTCACATTTATCATTCACTTTCATTTATATTTCTGTTTTCATTCTGGCCCTTTAAGACTAGGCCTTAAGCCTGTCATGGTGAGCATGCTCCTTGTCTGTTTGATATCAACTACTACACATGACTTGTGGGTAGTTGGATAAAAGGTTATTTAAAGGGATAGTAACACTTCGTTTTAACTTTATTTTATTTTGTAGGCATTAAAAAAACATGAAGAATGATATAAGTCTTATCTCTCAAACCTTTATGGTTTATGAGATATTCACAAGCAAAGTTCCCCTCCCCGCCCCTTTTTCCTAGTGTAAGCCATCTCTTCTCAGATGTGGATCAGGTTGTATGACAGTACAGATAACAGAAGGGGACAATTTTCTTTGTATGAAAACAATGAAAGCCCTTCCCCCCTTGAAAAGTTTTTCAGCTTTTTCCATTATCTTAATTGAAGATTGTCCCTCTCTGCAGTCTACCTGGGCATCTCCCTTCTTATCTGGTTGAACAGGGGGGGATACTTTGTTTGTGAATATCTCTTAAACCATAAAGGTTTCAGAGATAAGACTTATATCATTCTTCATGTTTTTTTAATGCCTACAAAATAAAATAAAGTAAAAATGAAGTATTACTATCCCTTTAAGGAGAGACTCACACAAATGAAAGAGCATATTTAAAGGTTCCCACGCTTGCTAACGCGTTCATAATAATATTTTCTCAAGGCTTTTTTGATTTTAATTTTTAGATAGGGCTTTTAGGTTTGTTAGAGTAGGACTTGCCGAAAGTGAAACACCTTGACGTTGGTGGCAAGCTTACCCACAACTTGGCCAATCTGTGACACAGAATTTCACTCATTTACTAAGAATTATTATATATGCCCATTACAGGGCACACATTAGTTGTTGTTTTTTTTTATTTTTTATATAGAATAGCGCAGGATTGTTTTCTTGTCTGTCTTTAGGTCCCTGTCAGCACACCAAGACAAAAAAGTCGACCAGACACGATGGTAGATCTTGGAAGAAACAGGCTTGCAGGCACTGAGCATAGTAGCCACCATGCCAGAAGAGAAGCATTTCTTCTTCAATATTGAGAATTCAATTTCCAAGCCGTCAAAGCCAGCCAGTGAACATCCTCCTTCCACAGGTAACCCTGTAGAAGAGATCCGGGCGGTCAGGGAGCCGAAAGGGCTCCACCACTGACAGATCCAAAAGCTCCGGAAACCAAGACTGACGAGGCCAGTACAGAGCAATCAAAATAACTGGACAATGTTCAAGCCGTAATTTCCGTAACACCCTGTGAAACATGGGGAGGAAAGGTGTAAGCCAGAGGAAACAACAAAGGAATGGACATTGCATCTACTGCTAGAGCCAGAGGGTCTCTCCACCTCTTGTCTCCATCAGGTCGATGTAAGGAGGACCCCATTTCTGAACAATGAGGTGGAACACCTCTGGGTGCAACTCCCACTCTCCGCTGTCCACAGTGTGTCGACTGAGGAAATCAGCCATGACGTTGTCTACAACTGGAATGTGCACTGCAGATATGGCTGGAACATATTCTTCTGCCCAGGACAAAATAGCCTTGACCTCTAACCAAGCAGCGAGATTTCTTGTTCCGCCTTGCTTGTTGATGTAGGCCACGGCCGTGGCATTGTCAGATGCCACTCGGACCAGACAGTCTTTCAACTTAGATGTCCAATGTTGAAGGCCATGAAATACTACTGCCTGAAGCTCCAAAATGTTGATCGGAAGGAGGGACTCCTCCGGAGACCACCTTCCCTGAGCGCTCAAGTGACCCAGGACCGCTCCCCAGCCTGAGAGGCTGGCATCCGTCGTCACCTTAGTCCACACGGGTACCAGGAAGGACTTGCCCTTCAGTAAAGGGACAAGAAAGAGAGAAAGACAGGAGGCGCCCCCTGTGTTGAATCCATAAACAATCAACCTCCACCAAAGCACCACAGTGAGTTAATATTCACAAACAGATGTGCTGAATGTACACTTATGTGCAAAACAGCTACATTCACAATGGGGAAAATTAGAAGCTACCCCAAGCTCTTGTAATCTCTCTTCTCTGCAATGCTTCACACAAAAATCAGGCTGCTCCTCCTAAAACGTTCTCTCATCGTACACATAGACCACTGTAGAAAAAGGGCGCCCAATAGAGTAGTATGTATCTAACGTTGACTCTCATGCATATGGAGAAATCTCGTCTCCGTTCGGGTATGGATAAAAGATCCCCAATATAACCAACAGGAAAAAAATATAATAAAGCACAATACAAAAAATGGCTTCAAAAATAAAAATTATATTATTTAATAGATTAAAAAGAGAAATAAGAGATATAGATAGAGTTTCTCTTTTTAATCTATTAAATAATATAATTTTTATTTTTGAAGCTGGTTTTTGTATTGTGCTTTATTATATTTTTTTCCTGTTGGTTATATTGGGGATCTTTTGTCCATACCCGAACGGAGACGGGAGAATTTCTGCGTATGCGTGAGAGTCAGCGTTAGATCAGCTGACCAATACACTTGTGAGTACCCATCTTTCATTACCTATGATCCTTCTCTAGTATTTGTGACATACTACACTATTGGGCGCCCTTTTTCTACAGTGGTCTTGCCCTTCAGTAGGTTGGAAAGGTCGAGCCACCAGTACAAGCTCAGTTCCATATGAAGAGGAAAAGAAACAGAAGTCTTCAGAAGATCCAGTTGACCCCTGCACATCTGGATCACGAACCTCTGGAGCTCCCTGGTGTGCGCCATGGTAAACGGAGCCGCTTCTATGGTGGATATGAATTTCCCCACCACAGAGGATAGCTTCTGGACTAGAACGGGATCCTGAGACAGAATCGCGGAACACCTGCGGGCGATCTGGTGAGCCACCTTGTCCGTGAGGAACACAATGCTTTTCTGAGTGTCAAAGAGAAGGCCCAAGAAGACCAGACGCTGAGATGGGAGAAGATCTGACTTGTCTAAGTTGATTATCCACCCGTGATGGGTGAGAGCCTAAATGCAGAGCTGAACTTGCTGATGAAGAAGTTCTGCAGAGGGGGCTTTCAGAAGCAAATCGTCCATGTATGGAGTAACTCTGATGCCGTTCCGGTGGAGGACGGATATCAAGGAACCCAGGACACAGTGTTGAAGACCTGAGGAGCCATCGTCAGATCAAATGGAAGAGCTGAGAACTGAAAATGTCCCCTGTCGCAGGCAAACCGGAGGTACTGCCGGCTTTCTGGATGCATGGCAATGTGTAAGTACGCGTCCTGAAGATCCAGAGAAGCAAGGAATTCCCCCGGGGACATGGAAACAAACACTGTCCGTAGAGACTCCTGGTGATAATGAGTCCGGGTCACAAAGGAATTGAGATCCTTCAAGTCCAAAATAGGGAGACAACCGCTGTCCTTTTTGACGACCACAAAGAGGTTTGAGTAAAAACCCTGACCTGGATAGGTACTGGCTCTAGAACATCCTTGTCCAGAAGAGCCTGAACAGCACTGAACAGACTGCGCTTCTCTGCACCCTGAGGCGTGTGAGAAGGATGAAAATGAAAGGGAGGAAGAGAAATGAAAGGGATCTTGTACCCTTCCGCCACTACCTGCAAAACCCATGAGTCCGCCACTGAGCCCTCCCAAATGCTGTGACAGTGTCGTAGACGACCACCCACAGCAGAATGCGGACCGAAGAAGTCTTGGAAGCCTTGGGCTTGGAGGAGACCTTGGGCTTCCATTGTTTGGGCTTGGAGGAGGTACGTGGAGCTGAGGGAACCGTCTGGTGCGCCGCACGTGTGTCATTCTGAAAAGAACGAAAGTACTGATTACCCTTAAGCGGCAATTTCTTCCTGGGAACCAAGGGTAGCAGAGTACTCTTACCCCCAGTGGCCTCACTAATCAGATCCTTAAGATCCGGTCCAAACAAGGAGGTACCCTGAAAGGGTAGGGAATGTAAGGCTTTCTTGGAAGCAGTGTCAGCAGACCAGATCTTGAGCCAAAGAGCTCGTCTGGCCACCACAGACATGGTGGAAATCCTAGACACCAAACGGATGGCATCAAATAAGGCAGCAGAAACATAGTGCTGTGCCTCAGAAATGTTGGCAAGAAGGCGCAACTTGTCTGAAGTAGGTGCATCCTGACGGACAGCCTGGGTGAGCTGTTCAGTCCAGACGGCAATGGCACGGTTCACCCATGTTGCGGCAAACGCTGGACGCATAGCAGAACTATCAGTGGCAAAAATGGACTAGAGGGAAACCTCAAGTTTTTTGTCTGTCCAAGCCTTCAGAGCGGAGGCATCAGAGACTAGCAAGGCAGTAGATTTAGAGAGACTGGATACAGGAGCATCCACTTTGGAGGGATGATCCAAATGAGCAAGCGCAGCTTCAGAAAAAGTATAAAGCTTGCAAATTTCTTGGACACAGAGGGTTTCTTGTCCGGTGATTTCCACTCCTCAGACACAAGGCGGTCAAGAGTGGGATTAGATGGAAAGTAAGAAAGGGGCTTTGCAGGCTCCTGGAACACATCAGAAGGAACTTCTTGAACTAGGGAAATGTTAAGAGTAGTTAAAACAGCCCTGATCAAGCCATCAGCGGAGGTCTCAGGATCAGCCTCAAAAGGGTCCCCAAAAAACTGAGAGGACCCCAACACAGAACACTCTTCAACATCTGAATCCACCAGCAGTTCCTCCACAGAGGAATTTGACATGTCAGGTACTCCCTGAGGTGTGGGCACAGAAGACTTGACTGAAGAGGGGGCCTGCCAAGACTGAAAGCCCCCCTGTAACTGGGATGGAAAGAGTTGTAATGTGGACTCTAGGTCCCTAGTCGCAGCCATGAACTCTTGCACCCAAACTGGCTCTACTGCATGGCTGGAGGTCCCTGGAATGCTGTCAGGGACATCAGAACATGCTGGGCCTAAATGACCTGAGAATTCTCTAGGTAGCCCTGAGTGACAGGAAGAGCAATGTGCAATGGAGAATACAGAGCCTCCTTAGTCTTAGGTCTAGCCCCAAGCTCCAGCGGTATAGACATTCTCACAGTGTCAAATAACCTTACTGTACAATAAATAACCCAATTATAGTGTGTAGGATTAAAGTTTCACCCTAGAAATCGCTAAAATAAACTTATCTGCAGAGGAAATAAGGACAATCCAAGCCCTGTGTAGGATACTCGCCCAGAAATGCTCACAAAATAGCAGGAGCCAATCAGAAAAAAGGGCGCGAAGCAAGTGCTCATGGGAAATGTAGTTTTTGCCAAAAAGTACCCCAAACAGTGCCTGAAGCCCCCTGAGCCCCCCAACACACTAGAAACATGAACTGGGTGATAGAGCAAGGGCAGACACGTAAAATGAGCCATCTCTGAAGTCACTAGGTTAAACGGTTGCAGAGATACATCCCAAACAGTATAGTCCCATACAAGTGAATGGAGCAATGGCGTCTATGCGGTAAAGCCCACCTTACAGGCGCAGTACTCAAATTTTACAAATTTCAAAGTAAAACAGTAAAATGTGCAAAACATCAATAGAACATGTGAGGATACCCAAAAAATCACTAAACCTGTACGAAAAGTGTTAGAAACCCCCCTAAAAAGTGCCAAACCAGCAGCTAAAGGGTTAAGTTACCACATAAACCTGCTCCAAACACCCAACAGACATACAGATAGACCCAATGAGTGCAGGAGCGTGCAATAGGAACACCAGTAACACACCCCTGTGCGGTGGGGCACTGTGGGACAAGTGGACCTGCAGCACTCAAAGGGTTGCTCACCTTTCCTGCAGATCTTCTGTCTTCAGATTACATGTAGTAAGAAGCATCTCAGTGGGTAACTCCTGGGGAAGCATTGGAATCAAAATGTTCCCACTCAGGGCTTAAGGTCCACAAAAAGCACCTGGATACTGAGCTAGCCACATCTAAGGGCATTGTCAGTCATGGTAATCCGCCTAATGGTGGTATTCCATATCTAACAGAAAAATAAAAAAGATTCTAAAAACTATAGCAGAACTGTTCTCAGCCTGGTGTTGTCTTCACCAAGGAACAAATCTTTCTGGAGCTGGTTGGCTAGCTGCAGCCAAGGAGAGAAGGTAGGCTCCACCCCCTGCATACACTTCTAGAATTGTTCCTACCTACTTAAAGGGGGACGGATCACCTAACCAGAGTTACCAGTAACCTGTATTGGATGACAGAGAAAGTCATTTATACACTATATTCTCTACTCCCTTTATACATTCATTTTTATAATTTATTATTTACAATTGTGATCTTAAAAAAATTAAAGATGGAGACCACCATTTTTTATTCCGCATATTTTTTCTTATTTTTATTTCCATCAGTAAATACTTATGGCCTTTTTGCCTCTATCTTTGTTTACTGAATACAAGAATACATATTTTTGAAATTATACTACACTTAGATCTCTTGTTGCGCTATTGTTTGCTTTTCTTATATTATTAGGTAATGTTCGTGTTCCTTTAAATATTTCTTGGCAAGAAGAATACAAATATAGAGACAATAATCAGAGAGTGAAAAAAAAACAAAGAATAAGGAAATTGTCACTAGAAGCAGACTGATGTTATAGTTCTCACATTCCAGGTACAGGAAGAAACTTTCAGGTCTGTTTTTTACTTTCTCTTCCTTGTTAGCAGAAATCTGAGTGAGGTGCTTCAGGCTTGTTGTATAATGTTTTGCGCTATCCCCCTAAGTTATACATTTTATTTAACCCCTTAAGGACCAGCCGCACGCACACGCAGCCGGCACTTAAAGTGGATCTATCACATATAGAAAAGTAATGCTCAGAGCATTTAGAGAAAAAGTTAAACATGCTAGTCATTTTTTAAAAAAACCTGTTATCTGCGCAAAAATTCAAGTTTAAAAGGTGCCCAGCAGCCTACTTCCGCTTGCCACTGCGGCAAGCTGCTTGCCACACAGAGGCTGTTCATATCCCACTACCCAGCATCCTCCGATGACAGAGGATGTCTGTCTCTAAGCTGGAGCGATCTCATTGGCTAGATAGCGATCTCATTGGCTAGATATCGATCTCTGCCAATGAAATTGCTCCAGCTTAGAGAAAGAAAGCCTCCGTCATTGGAGGATACTGGGTAGTGGGATGGGAGCAGAGGCTAACATGTTTAACTTTTTCACTAAATGCTCTAACTAATGACCATTATTTTTCTTTATGTGATAGATTCACTTTAAGGACCACGGACCTTTTTTTTTTTTTCTGTGTCCGGGTCTGGGCTCCCCGAACGGCATGCAGCCGTGTGGGGAGCCCGGAATTCCATGACGGTCCTGGAACGTCATGGGTCCTTAATGCAAAACAACCCATGACATGCCAGGACCGTCAAGGGTCATTAAGGGGTTAAACTAGCTGTTAAAAACAAGTTTCAGTAATCTCATTATGGCTATTTAAATAATGTTCAAAGTACTAACCTGTAGCATCTGGGCATTTGAATCCAATGTAAAGACACTCTAAACATCCAGATCACTTATTGAGAAGTTCCAGAAAAATAAAATCATGTCCACCAGCACCAACTGCTTACACCTTACTTCTCTAACGAGAAAGGCAATGTTGCAGGTTGCTGCATATCTGGAATTCCTCCCTCAGGGTTGTGTAATTTCCAAGCTGACAGTCGCAATGTAGTGCCTCCTAATGTGGCACAAAGTCCAAGAAATAGGGTGTTAATGGAAAAGTACATAACTCTTACCCCTTAGTAGAAATCACAATGTATTATTTATGGGGTTATGTCTAACCCTTTGAGTTCCAGAGGGGTGTCCAACACATTGTAGAGCACTCAAAGGATTAAAAGAAGACAACTATGAAAAATTATTTTATTTGTGCCTTTAAAGAGTAATGTTTCTTTTTTTGAATGAAGTACAGAATATGTACAGTCAAAATGTCTACACTTTTTATTTTTTATAAGCTTTTTTTTTTAATGATTTTAGTATCTCTTCAGGACATTTCCCTATAAATGACTCTAATAGGAGGAGATTTCTTCTGACCGTATCTGAACAGAAAAGCAGGGATAGTGGTACAATGTGCAGCAGGGCATTCAGTTCACTGGTGCGCCTATGTGAATGAAGCATTGCTGTGAAATGAAGTACCCTGCTGTAATGCAGACATGATTCAGCTGTATCTGTATTTAGCCACTGTAAGTATCCGCTAGACTAGTTTACCAGTAATCCACTGGTCACCCCACTGGCATTCCGGCATTCAAAAGGAAAATGCAATATTTAAAGGGAGATAAGATGATAAAAATGTGATTTTAAGGGTCTTTCAGGGCAACAAAAAAGCAAAGAACACAAAAAGGAAAAATACAAAATCCAAGTAAAAAAAGCTGAAAAATCAAAGATCACAAGCATCAAAATTTCTACAGAATTGACATTATATACTTCTGCTGCGAGAGTTTTCATGTAAAAGTTATTAATTGTTAATTTTAAACTGTAATTTCCTACTGTGGTCACCATTTGATATTGTGACTATCACCATCAAGCCACCTTCCCATTCCTTCCCTTAAATTTCATGCTGATAATCAAACAACAGCACACCTAAAGTGGAACTGTCACTTTGCAACAACTAGGTGAGTTTGAAAGAGCTTTTATATGCAAAACTATATTAATGTTAGAAATTTTTTATTTTAAACTAGCAGCGTGGGACAGTGTTGACAGTCATTTTTATTTATCCTTCTTCACATTTACAGACATATATACATATTATACACACAGACATACATATTATCATACACACTGAAAGACACACTCAGATACATACACACATACACAGAGACGCTCTGCATTCAACGGCTCCACGTGTTTGCTCATTCCGACACCACATTTATGTTCACTGCTTTTCTACTGCTTTATCGGATTTCTATACCCCATTGGGCTGCAACAGATACATTAAGAATCACTACTTATTCTTAACCCTTTGAACTCTTTGAGTGCCAGAGGGGTACACAACACATTGCAGAGCATACCCCTCTGGCACTGAAAGGGTGAAACTTTCTGCAGCCATAGAAATTTGTAGGAAAAAGGAACGCATCTGTCAGTTACCTAACTCATGCTTTATTTAATCACTTTGTGTAAAAGAGTTACGTTGTAGCAATGCCACGCACAACTATTCTGTCTATGTACCAAGATAGAGCCCCATTGTCCAACACGAATCACTTACCTAAAGTACACTAATGTTATCAGCACATGATAATAAGTAGGACGCCAAGGTTAAAATGAACATGAGGAAACCAAGACAAAAGACTCTTTCTCCAGGTACCTACTTGCTTCCTGTATTCCTCGTGCCAGCAGAAAGGAGACTGAAACTGACCCGGGAAAGCAGACAGCTGGGATATAGAGCACCCAACTGCTTCTTTTCACACTTAGCAAATGGGGAAGGGAGGGCACATACTAAACTTCACACCATTTCCTGAGCTTTCTGATGGATGCCTTTCTGTTTGTTATGTAGATCAGTGGTTCTCAAAGGATTTTTTCTGGTGACCGCCAATGCGGCCACCACAATGTTCTGGTGGCCATCACTGTGGCCACAGCCATGTCGTGGTGGCTGCACTATGACATTTCAAGCACAAATGGTATAAGGGGATTAAGATATACACAAATTGCATATAAATAAGTGCAACAACAAATACATTTATATCATATTACAATTTAAACATTCCAGAAATCACATAGTATTAAAAACTACCCAATAAAAGGTTCTTAAAACTTACTAGTTACTGGAGATATATATTTCAGAAGTAAACATGATACGGGGTTCCCCTACTGACACAGACAGACCAACACACACACTTTGAGATGAAGATGGGTGGCCTGGAGAGATAATATACACAGACCACTTGTTATACTTGCCCCCAAGGCGAAAACTTGGCAGCCTTCCCCTGGTGATAGATGTATAACCCTTTGAGTGCCAGGGGGTATTCAACACATTGCAAAGCAATGCATTGTGTACCACTCTGGCACTTAAAGGGTTCAAGGAAAATATGGAGCAATTAGGGTATAAGCAACTGTACCATATTTACATTAAGCCCCACAATACATCTAACTTGTCAAATAACTATAACATGTCTTGTCCCCGTAATTAAGAAGCTTCCTCCTGTAGTGGAAGCCCTCCTTCACATTCCACCTCTCTCCCTGGCAGCCCTACTTCACCCCTCTGAGCTCAGCTGCTGCTGCTGCAGGGTTTAGTTCTTATATAAAGCAGGACTGTCCTCCCACCGTGTAAGCCCTACATGACATTTTACCTCTCTCCCTCTCAGCACTACTTCACGTGTCCCACCTCAGTCAGTCCTGCCGGAATTTTTGACTGATATTGTGCAAGTACTATCCTGTTCCACTCAGCCCTTGGAATCCAATCACTTCCTCCCTTTCCCTTCTCCATCCTTCCAGCCCCTCTTTCAAGGTTGTTTTCTTTCCATTGAGTGCAGGTCAGGCCTATATTTACATTGCCCCAAAGCTAACCTGCTATGCTGCAGATGACTCCTCCTCCTCTCTGCCCAGTGTCTTTCATGGTAAACCACAGTAATCATCAGCACAGTGACACTATTTGTTGCCCCATGCCACTTTTCCTGATGATGCTAGCAAGTTGCCCTACCTTTAGCCTCTTCCATAGATCCCATCCTCCATTTTGCCCACTCTAAATGTACTACCACAGAGGTAAAATAGCTGTGATCCTGCTGAAAGAACTATGCAATATTTGTATATTGAAATAGGGTCTCAAAATACAGACTACCATATTTACGATGCAACACAATTAACCTTTTGAGTGCCAGAGAGATGCACAATTCATTATCTATCCCTCTGCCATTCAAAGTTAAGACAAACTATTAAACTTCCTCCACTGAAACTTGGAGCACAACCACTACACAATAAATGGCACTACTGGCTCACTTTATAAATATTGCCACAAAAACATTTGGAAAATGCAGATTAAATAACATCAGTGCATAAGTGTATTTTTTAACACATACTCCTTTTACTCTCTGTGCAACCTTCACATCTGTACCTGCTGTGGTCCTATGTCTCCCATCATCTTTTCCACTTTGGATGCTTCTTGGCTAAAAATCCATCTGACAGGTCACAGGTAAAAGCAGGGGCTGCCCTTCTATCACCCCCCTACACACCTCATGAGGATAGCTGCCATCTGACACCACGCAGTTTACAGAGGCCCCCTAAGGAGACTCCTGTCATCTGCTTCCATGGTGGCCTCTGTGATGTGGAACCATCCCATCCCTCAGTAACAGAAGCAGGTTAAAATCCATACACAACCGTGTCCCCTGTCATCCTCCATGACACCTAATCCTTTCAGAATGAGGGGTATTCATTGGTTTGGAAAGCATTGCACACCCCTCAGTGATACAAAGAGTTAAATGGTTGCCTCCTCTTCCACACTCACCACAACATTCACACTGTTCATGTCTCCCATGCTTCTTTTTGCACGGGCATTTGCCGTGCTTCATTCTTTAGTAACTGATAAAGTATTGGAAAAGCAAGCTAAGATTCACACACATAAGGTTACACATACAGTTAAGGTAATACAAATTCTTTAGGGCCATTGTAAAGAAGTTCCTTAAACCTCTGAGTGGCACAGACATACACAATGAATTGCTAAGCAGTGCGTTGCATACTCCTCTAGCACTCAAAGGGTTAAGCATTATGTTTTTAATAATAATGTTGTAATAGCTGATTGGGATGTGGTAAGCTCAACAGAAGGGCTGGTCAAAGTGGTTTGGTGTTCCAAGCCATTTGTGCAAGGATCGCGTTGGGCGATATAGTTTATGGGTGGAGATGTGTGTTGAGGCTCTGTGGTGTAATAAACGTGATTGGAAGTGGGGTAATGAAGTACTTGTGGAGCAATGGGTTATGTAAACTTGTGGCACTAAAGGGGTTAAGTGTCGTGTGTGTGGGGACCACTGTGTACCGGCAATGCTTTGACGCTGTGTTGAAAGCATGTAAAAACGTGCTGTGGCTGTATGAGAAGCAAACATTTTTGTGGTGCTATGAAGAGGAAAATTTAGTGCTGATGTGGAATAAGGATGGAGTATGGTTTTCACCAGGTGGAGGTTACCAGCTTGTAACCCTTTTTACACAGACTAATTTATGACCACATATACTGAAGTGAATCAAACATTAATAACACTGGATAAGCACAGTTTATCCATTCACAGTATAATCTGCTGCTAGTATTCACTGTATACTGCACACCATTAGATCCCCTGCAAATCAAGAGGTTATTTACCTCCCTGGGGATCCCTGAGACTCACTGAAGACCAATCTCTCTTCTTTCCCCTATGTGCAGCCATCGGCAGACCTTAACCCTTTGAGTACCAGAGAGGTAAGATACGCATTACTTCACTGTCACTCAAGGGGTTAAAGACATAAGCAGTGCTGGGCTGTGATCTGCATGAGAATCACACAGTCACCTTAACCCTTTGAGTACCAGAGAAGTAAACAGTGCTGTGCTGTTGATCTGCACAAACTGTGTGAGAATCACACAAACTGTTGTGATTGGCCCTGGCTGTGGCCAGTAAAGCAGCGCAAACCTCCATGCCTTATCTGGCACACGGTTGCAGGGTGCAGAGGGAGGCGGTGCAGTACAGTATTGATTTTCTGTCTTGTATGTGTAAGGTTAACATGGTAATGTCAAACTCATGCTGTATTGTATTACACAATCACTCACTGCGCTAACACTGATATATTTAGTGACAGTACACTGTGCCTATAAGGTTACTTTCACTACAATGACAGGGAGGCCCAGTGCTGGTTGCAGCAAAAGCAGAATGTGCTGTTGGCTTCCATTTCAGACATCGATAGGTGAAAGTCAGCCATGGTGTTGGTTTTGCTGAAGAGAAATGAGGGGTGTGGAAAATAAAGTGCCTGTGTATGTTTGGCTCAGTGCAGTGTATAGGAGATATGCTAATCGCCTCCTAGCTGCTCCAGTAGGTTTTTATGTTGGGCTCAGGCAGGTGGAGGAGATCTCCTCTTAGCTGCCACCCCGGGGTGTGTGCATTATAATTTAGTGTATAATGCTAGGCTCAGACAGTGTGGAGGCGATATCCAGTCTCCTCCTAACTGCCTCCCTGGGGTGTGTGTGAGGCACGGAAGTAGAATTTGTGGTCACATAAACACTTTGTCTTTTATAGTATAGACAATCGTTTATAAGATAATAAGCTTTATTTTTTAGTTAGTGACAGTCCTCCATGTATTCTACAAGTTCTGGATTACCAACTGCCTCTTCCTACAAGGAAACACTGGCTCAGCTCCATAAACTGACACATAAAGATAAATATCTTGGAAACTATTTTTTAAATTAAAAACAAGTAAAATAAATATGGGTTATTTTGGACACGCTTTTCAAAATCATCTATTTGTTATGAAGTAACAGTTCCACATTATATGTATAGTAATACATGAATTTAACAAGGTTTTATATTGTAGATATTAAAAAATAACTTAAATTATTTAAGTCACATTGCTGAAACTTTGCTATTTTTATAGCTATAACCTTTTAGAGATTCCCACCTCCTGTCCCGTTTACAAACATCAGCACTGTAGCTGACAGACTGAGATCCTGGTCCCGGGACCAGACGGCTCTTAAACAGAGCCAAAATAGCATTGTTTACAAAGAAATTCTTCATTAGAAAGGTCTACAAAGTGTGGCTGGTTTGCAGGTGGGATTTCAACAGCTAACATCAGAAGAGGAAGGATTTAGAGTAATGGCTCTTACTCATTTCCAAAGCAAAACTAAAAGCTTGATAAACTGTTATTAAATATTTATACAAATAAGAGATGTGAAATGCAGGTCTCTTTTTTTAAGTTCCTTTTACCCTTTGAGTGCCAGAGTGGTATACAACTCATTGTTAATATGATACGATAGGCATAACAGAAACATGGTGGGATGACACACATGATTGGTCAATCAATTTGGAGGGCTACATGTTATTTAGAAAAGATAGGTCAAGCAAAATAGGTGGTGGGGTCTGTCTGTATATCAAACCAGCATTATTGCCTCAATTGCGGGAAGATATATGTGATGACAGTAGTGAACATGTGGAATCCCTGTGGGTTGAAATAGTCACTGGGGGTAAAACTGCCCAGAAAATATTAGTGGGTATTTGTTATAAACCACCAAACATTGCTGACCTTGAAGAATCACAGCTATTAATGCAAATAGAAAAGGCTTCCCAAATAGGGAGAACTATAATTTTACTACATGACAGGAGGCGAGTATTTTGCATTTCTTTCTTTACTGAAATCTCCATAGCAGCACAGTAACCAATCAGAGAAACAGAAACCAAAAGTATAAATAGCCTGGTACATCTACTACTACAACTACTTCCTCTTTCTTGCTGCTCTAACAAGCTGCACAGGTCAGAGTGTCTGATTTTTCTCCCTTACTTGATTTTGGGGGTGTTTGGGTTATGGGACAGTTTAAATTGTTACTGTTTTACTGTGTTTCCTAAACTGTGTCTCTTTATATGGGCTCTTATAGGAATGTGTTTTACTTTAACTTAATCCTATTAGCTACTGAATAAATGTCTTGCTCTCTTTTTACTTAGACCTGTTTGTACTCTAGCCTTGTACATGTTCTTGTTTTCCCTTCAATGTACCTAATGCTTTAAGTAAAGTATACTTGTTTATATGTGGTTTCCCCTGACTACCTCGGCGGCCATCTTTGTTGAGGGCTCTGCTCCGTGGCTGGGCTGCTCTGGCCATGGAGGGGAATCCTCCTCTGTAAATTCCTTCGGGGGCTTTGGCCTATTACTGTTTCAGGTTGGGACTGGCTCCTGTGTCTTCCTGCCCTATTCTGGGGGGTTTCCTTCCTTGCGGTGGTTTTTCTCTTAAGGCAGCTGGTTGGCCTCTGGTTGCTAGCCGTTATTTCTCCTGTTTGCTACTGTTGCTTAGCGGGGTGAGCCCCCGTGGTACAACTGGGGTGAGCCCCCTTACATATTCTGCAGCCTCCTATTGTTGCATGCCTCTGACTATTGTGGGTGAGCCCCACTGTTACATGGGGTGAGCCCCCTGTGCATTTACTACTATTATGTAGTCATGGTGCCATGCCTTGCATGGGTGTTCCCCTAGTGGGGTTTCTGTAGGCTTTGCTGGAGTTTGGAACATTTGTCCAGCTGCTTGACAAAAAAAAAAAATAAATAAAAAAATAAATAAAATAAATAATAATAATAAAAAAAAAATAATAATAATTTTTCTTTGTCAGGAAAGCAGTGGTTTTACGCTGCTACTTGTTTGCTGGGGTGAGCCCCCATTCATATATCAGTTTTGGCTTGGTTACGCCATTCCTTTTAGCCCGGGTGAGCCCCAGGTTGTACCTTGTTGGGACTCTCCCCTCCTGTTCTGGGGTTGCGTCTCGCTTCCTGACAGTGTTTTTTTCTGTCTCCCTTTAGATTGTTACTTACGAGGGGTTCATAGCCATTTCATCATGAGTGATTCTACGCCTGACTTCAAGGCTCTTATCGATGCTACTGTGGCGGCTTCCGTGGAGAAGGTGCTCTCCAGGGTTCGCGCTCAGGATCCTGGCCCAGCTTTATCATCCAGGGGCGCAACTCCCTCTGTTTCCATCGGGTCCTCTGAAGGCCAGGTTGTTGGAAAACGGTTGGCTCCTGATTCTTTGAGTTACACTGGCAAAGGGAAGACTCCGTTGAAACGGCCTAGGCGTGAGGATTCTATGCCTGCCATTCCTTTGTCCCCAAGATCTTCAGACGAGGATGCTCCTTCTGCTAAACCCCTGGAGGTGGTTGACGTGTGGTGTGCTTCCGGCTCCGAGGACGACTGTTGGGATGCCGATCCTGGGGAATCTGCCAATTACGTTAGAGAGGCCATCGGGGCTCTTCCTCCTTCCGATTCCAAAGAGGACTCTCTCCCGGGAGATGTTTTCTATGACGCAAGAGGGATGCCTCTTTTTGATCCTCGGACCATTCGCCATCCCAGGTCTTCGGAGTGGTGCATGCCGGACCATCTGGCTCATTTTGTCTATTTTTGGTTACGTCAGTCCTTGGACCGGGAGGTTCGAGGTTGACTGCGTGCGGAATGTCCTCGACCAGTACTGCCAGACAAGGTGGCCGTCACGCCAGAGTTCGGTCAGGCAGTCCTCACTTTCATGGCTCGTTCTGGACGCGACCCGCGGAAGGGTATTGAAAAAGGTTTGAAGTCCGCTCAGGACAAGATGTTGGATGTGTTGGGCCCCCTTGCCAAGATTTTGTGCTTTGTAGACCAAGCACTTGAACATGGTGATCATCTGGATGCAGAGGCTATCTGGGAGTGGGCTCAGCGGGCTGTCTGCTTGCTGGGCAATGCCAACGCGGCTATTTCATCGGAACGGAGGAAAGCGGCTTTACTCAGAATCGATCCTAAGTTGGCTGACCTACGGGCTAAAGAGCTTGGTCCTTCTGCCAACGGCCTGTTAGTTGGTGAGCCTTTTATAGCAGAACTTAAACGGCATGTCAACCTCTTCACCACGCTCAACAAGGCTCAATCCTCTATGCGCCAGGTGTTTTGCCCCACACCGTCCAGGGGTGTTTTTGGGAGAGCTGGTCGTCAGCGGGGCCGTGCCACCAGCAGATTCTGAACCTCTGGCCCCCGCACCATGCCTTCATCACCCGGATTTTTACCCTCCACTCCGTTCCGGAATACCAGTTTCTCCAGAGGAGCGGACATGTCCAGGCCTGCCAGGGGCAGAGGGCGTGCCAAGTTTACAACAGGTAGGACTGCCACTGTTAAGTGTTCGCACTCCCATGCCTTTTACTGCAGGAAAAATTGCTTCTCATTTTCAGGCTTGGCAGGACCTCTCTTCGGACGTGTGGGTCCTTCAGTGTGTTCAAGGCTATGTGATAGAGTTCCAGTCTCCTCCGGTCCAAAGGTATCCTCCACCACCTGCAATTTATTCGGCGAGGGACCAGGAGTTGATAGACGCCAAGATTGTCTCTCTGTTTTCCAAAGGCGCAGTTCAGTTCGCGCCAGACGAGACCGGGTTTTTCAGCAATATCTTCTTGGTTCGCAAAAAGACCGGAGACTATCGCCCGGTCATCAACCTCAGGTCTCTCAACGGATTTGTGGTTTATCGCCACTTCAAGATGGAAGGCATCCATCTTTTGCAAGACCTTTTACTTCCGGGAGATTGGTTTTCCCGTCTGGACTTGAAAGATGCTTACCTGTCGGTGCCGATTGCTCAGTCTTGTCATCAGTACCTTCGCTTCCATTGGAAGGGTCGTCCATGCCAGTTCACTTGTCTTCCGTTTGGCCTCAGCTCTGCTCCTTGGTGTTTCACCAAACTGCTGAAGCCAGTGGTTTCGCGTTTTCGGTCTCTCGGCATTCGTTGCTTTATTTACCTCAACGATCTTTTGATGTTTTGCAACGATGTATCGAGGATTCGATCTCAGACGCGCTTCGTGGTGAGCTTCCTGGAATCCTTGGGATTTGTTATCAACGTCGAGAAGTCGGCGCTAGAACCTTAGCAGGTCGTCCAGTTTCTGGGTTTCGAACTCGATTCGGTTTGTTGCCTGCTACGCCTGCCTTTGACGAAGGTTGCGGCTATACGCAAGGAGATCCGTCGCATACTTCGTATGTGGCAGGTTCCTCTGCGTTGGTTAGCTCGCATCGTAGGTCTTCTCTCATCTTCCATCCAGGCTATCTTTCTGGGACCGCTGCTTTATCGGGCGATGCAACGTTTCAAAGCATACCATCTTCGGTTGGGGAGATCTTACGATCATTTGGTGGAGTTGCCTCCGGAGGTTCAGTCCGAACTTCGATGGTGGCTTCTGCATATGCAGGCCTGGAATGGCCGAGCGGTCTTTGGTCCGTCCCCAGATTTCATTGTGGAGTCGGACGCCAGTCTGTGGGGCTGGGGGGCCCATTGCGCAGAGCAGGCCACGGGAGGCCCTTGGTCGGAAGCAGAAGTGGGCCTTCATATCACTTGCCTATAATTGATAGCGGGGTCCTTTGCGGTTCGCAGTTTTGCCAGAGACGAGTTAGACTGTTGCATTCTGCTGCGTATGGACAATCTATCCGCAGTCCAATACATAAACAAGTTGGGAGGAGCCAGATCTCGGGACCTGACGGAGGCAACGAAAGACCTTTACAGGTTTGCTTCAGGCGCAACATTTCTCTAGTGGCGGAGTATCTTCCGGGAGTATCCAACCTGACAGCAGATTGGTTTTCTCGTCATTGGAGAGACACCAGCGACTGGAAACTGGACGAGGCAGTGTTCCAGCAGCTGTGTCTCCTCAGAGGTCAGTTCCATGTAGATCTTTTTGCTTCCAGGACCAATCGTCAGCTTCCGGCGTTCTTCAGTTGGCTTCCGGACCCAGATTGTGTGGCGGTAGACGCGTTCTTTCTCCCTTCCACAACAGGGAGCATATGCGTTTCCTCCATTCGCGATGCTGGCACGGGTTCTACACCAGATGCGAGTACAGGAGGTAAGTATTCTTCTGGTCACTCCGTTGTGGCCGAGTCAGCCGTGGTACCCGTACCTTCTGGAGTTATCGGTGGAAGATCCTCTTCTCCTCCCTGTGTCGCCTCGTCTCCTGTTGAATCCTCGCGGCGAGTCTCATCCTCTCATCCTTCAGGGTCGGCTTCGGTTGGTGGCCTGGGAGATTTCAGGGGTGCCTGGTCAGTCGATGACTTATCGCAGGAGGCCAGGGATCTTTTGTGGGACTCCTGGGCCCCTGGTACGAGAAGATCTTATTTGTCTGCCTGGAGGGCCTGGTCTAGCTGGTGTCTGGAGAGGGATTATGATCCCTTTACTGCACCTGTGACAGCCATCCTCAACTACTTATCTTTTCGGTTTTCTTCTGGTCAGTCTTTTCGTTCTCTGAATGTTATTCGTTCGGCTATTTCGGCCGCGCATGTTCCAGTTTCAGGCTTTCCGGTGGGCCGTGATCCTTTGGTCTGTCGGTTGTTACGAGGGATCAAGTTGTCTAGACCTCCGGTTCCTAAGTACTCCAGTTTTTGGGATGTGGAGGTGGTTCTGCGTTTCTTAAAGAATTGGCCTTCGAATGATTCTTTGACGCTTAGACAGCTGTCTGCTAAACTTACCGTCCTGCTATGTCTGGTCTCTTTCCGCCGAGTTTCGGATGTTCGGGCTTTTGACGTGGACGGATTTTCAGTTCTTCCGGACGGGGTTTCTTTTTCCATATCCCGTCGTACTAAGTCAGACACTGTTTCTGTTTTTTATCCTTTTTTTTAGGGATGTCCCTCAACTTTGTGTGGTGGAAGTTTTACTTCACTACGTTCAGGTTACTGCTTCCTTACGTTCAGCCCCTTCGGGGCAACTCTTAATTTCTTATGTGAAACTTCACAAACCCGTTTCGTCTATCACCTTGGCTAGGTGGATTCGTTGGGTTTTATCTTTGGCGGGTGTTGACCCTGCTTTTGGGGCTCATTCCGTTAGAGGGGCGTCTGCGTCCGGTGCGGTCTCGGCCGGGGCATCGGTTGCTGATATTTTGCGTTCGGCTGATTGGTCTAGGGAGCACACTTTCCGGCTCTTCTGTTTTTGGCCGCAGGTTCATGTGTCGAATTTTTTGGTTTCTTAGCGTTAAAAATGCAAAATGCAAAGCCTCCTGTCATGTAGTAAAATTGTAGATTATGCTAGCTTTAGTGTACTCATAATCTTAATTTTAATAATGACAGGAGGCGAGTATTTTCCCTCCTTTCCCTCCCATGTTCTTTATAGGAGGTCAGTATGTAAGTACTGTTCTGGGGGGGTTATCTGATGCTACATGTTGGTTATGTTGTTCTTGTGTTTAAGTGATTATTAATGTTTTTATATTGTTCTGTAATGTTTATCCTTATGTGTGGAGACGGTCTGTTTCTGTGTCCTTTCACGGAGTTTCCATGTTTTCCAGTGTGACCTTCTCCCAAGGACCGTCTGGAGACCTGATGAACGAAGAGCGAATGCTGTTACTGTTGGTTGACGGAATCTGGATGTTATCTTGTTCCTGTTTAGTTTCTGTTTGCTTGTTGTTTATACTGCGAAAGAGGAAGTAGTTGTAGTAGTAGATGTACCAGGCTATTTATACTTTTGGTTTCTGTTTCTCTGATTGGTTACTGTGCTGCTATGGAGATTTCAGTAAAGAAAGAAATGCAAAATACTCGCCTCCTGTCATTATTAAAATTAAGATTATGAGTACACTAAAGCTAGCATAATCTACAATTATGGGGGATTTTAATTATCCAGAAATAGACTGGAAAAATGGAACAGCTAACTCTGCTAAAAGCAGCAAGTTTCTGAACTTGTTGAATGACAATTTTTTGTCACAACTAGTGCAGACCTCAACCAGAGGGAATGCATGTCTGGATTTGGTAATAACTGACAATGAAGAACGTATCTCTAACATCCAAGTAAGGGAGCACTTGGGGAATAGTGACCATAACATGGTATCGTTTGAGATTAATTCAAAAAAACAATTTGATATGGGTTCCACCAAAACACTGAATTTTAAAAAGGCCAACTTTAGCAGGTTTAATTCATCCCTTGGTCTCGTTGACTGGGATAAAATATTTTCAGGAAAAAACACAGAAGGTAAGTGGAATGCCTTCAAAATAACATTGCAAAAATACACATATAAATTTATCCCTGTTGGAAACAAATACAAAAGAAGCAAATTAAAACCAATGTGGCTAACCAGTAAAGTAATCCATGAAATAAATAACAAGAAAGCGGCATTTAAACATTACAAAGCTGAGGGATAAGCAGAGGCATTTGCAGAATACAAAAATGTCAACAAAACCTGTAAAAAAGCTATTAAATTAGCTAGACTGGAGAATGAAAAAAATATTGCTAAGGAGAGCAAAAGCAACCCAAAAAAATTCTTTAAATACATTAATGGCAAAAAATTAAAGTCTGATAATGTTGGGTCCTTGTTATCTGAAACGGGTGAGATGGTCAAAGGGGACAGAGAGAAGGCAGATATTTTAAATAATTTCTTTTCTTCTGTTTTTACCAAGGAAGACCCATTGGACAAGAATCTGCAAACTACTTTTACAAAACAGTCACAGCAAGCATGGGACTGGCTAACACAAGAAAAAGTGTTAAAACAATTGAATGGTGTCAAGGTAGACAAAGCTCCGGGGCCAGATGGTATACACCCACGGGTACTTAAAGAGCTAAGCCAGACCCTGGCCAGACCGATATATCTGATTTTCAGGGATTCTTTTAGTTCTGGTATGGTGCCCATGGATTGGCATAAAGCAGATGTGGTGCCCATATTTAAAAAGGGATCAAAGTCCCAGCCAGGAAATTACAGACCTGTAAGCTTGACATCTGTGGTAGGGAAGCTGTTTGAAAGGTTGCTAAGGGAATATATTCAAGAATTCTGCTGGAACAGGAATATCATTAGCAATAGCCAACATGGCTTTGTGAAAGATAGGTCTTGTCAAACGAACTTGATCGCATTTCATGAAAAAGTAAGTAATAATATAGATGAGGGAGTGGCGGTTGACGTGATCTATTTAGACTTTGCCAAGGCATTTGATACAGTTCCGCACAAGAGGTTACTGTACAAATTGAATGAAATAGGACTAGGGGAAAATGTTTGTGTGTGGATTGGAAATTGGCTGAAAGATAGAATGCAAAGAGTGGTAGTAAATGGCAAGTTCTCCAGTTGGATAAACGTGATAAGTGGAGTACCTCAGGGATCTGTCCTGGGTCCTCTTCTTTTTAATTTGTTTATTAATGACCTCCCAGAGGGCATAGGAAGCCATGTATCAGTGTTTGCCGATGACACAAAATTAAGTAAGGTAATAAAGTCTGAACTGGATGTGTCTTCATTACAAGAGGATTTGGACAAATTGAGTAACTGGGCAGGCAAATGGCAAATGAGATTCAATATAGACAAGTGTAAAGTTATGCATTTTGGGTATAATAATAAAAATGCAACATATAGTTTAAATGGTGTTTCTCTGGGGAAATCTACTAATGAAAAGGATTTGGGAGTAATGGTAGACAATAGACTTAACAGTAGCATGCAGTGCCAGCTGGCAGCTGCAAAGGCCAATAAGATATTGGCATGTATTAAAAGGGGTATTGACTCAAGGGAGGAAGATATAATTATGCCTCTTTACAGGTCCATGGTAAGACCCCACCTAGAATATGCTGTTCAATTCTGGGCGCCCTTTCTGAAGAAGGACATTATGGAACTAGAGAAAGTGCAGAGGAGGGCTACAAAACTAGTAAGGGGAATGGAAAGTTTTAGTTATGAAGAGAGGCTAGAAAAGTTAAACTTGTACACACTAGAGAAACGGCGTCTTAGAGGGGATATGATAACACTATACAAATATGTTCAAGGCCCATATAAAGGGCTTTCAAAAGACCTGTTCATTAACAGAACAGTACACAGGACAAGGGGCCACCCGCTTAGACTTGAGGAAAGGAGATTTAATCTACAACAGCGGAAGGGTTTCTTTACAGTAAGGACAATAAAGGTATGGAATGCACTTCCGGAGGAGGTGGTGCTATCAAATACATTAGATGCCTTTAAAAGGGGCCTGGATACTTATTTAAAAGAGCATAATATAGAGGACTATGTACGTTAGTATTGGGATTAATATTTAGTTAGGGCTTGTTGATCCAGGGAGAAGTCTGATTGCTATTTGGAGTCAGATGCCTTCTTTTGGGTCAGCGATGGTAAACAGGAATAGGAAAAGGGTTGAACTGGATGGACGCAAGTCTTTTTTCAACCTAAATTACTATGTAACTATGTAATATGGTCCTGCAATTAGCTGGATGTTATTATAGGAAGCACTGCCCTCTAACCCATTAAGGTTCACAGCACGGTTTATAAAATCACTCCTTTTTATGCATTTCCCATTTATAAATGGTAGTGTATGCTGTCAGAAATGACAGACCTCTCAGGTTGATCAGATCTTAGCAGGACCCTGCTGTCTGTAACAGTGAAGGTTATAGTGGACTGCCATTTTTAGCCCACTGCATTCAATGAGAGCCATATTGTCAATAGGCCCACAGCATAGAACATAGTGCTGGTAATGACAGAGCGCTCTGGTGTGTGGCCAGTGAGGAAAGCCAGTTGTCAGTGAAAGCCTTTTACCACTTTTGATAACTGAGGGCATTAGTAAACAGCAGTTAAAGTTATACAGAGTGTAGAAGTACAACCACTGTTACCAAGATGCACAGTGATTGCATATAAAATAGTTTAGGGGATTATCAACAGCCTGAAACCCTTGTAAAAAGAATAAACCTTAAATCTGGAAGTTAAGGTGTCAGCACCAAGACCAACAAACTCTGCAAATTTGCTCTAAATCCATAGTACATTTAAAAAAAATGTAAAAAAAAATTTGAGGACTGGGAAAAAGGGTTTTGCCGATCATACATTTTCTGTCATGCTAAAAAAAAATTAGGGCTATAGCAAAAGCTACCAAATAGATGTTTTATACTTTCACACCAAGGTAGATCTTGCAATGGACACAGCTCTCTTAGTTATTACTTATTCAACGATGGTCCCATTATTGAGATATTGAGCTCCAAAGAAAAACAGTATATACATGCACAGTACATTCTGTACATGAGACTTTAGTATAAACTTGTGTATGCAAGTAGAGACCTGTGAAGCTCAAGCGATCAAAGAAAAATATGAAAATAATAAAAAGAAAAGAATGGAAAAATAGAATGTAGTATTTGTTTCTGTTAAGTGAACAAAACATTCAACCCCCAAAAAAGGTTGCTCAAAACAATCAAAATACTATGTATGATATTAAAGTGATAGTAATACCTGATTTAAAGTTTATTTAGTATTGTAGGCTTTAAAAAAATATTAAGAACTATGTAAGTCTTATCTCTCAAACGTTTATGGTTTGAGAGGTATTTGCAACTTACAGACACCGCTTTAAGTATCTGGTTTCTACGCCTTGTATGAGAGTTATCCAGGGAGTTGGCATGAGATTGGACTACTTACTCATCTCAGAGAAAGACTAATACGTTAATATCAGTAAAGCTTTGAACATCTCTCCTGGAGCCAGATAATTACATTTTAAGACCCCATCTGATCTGTCAATGAAAGAACTACAACAGGCAGTTCTTGTACTCCAATCCCAGGATCCAGTGGAAGGAGACATCTTGCTCTACATCAACTCCATTGATAGGATCAGCAATGTGTACTTCTCGCACTGCTATTTAACCTTTCCAATGCCATCTAGGTATATACCTTACCATTTAAACCATAAATGGATGCAGCTGAACTACAGATCCCTTGGTTTGGTCTGAGAACAAAGCTCTATTGCATCTCTACTGGACACCTGAAGCAATCTTCCTGTAAGTCCATGGAAACTCAAATCACCATCCTGTTACCCAAACAAACTTATAGCTTTCATCCACATCTGCTAATTTTCTTATTATTGTTTGTAGCACAACAAACCACTGCAAAATATCCAAGTCCTTTTAGTCTCCCCCTGCTCATCAATTTCTGTAACTCCATCCTCTTTACCTTCCCCCAATGATTTGTTCTCAAAAGCTGTTTCGTTATCAGCACCCTTTATCGCCCATCCAGTAAGAAACACTTCACACCTCAAAAATAATTTTCTCAGCTACATTTTCTGTTTGCAGTTCTCCTCCTGGCTTCAGAAGATATCATTCCCAATCATTGTCTGTGCTGCATTCCTGCTTACATTTATCCTAGATTGGTGAATTCTTGTAAGGCAGACGTTTAATAATAATCTACTGATCATCTCCTGCCTCCCTCCACTCCTTTCTCCCTTCTCCTGTGCCTTATGGAATGCTTGAACTCTAGGTAACAAATTACACACAAGTCACAATCTTTTCTTTTCCCACTCACTTAACAATTTTGCTATCACAGAAACCTGGCTTTCTGATGAAGCAGCTATATCCTATAGTAGTGTATCGTTCTCAAATTCTCTGCCCTGATGGTAAGGGTAGGGGTGTTGGTCTTCTCTCTCTTCCACCCTGATTCTTCTTCACTCTCTTTGAGGTTCATAAAGTCTAGCCCTTCTCTCCAATTCCAACCCATCCTTATTTCTCTCTGACATGTCTTTCTGTTTCAATTCTCTCCTACACTGTTTTTTTTTTTTTTTTTTTTTTTGCAATAACATTTTTATTGACATTTTTGTTAAATAGAAGCCATATACGTCATGGGTCACACAATGAAAGGGATGAACGACAATAATATATTCACGTGAGGGTTGTACATGGCACTCTAAGTACAAAGTATATACCACGAAAACTGTAGTCATGTAAAAGAACCTCAGTCTATGGTGCGAAAATGAATGTAGTCGTGACCAAATCCCAGAGCACCATGCAACAAATCCCCAAACAGAAAGAATATGTCTTCTAAAGACATGGCGGCTATGAAACAAAAGACAGAAGGAGACAAGAAGTAAGAAATAAAGAAAGAAGGAAGAGAGAAGTGGGAGTGAAGCAGGGGCTGGAGGACCCTATGTCTGTTCATGGCCCCGTGATACACGACACCCAGGATGATCAAATTAAGTCATATAGCTCCAACTTGGACACTGTTGTATAATGAAGCCTCTCCATCTGCAGATTGGAAATAATTAAGTTACACAATTCCTGAGAGGACGGGATAGTGGTAGATTTCCAATTGCAAGCCAGGAGAGTCTTTGCCGCGACCAGAATGTGACCGAGAAGGATCCGAAGATGAGGAGAAATTAGGTTAGGGAAAATATGCAGTATTGCTACTTCCACAGTCATGGGCACTAGAAGAAAGGTAGTCCATTTCATGAAAGCAAACACTGTCTCCTAGTAATGGCGAATCACAGGGCAGGGCCACCATATATGTTTCATGGACCCAACCCCTGAGCATTCCCTCCAACACTGGTTGGAGACGGAAGCATAGATGCGAGCCAATCTAGATGGTACTAGATACCACCTATATAAAATCTTCCTAGATAGCTCAATATGATTCGAACAGTGGGAAATAAGAGAGGGATTGGAAATGGCTTTTTTACATTGTGAAGGAGATATCTGACAAGCCAACTCACGCTCTCCAGGGCCGGATATAGAATAAGACAGAGTAGGCATCTGCCTACAGGCACACCCCACAGAGGGGATCCTGTCATTCAGATTGTTTTTTTTTTTTTCTTTTCTTTAAATTAGCCTCGCTGGCCCCCACCTGGCACCCGCTCCATGTTGCCCTCATATTGCCCCCCCCCAGTCTGTTTCCTACCCCCCTGGCAGGACAGGTCTGTGCCTCTTTTGGCACAGTCCTATAGCTGCTGAGCTCCCTCATCGGCTCTTTAGGAATGCAGAGCGCTGGGAGATGACATCTCCCAGCGCTCTGCATTCCTGAATAGAAGACCGCGAGGGAGCTCCAGCAACTACAGGACTGTGTCAAAGGAGGCACAGATGACAGATCTCTTGCCAGGGAGGTAGGAAACGGAAAACGGGGGGAGGTAGGAAACGGACAATGGGGGGGGAGGCAATGTGAGGGAAACATGGAGATGGTGGGGGCAATGTGGAGCTAATGGGGGGCAAGCTGGAGCCGATGGAGGGTAATATGGAGATGGTGGGGGCAATGTGAGGGTAACATGGAGCAGATGGGGGCAAGTTGGAGCTGATGGGGGACAATGTGAGGACAATATGGAGACGGTGGGGGAAATGTGGAGCTGATGGGGGCAATGTGAGGGTAACATGGAGCTGATGGGGGCAAGTGGGAGCTGATGGGGGGCAATGTGTGGACAATATGGAGATGGTGGGGGAAATGTGGAGCTGATGGGGGGCAATGTGAGGGTAAAATGGAGCTGATGGGAGGCAAGTTGGAACTGATGGGGCAATATGGAGATGGTGGGGGCAATGTGGAAATCATGGGGGCAAGTTGAAGCTGATGGGGGGCAATGTGAGGGTAACATGGAGCTGAGGGGGCAAGTTGGAGCTGATGGGGGGCAATGTGGAGATTAGGAGCATTGTGGAGGTGTCCATTGGAGATGGCCGGGGGGGGAGCGCTTCAGATTTCTGTGCCTACAGGCTCCTGAGATGTAAATCCGGCTCTGACGCTACCATGCCACCATGAAAGGTAGTTTAGAGGGAATGTCAATGTTAAGTAGGGAATGATAACAAAGTGAAAGAGCTTTTCTGAAGGACAATGGATGTATACAGGCTTTGGTAAATTTATGAAGGAGTGCAGGTGGCTGGGACAAAGAGTTTGATATCTTCCCCAAGAGATGACGCAACTGCAGGAATTTAAGTCTCTATTAGGTAAACCAAAGGTGAGACCAATATCCTCGAAAGTCTGTAGGACGTCGGCAGATGCTAAATCGCCCAAAGTAACTATACCCGCCACATGCCAAGAAGAGAAATTAGAGTGAGGGATCAAAAATTCTAAGGCGCGGAGGGGAGTAGCCAGGGTTAACTGGTTAAAGTCAGGGATAAGAGAGGCATAATGTCTCCAAGTGTGAATAGACAACCTAGTGCTATGTAAAATGCCAGCTAAAGACTGACAGTGTGCGAGAGGGAGCCACAGGACATCACATATACGGTGTGGATGCAACTGAGTATCCTCCATATCGACCCATGCCACTGAGCCCGGAGGCACGTGAAAGAGAATGTTCTGAGCCATACAAGCTGCTTTATAATAGTGGATCAGAGGATTCCCAGGCCACCCCAGTGCGAAGAGAGAACCAGCCATCTGTTAGAAATTCTCGAGCGATAAAAACCGTGGATAAATCTATAAAGGTCAGACTGAACTCCCTGGAGAAAAGACAGAGGAATAGGTCGATTACAGCCCCTCAAGCAAGGATTGTGCCATTTTCAAAGGAAGGGATTGAGTTTTAGACTGATTAACTTTATGGTAGGAAACATCACAGTACAATTACAAAACGTTCATGAGATGGTGCAATGAGTACTAGGGATCAGTTAGTACAATCAATATGTTGTCTGCAAATAACCCCAATTTCACCTCCAGGGAGCCACAAAAAGAAAAACCACGAATATCACCATTGGGCCTAATCAACTCAGCCATAGGTTCAAGAGCCAAGATATATAGAACAGGGGAAAGGGGGCAACCCTGTCTAGCCCCATTAGTGATTTTAAAGGGTCGCAACAAGAAATCTGCATAAGAGACTCTGGCCGAGGGATCAGAATATAGTGCTAAGATAGAGCGGATAAAATGAAGGGGATTGTGAAATCGCTCCAACACCGCTTCCACATAACCCCAGTGGAGGAGATCAAATGCCTTTTCAGCGTCGATAGCAAGTAAAAGGCATTCAGCTTTTGTAGAATGGGCATGTTGCATAAGATTGAGACTTTTCCTGGTATTATCACTCGCCTGACGGCCCTTCACGAAACCAACTTGGTCATAATGTAGCAATGAGGGTAGGAAATTTTGTAGTCTGAGAGCCAACATATTGGCATACAATTTAAGGTCCACATTTAAAAGTGAAATGGGGCAGAAATTCGGGCAGTGAGTAGGTGGTTTACCAGGCTTGGGGAGAGTGGAAATGTGGGCCGGTAACATAGAAGAAGGAAAGGAACCCTCTGCACTGCAGTAAGAGAACAAAGAAACCAAATGGGGGGCTAGCCTGTCAGAGAACAATTTATAATACAGGGAGGAAAAGCCATCTGGGCCCAGTGCTTTGTGTGGAGGCATGGATTTAATAACAGACTGAACTTCCTCCAGAGTAAACGGAGTCAGTAATCTATCACATTGAGGTGAGGACAGACGCGGCAGGCGAACCTCATCCAAGAAAGCATCGATGTCACCTCTTGTCGGTTCAGATATATCCTGCTTCAGATTATATCGTTTTTCATAGTAATGCGCAAAAGCGTCCGGAATGTCTGTCAGATACCCACCCCGGCTAAGCTCTATAGCTGAATGCTCCGCTATCGGAAGAAAGACCTATCAAGGATACTGCGACTCCTCCAACAAGGGTTGGTGGAGTGAAGGCTTGAGTGCGTCGCTGGAGTGCGTGGCTGGCATACGCTGGCCCCCTGTAGTGCGTTGTGCTGCGGCCACGGCCGTGTAAAGGTGCTGGCCGCGAAGCCAGATGACCCCCCCCAGTTGAGCCGAAGGAGGCCCAGGATAACGCACTACAGTGAGGACACCCACCACCAACCCCAGGGAACGTCTGTTTCCAACAAGACAAGGTGAACTCACAGGAGGTAAGTCCCAGGTAGGTAGGGCAGTGACAGCAGAGAGAAAAAGAGAGAGCAGGGAACCAAGGAACCAGGGACCGATTCCGGGGCAAGAGAGGCAGGAAAATAACTGGACTAGAGAGAACCCAGAGAGCAGGCAAGGGCCCCAGGGAACAGACCAGGAGGGAACAGGACCAGGAGACCTAGGAGGACAGACTGACCACTGACAGGGAAGGACTGGAGACTGGCTAAATGCAGGGAGAGGAGGAAGGCACTGGACAACTGAAGGTAGGCCTGGCTGAAGGGCACTGGTCAGAGGGAAATAGGCAGAAGGTACTGGGAGCCAGGAAGCAGGCCAGAGAGCTAGGCACTGGATACTGGCAAAAAGCTGAAGGAGATGGACGCTAGCAGGCTGGCCGGACCAAGCACCAGGAAACTGATGCACAAGAACTGCAGAGAGGGAGCAGACGGAAGGTACCAGGTACAGGGTCTGGAACGCTATAATCGCGCGCCGCACAGAGGCAGCGCGCGGTTATAATGGTCCCAAACCCGGAAGTGCGGGTGACAGCTGACGTCACCACGCTAGCGTGGTGACGCACAGCCGAAACCCGGAAGCGCAGAGAAAGGAGAACCCGCCGAGGGAACGACGGGAAAGGTAAGCCTGACAATGTCTGAAGTGTTTAGAATCTTTTCCCCAGTATCTGAAAAAATAAAGGGAATAGCCCTCTTTGCCTCCCTTTTCCGGAGCCTCCTAGCCAGAAGAGCACTACCCTTCCCTCCATAGGTGTAGTGATGCTGATTCAAACGTCTAAGCATCAACTGAGTGCAGAAAACTTGAATATCTGAAATCTCACTTTTAATCAACGCAGTTTGTCTGAGCCTTTGTTTAGTGACACAATATTTATTTAGGGCGTCTAAGGAAGACAACTCCCCAGACAACTGAGATAGTCTTTCCTCTCTTCTTCTCTTTTCTCTTGATGCAAATGAGATAAAGCGTCCCCGTAAGACAGCCTTATGGGCTTCCCATAATGTAGCCGGGGAGGTACCAGGCAAAGTATTAAGCTCAAAATATTAAGATAGCCAATCTCTTACCAAAGTTTTGGTAGCTAACTGAGAAAGCAAATGATCATTAATTCTCCAATGACCTGATCCTGCTAAGCAGAAGGATTCAGACAGTTCTAAAAATATCGGGGCATGATCAGACCATTGGATAGTACCAATATCGTACCTCTGCACTCTCTGCAGCAAAGTTTTGTCCACGCAAAAGTAGTCCAATCGAGAGTATGACAAATGTACTGAGGAGTAGAAGGTATAATCTCTCTCCCGTGGGTTCAAAGTCCTCCAGGCATCATACAGACTCCACTCTTGCAAAGTCTGTTTCATAATGCTGCTTTGAGCCATCAAAGACCTAGAATAGGAGCCAGAATGACCAGAGGAGGCATCCACAGAGGGCTCCATCACAACATTAAAATCTCCACAGACCAGCAGTAGGCCCTTAATAAAGGGATCCAACCCATTAAGGGTACCCCGTATAAACTGCGCCAAGTCAGAGTTAGGAGCATAGATATTGAGCAAAGAGTAAGTGACATTGTTGATCGTCAAAACTAGCAAAAGGTACCTGCTGTTTGCGCCTCGTTTGACGTGTTGCACATTAACAGCGAGGGAATTGTGAAGCCAGATAGAAACACCCACCCTCTTAGAACACGCTGTGGAATGAAAAACTGTAGAATACTGCTTAGTTAAAACTGAAGGGATCTTCCCCGTGGCAAAGTGAGTCTCCTGGATGCAAAGGATGTGGGATTTTGACTTAGCCGCCTTTTGGAACAGCAACCTCCATTTATGTGGGGTATTAAGACCCTTCACATTCATTGATAGAATCTTAAGACTCCTGAGTACATGCCATAGGTAAATTATCATATAAAGCAGGGGAAACTCTAGCACCAGACAATAGAAAAGAGCAATATATAGGAAAGGCCATCTGTTGCCGCCAGGTGTCCGCATGGTCAAAAAGAGCAAAGGCACCAGAAAGTTGAAACAAAAAACCATGGGGGCCACCCAGAAGGGGGGGGGTGTAAAAAAGGGTAAAGGAGGGTGAGAGACAAGAAGACAGAGATAAGAAGGAAAGGAGAGAAAAAGAAGGCCAGGAGTAGAGAGGAAGCAACAAGTGGTAGAGAAAGTTGGATCTCGCTCCAAAGAGCAAACATACAACAGTGCAATAAACAACATGTATTGAACATACAATACGAGCAACAGCACTGGTCTCATAGCCAGCTGAGTCGGGGGGTACAGGTACAAAGTGTACAAATAGCTGACAGAGAGGGAGGTCCCGCTGGTGGGAGTCGGGGGTGATCATTTCAAGGCATAAATTGTGAGAGTGGCATTTCACAGAGCAGCCCGTAGAAGACCGAAGACCAATAAGTGGCTAATCACCTCAGGGGGTGCTTGAGGAAAATGGGATAAAGAAGGCATATGAGAGCTAGTGTAGCAAATAGGAGGGTCCAAGGGTTAGGAGTAAGTCAGCCCAGTTAGAACGTGGGGCAACAGGAGGAGCTGAGTGAGACCAATGCTGTAGCAGAGTAGGAAAACAAAACTAGATAGCATTTTATCTCCCAACACATAGTACAGAACCTAAGAATACAGGTTAAAATTATAAGAGCCTATAATGAGAACACAATGCGACCCCCCCCAAAAGATTAACCAAGAAAGAATCCCAAGTAAACATGTTGCCCTGAACTCAGTAAGAGATACCCCCCAGTGTAACCATTTAGCATATTGGACTGCCGTGGCACCCGTCTCCGCAGTAGAATCTAAAACTGGCCACAGAAAGGGAACGGAGCCCAAACTAAAGCACAACTAGCATCTTCCTAGCGTACCCTGCAGAAGTCAGGAACCACGTCAGCCCAGAAATAAGGCCCCTCGATCTACTAAAAAGAACATATTTAAGGAACTAAGTAATCATAACCAACACTAGTGCTCGGACACAATGGGTCACGAGCGATGCCACGTCGGGTCAGTCAAACCCGTGCTTGCGCTTCACACACCGGTATTCGGCCACACTCCGAGCCCCCAGGCACCAGCCACCCCTGGCGTTAAGTACCACCAGGGGGGACCAGCCCAAGACCCCGAACCACCAGCCAGGCCCAGCGGCGCAAGCCAAAACTGAGCCCTTAGATCACACAGGTAATAGTGCAAAAAAATAGCGTGAAAAGACGAAACTAGCGTAATTAAATGTAAACATCTACACAACATTATAACTAGTGATCTCGTCACAACTGGAACAGACAAGTTTGGTCGGAACAGCACCCATAGCAATAGAACAGCATATTATGGTAAGCTGAGAGTCACATAGTAGATGTGGGCACAGGGAAAAGCAACAAAGCCTCAGCCCAGCAATGTGCTGGCCGACATAGAAGGTGTGCGGTGCCTGGACAGTGTGGTAGCGGTCTGGGCCATGGACCAGGATCTGGAGATCTGATGGGTAGGCTGTGAAGTAGGGTCAGGCACATCTGCAACTGATATGTCCCAGGATCTCATAATTCTCACACCTTCCTCCGGTGTAGCAAAGTAGTGATGGAACCATTCCATGTAACAATGACTCTGGCTGGGAATCCCCACTTATACTTGAGCTCCGCCTGGTGAAGGGCCACAGTAACAAAGCGAAATCCCCTCCGCAGTTGCAATGTGGCTGACGATAGGTCAGAAATCAGCTGTATTCTGGAAAATGGAGCAGGCAGCGGGTTTTGTAGCCTACCCTCTCAAAGTATTTCCTTCATTACGTGGAAATAGTGCATCCGTAGTATAACATCACGGGGCGATTCTGGTGGAGGTTCTTGGGTCTTGGCAATCTGTGTATCCGATCTATGAGAAGATCGCTATCAGAGAAATTAGGTAGTAAGCTGGAAAAAAATTCCATAGCCCAGTCCCTGAGGCCTGCTGGCTGTATGTCCTCCGGCACTCCGCGAATCCTCACATTGTGACGGCGTGACCTATATTCAAGATCATAAACTTTGTCATGGAGGAAGTGCACTTCCCTCAAGAGGTCAGAATGCTGGTGCGAGAGTGCATTGTGAGCATCACTCACTTTGTCAACTTTAGTCTCCATTCGCGACGTCCTCTCAACTAGTTCCTTTATCTCCTTCTTAAATTCATCGGCGAAATACTTCATATCTCCTTTGAGTTGGGTGCGCAGCATCTTCAGCATGCGCTTTAATTCACCCAATGGCAGATTGGGCAGACAGGAGGACGTGGAAGGAGCGTCATCCATGCCTGAAATATCGTCATCATGTTCATGGGCGCCATCTTGGAGATGTGTGCCCGAGAGCCTTTGGGCCTTCTTTTTTTCTTTGGGTGTTAGATATTTAAGCATATGTTCCTGGCCTCTCTTAGCCCCGTGGTTAGCCATTATCTGATATCAAATTAAAGGAGATAGTTGTAAAAAGCACCACTCTAGAGGCTGAAACACTCCGACACCAGCAGGAACTCACTCAAAACACTGCCATTCCTGTTGCGCGCTAGGACACGCCCCCCTCCTACACTGCTTTTTGGCAATTTTAACATTCACATTGATGACTCCTATAAATCCAGTGCTTTCCACTTTCCTTCTCTGACCTTATCCTATGGCCATCAACCATGGACTACTGCCAGCAGTCACAAGTAGGGCCAATATCTGCACCAAGGGCTCAATTCAATTACAAGCGGTAAAACACATGTGCAAAAATGAATACCGATACACAGTGTCAAAAATCGAGCGTGAGCTAAAAAACACACTAACCCTACCCCTTGCTCTACACTACACATAACATTAACAATAAAGTTGAACAGTACTAGCCCTAACACTATCCCCTGACCCATACGGAAAAGCTGTAACAATTACCTGTAAGTCTGAGGTCCAGCGTGGTCTCTTGCATGCTGGTCTTCTTCTCTAAGCTTCTTTACTTCTTTCTTCATCGTCTTTAGTCTTCATCTTTGAACTTCTTATACTTTCTTCTTCCTTCAAGTGAATTTGAACAAAGACTGGCTTTTACATGGCTTGTATCTGTTCAAAATAGCTGCATGCCCTGCAGTAACCACACTTGCCAGCCAATCAGCTTCTAGCTGGATGAATGACAAAATGAGCTAGAAGCTGATTGGCTTGAAGGTGTGGTGCCCTGAATAACCCCACATCCCAGCCAACAGGAGCATGGAAACTATATAAAAGCAAGATGCAAAGATTTTTGTAAAGTTGATACCTTTATTGGCTAACTAAACAGATTTAAAATGCAAGCTTTCAAAACTTCTTAGGTCTCTTCCTCAGACATGTTAACTAAGAGACCTAAGAAGTCTTGAAAGCTTGCATTTTAAATCTGTTTAGTTAGCCAATAAAGGTATCAACTTTACAAAAATTTTTGCATCCTGTATTTCTACGGCTAACACGTTACCAACTCTCATCTAATATAAAAGCAAGTCTCTATTCAAATTTCCCTCAGTGTGGATGAGTTAACTGCCCGAAAAGTACAAGAAGGGGCGGTTCTTTTCTTGTTATTAGCTGCGGCGACAATAAGGACACTTTATGGGGGCAATGCATCTCATGTACTATTCTTGTTTTGTAAAGATAGAATGCACTCGAAGGAAGAAGAAAGAACAAGAAGAACGAAGATGAATAAAGAAGATGAAAAAAGGAATAATGAAGAAGAATTAAAGAAGAAGACCAGTGTGCAGAAGACTCCACTGGACCTCAGACTTACAGGTAAGTGTTTCATTTTAATGGGATGATTTTAGCTTTAGGGAGAATTAATCCTTTGAGTGTCAGAGGGGTATGCAACCATTCTGCAATGTGTTGCATACCCTAATGGCACTCAAAGGGTTATTTTTTTTCTTGTCATTCATGTTTTTGGTGCCTTGGATGTATTTATATGGGGCTTAGGGCTCCATATCAATGCATCCACAGGTCACAAGTGTATGGATCCCTAGTTGCACATTAGTGTTTTTTTTACCATAGTTCACTTATATGAAGGTGGGTAGGAACAAATTATTTTAAAATTTTATTTTCTGGTCTTCCTGCCTCTAATCTTTCTGAACTTGCCTATACTTAACGCAGTTGCTAGAATAACTACTCTTGCTGCTACATACCTTGCCTCCCATCTCCTCCTGAAATCGCTCTCTTGGCTACCCATAAGATCTCATAAGTCATACAAAATCCTTCCCCTCTTCTTTAAGTATTTTTCTTCTTCTGCACCTTCTTACAATTCTGCTCCTCTCTCATTACACCGCTCCTATCAACTGTATTCTGCTCAAGGTTTCATTTTGTCCACTTCCTACAAAACTCCAGTTATCGTTTGGCTGCAAAAATGTTCACTGCCTGTCTCTCGAATTTGGAATGCATTCACCATCACCAATCTCTACTTGTCCACACTCATCCTCTCCTAAAAACCCATCTGCTCAGAGGCATCTCAGTATCACCATTCTCTTTATCTACATTTAGCTTTATTTTTTCAGTTAATGCAAATCTGGTGTGTACTGACACACTGCTTCCCATCCCAGCTTCCACTTCCTAACAGGAATTACTAGTTCATTTGCGTAAACTGCATAAACCTAAATACCTCACTAGTGTTTAAAATAAAGAAATTGCTAACAAAAAGTTAGCTGCATTTAAAAGATCTTTCAAAATCCCGTTAGTCACAAATTTTACAACTGCGTACACTAATAAAGTACTAATTAAAGGTGAACTATACCCTTGGGATATGTGCCCCTTGATTTATTTGATAGAAAGATTTGCTTTGGAATTAGACATTCATATAGCAGTCAGTTATATCTATTTACTTTTTTTTTTTTGGGGGGGGGGAGGTTGCATTTGAACTGCAGTAGTCAGTAACTGAAAAAAACAAACAAACATAGATATAACTAACAACTGTATGAAGCACACCAACACAGGTAGGTCTACAGTCCAAAAAATGGATAAAAAAAAACAAAACAAAGATGGTATAAAACTGACATAACAAAAATAGTTGTGTGTATTTTTTTCCCCAGAACCAACTGCAGTTACCATTGCTTAGGTCACTGGTGAACAACATGTATCTCTGTCGTTGGACTACAACCCCTATCATTCTCAGAAGTGATTATGGGAATTGCAGATCAAAAACAGCTAGTGGGAAGTAGGCTTCACCTCCAAAATAGCCCTGTACTCAACAGGTGCAAAAATTTGCCATTATTAGGCTGTTAAAATGTGTTGTATCTGTGATCTGATAAAGACAAAAGAACACAACGTGGGGTTCTGGGCAACATGAAAACCTTGCTTCTGACTGTCCTTGAAGTTCTTCTTTTAAACAAATTAAAAGCCACTTATTCCAAGGGGGTCTTCCCCATTAATTTAGAAGACATCAGAGCCAGGCAAGTCCTTGATGATATAAGTTGCACCTGATACATAGTAGGTAGACAAACACAAAAGGAAGAATGGTATACAATTAAGGAGCAGTACTATGTGGCCAAATATAAGCACTTTAAAATTAGTCCCTGCACCAATACTTTAAAATCAGTCTCTGCACCAATGAGTTTTGTACAGATGCCAGAGTATATATCAGAACTTTATTCTTCTAATGTGTATAACATCTACAGCCGCATGTGGTTTTTTGGGGGATGATAAGAGTTGTGTTTCCAACACTGGAGGTTCACAACTGACTGACCCTGATCTAGGATTAGTCCACCACTGGATTAGACTTACTCTATGATTACTGTAATTTGTATATATATCCTACCCTTTGGCGCAGAACCACCCTTACACTCACTCTCTCATACTGCTAATCTCTTGGTGCATGTAGTGAAAAGTGATTCTTAACCCTTTATGGACCAGAGGTGAACACAACAATGCACTGCACACCTCTCTGGTCCTTAAAGGATTAAGATTTGCATACAGCTTTGTACATAGGTAATAAACCAGAGCAGTACACTTTGGCTCATAGAAATGGCTCTTTGCACAGATTTTGCCTCTGCACTGCATTTGTACACCCTCCCTAACTGTTGCCAGAAACAAGAGACAGAACATTGAGGGAGAGAGATTATGCAGTTCTGAGAGATAGTATAACGATATTTGATATCATACATAAACTTGCTATGACCTCCCAATATGTCTTGCTCATTTTTATTTTCTCAGCACCTTCTCCTTATATGTATTTGTGTATCTCCTTTGACCCTATTCTCATTATTATTCTCCTCTGTCTTCCTCTTTCAGTCTCTCATATAACATCAGTGTTTGCTTTACAGTGCTGGAGACATCCAACCTCCACATCTGAAATCATACAACCATACCTAGTTAACTGTTCATGTGATTACTAGGTGCCCACAACCATTAAACCAATGAGTGTTTGCTGTAGATCTAGATGTTCTTAGAGCCATTAGGATAAATTAATGAGACAAAAATTAAGATACTAGTTGGTATAAATATCATGGCTAAAGGACAAATTCTGGTTAGTTTGTGTACTAGCCAGTTATAATGCTGGTCAATGTAAGTATTATGCAACTTTCCCATAAGCAGTACTGACACAGAGATGATGCACTGGTTAGGTCATACATGCGGAAAGGTAACCTGCAGGGCAATAGTGCCTTCCAAGCTGGGGATTATCACCTTACATGAACACACTTAAGTCCACTTTATGCTGTTTTCCTGCACAGTATGCTAATTACTCATATTCAAGACTAAAGGTATTGTTCTTTGCTTAATTACAAATTCTCCCTTTGTGTGAGTTTTGTCAGATTCATTCATAGTATAGCACAGGTATAAAGTGCCAGTTGGTGTTATCAGAACCTAAGGGTTAATTTCTCAAAAACAATTTATATTACAAACAAATGGCTAGCACAACATATAAGCAGTTTGTAAGATACATTTATGATTAACCACATTTCTTTTAAACCTGGTGGCAGGTGTACTTTAAGGGCTATATGTTAGGGTGTATGCCTAGGAGTTAGGATTTAGGTCTAGTGGTTACGTTTTTGTGCTTAAGGTTAGCGTTATTACGAAACAGTTTCTAGGACACGGGGAGTCAGTTGTTGGACCTTCAGAACACTGCTGTTTGGGGATGATGGGAGTTGTAGTCCCAACAGCTGGAGGCCCAACAATTTACTTCCCTTGCATTACGGGTGTGTTGTATTATAAGGTTAGAAGTCAATATTTAGTTTTAGAAGTAACTGGTTACTGGTTAGGCATTAGGATAGTATTGGATTTTGGAGTTACTAGCTGAGGTTAATTTATGGATAGGACAAGAGTCTACTGCACTATTTAGAGCTAAGGAGTGAGAAAAATATGGCAAGGAAAAGTTTTTTTTTTATTCTTTATTCAGACACACCTGTCTAATTTGCATGATATTTGGATAATATGCACTTTATTTGGTTTTCGTTCCAGGTATCGCTGTTTGGCGGGAAGAGAAAATATAAATACCTTTGCTGAGCTCTTCTTTTCAGATTTACAGAGCGATCCAGTCTGTGAAGAATCCCAACGCTGCTGGGCAAAAGAGCTGATTCACACAGCACCTGTGATGTCCTCAGACTTGGCAGCGCTGTTTTAAGAGATGCGGGCAGGGCTGGTGCAAGGATTTTTGCCACCCTAGGAAAAACCTAATTTTGCCGCCCCCTTGGCTCAACCCCTTTTTGCCCCACCCACTTATACCACACCTCTTTTAATGATTGTTACACTTTAGCGCCTTTTATGTGCTAATTAACAAATGTTTTTTGTTGCAAATCTGGTGTACAATGGGGTTAATCCATACATTGGGGTACATACCCCTCTCTGTCATACACGTGCTTAATCCATAAATTGGGTTACATACAACTGTGTGGCATTAGTGATGATCGAGCACCCCAATGCTCGGGTGTTCGGGTGCTCTGACCGAGCGCCCCCGGAGGCTCGAGTGCTCGGCCGAGCACCCGAGCCCCATTGAAGTCAATGGGAGGACTCGAGCATTACACCAGGCACCCCCTGCTCTGATGAGGGGAGGGTGCCTGGTCCATAGGAAAAGGGCAGAAAATGATGGAAACACCACAGAAATGGTTCAGGGACAGCATAGGGAGGATGTCTGGATGCATCTTGGACTCCAACGTCGCTGCTGGGAACGATGTTTCGCCCGTAGTACGCCATTTTTACAGACTGACCGTAAAACACACAAAAAGGAAGATAAAAACGATTTTAGGCGAAAAATTGTTACCAAACAGTATTTGCTGTATATTTACTTGTATATCATCTGCAAATTCTGCAAAAAATTTCATCGATTTTTTGGAACTGGGGCCATGATTAAGAGGGAAACGTGCGCAGCGTAAAGCAGGTGTTCAACGTGGTTATGTCCCGGGTAAGGTACAGCATTCAGGAACGGAGGCCGCAGCTACCACAGGTTTTACAACATGTCCGTTTGCCCTTGTTAAGTCCAAAATTTATAGTCGTAACAGTGGGGTCTGATCCATTCAGTAAAAGTGACGAAGTGACTTAGTGGATGAAGCCAAGAACTACCTTCTGCTCTGTCGAACACCCCAGCCCTATTTAATTCAATGGGAGGACCTGAGGCACTCCGATACAACCTGTATATCACAAAATGGAGGGCCTCATTCACATTGTGGTACAATAGTTCAGGTAGTGGTCCAACACTCATAAAGCCTATGCACTAAGTGAAAGGTCTGCCAAAAATTAGACTGCAATGTCACTCCAATACACCCTTTATTACACATAAAGGAGGGCATCATACACACCCTTGAAAAATTAGGATTAATGGCCTGCTGGTGACCCTCTAAAACATTAGGGGCGAGGGCATGCCGCTAAGCTGACCATCTAAAACATTAGGAATGAGGGTCTGCTGCTGAGCCGACCATCTAAAACATTATGGGTGAGGGTCTGCTGCGGAGCTGACCATCCTAAACATTATATGCGAAGGCCCGCTAGTGAGCTGACGCTATAAAACATTATATGAGAGGGCCCGCTAGAGAGCTGACCCAATAAAACATTATATGAGAGGGCCCGCTAGAGAGCTGACCCAATAAAACATTATATGAGAAGGCCCGCTGGTGAGCTGACCTATACAAAAATTGTCAAACAGGGCCCGCTGGTGAGCTGGCCCTATATAAAAATTATATCACAGCGCCCGCTGGTGAGCTGGCCCTATATAAAAATTGTATCACAGGGCCCGCTGGTGAGCTGGCCCTATATAAAAATTGTATCACAGGGCCCGCTGGTGAGCTGGCCCTATATAAAAATTGTATCAGAGGGCATATGGAAGAGGAGGAGGACGATGAAAAGATTAAGAGTCAACCATATACCCGTTTTTTGGGTGGAAGGGGTGAATGGGAATACAGAGTATTCCCATCATTGTAAATAACATATCTAAAGTGACTTTATGTTCCCCCGGGGCTTTCCTCCAGTGCAGTGGAAAAGTCAGGGGAAATCCAGGCCTTGTTCATTTTTATAAGTGTCAACCTGTCAGCATTTTCGGTGGAAAGGCGGATACGCTTATCTGTTATGATGCCACCAGCAGCACTAAATACCCGCTCAGACAGAACGCTGGCGGCAGGGCAGGCCAGCACCTCCAAGGCGTAGAGTGCCAGTTCATACCATGTGTCCAGCTTGGACACCCAGTAGTTGTAAGGCACAGAGGGATCATTGAGGACGCTGACACGGTCTGCTACGTACTCCTTCACCATCTTCCAAAACTTTTCCCTCCTTGTGACACTAGGCTGCGCATCAGGGTGAGGGTGCTGGCGGGGTGTCATGAAGGTGTCCCACGCCTTGGAGAGTGTTGCCCTGCCTTTGTCGGAACTGCTGTGTGCTCCCCTTTTCTCCCCTTCTCGGTTGGCCAAGGTAGCACGTACTCTGCCGCCAGCGTTGTCAGATGGAAAATTTTGGAGCAATTTTTCGACAAGAACCTTCTGGTATTGCACCATTTTGCTTGTCCTCTCCACGGAGGAATGAGAGATGAGAAATTCTCTTTGTAGCGGGGGTCCAGAAGGGTGAACACCCAGTAATCCGTGTTGTCTAAAATGCGTATAACGCGTGGGTCACGGGAAAGGCAGACTAACATAAAGTCAGCCATGTGTGCCAGAGTACCAACAGGCAAGATTTCGCTGTCCTCACCAGGAGGATGACTCTCAATCTTCCTCCTCTTCTGCCCACCCACGCTGAAGAGATGGAACTAAAGTTCCATGGCTACCCTCTGTAGCGGAGGCAACCGTGTCTTCCTCCTCCTCCTCCGCCTCCTCCAATTGTCGCTGAGAAGACGAAGTGAGGGTGCTCTGGCTATCACCTTGTGTAAGCTCTTCCTCCCCCATTTCCACCTCTTCCACATGCAAAGCGTCGGTTTTAATTGTGAGCAGCGAGCGTTTCAGTAGACACAGAAGTGGGATGGTTACACTGATAATAGCGTTATCGCCGCTCACCATCTGTGTCGATTCCTCAAAATTGCGTAAAACCTCACAGAGGTCTGACATCCATTCCCACTCCTCACTTCTGATTAGAGGAAGTTGAACGGAGAGGCGACGACCGTGTAACAGCTGTACTCCACTACTGCCCTCTGCTGCTCACAAAGCCGGGCCAACATGTGGAAGGTGGAGTTCCAGCGCGTGCTCACGTCACACAGCAGCCGGAGAGCTGGCAATTGTAAGCGCTGCTGCAGCTTCAACAGGCCGGCTGAAGCTGTTGATGACTTACGGAAATGTGCACACACGCGGCGCACCTTGGTCAAGAGATCATGCAAATTGGGGTAGGTTTTTAGAAATCGCTGAACCACTAAATTAAATACATGCGCTAGGCATGGTACGTGTGTGAGCTTGCCGAGCTCCAAAGCCGCCACCAAGTTACGCCCATTATCACACACAACCATGCCTGGTTGCAGGTTGAGTGGCGAGAGCCACTGCTCGGTCTGGTGACTAATCCCCTGCAACAGCTCTGAGGCCATGTGCTGTTTGTCCCCAAGGCAGATCAGCTTCAGCACGGCCTGTTGACGCTTCCCCACTGCAGTGCTACACTGCTTCCAGCTACCGGCTGATGGGTGAGTGGCGCTGCGCGCAGAGAATTCGGAGGTGGAAACGGAGGAGGAGCCAATAACGTAGGTGCTGGTGGAAACCCTGATGGAGGTAGGGCCCGCAATCCTCGGCGTGGGTAGCACCTGTGCCATCCCAGGGTCCGAGTCGCTCCCAGCCTCCACGACATTCACCCAGTGTGCCATCAGGGAAATGTAGCGTCCCTGGCCACAAGCACTTGTCCATGTGTCAGTCGTTAAGTGGACCTTCCCAGTAACTGCGTTGGTCAGGGCACGGGTGATGTTACGGGACACATGGTGGTGTAAGGCGGGGACGGCACACCGGGAAAAGTAGTGGCGGCTGGGGACTGCGTACCGAGGGACAGCTGCTGCCATCAGGCTGCGGAAGGACTCAGTCTCCACAAGCCTAAATGTCAGCATTTCGATGGGCAGTAATTTGGAAAGGTGTGAGGTTAGTGCTATGGCCTGTGGGTGGGTGGCTGGGTATTTTCGCTTGCGCTCAAATGCCTGGGGTAACGACATTTGGACGCTGCGCTGGGACAGGGAAGTGGATGTGGTCGCTGATGGTGCTTCAGATGGTACAGGTGAAGGGCGGGAGGTATGCGGGCCTGCGCCTTCGACAGGCGATTGGCCGGCACCGAAAACAGGGGAAGAGGAGGCAGTGGTGTGGCCTGCAGACACAGATTGGCGATCCGGGCGTTCCTCCCACTTATTACGGTGCTTGGATGCCATGTGTCGGATCATGCTGGTGGTGGTGAGGTTGTAGTGTTCATGCCTCGGCTCATTCTGGTGTGGCACAGGTTGCAAACTACAATTCTTTTGTCGTCCGCACTTTCCTTAAAAAAACGCCATACCGCGGAACACCTAGCCCTTGGCAAGGGAGATTTACGCAAGGGGGTGCTCCGTGGAACATTTGCGGGCCAGTTTGGTGCGGTCCGCCTTCTTTCTTTAGCCACACCACTGCCTCTTCCAGCCTGTTGCGGTGCTGCAGATGGCTCACCCTCAGGACTGCTGTCATCGCTCGGCTCTCTACCTTCCCAGGTGGGGTCAGTGACCTCATCGTCCACCAAGTCCTCCTCCACTTCCTCACTCTGATCATCCTCCTCATTTCTTGATCCCACCACATACTCAGTCATTGACAACTGTGTATCATCCTCCTCATCAAGGTCTTGAGACAGTAATTGTGGTTGATTTGATGGCAACTGTGTCTCATCATCATCATCATCCACTTCCTTTGACCCTAAATGCCGTTCCCCTCTGTCATCTTCTTGTGATTGGGTACCCTCTAGAGGTTGTGAATCAGGGCACAAGATCTCATGTTCCTCTGCAAGCGTGCTTGGAGAGAGGTTCAAATGAAGGATTGGTGATGAGACGAGCTCCTCACTATATCCCAGTGTGGGATCACTTCTTTGGCCAGACCCTCTATGGTGGGAGGAAGGATGATCAGGGTGAGGATTGTGTTGACCAGACTCTTGGCTACTGAGAGTGGACTTGGTGGAAGACAGGGTGGTGCTTAACCGACTGGAAGCAGTATCAGCTGAAATCCAACCGACCACCTGTTCGCAGTGGTCTGACCTCGAGAGTGATGTCCTGCGACGCCCTGTAAACTGAGACATGAAGCTAGGTATGGTGGATGTCTTTCTTTCTTGTGCTCTGGCACCAGGCACAGTTTCTACGCGTCCTGACCCGCGCCCTGAACTATCAGGATCACGTCCACTTCCCCGTCCCTTTTTACCCGCCTTCTTCATATTACACGGAATATGTGCTGCTAATCTGCATCTAGGCACACTAAACAGAATGTGCTGCTAATCTGCGGCTAGGCACAGTGAACGGAATATGTGACGTTTATTTTTTAAACTTTGCACACTAAACAATATGTGCCGCTAATCTGCGTCTAGGCACAGTGAACGGAATATGTGACATTTATTTTTTAAACTTTGCACACTAAACAATATGTGCTGCTAATCTGTGTCTAGGCACACTAAACAGAATGTGCTGCTAATCTGCGGCTAGGCACAGTGAACGGAATATGTGACGTTTATTTTTTAAACTTTGCACACTAAACAATATGTGCCGCTAATCTGCGTCTAGGCACACTAAACAGAATGTGCTGCTAATCTGCGGCTAGGCACAGTGAACGGAATATGTGACGTTTATTTTTTAAACTTTGCACACTAAACAATATGTGCCGCTAATCTGCGTCTAGGCACACTAAACAGAATGTGCTGCTAATCTGCGGCTAGGCACAGTGAACGGAATATGTGACGTTTATTTTTTAAATTTTGCACACTAAACAATATGTGCCGCTAATCTGCGTCTAGGCACACTAAACAGAATGTGCTGCTAATCTGCGGCTAGGCACAGTGAACGGAATATGTGACGTTTATTTTTTAAACTTTGCACACTAAACAATATGTGCCGCTAATCTGCATCTAGGCACACTAAACAGAATGTGCTGCTAATCTGCGGCTAGGCACAGTGAACGGAATATGTGACGTTTATTTTTTAAACTTTGCACACTAAACAATATGTGCCGCTAATCTGCGTCTAGGCACACTAAACAGAATGTGCTGCTAATCTGCGGCTAGGCACAGTGAAGGGAATATGTGACGTTTATTTTTTAAACTTTGCACACTAAACAATATGTGCCGCTAATCTGCGTCTAGGCACACTAAACAGAATGTGCTGCTAATCTGCGGCTAGGCACAGTGAACGGAATATGTGACATTTATTTTTTAAACTTTGCACACTAAACAATATGTGCCGCTAATCTGCGTCTAGGCACACTAAACAGAATGTGCTGCTAATCTGCGGCTAGGCACAGTGAACGGAATATGTGACGTTTATTTTTTAAACTTTGCACACTAAACAATATGTGCCGCTAATCTGCGTCTAGGCACACTAAACAGAATGTGCTGCTAATCTGCGGCTAGGCACAGTGAACGGAATATGTGACGTTTATTTTTTAAACTTTGCACACTAAACAATATGTGCCGCTAATCTGCGTCTAGGCACACTAAACAGAATGTGCTGCTAATCTGCGGCTAGGCACAGTGAACGGAATATGTGACGTTTATTTTTTAAACTTTGCACACTAAACAATATGTGCTGCTAATCTGCGTCTAGGCACACTAAACAGAATGTGCTGCTAATCTGCGGCTAGGCACAGTGAACAGAATATGTGACGTTTATTTTTTAAACTTTGCACACTAAACAATATGTGCCGCTAATCTGCGGCTAGGCACAGTGAACGGAATATGTGACGTTTATTTTTTAAACTTTGCACACTAAACAATATGTGCTGCTAATCTACGTCTAGGCACACTAAACAGAATGTGCTGCTAATCTGCGGCTAGGCACAGTGAACGGAATATGTGACGTTTATTTTTTAAACTTTGCACACTAAACAATATGTGCCGCTAATCTGCGTCTAGGCACACTAAACAGAATGTGCTGCTAATCTGCGGCTAGGCACAGTGAACGGAATATGTGACGTTTATTTTTTAAACTTTGCACACTAAACAATATGTGCCGCTAATCTGCGTCTAGGCACACTAAACAGAATGTGCTGCTAATCTGCGGCTAGGCACAGTGAACGGAATATGTGACGTTTATTTTTTAAACTTTGCACACTAAACAATATGTGCCGCTAATCTGCGTCTAGGCACACTAAACAGAATGTGCTGCTAATCTGCGGCTAGGCACAGTGAACGGAATATGTGACGTTTATTTTTTAAACTTTGCACACTAAACAATATGTGCCGCTAATCTGCGTCTAGGCACACTAAACAGAATGTGCTGCTAATCTGCGGCTAGGCACAGTGAACGGAATATGTGACGTTTATTTTTTAAACTTTGCACACTAAACAATATGTGCCGCTAATCTGCGTCTAGGCACACTAAACAGAATGTGCTGCTAATCTGCGGCTAGGCACAGTGAACGGAATATGTGACGTTTATTTTTTAAACTTTGCACACTAAACAATATGTGCCGCTAATCTGCGTCTAGGCACACTAAACAGAATGTGCTGCTAATCTGCGGCTAGGCACAGTGAACGGAATATGTGACGTTTATTTTTTAAATTTGTGCCCCCCCAAACAAAATATAACTGCTGCCCCCACACACAACAGTCCTAAAAAGGACTTTTGGGTCTTTAAAGAGTTCAAAAACACTTTTCTTCTCCCTACACTGACTTTCCCTTCCTATTCTCATCTCTCCCTGGCTAAGACTGAGCCGAACTCGCTGGTCAGGTGCTATACAGCACCCGATCACGGGTTCTGGCCAGCCAATCAGTGTAATGCCAGCAGCCAACATGGCTGCTGGCATTACACTGATGTCAGAGCCTCCCCGCACGTTTATTGGCTGCGCAGCAGCCGCGAAACGTGCGGGGAGGAGACCCGAACATGGCGGGCGAGCACATGCGGTACTCGTACGAGTACCGCCATGTGCCGAGCAGAGCGATGCTCGAGCCGAACCGAGCTTCGGCCGAGCATGCTCGCTCATCACTATGTGGCATACAAGGGATTAATCCATACACTAGGTTATATACACCTTTCATACAAGGAGTTAATACATATATTTGGTTAAATACATAAGTTACAAGGGGTTAATCCATGCACTGGGTTACATACAGCTCTCTTACATAAGAGAGTGTTGTATATAATCCAATGTATAGATTAACCCCTTGTAAAAGCTGTATGTAACCCAATATATACATCTGAAGCGTCAAGCATAGCGGCATTCAAAAAGGTTTTCCCAGAATGCACACAGCAAGGATGCCTTTTCCATTTCAGCCAGTGTATTTGGCGTAAAATACAACAAATACCAGATGTGGCAAAAAAAATACTGTGACAACACCGAGTATGCACTCGAACTAAGGAACCTACTAGCACTTGCTTTTGTACCACCACAGGATGTGGTACACACTTTTAAAAGGCTAATGGACTGCACTTTTTTAGCGACAATTTAGAAGAACTGCAACTGCTTCTCAACTATTTTGAGGACACATGGATTGGTAGACCTGCTAGAAGAAATACTAGAACCAAACCACTTTTTGACATTGAACTTTGGAACTGTTACCATTCAGTTTTGCAAGACCTGCCCAAAACTAATAACTCTGTAGAAGGCTGGCATAGAGGCTTTAACTTTCTTCTGGGGGCATGCCACTCAACTATATGGAACTTTACTAATGGACTAAAAAAAGAACAAAGTTTGACCGAATTAAAATTGGAACAGTATGCTGCAGGACATGAGCCATTGCAATCAAAAAAGATTGAAATTAATTGTTATGAACTATGCAACAACACAGATGTCACAGTACCTGAAAGGTGTGGCACACAATGTACAATTTAATACATAGACTACATAAATTAACTGTGTTTGGTAAGTTTTGTTTTATATTTAACATTAACATGCTATGCTTTATTTGTTGTATTCTGTTATGCATGCTTTATAACATATTGTTTGTTATGAAATACACACTGCTACAAAACATTTGTGGTTATTCCTAGATTGCGCTGTTAGGCTTCATCCTTTGAGTGCCAGAGGGGTACACAACGCATTGCAAACCATTGCATTGTACACCCCTCTGGCACTCATCAGGGTTAAAGCATCCTTATTGCTCCCCTATTTGTTACATTTTATGCATACTTTGTCAAATATTGTTTGCTTTCAAATAAAGATTGCTACAAAACATGTGTGGTTATTCCTAGATTGAACTGTTAGGCTTAATCCTTTGAGTGGCAGAGGGGTACACAACGCATTGCAAAGCATTGCATTGTGCACCCCTTTGGCACTCATCACGGTTAAAGCATCCTTATTGCACCCCTGTTTGTTACATTTTATTCATACTTTGTCAAATACTGTTTGCTTTCAAACAAACATTTCAACTTCACTACTTTTTGTTACTTGTATTTCTTGCAGCTCACTACCTCTTTAAGTTAGATTGAACTGTTAGGTTTAATCCTTTGAGTGCCAGAGGAGTACGCAACGCATTGCAGTGCATTGCGTTGTGCACCCCTCTAACACTCAAAAGGGTTAAATTTCATGTATATTTTGTGAAAAACTTTTTGCTTTCAAATAAAAATTTCAGGTTCACTAACTTTTTGTTATTTGTATTTCTTGCACTTCATTACCCCTTTAAATGCGCAACTTGCTAAATGCGTCATTCCAAATGACGCGACATACACATTACGCGCAGCATTTCAAATTTGCCATTTGGAGTGACGCACCTAAATAGATGCGCCATTCTGAGTGATGCGCCTAAACAGATGCGCCAATTCAAGACGCGATATTCGGCGGTCGACATATCGATAGTAAACCAACCCCTTGTATGCCAAAAGAGCAGTAAGTAATCCAATTTATGTATCAACCCCTTGTAAGAGTTTTACAAGGGGACACAGTAGGGGTTAATGCACAAATTGGATTACATACAGCTCTTTCATACAAGGGGTTAATCCATACTTGGGTTAAATACAGCTCTGATGATTTCCAAAGATGCTTCAGTTAAAAAAATAGTAATATTTCTCTCCCAGATTATACATCAACATTCAATACAAAGGATACAATGATTTCAGTTAAATTATTCCCCTTCCACCCCAATTTAGAGATAAGGAGGCAAGACATGGGCAACAGAACAGAGGAAAGGGACACTGGAATGATGCAATGTAGTTCTAGCCTGACTTGGGCTTTTTCAATTTCTGTATATATTAGACTGTTGCTAATGTATAATGTTGAACACTTGTAGCACTACACAACTGAATAAATATGTAACATAAGCACTGAGGTAAAGAGTACCTGGTGAGATATTCAGCCACTCTCTGTCTGATAGTGTGCTTTAGTTAAGTTCCTGCTCTGACTCATTTCACTTCTCTGCTCACTATTTGCTTCTAGTGATGAGGCCAAGGGTGGATAAAGTGTGCATCGTGCTGTTTTTATGATGCACTGCACATGTAACCGAGATGCCGCACATGAGCAACGAGGCGCCTCTCTCTCTCCTTTTACATAGTAGCTTCCGAGGTGCTTGCCGCCCTGCACCCCCAGTACATGTGTGCCCTAGGCTGGCGCCTACCTCACCTATAGGTGGCACCGGCCCTGGATGCGGGAGTGGGCCATGGCTGGCGGTGGCAATGAGTGGCTTTTGCAGTGCCTGAGGGACGGCCCATCAATATCCAGATCTGCTGATACATCCACGTCAGGGCAGAGGAGTCGAGATATGAGGCGGCAACGTCACTGACAGTCTCCACCTCAGTCCCCAGAAGCATCTGACATGGAGTTGGGAGGCAGAGATATGGGGGAAGAGCCTGGACATCAAAGTGAAACGCAGGAAGAGCCGTGCATTCCACCAACGATCCCTACACACAGAAAGAGGCAGCCTAGGCGAGTCTTCTCGACAGAAGAGGACCCAGGCAGAGCAAGAAGAGGAGGAATGCTGAAAGAAGACTAGAGAGAGAACTAATGTACTGAAATCTTTAGAAAGAACCAGAAAGAAGCCTAATCGTTTATTGGCAACTTTTTTTTTTTTTAATGCTGGGGGTGTATCTTACAGGCATGTTGACTTGGAGGATGGTGGGGATAGCCTTTATAGGAGTGATGGTGTTTACCTATCAGATGTGGGTTTGGACATTTTTAATGTTGGTTTGCAGTAACTTACTGGCTCAGCCCTCTACCTCTACCGGCTCAACTCCCCCGTTGTCGGCACTCTAGTAATGCAGAGTGCTGGGAGATTACTTCATCTCCCAGTGCTCTGCATTCCTGGAGAGAGGTCCACGCGGGAGTGCCAGGTCTTAGTAGAGACCTCTCCTACCACACCGCTGGACCACCAGGGAGGTAGAAGATGGACACTGGGGGCAATGTGAAGATGTGGAGAGTTGGGGGCAATGTGCAGAGGAGGACATTGGGGGCAATGTGGAGAGGTGGATATTGGGAGCAATGTGGAGAGGACAACATTGGTGGCAATGTGGAGATACCCAATGGGGGCAATGTGGTCGTGGGAGGACCCATGGCAATTTTTTCACCAGGGCCTGGTGATTTCTAGTTACGCCTCTAGCAAGGTACCTTTAAATGAATGTTTAAAATAAATAAATAAAAGGCAGTGCCAGAAGTTTTTGCTCTTCCCACCTAAGGAGGTGACTGTATCTCACCTCAGGTATTGCTGTTTGGGTGGGAAGAGAAAGGATGAAATTTCTTACCGTTATTTCCTTTTCCTCTGTGTTCCCACCACGGCTCATTAGTGTGTATAGTCTCATCCGGTTAGCTGACTGTAGGGCCAATTAAAAATTCGTATAAAATCTGCTTCCTCCCCGAGTTCCGGTAGTCCACTTTTGTCAAAGCTTAAAAACAAAACAGAAACAGATTAAAGGGCAGGGATGGCCGTGGTGGGAACACAGAGGAAAAGGAAATAACGGTAAGAAATTTCATCCTTTCCTCTGTGTTCCCCCTCACGGCTCATTAGTGCGACATACCCAAGCCATGTGCCTATAGGGAGGGCAGTTAAATCTTATACATATATCATTATGCAAGTTTTAAATGAAAAATTAAAGAAGTGGGTCACAGACCCTCTTACCAATCCCGGGTCTGTTGCTGCTTGAAGGACCTTTCTCCCAAATTTTGCTTCTGCTGTCGAATAAATATCTAATTGATAATGTTTTATAAATGTGGAAATTGAAGACCAGGTTGCTGCTCTGCAGATGTCTTCAGCAGAAGCCGAGGCCCTTGACGCCCAAGAGGTTGACACTGCCCTAGTGGAATGGGCTCTGAGAATTTTTGGAGGATTTAGTCCTGCTTCCAAATATGTTATTTTTATGCAGTCTGTAATCCATCTTGCTACTGAGGATTTTGATGGTGCTAAACCCTTATTTTTTCCTTGAAAACATACAAATAAGGTATCCGCTTTTCTGATTTCCTTAGTTCTTTCTAGATAAGTTGAGATACATCTCACTACATCTAAGTTATGTAATAGATTTTCTTCTTCCGTCTTTGGATTCTGGCAAAACGATGGAAGTACTATTTCCTGATTTAAATGAAACTCTGAAACCACTTTGGATCTGAAACCTGGCTTCATTCTCAGGACCACCTTATCTTGATGGATAATTAAATATGGTGATTTTGATGATAGAGCTTGAATTTCACAGACCCTCCTAGCTGATGTAATAGCCGTTAGGAATACTGTTTTAAGAGTAATATATTTTAGTGGAATTTTTTCCAATGGTTCGAAAGTATTTGACTTTGCTAAATATTTTAGGACTATGTTCAGATCCCATGGAGGTATTGTTTTTCTTATTCTTGGTCTCACTTTTGAAACTGCCAAGAGATATCTCTTGATAAGGATGTCTTCCGATAATTGTTGTGCCAACACTGCTGATAATGCTGATACTTGAACTCTTAATGATGCTGGGCTTAGACCCAGCTGGAATCCGGCTTGTAGAAAATCCAGAATCGTCGAATTCAGTATTGGGTTTTCCTTTATTTTGTTTCTTATGGCCCATTTTCTGAAGGTATTCCATACCCTACAATATATGTTAGAAGTAGAAGTTTTTCTGCCTTTTATGATAGTGTCTATCCCTGGATCAGATAATCCCTTATTCCTCAAAGACCACCTTTCAACTTCCAGGCTGTTAGCCTGAAAAAAGATGGATTTGGGTGGAGGATTGGACCCTGATGAAGTAGGTTCTGATTGCAGGGTAAGGTCCATGGTGTCTCCATGGACATCTTTATTAGTTCCGGAAACCATATTCTTCTGGGCCAATATGGAGCCACCACTATTGCTTCCACTCTTTCCCTATTGATTTTCTTCAAAACCTGCGGAATTAAGGGAATCGGTGGAAATATATACACCAACCCTAAGTCCCATTTGTAGCTCATGGCATCCTGTCCCAGAGCCTTTGGGTGAGGGAATCTTGAAAAAAACTTCCGGCATTTCGAATTGTTTGCCGTTGCCATCAGATCTACTGTTGGTTCTCCCCATTTCCTGCATATTTTTCTGAAGACTTTTTGATCCAACTCCCATTCTGTTTGATCCATCATATTCCTGCTTAGAAAATCCGCTTGCACATTCTTTTTCCCCGGAATGTAGATTGCTGATATCTCTTCCAGATTCTTTTCTGCCCAACTTAGTATTTTTTGGGCTTCCTTGTTGAGGATCTTGCTCTTTGTTCCCCCTTGATTCTTGACATACATGGCTGCTGTTATATTGTCTGTCTGGATTTTTACTCTTTTCTTTTTTAGGAATTTTTGCAACTTTATTAGGCAGAATCTGATTGCCTTTAACTCCAGTACACTTATGTGAAGCTTTTTCTCCTTTCTTGACCATTTCCCCTGGATTGATTTTTTTGACCAGTGGCCTCCCCATCCGTATAGGCTGGCGTCCGTTGTCAGCACTTCCCATGGATGATCCTGGAGTGACTTGCCTTTTTCTATATTCTTGGGGACTAGCCACCATTTTATGTCTTTTCTTAACTTCTGAGGGAGATGGATTACTTGCGAGATGTCCTGTGGATCCTTGTTCCAGTATCTTAGAAAATGAGCCTGGATGGTCCTCATGTGGGCTCTGGCCCAAGGTATTATCTGGATTGTTGAGGTCATTGTTCCCAACACTTCCATGAATTCCTTTGCTGTGTGGCATTTTGATTTTAGGAATTGTTTTATCCCTTTTCTCAGATTTTTCTTTCTTTCTTGAGAGAGGGTTGCTGTTGCTTGTTTGGTGTTGAATTGTATTCCTATGAATATTGTCTTCTGGGATGGTGTCAGATGACTCTTTTTCCAATTTATTACCCAACCCAGTTGTTGCAGGAATGTTACCACTCTGAGAGTCTCCTTGAGTGACTGGTCCTTTGATTGTGATACCAGAAGTATGTCGTCCAGGTACGGGACTACTGATATCCCTTCCATCCTTAAGGTCTGTAATGCAGCAGCTAAGGTCTTTGTAAAAATCCTTGGAGCTGAAGATAGCCCAAAAGGGAGTACCCTGAATTGCCAGTGTTGATTTGCTAAGGCAAATCTGAGAAATTTCCGGTGATCTTCTTTTACTGGAATGTGGTAGTAGGCTTCCCTCAGGTCTATTGTTGTTAGAAAATTTCCTGGGGCTACTGCTCTTAGGATTGATGCCGTCGTCTCCATCTTGAATTTTTTGGTTCTTACAAAAGCATTCAGTTTCTTTAGGTCTAGAACTGTTCTGTAAGACCCTCCAGGTTTTGGGACAAGAAACATCACTGAATATATTCCTTGTCTTCTGAAGTTTTCTTTTACTGGTTCTATTACTCTCTCGTCCGCCAATTCTTGAATTATTTTGAATAAGGCTTCTCTCTTGTCTCGGTTCCTTGGTATCTTGGATTGAATGAACCAGTTTCTTTTCGGAATGTCTTGGAGGTCTAAAGGATACCCAGCTTCCATATTCCGCAATACCCATTTGTCTGGATTCACCAAGTTCTTCCATACATGGGTAAATAACTCCAGCCGACCCCCTACTGGAGATGAGAGCTGGGCCCTGTTCTTCTCATTGAGGATCTCTTCTGTAATTTTTTCGAGGGTTGCTTCTATACCCTCCTTTTTGTCCCTGTGTGGGCTGCTTTCTTTGTTCATATGTTCTTGATGAAAAACGTTTTGAATCCCGAAAGGAATGTCTCCTGGACTTGAAAGATGTTCTTTGTGGAGATGCTCTTGGTCTTTTTTCTTGCGGCAATAGTGAACTTTTTCCTCCTGTTATCTTAGCGATTAATTCACTCAAACGCTCTCCAAATAGCAACCCGCCTGAAAAAGGTAGCGAAACCAATTTTGCTTTTGATGACAAATCTGCTCCCCAAGGTTTTAGCCAAAGGGCCCTTCTTGCAGTGACTGACAGTGATGATGCTCTTGCCGATTATCTGACTGCATCCAATGAAGCATCGCAAGAGTAGCCAATTGCTTCTTTAATATTGGCCACTTCTTTCAATAATTTTGATCTTGAGACTGAGGATTCGATGTTTTCCTCCAAATTTGATAGCCAAATTCTGACTGCTCTGGAAACACATGCCATGGCCGTTGATACCTTCAAGCTTTGTCCCAGGAAGGTAAATTGCTTTTTGAGTGCTGCTTCCATCTTCCTATCCATGCCATCTTTTAGTGAAGAGCCATCTTCCACTGGTATGGTCATTCTCTTGGCAATTTGGGCTACTGCGGCGTCAATTCTTGGGGCATCAGACCAAATAGACGTCTCACTATCACTGAAGGGGTACATTTTTTGAAATCTTTTAGAAAAAGAAATTCTTTTCTCCGTCTTACCCCATTCAGAGTTTACTATTTCTGTGATTACTTGGTGGACTGGAAATACCGTTATCTGTTTCTTCTTTCCTATAAAAGCTGTATCTATGATGTTGAGCTCTTTTTGTTCTTCCGTTAAGCCCAAGGATTTTCTTATCTGTTTTAGAAATACCTCCATTTTTTCTGAGTTGAAGACTCCTTCTTCATCCACAATCTCCCCTTCTTCCTCTGAGGAATACGCTGAGAGCTCTGGACCGCTATCCTCCTCAAATTCCATACCTCCCACAGACGTACCTTCTCCTGGGTCATCCATTCTCTGTCTCTTCCTGGGTGCTGACTGCATTGCTGTGAAAGTATCCTGCATGGAGGTTCTCATCCATGCTAAGAATTCTGAAAATTGCCCTTGCACACCCTGACCTGCGATGTTCTTCAGGCACTCAGCACAGAGTTTATTAGGATCCGTGATAGGCAGAAAATTTGAACAATTTAAGCATGACTGCTGGCTCTGGACATTCTTATCCTCTTTAGTTTCAGATGGTCCCTTCTCCTTGGATGCTGATTGCTTTGGCATTGACATAATAAAACTTAGCCTTTATTATTAAAAGAGAATAAAATGTAAAGCAGAAAAATACTGTATTCAAATACCACAGGTAGGAAGCATAATTTATAATAGCAGATAATTAGCCTGCCTCAGTTTAAATATATGGCATTATTGGCTTGCGTTTCACTGCTGGAACGCATAGGCCCGCCAAAAAGAAGATATAAACCTCGCTTAGTAAACTTACCTGCCCCTTTGCTCTATCAGAGACCCGGTGGCAGGCGCCTTCCTCTTCCATTTTCAGTCCCTTCAGACCTCCGATCAGACCCGCTGGTTTGTTTCAGTGCTTCCTCATCCGGTCTGACGCGCCCAGGAAGACGGAAGGCAGATCTCCTGACTAACCACTTGGTGAAGTCAGGACTCCAGGAGACGCGCGTCACGCTTTCTCCCGGCATAGGCAGCAACGGATGCGGCCGCACACTCCAGCTTCTCCGGTAAGTTGCAGCTGCCCACTTCTTCCCTACTTGCAGCTGTAGGGCAAAAAGACTACCGGAACTCGGGGAGGAAGCAGTTTTTATACGAATTTTTAATTGGCCCTACAGTCAGCTAACCGGATGAGACTATACACACTAATGAGCCGTGAGGGGGAACACAGAGGAAAATATAAATACCTGTGCGGAATTCTTGTTTTCAGTTTTACAGCGAGATCCAGTCTGTGAAGAATACCGATGCCCGTCCACCCTCCCAGATGAGAAGAAAAGGTTCATTTGGGGTATTTTGTCTTTTTACTTTGTATGTAGTGTATGGTATTTAAAAATAAATACAGGAATTGGTTTCATAAAAAAAAATTATAAAAAATATATTGTACATACACACACACATATATATATATATATATATATATATATATATATATATATATATAAATAAGATAAATACATTAATTTTGGTTGTTTCTGTATTTGAGGGCTGGTTATAAAGTTTAATTAATTGCAAGTCATGGTGAGGTCTTGGCTGGTAGGCCAGAGCTTTGGTGGTTTGTATTTATCAGGCTGATTATGGCTCATAAATGGTTGTGTATTTATTAATTTGGTCATTTAATAAATACTGTGGACTTACCACCATCCGGCAAGCGTTGTGTCTCTTTATTTTAGTTAAATGGGGGTTATTATTGATGGGGGTTATTAGTCATAGGAATGCGGACATACAGTGTCCATGGCTTTTGGGTTTTTTTCTTGCCTCCCTCCTGGCTGAACTTGATGAACATATCTTATTTCAACCTCATCAACTCTGTTATGCAAATGTATAAATTGAAAGCGGGGCAGGTGTACAATCTAATACTAACATTAAAGGAGCAGTAAACTTTTTTTATGAAAAAATATATATTGTAGGGATTTTCCTATTGAGTAAAATAAGGGTACTCCCACTGCAGAGAGATTTATATTTCCAGAGTTATTACAGTTTAAACCCATGTTTTTTTACATTAGCAGTGCCCTCTAGTGGTCAAATTCTAATTAGATTTCCTGTTAGATTCTAATGGAGAGGAAAGTCAGAAAAGTCAGAGACACACAGTTCTCCATAGAATGTGATAGAAACTGCCTGTCACTTACTGTCAGTTAGAACTATCAGGAAGTAAACACAGTAAATTCACTTCCTGGTTATTTAAACTGCTATAATTTTTGAATAAAACATATGACAGCGATGTGAGTGACCTTGTTTTATTCAGCAGGAAAAGCTCTATAAAATATGTGTTTTCATAAAAAAAGTTTACTGCTCCTTTAAAATAAAGACCATAGACACGTATTACAAACACAAATATAGAACGGAAAAGTATGTAGAAAGTAAGAAACCACATGGGGAATTTTAAGGAAAATAATGTAAAACGAAAATGCTAATTCTTCAGTGAAGTCTTAAAATAATGTGAAAGTGCATATTCTTCAGTGAAGTATTAAAAGAAAAAGAATAACTGAAGTTGATCTATTAAGTTAATCAACCGCACCATATAAAACAATTTAAAAAATTATGTTCATCAATACTAGCACTAAATGGTTTAAAAGCCCATTTAAGATATGAATGTTTATTTGTCCTCTATGCAGCAGAATTGCACGTCTTTTAATAGGTCAACACCCCTATCAAAACTAACAAAAAAGCCCACAAATGTACAAACGCAACACAGCACAATGAGCGAAATGCGATTCACAAAAGACAGCATTTTACATACCCCAACGTTTATCCAGTCATTTTGCCCTACGGAAGCCCATGTTGTGCCAGAAAAACACCTTATTGGAGACTGTCTTCCTGCTCTGAATGCTGATCCTTCCTAAGAGCTAGGCGTGGGATGGACTGAGTAGGTAAGCCGGTTCTGTAGGTTATACAGCGTGCCTCGAAACGTTTCACTTGACTGTGCAACGTCTAAACTCGAAAGACGCCTCGTGTCAGTTTTTTTGTTGTCATATAACATGTCTTTATTACTAAGTACTGCTTGGAACCACAAAGTTTAATGTCACCGACAAGGAAGAGGAAAGAGCGTGGTGTGACTGTGGGTGTGAACTACATAAATATCGATGAACGTGCTGCTCTTCTTGAATTGAATATTCAGTCCTCTGGAACCAAAGGTAACGATCCTTTATGGACCAGAGGGGTGTGCAACGTTGCAAATTAAAGCCTTCCGTATACTGCTGGTCCGATGAAGGGTAATAGTACTATAGTGTTTCCCATTTATATTGGGGCATATAGAAAATAATAATTCAATCGAAATACTTAATCTGCATAATAATAAAGCGCCTTATCCGCATGACGCCTTTTTGGAATGTTGTCCAACGCTCTCCAACCTCACACTTCATTAATATAGTGTTTCCCATTTATATTGGGGCATATAGAAAATAATAATTCAATCGAAATACTTAATCTGCATAATAATAAAGCGCCTTATCCGCATGACGCCTTTTTGGAATGTTGTCCAACGCTCTCCAACCTCACACTTCATTAAGGAGAACGCCCAAATTAGTGTATTTTGGGCAAAGGGGTGGAAGCAAGAAAATACATCTATGATCACTGTATATTCTAACTGGCTGTCGTCTCTCATTGCTATAAAGTTCATATCTGCCTCTATGAGATTGTCAGCTCTTTAGGCCAGGATTACCTTATGCCCTTGCTTGAACACTTACGTTAAAGGGATAGTATTGCATGATATGCAAAAATATGCCAGAGTTTTTTCCCTTCTTAATAAAGTAAGGGTACTCCCACTGCTGAGAGATGTTTATTCAAACTTTATTGCAGCTCTGACCTGCAATTTTTGGGGCAATAATTATATGAGATGTATAGATTTTATAAACAGTAATTTATAGAAAGCCATAATCCTCCATTGACTGATTTTGTAGTTGGGACACTGTACATTTTGGAAGTACTGCACTCAAAAGATTTAAGTTTGAACTGCAATATTTTTTGGATAAAATATCTCCTAACAGTGGGAGTATCCATGTTTTAATCAGAAGGAAAACCCCTGCACTAAATATTTCTTTCCATAGCATGCAATTCTTTCTCCTGAAAGAGTCTCAGGAGTGGTGTAACCAGTAGAGATGAATGAAACTGCCAACATTTGTTTCCTGGATCTATAAGGATGATCTGGAAAGGATGAATTCCTACTTACCTGGGAATTCCTTTTTCTTGTTGTCCCAGGACAGCTTACATGACAAGAGAGATTTCCCCCAAGGACAGAGAATGCAAAGCAGAAAACGTCAAATAGCCCACCCCCACAAAAGTTTCCCACCCACGTACTGCATCAGTGCAATAAAAAAGACAAGAGAGAAAATATGCTGCTTTTATTTATTAGGGTGGGTAAGTGTGTGCTGGCCTGGGACCGACGAGGAAACGGAATTCCCAGGTAAGTAGATATTCATCCTTTACATGTCGTCCCATACAGCACACATAACCAGATGTAAAAAAGAGAGATAGGGGCAGGCCTCAAGAGTCCACAGCCTACAGAACACCACCCCCAAAAGAAGAATCCTCAGAGGGGAGGAGGTCCAGGAGATGTTTGCAGAAAATATGTACCCAAGTCACTGCTCTGCAGATTTGGTCCGCAGAAGTCTTTGCCAATTCTGCCTTGAAGCGAGCAATGTAGGAAAGAGTAAAGTGGATGACTGCCTCCAGGAATGAAAACAGTCCAGAGAGGTTTGTAAACAGCGTTTCACATCAAGGCCTCAGTTATATTACCAGCGCTAAAAAAAAACAGGCATGTTTTTTTAGTCAGGTTTTACTATCCTATTAACCGACTTGTGAAAACAAAATCAGCAGTAATTAAGACACACCGCCAGTCAAAAAAAAAAGCCCATAGGAAACGACTAAAAAACAACGTGCAAGTAGCATTTTATTACCCACGCTCAGTATTTGCTTCTGTTTTGTTTTATATTTTCTGTCGGTAATCCTGCGCCTCAGAGTTGAGGCATAGAAGCCACAACAACGGTTTCAAAACAATCGTTCAAACAAAAACAGTGCAGAATACAGTATATATTATAAAAATCTGACATAGATTGCCCCCTTCAACATATTAACCCCCCCATGAAATTTGATTTATAGTTCTTACTTTCACCATTTTAAGTCAACGAATATTGTTCACATTCAACATTTTAACCCCACCCCTTAAAAATTCAACTTACACTCCAATGACCTTCTTTCTCCATTTAAATTCAACAATTCTCTTCTGCTATTTTTTTCAACATGCCCTTGTTGTATTTGTATTGCATGGTTAACCCTATGAATGTCAGAGAGGTAGCAATGCATTGCAATGTGTTTACTACCCCTCTGGTACTCATAGGGTTAAAGGAAAGGTATGCAGCTGCATACCTTGCCTGTATATGTGAAATAAATGACCAGGTGACTAGTTCATTGATGAAAGCGCAGCGCTGTGCTTTCTAAGAATGACCTGGTGACAGGGTTCATTCATTGAAGCACTTGTACTGGAAGTGGCTACAGCCGCATCAGTACTAAAGGAGGCAGAAAATGCCTTTGGGGCTGCCCCATGGATCAACTATCTTTCTGGATAGATGATCCATGATAGGGGGATGTCAGGAGGGGTCCTGGGGCCTGCTCCCCCGAGGTCTGAAAGTTATCTTTTATGTATAAAAAGCACATTGTAACTGAAGCTAAAGACGCCAGGTTATCCTTAGCCGTCGTTATGGGTCTCTCCCTCCTGGATGCAGCTACAGTGGGTAGCCTGGCAGGTGAAGCAAGATGAAAGGCTGGAACTAGATAACTCCTGAACTACGTGTTGATGAATAATCCCAATTCCTAGTCGAAGTAACCCCTCCACTGGGTGCCCGTTGGTCAAGCGAGTCTTAAAAATAAGGAGTTCCTTCTGGAAACTCTGGTTCGAAACAGTCGACCAGTAACGGCCTACAGCCTGTTACATTTCTCCCCCATTTTAGTCCGCAAGCCAAGGTAGGTCCCTAGCTTGGCTGAAGGAAGAGTTGGATGGCAAGAAGCGTTATAAATCCTCCTGGCGGGATAGCCCATCCACGTCCCGGTTGTCCCTCCCTGACTGGTAGCGGATGGTGAAGTTAAAGGGCTGCAGTGCCAAGCTCCATCTGAGCAACTGTCTATTGTCCCCAGAAACACGGTTTAACCACGCTAGAGGATTATGGTCGGTGATAACAGAAAATTCCTGTCCATACAGGTAGGGTTAACATTTCTTAAGGGCCCACACAAGAGCAAGTCATTCTTTTTTGATGGCCGCATATGCCACTTCCCTGGGCAACAGGATGCTCCTCCCCTGCGCTGTTGACTCAGAACCACTCCTACTCCATAGTTGGAGGCGTCTGTGTGGAAGAGAAAAGAGCAGTTAAAATCCGGAGCGGCTAGCACAGGTACTCGTCCCAGGGTCTCTTTCAAGGCCACAAAGGCATGTTCACAGTCAGGTCTTCAAGTCACTTGTCTAGGTAGGGCTTTCTTGATCAAGTCAGTGAGGGGCTTGGACAGTAAGCTATAGTAGGGTACAAATTTCCTATAGTAACCGACTGTACCCAGGAATGCTAGGACCTGTTTCTTTGACTTCGGGGTGGGCCAGTCCAAAATGGTGGCTATCTTAGCAGGCTCAGGTCGCTGGTGCCCGCTGCCCACCCGGTGACCCAAGTATTGTACCTCTCCCATGCCTATTTGACATTTGTCAGGTCTAATAGTGAGCCCTGCTCAGTGAATCCTGCCCAGGATAGCCTCTACATGTAACTAATGATCTTCCCAGGTGTCACTGAAGATGGCTATGTCATCCAAGTAGGCGCAGGTGAACTCCTGCTTCTCTGCTAACAGACAGTCCACTAGCCTCTGAAAGGTGGCCGGGCGTTCTTCATCCCAAATGGCATGACCTTAAATTGGTACAGGCCATAAGGGGTGATGAAGGCTGATTTTTAGACCGACTCAGAGTCCAGAGGTATCTGCCAGTACCCCCCGACTAGGGTCGAGGGTGGAGGCAACGCCTGCTCCAGCGAGTCAGTCCAGCAGCTCATCTACCCGGGGCATGGGAATAGGCATCAGTGATAGTCAGGTCGCTGAGCCTCTGTTTATTGACACAGAAGCGAGTGGTGCTATTTTTTTTGGGAACCAATACTACCGGAGAAGCCCAAGCACTTACATATTTCTCAGTGACTCCCAGTGCCAACATGTTCTGGATTTCTTTCTGCATCTCTTTTTTACGGCCTTCGGAACCCGGTAGGTGGGTAACCGGAGAGCCGCCTGTCCTGGGGTCTCCACCTTGTGATGCGTGAGGGAAGTGAGACCTGGCAGGGGTGAGAATAATGTGGGCCACTTTGCGATGATCTCCTGTATTTGGGCCTGTTAGGTGGCATTTAAATGAGAACTTAACATGAGTGGGTGTACAAATTCTGGGTTGTGGGTGTCAGCTAGTAGGTCAGGGATATCCTGTTCCTTCTGGTCCTTGCCGGCGAGGGTGCAAATGGCCAGGGCTTCTTCCTGCCTAGGGTGGTAGGCTTTTAGGGAATTGACATGGCAGGTCCATCGGTCCTGCTGCCTAGCCCCCGGGCGATGACGTAGGTTGTCTATCACTTGGTAGGGGGCCCTCTTAAGCTGTCTGTAATTTGTTATTTTTAACGGGCCGCAGTGCTACGACCTGCTGGCTGGGAGTAAATGCCTTGTTTTTAGCCTGCCTGTCTTAGTACTGCTTCTGGTAGATCTGAGCTGTCTGACGATGCTGCCGGGCAAACCCCATGAGGGTTTCTAACTTCTGTCTTAGATCCATGACGTACGTGACCGCTGGGATTTCCACAGACTCAATTTGCCCTCCCAATACTCCCGGAGGAGGTTCAGGGGTCCCCGGACCCTCCGCCCGAACAAAAGCTCAAAGGGGGAGAAGCCCGTGGATTCCTGAGGCACCTTGCGGTAGGCGAACAAGAGATGGGGCAATTATTTTTCCGAGTCTCGCTGTGAGTCCGTGAAAGCCTGTAGCATCTGCTTCAGGGTTCCGTTGAACCGTTCACAGAGGCTATTGGTCTGGGGGTGGTACGTGCTGGTGTGCAGCGGTTTAACGCCGCACACTTCCCATAACTGCTGTAGCAGTTCGGAGGTAAATTGGGTGCCTTGGTCGGGCAGTATTTCTTGCGGGAAACCTACTCGGGTGAACACTTTGACCAGGGCATTGCCTACAGTTTCGGCTGTAATGTTAGCTAGGACCACTGCCTCGGAATACCGAGTGGCAAAATCTACTATAGTGTGTGCCGTTTCCCAATCCGGCTGGGCTGGGCCAAGGGGCCTATAATGTCCATGGAAACTCGCTGAAAGGATTCCCCGATTATAGGTAAGGGAACCGGTGGTCGGTCTCCTCTTTTCCCAACCCACTGATAGGTATCGCAGGTCCGGCAAAAGTGTCGGACGTCCCTGGATAAGCGAGGCCAGAAAAATGCTTGAGTCAATCGGTACTCTGTGCAGCGGACTCCCAAGTGACTAGCAAGGAGAATCTAATGAGCTAGTCATAGAAGGGCAGCACTATGTTGGGAGGGCACTAGAAGCTGTGAGCGTGTAACCCGAATTTGCCCCTGGCAGCTAGAATGAGTCCTCCTATACAGTAGGCCGTTGTCCCAGATGAACTGTTCACCTTAGTGGCCCAGTCTCCTCTGTATCAGCCTGTCTTCTATATCCCTGTAATGTAGTATCCATCCGTAAGGCAGTGTGGAATTCGTCAGGGGGGGAGTCAGGTGATGGGAGGGTCGGTACTAGCAGGTTTGGGAAGGTTGTCTGAGTTGCTTACCCTTTTTTGTCTAGCCGTCACCCTGGTAAGAACCTGGCAATCCTCTGGACTGTCTTCAGGAGCAAACCAGCTTTGCAGGTATCCCAGGTCGTTGCCCAGCAAGACGTCTGCTGGTAATCCAGGCCTAACTTCTACAGTCCTGGATGCCTGATTGGTTCCCCATTCCAGATGGATTTTGGCCATAGGAAGTTGGTAAGTCTGACTACCAGCTACCTGTACTTCCACCACTTGTTCTACTCGGGAGCAGGGGGCCAAGCATCGAGATTGAACCAGAGTAAGGGTGGCTCCTGTGTCCCACAGTCCCTTGGCTGGATATCCGTTTAAATGGACAGTCTGAAAATGGTGCTGCCAGTTATTGGAGCCGGGTCCATGTGCCAGGGAAACCTCTTGGTACAACCCCCAATCGCTGGGTTCCTCAGTCGCAACAGCCACCTCCAGGGGAGCAGCCCAGCTGTCTTCTTCCAAAAATCTGGTGGGCTGGTATCCTCTGGGCCCTTCTTTGGCCACGCAATGAGCCTGCCGGACTGGAGGTCGCTGAGATGGGCCCGTGGCTCCAAAACATGGGGGTCTGTTGCAATTGGCTGGTCCCAGCCGGGCATTGGGTCCGTATCTTTGAATGTGTCCTCGCTGGTGACATTGCTGATGCTCCGGACCCAAGTTCCCAAATTGCTGTGGTGGTGAACAGGGCTTTGGGATGGTCCCTGACTCCAGTCTGGAGGAGGCGAAAGGGATTGGTGGAGCCAGCTCTGGCAGTCCCCCTGCAGGGTGAGAGGGAACAGCCAGGCCAGGTGAAGATGCGGTGCCCATTTTCCGGGTATCATTATATTTTTCGGCCAGCTGGGCAGCCGCAGTGAGTGTGGGAGGTTCCTGATCCCTCACCCAGTCTCTTATAGGACCCTTGAGGTTGAGGTAAAAACGTTCCAGTAGGATCTGCTGGCAATAGTCCTCAATGGTTTGGGCTTGGCAGCTCTGCCTCCAATTTTTAAAAGCCCTTTCAAATACATAGGCCCATTCCACATGTGTGTCATGATCTTGCCACTTACTATCCCAGAATTTCCCGAGATAAATCTCAAGGGTTATTGCATATCTTTGTAACAGACGCCTTCTAACCTCAATGTAATTAGGATTGTCTGGTTCCGGAATAGCTTGGAAAGCTTCTGCTGCTCTCCCTGTTAGTTTGCCAACCAAAATAGCAACCCAGTCCCGGGGGGTCAATGAGAAGCAGTGTGCATTGTTTTTAAAATAACTGCAAGAAGCTGTCTGTCTCCATTTTGGTCATCAAAGTGGGCAAAGGCCTGCTGTGAAAACTGCCATCCCAATCCCTCCTTGTCTGACCTTGTGTCACTAGCAGGGATAGGAGCGGGGTTTTGTGACTGTGTTAGTTCAGCCATGTATTCCGCTTCTGCGACACCCAGGATCCGATCCACAACATCCTGGGATGGATGGGGACCTTAAAGTTGCAGACGACTTCTTGCTTTCCTGGTGACCGGGTCCTTGTCCCACTCCGGCCACTGCACAGGTTCCAGGTGCTCAGAGTGGCTGGAGCACGGACTCGGACTGCTATCTGTCGGAAGATCTGTATTCTGTGCTAGATGTTCCATCTCATCATCTTCCTTTTTTAGTCCCATGGCGCTGCGCCCTTGTAGAGCCACCAAATCCTGCAGTGTGGCCAGGGGCAGTCGTTCGTAATGCTCCGACATGTTTTACCAGCTAGGTATCTGATCCCCTCAAATTCGCAGCAAGAGAGAGGATCCCACAGCTCGCCACCAGTATAACGGAAGCCTAAGTCCTTGAGCTGAATTAGACCGTTGTTCTGGGTCTCTCCCTCCTGGCTGCAGCTACAAGTGGGTAGGAGGACTGGTGAAGCAAGATGAAAGAATGGAACTCCTAATGCGCTGGAAACAGTCGCTGGCAAAAGGCTGGAACTTGCACTGGAAAGCTGGATACGTCAATTTAGACCACTGGAACATCAGCTGTCTACCATTCTATGTTAAAAATTATTGGCATGGTTAATACTGTAATACATGCTGGACCCCTGTTTGCATTGTGGGCCTACAATATTACCCTGAAGGGGTTAAACTGTTGGACATCTGCAAAACCAGCCAAATGGTAGATGGGTCACCCCCTCTGGTCCAGAGTTGATTAAGGTTGCACTTGACTAATCTCGTCACCTCTGATGTCTTGTGTGTGATGGGATTAGTCTAGGTTCCTGATTGCCTTTACCACTTGTTTCTAGTGTTCTGTTTTGATTTGATCAATCATACTGTAGTGTCCCATTGTCTTGTGTTTACACTCTGTTGTTCTATTGTCTGGCCCAGTGTTTACAGTAAACATCACAATTGTTTACCATAGTCCTTTTGTATAGTTAAGTTAATCATGTCCACAATATGTCACTGCCCTTTGTGTTGTCTGTCTTGTAACATATCCTGATGTTGTTAAACGTGTATAAAAAAAAAAAACAGAGATTGTTCAATAAAGGTAGTTAGTCGTTTGGGAGTACAGTGTCCTTATTCTGAATGGTTTAAAGGAACCCCTCTGTCCCCCCATTCAGGTAGCATTCTGAATGGTTTATAGGGCCCCTTTGCTCCCCATTCAGGCAGCTGATGTTCCAGTGGTCTAAATTGATGTATCCAGCTTTCCAGCATGTGTTCCAGCCTTTTGCCAGCGACTGTTTCCAGAGCTTCAGGCGTTCCAGTCTTTCATCTTGCTTCACCGGCCAGGCTACCCACTTGTAACTGCATCCAGGAGGGAGAGACCCAGAATGACGGTCTAAGTCAGCCCAAGGACTTAGGTTAAATGTGTGTAACGGAAGCCTATGTTAAACATAGGATATATGCAGTTTATTTAAAAACTTGCCCCATTGGATCACCTATCCTACTGGAAGCGGCTTATACAGCCACACCAATACTAAAGAAGGCAGAAAATGCCTTCGGGGTCGCCCCATGGATCATCTATCTTTTTGGATAAATGACCCATGTTAGGGGAGTGTCAGGATGGGTCCTGGTGAACCCCTCAAGTTCTGAATTATATTTTTTAAATATATACAATACTATATATTTTAAGAAAGCCCATATAACATATGAGACACATATGTTATATGGGCTTTATTAAATATGCTGGAAATTGTCGCTTGCATTGATCACCTATCCTACTGGATAGGTGATCAATGCTAGGAGGGTGTCAAGAGGGGTCCTGATAACCCCCCTTGAGGTCTGAACTATTTATTATAAATTGTATTAAAATATAATAAAAAAAAAAATATGTATTTCACATATACAGGCAAAGTATGCAGACGCATACCTTGCCTATTAACCCTATGACTGCCAGAGGGGTAGTAAACACACCAATGTGTTGCTTCCTCTCTGGTACCCATAGGGTTAATCATATAATACAAATACTATGAGGACATGTAGAAAAAAATAGAAGAAGAACAACGTCAAATTTAAATGGAGAAAGAAGGTCATTGGAGCACTGTAAGTCAAATTTTAAAGGGGGAGGTTAAAATGTCAAATGTGAACAATGTTTGTTGAATTAAAATGATATAAGTAAGCACTATAATTAGAATTTCAAAGGGGGGTTTAATATGTCGAAGAGGGCACTCTGTCGGATTTTGATACTGTGGGGAACACATCTAACCCTAAACTTGATCTTTCTGTCGTGAAACTTACGCCTATTTCCTTGACTTTGATATTTTACGCATTTTTTTGTAGGCGGTAGTTGAATAAAAGCAGACAATGCCAATTTTGTTAATTCGTGGAAATGTGTTGTGTACGCCAGTTTTGTTTTACCGTGGTTCTGCAGTAGAATACCGGAGGAACACATTTGTAAAATGCACATTGCTTGTTTTTAATGTAACGCCGGTTTTAGTGCAGGTAAGAATCGAGCCACTAGTGTGTGAAGATGTTCTTTCTCAATACTGGAACCTGGAAGATTTTTTTGTTTGTTTTTGTTAGTGGTATCAAAGGGAAAAAGTTTCTAACTCATCTGAATATGGCCAATTTCCTATCATGAATCTTCCATTCATACGAAATTAAAGAGTAACGTTCTCACTGCATCCCAAGCACCGCTCTCCAAACCCAGTCATCGATCCACCATTCATGTGAGTGTGTCTTCAGAACAGTCTCTCTCTTTAATCACTCCCAAGTTGGTTACAGTGTAGCACACCAGCACAGCTTCATTCAGCGTCTCTCAACTTGAGACAATGTGTCCGGGATCAATAAGGTGGCAAATAATATTTGCTTAAGACCTCCTTCCTTCTCTAATCAGCCATGGCACAGAGCATATAGGGTTAACACCTATGCGTTTCAACCATGATTCCTGGGCTTTTCCAAGGTGACCACCATACAATTCTCAAGCTATTTAAATATACCTTAAATCTGGTCCCAAGGAATTGCAAGACTTCAAGCCAATTATCACTTTACCTAGAGAACAACCACCACTCAATATCTAAGATTTAATATTACCTCAAACTCTAATACCCTGTATCAAGTTAATTTTCCCCCTCTCATTCAAGCCTTAAAACAAGATCTCCATCACTGGAAGGACTTCAATGTTTCTTGGCTAGGCCAAATCAGAACTGTAAAAAATGCACTCTTTTACAGTTACTCTACCACATCAAACTCTTCCCATTTGTTTCCGTCCGGAGTCCCTCTCAAAATTCCAAAGTTACTTCATTAACTTTATTTGGCAAGGTAAAAAAACCCAGAGTTGCCAGGCAAATGCTGACCTTTCCTAAAATCAGAGGTGGTTTGGCAGTTCCAGACTTTTATAGATACTATCTAGCTTCTCACCTCAGGCAGGTCCTTTATTGGTTTTCTCTTCTAGGTCACAGCAGATGAGTTGATTAAACATTGCTCCCCATTTTTACCTCTCCCACATATGATCTGGTGTCCAAAACAAGATGTTTGCCTTGCTACCAACTATAAAATTTTAACTTGATATTACAGAAGCAGCAGCTAGAATCATCACATAGCTTCTGTTCTCCCGGTCTCTTCTCACTCCTCTAATTGATAATCCTCAGTTTTCCTAGGATGATCTCAGTTGCTCTTTTAGTTGGTGGATGGTGGAGGGACTTCAAACAATTCCAGATATTATGGATAAAGATCTTTTTCCTCCAGGATATATGCTCTCATTCTTCCTTCCTCAATGCCATTGAAACGCAAATACTGTCACGGTAATCGGGCAAATAATGACAGACTCCATATAAAATGTAACCACCTTTATCGAAAATGCAGCAAGGTAGATAATAACCCGCACAATCCCAGACCCAGACAAGCTCAGCCCCAGGTTCCACAGGGAGCTGCACACTGTGCTGTGCACTGTACTGCGAAAGGACCTCAGAGAGAGGCTCGAGAACACCAGAGTGAGAGAGAGCGTAGGACTCCTCTAGGTCTCGAGGTAGTAGGCAATGGGGAGTGAGTAGTCAGTCACAGCCACGGGTCAGGCACACCGGAACTACACAGGCACAGGTCGTGGCCAGAGCCACTGACCTGACAAACGGAGACTACACGGAGCAGTAGAGAACAAAACCAGAGGAAATACCCAAAATAAAGAACAAACAAATAGGGGGTGCCAGTGGTGCTTATATCAGACAAATAATGTTATAGAATGTAACAAAGCAAATATATTGTGCTCACATTTACAAATAGCTATGTAAACACTTATGTATAAACATAGCAAATAAGGCAGACAGGGGTATCTTACCGCCCCTGCACGTATATATTTGGTCCTGTCCTTCCACTATCTCTCTCTCCCAAGTCTCCAGAGGTCCTAGCAATTGATAGGAATAAACTGCAGCCACTCCAGCAAGTATATACCAAAAAAATATCAATGTATTAAAAACTAATACAAGTTTAAAATCACCATTTACTAAAAAACCCATTTTGCAGCAACTTCAGTGCTGTTTCATCAGTAATGTAGGTAATAAAAAAGCAGACACCCATGGTAGCGGCTATTTAAAACCATCTGCGTCTCACTGATTGGACCTGTGGTCCGGCTCTATCCAAGCGGAACTTCCTCTCAATACTAAAAAATGTTTAAAATTAACCTGTATGGCTGCTTCTTTTGTTTTCTTCTTTTTTTTCCTTTTTCTTTTTCTTCCTTTTCTAAAGCCAGAGGAAACGCATCGGAACCCACAATTGGGTAGAGGCCGGAGCCAAAGGGTAGGTGCACTGAGGACACGGAGCCAGATAGTGGCCAGAGCCAATAGGAAGTACACCGGAGATTACACCGAGTAAGACCGACACCGGGGACTACACGGAGTGAGTCAGAGACCAAGGGAGGCACACCGGGGCACACTGAGTGAACCCACAGACAGACCCAGGGATCAGAACTGGTGCGGGTAGTATACAAGCCAGGGTCATACACGGAGTGAATCCTCAGACAGAACCAATGGTCAGCAAGGTAGCGGGTAGTCAGACAAGCCGGGGTCATACACGGACCAAATCCTCAGACCGAAACAGAGGTCAGCATGGTAGCGGGTAGTCAGACAAGCCGGGTTCATACACGGAGCGAATACTCAGACAGGCATGGATCACAACGGAGCAAGCAGATAATGTCAGAAACACCACGTAAGGGCAATGGCTCCCAGGCATAAGAAGGTATATAAAGGAGGAGAAGAAGGTGGAACCCAATTAGGGAAAATAGCATAGGCCCATAAACAGGAGTCCAGGACAGTGCCTGTTCATGCCGAGTAAAGACAAAGCAGCCGCCACATGCCACCTGACACACACCACCAGGGAAGGCAGCACAGGCTCACACCAACGTGGGAGACTGTGATAGTATCCCCCCCCCAACAAACTCTTCTCCAAGGAAGAGGATCAGCGCTAGCAGCGGTGCAGGTGTGGAATGCACGGAGAAGGGCTGGTACATGCAGATCTCTTTTGGTGACCCAGGAACGCTCCTCAGGCCCATACCCTTTCCAATGCACCAGATATTGTACCTGACATCTGACCCTATGAGTGTCCAGGATACTCTGTACCTCATACTCCTCATGGCCCCCTACTTGAACAGGTCTGGGATGGACCGGAGCCGTAGTATAACTGGTACAAACCAGTAGCTTGAGGAGCGACCCATGAAGTGCATTGGAAGTGCGCATGCTAGCGGGAAGCTCGAGGGAATACGTCACAGGGTTAATCTTGAGGAGAACCCGAAAGGGACCCACAAGTCGGGGAGCCAGTTTTTACAAGGCACCTGGAGATGGAGATTGTGTGAGGACAGCCATACGCTCTCCCCCACCTGGAACACTGGAGCTGGTAATCGCCTACAGTCTTCTTGTATCTTATAGCGCATCGTGGAAGGCTGCAGGGATCTCTGAACCCGTACCCATATGGAGCGGAGCACCCTCAAGTGCTCCTCCAGAGCAGGAATGTTCTGCGCCTTGAAGTTCTCAGGCAGGAGAGAAGGTTAGAACCCATAATCAGAAAGGGACAGTTCCGAGAGGAGGAATTAACTGAACTGTTTCTGGCCAGCTCCACCCACGGTACCAAATGGGTGAAACAATGAAACAATAGAGAAACTATTCCAGCACCTGATTAGACCTCTCAGCAGCACCATTCGACTGTGGGTGGTAAGCTAAGGAGAACGAGAGCTGGATGCCCATCTGACCAGAAAAAGCTCTCCAGAAATGTGATACAAACTGGCTCCCATGTTCCGAGACCACCACTTTGGGTATACCATGGAGACGAACCACCTCCTTCACAAAGATACTTGGAAGAGGGGGTCCCTTAAGCGGCACAAGAAATGAGCCATCTTTGAAAATCTGTCCATGATCATAAGAATGACCGTGTAACCCTCAGAGACAGGCAACTCGACCATAAAGTCAATTGAAAAGTGAGACCATGGACAGTCCCCGTTCGGGATGGGCTGCAGGAGGCCGACCGGCAGGTGATGAGGAGTCTTAGTCCACACACAAGTGGAACATGCTGCAACTAGTGCGGAACAGTCTGCCCTTAGGCTGGGCCACCAAAAGAGTCTGGACAGCGACCATATCAGTTGATCTCTGCCAACATGTCCTGCAGCTTTTGAGGAAAGATGTCTCCAGAAGTCTGGTACAGAGGAATTAGGGCACAAAACATCTCCCATTAGGTCTCTCCGCCACGGCAGAAGCCTGAGCAGCCAAAATCTCCTCGCCCAATGGAGATGTAATAATGCGGTCGGGAGAAATAACAGGCACTGGAGAAGACTCCTCCTGGGACTCGGGCCTAAATTGTCGAGAGAGAGCATCTGCTCTAATATTTTTGGTACCAGGAAGGTAGGAAACCACAAAATTAAACCTTGAAAGGAAGAGGGCCCATCAAGCCTGACGTGAAGACAGCCTCTTAGCCTCTGATAAATCTGTGAGGTTTTTGTGGTCAGTGAGTATCAGGATCGGAACAATCATGCCATCTAGCAGATAATGCCATTCTTTCAAGGCCAAGATGATGGCGAGTAATTCACGATCACCCACATCATATAAACTCTCAACCTTCGACAGTTTCTTAGAGAAAAAGCTGCATGGCAGCAATGGTTTCCCAGGGCCTGCGAGCTGGGACAGCAAAGCGCCTTCACCAGACTCCGAGGCATCCACCTCCAGTGTAAATGGCAGGGTGGGGTTCGGGTGGGACAATATTGGGGCCTTCGCAAAGGTGGACTTCAAGTCTTCAAAAGCCTAAAGCGCTTCAGGTGCCCAGTCTGAAGGATTAGCGCCCTTCTGAGTCATGTCATTGAGTGATTTCATGACTGAGGAAAACTTTCATATAAACTTCCTGTAATAATTAGTTAAGCCCAGGAACCTCTGTATGGATCTTAGCCCCACAGGAAGCGGCTACTGCAAGAGAGCAGACAGTTTTTGCGGATCCATGGTTAGGCCAGTGGATGAAATCAGGTATCCCAAGAAGGTCACCTGGGATTTGTGGAATTCACACTTCTCTAATTTGCAGATCAACTTGTTCTCTCTTAGCAGTTGTAGAACCTGGGCTACATCTGCTCTATGTGCCTCCAAGGTAGGAGAATGGATGAGTATATCGTCCAAATATTCTATAACACAGCTCTGAAGTAGGTCTCTTAAAACGTCATTAATGAACTCCTGGAAGACAGTGGGAGCGTTGCACAATCTGAAAGGCATTACCAAATACTCATAGTGCCCGCTCCGAGTGTTAAACGCTGTCTTCCATTCATTGCCCTCTCTTATTGGTACCAAGTTGTATGCGGCCCTCAAGTCAAGTTTCGTGAAAATTGTTGAGCCTTTGATACGATCAAATAGTTCCGTGATCATTGGGATAGGATAAGTGTTCTATACCATTAGTTTAGTTTATTTAGGCCCCTGAAATCAGTACATGGTCTGAGCTCCCCATCTTTTTTCTTAATGAAAAAGAAGCCTGCACCCGCAGGGGAGGAAGACTTAGGAAAAATTCCCCTGGCTAGGGCTTCCTCCACATAGTCCTCCATGGCCTTGTTCTCCTCCATCGACATGGTATAAACTCATCCCCTAGGAGGTATGGCCCCTGGTACCAGATCAACAGTACAATCGTAGGGCCTGTGTGGCGGCAATGTACTGGCCTCTACCTTATTAAATACCTCTTTGTAGGCCTGATACTCAGCAGGTAACAAGGTAGAGGTACACAATATTCTATTAGGCTGCTGGAGGCAAGACCTCGCACATAGAGATGACCACAACAGGTTGTCACAGGTTTACCAATCAATTCTAGGTTTGTGAGTCTGCAGCCAGGGAATGTATCACCTGGAACAGTTGTGTCTCTACATGGAGTGCCCCTACCCTTAGAGACAAGGGGTGAGTCTCATGAGTAACATATGCCGGCTGTAAGGGTCTGCCGTCAATAGCCTCAATGGCCAAAAGAGTGGAGTAAGGCAACAATAGAATAGCGTTTGGCGTTGAAGTCTGCATCAATTAAAAACCCTGCGGCCCAGGAGTCCAGTAGTGCCGGAGCCACCACAAAGACTCGGCTCAAGATAGTACGACTTCAAAAATAGACTTGTCCATTACTCTGTCTGGGAACTGTGAAAATCCACCCAGGATCTGTCCCCTACTTGACCCTAGGTGCCGGTATTTCCCGGCCAAATAGGGCAAGCACGCAACACATGGCCAGGTTCCCCACAGTATAAGCAAAGGCCCCTCCTCCTGCACCGAGCCCTCTCCTCCTCAGAAAGGTGTGTGAAGCCTAGCTGCATAGGTTACCCCCTGGCAGGGTCAGAATTAGGAGGTGAGGGAGGACAGGGTGGGCATGAGAAACTAGATGCCAAACGAGGTAAATTTTTATGCTCTTGCTCTTTGAATGAAAGCCTCTCACGGATTCTCTTATCCAACAGGATGGTAACCGAGATAAACTCCAGATCACCAGGCAGTTCCCGGGCTGCCTTCTCGTCCCAAGCCCTGGGAGAATGCGGCAACTAGTGAGAAAATTGAACCTTTTCTTAAAAGTATGTGCAAGACCTTAGGCTTATTGGTGGAAACTAAGCAACAGGGGATATTGGAATTAGCCTTCCTGGGTAAGAATAAAGAAACTCCAGTCTTTCATCTGACCTAGTAAAAGCAGAATGGAAGAAGGGGGGATAAAAGAGTATCAGAATCAAGAAGATTTCATAAGATGTACCCCTTTAAGGAGGAATACTCTTCAGTCTGGACAACACCTCCCAGAGTGGATGCTCCTATTGCCCAGTTGACCAAGAAGACCACTCTCCCCATGAAGGATGGTTCTTCATTAAGAGACACCATGGACAGGAGATTAAAAGGCACCCTAAAGAAACAATTCACCATTCTGGGATAGAACATAAAAACAGCAACAACCTTGGCATGCGTCTCAAGAATGATCAGAATTTGGCTGTCTGAACTTGAAGAAAAAATTGAATCCTCAGTATCCAGAGCATAATTAATGAAAAGAGGTGGCCTTTATAAAAGAAGCGATTGGATACTCATGTGACGCATCCTGCAATATGATCAGACTAGCAGCCAGATCTTCCTCCCTCTCCATCACATCTAGAAGAGCTCTTTGGCTGAGATCATGGAGAGCTGATCCTTCCTCAAAAAAATAAATTAGTTTCTCTTCCATTTTCAGGATCCACTCTATTTGGGGACCAGTTAGAAAAAATTATTAAGAAAGTCACTGGTGGCAAAAGCTTTTTCCTCTCACAGGACAGAAAGGGACAAGCATCCCCATCAAGAACATCCTACAGGAACTGTAGGTCCTTTAGTGAGACAAGACGTTTCCAATCCTCAAGGCCATATGAACAGAGAAAGAACTTTGGTCAGTCCTCAAAGGGTTCATTCAGAAGATCTAGACCCAAGAGAAAACAGTTCAAGAAAGAAGCCTCATGAGGGGCAGCGGACCCTGCCTCTAATTCCGGTTGGCGGTCGCCTGGGAAAATTCCTACAAGCCTGGAGGAACTTAGCCACTTCAGACCAGTGGGTGATTCAATTTTAAATGATCGCTTATTTTATGAAATCCTGCCCACTAACCCTACCTCCAAGTTCCATGAGGAATACTATGCACTCATAACCAAGGCACATGGGAGAACAAGGGAGAATTCCAATTTCTGAATATTCAACATCCTGTAATACCCATTTTCTACCATCTCCCAAAGATCCATAAAAATCTGACCAATCCTCCTGGACGCCCTATTATTTCTGGTATCAACTCTATTACGAGTAATCTCTCTCAATATATAGACAACTTTCTACAACCATATGTACAAAAGCTTCGTTCATATACACAAGATTCCACAGATATATTACGAAAATTGGACTCTCTCATATGGTCACAGGAATTCATTTGGGTTAGCTGTGATGTCACTTCACTCTATACTATTATTGAACATCATGAAGGGATTCAAGCAGTAGAAAAAACTCTTATGAAGGATAAAGAACTAAGAAGGGAGCAAATTCAATTTATTCTTGACAGCATCACATTCATACTGCAACACAACTATTTTATGTTCAATAATACATTCTACCGTCAAATACGTGGTACAGAGATGGGTACACGCTTCGCCCCTTCATATGCAAACCTTTTTTTGGGAATATGGGAGGATACCCACATCTGGAAAAATCACCAACAAGACTTAGCATTCTATGCAAGATATATAGATGATCTTCTACTAGTCTGGAAAAGCGGAGAAGCAAGCCTCAATGACTTCCTATCATCGATTAATCAAAACCATCTGGGTCTTCATTTTACATACACGATAAGTAGAACTTCTGTGGTATTTTTAGATTTAGAAATAAACAGCGGTACAGATGGAAATATTCAGACCAGAACCCATTACAAACCAGTGGATGTGAATGGGTATATTGAAGCTAGCAGTGGCCACCATCCAAACTGGCTTAAGAGTGTTCCCTATAGTCAGTTTTTAAGAATAAGAAGGAATTATACCAGTGATAAGGATTTTGAGGTCCAAGCAGCCATTTTGGAAAAGAGATTTTTGGAAAAAGGCTATAAGAACCAAATCATAGACCCAGCCTTGGAAAAGACCAGAAATACATCACGTGGGAAACTCCTTGAGAAAAAGAAGAAAGTATCTAAGGAAGCCAAGAAAGAGAAAATACCAGATATACCCTTTAATAGCAAATACTCCTCTGCTTCAGGACAAGTAGAAAAAATCATTAGAAGAAATTGGAGAATATTGGAGGGAGATAAGGCTCTAAGGAAGATCCTACCAAAAAAACCCAGATTTATATATAGAAAGGCGGCAGACTTAAAAAGTAAATTGGCACCCTCCTTCATGAAACCTAGGAAACAAATTCTGAAGGATCAAGTTACAGCACTATGTGGAAAGGGTACTTTTAAATGTGGACATCGACAATGTATTACTTGTCAATTCATTAAGACCAAAACCAACTCTTTCACCTCATATGTCACTAAAGAAAGCTTCCAAACAAAACAGTTTATTAACTGTAATACCAACTATGTAGTGTATCTACTGGAATGCGCATGTGGGATGCAATATGTGGGGCGGACTATCAGACCACTTAAGAAGCGTTTCCTGGAACATCGTAATAATATTATAAAAAATAACAGGAAACACTCAGTATCCAAACATTGTAACGATTGTGCCCACTTCAAGAGTATAGCAGATATCAAAGTTTTGGGCATAGAACATGTGGATTCAACTAAGAGAGGAGGTGACAGATTTAAACTATTGGCCAAAAGAGAGAGCTATTGGATATTTAAGCTACACGCATTACAACCAGAAGGGATCAATGAGGAGTTGGACCTATGGTGTCTGTGATCTAATTTAAGACTCTCAATGGATTATGCTAACACCAATTTGTAGTTATCCATAGGTGAGTCATCTACTTCATAAGAATTATGTCATTTGTGTGTGGCTATATGGTGCCCTTGATTCATTCTGAAGACTTCCATCAGAAGGACGCAAATATATATATATTATATATTTTTTATATCTTGTCCCCTAACGGGGACCGCCCAACCTATTATTATGATATTTTGGGTGTATGGCATTAATGCCCCTTTTCTCCCCTGGATCCCTCAGTAATGTAATGTACCTGGCCGAGGTACAACCCCCTATTTGATTAATCAAAGTGATTCCCTTGTTATATTGAGATATGGAATCATAGGGCACAGTATAACATCACATTAATTTTATAGAGCTCTATTGTGTGCGTGTTTCTGGTTGATATTACAACCCTTCCCTCCTCTTTTGTGTCAAATCTGCTGTATATTTTGCACATTATAATGTAATCCTCATACATCTATAGAGTATGATGATGTGGTTTGGTACCAATATTAAGGAATCATTTTTTTAGAAATTTATACATTCATTGAATAGTTATAGGTACCATAATTAAATCTTAGACGCTCGCCCACTATTTCACATTGTTGGTATATTGTGGGTTGGCGTCTTATGTGACTCTCTATAACGCTGTATGGGAGAGTTACGCTCCCATTAACTTTTACTATATGTGATATGCGACCAATTATTCACAAATATTTCTCTGTAGCACTGACGATGGAGGGACCAGCTCAATTCCAGCTCTCCCACTCATTGCACAGTATACAATTTACAGCACTTGTGACTACTATTTTATCATTGTCATACATTAGTCTAGCTGTACGTCTCACGATGCTTGTGTCCAGAGGGATCGGGGAAATTCCGGTTCTCCCTCACATCGCACAGCAGATAAATACCTAATATTGATCTTTCTTACCTCTAATTCCTCACATTTTCTATTAATCTGTCTTTGTGATTTTATATTAAGACTTAGATAGTAACTCTCTGTCTACTTTATAAAGCTTTCTATCTCTTTGCGCATTATATAATTATAACATAATAGGATCTACCTATGACTGAATGGCATGGTGTATATTTGCAATAATACTTTGTATATACATTTTTTTAATCTCTGTAACATCTTGAACAATTGTAACATTTTAAACTTTCACTTTGAGTCTTTTTTTAAAAAAAAAAAAAAAAAAAAAAAAAGGATGATTTGGTTGTTGATTGGCCAATTAAGATTTAAAAGCCATCACCCTGCATTTTTCGCGGCTTAGAACTATCGATATTTCCGAATTTTCCTGAGGAAGGGGCCACGAGCCCAGAAACGCGTTGAACAAATTATAGGATTTATCTACTAAAGAGTATACAGTCTCTTTATGAGAGGACATTCCAAGAGAACCAAAACTTGTAATTGATCAAGCACAATATGGCCGCACAGTAAAGGACTCGAGCTTCACTAGTGGATACTGGAGAGGAACGGGTGCCTGGAACCAAGAGCGGAGTTTAGTGCAGAGATCGTTGGTTGTTTGATGTGCCTGTACCTACGGGGAATCTGGTGAGCAGACTATTTTACTCATGGGGTGTTATACCCCATGTATGAGGATCGAATAAGAAGTTGCTTGTTTTAGTTATATACATTACCCTCATATAGTCTTAGTCTGCTATATACCATGTAGAGCCTCTATGGACATGCACTCTATTCCTCTATAATTGAGCTGTATGATCTTATATTGATTTTATATTACTTCATGTAACCATTTTTTGGTGCAGCCAATTCTTTGTTTTTTATACATTAAAATAAATATTTAATTATCTCATTCTATTTATACATTGTATTTTAGCTTTTGTATACATTCAATTTTTATTTATTTATTTATTCACCAACATACTACACTTAGACCACTGGTGCGCTGTCTTCTGTTTCTGTTCTCTTTTTCAATTATTAGAGGCAGGATGTCCCTTAGAATTCGACCACGTTCCTCAAAGAAATGTATTCAAAATTCCAAAGGATCCTGTAAGAACCAGGGAATTAAAGAAGTCAATCTGGAACCTTGCCCTCAACAGAGTGATATGACCAGTGCCACTAAAAAAGAAGGATGGCTTCTATTCAGTGATATTTACAGTCCCCAAAACAACAGGAGGCATCAGAACAATCCTAGATTTGAAATCTCTGAATCGGACCATAAAACCAAAGCACTTCAAAATGAGACAGTTTCATCAGTAATCCAGACTGTCCATCCGGCAACTTTCCTCACAACAGTGGATCTTGAAGATGCATACTACCACATCAAGATAGCTCCATGTCATCGCAGATTCCTGAGGTTCTGCTTCATGGAACAACTTTGGCAATTCAGAGTGCTGCCATCTGGGCAGTCCTCAGCCCTGAGGGTCTTTTCAAAAGTACTTGCAGCCACTCTAGAGCTCCTCATTGTGTCAGAATCAAAGACCAAGTCAGAATACAATACTCTAACAACCTTACATCATCTGCAGGAGTTGGGATGGTTGTTGAATTATCGTTAAAGCCAGTTGCAGCCCTCTCATCATCTAGACTTCCTGGGCATGACCTTCGACACCAGCAAGAACACAGTAACACTTTCCTCCTCAAGAAGGAAGGGGATAATCAGCAGAGTCAAGAGGTTCAGAAGACACCAGACCCACATAGTCCACGAATATATGAAGATGTTAGGAATAATGAACTCCTCCATTCACATAGTACTATGGGCCAGGATTCACACAAGACCTCTTCAAAACCTATTTGCAGCCCATTGGAACAGAAATCCAGCCAACACCTCTCAGAGGATTCACCTTACTTCACGAGTAAAGTCGGAATCAAAATGGTGGATGAATACAAGAAATCTGCAAAAGGGTACCCCTCTTCAAGATCTCCATAGGCAGAAAGTCTCAACAGATGCAAGTCTAACAGGTTGTGGGGATGCTGGAACAACCTCTCCCTGCAAGGAGTATGGTTTCAGCAGGAAAAGGACCTCCACATAAACATCCTAGAACTCAAAGCAATATGCCTCTCTCTCAAGGGTCTGAGAAAGTTTATCAAAAACCAACCAGTGCAAGTCATATCGGACAGCATGGTAGCAGGGCTCTACATAATGAATCAGGGTGGGACAAAAAGCAAATCCCTAAATTTGGAAACTTAAAAAATACTGATGTGGGCAGAAAAAAACCTAGCGGCAATATCAGTCATCCACATAGCAGGAATTCTAAACCTCCAAGCAGACTATCTAAGCCAAAACAGAGTGGACCCGGGGGAGTGGTCACTCAACAAGGATGTCTACAGTCAGACCATCAAAAGATGGTGGAGGCCAGTAATAGACCTGATGGCAACATGGGAGAACAGGAAGTGCAACATCTTCTCCAGGACAAAACATCCAAAAGCTCAAGCAGTGGATGCCATGACACAATCATGGAACTTCCCCTATCATATACATTCTTGTCAATACCTCTGATTCCGAGTGTTAAGGAAGATCAGACAAGAAGCAGTGAACATCATTCTAATCGCTCCAGAATGGCCTAGAAGAATATGGTTCTCGGATCTGATTAACCTTGCAATAGAGGATTATCACAGGAACCACCAGGCCCCTGGCTCCTGGAGGGGGCTGAGGGCCAGCCTCCTGCCCACAGACTATGGACCTAGCCCTGGAACAGGGTATGGCCTCCCCCTGAAACTAATGTCTGCCCTGTTTGTCCCTTGCCATGGAGGATCCTTTACCAGCTCCCCAGTCCCCTCTTGGGGCTAAGTCACCCTGTGCTTATTTGGGGTACAGGGTGACCAAGAAACTCAGCGAACACTTTTTCCCAGCCTTGTCATTCCAAAGGATACCAGACCTCCCAAAATACTAATATGTAAATTATGTTTCAGTACCTTAACTTGTTCTGTGTATTGTGGCCTCTTTGTAACACTTGTACCCAGCCCTAATCCTTTGTCCCATTGTACAGTTAATTCACTCAGGTCTGGTCCATTGTATCCTGTTATCACCTGCCCATTGTCCCATCACACCATGTTTTCACTTCCCTTGTATTCATTGTACTCCATGTTTCTATTGAAACCACCCTCCACCCATTGACCCTTTGTAAAGATGTGCATTCCCATTGTGTATTTTGTTCCCAAGAACTGTATAAAATGTCCATGATGTCTTGAAATAAAGCCAATTGTTATTCCAAGACACTGGTCTCTGATGCTTGGGGTAAAGCTTGCTGTATCCAGAGTGTGTTCTTGTTACCCTGACACTACTCTTGCCTGGTGATTGGGGTACTTTGCAGTGTACTGGCTGAGGTTTTTCGTGTTCCAGAGCAGAGGAAGCTGTGACTGACGGAGACACCCAGGCGGAGTGTCCACTGGTACCGTCACAAGGATCCTTGGCCCCTTCTGAACAGGTCAGACCTTCTCCACCAGGGCCCAGTTCTACATCAAAATCCAACCTTTTTGAAACTGATGACTTGGAGGCTGAAAGGAACTCATTAAGATCAAGAGGACTGTCAGACTCGGTCATAAATAGTTGTTTCAGCAGAAAGACTTCCACCTCCAGAATATACTGCAGAATATGGAAAACTTTCTCAGGATGGTGCAAAACAGAGAGTATAGAAAGATCATCCATCAAGACCACTCATACTCTGAGTTTCTTTCAACAAGGATTTGAAAAAGGGCTATGTCCATCATCCCTAAAAGTACATCTTTCAGCATTATCAGCTTTGTTGGCAAAACAATTTGCAGAAGAAGACTTGGTCAAGAGATATCTAAAAGCTATAACTAAAGTTAGACCGAGAGTAAGAAGAATTATTCCTCTTTGGGACCTGAATATGGTACTAGAACAATTATCTTCATCCCCAAGGTTTGAACCCTTAGAAAAAATTCCATTAAAGATGCTGACCATAAAGACAGCTTTTCTTACTGCAGTAACCTCCACCAGAAGAGTATCTGAGATTCAGGCACTATCAACAAAACTGCCTTATACAGTTTTTCACCAAGGTAAAATAGTATTAGGATCGGTAACACCTTCTTTTCCATTTTTTACTGTTCATATAACGATCATGTGAAGGGGCAGGCACATGATTATAGGAAATGTTCCTTATTAAGGGACACCTTATTTATACCCACCCGTATGTTCTACTGCTTGGGTATGTTTCATTCATCTCTATCGCCATGGATAGGGACACAGAAGAAAGGGAGATTTTTTTCTTCTCTGTCCCTCCATGGCACTCCCTGCCCATTAACCTTTTCTATATTATATTTTTCAGTTATGACAATAGATGACTGCCGGTGGAAGCAGGGAGTTTCCTTTTGTGTTTTCAGTTTGGTCCTACACCAGCTGGGGGGGCGCTGCTATATCCCATTCATCTCTATCGCCATGGAGGGACACAAAAGAAAAGGAAATATTGGTAAGAAAAATGTCTCCCTTTTTCTATTATTATGTTTTGAAAACTTTAATAAAAAAAGTTGCTAAATGTAGTGGATGGGATGCGAGGCGCAAAGCCACAGACTCATCTAGGTTTATGGTGAAATCTGAAACTTTTCCAAAATAATAGAGCTTTTGAATAATTGCTGGGAGGGCCCTCTGCAGGTTGCTGATCTAAAGTAGCATATTATCCTGAAATGCAGCAAGTTTGTGCTCCACATCCCCCACAGATATACCCTGAATTGTTTAAGTGAATCCAGATGTCTTCTCAGAGGTTCTAGGGCTAAATTAAATAAAAGAGGGCATTAAAGAGACAGTAATGTCCCATAAAAAATTCTTCTAGTTTTGTAGAGGTTAAAACAATAAACTATGAGCCACAAACCCTATCTCTCAAACCACTATAGTTTGAGAGATATTCACATTGAAAGTTCCCCCCTCCCTCCCCTTCTCCTGATGTCAGCTGTAAAGCTGACAGCAGGAGATTCAAGTCGGCTGACTCGAAGATGCTCTTCAGCAGAGCTGAAATAGTGTGATTTAAAAATAACTACTTCATTGGAACGGTCTACAAAGTGTGCTTGCAAACCAGGCACACTGTGTAGACCTTTCCAATTAAGTAATTATTTTTAAATAACACGATTACTGCTCTGCTGCAGAGCCGCTGGCTGGTCCCTGGACCGGGATCTCCTGCTGTCAGCACAACGCTGACATCAGAAAGGGAGGGAGGAAGGAACTTTCAATGCGAATATGTCTCAAACCATAGCAGTTTGAGAGAGAGGATTTATGGCACAGTTTATTTTTTTAACCTGTACAAAATGAAATTGGTCTGTATAAGGAGACAAGAATTAGATCTCTACCAAGTTTAAGAAGGACATTAATCCTGGCCAAATTAAAATTATTTAATAGTAATAGACAGTATGTCACTTGAATAGTGAGGTCAAAGTCTGAGTAATGTGTTACTTCACATCTTGTACTGGGGCCTTCAGATTCTTAAGATTATAGATTCTTGTTTTAGGGAAGTGAGCTTTCTTCAAAAGGAGGAGACCTTTGTTGCCATAGTCTACATCTGTGCTATACAATTATTTTTATAGTATTCCACAAAATCTGACAAAAAAAAAGTCACAGTAAAGAATATTAGCAGCTAGGTAGAAAAGAAAATCTCCCGGGACTAAGACCCTAAGAGGATTCCTCTGCCCGGGGAAGGAACAAAAGTTAGAGTTTTCTCTGGGTGGGAGACTAGTTCCATATAAGAAAGGGATTTAACAGGTAAGAAAACTAAAATCCTATTTTATTGTAGGTCCAATTGTCACTCCATCTTCTTGTTCTCCATCCCTTTCACTCCTGACTGGAAGATAGCCCTTTAAAATCTTCCTATTTCTGGCATCCCATGTCCGATCTTCAAGCTATTCTGCTTTCCTATTGAATCTCTGGCATTTTGTTTCTGCTTTGACAGGCTTGCTCCTGACCACCGTTTCTGTATGATCTTCGTTCTGCTTGATCTCCTGTTATGGCCCGGTTTAATTCTCCAACTTGCTAACCTCCTTTGATACCCCGACTTGACCTTGGCATCAGTCCCCAACTACCCATTTCTGCACTTTTATCCGAGAGCTTTCCATGCTTGTCTGGTTGCTCTCTGGCTGGGCCAGCTATCACCTACCAGCCCATTGGATTGATCCTTGTTATCTACTTGCTGCAGGTTGATCTCCTGCAGTGCCTGCTATCATCCAGTGGCCTGTGGAATTGATCCCAGTCAGGTACTCTGGCAGATTGAGCTCCTTGGCGGCTGGTTGGATAGATTCCAACCTCTAATGTCGTTCATCCTACTTCAACCCATGCAGACTGCTAAGCAGAGACACTACTGCTTGTGTCGACCATTCCTGTGGTCGTAATTTCCCTGCTTCTGACTGATAGTTGGTGCTATTCTATTCTATTCTTCCTCCGACTTTTCGACTGCCAGTTGGTCCTCTACTGGGGGTTCCATTCGGCTTCCTGTGTTTCTATGATAGTTAGTCCTCAATCTAGTGTTCATCCAACCACTCTAGGAGTCACAGACCTCAGTTATCAACAGTCAGTTGGTCTCAGATTAGTGAATCTGAGCCTTCAACTATTCACCAGGTCTGACCTTCTGTGTTACCTACCCATGTTCTGCATAGGGTCCTCAGCATCTCCCATCAACCTACAGGCATGCAATCTAGTGTCTGGGAGAGCTCTCCTTTGACATTGTTACACCAATATGGAACACAGGTACCATGGGTTATACCAAAGCTCACATTCCCGAGGAGGGTAAGGAGAAAAGGCCCTCCACACGTTCCTATGATACTATTCTAGATCTGATCTGGCACCAGCTGAGGCCAAGACATTGACGCAGTAGTGTTTGGTGAAATTATGCAAGAAGGACCATACAGCTGTTCAGAGGAGGCCTGGTTCTTGTAGGCCCAAGAAGCACCCACAGATCAAATGGAATGCACTGTTACCTTTAAGGGAACCAGCTTCTTCCTGATCATTACACATGGCATATGATAGCCAAGAAGCAATGGTTACCTTGGATGACCTGCTCTAGGACCATTAGGTATAACAAAACATCAGCACCAAATTACATTAAAAACAATGAAACTCCTGAGTTCTTAAAACCACCCCAACAGAATGAAATATTAGAAGTGTGTGTGTGGGAGTTACAGGACAAAACTTGTAGATTGGCGGAAAGCACTTAAGAGTGACTGAAGGGAAAGACAGAGGCCTAAAATAATTTTTTACTGCACTCTCAAGACCAAGTCCTTCAGAGAAGTGGAATCCTGAAAGACTGGGTAGGCTTAAGCCATTTGCGCACATAAAGAGTGCACAACTTGGGATAAGGCAATATGCCTCTGTAAAAACGGAGTACAAATCTGGACCTTAATAGAGCTAAGATGTAGCCTTTGCTGAAGACCATCCAGCCTTGTATATTGCACGAAAAGCTGAAGCAGGTAAGAACAGAACCTCAACCACAACACCTCTAAGTGTAGTATCAATCACAATGTGTTCTCTTCCCCCTCACTGGGTTTACTCACATGCTGGAGAGGTTTGACCTGCCTCTCAGTTGAATAGGCTTGCACTGGATTTCAGAGTGTCACTCCAGGCTGGTGACACCTAGTGACATAACTCAAGGTTCCTTTGGGAATATACAGTTTTGAAGAATAGAACCTCCCCTTCTGCCTCATTCAATATAGCCACTGCTAGTGCCTATTTCTAAAAGTAGGAAAGTCATGAAAGGGGCAACCTCCGAAAGAGAGGTAAAGCAGAATGAGGCTGGCAAGAAAAGAGCAGAGTGCAGAACTAGAGATTCTACAACAGATGCTTATAATATGGCTGCTAGACGTTCTCAACTATGAGCTAAAATGCTCAGTCCATTGGTTACCTAGTAAAGTTACCTTAACCCCTTAATGACACATGATATGCCATGACACTGCTTAGGGACCCCTGAATCCATTTAGCAAAAAAAAAAATAAAAAAGGTCTGTACTCCTTAAAGGGATAGTAAACTCCAAAAAAAAAACTGTTAGTGAAATGATAGGAATAATAAAAAAAATACTTACTGCCCTCATTCCCATCTCTCATCTCCCATCTTATGGTTTAAGAGATGTTAGAAAATATAGACCTCCGCTCCCTCCCCTTTCTGCCTGATGAGCTTTAAAGGGATAGTAATACTTAAGTATTACTAATCCCTATAGCAAAGTACTACTTAAAAAAAAATGTATTGCCCCCAGTGTCATCTATCAAACCTTTATGGTTTGAGAGATGACCACTTCTAAAGTTGCCCTCCCCCTTCCCCATAGTCAGCATTCTAGCTGACTTAAAGGAAGAGAGTCGTACGACTTTCAGGTGGCTCTCCAGCAGAGCTGGATCACTTTACTAAAAAAGAAAACTTTCACTGAAATGGTCTTCTACATGTGCTTGGCTTGCAAGCATACATAGAAGACCGTTTTAGTGAAAGTTTTTTTTTAGTTAACGCGATCACGGTTCTACTGCAGAGCCGCCTGATGATCTCTGACCAGATTTCCCTGAGTCAGCTAGAATGCTGACTACGGGGAAGGGGGAGGGAGAGGGCAACTTTAGGAGCGTTCATCTCTCAAACCATAAAGGTTTGAGAGATGACACTGTGGGAACACATTTTTTTAAGAAGTACTTTGCTATAGGGATTAGTAATACTTAAGTATTACTATCCCTTTAAAGCTGTCAGAGGCAGAATCCGGTCACCCGACTTTAGGCGGCTCTTCGGGAGTGCTGACATCGGGATCTCTAACTATAATTACTTCATCTGTATGGTCTACAATGTGTGCCTGGCTTGCAGCACACATTGTAGACCATTCTGATTAAGTAATTATAGTTAGATATCTCGATCACAGTGCTCCTGAAGAGCCGCATTCTGGTCCCGGACGCAAGATCTCATGACGTCAGCTATACGGCAGACGCATGAGAAGGGGGAGGGAGCGGAGTTCTTTATTTTCTTACATCTCTCAAACCATAATGGTTTGAGAGATGGGAACAAGGGCATTACATATTTTTTAATTATTCATATCATTTCGCTAACATTTTTTTTTGGAGTTTACTATCCCTTTAACTGCTGGCCACGCGGCCTGTTGTTAAGTGGTTAAACAACTCAATTACTATATAAAAGCATATATTTCCTGAAAGTAGATATCTCACTGCATCAAATGACTGATCACTTGTCTTTCTCCCCCTAGCCTAGAGGAGACAAATGTTTCCAGGCATTTTTTACACTTCCACCAATTAAAATGTACTAAAATCTATAAAAACTATATAATTTTGTACTGTACATATTATTAGCTACTGCCCTTATGCGACAAATGGCACAACATGTGTATGACATGCTGTAAGGGGTGCCAGAAGCACAAAAAAATCAGCAGCTCTCATATTTCTTACATTTTTGTCAAACATGACTTGCCTGTACTATGGTTGTACCAACCATAGAAATAAAGGTAGAAAAGCACACCATTTTGGAAAGCAGATAACCCACAGCATCAAATGAGGGGCACTTGCCTTTCTGCTCCTGACCTGGTATGTACAAATGTTTCCAGAAGATGGCGCTAATGGGAAAAGAGGCATTTTTTACATTTCCACCCCTTTAAAATGTAGTAAGAGCTCTGAAAACTATGTAATTTCTTATTACATTCATTATCTACTACTTTTCCAAGATAAATGGTATCCCATTGGTAAGTGTTGACATATTGTATGTGGTGCCAGAGGCACAAAATTACACCTATCCGTTTTTTTTTTCTTTTTTAAATAGGCTGCCTGCACTAAATTGGTCCAATACCGTTAGAGATGTGGTGGAAAGGTATTGAAGATGTACCATTTTGTAAAGCAGACTTTCCCCTGCATTAAATTAGGGTATTTCGTATTTTTACCTTTAGGCTGGTGTACATAATTATTTTCATAAGGTAGCACTATAGCATTTTTTTTTATTTCAAAGATACTAAATTCATTGAAAACCATGGCATTTCCTGCTGTTCATTGCTTTCAACCAGTCCAAGAAAAATTGTATCCTATTGCTTTTGGCTGACATAGCTGGCTGACATACTTTGGGGATTGCCAGAAGCACAAAACTACAGCTACCTCTTTTCTTTAGACACATGACCTGCCTGCACTAAATGTTCTAACCCTTTACTTATCATTTCATTACTATGCAGACTGCTTACTAATTTAATTTTCCCCCTATACTTTGTAGTCATATACATTTGTTTCAAACGTATGTCATACTCTGTAAATATAAAGTCAGTGCTATGCAAGCTTTATTTTTTAACCCATGTCTGAAGAAGGGACCTTAGTGTCCTGAAAGCTTACAATTTCTATGTCCTCAGCCATTAAAAGGTATCACCCTTATATCACTCTAGTGAGTTTTTTTTTTGTTGTTTTTTTTTTAACTACAAAAGTACACAGAATGCCATCCACTAAAATGTTCAGTAAAGCATACCATTTTGGAAAGTAGACATTCACCCACATAAATGATAGTCCACTTGCCTTTTTACTCCTAGACTATTTCCACAATGTGGTACTACAGGGAAACTGTACTGTAGTACTTTTTTCCTGTTTCCACCCCTGTTTGTTTGGCTCCCATTACAGGTAGTGCAATTGGCGCACCTGAAACATCCCTCCTTTTGTGTATTGCGTAACCAATTACTGTTTATGTTGCCAGCTTGCGTGGTAATTTTAGGTGGACTGTCCAGCTGCATAAGATATTCTCTAAGAGTTTGGCCCCTCCAGTAGACCTTGAACTGTGCTTGCATATCATGAAATGGCAATGTGGGATCAGAGGAAAGTAATGCCCAATTGTGTCTAATGGATGTGGCCATTTTCTCACTCCCCGGGGGAAAGTTAATAACTAAAGCCATCCTCTTAGTCTCTTTGGTGGCTTGTATTTTGGATAATAGGGCCATCTGTGTATGTTGCAGGGCCCTTTCTAGCTGTTGATTTAAAAAATGTTCACTGTATCCCCTTCTTATTTAAGTTTTCCTTCATAGACTGTAGTTAACTAATGGCACCATCCCCATCGGAATTGTTGTGGATCACCTGCAGGAAATGGGAGTATGTAATACTGTGTCTGAGTTTTGGGGTGGCAGCTATTGGCGTGAAGTGTAGAGTTAGGGTCAGTTCGTTTACTATAGTATGAGAACAAAGTTCCTTCATCAACTCCTTTGACTGCTCCAGTCCAAGATACACTACAAAGCAACCTCAAGCCTCTTTTACCAATTGACTGAGCCACAAACTCAACTACATCTTCCTACCTACTGGTACAGACCTAATAAATAGCTCACCAATACTGCTCATCAAATTAATTGCTCAGTGTCATCCTTTATATATCATAATCAACTAGTTACTAGTGCCTAAGTTTCATACAGAAAAATGTATAACAGTAATTTACTCCCTCTATGTTCTACTAGCCCACATTTGACACCTAATGGAAAAGTAAGTATAATTAACTAGGAATGCACCTTGGTAACTGTTGTGGCATTGGGACTTTATTTCAGTGACTACATATATGTAACAAATAAGTTAGATTATGCCGTAAGCACTGTTGGGACATTATGGACTAATCTTTTGTTAGATACTATTATTAGTTATGCATCATAGCCTATTTTTTACACCCTATTTTCTTCTTGCACTTGTGCATTATGGACTCAAAGATCAGTGTTCATTATCTGTTTCTATAATATTACTGGTATTGTTCTGTTAACTTAGATAGCTTTCTCAATATTGCTGATCTCTACTGTACTAGCACTTGAGTAATATTTTGCACAGCCCAGTTCATATCTTTCTATTTTTTTCATGACTAAACAGTTACTCCACATGATCAGATGCACACTACCACAATATGCATGTCTTATGCTCTATTTATGCCACTGGTAACTATGTCGGGACTCCAATACGATGCACACACTGAGTTGACACATGAATCACTGAGCAACGGTCACAGTATTGACAATTAGACCACACACTAGAGTTCCTCTCATCTTTTACTCACACCACTATGTGCATTATCTTATGTCAATTGAGCAATCAGTCTGGTTACTGATTGAGTGCTTTCTATGTTTGTATAACAGCTGTCTACAAAACAGATCGCCACATAGTAGGTCTCAAACACATCGCATAGCATGTGACTCTTTTGATACCATATATTACAAGACACTTATACCACCTACATGTTTCTCTTAGTGCACAATCCATATCTGGTCTCACATATACTATATAATCTTCATCTCTGGCAGTTTCCAACACATTCCACTGCAGATATTTTGTCAGTTAAGATTTGGCCCACATTATCGGTCTGATTGTAATAATGTTCATATATACCTAACACTCTGTATTTATTTACACCTTTTGACTATATTAACCCTGGTACCATTACATGTCCACTTGATTGTCCTTTACTGTTCCTTAGTTGTATCCTCTTATGTTGCTACCATCATTGGGTCATGTCAGCTCTGCATTATCCAACAGCTATCTCATGTCGAAAGAATTTGATAGTTTATTATTTATTTTGCATTGTTACACTGTATTCTCGTTTACACCAATTATGACATTTGGTGGAATGGCATATGGCTTGGCAAAGTGGGAATGGCTATTCAAGCCCGTGTGCTGTACCTTCTCGGCACCCTGTGGGTTATATGAAGTGCCCTCCTAAAGGGATTGGAGGATCTGCGTTATTAAAAAATAAATAAAAAAAAAAAAAATCATATTGTAGAATAGAAGCTGGCGGGGTCCTAAAATCCATTGCAGTGCCATTGTGGCGTTCCCTGTCGTTTGTAATTCCTGCACATGCGTGGTGAGGCAATGGCTGTGTTCATGCATGGTGCTCTGTTGTGCCATAGATGTCCAGCTGTGGTGTGTCGTTATGTTCGGCGCCCTGCTCTGACGTCATCTAGCTGACCTATTTAATCTCAGAGCACCCGGTCCTCTGTGCTCAGTTATTCTTTTTGCCTTGAGCTGCTCAGTGTGTTTTTGGACGTTTATTTCTGCTTTGACCTTTGGCTTATCTTTGATCCTGCTGTTTGACCTCTGGCCTGCTCTTGGACCTACAAACCCTTGCCATGACCCTTAGGTTGCCTTGACCACGAATACTGCTTAACCCCTTGGCTCACCCTTGACCCTGCCATTTCTCAGTCTGACCTCTGGCTTGTTCCTGGACCTGTGATCCTCTGCTATCTGCCCTGACCTTTGGCATGCCTTATCCATGAATACTGCTTTGACCCTTGTTTGCTGTGATGCTTGGGCTAGTTGACCTACTTGGCTTAGGCCCAAGTATTATTTTACCCTCACTGGTGACCCGGTTCCTTTTAGTTCGTACCTCCCAGTAATCAGGAGGCTAGAGTCATGACAGAATAACTTAGCCCACGGAAGCCCTTTATTCATTAAATAATCAGATTTCTGCCCTGGACTCTTCAGTACCAGAGCTACAGGCTAAGTAGACCACCTTACAGCACTGCCTGTAGGACGTTCAGGCTAGTGGTCCCCATGCTCCTGGGGCAGCATCCACAGAGTCAATTACTCCTGAACCAGGTGTACCCCTGCTGGAGAGGTTTTTTTGGGGAGAGAATAAGGTACAAAGACTTTTTCTCTTTCGTGCAATATAGAATAAAGATACCACGAAAGACTTCCTTCCTTAACATTTCAAAAAACAAGGTCTTGGAGGTGGAGCCTTCCTGTCTCCTTATCAGGCTACCCTAGCTCTGCCTTTTCCAGTTATATTTGTTTCTGCAGAGTGAAGAGGTTAGCAATATTTCTGCTTAGTTTTTAGCTTTTTTTTTATTTTATGCTTAGATATGGGAATGTCACAATTCCCCCATTAGGTGGTTCACTATTCCTGGCTTCCCCTGGAGGGCTGACCAGTATACAGGTGCTGATATGTACCCTTGAAGCCCTGTGGAGAGAATCGTGCAACCCAAGTTCCTCTCTCCTAACTGGTTCTCTCTGAGGCTCTGGTTCTTCATAATGATAACCTGAAGACAGTAGTTGACAATTGGTGAGTATCACGGTGCCAGTGATTGCCTCCAGTGGGTAACTGCTGTAACAGCGACATTGTTACTTCCTGGCTGTCGCTCTACGTGAGTCACTGTGTGTCACGGTTTGTTTTGACTCTCAGACACAGAGTAAGATAAAAATCAAACTTTATTGAAAGTTTAATAAGAACCCTCACAGGTCCTGAACATACATATATACGACATGCACAAAATAGGTTCAAACAGTAGCTTTTACAAGATACAGTATGGTAGGCTCTACCGGCCTTGCCAATATACCGGGCAAGGCAGCCTATGGTATGGCACAACAATATGACTCGGGCTCTACCGGCCTTGCCAATATACCGGGCAAGGCAGCCTGGAGGGAGGCACGACAATACAAATGAGGCTCTACCGGCCCTGCCAATATACCGGGCAAGGCAGCCTGATGGATGACACAATTGTAGGAATAAGGCTCTACCGGCCTTGCCAATAGACCGGGCAAGGCAGCCTAAATGACTGAAGCACAGCTCCACTAGTGCTGTAAGGTAGGAAGCATCAGCATAAGATGGTACAGTGGAGCAAACCAGTAACACGTATAGGACAACCAGGGAGGCCCAACCGGTGCTGTAAATGGAGGCAAAGCAACTTGTGATATGGAGTAAACCAGTACCACGTACTGGACAACAGGAACGCCCTACCGGTGCTGTAATGAAGACAGCTAGCAACTGGTGATAGGGAGTAAACCAGTACCGCGTACTGGACAACAGGAACGCCCTACCGGTGCAATAATGGAGGCAGCTTACCAACCGGTGATATGGAGTAAACCAGTACCGCGTACTGGACAACAGGAACGCCCTACAGGTGCAATAATGGAGACAGCTTAGCAACCAGTGATAGGGAGTAAACCAGTACCGCGTACTGGACAACAGGAACGCCCTAAAGGTGCAATAATGGAGGCAGTAGCAACTGGTGATATGGAGTAAACCAGTAGCTCATACTGGACAACAGGAACGCCCTACCGGTGCAGTAATGGAGGCAGCAGCAACCGGTGAAGTGGAGTAAACCAGTACAGTGTACTGGACAATGGGAACGCCCTACTGGTGCAGTAACGGAGTCAGCAGCAACTGGTGAAATGGAGTAAACCAGTACCGCGTACTGGACAATGGGAACGCCCTACCAGTGCAGTAATGGAGGCAGCTAGCACCCAGTGAATATGGAGTAAACCAGTACCGCGTACTGGGCAACAAGGAAGTCCTACCTGTGCTTGTAATGGAGGCAGCTGGAACCGGTGAAATGGAGTAAACCAGTACTGTGTACTGGACAATGGGAACGCCCTGCCGGTGCAGTAACGAAGGCAGCTAGCACCCGGTGAATATGGAGTAAACCAGTACCACGTACTGGGCAACACGGAAGCCCTACCGGTGCTAGAAATGGAGTCGGCTGCAACCAGTGAAATGAAGCAAACTAGTAGTCAGAATGTCGCCCAGGCGACCAGAGTCGAATGAAGGATGACAGTCAGGATACAGGCGCAAGAACAACAGACAGGCCAGGACAGAACACTGGAACAGCAGAGACAACCAACCCAGGTCAGGAACGGGAGCAGGAACAACGGCAACACTGGATCAGGAACGGAAGCAGGAACGTCAGCCCAACTGGATCAGGAACGGAGGCAGGAACCACGCAGGAGTGACACTGGCGTCTGGACGAGACACTGACACTGGTATACATTAGCAAACAGGCCCAGAGATACAGGTACAAAGGCAGATGACTACTGACATAGACACACCACGAAAAGGCAACCAAAGGGTTCCTCAGCCCAGTCTATATAGGCAATACTGGGTGGGCAATAGACAGGCGGCCAATGGAGAGTTCACACACCTGACGGCAAAAGCCAGCAATCACGGGCTCCGTGATACTGTGCTTGTGATGTCATCTCTCTGCCAAACTGCCAGGCCTTTTAAACCTCAGCATGTCCTATTACCTTTGCCCGTTCGTGGTGTACCTGAGCCTAGGGCCGTGTTGGTCCATTACTGTTCCTGTGTATTACTTCTGCTCCGTATGACTACCCGATCTGGCCCCAACCACTGGCGACGTCTGACTACGCGATCCGGCTCTGACCTCTGGCTTTGGCTGGCTACCCGTTCCGATCCCTGGCTGCCTTCGGTTTCTCTCCCTCTGTTGCGCTCCGGTTGCGATTACCAACCTCGGCTACCTAGCCTCGGCTATTGGGATCCTTGCTGCCTGTGCCTACCCATTCCTACGCTCGCTACGTCTAGCAGCATTTGTCGGTCAGTCCGTGTACTGACCTCCCGTGGTTGTTCCGGTTTGTGTGTTGCCTTACCTAGCCCTCAGTGCTGTTTACTTTGAATTCAGTATACCCTAGCGTTAGGGTATAGTTGCACTTCATTTTCCTGCTGACTCAGATTGTGGTAGTGCTATGCACTGTCCTCCCATCTCTCTGTGAAGGTTCCTAGGGCCATTCGGAGACTAGCCACACCTGCCTAGTGGAGGGTTGAGGAAGTGTCTTGCACTGTCCTCACCTGGCCTCGTGGAGGTGGTGGAGTTAGAGTCACTACTGTGCTCCAGTGTCTGGAGCTACTCACTGCCATTGCCTTAGTTAGGCCCACGTCTGTACCCAGCCGATAGCGTATCGCACTAGCCTAGTGAAGGGTGAGGAAAGTGAGTTCACTGTTCCTCCCTGGCCTTGTGAAAGTGTGTTACTCACTGCTGCCACTGTGTGTCATTCATTGCTGCCACTACTGTGTCATCCTTGCTGCCACTATTGTATTTAAAATAAAGTTTTATTTTAAGTTCATCTGTACTTGTCAGTGTTGTTATTTCTTAGTCAGTCCGTGACAGTACGAAAGAGCACTGAACACAGTACTGACACCAGTAGTGGGCAGTCACTGAATATCATGTCCAGGATGGACATGCAGGAACTACGTCTCGATCAGTTGTCGGTAGTGTTGCAGACACTCCTAGACCGAACTGTGCATTTGGACAAAGTTGGGCAACCACTGATGGCCTCCTCGGTATCGGCATCAGTATCAACCACTCAGGTGGAAAATACGTGTTATAGAGGCTTGTCTGGTACCGCTCCACTTCCCCTAAGATACGATGGGGATCCCATGTTGTGTCGTGGGTTCATCAACCAACTCGGAAATTTTTTGGAACGGGTACCCCATGCGTTTAAATCCGAGAGAAGCAAAGTAGGCTTCATGATTTGGCGTGGGCCGATCCGTTGTGGGAGACTGCTAAACCCATCACTTCTAATTTCTCTCAATTCTTTGAGACTTTCCGAAGGGTTTTTGATGTTCCTGGCCTGTCAATTTCTGCCGCAAAAAAACTGACGATCCAGCAGGGCACCCGTACGGTAGCAGAGTATGCTATAGAATTTCGCACACTAGCGGCAGAGGTAGGCTGGAACAATGAGGCTCTGGTGGCAGCCTTCTCGCAGGGACTGAATGATGCAATTTAAAGATGAAATAGCAGCTCCTGATCTACCAGTCGATTTGAATCCGTTGATTTCGTTCATCGTAATAATTGACACCCGTATAAGAGAAAGGTCCACATACAAGAACAACAGGCTAAGGAGTTGCGTTTGGTACCAAACAGGGAGCTCCCACCCATGCCTCCCTCACCTCCGTTGCCACCTAGCTTGGAGGTTAGTAAAGTTGAGCCTATGCAGGTTGGCTTTACACGTTTGTCCCGGGAGGAGCGGTCCTTCCGCCGTAGACCGGGTGTATGCCTGTATTGTGGGAAAGGCCGCACCGATCCCCTGTCGGTGGAGGAAAACAAGGCCATGGAAGAGTACATTACTGATGCATTATCCAGAGGCATAATTAGGAAATCTTCCTCGCCCATGGCAGCATATAACTTGATCAGAATCAAGGAGGGAGATGAGTGGAAGACCACTTTTAACATTCGGAGTGGCCATTAGGAATATTTGGTCATGCCATTTGGGCTATGCAGTGCTCCAGCGGTCTTCCAGGAGTTCATAAACAATGTTTTGAGAAGCCTACTACAGTCCTGTGTAGTAGTTTACCTGAACAATATCTTGATACACTCTCCTGATATCGAGACACATTGGAGATATGTCATTACTGTGCTGCAAAGACTGATTGAAAACAAATAATATTGCAAACTTGAGAAGTGCAAATTTCAAGAAAGACCAGGTGCCCTTCCTGGGCTACGTTATTTCTGCTGGAGGTATTTCCATGGATACGGAAAAGCTCTCGGCAGTTTTGCAATGGCCACGTCCTGTGGGCCTGAAGGCCATACAAAGATTCCTTGGATTTGCAAATTATTATAGAAAATTAATTTGAAATTTTTCAACCTTGGTCAAACCCTTGACTGATTTAACGCATAAAGGTGCTAACCCATCAGTTTGGTTTCCCGAGGCCAACCGTGCTTTCCAGGCCTTGAAGTCTGCCATTTCGATGGCCCCAGTATTGGTACATCTTAACGCCACACTGCCTTTTACCCTGGAGGTGGATGCATCTGAGACAGGGGTAGGGACAGTACTGCCTCAGAGATCCGAGCCTGGAAAGCCCCTGATGCTCTGTGGATTTTTTTCTAAAAAGATGACTAAGGCCCAAAGCCTATATGATATTGGGGACCATGAATTGCTTGCCATTATCCTTGCTCTTCGGGAATGGCGTCACCTCCTAGAGGGGACTAAGGCTTTTATTTTGATCTTAACAGACATACTTATCAGAGGCCAAAAGACTGTCACCAAGAACAGCCAGATGGGCTTTATTCCTGTCTAGATTTAATTTTGTGGTTTCATATCTCCCTGGTTCCAAGAATACTCCTGCTGACGCCTTGTCTAGACAATTTGGCCCAGAGCTTGAGTCTGAAAGTGAACCTGTTCCGATTATCCCTCCTGATCGCATTTTGGCTAATATACATACTAGCATTACTTCTCCCCTGGGTGAAGAGATCCTGGCTTCACAAAGTAATGCTCCAGTTGAGAAACCCAGTGGAAGATGTTTTGTTGCTGACCATCTCTGCACTAAGCTGCTTGAAGCCTATCATTCATCCAAAGCAACTGGGCACATTGGTCGGGACCAATTAATTTGGTCAATTTCGCAGCTTTTTTGGTGGCCTAGTTTAAGGGCGGATTGTGGAGGCTTGTTCCGTGTGTGCCCATGCCAAAGCTCCTAGGCATCTCCCTCTAGGGCTGCTCCAGATGGTTCCTAATGGTGAACGCCCGTGGTCACACATTTCCCTAGACTTCATGGTGGAGTTGCGTAGATCCAAGGGCTGCGCTGTCGTACTATGATCGTGGATCGATTCTCCAAAATGACACATTTCGTCCCTCTTCAGGGACTACCCTCCTCTAAGGAATTGGCTATGGTATTTGCCAGGGAGGTATTCAGGCTCCACGGAGTGCCCTGGGTCGTGGTTTCTGATCGTGGAAGTCACTTTGTATCGAGATTTTGGAGGGCCTTTTGTAACCAGATGGGCATCAAACTGCTATTCTCTTCTGCCTACCACCCCCAGACTAATGGTGCTGTGGAAAGAGCCAATCAAGGGCTGGAACAATTATTGCGCTGCTTCGCTTCTGACCATTGTGATAATTGGGTTGACCTGTTGCCATGGGCTGAGTTTGCCAGGAATTGTGCCATAAATTCCTCATCCGGGAGCTCTCCCTTCCTGATTAACTATGATTCCAACCATCTCTACTCCCAGATGCATTTCAGGCACCGGAGATTCTGGCTTTGGATGAGCATATGGAGCAGCTCCTCTCCATATGGGCACAGGTTCAGAATGCCTTACGAAGGTCCACAGAGCGATACCAGAGACATGCAGATCACATAAGGTGTCCTGCTCCTGTCTTTCAAGTGGGGGATAGAGTCTGGTTGGCCACCAAGAATCTACACATGTAAGTACCTTGTCATAAGATGGCTCCACGTTTTATAGGACCCTTCCAGGTGCTCCGCAGAATAAACCCTGTGTCCTATGCCTTAGACCTTCCTAAGAATATGCACATTCACAGTGTTTTTCATGTCTCTCTCCTGAAACCGCTGATCTGTAACCACTATTCTTCCGCTCCTGTAGTCCCAGGTCCAGTGCGCATTCAGAATCAGGATGAGTATGAGATCCAAAGCATCCTGGACTTCCTCAGGGTGCGGGGGCGAATCCAATATTTTGTCCACTGGAAAGGTTATGGTCCAGAGGAGCGTTCCTGGGTAAATCAGAATGATATTCACGTCCTAGATTGCTGCGCAGATTTCATATGAAATTTCCCAATAAGGTATGGTGTTCTCCGTGGGGGGGGGAGATTGTTGAGTGGGGGGTACTATCACGGTGCCTGTGATTGCCTCCAGTGGGTAATTGCTGTAACAGCGACATTGCTTCTTCCTGGCTGTCGCTCTATGCGAGTCGCTGTTCTTATAGGTCACTGTGCTTGTGATGTCATCTCTCCGCCCACCTGCCAGGCCTTTTAAACCTCAGCATTTCCTATTACCTTTGCCCTTTTGTGGTGTACCTGAGCCTAGTGCCGTGTTGGTCCATTGCTGTTCCTGTGTATTACTTCTGCTCCATCTGACTACCAGTTCCGGCTCTGACTTCTGGCTACGTCTGACAACCTGATCCGGCTCCAACCTTTGGCAACGTCTGACTAGCCGATCCGGTTCTGATCTCTGGCTTTGGCTGACTACCCGTTCCGATTCTGATCCTTGGCTGCCTTTGTTTTCTCTCCCTCTGCTGTGCTTTGGTTGCGATTACCAGCCTCGGCTATTGGGATCCTTGCTGCCTGTGCCTACCCATTTCTACTCTCGCTACGTCTATAGCAGCGTTTGTCGGTCAGTCCGTGTACTGACCTCCCGTGTTCGTTCCAGTTTTTGTGTTGCCTTACCTAGCCCTCAGTGCCGTTTACTTTGCATTTGGTATACCCTAGCGTTAGGGTATAGTTGCTCTTCATTTTCCTGCTGACTCAGATTGTGGTAGTGCTATGCCCTGTCCTCCCATCTGTCTGTGAAGGTTCCTAGGGCCATTTGGAGACTAGCCACACCTGCCTTGTGAAGGGTTGAGGAAGTGTCTTGCACTGTCCTCACCTGGCCTCATGGAGGTGGTGGAGTTAGTCACTACTGTGTGCTCCAGTGTCTGGAGCTACTCGCGGCCATTGCCCGAGTTACTCTATCGTCTGGGTTCAGATGTGGGCCTATCGCACTAGCCTAGTGAAGGGTGAGGAAAGTGAGTTCACTGTTCCTTCATGGCCTTTTGAAAGTGTGTTACTCATTGCTGCCAACTATTGTCACTCATTGCTGCCACTACTGTGTCATCCTTGCTGCCACTACTGTGTCATCCTTGCTGCCACTATTGTATTTAAAATAAAGTTATATTTTAAGTTCATCTGTACTTGTCAGTGTAGTTATTTCTTAGTCACTCCGTGACAGTGAGTAACCCTCTGTAAGAAAGACAGTGTTAATGCTGGGAAGCAAAACCAGGAGTCAGACGGTATAGTTAATAGAACCTTTATTATGAGAATAATGACAGTAATGCAATATATAAATAAACACACAGTGGGTGAAACGGCGAGCACTGTATCAGAATAGCAGTCTCCCAATCTCAGCACCACACTGTCCGAGACTAGGCCTCAGCCCACTGGAGTCTCATGGTAAAGTAAAGCCCAAGAGATACTGACTCAGTCTGCAGTCAGTAGCTAGGAGTCTGCTAGAGCCCCAGGTCAGTACTAGGAAGAATGTCTCAGTAACGGAACCAACAAACTGAGCGAACAGACAGAGCCTTCTAGTAAGCACCAGATGGGATAGTCAGATGAGCCAAAGTCATACACTGTGCGGGTAGTCAGCCAGTGCCACAGGTTTGCACCAGAAAGGATCTCCACTGAAGCGAGGGAATGCTGGATGCGCAGTGGATAGAGCCCCAGGTCAACACCCGAGTGGGTAGTCAGACAAGCCTAGGTCATACACCGAGCGGGTAGTCAGCCAAAGACACAGGTTTGCACCAGATAGGATATCCACTGGAGCTTATGTATGCTGGATGCGCAGTGGATAGAGCCCCAGGTCAACACCAGAATGGATGGACAGACAAGCTGGATCATACACAGGAATCAGGAATACTAGAAAATGAACTGCTCAGAACAACAATGTAAGGGTGACTGAGTCCGGACTCAGTCTGCCCTTTAAACCCCTCCACAGGAAGTAGGAAGGAGGAGCAGCTAGAGGGAGGAAGTAGGTAGGAGGAGACTACAGGAAACACACACACACATAAAACAGAAGCCTGCAGCATGCTTGAAACCTCTTGCCTGTAGATGACACGTGGAAAGACTCCGAGCGGTGCTGAAGCGGCGGCGCTGGAAACAAGGTACTGTGACAGACAGATTGATCAAATATGACGTATAACAGGGCTGTTTCTTTGGCGATATATGTGTGTGTTTCCGTATAAGTCTGTATATGCATATATGTCTATATCTGTGTGGATGTGGACGTGTGTGTGTATATTTATAGCTATAAATGCACGTGTATAGAGATCTGTATTATGGTTTGGGACAATTGGAAATCTGTTTCATAATTAAGAATTCAAGGCAATTTCAGCCTTCCCAAACACTATATACACGCATGTTCACATCCATACAGATATAGACATATATGCATATACAGACTTATACAAAACACACACATATATCTCCAAAGACACACCCCTGTTATAACTCATATTTGATCAATCTGATTTTCTTACACCTTTGAGTGTCATACTCCACTTGTCCCCACTTGCTCCCCTTCCTAAAGGGGTTACATTGGAGTCCAGAACTGCAATCATGTTGGGTACTTGTTACGGTTCAGTACACTCAGACACGTTAGGTTTAGGTAAAAACACAAGACAGGTTACAAATGGTTACCCACACGGGTCCAGTAAAGTGCAAAACACCCTACTGACACAGGTCAGGTCAAAGATTGATACAGTGTATGAATGTCCAATGTTAACCAGTGCAATGCTGGTCGTAACGTAAATCAGACTAAATGTCACCTGTATGTAGTGGGAGGCAACAAGGACAGGACTGCAACCACAGGCTGTGGACTCCTGTAAATGAGAGTACTATGGACTGGTCAGAACTCGTGCTTAAACGGAGGCCCTACTGGAGCAACCCAGCACCGCGTGCACTTACTCCCTGAAAGGGTTTATGGGCAAAGTATAAATGGATGGCAACCGGAAGCGCCCAACTGATCAACAGGAGACTTATAGCCCAAGATCCGCAGCTCAACAGAACCCAAGATGGTAGTGCTATCGGAGACCCCTTCCCCCAATGGGGTTAATAGCGCTGTGGTCTGGACAACGGTAATCACCAGAAGCGCCCTGCTGAACCTACACAGACCAAGCGAGTGCAACACGGAGTGGATACAGCGAGACTCTGACCACTGGTCTAGTATGCGAGCAACCAGAACACAGAAACTAGAACCAGCAAGCCAGAACTGTACCCAACTGATGGGCAAACAGGAGTAATACGGATGAGCCCCTGGAACAGCAGAAACAGGAACCACGCCAAGAAGAGTCGGTAGACAGTGCAGGAACGTCAGCCAGGCCAAGTCGGTACACAGAGCAGGATCCTCAGATGCGCTGGGTCGGTACACGGAGCTGGGTCGTCAATCTCACCAGGTCGGTACATGGAGCAAGAACGTCAGCCAAGCCAGGTCAGAACAGGAAGCAGGAACGTCGGCCAATCCGAATCAGTACACAGAATCAGGAACGAGACAATAACGTGGTCAGGCAGTCCGGGGTCATACACTGTATCAGAACAACAACAGCTAGCGCCAGGCATCAGGTACACCATGAAAGGGCACTAGCGGTGTGACAGCCTAGGGTATAAAAAGGCTTGTCACTAGGAGGAGCAGAACAGAGCAGCCAATGGAAAAGCAGTATCAGCGAGATGGACAGAATGTCGCCCAGATCACGGGCGCCGTGATAGTACCCTCCTCTCAAAGACCCCCCTCAGAGAAGAGGGCCAAGGCTTTCTGGGGTACTTAGTATGAAAAATGTGCTGCAATCTGGGAGCACGTAGGTCCTTGGAGTCCACTCATGAACGCTCCTCTGGACCGTAGCCTTTCCAATGGACCAAATACTGCAGTTTGCCTCTGAATCTGCGTTCATACTTCATACTCCTCCTGGCCCTGGATCTGAATAGGGCCTGGTGCCACGGGATTGGTAGTATAACAATTACAGACCAGAGGCTTCAGCAGTGATATGTGGAACACATTGTGAATACGCATAGATGGTGGGAGGTCCAGAGCATAAGACACAGAATTAATTTTGCAAATAACTTTGAATGGACCAATGAACCGGGAAGCCAACTTATTGCAAGGAGTCTGGAGGTTAAGATTCTTAGAGGAGAGCCAGACCCTGTCCCCAACCTGGAAAGAGACTGCTGGCAGCCATCTGCGATTGGCTTGGCGCTGATACCACTGAAACGAAGCATTCAGGGTCCTTTGTACCTGTGCCCAAGTGGAACGGAGTTGCTCAAAATGCTCATCCAGAGCTGGAATCTGCTGTGACTGAAAGGAGTCTGGAAGCAGGCAAGGTTGAAACCCGTAATTGTTGAGAAACGGGGAACTTCCAGATGATGAATTAACCGCACAATTCCTGGCAAACTCCGCCCAAGGCAACAGGTCAGCCCAGTTATCATGATGGTCAGACACAAAACAGTGCAGAAATTGTTCCAAGCCCTGGTTGGCACGCTCAGTGGCTCCATTGGTCTGGGGATGATAGCAGAGGAAAATGATAACTGTATGCCCATCTGCGCACAGAAAGCCTTCCAGAACCTTGATACGAATTGGCTCCCACGGTCAGATACCAATACTCTGGGTACACCGTGTAATCGAAACACCTCCCTGGCAAATACCCTTGCCAACTCCTGGGCAGAGGGAAGGCCGGGCAAAGGCACGAAGTGTGCCATCTTCGAAAATCTATCAACAATCATCAGAATAAACGAATGTCCCCTAGACACCGGTAACTCCCCCAAGAAGTCAATAGAAACATGAGACCACGGATGTTCTCCATTGGGTACTGGTTGTAGCAACCCCACAGGAAGGTGTCCAGAGGACTTGGCACGGGCACAGGTAGAGCAGGCTGCGGTAAATGCAGTGCAATCAGCACGCAGGGAAGGCCACCAAAATAACTGCGAGAGTGACCAAATTAATTGATTCCTGCCGACATGCCCAGCGGCCTTAGAAGCATGATAATATCACAGTGCCTGTGATTATTCTGTCACTCTCATCTGTGGCAGACTGTGATTTGTCCAGTTGGTTTGGCCCGCCCCTTGGTGACCTTTTTATACCTGTCGCTTACATCTGTCAGATGCCCTTTTGTGGTGTTTCTGAGCCAGACTTGCTGTTGCTGTGTTCCTGTATCCGGATTCCTGTGTACCGACTTTGGCCTGTTCTGACTACTCTCCAGTGTTCCTGATAGTGTATGACCTGGCTTGTCTGAGAATCCTCTACGTGCTACGACCCGGCCTGTCTGAGAATCTTCTACATGCTAAGACCCGGCTTGTCTGAGAATCCTCTACGTGCTACGACCCGGCTTGTCTGAGAACCCTCTACGTGCTACGACCCGGCTGGCTGACTTCTTGCTTCAAGATCATCGCGGCCTGCTTGGCTTGTTGTTGACGCCGCAACATTCTGAATCCTGCATTGCTGTGCCGATCGAGTGTGACCATTACCCTCCTGGGTAACCCATCCATCTGTGCAGAGTTCCTTGCTGACTTGCTTAAGCTGTGCCTCTTGTACCGAGCCTCTATACGCTGCAGAGCTAAGCTACCATACCGAGCCTGGGAGATTCAAACGTACCTATTAACCCTTGCACTGCCGCTTCTCTCTGACCGGACCTCCTTTCTAAGTACAGAACCGTTACCTTGTAAGTCTACTGCTGCTGAGTTGGCCGCTACTTGGACTGCGACTCCCTGTTACGTTTGCAGAGTAGTCTATCCTGTTAGGCCGGTTGGGCGTCTTTGGCTCTTGGTCTCACGGTTAACAACGGAGGTGTCCGGTGCGGCTATTGGTGGCAAGGTTAGGCTCCAAGCTCTTGCTAGATCCGTAGGTCAACGCCCGTGGGGGCTATTGGCTCGTGTTGTGCTCACATTGGTCTCCGGTTATACGCCCGTGGGGGCTAAAACGCCAGCTTCGCATCTCAGGCTAGTCTCGATCACGCCAGTGGGGGCTACATACTCTTGCACTTGCAGGCTCAGTGGTCTATTGACAAACGCCCGTGGGGGCTATTTTGGGTTACTGTGCTGCGATAATTCACATTGGTCACTGAACATCTACTACCCATCTTTATATGAACTCTGTGCTGTGCACATTTGCTCAGTTTATCACTACACCACACGGGCGTGCCAAACCCCACAGCTGAGACTGACAAATTGTTCTCATTCACCCTTTAGGGGCCAGTTCCCTATTCTCTGTTCCTATGTTGGGTGCCTTCTATTCATTATATTAAAGCTATGTGTACTGTGTAATAGCTTGCAATTGTTGCTGTCAACTGTAGAGGGCGATCCTTTGTATTTATTTTCTTTCAATAAAAGATTGTTTTATTTTACCTGCTGGTCTGAATGTCAAAACAAACCGTTACAGATAAGTCTCAAGGAGATGGGTGTGGAGGGGCTCGGCTACGAAACATTTACCCACTGAGGTCTCTGGAGGCGCATCAGACTGATTAGCAAGAATCTCAGACCCCAGGGGCGAAGTAATGCTGGTACGCAGTGTGGCCAGAATGCGATCTGGCTGGATAATCGGAACCAGAACTTCCTCCCTTTCAGTGTCAGGGTTAAACTGCCTGGACAACACATCTGCCCTTACATTCTTGGACCCAGGCAGATAGGACACAATGAAGTTAAACCGACAAGAATAAGGCCCACCTAGCCTGACGTGAGGACAATCTCTTAGCCTCAGAGGGATTTGTAAGATTCTTGTTATCAGTCAGGATTAGTACTGGGGTACGGGTACCCTCTAACAGATGCTGCCATTCCTTGAGAGCCAAAATGATAGCCAACAACTCTGTCGCCAATCTTGTAGTGGCTTTGTGCAGTAGTCAGTTTTTTAGAAAAAAACCCACAGGGCCTTAGCACACTCCCAGGGTCCAGGTGTTGTGATAGTACTGCCACTACCCCAGATTCTGAGGCATCGACCTCCAAAGTAAACGTCAGGGAGGGGTTAGGGTGGGACAGTACCGGAGCAGAAGCAAATGCAGATTTCAGAGACATAAAGGCCTGTTCAGCCTCCTGAGACCACCGAGAAGGATCAGCGCCCTTGTGAGTTAGGCCAGACAGAGGTTTCACTATGGTCGAGAAATTCTTTATAAATTTCCTATAATAATTGGCAAAACCAAGAAAGCGTTGGATAGCCTTAAGCCCCTTGGGACGTGGCCACTGGAGGACTGCTGCCAACTTGTCCCTGTCCATCGCGATGCCATCCTTAGAGATAATAAAGCCCAGAAAAGGTACCATGGGCTTATGGAACTCGCATTTCTCGGTTTTGCAATAGAGTTTATTCTCATGGAGTCTATGCAGCACTGCTGTGACATCCTTAATGTGTTGTGACAAGCTGGCAGAATGGATAAGAATGTCGTCAAGGTAAACAACCACACAAGACTGTAACATGTCATGTAAGATGCCGTTTATAAACTCTTGGAATACTGCAGGTGCATTACATAGTCCAAATGGCATTACCAGGTATTCATAGTGCCCAGACCTAGTATTAAATGCCGTTTTCCACTCATCACCAGCTCTTATCCTGACCAAATTATAGGCGGCACGTAGGTCAAGCTTAGTAAAGTTGGAGGAGCCCTTTAGACGATCAAATAGCTTGATGAGTGGTATGGGGTAAGCATTTTTAGGCATAAGTTTATTCTCCCCATTTTTCTTTTTTACAAAAAGGAATCCTGCCCTCGCGGGCGAGGAAGACTTCCTAATAATGCCCCTCTGCAGGGCATCCACAATGTAATCCTCCATCGCCTGATTCTCCTCGCAAGACAACGGGTAAGCATGACCCTGAGGATGAACGGCACCCGGAGGCAGATCAATAACACAATCGCATGCCCTATGAGGTGGCAAGGCGCTTGCGTCCCCCTTACTAAATGAGTCTCTGAATTGCTCGTATTCAGCTGGCACTGAAGGGGAGGTACACATTATCCTCATAGGGTGGGAAATGCAGTTCTTGTCACAAAACTCAGACCAAGCCGTAATCTCACAAGTTTGCCAGTTAAACCTAGGGTTGTGCATATGCAGCGACAGAAACCACAAAATGAGGGCATGGTGTAGAGAACGGATGATCTGAAAATGTTGAACCTCGGAATGTAATGCCCCAATATACAACCTCAAGGGGATTGTTTCCATGGTAATCTGGACAGGTACCAATGGTCTCCCATCGATGGCTTCAATGGTTAACGGAGCCTTTTTCGCCACCAGAGGAACATTATGTGAGACCGCAAAAGACTCATCCATAAAATATCCGGCCGCGCCGGAATCAACAAGTGCCAGGGTTTCCACAGCTAGGTCTGCCCAGGAAACTATCACCTGTATGGTGGGCTTTTGACTGGTTGGGTCCAGGGACTGCTGAACACCACCTAGGGCCTGTCCCCCAAGGTTCCCTAGGTGCGTACGTTTCCCAGCCGGGTCTGACAAGAACGCAACAGATGGCCCGCCTGGCCACAATACAAACATAGCCCTTGTCTGCGGCAGTGCGCCCTCTCTTCCTTAGATAGTCTAGTGAAACCCAGTTGCATAGGTTCACCACTTTCACCAACCCGAGTTGGAGGTAAGGGAGGTGAGAGAGGCATGGGTGGGAAATTTGACCTTACATACCCCATTTCTCTCGCCCTTTGCTTGCGGTCTTTGGTTGCCATCCGTTCCCTGATACGGGAATCCATTAGTATAGTAAAATCGATAAGATCATCAAGGTCAGTTGGCAGTTCTCTAGCGGCCGTCTCATCCTTCAGTCAATCACAGAGACCATGTGCGAATGCCGCTACCAACGCCTCATTGTTCCAGCCCACCTTGCTGCCAGGGTACGGAATTCAATCGCATAATCCGCAACTGTGCGAGACCCTTGTTGGATTTCCATCAAATTTTTTGCAGCAGAGGTGGCTTTCCCAGGAACCTCAAATACTCTGCGAAACGCCCTTACAAACTCAGCAAAGTTCTGAGTACATGGTTTAGCTGACTCCCATAGTGGATTTGCCTATGCCAGGGTTCTCCCCGTGAGCAGGGAGATCATAAACCCCACTTTACTGCGATCAATGGGAAACGCATGAGGGGTTAATTCAAGGAAAATTTCCAACTGGTTAATAAACCCCCTACACAGGTTAGGTTCGCCATCGTACCTGAGAGGTAAGTGAGCGGTAGCCGTCAGCCCTTTATTAGCGTTAGTTACAGTACTCGACTGTGCTTCCGGTGTCAAAACGGGGGGGACCACCGGAGCCGGTACTGGTTTGTTCATGTGTGCCATGCACTCAAGAATCGTTTGGACAGCTAAAGCCAACTGATCTAATCGTTGTTCTTGGAGGTCCATCCTCCAATGGATACTCTGTGCATCACCTTTACCGTTACCGTCTGAGGTCATGGCCCTTTTGTACTGTTACAGTTCAGTACACTCAGACACGTTAGGTTTAGGTAAAAACACAGCTTTATTGAAGCACACAATGAATAAAGTAACCCTCACAGGTCCAGTATAGCACAAACTGACACAAGACAGGTGCTTAACTTGTGCTTAAACGGAGGCCCTACCGGAGCAACCCAGCACCGTGTGCATGTACTACCTGAAAGGGTTTATGGGCAAAGTAGAAATGGATTGCAACCGGAAGCGCCCAACTGATCAACAGGAGACTTATAGCCCAAGATGTGCAGCACAACAGAACCCAAGATGGTAGTGGTATTGGAGGCCCCTTCCCCCGAAGGGTTTAAAAGCGCTGTGGTCTGGACAACTGTAATCACCGGAGGCGCCCTGCTGAACCTACACAGACCAAGCGAGTGCAACACGGAGTGGAAGCAGCGAGACTCTGACCACTGGTCTAGTATGCGAGCAACCGGAACACAGAAACTAGAACCAGCAAGCCGGAACGGTACCCAACTGGTGGGCAAACAGGAGTAATACGGATGAGCCACTGGAACAGCAGAAACAGGAACCACGCCAAGAAGAGTCGGTAGACCGTGCAGAAACATCAGCCAGGCCAAGTCGGTACACGGAGCAGGATCCTCAAACGCGCTGGGTCGGTACACGGAGCTGGGTCATCAATCTCGCTGGGTCGGTACACGGAGCAGGAACGTCAGCCAGGCCAGGACAGAACAGGAAGCAGGAACATCAGCCAATCCGAATCGGTACACAGAATCAGGAACGAGACAATAGCATGGTCAGGCAGTCTGAGGACATACACTGTATCAGAACAACAACAGCTAGCACCAGGCATCAGGTACACCACGAAAGGGCACTAGCGGTGTGACAGCCTAGGGTATAAAAAGGCTTGTCACTAGGAGGAGCAGAACAGAGCAGCCAATGGAAAAGCAGTATCAGCGAGATGGACAGAATGTTGCCCAGATCACGGGCACTGTGATAGTACTTTAATCTGGTTTGTCCTTGGATTTAGTTAACCTCTTCTCTGCTAGTTTTACTGGGTTTGTTCAGAGTTAAGCATTTTTATTACCCCCCACATGTCTCGTTGGGCCTTTAGTGTTTTGGTAACTTTTTAGGAATTTAGAATTTTTGACGTGTGGCACCTTTAAGACATGCTTCCTGCCGCGGCCACACTTGCTCCATTGACTTCTATGGGACAAACTGCTTTTGGACATATCTCTGCAACCATTTGTGATACATAGTTGAGAGAGGACTCATTCTTCTGGTCTCCTCATGCCCTAGCATCCATATCACATCCGTAGTGTCTTTGAGGCCTCTGGGGCCCCACAATTGCAATTTTAGTTGTTGCTAGGCTATAACTCCGGACTATAACTCACAGAATGCCAGTGTCCCAGGCTTTCTTCCAATTGACTGATAGTTTTACAGATGCCCTTTTCTTCTTGCTTGCTTATCCTACACAGAGTTTGCCTTTTCCTTGCTCTCCTCAGATTAACCCGTCGCCTGCCAGATAAGTACTTTTTCAGGCTTTTATATGGTGAATTATTATTCTGAGATACAGTATTTGGTGTTTTGTACTGTTTTAGACACTACTTCTGTTAGGATGTCAGATCCAAAGGGACATGGGGCTAGACCTAAGGCTAAGGACTCAGGGGTGTCTCTGACCCCCCTTCCTTTTTGTTCCTCATGCCAAACGGGGCTTCCTAGAGAGTATTCAGGACCTCTATGCCCCTCATGTGCTGTGGCCCCCACTATACCACCTGGGCCCTCTACAATGGCACAGTTCCCCCTGTCAATACAGGGGGCTCTCCATTCTTGGAAACCCCTTACCACATTCAGGTTTGTAGCCCCTAATGTAATCCTAATGGGATCCTCTGTGGATGACGCCTTTAGAGGTGACACTGAGGAAGCGGAGTGTGAAGGGTATTCTACTGAGAGACTCACTAAGGCAGTCTTGATGACACTTCAGGTCACTGAAACGGGTCAGTCTTCGTCTGATGTATTACAGAGACGTAAAAAGTCTTCAATAGTCTTTCCACCCAATGCTACTCTGGACTAAGATATCCTGTATGAGTGGAGAACACCTGAAAGGCAGCTGTCTTTGTCTAAGCTGTACCCCTTCTTTGAGGTAACTTTGGTGCAGTGGGCTTATTCTCCTGCCATTGATCCCCCTGTATCCAGGCTCTCTAAGTCCACAGCTTTGCCCTTGGCAGATGCTACAGCCCTTAAGGGCATGATGGATTAGAAGCTTGAAGCTATCGTCAAGTCCAAGTATGCTGACATTTGCAGTGCATTCTGGCATCTGTCTGGATCACCAGAGCTATTGCTATCTGGGGTGAACAATTTACTGAGGCTGTCAGAGATGACACCCCTAAGGCAGATCTTTTATCCCTCTTAGTCAGCATGTCTGAGGCTCAGACATAAGTCACCAATACTCTCTCTGATGCGGTCAAGCTGTGTGCCAAGGCCTTTCCGTTTTCTGTGATGGCACAACGCACCTAGTTGCTCAAAATGTGGTGTGCGGACCTTTCATCTAAGAAGCCACTGGTTTCTCCCCCCTTTCAGGACAAGTCTCTTTTTGGTCCTGAGCAGGGCTGGTGAAAGGATTTTTGCCACCCTAGGCAAAACTATAATTTTGCCACCCCTTGTGTCCTACCCCTTTATGCCCGCCCTATATGTGTTTAATTGTCAGTGTGTTTGTGTGTTCCCTATATGTGTATAAGTGTCAATTTGTGTGTGTGTTCCCTGTATGTATATACAGTCCAGGAAAAAAAATATTTGATCCCCTGCTGATTTTGTACATTTGCCCACTAGCAAAGAAATGATCAGTCTATAATTTTAATAGTAGGTTTATTTGAACATTGAGAGAAAAACAACAAACCCCCCCCCCAGAAAAACGCATTTTACTGAGTGAAATTAGTATTTGACCCCCCATGAATCAGCAAGATTTCTGGCACCCAGTTGTCTTTTATACAGGTAACAAGCTGAGATTAGGGGCACTCTCCTAAAGGGATTGCTTCTAATCTCAGCTTGTTACCTGCAATCAGTCAATCAGATTCCAAACTCTCCACCATGGCCAAGACCAAAGAGCTGTCCAAGCATGTCAGGGAAAAGACTGTAGACTAACACAAGGCTGGAATGGGCTACAAGACCATCGCCAAGCAGCTTGGTGAGAAGGTGACAACAGTTGGTGCAATTATTTGCAAATGGAAGAAACACAAAATAACTGTCAATCTCCCTCGGTCTGGGGCTCTGTGCAAGATTTCACCTCGTGGAGTTTCAATGATCATGAGAATGGTGAGGAATCGGCCCAGAACTACACAGGAGGATCTTGTCAATGATCTCAAGGCAGCTGGGACCATAGTCACCAAGAAAACAATTGGTAACACACTACGCCGTGAAGGACTGAAATCCTGCAGTGCCCGCAAGGTCCCCCTGCTCAAGAAAGCACATGTACAGGCCCGTCTTAAGTTTGCCAATGAACATCTGAATGATTCAGAGGAGAACTGGGTGAAAGTGTTGTGGTCAGATGAGACCAAAATCAAGCTCTTTCGCATCAACTGAACTCGCCGTGTTTGGAGGAGGAGGAATGCTGCCTATGACCCCAAGAACACCATCCCCACCGTCAAACGTGGAGGTGGAAACATTATGCTTTGAGGGTGTTTTTCTACTAAAGGGACAGGACAACTTCACCGCATCAAAGGGATGATGGACGGGGCCATGCACCATCAAATCTTGGGTAAGAACCTCCTTCCCTCAGCCAGGGCATTGAAAATGGGTCGTGGATGGGTATTCCAGCATGACAATGACCCAAACACATGGCCAAGGCAAAAAAAGAGTGGCTCAAAAAGAAGTGGCCTAGCCAGTCTCCAGACCTTAATCCCATAGAAAATCTGTGGAGGAAGCTGAAGGTTCGAGTTGCCAAACGTCAGCCTTGAAACCTTAATGACTTGGAGAGGATCTGCAAAGAGTAATGGAACAAAATCCCTCCTGAGATGTGTGCAAACCTGGTGGCCCACTACAAGAAACGTCTGACCTCTGTGATTGCCAACAAGGGTTTTGTCACCAAGTACTAAGTCATGTTTTGCAAAGGGGTCAAATTCTTCACTCAGTAAAATGCAAATATATTTATAACTTTTTTGAAATGCATTTTACTGGATTTTTTTGTTGTTATTCTGTCTCTCACTGTTCAAATAAACTTACCATTAAAATTATAGACTGATCCCCTGCAGACTTTGTACGTTTGCCCACTGACAAAGAAATTATCAAATAATTTTTTCTGTCTCTGTGTGTTAGTGTGTGTGTGAGTCTCTGTAAGGATATCAGTGTGTCAGAGTGTATGTTCTCTATATGTTTATAAGTGTGCCATTGTGTATGCTCGTCTGTATGTGTATCAGTGTGTGTGTGCTTATCACGGTGCCCGTGATTCTAGCGACAGGGTGACATCGCTACTTCCGGGTTTACCCTTGCACGATTCTTACTGGCTATTGGGCTCTGGCTACTCCCAGGGTTAGCCTTTTTAAACTCTCTCCTGTCATCCTTTCAGCGTCCTTTTGTGGTGTACCCGTACCTAGCATTTGAGTTACTGCTTGTTCCTGTTCCATGTATGACCCGGCTCGCCTGACTACGCTCCTGGTGTTCCCGATGCTCCTGTGTTCCGATTCCATTGCTGACTAGGACTGGCTGACTATCTCTGTGTGTACCAACCTGGCTTGGCTGAGTATCAGATTCAGTTACTGACTAGGACTGGCTGACTACCTCCGTGTGTACCGAACTGGCTTGGCTGAGTATCCGATTCCGTTGCTGACTAGAAATGGCTGACTACCTGCCAGTGTCCTGTCTGTGCTGCCTCCCTTAACCCTAGTGTTCTAGGGATTTGGTCACTGCCAGTGTCCTGTCTGTGCTGCCTCCACTAACCCTAGCGCTCTAGGGATCTGGTCACTTGCCAGTGTCCTGTCTGTGCTGCCTCCGATAACCCTAGAGTTCAAGGGATTTGGTCACTTGCCAGTGTCCTGTCTGTGCTGCCTCTGATAACCCTAGCGATCTAGGGATTTGGTCACTGCCAGTGTTCTGTCTGTGCTGCCTCCACTAACCCTAGCGTTCTAGGGATCTGGTCACTTGCCAGTGTCCTGTCTGTGCTGCCTCCTATAACCCTAGGGTTCTAGGGATTTGGTCACTTGCCAGTGTCCTATCTGTGCTGCCTCTGCTATCCCTAGCCTCCTAGGGAGTTGCCCTGCAGTTACCCATCTCCATATCTGAACCTTGCTGCGGTGTGGGGCTGTTGTGGTTTTTCCTTGTTCCTGTACCTGTCCACGGATCAAGCCAGCAGAGTCCTACTGTTAATTACCCACTGTTATTCTTCTGTCCATCCTGACCTTCATCATATTTGGGAAGTACCAAAGTACGGACCTCATCTGGACCTGAGTAGGGTGAATGTTTGTTATTTATTTTCAATAAAGCTTTTTACCTTACCTAACTGTCTGAGTGTTCTTACAAAACTATGACAGTACGAAAGGGCCAATGACCTCAGACAACACAGGTGAAGGTAGCTCTCAGAATATCCATTGGAGAATGGACTAGCATGAGCAACGCTTGGATCAGTTGTTGCTGGCTGTTCAGACCATTCTGGAGCATACCGCTCACCTTGACAAACCCGTGCAGGCACTGGTGGCCACCCCAGTTTTGGCACCAATGGCACAAGCTATGGCTCCAAGTAATCTAAGTAGAGGATTGTCCGCAACCGCTCCTCTCCCATTGAGATATGATGGGGATCCTACCTTGTGCTGTGGCTTCTTGAACCAGCTAGAAATTTTTTTGGAACTGGTACCCCAGACTTTCCCGAGTGAGAGAAGCAAGTGGGATTCATGATTTCCCTGTTGATAGGTAGAACATTGGCCTGGGCTAATCCGATCTGGAAGACGGCCAAACCTATTACTACAAACTTTAACAAGTTCATAAGGGCCTTCTGCAGTGTATTTGAAATTCCTGGGCATGCCACCTCTGCAGCAAAACGATTAACGAGAATCCAGCAGGGCGAACGTACAGTTGCAGACTATGCAATTGAATTTTGCATGCTTGCTGCAGAGGTTGGTTGGAACGATGAGGCACTTGTGGCAGGCTTTGCACAAGGCCTCGATGACAAAATAAAAGACGAAACTGCAGCTTGTGAGTTGCCGGAAGAGTTTGACAGATTCATTGAGTTTACTACCTTGATTGATACTCGTATAAGGGAGAGGAGCCTTTATAAAGACCGTAAGCAGAGGCCTACAACTGGGTCGTTGCCCAGCCCTAGTTTCCCACCCATGCCTCCCTCACCTCCCACGCCTGCTGGTACCACAAGCAGTAGTAGTGAGCCTATGCAGCTGGGTTTTACACGTTTACCTAAGGAAGAGCAGCTCTTCCGCCGCAGACAAGGTTTGTGTTTGTATTGTGGGAAAGCTGGACACTTGTTGCGGTCATATCCTGTGCAGCCGGGAAATGAATGCACCTAGGTTCTAGTATGGGACAGATCCTAGGTGGTGTATATCAGTCCCCAGAAGGTACACAGTGTAAACAAGTGGTGGAGGTCATTGGCTTCCTGGGCAGGGTCTTCCTTTACTGCTTCTGCCTTGATTGACTCCGGTGCAGCCGGCTATTTTATGGATAAGGAGTTTGCTGTCCTGCATAATATTCCATTGGTGGAGATGGAATCCCCTTTGGACATTGAGGCCATTGATGGAAGACCTTTGGTGCCCCCCCAGGTTACTCAGGAGACTTGTCCATTGGTGATCCGTATTGGAGCGCTTCACATGGAGACTTTGAGGTTCCAGATTATTCAGTCTCCTCACTACGTGGTCATTCCATGGCTGCATACACATAATCCCAGAATGGATTGGAGGTCCTGTTAAATCCTGGCCTGGTCTGACTTCTGTGTGGAACATTGCTTATAGCAACCTACCAAGATCTTGTGTACCTCTCCCTCTTTTCTGCTTGAATACCAGTCATTCAGCTACGTGTTCAGCAAGGGAGAGGCTAGCACTTTGTCACAACATCGGCCCTATGACTGTGCTATTAATATTGTGCCTGGTTCCATGCCTCCTAAGGGCAGAACCTACCTATTGTCCTGCGAGGAGAATCAGGAAATGGAAGAATACATCACTGATGCTCTTGCTCGCAGCATAATTCGTAAGTCTTCCTCACCCGCGGGGACTGGATTCTTTTTTGTAAAAAAGAAAAATGGGGAACTCAGAACCTATATGGACTATAGGGGTTTGAATAAGATAATGATCAAGAATGCTTACCCCATTCCACTCATTACTGAGTTGTTTGACTCAAGGGCGCTTCCATTTTCACCAAGTTGGGTTTAAGGGCAGCATATAACCTAATAAGGATCAAAGAATGTGATGAGTGGAAATCCGCTTTTAATACTCTGTCAGGGCACTACGAGTATGTAGTGATGCCCTATGGGTTATGCAATGCCCCGGCCGTATTTCAGGAGTTTATAAACGACATTCTTAGGGACATGTTACAGTCCTGTGTAGTGGTCTACCTGGACGATATTTTGATTTATTCTCCTGATTTGGAGACGCATCGTAAGCATGTCATGGCAGTGTTGCAGAAACTGAAAGAATAAATTATTCTGTAAACTGGACAAGTGCGAATTTTATAAGTTCAGGGTGCCATTCTTGGGCTATGTGATTTCCAGAGAAGGCATTGCCATGGACAAGAATAAACTCTCTGCTGTATTGCAATGGCCGCATCCCATTGCTCTTAAGCCCTTGCAGCAGTTCTTGGGCTATGCAAATTATTCTAGAAAATGTATTCGTGACTACTCCATTATTGAGAAACCGCTGACAGACATGACACATAAAGGAGTTAATGCTTGTACGTGATCTCCAGAGGCAGAGAGGGCATTTGAATCCTTAAAATCCGCATTTTCCTCAGCACCAGTACTGTCGCATCCTATACCTGGTTTGCCATTCACCTTGGAGGTTGACGCTTCGGAGACAGGTGTAGGGGCAGGTGCTGTCACAGAGGCCTGGTCCTGGGAAGACACTAATGCCATGCAGATTTTTCTCTAAAAGGTTGACCAAGGCCCAAAGTGTCTACAATATTGGAGATCGCAAATTATTGGCAAACATTTTGGCACTACGTGAATGGCGCCATCTGTTGGAGGGCACCAGGGCGCCAATTCTGATCTTGACGGACCACAAGAATCTTACCTACCTCTCTGAGGCAAAAAGGTTATCTCCGAGACAAGCCATATGGGCTTTAATTCCTTTCTCGCTTGAATTTCATTGTTTCTTACTTACCTTGTACCAAGAATATAAGGGCTGACGCCTTACCCAGACAATTTGGTCCAGATCCGGAGTACGAAACTGAGCTTGTGCCTATTATACCTCCGGATCGTATCCTTGCCACACTACGTACCAGCATCACATCCCCATTGGGTAAAGAGATCTTGGCATCCCAGGCCAATGCTCCTCCAGAGAAACCCATGGGCAAGTGCTTTGTGGCTGAACCATTTCTGGCCAAGTTGATGGAGACATATCATGCCTCTCGTGTGGCCGGTCACGTGGTCAAAAATCAATTGATCTGGTCCTTGTCCCGAATGTTCTGGTGGCCTACGTTAAGGGCTGACTGTGTCGCATTTACTGCAGCCTGTACCATTTGTGCTCTCTGTAAGTCTCCAAGGCACCTTCCTGTCGGGCTTTTGCAAGCTGTTCCTAATGGCGACAGCCCATGGTCACATGTATCTATCGATATCATGGGAGAACTGCCTGTATCTAATGGTTACACAGTCATACTTATGGTAGTTGATAGATTTTCGAAAATGGCCCACTTTTTGCCGCTCCCTGGCTTACCATCAGCTAAAACATTGGCCATGTGTCACGGTTTGTTAAGACTCTCAGACACAGAGTTAGGTAAAAACACAACTTTATTGAAAAGTTTAAGATAACCCTATTGGGTAGCATACACATATAACATAGTGATTTACAAAGTAGCATTAGTATTGGTACAATGAATGAGAAGCAGGCTCTACCGGCCTTGCCAATACCGGGTAAGGCAACCTAGGTGGCACGAGATGGACAAGGTTCTACCGGCCTTGCCAATATACCGGGCAAGGCAGCCAGGTGGCTAGGACACGAATGGTGTAGGTTCTACCGACCTTGCCAATATACCGGGCAAGGCAGCCTGGAGACTGGTACAGCGAATAGGATTGGCTCTACCGGCCTTGCCAATATACCGGGCAAGGCAGTCTGGAGACTAGTACAACGAATAGTGTAGGCTCTACCTGCCCTGCCAATATACCGGGCAAGGCAGCCTTGGGACTGAGACAGCAAGGATGGAGGCTTTACCGGCCTTGCCAATACCGGTAAGGCAACCCAAAGTTGGAAAGCAGAGGAATAGGTTCTACCGGCCTTACCAATATACCGGGCAAGGCAGCCTGGACGGCGGGACAGGATGGCAGCAGCTAAGGCCTCGGTGACTGGCTAGGAGGATAGACCAGTCACCTGGGATGATTGACTGAGGCCCACAGGATAGTCAGTAGTGCTGAAGCAAACCAGTATAAGTGCAGTGGAGACACAGTCTCGACCGGTGCAGATAGATATTGCAACAAGCAGCCGGTAAATACAAGGAGCGAACCAGTACCCGCGTACTGGGGAAAACAACCAATCAACTAGTGCTGTCTAGGACTGAACAGCAACCGGTTACATGGAGCAAACCAGTACCCACGTACTGGAATGACAGGAGGATCTCCGGAGCTGTCTAGGACTGAACAGCAGCCAGTAAACATGGAGCGAACCAGTACACGCGTACTGGAATAACACAACCAGCACCGGTGCTATAGATGACCATGAGCAACCGGTATATACGTGAAGCGAACCAGTACCCGCGTACTGGAGTAACCCAGATCTCTACCGGTGAGACAGTACCCGGTAATGTGGAGCGAACCAGTACCCACATACTGGAGAAACCAAGATCTCTATCGGTGCAGAGCAGCCGGTTGGCTGAGGAATGAACCAGTACCCGCGTACTGGAATAACCAAGATCTCTACCGGTGTGACAGCAGCCGGTTGTATGTGGAGCGAACCAGTACCCGCGTACTGGAGTAACCAAGATCTCTACCAGTGCAACGGCAGCCGGTTGTATGTGGAGCGAACCAGTACCCATGTACTGGAGAGAGGAACAAGTGAATGAAAATGTCGCCATGCGACTGAAGGAGACAAGCAGACTGCAGGCGATCCAGGAGCAGGAACCCAGCCGAGGATGGACAGGAAACAGATCTACGGGCAGTCAACCGGATCAGGAATGGTGGCAGGAAACAGCAGCAGGAACAGCAACCTCAACCGGATCAGGAACAGATACAGGAAGCGGGGAACTGGTGAGCAGGAACTCTGACAATCACAGATGAGCAGGAACAGAGAAATGGCCCAGGAAGCTCAGGAACTCAATGCAAGTGCAAGCAGCATAGAGACAACACGAAAGGGCAACCAAAGGGTGCCCAAGCTCAGTCTAAATAGGCAATGCAGGGCGGGCTGAAGGCAGACAGCCAATGGAGAGCCCCCTTCAGGTAACTGACAAAGAAAGGCAGCAATCACGGGCACTGTGATAGTACCCCCCTCTCAAAGAACCCCTCTCCTAGAAGAGGGTCTTCATTTCTGAGGGTACTTAGAATGGAAAATTCGCAGTAATTTGGGCGCATGAAGGTCCTTACTATCTACCCAGGATCGTTCTTCAGGACCATAACCCTTCCAATGCACCAAATACTGCACTTTTACTCTAAGTCTGCGGGAATCAATGATACTCTGAACTTCATACTCCTCCTGACATTCAACCTCTATAGGCCCTGGCACCACAGGGTTGGTAGTATAACGGTTGCATACCAGAGGTTTGAGGAGAGAGACATGGAACACATTATGAATACGCATGGACGCAGGAATGTCCAAAGCATACGAGACAGGGTTAATCTTGCGAATCACCCTATAAGGACCAATGAATGGAGGAGCCAATTTACTAGACGGGACTTGAAGTTTAAGATTTCTGGAGGAAAGCCACACTCTGTCCCCAACCTGAAAGGAAACCGCTGGTAGCCGTCTACAATTAGCATGGGGCTGATGGCGCTGGAAGGACTGACTGAGTGCCCTCTGAACCTGTGCCCATGTGGAACGGAGTTGCTAGATATGCTCATCCAGAGCTGGAATCTGCTGTGACTGAAAGGAATCTGGGAGCAAACAAGGCTGGAACCCATAATTAATCAGAAACGGGGAGCTCCCGGATGAGGAGTTAACCACACAGTTCCTGGAGAACTCTGCCCAGGGCAACAGGTCGGCCCAATTATCATGATGGTCAGTAATGAAACAGCGCAAGAATTGCTCCAATCCTTAATTGGCACACTCAGCGGCCCCATTGGTGGTAAGCAGAGGAAAAGGACAACTGTATGCCCATCTGTTCACAAAATGCCCTCCAAAATCTGGATAAAAACTGGCTCCCCCGGTCGGACACCAGCACTCTGGGTACTCCATGCAACCGAAATACTTCCTTGGCGAAAACCACCGCTAATTCTTTAGCAGAGGGAAGGCCACGGAGGGGCACGAAATGAGCCATTTTAGAAAACTTGTCCACCACCATCAGTATAAAGGAATACCCTCTAGACACTGGCAGTTCTCCCATGAAATCAATGGAAATGTGGGACCAGGGGCATTCACCATTAGGTACCGGCTGGAGTAGGCCCACTGGGAGGTGTCTAGGGGTCTTAGCACGGGCAAAGGTGGCACAGGCATTCGTAAAATCAGCACAATCTTCCCTCATAGAAGGCCACCAGAAGACCTGTGAGAGAGACCATAACAATTGATCTCTGCCAATATGTCCTGCAGCTTTAGAGGAATGATATGTCTCAAGCAATCGAGTGCGGAATGGCACATCAACAAAACACTTGCTCACTGGGGTTTCTGAGGGAGCAGAAGCCTGGGAGGCCAATATCTCTTCCCCTAGTGGTGAAGTGATACTAGTACGTAGTGTATCCAATATCCGGTCAGGCTGAATAATAGGTGCTGGCACCTTGTCTCTGTCCATTCTCGGGCTCAAATTGTCTTGACAGGGCGTCAGCCCTAACATTCTTAGACCCCGGCAAGTAAGATACAATAAAATTGAATCAAGAAAGGAACAATGCCCACCTGGCCTGGCGTGAGGACAGTCTTTTAGCCTCAGAGATATAGGTCAAGTTTTTGTGGTCAGTCAGAATTAAGACTGGATTTTTTGTGCCCTCTAGTAGGTGACGCCATTCCTTCAGGGCAAGAATAATGGCCAGTAATTCTCTGTCACCTATCTCGTAATGACTTTGAGCCCCGGACAACTTTTTGGAGAAAAACTCACAAGGTCTGAGAATTTCTCCTTTAACAGGTCGTTGAGAAAGTACTGCCCCAACCCCAGTCTCTGAGGCATCAACCTCCAATGTGAACAGGAGAGATGGGTTGGGGTGGGATAACACAGGAGCATTAACAAAAGCGGATTTCAATTTCTCAAAGGCATCCTCCGCAGCCACCGACCATTGAGATGGGTTCGCACCCTTGTGCGTAAGGTCAGACAATGGTTTAACAATTGTAGAGAAGTTCTTAATAAACTTCGTATAATAATTAGCGAAACCCAGAAATAGCTGAATAGCTTTAAGACCCTTGGGCCGTGGCCATTGCAAAACTGCCGCTAGTTTCTCCTTATCCATGGCAATGCCTTCTTTGCCAATAACAAACCCCAAGAATGGCACACTGGTTTTGTGAAAGTCGCATTTTTCCAATTTGCAATATAATTTGTTTTTACGTAGACAGAGCAACACCTCAAAGAAGTCTTTAACGTGTTGTGACATATTTCCAGAATGAATGAGTATGTCGTCCAAGTAGACAACCACACAGGACTGCAACATATCCCTGAGGATATCATTGATTAATTCTTGAAATACTGCGGGTGCGTTACCAAGACCAAACTGCATGACTAGATATTCATAGTGCCCAGATCTAGTGTTAAGAGCAGTTTTCCACTCCTCACCAGCTCTGATCCGAATCAAGTTATAAGCAGCTCGCAAGTCCAGTTTAGTAAAGATTGAGGAATCCTTTAGCCTGTCAAATAACTCGGTGATGAGTGGTATTGGATAAGCATTTTTAGACATAAGTTTGTTTAGGCCACGGTAATCAATGCATGGTCTCAGTTCGCCATTTTTTTTTTATTTTTTTTTTATTTTTTTTTTACAAAAAAGAATCCAGCCCCGGCTGGAGAAGTGGATTTCCTTATGATCCCTCTCTTAAGGGCATCAGAAATGTATTCCTCCATAGCTTGGTTCTCATCACACGACAATGGATACGTGCGTCCCCTAGGGGGCACCACCCCCCGAGGCAAATCAATACTGCAGTCATAAGATCTGTGCTGGGGTAGGGTGCCAGCTTCTCCCTTACTGAATACATCACTGAACTGTTGATACTCGTCTGGAAGTGAAGGGGAGGTACACAATATCTTAACCGGGTGGGATACGCAATGCTCCATACAATACTGAGACCAAGCAGAGATTTCACACTTTTGCCAATAAAACTGTGGATTATGAAGTTGTAACCAAGGAAATCCTAGAATGACTGCGTAGTGTGGAGAATTGATAAGCTGGAATTGTTGTTCCTCTTTGTGAAGTGCCCCAATGTATCACGGTTCCCGTGATTACCTGTCACTCTCTGCGGTGGTGTGTTCCTAGTGGCAGTGCTTGTTATGCCCGCCCAGTATGGCCTTCTTATACCGGGCCTCTGGCACCTGTCAGGTGCCCTTTCGTGGTGTTCCAGTACCAGTGCTTCCGTTGCTGTGTTCCTGCGTTCCTGTGTACCAATTCGGCTTGTCTGACTATTCTTCTGGTTCCTGCTCCGTGTATGACCCGGCCTGGCTGACGTTCCTGCTCCGTGATTGATCCAGCTTGTCTGACGCTCCTGCTCCGTGTATGACCCGGCCTGGCTGAAGTTCCTGCTCCGTGATTGATCCGGCTTGTCTGACGCTCCTGCTCCATGTATGACCCGGCCTGGCTGACTTTCTTGCTTGGTATCCAGCTTCCTGTGTTCCAGTTCCAGTGTGGCTTCGTCTATGTCGCTTGGTGACATTGTGAACTGTCAGACTTGTGCTTCTTAAAGCTGACCTCCCACTTGCTGAGCTTGTTGCCTCCGTTTCTGAGCCTGTCCGTTAACACTTGCTGTGCTTGTTGTCTCAGATACTGGGCATCAGTTAACACTAGCTGAGCTTGTTGCCTCCATTACCGAGCCTGTCCGCTGACACTTGCAGTACTTGTTGCCTTCGATTCTGGGCCATCCATTAACACTTGCTGAGCTTGTTGCCTCCGTTGCCGAGCCTGTCTGTTTACACTTGCAGAGCTTGTTGCCTCAGATACAGAGCCTCTCCATTAACACTTGCTGTGCTCACCACCTTCATTACCGAACCATCCGCTACATTTGCAGAGCAGTGGGTTTCCGTTACCATCTACCGTAAGCTCTTGCTACATCACGCTCCAGTGGCGCACCGGAAGGGTGCTACTGGCTCTGGTCTTACTCGGCTGTAGCAGTGTTGGGGTGTCCATTTACGCACCACGGGGTGCTACTGGCTCTGGTCCCTTTCAGCTCTGGCAGTGTGGGTATCCGTTGAGGCACCAAGGGATGCTACTGGCTCAGGTTCCATTCAGCTCACGTAGTATCATTAACCCTTTCAGCACCGCAGAGTGCTGTGGCTCCGGACCCATTCAGCTCACGCAGTGTCTCTATTCCTTTACGCACGGCAGAGTGCCCTTGGCTCTGGTATTATTTAGCTGTTGCACCAGTGTTGGTCTTGCTTATCACCAGTCCTTAAGGACTACTTGGCGTTGCCTTACACACCACATCAGAGACTGATTATTTGCATTGGACTTAACCCTGCCTTACTCAGTTCCATTGCTTGTATGCATTGCTCTTTATCCATACTGTGTCTGCTATATTACCATATTGCCTTCAGTTACGTGTACTTACCTATTTCTGCCCTTAGGGGGCCGTGTTCCTCTTTTATTCTCAATAAAACTGTGTTTTATTTTTTACCTCTGGTCTGAGAGTCTGAATAACCGTTACACAATGGTCATAGATAATGGCATTGTTTCAAGGGTAACCTGTGCAGGTTCTAAGGGTCTGCCATCAATAGCTTCAATAGCGAGAGGAGATTCTCTCTGAATCCGCAGAACCCCATGCAATTCAGCAAAGGTATTATCCATAAAGAATCCAGGTGCGCCGGAATCAATCAGGGCCAAAACCTCCACTGAGCGTTTTGCCCGTGAAAGTACCACCTGTATGGTGGGTTTCAGTGTGCCCAAACCTGGGGACGATTGAACACCACCTAGAGCCTGTCCCCCAAGGTACCTTAGGTGTGTTCGTTTCCCGGACGTACGGGACAGGATCTTAGCAGGTGCCCACTTTTGCCACAGTATAAGCACAATCCCTTCCTTCTGCGATACGTTCTCTCCTCCCTGGATAGTCTGGTGAAGCCCAATTGCATAGGTTCACCTGATTCCCGTAACTGTTCATTAAGCTTAGATGCCAAGGGAGGAATGGGTGGGCAAATTGTACTGCTAGATCCGTTATTTTTTTACCTCAGCCTTCGGTCTTTAGCCATCACTCTTTCACAGATCCGGGTATCAATTAGGATAACATACTCAATATAATCATGTAGGTCCATAGGTAAATCTTTAGCTGCAATTTCATCTTTAATCTGGTTGCTCAAACCTTGAGTGAAGGCTGCCAACAACGCCTCATTGTTCCAACCTACCTCATCTGCCAAGGTGCAGAATTCAATGGCATAATCGCCTACAGTACGCCTGCCCTGCTGTATCTCCATAAGGCGTTTAGCAGCAGAAGTGGTTCTACCAGGAAGCTCAAACACTCTCCGAAACGACTACACAAATTCCCTGAAACTCTTTGTGCAAGGTTTCGCACCCTCCCATAAAGGGATTGGCCCATGCCAGGGCTCTACTAGTCAGAAGGGATATCATAAACCCAACTTTACTGCGGTCACTGGGAAAAGCATGCACAGTCAATTCCATAAATATTTCAAGCTGGTTGATAAACCCTCTGCACAGGTTAGGATCACCATCATATCTGAGTGGCAAAGGAGCCGAAGCGGTTAACCCCTTAACTGCAGCCCCTGAATGCATGGTATCGTTTTCCCGTGTCTGACCTGGGGAGACCACCGGACTTGGGACAGACTTGTCCGTAAGTACTGTGCGTTCAAGAATGGTTTGGATCGCTACCGCTAGCTGATCCAGGCGTTGCTCATGTACATCCATCCTCCAATGGATGTTCTGTGTATTACCATCACTCTTATTATCTGAGGTCATGGCCCTTTCGTACTGTCACGGTTTGTTAAGACTCTCAGACACAGAGTTAGGTAAAAACACAACTTTATTGAAAAGATTAAGATAACCCTATTGGGTAGCATACACATATAACATAGCGATTTACAAAGTAGCATTAGTATTGGTACAATGAATGAGAAGCAGGCTCTACCGGCCTTGCCAATACCGGGTAAGGCAACCTAGGTGGCACGAGATGGACAAGGTTCTAGCGGCCTTACCAATATACCGGGCAAGGCAGCAAGCTGGCTAGGACACGAATGGTGTAGGCTCTACCGACCTTGCCAATATACCGGGCAAGGCAGCCTGGAGACTGGTACAGCGAATAGGATTGGCTCTACCGGCCTTGCCAATATACCGGGCAAGGCAGCCTGGAGACTGGTACAACGAATAGTGTAGGCTGTACCGGCCCTGCCAATATACCGGGCAAGGCAGCCTTGGGACTGAGACAGCAAGGATGGAGGCTTTACTGGTCTTGCCAATACCGGGTAAGGCAGCCTAAAGTTGGAAACCAGAGGAATAGGTTCTACCGGCCTTACCAATATACCGGGCAAGGCAGCCTGGACTGCGGGACAGGATGGCAGCAGCTAAGGCCTCGGTGACTGGCTAGGTGGATAGACCAGTCCCCTGGGATGATTCAAACAAGAGGGGAGGGTGGACAGCGCAAATAATATCTTCTAAGTGTAGTAGGTATTTGCATATGATATCAATAGAAATAGCACTATTAAATTTATTCTATTAATTTATTCTATGTCCAAAATATTAATAAAAGACAAAGCTGTAAAATCAATGGTCTAAAATGGATCCAAAATAATATAGCTATAATATATGTCTATATGCATAAGTCATAAGCAGAAAAAAAAATTCCTAAGACATATAGCCACTGTCCATGTAAATTCTAAACAGTGGGTATAAAAATATACCATATACAAATATAATGGTACTAAAGAAACAGGATGATGACAATGTATGCAAATGGCTAATACCAGAGGGGAGTCTAAGTGTATAGGGCACAGAGATAATAGACACATAAGAGTGGCTGCTTACAGGAGAGAAAAAAACGTGTAGTAAACACTTGGGGAACACAGTTCAAAGAACGGAAGACCAGCAGTCAAATGTAGACAAATGATAAAGGTGTCTGCTTACTAGAAAGTTTCTTGTAATCCAACCTTTAGGAAAGATCTCAGTCTCAATGACCGGGTCCTGCCGCTTTACTTGCGCTCTCCGTGAGCTCACCTCGTTCTTTACCCCTGCTCCGCAATGCGATGCTATCCCCAAATGACCGCAGGCAACTGCCAACGATCAGCGTGTTAGATGAATACACGTGGGATCTTTCTGTGTCATGCCATTTCTCTTCCACTCTCCACGGGCTCACTCTTGTCTCTCTCCCTGCTTCGCAATACAATACACTTCGGTGCTCTCCCCAGGTGATCGCAGGCAGCCGCCGACGATCAGCGTTCCAGCTCTGTATACGTGAAATCGCTCTGTACGTGGAGCGTAAGACTTGCTCAGCGCGTTTCTGCGCAACACTGCGCCTTCGTCTACACTTAGAAGATATTATTTGCACTGTCCACCCTCCCCTCGTTTGATTCTATTTTTCATGTTCTACGGTGGACTATTGAGAGAATTTCTGTTTGACATGGATTAATATTGGACAAGCAGCAAAGGAGAGAGAACTAATCGCCCAATACAGACAATAGATATAGGGATAGAAAATATATTTAGATTCCATTTATTTTTATCTATTGTTGTATTGTAAATACAAGGAGCGAACCAGTACCCGCGTACTGGGGAAAACAACCAGCTGGTGCTGTCTAGGACTGAACAGCAACCGGTTACATCGAGCAAACCAGTACCCGCGTACTGGAATGACAGGAGGATCTCAGGAGCTGTCTAGGACTGAACAGCAGCCGGTAAACATGGAGCGAACCAGTACCCGCGTACTGGAATAACACAACCAGCACCGGTGCTATAGATGACAATGAGCAACCGGTATATACGTGAAGCGAACCAGTACCCACATACTGGAGTAACCCAGATCTCTACCGGTGAGACAGTACCCGGTAATGTGGAGCAAACCAGTACCCGCGTACTGGAGAAACCAAGATCTCTAATCGGTGCAGAGCAGCTGGTTGGCTGAGGAACGAACCAGTACCCACGTACTGGAATAACCAAGATCACTACCGGTGCAACAGCAGCCAGTTGGTAATGGAGTGAACCAGTACCCACGTACTGGATAAACCAATATATCTACCGGTGCAACGGCAGCCGGTTGTATGTGGAGCGAACCAGTACCCACGTACTGGAATAACCAAGATCTCTACCGGTGCGACAGCAGCCGGTTGTATGTGGAGCGAACCAGTACCCGCGTACTGGAGTAACCAAGATCTCTACCGGTGCGACAGCAGGCGGCTGTATGTGGAGCGAACCAGTACCCGCGTACTGGAATAACCAAGATCTTTAGCGGTGCAACAGCAGCCGGTTGTATGTGGAGCGAACCAGTACCCGTGTACTGGAGAGAGGAACAAGTGAATGAAAATGTCGCCAGGTGACTGAAGGAGACAAGCAGACTGCAGGCGATCCAGGAGCAGGAACCCAGCCAAGGATGGACAGGAAACAGATCGACGGGCAGTCAACTGGATCAGGAACGGTGGCAGGAAACAGCAGCAGGAACAGCAACCTCAACCAGATCAGGAACGAATGCAGGAACTGGGGAACTGGTGAGCAGGAACTCTGACGATCACAGACAAGCGGGAACAGAGAAATGGCCCAGGAAGCTCAGGAACTCAATGCAAGTGCAAGCAGCACAGGGACAACATGAAAGGGCAACCAAAGGGTGCCCAAGCTCAGTCTAAATAGGCAATGCAGGGCGGGCTGAAGGCAGACAGCCAATGGAGAGCCCCCTTCAGGTAACTGACAAAGAAAGGCAGCAATCACGGGCACCGTGATACCAAGGTGATTGCGAGAGAGGTGTTCCGACTCCATGGAGTCCCCAAAGTCTCCAATCGCAGGAGCCAATTTGTGTCCAAGTTCTGGAGGGGGTTCTGTGATCAAATGGGTATCCAATTATCGTTCTTGTCTGCATACCGAGCTCCAAGCAGGGATTGGAGCAGTTTCTACGTTGTTTCATCTCCAACCATCATGATAACTCGGCTGACTTGTTGCCATGGGCAGAGTTCGCCAGGAACTGCGCTGTGTGCTCTTCCTCCAGGAGCTCACCCTTCCTTATCAACTATGGGTTCCAACCATGCTTGCTCCCTTCCAAGCACAGCAGATTCTGGCTCTGGATGAGCACATTAGGCAACTTCGCTCCACTTGGGCACAAGTCCAGAATTCCCTACGTGACTCTTTTCAACGAGTTCAGTGGCATGCCAATAACAGAAAGTTGCCAGCCCCCATATTCCAGGTGGGGGACCGGGTGTGGTTGTCCTCCAGGAACTTCAAGTTGCAAGTTCCATGCAATAAATTGGCTCCCCGATTTGTGGGTCCGTTCCGGGTACTCCCGGATCCTGTTTCCTATGCCTTGGAATTACCAGCATCTATGAGGATACATAACGTGTTCCATGTATCCCTTCTCAAACCTTTGGTGTGTAACTGCTATACCACCACTCCTGCAGTCCCAGTTATGGTTTGCATATATGATCATGACGAGTATGAAGTGCAGAGTATATTGGATTCACATAGATTCCATGGACAGATCCAATATTTGGTGCACTGGAAGGGATATGGTCCAGAGGAACGCTCATGGGTGAACAACTCTGACATCCATTCTCCACTACTGTTGTGCAGATTCCATGCTAAGTTCCCATTGAAGCCTGGACCTCCTCTGCGGGGGGGGGGTTCATTGATAGGGGGAACTATCATGGTGCCCGTGATTCTAGCAACAGGGCAACATCGCTACTTCCGGGTTTACCCTTGCACGATTATTATTGGCTATTGGGCTCTGGCTCCTCCCAGGGTTAGCCTTTTTAAACACTCTCCTGTCATCCTTTCAGCGCCCTTTCGTGGTGTACCCGTACCTAGCATTTGAGTTACTGCTTGTTCCTGTTCCATGTATGACCCGGCTCGCCTGACTACGCTCATGGTGTTCCTGACGCTCCTGTGTTCAGATTCCCTTGCTGACTAGGACTGGCTGACTATCTCCGTGTGTACCGACCTGGCTTGGCTGAGTATCTGATTCCCTCACTGGCTATCTCCGTGTGTACCGACCTGGCTTGGCTGAGTATCAGATTCCGTTACGGACTAGGACTGGCTGACTACCTCCGTGTGTACCGACCTGGCTTGACTGAGTATCCGATTCCGTTGCTGACTAGGACTGGCTGACTACCTCCGTGTGTACCCACCTGGCTTGGCTGAATAACCGATTCCATTACTGGCTAGGCCTGGCTATTACCTCTGAGTAACGATTTGGCAGTTTTGGCTTCTGACCTATCAGAGTGCGTACGTTGTGTTCCTTTCCACCTACTCTCGCTTTCAGAATACTGCTACAGTGCCTGCCTGGCCTGTCAATCCCCGAAGTCACCTGGTGTCTGTTCTGTGAGAGTCTGGTCACTAGCCAGTGTCCTGTCTGTGCTGCCTCCTCTATCCCTAGCGTTCTAGGGATCTGGTCACCTGCCAGTGTCCTGTCTGTGCTGCCTCTGCTAACCCTAGCGTTCTAGGGATTTGGTCACTGCCAGTGTCCTGTCTGTGCTGCCTCCACTAACCCTAGCGTTCTAGGGATTTGGTCACTGCCAGTGTCCTGTCTGTGCTGCCTCCGCTAACTCTAGCGCTCTAGGGATCTGGTCACTTGCCAGTGTCCTGTCTGTGCTGCCTCCGCTAACCCTAGCATTCTAGGGATCTGGTCACTTGCCAGTGTCCTGTCTGTACTGCCTCCGATAACCCTAGAGTTTTAGGGATTTGGTCACTTGTCAGGGTCCTGTCTGTGCTGCCTCCGATAACCCTAGTGTTCTAGGGATTTGGTCACTGCCAGTGTCCTGTCTGTGTTGCCTCTGCTATCCCTAGCGTTCTGGGATTTGGTCACTGCCAGTGTCCTGTCTGTGTTGCCTCCGATAACCCTAGAGTTTTAGGGATTTGGTCACTTGCCAGGGTCCTGTCTGTGCTGCCTCCGATAACCCTAGCGTTCTAGGGATTTGGTCACTGCCAGTGTCCTGTCTGTGTTGCCTCCCCTAACCCTAGCATTCTAGGGATTTGGTCACTGCCAGTGTCCTGTCTGTGTTGCCTCTGCTATCCCTAGCGTTCTGGGATTTGGTCACTGCCAGTGTCCTGTCTGTGTTGCCTCTGCTATCCCTAGCGTTCTGGGTTCTGGTCACATGCCAGTGTCCTGTCTGTACTGCCTCCGATAACCCTAGAGTTTTAGAGATTTGGTCACTTGTCAGGGTCCTGTCTGTGCTGCCTCAGATAACCCTAGTGTTCTAGGGATTTGGTCACATGCCAGTGTCCTGTCTGTGTTGCCTCCGCTACCCCTAGCCTCCTAGGGAGTTGCCCTGCAGTTATCCATCACCATATCTGAACCTTGCTGCGGTGTGGGGCTGTTGTGGTTTTTCCTTGTTCCTGTACCTGTCCACGGATCAAGCCAGCAGCGCCCTACTGTTAATCACCAACTGTTATTCTTACGTCCATTCTGACCTGCGTCAGATATGGGAAGGACCTCATCTGGACCTGAGTAGGGCGATTGTTTGTTATTTATTTTCTTTAAAGCTTTTTACTTTCCCTAACTGTCTGAGTGTTCTTACAAAACAGTGACAGTGCTTATCTTTGTGTATCAGTGTTAGTGTGTTTGATGCTACCCCTCCTTTGACTCTCTCCCCCTCTTGACTATTGATCCCCCTTTGTCTCTCTATCTCCCCCATCTGACTCTTGATCCCTCTCTTGAGTGTTGATTCCCCCTTTGACTCTCTCCCCCCATGAAATTATTGATCCCCACTTGGCTGTTGATCCCCCCCTTTGACTCTTTTTTGCCCTGTTTGACTTTATCCCCTCGACCCCCCCATTTGACTTTATCCCCCTCTAGTCTTGACTGACCCTCATTTGCCTCTTTCCCCCCTCTTGACGCCCCCCCTTTCCTCATTTTCCTCCTCTTACCTCTTGAGTCCGACTCCTCCATGATGTCTCCAGTCTCTTTTCCCCCACTTCCCACACTGAGAACAGCTGGGACAATGTAATATGCGGCGACGCAGACTTGGTACATGCTGGGGGTTTCTTCATCTTTCTGGGAGCCACTATCAAACTTGTTCTGAGGACAGTGCAGGTTTAAAAGTGGCATCCAGACTGATGAAGAAACACCAAGTATGCACCGTGTCTGTCTAGCTGTGTGTCACATGGTAATGGCTGCTGTCAAAGTCGGGCAGGCTAACATTTTCTGGGCTCCCCCCCGCTATGCCACTGACTTGGGCAGTAAGTGGTGAGCGGGGGGTGGGGGCGGGCCTCGCTGCACCCCCAGAGAATGTGCGCCCTAGGCCGGCGCCTACCTCACCTATAGGTGGCGCCGGCCTTGGTCCTGAGCTAAATGAGCTTAATGGAAAGTTCCAACAAGGGTACCATTGTGTTTCTAGGAGGCCAAGATATAAGTTCTGTTAGAGCTCCACCCCCTGCCTACTTTCACTTGCCAAGTTGTTCCCTGGTGGTTCAGTGGACATTCTGGTCATGTCTGACATAATTGGGCATGCGCATGATGATGTAAGTTAGACCCTGTGGATCCTCCAGTCAACCTAAAGAAATTCCCAATCTGAGGATTTGGTAAGTGCCAGTATGTGCCTGTTTGTGCCCTGGAGACACTTACTACTGAGAAGGTCATGGGCACCATCCTTAGTAGGCATGCGTTAAATAATGGAGCGAGAGCTTTCTGCTTAGAATACAAACCAACTGCACCACAGGGGACAAATTAAAATTCCCATTGATTTAAATTAGCTTTTTAATTCCTTGAAAACAAGAGAGGTCTTAAAACACACTGCTTTGCAATGCATTGGAGAACTTACTAGCATTCAAATAGTTAAAAGCCTAATTAAAATTGATGGGAATTTTTATTTGTCCCTTTAGTGAAATTAACTTGTTTCAGAATTTCTCAAACTCTACTCAGTACATCAGATTCTTTTTTATTAAAATGCAAATTACATCCATACTTTACTGGTTTTATAGTTAGAACAGTAAGAACCATTAAAGAGCACAACTCCTCCTTAGAATTCAGTATGACCATGCTGGGTCTCCTAAACATAATGTAGCTGGTTCTAGACAGGACAGCTAAAAACTGACAATGGGGGAAGGCATTTACCCTTTTGTGCTTCCTATTCTGCACAACAGGAAGAGGTCTCCATTTAGTTTGGGTGGGAAACGAAGGAAAAGCAATGCCTAAACCAGGGCTCAAATTTTCAAGTCCTGAGCTACTAGCCAGGCCTGAAAAGTTACTCGCCACCAATTTCCATGCCTAGCCCCACCCATCTCAAGTTCTCTTTGATGAAATTACACTGTTGCATACCTCCCAACATTTCAAATGGCCAAAGAGAGGCACTTCTGATTTAGGTGGCATTTCCAAGAAAATTTAGGTTACTTCTTGACCTTTCTGCACCTCTTTGTGCAACTGATTAATGATTTAGAATTTTTTTATTACACAGATTCATTTATAAACACATATATTGAAGATTAACTACACATTTATGTGAGTTTTATTGCTGTGGAGCAATGTGATACACACCACTCATTCTGATGTCCTAAAAAGAGGGACAAAAGGGTAGAAAAGAGGGACAGAGGGATTTGGGTCTCAAAGAGGGACTGTCCCTCCTAAAGAGGGACAATTGGGAGGTATGCTGTTCTATTTTTTATTCAGAATAAAACTATATACCTCACATCCCCCTCAGTGCATAACTCACCCAGTTCTGAATATAAGAATATAAGGTTCCTAACATTTAGTTACTGTAGTGCTGCTAGACTGCGCCGTTTTGGTATCCTATTGAAATGTTAGCACTACGGTAGCTAAATGTTACAGACTTTATATTGAGGCGGACTAAGCAGATTCAGGATGCGTTACAGATAGTGCAGGATAGAGGGAAGATGTGCTGGGACACGATACTGGCGAATGCGGTACACGCCCTTGGGCAGGAGGACATGAAAAAGCAGACTTAATGTGACTTAAGTGGGTGCCATAAGAATGTCGGTCTTTTGAGGCAACATTCTTATGTCACCCACCATTTGATTCAGGCGTCATTTTTAACATGCTGTTTTCATTGTCGCCCATGACTTGGCGACATTTCCATAGTGAACCCTTTTAAGGGGGTGTTAGTGTTCCTATACAGGTATACAAACTGTACAAAGAATGCATAAAGATGAAGCAAACAAAGGAATGCTGGGATTTCTTAACTTTTTGAGTGCCAGAATGGTGTGAGATCTGTCACTCAAAAAGTGAATTTTGGGTATCTTGATGTTGCAGGCTAACTTGATCATATTTTAATCAAACTATACAAACAAAAGTTTAACATGAAAACTATCAGGTGTTTACCATGTAGGCATTATACACAGTGATATATGTTCTACAAATGTACACTATTGTACTGGAAGAAAACACTATGTGCAGGCTGGTCTGTTTTATAGCTATGTTGCCATACCTTTTCCCTCACTAACATACTTGACATTGCTCATTATGAGATTGTCTTCTAGTGACCTTTATGAATCAGTGCATCTAGGGATGGACAAAACATTTATTTTCCTTGCCATGACAATGTTTTCAGATTGTGACAGATATTTCTCCATTTCCTGGAAGTTCCCACAGGAAGTAAAATAAAGAGAAAACTGAAACTGTATGGTAGAATTGTGAAGCCTATCGATTTCAATTGGCATAAGTTTCCAGTATTTGTATGCAGGCATGCACACATTCACATAGCTCATCATGCACACATATATGTCATCATGAATGTGCACACACTCGCCTATGCAAGAATGCATACATTTCTGACCCTGGGACTAATCCAATCCCCTTCTGCTTCCTTCCCCACCCAAAGGGGCCAATCCTGAAATCGTCCTCCCGGTGGTGCAGTAGTCAAATCAGCAGCCTCGCTCTACTTGTAACACGGAGACCTCTCTCCTGAGGGTATTCTTTTGAAATGCTGCCATCTACTGGCCAACATACAAAAAGGCGAGTTTAAAATATTGCATCATTCAAAACAGTGTTTGCTTAACATGCCCTATGGAACATCAGCATACCTGGGAACTCTCCGGTTTTGCCCCGGAGACTCCTGATTTTAGACTGAATTACCGGGTCTCCGGGGCAATGTGTGGATCACCGGGTGGGCAGAGTTTAAATAGAAACTCTGCCCACTTGTGCTCTGTCCCGCCTGGTTCCTCCCACTCCCCGCCCTCTTAGATACATTTTGCAGGGGTTTTTTGTCCCACCCCCCTCCGCGACTAAGCCCCACCCCTTTTATGACGCGAATCGCGTAATTTTCTTCACAGGTCGGCACTGACAGGGTTACCCTCTGGGTAGCCCTGTCTCAAAAGTTCCCAGGTATGAACATCAGTAGTTGAGGAAATCTTACCCATGGGTCACTGTACTGTGCGTGTGCACAGGGAGATGGGTCGCTGTTCCTGTGTGCATATGCTGGCTGCATGTTCTATGCGCTACAGGGTGCTGACCAATCTGTGCACTGTAGAGGTATGTACAGTATGCTGGCTGTGCGCTCTGTGACGGCTCTGTGCACTGTGGGGTACGAGTTGGATGTTGATGCTGTGGAGCGAGATGTATGTAGAGCACTGGCTTTGTGCTCTGTGTGCTTCAAGGTGCGAGTTGAATGCTGGTTTAGTGCTGTGTGCAGAAGTAATGCAGGGAGATGAACGCTAGCAATGTGGGAATGCAGAGAAAGAGGCCATCATACAGGGCTTCAATTTCCACTCGCCCTCACTGAATTTCTCCTCGCCAAATGCGAGTGGAAATTTTGAGCCCTGGCCTAAACCATATCTTTTACCAAACGGGAAAATATATTTTTTCAGTATTTACCCCCACTCCACGTACAGGTTCAGTCTCTGCTATTTAATGGCACTTTCTCTGGAGGGGTGCAATGGGTAGCTAATGAAAAAAGAAGTAGCTACTAAACAATTACATTACACTGTGCATGTGCGGTGATGTGCAGGAAAAAACTTAAGACTAACAAACATTCATAAATGCTGGCTACCCCATATTTATTAGCAATGTAATTAGAAAAGAACAAGCAAATGCAGAGCTTAGTGTAGCAAGGGTGTAAAGATTACATATGGAAAACATTTTTCTGTAACACTTTAAAGCATGTTGAACATACTAGAGATCTGAAACGTTTCAGGAGATCCTTAAATAGCTTTGAGAACAAAGGTTGAATCAAAACAAATCTTAACACAATGAATGGTATCCAACAGGTTAAGTACAGGTGGTGGAGTTGTGATGGGGTCCAACATCCAAGTGGAGGCCTAGGGCCCAGCAGCTTCTAGTTATGCCCCTGGGAGAATATTTTTTTTGTGTTACGGGTACCAACAACATGTTTGCATTTGTTGGTATCTGATAAATAATTCCTTAGAAATATATTATTCTATATTATAGAAAACATGAAAGAAATTTGTGTTTTATAAAACATACTTAACAAAACACAAATCTGTCATCTGAATGAGGTACAGATAGTGTCTGCATTTTGTGTATCTAGAGTTTGGGAATCAAGATAGTTGCATGCCAGTTTAAGGTGCATATTGTATGAACTGGCTTGTTTATAGGAAGCCAGATTCAATGAACTGGGGTAGAAGTCTACCAGACTTCATGAAAAAGGATGTTAGGACCTGTCAAATTCCTTATATGCAAGTCTATCTGTTTTGGCCTCTGGAGCCAGTGGAGAATAAGAAAGGAATGCAATTGCTGAAAATCAGTTAGGCAGACCTCTCATACAAAGTCTCTGGTCAGCCAACAGTTTATTTTTTTGTTTGTTTTTTTTCATATATCCAGTGCAACAAAATAAGATTAACATTTATCATCAACAAATATATACTAGTACTCCCATATAATAGTTCTCAAAACATATGTCACTCTCCTTTACCCATGCACACATTATTCTCCATATAGAATTCCACATATATAGCATTATCTACTTTTAAGCATGCATAAAATCTGAAAAGTGCTCCCTGCAAAAAGATGAAATAGTACAAAATCCAGTGATTGGGCAGCTCATAGTTGTATTTGCTGTACATTTCACAGCATTCCTTCAAGAGTATTGATTCATAATGCATAATTTGTTATCCCTTATGAGGTTTTATACTACACACTGGCCATTTTTTTTCAGAAGCAGGAACATCCTCTTAACACCAAGAGATCACAAACTCTTCTCCGATTGGCAAAGAGAGTTTCTGTACTTTTAGCACCTGGAAAGTCAAATATACAGGACAGATTATAGAGAGGTTTAAGGTACAAAATATTACGAGGCTTTTTATTTAACGTAAACCTTTCACACAAAGACAAGTCTAGAATTTTTTTTTTTTTTTTTTTATCAGTATAATAGCTACAAAATATTGACAAAAGCATTCTGGTCTCATTGACATGCAAAATTGTCTAATACTAATTAACACTTATTAAGCCTATACGCTGGAGTGCTCTCATTGGCCAGAGATAGCTCCAGTTTACAGGCAGAAAAGCAGGTAACTGCAGTCTGTCCGGAATTAGGTGCAGGGCTGTATTTATTCTTTAAATTTCTGCAAACAAGTGTTTTTTTTTTTTTTTTTTTTTTTTTAATTAATACACTTTAACATTTGCTATATAACAAAACTATTTAGATAAAGTTGCATAGGGGTGATAGATCCCCTTTGAAGGACTATCATAGGAGATACAGGGCAATTTCTCGCGAGAGATAGTTGAAAAGGGGATTTTTGTGTAGTTACCAATAAATCCTTTTCTTTTAGTGAATGTGGAATAAATGAACCGTAGGGTGAAATTCCCTTCCTGCACCACTTCACCAAACCCAGACTAGCACAGTCTGATAAATAGCAAAGCCGAAAGAAAGAAAAGAAACAGAAGTAGGACAGGGCAGGGGATGTTTTTTTTTCCCTCCAGATGGGAGGTTTTGTGTTCAGGGCTGGTGCAAGGATTTTTGCCACCCTAGGCAAAACATAATTTTGCTGCCCCCTTGGTTCTGCCCGTCTTACCAACATATGGCCTATTTTTTTTCTAACCCTTAGGGCCATATGTTCAAAAGAGGATGGAGGAATTCTGGGGCAAACCACTCTTGCATTATAGGTGGAAACTAAGATTCATATTGATTTATATTGAGATTTTAACCCTTTGAATGCTAGAGAGTTCTCCAATGCATTGTTCAGCAATGCACTGGAGACCTCTCTATTATTCAAGGTGCTAAAATCCCTATTTAAATCATTGGGGATTTGGAATATTTATTTATTTTTCCCCTATAGTGCAAGTGGTTTGCCCCAGAATTCCTCCACTTTTCTTTTGATCATATGGCCCTAAGTGACAAAATGGTACTCATCACATTCAGAGAAATGTGCTATGCAACACTCTGTGGGATACAACAATGCAATAATGTTTATTTTGAATAATTCTAAAACATATAATGCAGATTCTGTTATTAAGTACAACAGTACAGAGAGGGCCGGTCTGTGCAGTAAGAAATCATATGCATGCTCTGAGAATATCAGTGTATGGATATAATTTTGTGTGCCTCCTGTTTTTGATCCAGAACTTTCATATTCCCTTTCTGGGTTTATTAATATTTAGAATGTTGCACTCACACTGGGCAAGAGATGGCTAGAAAAGTCTCAGAGGGATTCTGCAGTGGAGTAGCACAAGATTGCAATAAGAGGATTTTAGTCTTACCTGTTAAATCCTTTTCTCTTAGTCCATATAGCTTACAGGTACCATGGGCAGGTGACAGCTCCTCCGAGTAGGTTGGAACAATTCTTCAAAGAAGTTGCAGTGGCGGAGCCTCCCTCTCCTCCTAGCAGGTTAGCTAGCACTCATCTCCCCAGTTAGATTTGTGACATAAAACCTACTGAGCTAGACAATAAGAAGAGGAAAAACTCCTGTGAGCATGGACACAATAGGACTCCCACGTCTAGCCACAGGAGACCAAGCATGGTCCCTTTCACTGGGTGGGGGACCATTAAGTTATATGGACTAAGAGAAAAGGATTTAACAGGCAAGACTAAAATCTTCTTTTCTCTGCCGTCCAATACAGCTTACAGGTACCATGGTGATGTACCAACTTTGAGTTTCCAGGGTGGGAAAATGAAGGAAAAGACCAAGCGTCGGTCCCCGTGATACCAGAGCTCCCATGGACTATCCGCACATGGAACAGCCCAAACTAACAAAGTGTCAGCGGACACTGAATAACTAACACAGCACACAGAACAAGAGCCAACAGGGCTCAACAGGATAAAGAACTATAAGGCACAGGAAAATGAAGTCCTGTACAGGCAAACCTGCCTCCAGGACTTTTCCGCCAAAACTGGCTTCAGTCGAAGCCAGGATATCAACACGATAATGTTTTGCAAATGTGTGCACAGAAGACCAAATGGCCGCCTTGCACAGCTGATCAGCAGAGGCCTGATTCTTGTAGGCCCAAGAGGCCCCAACAGACCTAATGGAATGTGCTGGGATGCAAAAGTGAACAGGTTTCTTCTGGAGTTCATAAGCCTTGCGAATGGTAGACTTGATCCAAGATGCGATAGTAACATAGTAATTTTACGTTGAAAAAAGACTTGCGTCCATCTAGTTCAACGCTTTTCCTATTCCGGTTTACCATTGTTGATCCAAAAGAAGGCAACCCCCCCCCAACACACACAATAAAGCAACTTCAAATTCTACCCTGAATAGGGAGAAAAAAAAATTCCTTCTTGATTCCAAATGGCAATCAGATTTCTCCTTGGATCAACAAGCCATAACTAAATATTAATCCCAATACTAAAGTACATAGCCCTCTATGTTATGCTCTTTTAAATAAGTATCCAGGCCTTTTTTAAAGGCATCTAATATATTCAATAGCACCACCTCCTCAGGCAGTGAATTCCATACCTTTATTGTCCTTACTGTAAAGAAACCCTTCCGCTGTTGCAGATTAAATCTCCTTTCCTCAAGTCTAAGCAGGTGGCCCCTTGTCCTTTGTACTGTTCTGTTAATGAACAGGTCTTTGGATAGCCCTTTGTATGGGCCCTGAACATATTTATATAGTGTTATCATATCCCCTCTAAGGCTCCGTTTTTCTAGTGTGTACAAGTTTAACTTTTCTAGCTTTTCTTCATAACTAAAACTTTCCATTCCCCTTACTAGTTTTGTAGCCCTCCTCTGCACTCTCTCTAGTTCCATAATGTCCTTTTTCAGAAAGGGCGCCCAGAATTAAACAGCATATTCTAGATGGGGTCTTACCATGGACCTGTAAAGAGGCATAATAATATCTTCCTCCCTTGAGTCAATACCACTTTTAATACATGCCAATATCTTATTGGCCTTTGCAGCTACCAGCTGGCACTGCATGCTACTGCTAAGTCTATTGTCTACCATTACTCCCAAATCCTTTTCATTGGTAGATTTCCCCAGAGAAACACCATTTAAACTATATGTCACCTTGGATTCAGCTTTACCAGCCCTGGGACCCTCAGGGATGACAAAAAGTGCATCAGTCTGATGGGAAGACTCAGTGTGGTGCACACAGAACTTAAGGGAGTGCACCACATCCAACAAGTGGAGATACCTCTTCTTGTCAGATTTAGGGTCAGGAAAAAAGGAAGATACAAGCTCACTATTGATGTGCAACTCAGAGACCACCTTAGGAAGAAATTCCTGGGAGGTACGGAGAACAGTCTTATCCTAGTGAAACACAAGGAAAGGAGACTTGTAGAACAGAGCCTGCAACTCAGCCACTCTGCGGACAGAGACCACCGCCTAGAGAAAAAACATCTTCCACTTCAAAAGATGTAAGGTAATTGTAGCCAAGGACTCAAAAGGAGGCTGCAGCAAAACTCTCAAGACAAGGTTAAGGTCCAACTGTGGAGTAGGAGCCTTAAAAGCAGGGAAGACACAAGCAACACCCTTTAAAAAGACCTTGACATCCGGCAAGGTGACAATGCATCTCTGAAAAAAGACAGAGAGGGCTGAGGCCTGAACCATCAAGGAACTAAGGCTAAGACCCTTGTTCACGCCATCCTGCAAAAAGGGCAGAATAACAGGAAGATCAGGTTCCTGTGAGGACAGATCCCTGTCCACACATCTAGCATGAAAGAAAGACCAAACCCTAAGATAGGCTTTAGAAGAAACTGGTTTCCTAGCCTTAATCATAGTGGGGACCACCTCTGGAGAATAGCCTTCATCAAGATGGAGGCTTCAACAGCCATGCTGCCAAAGCTAGATGGTCCATATCCTTCTTCCACAGGTACCCCTTTGCATGGCAGTGGAAACGGTAGCAGAGCAGAAAGTGCCAGTAGTTCCAGAAACCAAGGCTGTCTGGTCCAATATGGAGTAATCAGGATAGTGTAAGTTCTGTCCATGAGAATCTTCTGCAGCACCCTGGGCTGGAGAGGAAGAGGAGGAAAGATGTACGCCAGATGAAATCTCCATGGGATTGACAGAGTCTCCACTGCAAACACTACGGCAAAACATATGAACTTTCCTGTTATCCCTGGTAGCCATCAGGCCTATCATGGGAAGAACCCACATCTGTACCAGGAGATCGAACACCTCTGGGTGATGCTCCCACTCATCCGGTTCCACTGTGTGTTGACTGAGGAAGTCTGCTGTAACGTAGTCTACACCTGGGATATGCACTGTGGGGATAGCAGGTACATGATTTTCTGCCCTGGCCAAAATACCCGTGACCTCTAACCAAGCAGACTTCTTGTGCTTCCTTGCTTGTTGATGTAAGCCACGGCCGTGGCTTTGTCGGACTAGACTCGAACTGGGTACCTCATCAGATGAGAGGATCAATACTTCAAAGCATGGGAAATCACCCTGAGCTCTCCTCCTCTAACCGCCCTGAACAGTTAGGCGACCCAAGACTGCGCCCTAGCCGTGTAGGCTGGCATTTGTCTTCACTGTGGTCCAGTATGGAATCACAAACTGCCTCCCTTTCTCAAGGTTGGCGAGGTTCAACCACCAGTGAAGGCTCTGTGCTACCTCTGCAGGAAGGGAGACAGGTTGATCCATAAGGTCCGGGTTCTTTCTGCAAACATAGAACACAAATCTCTGAAGTTCTCTGGCATGTGCCATGGCAAACGGAACCACATCCATGGTGGATATCATCATCCCCACCAGGGAAAAGAACCTCCTCGCTGGAGCTGATGTCCAAGACAGTATAGAAGACACCTTGGAGGTGAGCTGTTGAATTGAGCCCTCCGTGAGGTAGACCATACTCTGCTGAGTATCGAAGCGGAGACCGAGGAACACCAGGTTCTGTGAGGTCACCAGAGCAGACTTGTCCATATTCACAATCCACCCATGTTGGAGGAAGATCTGGGCACATTCCTGGACTTGGTGGTCCAGGAGGTCTCTGGAAGGTGCCTTGAGGAGAAGGTCATCTATATAAGGCATTACCTGAATCCCCTCCCTTGGTGCACAGGAAGGCAATCAATGCACCTAGAACTCGACAGAACACCTGAGGAGCTGTTGTGAGCCTAGAGGGGAGAGCAATGAACTGGAAGTGACCCAGCAGCAGGCAAACCTGAGGTACTGTTGACTGTCTGGATGCACAGGGATGTGCAGATAGGCATCCTGAAGATCCAAGGATTCCAGAAATTCTCCCTGAAACATCGCTGCAAGGACTCCATCTGGTAGTGAGTCTTGAACACAAACTTGTTGTGAGCCTTGAGGTCCAAGATAGGGCAGCAGCCAACATCCTTCTTGGGAAAAACAAAGAGGTTGGAATAAAAGCCGACACCTCTCTCCTGTGTTGGCACCAGTGCCAGAACTCCTTTGTCCAAGAGAGACTGGACTGCCCCATTGAAAAGCCTGAGCTTTTCTTGTCCCTGAGGGGAGCAAGAAGGGAAGAATGTGAAGGGGTGCAGGGATTTGAAGGGAATCCTGAAACCTTCTGAAGCCACCTGTAATACCCACTGATACACAACAGAGCCTGTGCACTCAAAAAGTGATGCAGGTGGCCCCCTACTGGTCGCAGGCCAGGGTTCGGTGAGTCATGCTGAAGGAGGATAGGTGGGTTTGCTGGAGGTGTGTTTTGACCTCCACTGGTGCTTGGGCATGGGGGTAGAATGCGGGGCCTGAGACACCACCAGTTTCGTCCCAAAAGGTTCACTTTGTTTGGGATGATAAAGACTATGCCTCTTCGCCTGAGGGGTGCATTTAGGAGCTTGAGGCAACAACGTACTTTTACACACACCCCCACTGGCCTCACTGATGAGAGTCTTCAGTTCAGGACCAAAAAGAGAAGAACCCTGAAAGGGAAGAGAAATCAGTGATTTCTTAGAGATCAATTCAGCAGACCAGACCTTCAGCCACAGCAGGCACCTAGCAGTCACAGAAAAAGCAGATGCTTTGGCTTCAAGCCGAACATCATCTAAGAGAGCATCAGCAATCTAATGCTGAACCTTAGAAATGCTGGTCAAAAGGGATACAAGTTTGGCTTTAGGAGCACATTTTGGTAAGGCAGTAGTCAGCTGTTCAGTCCAGACTGCAATAGCCCTACTGAACCATACAGAAGCCAAGGTGGGCCTCATGGAAGCACCTATATATGTGAAATTAACTTTCAAAACAGCGTCTAGTTTTCTGTCAGTCCCATCCTTTAAGGATGAAGCATCTGCTACAGACAAAACTGTGGACTTAGAAAAACTAGAAATGGGGGAATCAACCTGAGAAGGAGTAGCCCATTGAGTCAAGGCAGCTTCAGAAAAGGGATATAAGTTAGAGAACCTTTTTCACAGAGAAAGGCACTTTTCAGGAGTCTTCCACTTATCCAGGATAATCTGATCCAGAGTGGGATTAGGCGGAAAAAGAATGCATGACTTCTTAGGCTTTTGAAAGATGTCAGAAGTAGCCTGTGGCTCTACAGGAGTACAGGAAATATTTAAAATGGTCAATACCGCCTTAAAGAGACCCTCAGCAGAGGGCTTAGGGTCAGCTTCAATGGGGTCACCATAAAATTAGGACGAAGCCCCTTCTGACTACACACCATCCTCTGAATCTTCCAGAGATTCCTTCTCAGTGGAATCAGATAAGTCAGGAATGCCAGGGGCCTTAGAAGCCACATACCTGAAGGAAGTGTGGGGTTTCCAAGACTGAAGAACCCCTTGAAGAGAAAGGGGAAACTGTACAATAGAGGACTTTAAGTCTTTTACCCAATGTGGCTCTTGTTCGTGGCTGGAAGGCCCTGGCGGAGAGACAGGGGCCACTGCACATGAAGGGCATAGATCTCATGAATATTCTCTTTGGCATAAGGAACAATAATCAGTGGGGGTCAAAGATGCCCCAGAATCCTTAGCCTTAGGCCTAGTCCCATGTCCCAACGGATCTGACATCCTAACAGGAGATAAAGTGTCTAACAGTAAAAGGAAGCACCAAATACCCAGATTAAAGAATCACCCCAAACTCTTATCTGGCAAGAGAAGGGTTAACCTGAGGAGGAGAGCAGAGAGATCCAAATCCTGTGTAGGAACAGCCCGTGCAACTGGCGTTTATGGGAAACAGTTCTCCCTTACAGAGTACCCAAAATCAGAACCCAAATCCCTCTGAGCCCCCTCTGAGGATGTGCATCTGAGTGTAGGGCAAAGGAAGACAAGAAGAATGAGCCGTCTCTCAACTCTGTACATGGAGTGGTTGCAGAGATATGTCCCAAAGCAATCTGTCCCATAGAGATCAATGGAGCATTGCATCTATGCAGTAAAGTGCCCAAATTAAAAAAAAAAAAAAAAAAAAAATGTGTAAAAAGTGCTAAAAACCTTATAGAACACCCAATAAACAATAGAAAACACATAATCCCAAAGGAAAAATGTAAACATGTCCCCAAATCAACATAGCACGGCAAATAAAGGGTTAATCACCTCAGACAGGCCAAATGTTCCAAAGACTCAGAAGAGAGGATAGAGTGCAGGAGTTATGAAGAAACTCCAGAACTTCAGATTACCTTTGTAAGAAGAGGCCTCAGAGAGACTCCCAGAGAGAGACATGGGTTGCATGGTTCTCTCCCAGGGGTGAAAGGGTCCACGAGCAGCTCCTGTAAGCTGGGCAATCAACCAAGGGGAAGCCAGTAATGGTAATCCACCTGATGGGGGAATATGGACACCCCATATCTAAGTAAAAATAATAAAATAACTAAACTAAGCAGAACTGTTCACAACCTTCCTACCAGAACGAGGAACAAATCTTAATTGGGGAGGGGAGTGCTAGCTAGCTTGCTAGGAGGAGAGGGAGGCTCCGCCCCTGCAACTTCTTTGAAGAATTGTTCCTACTACTAGGAGGAGCTGTCACCTTCCCCATGGTACCTGTAAGCTATATTAGATGACAGAGAAAAATCAATTAGTGATATTCACGTACTGTTTTCTATCAACTTGTATTATATTCTCTATCCTCGTGATGCCAAAATATCACATGCACCCATTTACCAAGTGCCTGTAATGCCCCCTAACATCTTCCTCAATTGTGTGGCCAGTGTCTACTCAACTATCTATGAGTCTCTTTGTCCTAGAGTCCGCTACACTTAATTACCTTGTGGCTGCCAACCCTGTGGTAAGCACTGTACTGTACATATTAACTCTTTAAGGACCAGAGAGGCATGCAAAGCTTCAGGTACTTAAACAGTTAAATTACATATCTGTGTGGGATGTAGCCAACTGGCAAAGTACCATGATTCAAATAGGCTGCCATAAACATATGCCTGGCAAATTGTCACCTTGATCCAAAAAGCCACTGTTACCTTAGATGCAGCCAGGCCGACACACACATACCGCTGGGATGACAATCAGTGAATCAGATGTCCAAAAAGGCAGAGTGAGATGAACATAGTACTTCTAGCACCTGACCACATGCAATAGATCAGTGGTTCCCAACTCCAGTCCTTGGGACCCACTAACAGGTCAGGACTTAAGGATTTCTCTGCTAGAGCACAGGTGTGGTGATAAGAGGCTCATTCACATTGATTAACTCACCTGTGCTCTAACAAGGAAATCATCAAATCCTGGCCTGTTAGTGGGTCCTGAGGACCAGAGTTGAGAACCACTGCAATAGATGAAGGTTCTGCTTCTGTGTGTTTGCTGGAGCTGGAACAATGGAAGAACAATTTCCTGGTTTATGTGAAACTCAGAAACAACCTTAGAGATGAGTCTTCGGAACCATCATGCCACTTAACAACATCAAAAGCCACTTCAGTAAGGTAAGCATTTGATTAAAGCAGCTCAGAAATAAGGAATAAGTCCACCTTTGATGTATCCACTTGGACAGAGTCAAAAAGATTATCTCAGATTGCCATAGCCCTACTGATGGCTAAAGCAGGGTGTAAACAGCACCAAAGGCTGCAAAAGCCACCTTCAAATCCAGGCAATTCTCCACTTGATCCTCGAGAGCCACAGCATCTGCCAGCAGCAAGAAACTGGGAGAATAAATTATAGCTGGGAGTGGCCCACTGTGCTAAAGCCTCAGCAGAAAAATAGTATAAGAGATGAATATGCCAGTTAAGGAAAAACCTCTTGTCAGGAATTTATTTCTCTATCAACAATTGGTCCAAAAATTGGTGGTAAGAAAAATTGCAACCTCCTTCTTTCAACTCTTAAAGATATCTGGGGAAGAGGAACCTGATACCTTAAGAGGAGCCAGGGGTCTTCTTCATAGGAATCCCCATCCAAGGATGAATCTAAGTTGTCTGTGTCAGTTTCTCAGCAGCGGAATCCCTAATAATGGGGGTATACCCATAACATCACTTAAGAGCCTCTTAGGGTGTAAGATGTCCCATGGATTCTAAGACCACTGTAACGGTTTGTTCAACACTCAGACACAGTAGGTTAGGATAAAACACAGTTTTATTAAAAAAACACTATGAAAATACCCTTAGCGGGCTATAGCATACCACAGCAGAATAGACAGGAGTAATATAGGACTTAGACTTATGCCTACACAGGCCCAGTATAACAGTAAGAGAGAGAGTACATATACTGTCACAGGTCAGGCATGACAAGGAAAACTCAGCACAGCATGGGTTAAAGTCCAATTGATATAATCAGTCACTGATGTGGTGTGTTCAGTAACGCCCAGTATGATGGAATAACAGCGATCAGGAGACTGTAGTGCTAGAATGGAGACAAAGCACTTTAGATCTGCTGGATCAGGGCTGAGACTTATACCCCCTGCCGTAGCAGTAACGGAGGCCACACAATACTCTGCAAGAGCAGTACGGAATAGAGCCACAGGCACCTTACCGGTGCAGTAATGGAGGCAACAGTACTTTGCACGAGCTGAATAGGATAGAGCCAATGGCACCCGGCCAGTGCCGTCAAGGAGGCACCAGTACTCTGCAAGAGCGGAATTGAATAGAGCCAATGGCACCCTGCAGGTGCAGTAACGGAGGCAACAGTACTCTGCAAGAGCTGAACGGAAACGCAACCACGGGCACACTGCCGGAGCAGTAACGGAGGCAACAGTAGCTCTGCAAGAGTTAACGGAAGGCTCGTAGCAGTAACAGAGTCAACAGTAGCTCTGCAAGAGTTAACGGGATGCTCAGCGGAATGTACACTGCCGGAGCAGTAACGAAGGCAACAGTGACACACTGTCTGGTAGGCCCAGACTAGGCGGAAGTAATAATGTTGCACAGCGACACGATGAAGCAGGAACTGGAGAGCTGGGCCGGATTACGGAGCAGGAACGTCAGACAAGCCGGGTCAGGTCACGGAGCAGGAACGTCAGCCAGGCCGGGTCGAATCACGGAGCAGGAATGTCAGACAAGCCGGGTCAGGTCAAGGAGCAGGAACATCAACCAGGCCGGGATGGATCACGGAGCAGGAACCAGAAGCGGAGTAGTCAAACGGGCCAAGTCGGTACACGGGAATTTAGCAACTCAAGTCAGCACTGGTACAGGAACACCACGAAAGGGCACCAGACTGGTGCCAGAGCCCAGTATAAAAAGGCCATACTGGGCAGGCCAAACCAAGCTCAGCCAACAGAAGCGCAACACACAGAGACTGACAGGAAAAGCACGGGCACCATGATAACCCCCTTGATAGAGGAGGAAATAGAACTGACTGAGAAAATAAGGGCCTTAACCCATGCAGGGGCCCCAGAATTTGAGAAGAGGCCACAAAGTACCGGAAAACACCCTAGGACGTTAGAGGGATTCCAGAATTCCTTAGTGGCCTTGGACTTACCCATGCCATCCTGGGGTCTGTCTCACAGACACCTGAAGTAGAAGATAAAATATAGAATAAAAGTATTCAGAAAGCGGACATAGTACTTTTCTCTTATGTCCTATATGGAACACAAGTACCATGGGGTTGAAGTCTCATTTGGAAGGCAGGACACATCTCAAAGACAGACTCCCTACTCCTCCTACAGCTTAATGCTTCCCCGGCCCTGCAATTACCCAGAATTAATGTGTCCTGTGATGAGATTGGATGGCAGGGAACATTCTGTTAGTTTTTATTATTATTATGATAGATATGGCACTGTCACAATTTCCTCATTAGGTAGGTTAGCATTACTGGGCTTCCCCTGGCGTGGATTGACCAGTGTACAGGTGCTGTGTGGACCTTTGCAGCCCTGTGGAGGGAATCTTGCAGGTCAAGTTTTCCTTCCCAGCACAGTCTCTTGGGCCTCTCATTGCTTTCAGCTAAAAAAGACATGCTGAAAAAAGACATGCATCCATCAAGTACAGCCCAGAGGAAGGCAAAAAAAAAACCTCTGGATCAACTTCCAGTTTAGTCCCAAGTGGGTAAGAAAAATTCCTTCCCGACTCCAAATGCCAGTCAGATAGTTCCCTGGATCAACATCCTATCTGCATTGAAGTCTTCGGTCATACTTTTCAATATTGTTCTGTGCTAGATAGGCATCCATTGCTTTTTTGAAAGCGGTTGCATTATCTGCAAGTATAACATGCCGAGGCAAAGAATTCCATAGCGTTATCACCCTTACTGTAAAGAATCCCTGCCTTTGTTTTAGTGTTTCCTCTACTTAATGGATGACCTCTTGTTCTTAGCTCAGCTCTTTTTGTAAATAATTAATTGGCTAGTTCTTTGTATTGACCTTGAATGTACTTGTAAATGGTAATCATATCACCCCTAAGATGTCTCTTCTCTAATGTAAACAAACCCAGTTTGGCTAGTCTCTCTTTGTAACTCAGATCCTCCAATCCCTTTATCAGTTTTGTTGCACATCTCTGCATCTTTTCCAGTTCAACAATGTCTTTAAGAACTGGTGCTCAAAATTGTACTGCATATTCTAGATGAGACCTAACCAAGGATTTAAACAGAGTTAGGATAATATTAGCAAAGCATCCCTTGGATCTACACCTCTTTTTATGCAGGCTAGTACTCTATTTGCTCTTGCAGCAGCTGAGTGACTCTGCACACTGCTGTGAAGTCTATTGTCTATCAGTACTCCTAAATCTTTCTCTAATGAGGATTCCCCAAGTTGTTTCCCATTAAGAGATAATGTAGCACGTTTGTTTCTACAGCCCAAATGCATAACCTTACATTTATCTACATTAAATGTCATCTGTCACTTTTCTGCCCATTCACTCAGTTTATCTAAATCCTTCTGCAGAGAAAAAACAGCTCTGTATGTATTTTCTTACATAGCTTAGTGTCATCAGCAAAGATTGAGATGCTACTTTCAATTCCCACTTCTAGATCATTAACAAATTAAAAAACATTGGGCCCAGGACTGAACCCAGCAGAACCCCACTTATAACTTCAGACCAATTTGAAAAGGTTCCATTTACAACAACTCTCTGCCATCTATCATTTAACCAGTTCTCAATCCATGTACAGACAACACTGCCCAAACAGAAGCCTTTTAATTTATGCAATAACCTGTTGTGATGCAATGTATCAAAGGCTTTTGCAAAATTCAAGTAAACTACATCTACAGCAATTTGCCTGTCCATATTACTACTACTCTTTTATAAAATGCAAGTAAATTAGTCTGGCATGATATATTCTTCATGAAACCATGCTGATTCCTACTAATAATATTGTTTAACTTCACACAGTTTGAATAGTGTCACTTAGTAACCCTTCTAGTATCTCAACCACTATGGAAGACAAGCTCAAAGGTCTATAATTTCCTGGTTTGGATCTTGCTCCCTTTTTAAACAATGGAACTACATCAGCTTATATACTTTTATACTTCTTTTAGGTTTGAAAATTAGCCTTTTTAAAATCTAATGTTTTAGTTAAACCCTTGCTATTGGGTTTCTCATAACAAATTTCAAAGGATACCGTGTTGTGGTCACTGCTACCCAAATGTTCCCTTACTTGTACATTGATTATCATGTCAAAAATGTTTGAGAGCACTAGGTCAAGCATGGCCTCTTTTCTAATTGGCTCCTCTACTAGTTGGGACATAATGTTAACTTGAAGACAGAAAACCGGTAAGTAACCCTTTGAGTGCGTTGGTCCACATTTGTCCCACAACTGTGCCTCTCTATACAGAGGTGTTCTGAGCCTTTGCAGGCTCATGCACTCAAGCTGGGTATTTTAGTACTGCTTTAGAACAATACCTAGAAGGTTTTGGAGGGTGGCTGCAGTTTGGAGGGGTTTAAATCTTTCTCTGCTGTTTTCACTACTTTGGTGTATCTATAGGCACAGTGGGAATTGTTTGCGCTTCACTTTCATTTGTTTCTTATTTTTATGCGCCCTCTGAGGTTCCCTGGGGTATGTCGGTCCCTTAGTATATTTGACTGAATTAGTTGTAAGCAGCCCTTATAAGAACGGGAGCCCACCAGCCATCATCTTTGCTCCATTGACGTCTATGATAAACTAATTTGACTTTCATATGACAAACTGTTGCAGATATATGTTCCAGAGAGGGTTCCTCATGATCTTTCATCTGATTCACGTCCTCAGTGTCCAGGGGGCTCGTGGCAGTTCCACAAATGGGGTCTAGGCATTGCTAAGCAACAGCAACAGAGAAGACCACATTTCCCAGAAGGCTCATCTTGCTGGCTTTTGATTGGCTGTCAGTTTTGTAGTCGCCATTTTACTCCTTATCCTACGCAAAAGCAGACTCTCCTTGGTCTCCTTCTCCAGATTAACCCTTCTCTTGCCAGATAAGTGTATTCTCTGGGCTTTAAAGGGTGATTTATTAGTCTGGGACTGTATTCTAGTAGTTTTACTAGTATTGGGACACTATTGTCAGGATGTCTGATTCTAAAGGACATTGGGTAAAATCTAGGCTAAGGACTCAGGGGAGTCCCTTACCCCTCCCTTACTGTTTCTCTTGCCAAATGGGGCTCCCTAAAGCGTATTCAGGATCTCTCTGCCCCTCTTGCACTGTGGCCTCTACTAGTCCACCAGGCCCTGCGGCACTTACCAAGAGCCATCTTGGGAAACAGTTCTGTCCTCGGTGGCCCAAATCCCCTTCTCCCTTCAAGGAATACTTGTCTTGGAAGCCCCCCAACTACATTTAAGAGGCATAAGAAATCTTCTTTCCCTCTAATGCCGTTCTTGACCAGATTCTTGTGGAAGAGTTGAAGACCCTAGACAAACAGCTATCACCAAAAGATTCTCTAAGCAGTACACATTTTTTGGAGGCAGCTTTAGCGCAGTGGGTCTCTGCTCCAATTGTGGACCCCCCTGTTTCCTATCTGGCAAAGACTATTGCTGTGCCTTTGGCAGATGCATCAGGACTTAAGGACCCAGCTGACCAGACGATTGATTCTGTTCTCAGGTGCATGTGGGGTGAACAGCTTATGGAGGCTGTCCATGCTTAGGTTTCAAAGGAAGATTTGGTTCTTTTGGTCATATTTAAAGTGTCTAACAAATATGTGTGATATGCTCTTTTTGAGGTGGTCAGATTTTCCACAAAAGCCTCAGCCTTTTCTGTTGCTGCTTGATGCACTCTGTAACTTAAGATTTGGTCTGCGGATCAATCTTCCAAGAAGTCACTGGTTTCCTTAACTTTTTAGGGCAAGTCCCTGTATGGACCCGAAATGAAGTAGATCATTAGTGACGCTACTGGGGAAAAGAGCATGATGTTGCTTCAAATGCCCACTAAATGTCCAACCACAGCGAGGAAATAGTGTCTTTTTCTTTCCCCTGCCAAATGGAGTTGCAGAGACTGCAAGGTTCGCATGCCTCTCGTGCACTCTTTCACGAAGACCAGGCAGCAGTGGCAGCCCAAGCACACTGCATCAATGGCTAAGCCTGTCAAGCAATCTTCCTCATGACTTGCGGAATCCTGGCTCGCTGGACCAGTAGGTATTGCGGCCAATCTCAGAAGGGTACCACATGGAATTCAACTTCCTTCCACTGTATCATTTATTTTTGTAAAGGATGCCAAAGGAATCAGACAAGGCACTGCTGTTTCAGAAGGCAGTGGATTCATTTCTGGCAAAAAAAGGTTCCAATTCCAGTACTTCCCCCAAAACACAGTTCAGGTTTTTATTCCAGCCTGTTTGTGGTGCCGAAGAGGATGGTGACTGTTGTCCCATTTTGGACCTCAAATAATATGTGTTGACTACTTGCTTCAAGATGGAATCTTTGTGTTCTGTCATAGCAGCAATGTGCCCAGGGGAGTACCTGGTGTCCCTGGACCTTCAGCATATGTATCTGCACATCCCTGTACACCCAGAAAGCCAACGCTATCTGCTTTTTTCCTTCAATTCAGATCATTACCAGTTCGCAGCTCTGCCATTTGGCCTGGTTTCTGTGCCTCCAGTGTACACCGGGGTTATGGGGGGCCTTGGAGGCTTCACTCAAACTCAGGGCATTTCCATGACACCCTATCTGGATGACCATTTGCTCAAGGCTCCCTAGAGGAGCTATTGGTCCAACGCATTGAAAACTATGATCGGCGCCTGGCCCACCATGTATGGATTCTGAACTCCTCTCCTGTACCTTCCCAGGAAATGGTGTTCCTGAGAAGGAGGTTTGACACGCGACAAGGGAAGGTTTTCAAGCCAGAGGAGGATATCCTACTGGTAATGTAGGAGTTGTCTCAGGTCCTAGAGTGGCCCTCAGCTATGATCAGGGAGTACAAGACTGCTGAGCAGACTAGTATCAACATAAGAAGCTGTGCCTTAATGTCACATGCACACGAGGGAACTTCAGAGACATGTTATTCAGGGTTGGTCCGATAATCCGGCTCATTTAGATTGGCAGATATCCCTCTCCCCAGAGGCCAGCGGGGACCTTCAGTGATGGTTATGCTGGCACAGCCTGGAACAGGGGAACCCTTTGTGATACCAGAATGGTCTCTGTTCACAACGGACACCAGCATGAGCAGCTGGGGTGCAGTTCTCTGTCACTTGGGGGTTCAGGGCAGATGGACTCTGGGGGAGTCCCTTCAGTCCATTAATGTACTGGAACTTTGCGTGATCAGTCTGGCCCTTGTGTACTGGACCTCAGTCTGGAAGGGGACTCCAGTAATGGTTCAAGGTGCACAATGCCACGGCTATGGCTTACATCATCAAGGGTGCACTCACAGCTCTGCCTCTTGTTTTGAAGTGAGGTGCATTCTGTGCTGGGAAAAAGCCCATGTTCAGGCCATCTCCACTGTTCACATTTCCGGGGGGGGGGACGTCTTGGCAGACTTCCCATGTCACCAAGACATGGATCCTGGAGAGTGGGAACTCAATCCAGAAGCATTCTACCTAAATGTCCAACGGTGGGGAGTACAGACGATAGATCTCATGGATACCAGGGAGAACAGAAAGGTTCCAACCTCCTGATGTCGGAAGGTGATCCCCTGGCTTTGCCACAGATGCAAAAAGATTCTGTGGAACGTCCATCTCACTTAAGTCCTTCCTCCATTCCCTCTCATAACCAAGGTGCTCGGGAATATCAGGATGGATGATGTGACCATAATTCTGGTCACTACTTACTGGATCAGGAGGGATTGGTTTGCAGACCTGGTCAATCTGCTTTCAGTTACTCCCAGGCTGGAATTCCTTTCCAGGGTTAACTGTGGTAAGAGATTGTGGAAAAGCTGGCTGTGAGTATAGCTACTGAAGCCCACATATGGAGCAGAAAAGGTTTCTCCACTGAGGTCATTTCCACTATGATTCCAGCTTGCAAGCCTGTATCCTCCAAGGTCCACCATTGGGTATGGTCTATTTTTCACAAGTGGTGCATGGACAGGGATGTGTCCTCAAAGGAGTTTGACTTTCCTTTGGGATTATCCTTTCCCTGGGATGGTGTGAAGAAGGGCCTCAGCTTAAGCTCCTTAAAGGTTCAGATTTCAGCACTTCTGGTATTTTTCCAGAGACATATTACCACCATTCCAGATGTCAAGGTTTTTCTTCAGGTGGTGGCTCATGCCTTCCCAGCCTTTAAGGCTCCCACTTCTCTGTGGGACCTTAATGTGGTTTGGGGAGTCTTGCAGAGGCCTCCATTTGAGCTCCTTGCTTCCATCCCACTTCTTCAGCTGATGCTCAAGATGGCTTTTCTTTTGGTGGTCGTCTCAGTACGCAGAGTCATGGAGTTGCAGACTTTGCCCAGCAAACCACCTTTCTTAGGCTTCCTTAAGGACAAGGCAGTGCTTAGAACCTCTCAGGAATTTCTTCCTAAGGTGGTATCAGGAGATTGTGTGTCACCATTTTGTCCTGACCCCATATCTGACAAGGAAAAGGATCTCCATTTGTTAGATGTTGTACATTGACTTAAATTTTAAGTGCACTGTACTGAGCGTTTTCTCAAGGCCGACTCTCTTTTTGTCATACCTGAGGGTCCTATGTTAGGTCAAGCTGCTTCCAGGGTCACTTGGATCAAAAGCTACCATAAGCCAGATGTATGAAGTTCAGGAGAAACCTGTTCCCATCAAGCTCACAGGGCATTCCGCTCTGTCTGTGGGGTCCTCTTGAGTCTATAAGAATCAGGCTTTGGCTGAGCAGTTGTGCAAGGATGCGACTTGGTCCTCCTTGCATGCCTTTACTAAGCACTGCCGTGCAAATGTTATGGCTTTGGCTAAAGCTAGCTTTGGCCAGAAGGTCCTGCAGGCGGCTTTGCCTGTCTAAGGTCCTGCACACTTGGTTATCTTACTGTTGTTCAGTTGTTTGAGCACTGCCGGCTCTTGTTCTTGTGTGCTGTGCAGTTCAGTGTCCACTGACACTTACTGTTTGAGCTACCCGATACCGGATAGTCCTGCAGAACTCCAGTATCATGGGGACAAGTGAGAGGTCCTCTCTTCTTTTTCTCACCTCTGGGAGCTTAATGTTGGTATATCCCCATGGTAACTGTGTTCCATATAGGATGTTAGTATTCTTACCTGTTAAATCCTTTTCTATTTAGTCTATATGGAACACAGGTCTCCCACTCAGAGAAAGGGACCTTTGTTGCGTCTTGCCTGCCTGGGATGCAGAGTACTTTTAGAGCCTTCTGATAGGAGATTTTCTTCTTCTCTTGCTTACCTTGTTTGTGTGGCTTTAGTCACAATCATTCTAATTGCAGGGCGGGAGAAGGATTGAGCTGGAGGAGTATAGTAACTACCCACAAGATGGTCTTTGAGATATATCCTGCCATCCAAAGGAGGGCCCTCAACACCATGGTACTTGTGTTCCATGTGGACTAAAGAGAAAAGGAATTAACAGGAAAGAACACTAAAATCCGATTATCTGACAGCAAAAGGTCAAGTGGCAACCAGGCAGTAGAACCAGCCTCATCGTAGTGAGCAGAATCCAAAGAGAGGGTCTGTCAGGGACCACCTTTTCTCCTGTCAAAAATCCCAGGAAGAACAGGCTCTTGCGAACCTAGTTGTCCAGTAATCAAAATAGAGCATTGCTATGGGGAGTGTACCACATACTCTGGTAATAAAGAATACCAACCCCTTATATCTCTTTACTGCCTCTGAAACACCACCAAGGCATGAGAAGTCCCAGTGTAGTGTTCTAAAGAATTAAAAGAGAAAAAAAAAAAAAAAAATCGCTGAAATGAATGAAATAAGCATAAGAGCACTAGTGTAGAGATAGGCCCCCTAATGTAAGGAATGATAGACAGGCAGTGCAGGAGTTGAAAACCCTCTAGTGTCAGAATAAGAACATAGAATGGTTATAAGAATGCTGCTTCTAAACAAGGCAGCGATGGAGTGCACACTACAGGTGACTAAGCCACATCAAAAGGTGGCTGTCAGGGAAAGAAAACAGTGACATACTCACAGGACCTGTGCTCTCAGAAGAACTCGGTCTTCAGACTCCCAGTATCATTAGAGATGCTAAAAATATCAGTCATCCTACACCATAACATAGTTGATGAGGCTGAAAGAGGTAATACGTCCATAAAGTCCAGCCAATGCCTATGTTGAGCCAGAGGAAGGGAAAAAAAAATGATCAACAACCTATCGTGAAGTTCGGTGCAGTGGTTAATACTTAAAGAAAAAAAAAAAGAAGAAGCCTGGAATAGGAGTCTGCCTAATAGGGCCCCATAGCCTGTAGCAGAAAAATAAAAAAGCAAGAAATTAAGAGAGCTTTGCCCTGCTTACTTCTTGGAAGAACACTTTTCAAACAGTGCTTGTATGGGGAAGGTGTGAAGTGGTGCAGGGTGGGACTCTCCACCTCAGAGAACTCTTTTTCTCTGTCATCCAATATAGCTCACAGGTGACTCTTAGGGAAGGCAATCAACCCTTTAAGTAGACAAACAATTCTTGGAAAAAATGCAGGGTGAAGCCTTCTTTCCCTCCTTAGCTGATCACCAGCCAATCCCTCTCCAGTTAAGATTTGTTCCTTGATGAGGAAAGGCAAGAGAATAGTTCTGCTTAGTTTTTAGTTTCTTTTATTGTTTTCTCTTATATATGGGGTGTAGAAATCTCCCATTAGGCAGATTACCATTACTGACCTCCCAATGGTGGATTACTCCGTTAACAGGTGCTGTTTGTGGACCTTCCAGCCCTGGAGGAAAACCTTGTGTGCTATGTCTTTTCCCCAGGAGATGGCCAGTGAGGCTTCTCCCTTTTTACCAATGGTAATCTGAAGACAGAATACCTGCAAAAAAGGTGAGCAACCCTTTGAATGCCGAGGTCCACTTGTCCCCACTGCTTCCCCTCTGCACAGGGGTCTCCTTTAGGAGTTCCTACACATAGTGCTGTACTCATTTGGGTTTGTAGGTTTGTCTGTTTGGGGTCTTTGGAGCATTTTGGGTTCTCTGTGGTAATTTAACCCCTTATTTGCCATGTTGGGTGCTTTGGGGGAAGTTTTCACACATTTCCCTTTGTGGAATTTGTGTTTTCTTCTAATGTACATGTGTTTACTATACGTTTTCCAACTTTTTGAACACTTTTCAAAAATGTTGTGTGCTTTACTAAATGGCCGCAATGCTCCATTGATCTCTAAGGGACACTTTCATTTGGGACATATCTCTGCAACCGCTCCACGTACCAAGTTCAGAGATGGCTCATTCTTATTGTCTGCCCTTGTCCTACAATCCGGTGCATGTTCAGAGTGTCTTGAGGGGCTCGGGGAGCTTCGGGCACTGTTATTGGGTACTTTGAGGTGAAACTACATTTCCCATGAACGCCCATTTCACGGGCTATTTTCTGATTGGCTCCCGGTTCGGAGTAACCTGCACAGGGATTGGATCCTTTCTTTCTCCTCAGCAGATTAACCCTTCGCTTGCCAGTTTAGTGTGTTTTTACTCCTTCTGGGGTGAATTATTAATTATATTACTTATACTTTCAGACATGATATCCTGTCAGGATGTCAGACCCATTGGGACCTGGGGCTAGACCTAAGACTAAGGATAGTGGGGTGCCTGTGACCCTCATTGCTCACTGCTCCTCATGTCATTCAGGGCTCCCTAGAGAATACTCAGGTCATTTATGCCCTATAAAGTGGAACTTTCAGATAATAGCAAGTCGCCATGCATTCATTAAATGCATGGCGACTAGCTTGAAAATAGATGTGTGTCTAAAGGAATCCGTCCCGTTTGGAGACCGGAACTGAGGCTAGAGCGCAGACATCTTGTCTGTGCCGTCAGTCCCGGTCTCCATAGAGTAGACTACTTTGCACCATATGGTCACCGGAAGGGACTGATGGCGCAGGCTCGCAGACCGCAATAACCTGCCCGTCAGTCCCAAAATGGTACGGTAAGACATCTATTTTCAAGCTTGTCGCCATGCATTTAATGAATGCATGCGACTGGCTATTATCTGAATGTTCCATTTTAAGTGCCGTGGCCCCTGCGTCTCTGCCAGGGCCTACCAGCCATGTTCAAGAGCCACCTTGGGTGCAAGAGTTTAAATCTACTCTGCCGCAGTTTCCTATACACCTTCAAGGGGTCCTCCAGGCTTGGAAGCCCCCTGCATCATTTAGGTCTTTGGCACCTAAACCTCAGAGTTTCCCTGATGTGTCTGTTTCCCCTGATGAGGAATTATTGGTGGACTCAGATGAGGGTGAATATTCTGAGGGGGTTTACGCTCAATTTTTTGGGGACCCTTTTGAGGCCGACTCTGAGCCCTCTGCTCGATACATGGACGACTTGCTCTTGAAGGCTCCGGAACTCCTTCAGCAACAGGTACAGGACTGCATCTACACTCTCACCCATCATGGGTGGGTTCTGAACATGGACAAGTCAGACTCAATTACATCTCAGAGATTGGTCTTTCTAGGTTTTCTGTTTGACACCCTGCAGGGCTTGGTCTTTATGACGGAAGAAGTTGTTCAACAGATCACCAGTAAGGGTTCCTCAGTCCTGTCTTGCGAGTCCATTCAAGCCAAGAAACTGACCTCTTTAGTGGGGAAGTTGATTTCCACTATAGTGGCAGTACCATTTGTGATGGCTCACACAAGGGAACTTCAGAGGTTTGTGATCCAGGTTTGCAAGGGGAACTCAGATCTCTTGAAGCTGTTGGTTTCTCTTCCCTTACACGTGGAGCTGAGCCTTTCTTGGTGGCTCAACCTCTCCATCCTGCAGAAAGGAAGACCCTTTGTGATTCCATTCTGGACCATGGTGACGACAAATGCCAGTCTATCCGGTTGGGGAGCGGTCCTGGGTCACCTGAATGTCCAGGATCGGTGGTCAATGGAGGAGTCTCTCCTACCCATCAATGTTCTGTAACTCCGGGCGATATTCCACGCTCTGAGGTACTGGTCATCTCATCTTGAAGGATGTTCAGTTCGTGTCCAGAAAAAGAACGCCACGGCCATGGCTTACATCAACAAGCAATGCTGAACAAGAAGTCTTGCAGTAGAAGAACATGTTCCGGCCATCTCTGCAGTACATATTCCAGGCGTAGACAATGTCTTGCAGACTTCTTAAGTCGACACACAGTGCACAACAGCGAATTGGAACTTCACCAGGAGGTGTTCAACCTCATCACTCAGAGATGGGGACTCCCTTAGATCGACCTGATGGAGACCAGAGACAACAGGAAGGTTCCAACGTTTTGCTCCCGCTGGAAGGATCCTCTGGCTCTCGCAGTTGATGCTCTGTCGATCCCTTGGCAGTTTCCTCTAACCTGCTTTTTTCCTCCTCTTCCCCTGATTCCTAGGGTGCTGAGGAAGCTACAGATAGAGAGAACTGCTGTCATTCTAGTTGCTCCGTACTGGCCCCGGCAACCCTGGTTTCCAGAGTTGCTGGACCTGTCTGTGTGCAAACCATTTTGGTTTCCACGCAGACTGGACCTCCTCCTGCAGGGCTACCTGTGGAAAGAATGTGAAGCATCTGGGTTTGACGGCTTGGTGGTTTAATCCTCAATTTTGAGGAAGAAGAGGTTCTCTCCTGCAGTGGTAGCCACTATGATTCAGGCCTGGAAGCCTGTTTCCTCCAAGGCCTGCTACAGGATTTGGTCTATCTTGTCCTGTCTTTTTTTACAGGATGGTGTGAACAATGGCCTTCACCAGAGTTCTTTGAAGGTTCAGACATCTGCTGTCTTTTTTCAGAGACGCATCGCCATCCTTCTGGATGTCAAGGTTTTCTTTCAGGGTCTCGCTCATGCTTTCACTGCCTTTCAGCATCCCACTCCTCAGTGGGACCTTAATCTGGTATTGGGAGTCTTACAGCGTCCTCCCTTTGAGTCCTTGGCTACCATTCCTCTTTATCTCCTGACTTTGGAAGATGGATTTTCTCTTGGTGACTGTCTCTGTTCACAGAGTTGCTGAACTGCAGGCTTTGTCCTGCAAGCCGCCTTTCCTGGTGTTTCACAAGGACAAGGCTGTTCTTCGTACCTCCCAGAAAATTCTTCCTAAGGTAGTTTCTGAGTTCCACATCAACCAAGAGATTGTTGTGCCTTCATTTTGTCCTGACCTTAAGTCTGACCAGGAGAGGGATCTCCACTTGTTGGATGTGGTGTGCTGCCTTAAAGGAGCAGTAAACTTTTTTATGAAAAAAATATATATTGCAGGGATTTTCCTATTGAGTAAAATAAGGGTACTCCCACTGCGGAGAGATATATATTTACAGAGTTATTACAGTTTAAACCCATGTTTTTTTACATTAGCAGTGCCCACTAGTGGTCAAATTCTAATTAGATTTCCTGTTAGATTCGAATGGAAAGGAAAGTCAGATAAGTCAGAGACATACAGTTCTCCATAGAATGTGATAGAAACTGCCAGTCACTTCCTGTCAGTTAGAACTATCAGGAAGTAAACAGAAAATTCACTTCCTGATTATTTAAACATCTGACAGCAGTGGGAGTGACCTTGTTTTATTCAGGAGGAAAAGCTCTATAAAATGCTGTTTTCATAAAAAAAAAAGTTTGCTGCTCCTTTAAGTTCTGTGTGTACTGCACCGAGTCTGATCGCCAGACTGATGCACTTTTTGTCATCCCAGAAGGTCCTAGGGCTGGTAAGGCTGCATCAAAGGTGACTATTGCATCTTGCATCATACCATTATTAAGGCCTATGAACTTAGGAAGAAACCTGCTCCTTTTCGTGTCACAGCTCATTCCATCAGGTCTGTTGGGGCCTCCTGGGTCTATAACAATCAGGCCTCTGACAATTAGTTGTGCAAGGTGGCCACTTGGTCGTCTGTGCACACCTTTGCCTAACACTACCATGTTGATGTCCTGGCTTCGGCTGAAGCCAGCTTTGGCAGGAAAGTCCTGGAGGCAGTGCTGCCTGTCTAGGACTTTATTTCCAGTGTCTTAGTGATCTTTACTTGTTGAGTTCTGTTGGCTCTTGTTCCGTGTGCTGTGTTACAGTCACTGGTGTGCGGTGTTCCAGTTCAGTGTCCACTGACACTTTGTCAGGGCTATTCTGTGATCTGATTAGTCCATATGAGCTCTGGTAACTTGGGGGGACCGGCGCCTGGTCCTTGCCTTATTTCCCACCACTGGGAAACTCAATGTTTGTACATCCCAGAGTTACCTGTAAGCTATTTGGAAGACAGAGAAAAGAAGATTTTAGTCTTACCTGTTATATCCTTTTCTTTTAGTCCATATAGCTTACAGGTCTCCCACCCTATCAAGGGACCATGCTTAGTTCTCCTGTGACTGAACGTGGGAGTTCCTTTGGGTTCATGCTCACAGGAGTCTTCGCTTTTCCTTCTTGCTACCTAGTCGATAGCTTAGTATCTCAAATCTAACTGGAAAGGGATTGGCTGGTGACCAGCTAAGGAGGGAAAGAAGGCTCCACCCTGCATTCTTTCCAAGAATTGTTCCTGCCTACTTAAAGGGGTGATCACCTTCCCTAAGAGTTACCTGTAAGCTATATGGACTAAGAGAAAAGGATTTAACAGGTAAGACTAAAATCCTCTTTTACAAGTGTCTTGTGCTCCTGAGGGGAACTTCACCCCATGGTTCTCATGTTCCACATAAAACTTGAGACTTAAAGCAGAACTACCACCCCTGAATAAATGTGGCCCAAATAAATACCCATCTGGCGACTAGCTGCTCAATAGTGCTAGTCCCCAGAAATATTACCTGGTGTTTGAGAATGGTACACTGTTCCTGGACTGACAGGCAGGGAACAACGCAGACATCTTCCCATAGTGATGTCTGCACGCCTGCTCTGTCAGTTCCTATTGGAGCCAAATGGCTCCTAGCAACTCCTCCTAGAGCAGGCTGGGACTGACAGCACAGACGTGCAGCCTGCCTGTCAGTCCAGGAACAGTGTACAATTCTCAAACACCAGGTAATATTTCTGGTGACTAGCCCTATTGAGCAGCTAGTCGCCAGATGGGTATTTATTCGGGCCAGATTTATTCAGGGGTGGTAGTTCCGCATTAAAAATTTGTCATTGACCACAAGTGTTTGTACCACAGAGAAAAGAACCTAAGCTGTTAAGAAGAAAAGTAAACAACTAAGACCCTAAAAGGACTCCTCTGTCTGGGGAAGGAAACTTTTTTTTTCCTCTGGATGTTCCATTCGGACTAGAGAGAAAATAATTTAACAGGTAAATGACAGTAAAATCCTATTTTCTTTTACGTCCGATATGGAATACAGGACTCATGAGAATATACCAAAAGCAGCCCAAAGATTCAGGGAGGGAAAAAAGGAAAACTCGAGGTTCCTCCATGATACCAGTGTTCCCTAGAACCAAACTGGACCTGCATAACCGTAGGTGTCAACAGACACTGACCTAGCACAGCACAGAAAGGAGCCATCTGTGCTCAAACTACTGAACAACAAACTGGGCAGCAGATAAAAAGGAGGAAAAAAAAAAAAAAAAAAAAAGAGGTCCTTATATGGGTAAAACCACCTGAAGAACCTTCTGGCCAAAGCGGACCTCAGGTAAATGTGTGCAAGTGGACCATGTCACAGCCTTGCACAGCTCTTCAGCTGAGGCCTGGTTCTTGTAGGCCCAGGAAGCACCCACAGATCAGGTGGAATATGCTGTGGTCTTGAAAGGAACAGGCTTCTCCCTGATCACGTATGCCTGGTGTTTGATAGCTTTGGTCCAAGAAGCAGTGGTAACATTGGATGACCCCTGACCTGCCCTATAACCCTCAGGGATGACAAAAAAAAGTCAGCCTTGTGAAAAGGCTGCATGTGATGTGCATAGTACATAAGTCAACACACCATACCCACTGGATGGAGATCCGTCTCATTCATGGACAAAAGGAAAGCACAACAATCTCCTGATTGATGTGGAGTCAGAGACAACCTTGGGCAGGAACTCCTGTGAGGTACGAAGTACCGCCTTCTCCTGGTGAAACAGCAGGAATGGAGCTGTGCAAGACAGAACCTGAAACTCAGCCACTCGCATAACAGTCAACTACCAAAAGAAAAACCATCTGTAGTGTCAGCTGACACAAAGGAATCCAAACCAAAGGCTTAAATAGAGGCCTCTGAAGCACACCCAAGCCAAATTAAAGTCCCACTGAGACATGGGATCCCTAAAGGAAAGGGAGGTATAAGCCGCCCCCTAAAGGAAGGTCCCTCATAATGGCAATGCGTCTCTGAAAATGAACAGCAAGCTGTGATCTGTACCTCGAGGGAACTCATACTGAGGTCCTTGTTGACTCCAGTGTATGGTGCCCCAGGAAGATCAAAAGTCTGAGCAGACACATTATTGTTCTCATGTCACTGGTGAAAAATGGACCAGTCCCTATGGTACGCCTTAGAGGAGACAGGCTTCTTAAGCTTGGATCATGATGAAGATGACATCATCCGAGAATCCCTTCCATCTCAGAATTGTGGCCACAAATTCTTGCAGTGAAGGCCAGTCTCTCCATATCCTCGTAACACAAGGGTCCCTGAAGCAGCAGGTCTGATCTTTGTGGTAGGTGGAGCAGTTCCTGAACGGACAGACTGATGAGATCTGCAAACCAAGCCCACCTGGGCCACAAAGAGGAGATCAGGATGAGGAACGCGTTCTCAATCCTGATCTTCCAGATCACCGTGGGGATGAGAGGAATCAGGAGAAACACATAGGACAATTAAAAGTTCCATGGAATGGACATGTATCAGGTGCCCGTGATTGCCTCCAGTGTTTAGTTGCTGTAACAGCGACCTTGTTACTTCCTGGCTGTCACTCTATGCAGGTCGCTGTTCTTATAGGTCACTGGTTAGTGATGTCATCTCTCCTCCCACCTAATACGCCTTAAAGGCCTCAGCATTTCCAGTTACCAGTGCCCTTTCGTGGTGTACCTGAGAGCCTAGTGCTGTGTTGGTCCATTGCTGTTCCTGTGTATTACTCCTGCTCCGTCTGACTACCCAATTCGGCTCCGACTCCTGGCTACGTCTGACTACCCGATCCGGCTCTGACTCCTGGCTTCGTATGACTACCCAATCCGGCTCTGACTCCTGGCTTCCTCTGACTACTCTCCCTCTGTTGAGCTCCGGCTTGTTATTACCAGCCTGGGCTACTCAGCCCCGACAATTGAGATCCTTGTTGCCTGGGCCTCCCGTTTCACCGGGCTCGCTACCCCTGTAGCAGTGCTTGTCAGTCAGTCCGTGTCACTGAACTCCTGTGGTCTAAGTCTGGTTTCATTGTTGCCTCACCTAGCATTCTGGTGCCGTTTTACCTTGCCTCCGGTATACCCTAGCGGTAGGGTATAGTTGTGATATTCTTTACCTGCCAAGTGAAAGACCGAGGAAGTGCCGTGCACTGTCCTCCTATCTAGTCTTGTGAAGGTTACCAAGGGCCATACGAATACTAGCTATACCTGCTTAGTGAAGGGTTGAGGAAGTGTTTTGCACTGTCCTCACACCTGGCTTCGAGAAGGTGGTGGACTTAGAGTCTACTGTGTAGCTACAGTGTTCTGGAGTTCCTTGCTCCTATTGCCTGGGGTTACCCTAGTGTTAGGGTACAGACGTGGGTCATATCACACTTACCTAGTGAAGGGTGAAGAAAGTGTGTGCACTGTTCTTCCCTGGTCTTGTGAAAATGTATTATCATTGCTGCTACTATTGTGTTTAAATAAAGTTTATTTAATTTTATCGGTACTCATCAAGTGTCTTTATTTCTTAGTCACTCAGTGACAACATGGCATCCATGCAACGTCCAGAGGTTTCCCTTGTCCATGACCAGAACGCAGGCACTTTCCTGTTCTCCCTGTGTGCCATTAGATCTATTGCTGGAACACCCCAAAGTTAAACTATCAGGTAGAATGCCTCTGAGTGCAGTTTCCTGGATCCATGTCATATCGGCTGAGGATGTCTGAGACTACTTTTTCTACCACCTGAATGTGGACGGCCGAGATGGGCCGCCATACACCGTAGGAGAACCTTCACCACTCTCCACGATATATTGCTGCGCGTTCCCCCTTGAAGGGTGATGTACACCACCAACATTGAGTTGTTTGAATGAGCCCCCACTGGGGTCCTGCAAGTACCTGGGACCAGTGCAGGAAATCCAGAACGTTGAAGGACAAAAGGCTCGCCTATGCTGTCCACCTGCACTGGGTTCGAAGGTGTCCCAGGGTTGCACCCCAGCCTCACTCTTCTGTTGTCACGAGGTTCCACTCCAGGGTCTCCCTAGAGACAGAAATGGAAGATGAAGCCACCACTGAAGATCCTCCCTGCCCTGTAGGGATAGTCATATGATGACGGAGATACTCCAGTCTCCCTGAATACATCCCGAGTTCCCTTGTGTGGAACCGAGGGAAGGAAACTGCCTCCAGGGTAGACATCAGGAGCTGGCTCTTCTTCTCAGTGAGAAACAGCTTCCCCTGGAGGGTTGTTGAATCTCATACACATGAATACCAATACAGTGATGGGGCACACTCTTGGATATGGAGATCCAACATCTCCTCTGAAGGAGCCTTGATCAGCTCATCTTCCAAATATGGCATCAAAGAAATGCCTTATGCATGGACGGACACAGCCAGAGCTACCATTGTGTTGGTGAAAATTCTGGGCGCCAAAGAGTGGCCAAATGGCAGAGCCATGAACTGGTAGGGTTTGAAAGTAAAAACAAAATTCAGGAAGCGCTGGTGGTGTAGGTGGATGAAGACATGCAGATACGCGTCCTTAAGATAAAATGAGACTAGAAACTCCCCCAGGCACATTACTGTGATGACAGAATGCAAATATTCCATCTTGAAACAAGTGGAAACCACACACCAGCTGATTCATTTCCAGTCCAAAGTAGGATGCCAGTAGCCGTCCTTCTTGGGAACAACAAAAAGGAATAAAAAAAACCTGAAAAGCTCTCTCGGGCTGGTATGGCCACTAGAACCTGTGCTTCCAGAGGAGTGGAGGGGTTTGCATCCTCTGTGACCCAGACTGGCCAAAGGAACTAAACCCACTCCTCTTTCCTGCCACAAATAACGGCTTATTTAAAATCTTGGGCAATAGGGTGCCCTTTCCACCAGTAGCATCACTAATGATCTGCTTTAGGTCAGGTCCAAATAGGGCCTTGCCCTGTAAAAGCAAGGACACCAGTGACTTCTTACAAGATTGGTCCGTGGACTGATTCTTGTGACATGTCGTAACAAAAAAGGCTAAGGATTTTCCTGAAAATCTGGCTGCATCAAACAGCTTCAGTAATATAGGCATTAGCTTCCATAATGTTAGCTAGAAAAATCAGCATGTGCTCTTTAGGAACATCAGAATGCATAGCTTCAGATAGCTGTTCTCTCACACAGCAATAGCCCTAGATCCAGGCAGAGGCAAAATAGGCCCATCATTGCTCAAGTGGCCTTAAACTTGGCTTTAAGCATAGAATCAAGCCATTTATCAGCCTGGTCCTTGAGTCCCATGGCACCAGTCACGGGAAGGGCAGTATTCTTCACCAAGAGCAAAATACCTTTTGTAGGGAACCGGCTGCCTTAGTGCTCTGTTCGGCAGCCGGTCCCCTTTGGCGTTCCGGATGCTGTTCCTGGGCTGAGCGTGTGGGCTCCTGCTGCATTGCTTTGGCTCCCTCTTCTGGCCAGCTGAGACAGGCGCGTGTCACTGGAGATTCCATAGTGACGTATGCGGCTCTTAAAGAGACAGTGCTCCACCTTCCAGGGGTAGAGCTTAGAGTATTTAAACTGCCTGGACACTAACTCATTTGCCCTTTCGTGGTGTCCAGTGCAGTTGGCTTGTGCTTTACTTGGTTCATCTGATTACTCGTTCTGGTGCCACCCTTTGGTTTGTCTGACTACCCGCTCTGTGTATGACCCCGGCTTGGTTGACATTCCTTCTGGTGTGGATCTGCGGCTCTGGTAGACTAACTCCTGTGTGTATGACCTTTGGCCTGGCTCACTATCCTTCTTGGTACTGACCTGTGGCTCTGTCCCACTACCCGCTCTGTGTATGACCCTGGCTAGTCTGATACCTATCTGGTACAACCTGTGGCTCTGGTTTACAAATTTGCTCCATGTGTGTTTCAGTTTGTCTGACTACCCACCTTGGTGCTACCTGGGGTTGTCCACTGCATCCCCAGCATACCAACGCTCCAGTGGATAACTGGTTGTGTACTCCTGGTGGCTCTGGTAGATGTCTCCTCGTCTCTGTCCATTTACTGTGATGTTCAGGTGCGGACCTGTAGAGCAGTAGCCTCTCTCAGCACTTGTCTGTTCAGGTGCGGACCTGTAGTGCTGTAGCCTCTCTCAGGATCCTTGTCGGTACAGGTGCGGACCTGTAGTGCTGTAGCCTCTCAGGATCCTTGTCAGTATAGGTGCGGACCTGTAGTAGATCCTCAGGTGCACACCTGAGGCGGATTATCTCCAGCCTGTCTTCTGGAGCTCAGCTCGGTACCTCCACAGCAGCACTATCCTTCCTGATGCCTGCTATATTGCATTGTGTTCTTGCTGTTGCCGTTCATTCTGTACGTGTATATATTAATAAAGATTGTGTTACCTACAGTACTGGTCCACTTCTCGTTATTGAGTCCGTGACAGTACAAAAGGGCCATGTCTACGGACGGTACTGGTAACCCTTCTGCACAGAACCTCCTAGCCAGGGTGGAGGCTCAGGATCAACAAATTGATCAAATAACATTTGCATTACAGACTTTGTTGAACCGAACCGCACATCTTGACTGTCCTGTCTGACAACCGGTGGCCTCCCCAGTTGCTAACACGGCACCGGAGGTGCAAGCTACTCCTGATGCAGGCGTGATCAGGGGTTTTTCCAGTCTGGCGCCACTTCCTGAACGGTATGGGGGAGACCCAGCCCTGTGTCGTGGTTTCCTAAACCACTTGGGCATTTATATGAAAATGGTACCGCAAACATTCCCCAATGAGCGCAGTAAGGTCGGATTACTGATCTCACTTTTGTCTGGTAAAGCACTGGTGTGGGCCAATCCACTTTGGGAAAACGAGAAACCCATCATTCATGATTTTGTTGGGTTTGTGGCCTCATTTAAACGTGTGTTTGACATACCCGCCTGCTCCACCTCTGCTGCTAAACAATTAATGTCTATCCACCAGGGCAGTCGCACGGTGGCCAAATATGCAATCGAGTTTCGCACATTGGCAACGGAAGTGGGATGGAATGGTGAGGCGCTTGTAGCTGCCTTCTCACAGGGGCTAAATGACATCATCAAAGACGAGATTGCGGACAGGGAGTTGCCTTCAGATTTAGACAATTTGATATAATTTATCATCTTGATTGATACTCGTATTAGAGAGAGACCATCATTTAAGGAGCATCTGCGGAGGCCTCCAGTACGACTGGCACCAACGTTTAATTGCCCACCCATTCCTACTTCACCTCCCAAGCCTCCTGGTTCTGAACTGGGAGGGGGGAGCCTATGCAGTTGGGATTTACCAGATTGTCGGCACAGGAAAGAGCATTCTGCAGAAGGGAAGGGCTGTGCCTTTATTGAGGTAAACACGGACATTTGTTGCGCACTTGTCCCGTACGTCTGGGAAACGGGTGCACCTAGAGTCACATAGGGGACAAACTCTAGGTGGGGTCTCACAATCCCCAGGAGATTTCCAAGAGAGACCCACTCTGGAGCTCATCATCATCTTGGGCCAAGTCCTCTGTAATAACCCTGGCCCTAATTGATTCTGGAGAGGCGGGGTACTTCATTGATTCAGGTTTTGTGGAGAAACATGCCATTCCTCTATTGCCACGGGCATCTCCATTGACGATAGAGGCTATCGATGGCAGGCCATTACAACCGCCTCAGGTGACTCATGAGACCATTGCTGTAGACCTGTTGGTGGGAGCCCTATATCATGAGACACTCCAGTTTCAGGTCATAAACTCCCCACATCATGCGGTCATTCTGGGGTTTCTGTGGCTTCAAAAACATAACCCCAGGATGGACTGGCACAGTTGTGACATTTTGTCTTGGTCTCCACGTTGTACAGAGTCATGCCTGACTTGTCCTGTCAGAATTCTGGGCTTGTCTTCTTCCTCCTCCACCTTGCCTAAGGAGTATATGTCCTTCAGTGAGGGTTTTCAACAAGGTGCAGGCCACGACCCTTCCGCCTCATAGATCTTATGACTGTGCTATCGAATTGGTGCCAGGGGTTATTCCTCCTAAGGGTCATGTGTACCCCCTTTCCTTGGGTGAAAACCAGGCCATGGAGGACTATCAAGAGGGATTATTAGGAAATCCACCTCCCCGGCAGGAGCAGGGTTCTTCTTTGTAAAGAAGAAAGATGGCGAATTAAGGCCGTGTATTGATTACAGTGGGCTCAATAAAATTATGATCAAAAATGCATATCCCATTCCCCTGATAAAAGAGTTATTTGACCGATTGAGTGGATCAATGGTATTTACTAAGCTCGACTTACAGACCGCATATAACCTGGTGCGTATCAGAAAGAACGATGAATGGAAGACAGCATTCAACACCAGGAGTGGGCAGTACGAATATCTGGTAATGCCTTTCGGTCTATGCAATGCTCCCGCTGTCTTCCAGGAGTTCACTAATTATGTGTTGTGGGATCTTTTGATAAGTTGTGTGGTCATCTACCTGGATGACATTCTCATCCATTCCCCAAACATTGAGCAACACTGTACAGATGTGGCTAAAGTGTTGTCACTCTTAAGGGTCAATCATCTTTTCTGTAAGTTGGAGAAATGTGAATTTCACCAGTCCCAGGTGACCTTCCTGGGGTATGTAATTTCCTCTTCTGGGTTGGCTATGGACCCTGGGAAACTGTCGGCAGTACTCCAATGGCTCTTCCTATGGGACTCAAAGCAATCCAACAGTTCCTGGGCTTTGCCATTTATTATCGAAAATTCATAAGACACTTTTCAACTATTGTCAAACCTCTTACGGATATGACTCACAAGGGTGCTAATACCTCTGAATGGTCTCCTAGTGCTCTCCAAGCCTTTGAAACCCTCAAGGCAACTTGTGCGGCAGCCCCGCTTCTGAGACATCCTAATCTGAAATTGCCATTTACTCTGGAGGTTGACGCATCTGAGACGGGAGTAGGCACCCTCCTGTCTCATCGGTCATCTCCTGATGAGCCGCTGCTGCCGTGTGGTTTCTTTTCACATAAACTCTCTAAGCCAGAAACCACGTATGACGTTGGAGATTGTGAATTGTTGGCCATTATTCTGGCGTTACGTGAATGGCAACACTTACTTGAGGGCACTTCCGTTCCATTTCTGATCCTTACTGATCATAAAAATCTGTTGTACCTTTCTGAGGCTAAACTCTTGTCCCCAAGACAAGCTCGATGGGCATTATTCTTGTTGTGCTTTAATTTTGTGGTATCTTATCTGCCTGGGGTCTGAGATATTGATGGCTCAGGGGACGGCCCCGGCCAAGAAACTGCATGGGAGATGGTTTGTACCCGAAACCTTAAGGGTCAAGCTATTGGAGACTTACCACTCCGCTAAAGCAGCTGGGCATATTGGTAGAGATCAATTGTTTTGGTCCTTATCACAATTATTCTGGTGGCCTAGCATCCGTAAAGATGTATCTGCCTTTGTAGCAGCATGTCAAACTTGTGCTATTACTAAAACTCCTCGGATCCTTCCAGTGGGTCTCCTGCTTCCAGTACCTAATGGGGAGAGGCCTTGGTCTCACATCTCGATTGATTTTATGGTGTAATTACATTCATTCAACGGTTTCTCGGTCATACTAATGATTGATTATGGACCGGTTTTCTAAAATGGCTCATTTTGTACCACTTAAAGAATTACCTACTGCCTAGCAATTGGCTCAGATCTTCGCAAACAAGGTCTTTTGGCCTAAAGTAATTGTATCAGATCGGGGAAGCCAGTTTGTGTTGCAATTTTGGAGGGCTTTCGGTGTGCAATTGGACATCCAGCCCTCTTTCTCCTCCGCCTATCACCCACAGTCTAATGGTGCAGTAGAGCGATCGAACCAGGCTTTGCAACAGTTCTTACACTGTTATATCTTGGACCATCACGATGACTGGGCGAGCCGGTTACCGTGGGCGGAGTTTGCCTGGAATTGTGCCATGAACTCTTCTATTCAGAATTCCCCGTTCATGATTAACTATGGCTTCCAGCCTTCTGTACTTCCTGCATCATTTGAGGCGCAAAATATTCCTGCTCTGGAGGAGCATTTAAGGGAACTCCGCTCCACATGGGTACGGGTACAAAGAACCCTGCAACGGTCCAACCAACAGCAAAAAAGACAGGCTGATCGTAGGCGGTTACCAGCGCCAGTATTTCAGGTGTGGGAGAGAGTCTGGTTGTCCACACGAAACTTGAAGCTACAAGTACCTTGTATAAAACTGGCTCCCTGTTTTGTGGGTCCGTTCCGTGTCCTACATAAAATCAATCCTGTCACCTACGCCATAGAACTGCCAGCCAATATGCGCATTCACAATGTATTCCATGTTTCATTACTAAAACCCTTGGTCTGCAACCGGTATACTTCTGCTCCTGTATGTCCGGCTCCCGTGAGAGTTGAAGATCACGAGGAGTATGAAGTACAGAGCATTCTTGATTCTCGTAGGGTACGAGGTCAATTACAGTATTCGGTAGATTGGAAAGTGTATGGACCTGAGGAGCGTTTCTGGGTTTCTGCTACTGATATGCATGCTCCCGTGCTCATACGAAGGTTTCATTCCCATTTTCCATCTAAGCGTCGACCGCCTCCGCAGGGGGGGGGGGCATTGAGGGGGAGGTACTGTAATCGTTCACGCTTACCTTTTGCAGGGAACCAGCTGCCCTAGTTCTCCATTCGGCAGCCGGTCCCCTTTGGCGTTCCGGATGCTGTTCCTGGGCTGAGCGCATGGGCTCCTGCCGCATTGCTTTGGCTCCATCTGCTGGCCGTCTGACTCAGGCACGCGTCACTGGGGATTCCATAGTGACGTATGAAGCTCTTAAAGAGACAGTGCTCCACCTTCCAGGGGTAGAGCTTAGAGTATTTAAACTGCCTGGACACTAACTCATTTGCCCTTTCGTGATGTCCAGTGCAGCTGGCTTGTTCTTGTTCTTTACTTGGTTTGTCTGACTACCCATTCTGGTGCCACCCTTTGGTTTGTCTGACTACCCACTCTGTGTATGACCCCGGCTTGGCTGACATTCCTTCTGGTGTGGATCTGCAGCTCTGGTAGACTAACTCCTCTGTGTATGACCTTTGGCCTGGCTCACTATCCTCCTTGGTACTGACCTGTGGCTCTGTCCTACTACCCACTCTGTGTATGTCCCTGGCTAGTCTGATACTTATCTGGTACGGCCTGTGGCTCTGGTTTACAAATTTGCTCCGTGTATGTTTCAGTTTGTCTGACTACCCACCTTGGTGCTACCTTGGGTTGTCCACTGCATCCCCAGCATACCAACGCTCCAGTGGATAACTGGTTGTGTACTCCTGGTGGCTCTGTCAGATGTCTCCTTGTCTCTGTCCATTTACTGCAGTGTTCAGGTGTGGACCTGTAGTGCAGTAGCCTTTCTCAGCACCTTGTCTGTTCAGGTGCGGACCTGTAGCGCTGTAAGCCTCTCTCAGGATCCTTGTCGGTAAAGGTGCGGACCTGTAGCGCTGTAGCCTCTCTCAGGATCCTTGTTGGTACAGGTGCGGACCTGTAGTGCTGTAGCCTCTCTCAGGATCCTTGTCAGTACAGGTGCGGACCTGTAGTAGATCCTGTCTTCTGGAGCTCAGCTTGGTACCTCCATAGCCGCACTAGCCTTCCTGACGCCTGCTATATTGCATTGTGTTCTTGCTGTTGCAGTTTATTCTGTACGTGTATATATTAATAAAGATTGTGTTACCTACAGTACTGGTCCACTTCTCGTTATTGAGTCCGTGACAGAAAGGGATTAAGCCCACTACGCCAGTACCTCTGCTGTAAGAGGGTATAGTTTTGAGAAGAATTTATTATGAAAAAGCCTCTTATCTGGAGTTTTCAATTCTTCCAAAAGGTTCTGTTCAAGAGTGTTATTGGGAGGAAAGATGGAGATTCTTTCTTGCACGTCTAGAAAATGTCAGGAGAAACCAGGGACAGGGTCAACCTCAAAGAGATCTCCAAAGTAGAAGGAAGAGGATACCCAAATAAGAATGGAGAACCCCTTGTACTGAAGAAGGGATAGCTGCCACTGATAACAGAGTTTTAAACCAAGCTGGCTCTTAGTTAGTGTTGGATGGCCCCAGTGGAGTGGTAGGGGTCACAGTACAAATCCACCACATGCTCATGAATTAAACAGATTATAGGATAAGCCTACATCTTGAAATCCAGACCATACCTTTTTGTATCACAGCTCACTCTGTGCATGTGGCCCTTCAACAGGTTTCAACAGACCAGGCCTGCAAAGTTAACATCCTTGCTTTAGAAAATGCCACCTTTGATAGCAAGGTTCTATAAGCAGCTCCATAGGCATTTTCTTTCCCGCGCTGTGGTTTTTGGGACATCTTATGGTCTCATTGTCCTCTGATGAACTTGTGAAAAGGGGCTTTGTGTACTTACCATTACAATTTTTCCTCTTAGTTCACTGAGGAACACAAGGCAACCCTACTGAGAAAACTACTACATAGTAACATAGTTGATGAGGCTGGAAAAAAAAAAAACATGTGTCCATCAAGTCAAGCCCATGCCAAATAACCCCTAATGATCAAGAGAAAGGCAAAAGAACAAAAATAAAACATTGAAGCCATTTCCAATTAAGCACTAAAAAAATTTCTTCCCGACTCCAAATGACAATCCGATAGTTCTCTGGATCAACAACATATCTGCTTTGAAGCCAACTGTCAATTCTCAATACTGTTCTGTGCTAGATAGGTATCCATTACTTTTTTGAAATCACTTACAGTATGTGCAAGCACAGCATACCTGAAACAAAAAATTCCATAGCTTTACCACCCTTACTGTAATAAAATCCTTACATTTTAGTCAAAATCACCTTTCCTCTAGTCAATGGATGATGTCTCATTCTTAGTTCAGCTCTTTGTGTAAATAAATCAGAGAGTTCTTTGCACTGACCTTGAATACAGATCTGTAAATGGTAATATCATCACCCCTTAGACATCTCTTCTCTAATGTAATCAAACCAAGTTTGGCTAGCCTCTGCTTATAACTCAGATCCCCCAATCCCTTTATCAGTATTTTTTACAGGTCTCTGCACTTTTCACAGTTCAGTAATGTATTTGTTGAGAACTGGTACCCAAAACTGAACTCCATATTCTAGATGAGGCCTTACCAAGGGTTTATGAATATGAACTAATATTTCTATTCAGTTTTCACAAAGGAAGATGAAGGGAAGGGACCTCTGTTAGAAAAACAAAATGGCAAGACATGGGAAATATGCTTGTTTACAGAGGAAGAAGTTCTACTTCAACTTTCTAAGGTTAAAACAGATAAATCAATGGGACCAGATGGGATACACCCAAATTTATTAAAGGAACTTAAAGTGTTAGTAATGTAAAAAAAAAACCCTTTTTTGCAATTATAAGAGCTTAAAAAGCTGAGCTAAATGCAAAAAAGCATATCTCTCAAACCGCTATGGTTTAAGAGATACAGGCGTTTAAAGTTCGCTGTTTCCTATTGACAGCTGTAAAGCTGTCAACAGGAGATTCGGGTCGGTCAACATGGAGGTGCTTCAGAACTGCCGCAATCTCGTTACTTACAAGGAATCCCTTCATTGGAATGGTCTAAAACGCGTGCTTGAACACCAGGCACACGTTTTAGACCATTCCAATGAAGGGATTCCTTGTAAGTAACGAGATCGCGGCACTTCTGAAGCACCTCGGTGTCGACCGACCCGAATCTCCTGCTGACAGCTTTACAGCTGTCAGTAGGAAACAGCAAACTTTAAACGCCTGTATCTCTTAAACCATAGCGGTTTGAGAGATATGCTTTTTTACATTTAGCTCAGCTTTTTAAGCTCTTCTAAATGCAAAAAAGTTTTTTTTGACATTACTAACACTTTAAGTGTGTTCTTGCAAAACCTTTAACAGAATTATTCAATCAGTCACTAATGACAGGAATAGTTCCACAAGATTGGAAGTTAGCAAATGTAGTACCTCTTCACAAAAAAGGTAGCAGGGAAGAGTCTGGTAACTACAGACCAGTAAGTCTTACATCAGTAGTGGGAAAATTTATGGAGACTATGTTAAAGGAAAGAATTGTTGAATATCTGAATTTAAATGGCTTGCAAGATATCAAACAGCATGGGTTTACAGCAGGGAGATCTTGCCAAACTAACCTCATAGATTTTTTTGACTGGGTAACTAAAATAATAGACCAAGGGGGAGCAGTAGATATAGCTTATCTAGATTTCAGTAAAGCATTTGACACTGTTCCTCATAGAAGACTTATATATAAACTGCAGCGTTTGGGTCTGGATGCAAAAATAGTTAAATGGATAAGGCAATGTCTTAGTCACAGGAGACAGAGGGTGGTAGTCAATGGAAAATATTCAGATGAAAGGAGTGTTACTAGTGGAGTACCTCAGGGATCTGTACTGGGACCCATTCTTTTTAATATTTTTATTAGGGATATTGCAAAAGGTCTTCAAGGTAAGATATGCCTTTTTGCAGATGATACCAAGATCTACAATAGGGTAGACATTCCAGGGGGAATAAGCCAAATGACAAATGATTTAGGTAAATTAGAAGAATGGTCAAGAGTGTGGCAGATGCAGTTTAACGTTGATAAATGTAAAATATTGCACTTGGGACATAACAATTCAAAGGAAAAATATACTATTAGGGGTACTGTACTGTCAGAGACAACAGAGGAAAGGGATTTGGGAGTAGTTATCTCGAATGACTTAAAGGTAGGCAGGCAATGTAATAAAGCAGTGGGTAATGCAAGCAGGGTACTGGGTTGTATAGCTAGGGGCATTAGAAGTGGTCATGCCACTCTACAGACCTCTAATTAGACCTCACCTAGAGTATTGTGTACAGTACTAGAGACCACATCTCCAGAAGGATATAGGTACTCTAGAGAAAATTCAAAGAAGGGCTACTAAAATGGTGACTGATTTACAGGAAAATAAATATCAGGATAGACACTAAAGGATCTGAACATGTATAGCTTGGAGGAGAGAAGAGAGAGAGGGGATATGATTGAAATATTCAAATACATGAAGGCATTCAACAAAATGCAGTATGGAAGTATTTCAAAGGAGTAAAAATGTTAGGACAAGAGGCCATAGTTTAAAAATAGAGGGACACAGGTTTAGATGTAATATAAGAAAGTTTTACTTCACTGAGAGGGTAGTAGATAAGTGGAATAGCCTACCAGCAGAAGTGGTAGAAGTTAATACAGTGACAGAATGTAAGCATGCATGAGATAGGCATAAGGCTGTCCTTAACTTAAGAAAAGACCAAGGACCAAAAAAGGTTGGAGGTTTTTACTGTAGGAAAATGGGCAGACTAGATGGGCCGAAATGGTTCTTATCTGCCGTCAAATTCTATGTTTCTATGTTTTTATATTATACAGAGGTAGAATTATATTTGTATCCTGTGCATCTATACCTCTTTTTATGCAGGATAGTACCCTATTTTCTCCTGCAGCAGCAGCTGAGGGATACTGCACAAAAGTCTATTGTCTATCAGTACTCAAATATTTTTCTAATGAGGATTCCCGAAGTGGTTTCCCATTTAGTATATATGTAGCTTGTTTATTTCTGCAACGCAAATTCATAACCTTACATTTATCTACATTAAATGTCATCTGCCACTTTTCTGCCCATTCACTCAGGTTATCTAAATCCTTCTGCAGGGAAAAAACATCCAACTATGTATGTATTTGCTTACACAGCTTAGTGTCATCAGCAAAGATTGAGACACTACTTTCAATTCCCACTTCTAGATCATTAATAAACAAATTAAATATCATTGGGCCCAGGACTGAACCTTGTGGCACCCCACTTACAAATTTAGACCAACTTGAAAAGGTTCCTTTTACAACAACTCTCTGCCATCTATCATTTAACCAGTTATCAATCTATGTCCAGATATCAACTCTCACATCGAAGTCTTTTAATCTATGCAGTGACCTGTTGTGAGGCACTGTATATAAAAGGCTTTTGCAAAATTCAAGTATACTACATCAACAGCAATTATCCTGTTCAAATTATTACTTACCCTTTTTGCAAAAGTAAATTAGTCTAACAATCTATTCTTCATAAAACCATGCTGGCTCCTACTAATAATATTGTTTGTCTTCAAATAGTTCTGAATTACCTGGTTTTGATCTTGCTCCCTTTTTGAACAATGGTATTAAATTACCTTTCCTCTAATCACATGGCACTATGCCTGATGAAAGTGAATCAATAAATATTAAGCATAATGGTCTTGTTACTGAACTAAGTTCGTTAAGTACTCTTGAGGTATACCCTCAGGTCCAGGTGCTTTATTCACCATAAACTTTTCCAGTCTCTTTTGGACTTTGTCCTCAGTAAACCATGTACATGATGGATAAAAGTATATAGTTTTGTCCGTTTGCCCATATCCTGTAATAGTTGCTTCCTTTGTATATACAGAAGAAAAGAATGTGTTTATTGTGTCAGCAATAGCCTTATCCTCACTTATCAATTCACCTGTTTCAGCATTAACCCTTTGAGTGCCAGAGGGGTAAGGAACACATTGCAGAGCAATGCGTTCCGTACCCCTCTGACACTCAAATGGTTAAGAGGACCAATATCAACATTAAGCCCTTCGCGACCATTGACGTGCCAGGACCATCACGGCGGTCCAACACGTAAGGACCAGTTACGGTCCTGGCACATCATGGAGTTCAGGGCTTCCGGTGCAAGCCCAGAACCGGAAGTACTAAAAAAAAAAAAAAAAAAAAGCCCAGTGGTTGTCAAGCCGGTCCTTAAGGGGTTAAAGGATAGTAATGTTTCATATTAAACATAACTTAGAACTTTGAGCATGTGCCTAATTGCTTGATTACATATTTTATTACATTCTTTATATTTTTTTAAATAATGCATCTGTCCTGTCTTACTTAAACAATTTAAAAGCCTGCTTCTTATTTCTCATTTCACTGCATTATTAAGCTGATTATTCTTTGAGTTGGAATGCTTCTTATTTCTCATTTCACTGCATTATTAAGCTGATTATTCTTTGAGTTGGAATGCCTGACATTTCTTGGCTATTCTGTTTTGATGACTTACTCTTCTTGCGCTTTGCTATTTGTAAACTGAGATCTAATGCAGGAAGGCATAAGAAGGGATGCCATTACTTCTAGTTTAGAAATTTGTTGTTAAGTGTCCTGCCTCCTGGTAGAAAACACCTTTACCCCATGGTCACTGTGTCCCCCCAGTGGACTAATAGAAAAGGATTTAATGGCAAGTAGAAAATTCCCCTTTTAGAGACATTAACCTTTATGCTTTGGTGCCACTGTGCTGCACACTTCATGCTAATTCCCTGGACAAAATGCTAAATCGTTCTGAATGAGTACAAATTTAGAGCTTGCCGAATTATTAGAAATGACACCAGTGTGTGGGCTTTGTCTAAATTCATTCAGAGAACAGTGTGTGGTCATTTTTGGCCTAGCACAGAAACAAATTAGCATAAAGCTCCACATTGTGCCACCAACATACAAATCTTAATTTTTGTAAAAAAAAATATGTATATTATAAACAGATAGCTAGTACAACATATAGACAGTTTTTAATTATCTTTAAAATTAACTAAACTTATCTTAAGATGACAAGCCTGCTCAGTCACATGAACTGTGAATATCAAAAGGAGTTTTTGTGGTTAATAGGATAGTTATTTTTCATAATAAAAGCAGCTCTAATTAATCATCATAGTATTTGGGCCATGGAGTGTGTTATTTCAATTCTGTCAGTGTTGTAGTTCAAGAGTAATTTAATGATAAAGTATCCCCCTCCTGCCCCTTTTACTGATATAACATTGCTCAGCTCAGAGCAGCAGGGTGTGTCCAGGTAGATTGCAGAGAGGGACAATCTTCAATTAAGATAAGGGAAAAAGCTGAAAAACCTGTCAAGGGGGGCAGGGTTTTCATTGTTCTCACAGTAAGAATATTGCTTCTTACTGTGAGCTGTCTGGTCTATGGACCTGATTCCACATCTGAGGAGAGGGGGCTTACATTAGGTAAAAGGGGCGGGAGGGGGAAAATTATCATTCAATTACTCTTGAACTACAGCTCTGACAGTATTGAAATAACACTCTCTATAGCTCAAATTCTATGAAGATTAATTGGAGCTGCTGTTTTTGTGAATCCCTTTAATTACACAGGGCAAAGTATCAGATGACGTTACATGAAACAGTTAAACGATGGGGTTTCAGAAGGTGTTCTAGAGACTAGTTACATGTGGCAATAGGTGAAGTTGTGTAAAGCTTTTACATTGTCCATAAGGTGGAACAGTAAATGGTGGCTACACAAAATAATGGAAGAAAGAGAAGCTCTAACCAGGGAATATAAGCATTTTAGTCAGCAACTACATGTAATGTGTAGATGGAGAGATAAGTTACATGGAAATTCATGAACACATAAAAATATATACAGTGAGGGATATAATTATTTGATCCCTTGCTGATTTTGTACGTTTGCCCACTGACAAAGAAATGATCAGTCTATAATTTTAATGGTAGGTTTATTTGAACAGTGAGAGACAGAATAACAACAAAAAATCCTGAAAAATGCATTTCAAAAAAGTTATAAATTGATTTGCATTTTACTGAGTGAAATAAGTATTTGGCCCCCTATCAATCAGCAAGACTTCTGGCTCCCAGGTGTCTTTTATACAGGTAACAAGCTGAGATTAGAATCACTCTCTTAAAGGGAGTGCTTCTAATCTTAGTTTGTTACCTGTATAAAAGACACCTGTCCACTGAAGCAATCAATCAGATTCCAAACTCTCCACCATGGCCAAGACCAAAGAGCTGTCCAAGGATGTCAGGAACAATATTGTAGACCTACACAAGGTTGGAATGGGCTACAAGACCATAGCCAAGCAGCTTGGTGAGAAGGTGACAACAGCTGGTGCCATCATTTGCAAATGGAAGAAACACAAAATAACCGTCAATCTCCCTCGGTCTGGGAGCTCCATGCAAGATCTCGCCTTGTGGAGTTTCAATGATCATGTGAATGGTGAGGAATCAGCCCAGAACTACACGGGAGCATCTTTTCAATTATCTCAAGGCAGCTGGGACCATAGTCACCAAGAAAACAATTGGTAACACTACGCCGTGAAGGACTGAAATCCTACACTGCCCGCTCAAGAAAGCACATGTACAGGCCCATCTGAAGTCTGCCAATGAACATCTGAATGATTCAGAAGAAAACTGAGTGAAAGTGTTGTGGTCAGATGTGCTCTTTGGCATCAACTCAACTCACTGTGTTTGGAGAAGGAAGAATGCTGCCTATGACCCCAAGAACACCATCCACACCATCAAACATGGAGGTGGAAACACTATGCTTCGGGGTGTTTTTCTGCTAAGGGGACAGGACAACTTCACCACATCAAAGGGACGATGGACGGGGCCATGTACCGTCAAATCTTGGGTGAGAACCTCTTTCCCTCAGCCAGGGCACGGACAATGGGTCGTGGATGGGTATTCCAGCATGACAATTAACCAAAACACATGGCCAAGGCAACAAAGTAGTGACTCAAGAAGAAGCACATTAAGGTCCTGGAGTGGCCTAGCCAGTCTCCAGACCTTAATCCCATAGCAAATCTGTGGAGGGAGCTGAAGGTTCGAGTTGCCAAAGGTCAGCCTCGAAACCTTAAAGGGATAGTAATACTTCGTTTTATCTTTATTTTATTATGTAGGCATTAAAAAAACATGAAGAACGATATAAGTCTTATCTCTCAAACCTTTATGGTTTAGGAGATATTAACAAGCAAAGTATCCCCCCCATTCAGCCAGATCAGAAGGAAGGTGCCCAGGTAGACTGCAGAGAGGGACAATCTTCAATTAAGATAAGGGAAAAAGCTGAAAAACTTGTCAAGGGGGGGAAGGTCTTTCATTGTTTTCATACAAAGAAGAGTGTCCCCTTCTGTTATCTGTCTGGTCTTACAACCAGATTCACATCTGAGAAGAGATGGCTTACACTAGGAAAAAGGGGCGGGAGGAGGAAACTTTGCTTATGACTATCTCTTAAACCATAAAGGTTTGAGAGATCAGATTTATATCGTTCTTCATGTTTTTTTAATGCCTACAAAATAAAATAAAGATAAAATGAAGTATTACTATCCCTTTAATGACTTGGAGAGGATCTGCAAAGAGGAGTGGGACAAAATCCCTCCTGAGATGTGTGCAAACCTGGTGGCCAGCTACAAGAAACTTCTGACCTCTGTGATTGCCAACAAGGGATTTGCCACCAAGTACTAAGTCATGTTTTGCAAAGGGGTCAAATACTTATTTCACTCAGTAAAATGCAAATCAATTTGTAACTTTTTTGAAATGTGTTTTTCAGGATTTTTTGGTTGTTATTCGGTCTCTCACTGTTCAAATAAACAAACCAATAAAATTATGGACTGATCATTTCTTTGTCAGTGGGCAAACGTACAAAATCAGCAGGGGATCAAATAATTTCTCCCTCACCGTAGAGTTGTGTGCACTTTCTTGAAGTATATTAATCTCAATATTTTCACATGTATGTAAAGTTCAGGTGTGTTTGTGCCTTTGAGATATCTTGGCATGTACCTTTGTGTCCAGGTTATAGGAGAAATCTTCACTTGACACCCCATTTATTAGGACCTTTTTGGGGGCACTGTCTACACCATATACAGCTACCAGACCCAGCTTTAGGCTGTCTGTTTCACTGTTTTTCCAGATTACTTCATTCAGCAGGACATTCTATGGAGAAAAAACCCTCGTAAAATGTTACAGCTACAACAAAACAAAAAAGTCCTTACAAAAATCTAAAGTAGTTCAAGAACATGAACTCCAGAAGCTACATAACTTACATTTGTAGCAAAGAAGAGAACATGTGTATAGTCCTTCTTTTCAATTGTTCCCAAACTCACACCATCATCCCAGAACAGATCACCATGGGCAAATCCCATAGTGGTTAGTGCCACCAGCAGCACAAGTTCATTCTTGCGGGTCTCCTCTGTGGTCATACCTGGCACCTGAAAGAAAGCAATGGAAATGTTGCACTTAAGCAAAGAGAAACCAACTTGAAGGAATGTAATTTTTGTAAAGAGTTAAAATAAGGCTAGCAGACTTACAAATATGTACCCTTCACAGATGCAGGTTACCTAGTTGTTGAAGTACATTGAGGTCAGAATTTGCAATGTCTTCATAGCAAAATTCTGTCATGACTCCAAAAGGGAACCTTATTTCACCCTTGATCAATATCCTATCTTCCCTGAAGCCATCAGTTATGTGGTGTACTCATCTAAGAAGCTAAAGTGTGCCAAAACATAAAAAGCCTTCCCTTTGCTGTAGCCAAAAGCACATTTCTCTAGAGTCATTGAGAGATGCAGATCCATGATGTTACAGGGATAGCAATACTTCTTTTATACAAGATTTACTGTTGTTCTTAAATAAATAAAGCATGTCATCCAAGTCTTTTTGCTATAACATTTATATTTTTAGTGTAATCTGTATTTAAAGTTTTCCCCTCCTGCCCCTTTTAGCTACGTCAGCACTCTAGCTGACAGACTTGTATTCTGGTCTGCATCGTCTGGAGAGCCGAAACAGCATTGCATACAGAGCAAATCTACTACCTCAAACCAGGCACCCTTTATAGACTGTTCTCATGAAGATTTGCTTTGTATGCAATGCTATTTCTGCTCTACATGGGATTTGTATTGAGTGTTAGAGGAACTTCAATCCTCTCAATTTGAGCCTTTGTCTTCAGCCTCTATCAGAGACCTCACTATGAAAACAGGGTTTCCCTCCCACAGAAAACATCTTGGGTACTGCCTTTCCTGGTGGATCTGTGTCTTCTATTCCTTCGCTGAGTACGTTAAATGAAAAGTGAAAACAGTTGAGCAGGGGGAGGGGTTAGCTGCCAGGAAGTGGGAGGGAGTGGCCTGCCTCAATGGACTAAGCAAAAAGCAAAAATTCTATTTTTACAGGATAGCATCTTACTGGCTGTTGTAGCAGCTGAATGACACTGCACACTACATTGTAAAGTCTACTCTCAACAACTACACTCAACTGTTCACCAAGTAGTTTCTTATAACATGCTTGTTTCTGCAATCCAAATGCATACAAATAAATTTATCTATATTAAAACGCATCTGACGAGTCAGAGAGAGAGAGAGATAGAGTGAGTGAGTGTGTGTGTGCCACTCCCCTCCAGTAAGATTTGTTCTTTGATGAAGATACAAGGCAAGAGAACAGTTCTGCTATAGTTTAGCTTATTTTTTGTTTTCTGTTAGATATGGAATACCACCATTAGGCGGATCACCATTACAGACATTCCCTAGTGGATAGCTCAGTTCCCAAGTGCTATGGTGGACCTTTCAGCCCTGGTGGGAAAATCTTGTTTAGCAAGTTCTTTCCCTAGGATTTGCCCACAGAGGATTCTTCTTTATCAATGGTAGTCTGAAGGCAGAATACCTGCTAAAAAGGTGAGCAACTCTTTGAGTGCTGAGGTCCACTTGTCCCATGCCTCCCCTCCGCACAGGGTTTCCTTTGGAGTTCCTAATACATACTCCTGCACTCATTGGGTTTGTCTGTATGTCTGTTGGGGGTTTAGAGCAGAGTTTCTGTGGTAAATTAACCCTTTGTCTGCTGATTTGGCATCTTTTAGGGTTTTATTGGCACTTTTCCCTTCAGGGTATAGTGCTTATTTGCTTTTTGAAATGTTTTGTGATGCTTTTTACAACTCTTTTACGTCACTGTAAAAATGTACAACTTTGAGCTTTACAGCATAAACGTCATGTTCCATTCATCTCTATGGGACTTTACAGTTTGGGACATATCTCTGCAACCGCTCAACGTAGCGACTTCAGAGGCGGCTAATTTTGTTTGTCTGCCCTTGGTTTATTGTCTGTCTGTTTTGGGGGGCTCAGAAGTCTTCGGGCACTGTTGGGGTAGTTTTTTTAGGGAAAACTACATTTCCCATGAGCGATTGCTTTGCGAGCTCGTTTCTGATTGGCTCCTTTTGTGGCAGCCATTTTCTGCTTTCCCTTCATGAGTATCCTATGCAGGGCTCGGACTCTCCTTCTCTCCTGTGCAGATTAACCCTTCACCTGCCAGATAAGGGCAATTTAGTGATTTCTGGGGTGGAATTTTAATCTTTAACACTGTATTTGGTTGTTTCCTTATACTTTAGACATTTTAACATTGTGAGGATGTCAACTCCATTGGAACTTGGGGCTAGACCTAAGACTAAGGCTACTTGGGTGCCTGTGCCCCCCATTGAGCACTGCTCTTCATGTCAATCACGGTTACCTTGAGAATAATCAGGTCATTTATGCCCAAAATGCGCTGCTGCCCCTGCGTCTCCCCCAGGGACCTCCAGCCATGCCCTATAGCCACTGTGGATGCAAGAGTTTAAGGCCACTACTAGAGACCTTAGGTCTACCTTACAACTCCTTCCATCCCATTTGCAGGGGGTCTTCCAGTCTTGACAGCACCCTACTCCTATCAGGTCTTCCCTACCAAAACCTCAGTGTGTTCCTGATGTATCTGACTCCTCTGAGGAGGAGCTGTTGGTGGATTCCGATGAGGGGGAATGTTCTGGGGTGGTCTCATTCCAATTCTTTGGGGACCCCTTTGAAGCTGATCCTTCTCCCTCAGCTGTGGGCTTGATCAGGGCAGTGTTAAACATGCTAAACATCCCCTTGGTTCCAGAGGTTCCCAAGGACCCCTCTGATGTGTTTCAGGAACCTAAGCAGCAGTCTGTTTTCCACCTAACCCCACTCTTAACTGTCTTGTGTCTGATGAGTGGAATGCTCCTTCTGTATCTAAGAAGCTTGCCAAGTTGTACCCCTTTTCTGAAGTGGCATTAGCTCAACTGGCTCATCCACCAAAGGTGGACGCTCCAGTCTCTAGACTTTCTAAGTCCATTGCTTTGCCTGTGGCAGACGCATTTGTCCTCAAGGACTGGACTGACAGGAAGATTGAAACATCCCTGAAGACCATCTTTGTTATGGCTGGTACTTCGTTGCACCCAGAGTTCGCCGCTGCTTGAGTGAACAGTGCCATTGCAGTTTGGACTGAACAGCTGACTTTGGCTGTCCGTCAGAGAACTCCTACTGCTGATATGTTGCGGCTCCTTGCCAACATCTTTGAGGTTCAGCATTATATTTCTGCTGCTATCCTTGACGCCATCCGCTTTGTGGCTAGAGTTTCTACCATGTCTGTGGTAGCCAGACGGGCTCTTTGGCTCAAGATCTGGTCTGCAGACACTACCTCTAAGAAAGCCTTGCTTTTATCACCTTTTAAGGGTACCTCTCTATTTGGACCACAGCTTAAAGACCTCATTAGTGAGGCCACTTGGGGTAAGTGTACCCTGCTGCCCTTAGTGCCTAGGAAGATGCCTCCAGCAAAGCGGAATCGGCTTTTTCGTCCCTTTCAGGCTGAAGCATGCACAGTGAACCAGGCGGTTCCCCAGGCTCCTTCTCCTTCTCCAAGCCCAAACAACAATGGAGGACTAAGCTGTCCTCCACTAAGCCCAAGGCTTCCAAACCTTCTTCAGCATGACTCACTGAACCCCGGTCCCCACATGCCAGTGGGTGGTCGTTTGCACCACTTCCTCAGTGTCTGAACAGACACAGTGGTGGATCCGTGGGTTTTTCAGGTTGTGTCAGAGGGGTATAGGATCCCTTTGCCTCTCTTCCCCCGTTCAGGTTCTTTCCTTCTCTCACTCCTCAGGGAGAGGAGAAGTGCTGTCTGTTCCACGGCGCCATCCAGACCCTTTTTGGACAAGGAGGTTCTGGAACCAGTTTGGGTTTTTACTCCAACCTGTTTGTGGTTTCCAAGAAGGACAGCGGCTGTCATCCAATTTTGGACCTCAATTCCTTTGTGGTCAAGACTCCCTATCACCAGGATTCCCTGAGGACGGTGATTGCGGCCATGTCTCCTGGAGAATATCTCACTTCTCTAGATCTTCAGGATGCATACCTGCATACTGCCATTCATCCAGAGAGCTGGCAGTACCTCAGGTTTGCTTTCAACCAAGGGCATTTTCAGTTTTCTGCTCTTATCTTTGGTTTCACTACAGCTCCCCAGGACTTCAGTCGTGTCCTGGGTGCATTAGTGGCTGTCCTCCACCGGGATGGCATCAGAGTCACTCCATACATGGATGACTTTCTTCTGAAGGCCCCCTCTCCAGATCTCCTTCATTAGCAGGTCAAGGAATGTATTCATGCACTGACCCATCACAGATGGATCCTCAACATTGACAAGTCGGACCTGTACCATCTCAGAGACTAGTCTTCTTGGGTCTCCTCTTCAATACCAAACAGGGCATGGTGTTTCTCACAGACGAGGTGGCTCACCAGATCGTCCCAAAGTGTCTGCTGTTCTGGCTCACGATCCAGTTCTGGCCAAGAAGCCGACCTCCCTAGTGGGGAAGTTCATTTCCACTATAGAAGCAGTTCCATTTGCCATGGCTCACAGCAGGGAACTTCTGAGGTTTGTGATCCATGTGTGCAAGGGTCTGCTGGATCTATTGAAGATGTCTGTGTCTCTTCCCCTTCACGTGGACCTGAATCTGTTGTGGTGGCTCAATCTCTCCAATCTGCTGAAGGGCAGTCCCTTCCTAATATCCTTCTGGACTGCCGTGACAGCGAATGCCAGTCTCTCCGGCTGGGAAGAGGTCCTGGTCATCAATGTGTTGGAGCTTTGGGCGATATTTCATGCTCTTTGCCATTGGACGCACCACCTGGAGGGATGCCCAGTCAGGGTCAAGTCTGACAACTCCACGGCTGTGGCTTACATCATCCAGCAAGGCGGTACAAGAAGTCTTGCAGCTTGGTTGGAGGTCAAAGCTATTTTAACCTGGGCAGAAGAACATGTTCCTGCCATATCCGTAGTTCATATTCTCGGCGTGGACAATGTGCTGGCAGACTTCCTAGGTCAACACACAGTGGACATCAGAGAGTGGGAACTGAATCAAGAAGTGTTCAGCCTCATTGTTCAGAAGTGGGGACTTCCTTGCACTGATCTGATGGCGACAAGGCACAGAAGGTTCCGTTACTCTGCTCTCGCTGGAGGGACCCTCTAGCTCTGGCAGTGGATGCCATGTCGAGCCCATGGCACTTCCCTCTGGCGTACATCTTTCCTCCCATTCCCATTCTACACAGGGTGTTGAGGAAACTGCGTCTGGAGGGCTCTCCAGTCGTTCTGATTGCTCCGTACTGGCCTCATCAAACTTTGTTTCCCCAGAGCTCCTGGATCTCTCTGTGGCGGAGATATTTCTGCTTCCCTGCTGTCCGGATCTTCTTCTGCAGGGGTACCTGTGGAAGGAGGATGTGGACTGTCTGGGTTTGATGGCATGGAAATTGAATCCTCAATACTGAAAAAGAAGGGTTTTTCTTCGGGTGTGGTGGACACTATGCTTAGTGCCCGCAAACCTGTTGTCATGGTACCTAATTTCCAGCGGAGTGTTCTTGATGGCGAATTACCCAGTTCCTGTTTGCTGTGGGTGTTCGTCAGTTGCAATCGTTCTGCTGGGTTCCTGGCTGTGTTGTCCCAGTGTTCCTGTGGTGTCCTTGTCCATGTGAGGGGCTGTAATACTGGAGCAGCATAGCACAGGGCTTTTGAAAGATATACTTACCTCGTTTCTGTATTGTTCTCTATATCAACTTCTGAAAGCTAACCCCGCCCTGCTGCTTCCGCCTGTGTAGACTTCTTAAGTCTGGCTCACTGGTTTCCAAGTCACCCTTGCGTTGGTGTAGTCTGAGCTCACTCAGTACCTGCTACCTGGCCGTATTACTTCTGCTAAGTGTTCCGTGTATGACCCAGTTTTGGCTGTGAACCCAGATTGTGTATGACCCGATCTTGGCTGCGAACCCGATTGTGTAGGACCCGATCTTGGCAGCGAACCCGATTGTGTAGGACCCGGTTTTTGCGACTCCGTTTTACTATTCTAAGGTACTGGTGGCGATCCCTCCTCAGTGTATGACCCATTATTGGCTGCGCTTCCGTGCTAAGCATTACCAAGGTTTCACTTGTGCCTTCCCTATTGATGACCCGGCCTGACGTGTCCTCTACGCTCTGTCCGATTTGCTGCGCACCTATATATGCGATTCTGCCTTTACCTTTACTCATGTCTCAGTCACTGGCTATCCTGGCCTTACCTGTGGGCATATTCATTCCATTTACCTAGCTGCTCAGTGTCGCATTCCACTAGCTGCTTTCCTACTGGCGACATAATTGAGAGCTTGGGGGTGTGTTGCTTGATGTTTGCCAATAAGGCCTGCTGGACTGCTGGCGTGCATTCAGCATAAGGAGTGGCATTACTGCTGGAGCTTGAGTCCGCTATTGTCGACTGTGGTGCTGGTATTGATTCCATAGAGCAGGCCTTGTGGGTCTATCGTTGGTTCAGTGTTGCGTCTGGTGTGCTTATTTACCTGAGGCTGGGTTACCTTCCATACCGTACCTGTGGTCTTTCCCATAGTAGTTCCTTGTTATATGGGTTCTGGCCATTCTCTTGGATTTCCTCAGTTCCAGTAGCCTGCTGTCCTCCTGACGTCTTCAGTTCCTGAGTTCCTGTGCCAGCACTTCGGATCAAGATTATTGTTTCATATTGTGCTTATCTACTGCTGAGTTTTCACGTTTTGTTTAACTTGCTGTCTTCAATAAACTATCCTCACTTAACTGAACTGACTCAGAGTATTATGGTGCCTGTTACACCTGTTTCCTCTAAGGCATACCACAGAGTCTGGTCTTCCTTCATCTCCTGGTGTCCTTCCTACAGGATGGAGTGGACAAGGGCCTCAGCTTGAGTTCCCTTAAGGTTCAGACTTCTGCTGTTTTCTTTCAGAGATGCATCACTATCCTTCCAGATGACAAGGTGATCTTTCAGGGCATAGCTCGTACTCACCCTGCTTTTCGACATCCTGCTCCTCAGTGGGATCTTAACTTGGTCTTGGGCGTCCTCCAGCACCCTCCATTTGAGTTCTTCACTAATATTCCTCTGCGCACGCAGACTTGGAAAATGGCTTTTCTCCTGGCAACTGTGTCTGTTCTCTGTGTCGCGGAGTTGCATGCCCTGTCTTGTAAACCACCCCTTTTTGGTATTTCACAGAGACAAAGTGGTCCTTCGCACTTCTCAGGAATTTCTCCCGAAGGTGGTCTCTGAATTCCACATTAATCAGGAAATCGTGGTGCCCTCTTTCTGTCCTGACCCTACATCCAACAAGGAGAGGGATCTTCACTTGCTGGATGTGGTGAGATGTCTCAGATTCGCCAGTCTGACACCCTGTGTCATTCCTGAGGGTCCCAGGGCAGGGAGACTGACATCCAAGGTGGCCATAGCGTCTTGGATTAAGTCTACTATTCATAAGGCTTACAAACTGTGGAAGATGCCTGTTCCATTTAGGGTTTTGGCTCATTCCACTAGATCCATAGGGGCATCTTGGGGTTACAAGAATCAAGCCTCAGCTGATCAGTTATGCAAGGCTGCCACTTGGTCGTCTGTGCACACCTTCTCTTAAACACTACCGCGTTGATGTGCTGGCATCAGCTGATTCTAGCTTTGGAAGTAAATTCCTGGAGGCACTCTTGCCTGTCTCTTCAGTGCTCCTTCATTTTTGAGCCCAGTTCTGTGTGCTGTGCTACTGTTCCTGGTGTGTTTATACCTCAGTTTTGTGTCCGTTGACACTTTGTTGTTATTGTTGGACTGTCTATGATCTGATGGTTCATATATGCCCTGGTGACTTTGGGGGCCCTGCGCCTGGTCCTTGCCTTACTTCCCACCTCTGGGAAACTCAATGGTTGGAAATCCCAAAGTTACCAGTAACCTATATTGGACGACAGAGAAAATAGGATTTTAGTCTTACCTGTTAAATCCTTTTCTCTTAGTCCATGCAGGTTACTGGTAAGTTTGGGTAGGCGATCCACCCCTTAAAGTAGGCAAGGACAATTCTAGAAGTGGGTGGAGCCTACCTTCCCTTCCCTCCTTGGCTGCAGCTAGCCAATCAGCTCCAGTAAGATTTGAGACACTAAATATTGACTAGAGAGTAGAAGGGAAAGGAGACTTCTGTGAGCCTGACCCAGAAGGACCCCCACGGTCTGCCACAGGACAGCCAAGCATGGTCCCTTGACAGGGTGGGAGACCAGTAACCTGTATGGACTAAGAGAAAAGGATTTAACAGGTAAGACTAAAATCCTCTTTTCTCTGTCGTCCAATACAGGTTACTGGTAACTTTGGGATATCCAACCATTTCCCAGAGGTGGGATGTAAGGCAAGGACCAGGCGCAGGGCCCCCAAAGTCACCAGAGCAGATATGAACCATCAGATCAGAGATAGCCCATCAATACAAATGAAGCGTCAATGGACACCACCCCAGGAACTGTTACACAGCACACTGAACTAGAGCCAACAGGCCTCAAAAGTGAAGGAAGCATCAAATAACCAAAGAAGATCTTAGACAGGCAAGACTGTCTCCAGGATCATCCTCCCAAAACTGGCATCAGCCTATGCCAGTACATCAACATGGTAGTGCTTCGAAAAGGTGTGCACAGATGACCAAGTGGCAGCCTTGCAAAACTGATCAGTGGAGGTCTGATTCTTGTAAGCCCAAGAAGCCCAAATAGATCTAGTAGAATGAGCTGTGACCTGAAAGGGAACAGGCTTCTTCCTTAGCTCGTAAGCTTTACGAATAGTGGACTTTATCCAAGATGCAATAGTCACTTGGATGCAGGTCTCCCTGCCCTGGGGCCCTCAGGAATGACGAACAGCGCATCAGACTGTCTAACGGACTCAGAGCGATGTACATAAAACTTGAGACAACACACCACATCTAACAAGTGGAGATCCCTCTCCTGATCAGAGGTAGGATCAGGGCAGAAAGAAGGCACCACAATCTCCTGATTAATGTGGAACTCAGAGACCACCTTCGGGAGAAACTCCTGCAAAGTGCGAAGCACCACCTTGTCTTTGTGAAATGCCAAAAAAAGGGTGGTCTACAAGACAGGGCACGTAACTACGCGACATGGCGAACAGGCACTATAGCCAGGAGAAAGGCCATTTTCCAAGTTAGTAGGCATAGAGGAATAGTAGCCAAGGACTCAAAGGAAGGGCGCTGAAGGTCGCCCAAAACCAAGTTAAGATCCCACTGAGGAGCGGGAGTCTTGAAAACAGGACAAGTATGAGCAACGCCCTGGAAGAAAGCCTTGACTTCAGGAAGAATAGCAATGTGCCTCTGAAAGAAAACAGAGAGAGCAGAAGTCTGAACCTTAAAGGGATAGTAATACTTCATTTTAACTTTATTTTATTTTGTAGGCATTAAAAAAACATGAAGAATGATATAAGTCTTATCTCTGAAACCTTTATGGTTTAAGAGATATTCACAAACAAAGTCCCCCCCCCCCTGTTCAACCAGATCAGAAGGGAGATGCCCAGGTAGACTGCAGAGAGGGACAATCTTCAATTAAGATAATGGAAAAAGCTGAAAAACCTGTCAAGGGGGGAAGGGCTTTCATTGTTTTCATACAAAGAAAATTGTCCCCTTCTGTTATCTGTACTGTCATACAACCAGACTCACATCTGAGAAGAGATGGCTTACACTAGGTAAAAGGGGCGGGGAGGGGAACTTTGCTTGTGAATATCTCATAAACCATAAAGGTTTGAGAGATAAGACTTATATCATTCTTCATGTTTTTTTAATGCATACAAAATAAAATAAAGTTAAAACGAAGTGTTACTATCCCTTTAAGGGAACTCAAACTGAGGCCCTTATCCACACCATCCTGCAAGAAAGCCAGGACCACAGGCAGATCAAAATCCTGAGAAGGTCTCTATCAGCACACCAGGACAGAAAGGTCGACCAGACAAAATGGTAAGCCTTAGATGAAACAGGTTTGCGGGCACTAAGCACAGCTGCCACCACACCAGAAGAAAAACCTTTCTTCTTCTTCAGTATTGAGGATTCAAATTCCAAGCTGTCAAATCTAGACTATGAACATCTTCCTTCTACAGGTAACCCTGTAGAAGATCCAGATGGCAAGGGAGCCGAAATGGCTCCGCCACTGACAGATCCAAAAGCTCCAGAAACTAAGCCTGTCAAGAACAGTTCGGATCAATCAGAATGACTGGACAGAGCTCCAATCTCAATTTCCGTAAGACACCGTGCAACATGGGGAGGGGGCGGAAAGCTATAAGCCAGAGGAAATAACCAAGGAATGGACATGGCATCCACCGCTAGAGCTGGAGGATCCCTCCAGTGAGAGAAGAACATCGGAAACTTCCAGTTGTGTCTTGTCGTCATCAGGTCCATGCAAGGAAGACCCCACTTATGAACAATGAGGGTGAACACCTCTGGATGCAGTTCCCACTTTCCGTTGTCCACTGTGTGTCGACTGAGGAAGTCCGCCATGACGTTGTCTACGCTAGCAATGTGCACTGTGGCTATGGCAGGAACATGTTCTTCTGCCCAGGACAAAATAGCCTTGACCTCTAACCAAGTGGCGAGACTTTGTGTTCTGCCCGGCTTGTTGATGTAAGCCACAGCCGTGGCGTTGTCGGACTGGACCCGGCTGTGCATTCTTCCAGCTGGGGTGTCCAATGGCGAAGGGAATGAAATATAGCCCGAAGCTCCAGCACATGGTGGGAAGGAGAGATTCCTCCAGAGACCACCAACCCTGAGCACTAAGGCGACCCAGGACCGCTCCCTAGCTGGAGAGGCTGGCATCTGTTGTCACTGTGGTCCACAAGGATACCAAGAAGGACTTGCCCTTCAGCAGACTGGAGAGGTCAAGCCACCACGACAAACTCAGCTCCACATGAAGAGGGAGGGATACTGACATCTTCAGAAGGTCCGGCTGACCACTGCACACCTGGATCACAAACCTCTGGAGTTCCCTGGTGTGAGCCATGGCAAATGGGACTGCTTCTATGGTGAAGATGAGTTTCCCCACTAGAGAGGACAGCTTCTTGGCTGGGACTAGATCCTGATACAGAACAGCAGAAACCCTGTGGGCGATTCTGTGAGAAACACCATGCTCTGCTGAGTGTTGAAGAGAAGGCCCACGAAAACCAGGCGGTGGGATGGGACAAGATTCGACTTGTCCATGTTGATGATCCACCCGTGATGGGCGAGAGCATGAAGGCAGTCCTGAACCTGCTGATGAAGAAGTTCCGCAGAAGGGGCTTTCAGAAGCAGGTCGTCCATGTATGGAGTAACTCTGATGCCGTCCCGATGGAGGACAGATACTAAAGCTCCCAGGACACGTTGAAGACTTGAGGAGCTGTAGTCAGACCAAAGGAAAGAGCTGAAAACTAAAAGTGCCCTTGGTCGCAGGCAAATCTGAGATACTGCCAACTTTCTGGATGAATGGTGATGTGTAGATACGTGTCCTGAAGATCCAGAGAGACAAGGAATTCCCCCGGGACATAGCAGCAATCACCGTCCTTAGGGGCTACTGGTGATAATGAATTGAGATCCTTCAAATCCAAAATGGGATGACAGCCACCGTCCTTCCTGGAGACCACAAAGAGATTTGAGTAAAAACCCATACCTCTGTCCCGAATTGGAACAGGTTCCAGAACATCCTTGTCCAGAATGGCCTGGGTAGCGCCATTGAACAGACAATGTTTCTCTATGCCCTGGGGCATATGAGAGGGGAAAAAAACTTAAGGCAGGAAGAGAGGCGAAAGGGATCCTGTACCCTTCCGCCACCCACCTGTAGCACCCACGGGTCTGCCACTGAATCCTCCCAGACGCTGTGGTCGTGACGCAAACGGCCACCCACAGCCAAGTGGGGACCTGGGTTCGACGAGTCATGTCGAAGGCGGCTTGGAAGCCTTAGGCTTGGAGGAGACCTTGGGCTTCCATTGCTGTTTGGGCTTGGAGGAGAAATGCGGACCTGAGGGAACCGCCTGGTTCGCTGGACATGTCTCAGTCTGGAAGGAGCGAAAAAGCCGATTACGCTTGAGAGCCATCTTCTTCCTGGGGACCATAGGCAGAAGGGTAGTCTTGCCCCCTGTGGCCTCACTAATCAGATCCTTAAGATCTGGCCAAAACAAAGAGGTGCCTTGAAAAGGCAAAGAGAGCAAAGCTTTCCTGGAAGCAGTGTCAGCAGACCAGATCTTGAGCCAAAGAGCTTGCCTGGCAACCACAGACATGGTGGAAACCCTTGCCACCAAATGGATGGCATCAAATAAGGAAGCAGCAACATAGTGCTGGGCCTCAGAAATGTTGGCAAGAAGCTGCAACATATCCGAAGTAGGAGTACCCTGACGGACAGCCAGGGTGAGCTGATCAGTCCAAACAGCAAAGGCCCAGTTCAGCCACGCCGCAGCGAACGCTGGATGCATGGTAGTACCAGCAGTGGCAAAAATGGACTTGAGGGAGACCAAGTTTCTTGTCAGTCCAGTCTTTCAGAGCGGAAGCATCAGCAACTGGCAAGGCAGTGGACTTAGATAGCCTGGAGACAGGAGCATCCACTTTGGGGGGGGGATGAGCCCACTGAGCAAGCACCACCTCAGAGAAGGGGTAAAGCTTGGCAAATTTCTTGGAAACAGAAGGTTTCCTGTCCGGAGACTTCCACTTATCAGACACAAGGCGGTCAAGAGTGGGGTTAGGTGGAAAACAAGTATCGGGCCTTGTCAAGGGAACCATCGGGCCCTTGGCTCCTGGAGAGGCCTGAGGGCCAACCCCTTTCCTACAGACTATGGACTCTATGCATGGGGAAGTGGCTTTCCCAGCGTCCCAGTTCCCTCATGGGTCTAAGTCACCCTGTGCTGCTTGATGGGCACAGGGTGTCACGGAAAAGGACTGTCCTTTGACTGACTGAGGGAATCAGCACAGGGACATGTGGTGACGTTCACCACCAGGACTATAACATTTGATATATTGCTCATTGTATTGTATATTGTGTGGTATAATGTAATAGTGTGTGGTGTTATAATATAAAGTCTGTAACAGTTTTTGGTAGCTGGGAGCTAGAGTGCAGAGACAGTGGGTGTTGGGCATTGCTTCCAATATACTCCAGGTCTGTGCTAAGGAATGATAATTGATTCCTGCTGTGTTTTCTTGACCAATCAAGGGAGGTTATTTATGAGACAGTAAAGAATGTCTGTTTTTCAGGTCCTAATTTGCCTGCTTTTTTTGATAAGGGTTTTGGTGGCTGATTGGTCAAGAGTAGAAACACTGTCCCAAGTCCTAGTTTGCATGCTGATCTTGATAAGAGTCTCTAAGTGTATGTAAGCTGTGTGTTCCATTCAATAAAGAGAGCGGATTCTAAAACAGTACATTAGTCTTGCCTGGTGACTGTGTGTGTGTGTGTGGGGGGGAGGACTGTGATATTTCAGCAGAGCAGCCTTGCTCAGGAGTGAAGGAAGCAGCGACTAACAGGGACACCCGGGGGGGGGGGGGAGTCCACTGGTACAGTCACGGGCCTTTTAGGCTCCTGAAATACATCAGAGGGTTCAGAAAAAAAACCTCCTGAACTAAGGAAATGTTTAGGGTAGTTAAGACAGCTCTGATCAAGCCCTCAGCTGAGGGCTCAGGATCAGCCTCAAAGGGGTCCCCAAAAACTGAAAGGAGCCCACAGCAGAACATTCCTCAACATTCAAATCCACCAACAGTTCCTCCTCAGAGGAATCTGATATGTCAGGTACTCCCTGTGGTTTCGGCAGGGAAGATCTGACAGAAGGAGGGGTCTGTCAGGAGTGGAAGACCCCCCTGTAACTGGGATGGAAAGAGTTGCAAAGTAGATCGGAGGTCTCTAGAAGCAGCCTTGAACTCTTGCACCCAAAATGGCTCTAATGCATGGCTGGAGGTCCCTGAGAGAGACTCAGGGACATCAGAACATGCTGGGCCAAAATGACCGAAGAATTCTCTACGTAACCCTGAATGACATGAGGAGCAATGCGCAATAGGGGACACAGAGACCTCAGCATCCTTAGTCTTAGGCCTGGCCACAAGCTCTAACGGAATAGACTTTCTCACAGTGTCAAAACGTTTAAAGTATAAAGAATCACCCAAATACAATGTGTAAGATTAAAATCTCACCCCAGAAATCGCTAAAATGCACTTATCTGGCAGGTGAAGGGTTAATCTGCAGAGGAGAGAAGGAGAGTCCAAGCCCTGCATAGGATACTCATTCAGGAAAAGGCACAAAATGGCTGCCGCGGCAGGAGCCAATCAGAAACGAGCTCGCGAAGCAAGCTCTCATGGGAAATGTAGTTTTCCCAGAAAAAGTACCCCAACAGTGCCCGAAGCCCCCTGAGCCCCCCAACATACACAAAACGTTAACCAGATGACAGAGCAAGGGCAGACAATTAAAATGAGCCATCTCTGAAGTCGCTACTTTGAGCGGTTGCAGAGATATGTCCCAAACTGTACAGTCCCATAGAAGTGAATGGAGCAATTGAAACTGTGAATAATAATTACATGAAACATCACTAGAACATGTTAGCAGACCCAAAAAACACTGAACCCAGTAGGGAAAGTGGCAATAAACCCCCAAGATATGCAAAACAAGCAGCTAAAGGGTTAAGTTACCAGAGAAACTTGCTCCAAAACACACAACAGATATACAGATAAACCCAATGAGTACAGGAGTGTGCAACAGGAACTCCAAAGGAAAACACCTGTGTGGAGGGGCACTGTGGGACATGTTGCTCACCTTTCCTGCAGATCTTCTGTCTTCAGATTACGATGTATTAAGAAACCTCAGTGGGCAACTCCTGAGGAAAGAACTTGAGCCCAAGATTTTCCCCCCAGGGCTTAAGGTCCACAAAAAGCACCTGGATACTGATCTAGCCACATCTAAGGGCATTGTCAGTTATGGTAATCCGCCTAATAGTGGTATTCCATATCTAACAGAAAAAAAAAATTAGCTAAAACTATAGCAGAACTGTTCTCTTGCCTGTGTCTTCACCAAGGAACAAATCTTACTGGAGCTGATTGGCTAGCTGCAAACAAGGAGGGAAGGTAGGCTCCACCTCCTGCCTTCACTTCGAGAATTGTTCCTGCCTAGTTAAAGGGGTGGATAGCCTACCCAAAGTTACCAGTAACCTGTATTGGACGACAGAGAAAATGATTTAACCCTTTGAGTGTTTTAACCACTCAAAGGGTTAACAGGTAAGACTAAAATCCTCTTTTCCTTACATAGCTTAGATTCTAAATTTAATGGATATGCATTTTAAATAGGTGTTACTTCTCCTTTAATCATTCAAAGGAATTATAAGTGGGATGCCACAGGGTTCGGTTCTGGGCCCAATGCTTTTTGATTATTGATCTAGAAGTGGGAATTTAAAGTAGCATGTCAATCTTTGCTGATGACCCTAAACCTTGTAAGGAAATACAAACAGAGCTGGATGTTTCTTCTCTACAGAAGGATTTAGATAAACTGAGTGAGTGGGCAGAAATGTGGCAGATGACATTTAATGTAGATAAATGTAAGGTTATGCATTTGGGCTGTAGAAACAAATTTGCTACATTTACTTTAAATGGGAAACAATTCGGGGAATTTAGGAGTACTGATAGACTTCACAGCAGTGCGCAGAGTCACTCAGCTGCTGCAAGAGCCTGCATAAAAAAGAGGTGTAGATGCTAATATTATCCTACCTCTGTATAAGTCCTTGGTTAGACCTCATCTAGAATATGGAGTACAATTTTGGGTGACAGTTCTTAAAAGACATTGTTGAACTGGAAAAGGTACATAGACTTGCAACAAAACTGACAAAGGAATTGGAAGATTTGAGTTATGAAGAGAGGCTAGCCAAACTGGGTTTGTTTACATTAGAGAAGAGACATCTATGGGGTGATATGATTACCATTTACAAATAGATTCAAGGTCAATACAAAGAATTTATTTATTGTATTGTAATCATTTATTTATTTAATAAATACATAAATAAAATCAATACAATTAATTATTTACGCCAAGAGCTGAGCTAAGAACAAGAGATCATCCATTACGACTAGAGGAAAAGTGCTTTAGACTAAAACAATGGCAGGGATTCTTTGCAGTAAGGGATGTAAAGCTATGGAATTCATTGCCTCTGGATGTTGTACTTGCAGATAATGTAACTGCTTTCAAAAAAGCAATGGATGCCTATCTAGCACAGAACAATATTGAAAATTATGACAGAAGACAGGATGTTTATCCAGGGATCTCTCTGACTGCCATTTGGAGTCAGGAAGGAATTTTTTATCCATTTGGGGCTATATTGGAAATGGCTTCAGAGGACTTTTTTTTACTTTCTCTGGATCAACAGTTGGTGTTTGTGGCATGGGCTGGACTTGATGGAGCATGTCTATAATTTCCAGAGGTAGATCCTGTATCCTTTTTGAATTGTTACTACATCTGCTTTCCTCCAACCTCATGGCTTAAAGGGATAGTAATACTTCGTTTTAACTTTATTTTATTTTGTAGGCATTAAAAAAACATGAAGAATGATATGTCTTATCTCTCAAACCTTTATGGTTTAAGAGATATTCACAAACAAAGTTTCCCTTCCCTGTTCAACCAGATCAGAAGGGAGGTGCCCAGGTAGACTGCAGAGAGGGACAATCTTCAATTAAGATAAGGGAAAAAGCTGAAAAACTTGTCAAGGGGGGAAGGGCTTTCATTGTTTTAATACAAAGAAGACTGTCCCCTTCTGTTATCTGTATGGTCATACAACCAGATTCACATCTGAGAAGAGATGGCTTACACTAGGTAAAAGGGGCGGGGAGGGGAAACTTTGCTTGTGAATATCTCATAAACCATAAAGGTTTGAGAGATAAGACTTATATCATTCTTCATGTTTTTTTAATGCCTACAAAATAAAATAAAGTTAAAACGAAGTATTACTATCCCTTTAATGCCTGATGAAAGGGAATCAGCAGAGGTTAAGCATAATGAGTTTGATATTACTAAACTATCTAGACTCCATGAAGATCATAACACAATGATTTACAGAGTTGGAAACTCTGTTATATTCCCCACAGACTAAAGAACACACACATACTGAAAAAAATTCTGTGCACATACATACATGCATAGCATGCTAACAGATATATTCATAGTATATAGAGTGGTAGACATACAAGATCTTAAAACAGCAGACTGGTCCTCATACACACTGCCAGAGCAGATTGTTACGCACCAAATTCTGACAGTGTCCCAAACTTACCCAATATTTAATAATTATGTATTCCCACAAATAATTTGATTAACTTTATATTTACTAAAAGAGTTTGTATTGTGTAGTGTGGAAAAAAAATCACAGGGATTACCCTGCCAAGTAAAACAAGGGCACTTCCACTGCTGAAAATGCTTTATTCAAAAGTTACTGCAAGACACGTATTTTTTAGGTGCAGTACCTCGTGGCTTGAAATTTCACAGTGGTGCTGTTATAGCAATTTATGAAGGATTGTTGTAACTGACAATAATGGTCCACAGACTGCCATAGCAACAAAACCACCATAACATGTCAGGCCTTGGTGGTACTGCCAGAAGCACAGAAATGAATATTCACTGAGAATGAACAAAAGTACAGTATTTGTGTGTTCTATGGTTAGTCACTGCATAGGAACATCAATGTTTCATTCTCCTGTGCCATTACAAAGGAGAAATGACAATTTACATTTTGAGCTTACGTCATCCATAAGGGCAACACTATTCTGCACAATCATGCCAGCAAACCTCAGATGTACATTTTGGTCTTTTTAATCCTCGTGAGGTGTAGGCACTGAGAGCAATTTACCCACTTTTGGTATAGCTCTTACCATTAAGGAATTAAGGGAATATTCACTAAGAATTAACAAAAGCACATTTGCTTGACCTTCATCAAATCACTGTACAGGAATAGCACTAGAACGCACTCTTCTGTGTATCACATATTAGTACTGCACCTGAAAAAAATGCAAGTTTCAGCTCCAATAACTTTTGAATAAAACATTTCTCAGAAGTGGGTATACACCAGTGTTTCCCAGCGGGATAAACACTGCAATACATGAAATTCTTCCATGATACAACTTCTTTAAATTACCTGACAGCATACTAAATAGACTAATGACACAGCAGATAAACAGATAGTTAAAATACAAGTGGTAGCAGAGGAATTCACAAATTACAGACATTACATCATCAAATAATTTTGTACAGTGCATCTGACCTCAAGCAAAATGTACTCAGAAATACCCAACTTAGAGAATACAAGAGGAAGGATACATTATTAACAATTCTATGACCCCAAATATATTGCACACAGCTGATAAATAAGTGTATTCTGTCTCTGCCTGTTACAGAACATTCAGAATTAATGCCTGGCTTTAATGCTGTTTTTGAGTTTCTCAAATTTGCTCAATCACTCCAGTTTCTTACCTGTCCAGGTAAGATGTAACCACTTCTAATGTGAATATTGATGGTGTCCAGTGAGGCCGGAAGAGTCATCCATTGCCCCTTACTTGAAATTCCTTTGCCCTGATTTGAGACATAAAACTAGGTGTTTAAATTTTAAAGTAGAAGGAAAGCACAGTAGAACAAAACAGAATACAGTGGCAATTTGGATGCCATAAAACATGATTTAGGATCAAAATATTCTAATGTAACAAATGAATCAGAGAATTATTATAAAATAAATATAACTTTATTGTAAATTAACTGATATTAACTCATAAAATACATAAACATTGTGCATTTAACATGAGATTTATCTGCAGAACACTGACAATAATAATAAAACTATAAGGGTATGAAGGAAAACCTCTATATAACAGAGCTGTGTATACACCAAAGCAAAGGCTGGATTTTGGGAGTGATCCAAAAGATGTTTTAAAGCAGATAACATTTTGTCACAAATTATAAATGGAAATTATCAGAACAATGGCCTTTAAACAACAAAGAATGTGCATGAAAATTGCATTTGCTCAGAGCTGTTATTTAATGCCCCAAACTGGGGGGAAATGCAAGACATACGTACCGATCCAAAAGCATACCAAGTTCCAGCAGGAAAGTATCCTTTTACTTCAGACTTCCCTTGCTCCAAGACAGGAGTGATCAATAGAGCCTCCCCCCACAGGAACTGACGGTCTATCGTCCACGTGTTTAGGTCAGAGGGGAATCTAATGTGGGTTGGGGAAGAAACATCAGTCAGGATCCTATATTCACTTGCAATGAGCTCACATGGACCCTCAATAGCTGTAACTTACTCTATGAAGAGAGCTCGAGCCACTGTCTCCCCTGAACTGTGAGCCTTGTGGAAGAGTGTGTAGAGATATGGCAGCAGTGAATATCGAATGTGCATGGCAGACTTTATGGCATTTTGAGCTTCCTTACTGAAGACAAATGGCTCTTGTGGCTAAGAGTGAGAGAAGGGAACAGAATTATTTGTTGTACAGTTGGTACAAAGAGGAGATGCCAAATATGAAAGAAAAAAACCCTGCAGGAAATATCACTTAATAGACCAATGTAAAACTTCCTATCATTTACAGAAGAAAAAAAATAGCTATATTGATCATCTGACTGAGGCAAAGCAGGTGTGCAACATTTTTGATGCATCTATGGGGATGCCACAATGAGAAGTGAGGAGGTTCTAAGATATAAATATGGAATTCTCTCACACTTGTTGTATGGCATGACATATCATAACGTTGCTATTTGCAATTTGTTTCTGTAACTTTCAATAAACACTCGTTCTGCAATCCATGATATGTGTAATTATATATATATATATATATATATAAATATACAATTACACACATCATGGATTGCAGAACGAGTGTTTATTGAAAGTTACAGAAACAAATTGCAAATAGCAACGTTATGATATGTCATGTCATACAACAAGTGTGAGAGAAATCCATATTTGAAATCTCTGTACACATGCATATGAACACAGCATGTGGTTTACTCAGACTTTTGAGATGAATCTACTTTTAAATTATATTTGAGAAATTTAAAATGCAATGCCAGGTTTTGCGTCAAAACCATGATACAGTGCTTCCTAGGGGATATTTTTCCAGGAAAAAAGTGCTGTAAATGTTAGGTATAATGATAGATGGCAGAGAGTTGCTGTAAATGGAACTTTTTCAAATTGGTCTAGGGTTATAAGTGGGGTGCCGCAGGGTTCAGTCCTGGGCCCAATGCTTTTTAATTTGTTTATTAATGATCTAGAAGTGGGAATTGAAAGTAGCATCTCAATCTTTGCTGATGACACTAAGCTATGTAAGGAAATACATACAGAGCTCGATGTTATTTCCCTACAGAAGGATTTAGATAAACTAAGTGAATGGGCAGAAAAGTGGCAGATGTCATTTAATGTAGATAAATGTAAGGTTATGCATTTGGGTTGTAGAAACAAACTTGCTACATATACTCTAAATGGGAAACAACTTGGGAAATCCTCATTAGAGAAAGATTTAGGTGTACTGATAGACAATAGTCTTCACAGCAGTGTGCAGAGTCACTCAGCTGCTGCAAGAGCAAATAGAGTACTAGCCTGCATAAAAAGAGGTGTAGAAGCAAGGGATGCTAATATTATCCTACCTCTGTATAAATCCTTGGTTAGGCCTCATCTAGAATATGGAGTACAATTTTGGGCGCCTGTTCTAAAAAAAAGACATTACTGAACTGGAAAAGGTGCAGAGACGTGCAACAAAACTGATAAAGGGATTGGAGGATCTGAGTTACAAAGAGAGACTAGCCAAACTGGGTTTGTTTACATTAGAAAAGAGACGTCTAAGGGGTGATATGATTACCATTTACAAATACATTCAAGGTCAATACAAAGAACTATCCAATGAATTATTTATGCAAAGAGCTGAGCTAAGAACAAGAGGTCATCCATTAAGACTTGAGGAAAGGCGCTTTCGACTAAAACACAGGCAAGGATTCTTTACAGGGGTGTTATTGGCATGGGCTGGACTTGATGGACGCATGTCTTTTTTCAGCCTTATCTACTATGTTACTATGTTAGGTATGTTTGTAAATAGTAAGGAAAATGTCCCTCCAGAAAATGCTTTTTTTTTTTTATACCAAAATTTGCTTTATATTTATTTTTGTATTTTACTTTTTCAGCAAAGTGCCTTACTCCATGTATGTGCAAACATAACAGTAGAGTATTACATTAGAACAGCAAGAAAATGTGACTTTTTTCTTACCAATACATTATTTTCTGAGGGATGCAGGGTCCAATGGGATTAATGAGACCTCTTCTAGCAGCCAGGACACTCAGTGATGAAACTCCTCACAGTCTGCCCTATACAGCCCTCCCAAAAGAAAGCTAATCTAGTTTTCATATAGAGAAGCTGAGAGAGGTAATGGAAAAAAAAAAATTCAAGAAAATTGGTATGGCACACACAACTCATTACAAAGAAGTTTTCTCAGGCAGCATGCCCTGCATCCCTCAATTGGACTAACAGAAAATGATTAATCAGTAATAAAAGAAAAATCCCCATTTATCTAGCATCAATTGAAGAATGCTGGGACCAATGCGGATATCCTAAAGAACTGAGGCGTACAAAACTTTGCGACCAAAACTAGCATTTTGGCATGCAAAAGGGTTCACCTTGTAAACATTTTGTTAAGGTATGAATGAATGACCTAGTAATTACTATGCAGATTTGATCTGCATAAGCCTGTCATTTCAAGGCCCATGAAATACTCTGAACATGTAGAAAGGGCTGCAACTCAACAAGTAAGATGCTAGGCTTGTCTTCTACATCATTTAAACCATGTAACAATCGTAGTTTTGAAAGCAGATTTGCTTTCTCTGGCTCCTTCAAGGAGTAATGCTTGCAAATAGTATTTAAGTTATCTGACTACATCCGAAGTGTGGTGGAGAGACTCCTAATTATTTCCTGAACTACATAAGTAGGGAAGTAATTCCCTAGCCAGGACATTGACACAATAGCATTTTCTTGAATGTGTGCAAGGATGACCAAGTCATAGTCTGGGTCAGCTGAAGCTTGGTTTCCGTAGGTCCAGGAAGCACCCACAGAGTGGGTGGAGTGTACTGTGATCTTGAAGGGAAGAGGTCTCTCTTTAATCACAGAGACTTAGCCTTGATCCAAGAGGCAATTGTAACTTTGGATGCTGCCTAACCCAAGGATGATAAATAGAGTATCAACCTCATGGAAAGGCAAAGTATGATGCACATAATACTTAAGGAATCGCCCAACATCCAACAGATGGAGATCTTTCTCCTTCTTAGATGTGGGGTCAGGCCAAAATAAAGGCAAAATTATCCCTTGGTGGATGGGAATATCTGAGACAACCTTGGGTGAGAACTCCCAGGAGGTACGAAGTATCACCTTGTCCTTGTGGAAAACCAGAAAAGGAGGTTTGCAAGATGGCGTTTGCAGCTTAGCCACCCTTCAAGCAGACACAGTGGCCAAAAAGGAAAGCCATTTTAAGCATCAAGGAACATAGTTTTGGGACAGAAGCTCAAGGGAGTACTCCGGAGGACAATGAAGACCATTCATTCCCATTCTGAAATGAAGGGAAAACATAATCCACTCTTGGGTCTTGATGTCTGGAAGGATGGCTATGAGAGGGTGGGCTAAGATCTGTACCTTAAGGAGCTCAAACTAAGGCCTTTGTTCACACCATTTTGAGGCCAGGATAGTGGAGAGAGGTCAAAGGTCTGGGCAGAAGTGTCTTCGTCAGCACACCACTGGTGTAAGGTGGACCAAATCCTATGGGTATGCCTTTGAGGAAACAAGTTTCCTGGCCTGGATCATAGTAGTGATGATATAATCTGTGAACCCTTTTCTTCTTGGAATGTGGTCTCAATAGCTATGTCATCAAAGCAATCCTCTCCACATCCTTGACCCAGATGGGACCCTGAAGGAGGAGGCCTGGTCTTGGTGGAATATGGAGTGGCTCCTGAATGGACAGTTTGAGAAGTTCCACAAACCAGGCCAGCCAGGGCCAGAAATGTGCAATATGGATGAATACAGCATTCTCCATCCTGATCTTCCAGATTACTCTGGTAATGAGAGGAATTGGAGAAAACACATAGGACAGATGGAAGTTCCATAGAATGGACATTGTGTCTGTCACAAAGGACAATGAATCCCTTGTCCTTACTCTGAACATGGGAAAAATTCCTGTTCTCATGAGATGCCATCAGATCTAAGACTTAGATAACCAAGTGTTGAACTATCGGGTGCAACACCTCTGGACACAGTTCCCAGTTTCCTGGAATCACTTCTTGATGGCCGAGAAAGTGTGCAAAACCTTTTTCCACTCCTGAGATGGAAGGTATACATGAATTTCTGCCCAGTGCAGAAACTCCGTAAGTACCTGGGATCAGTGTAGGTGCGCAAGGCAGATGGCATGGATTTCAATAATGTTGATGGACGAGAGACTGTCCAACCCTGTCTTCCTCCCCTGGGCCAGGGGTTGTGCTGGCATCTGTTTTAACTAGGTTCCATTCTGGAATCACAAAGGGGCACCCCTGAGTCAGGTGGAGATGATGAAGCCACCAAAGGAGATCGTCCCTTGCTTGAGGACAGAAGAGCATGTGATGAGAGGTGGACCACTGAAGAGAACAGGTCCTGAAGATATCCAATTGACAGTCCCTCATGTGAAACTTAGCATAAGGGACTGCTTCCAGGGCAGACACCAGATGACCCAGAATTCTAATGTAGTCCCATATTGTTGACAAGGGCCTCTCCAGGGCCCATGACACATCCAGAGGCAGGAGTTGGAGCTTGCCCTCCATCAGGAACACATGTCCCTAAAGGGTGTCAAACTTCATTCCCAGCAAGATCAGAACCTGAGACGGAATGGGAGGGGACATCTTTAGGTTGAACATCCACCCTTTATGCACTAGAATGCAGGTGCACTCTGATATTCAGAGCCTCCTGAAGGAGCCTTGATCAGCAGATTGTCCAAATATGGAGTCATAGGAATGCTATGAGAGTGAACGTACACAACCAGGGTTGCAGTGATCTTTGTGAAGATTTTGGGAGCCAAAGTCAGGCTGAAGGACAGTTAAGTGAAGCAAAATGTTGTAAATATTGGTGATCGGGGTGAATTGGGGTGTGTGGGTACGTGTCCTGAAGATCCAGGGAGGCTAGAAACTTCCCTAGACACAGAATAGAGATGACAGTGTGCAAAGGTTCCATCTTGAAGTGCATACCAACCATGTACTTGTTGAAACATTTCAGGTTCAGAACAGGCCAGCAGTGGCCACCCTTTTTGGCAATCACAAAAAGGTTGGAGTAGAAACCTAAAAAGCATTTCTGGGCTGAACCAGTACCTGCATGTCTAGCAGACAGGAGACTGCATCTGTGAAAAGACAAGCAATTTCTGAGTCTCACATAACCTTTGACAAAAAGTAGTGATGAGGAGAAAGGGACTTGAAATCTAAGCAGTACCGTTCAAAACCAGGCTCCTCTAAAATATGACCCCCTACAGGCAACAACAGACCAGCACTCCCGTGAGTCATGAGGAGGTTGACTTGTCAGGCCTTGACTTTGCTGAACCTGCTTAATGGTGGGCAAGGGATTCCAGGATATGGAAAACACCTTGATTTGAAGATGGAATAGCTGTTGCAGAGGTAATCAGGGTATAGAGCCAGGCAGGCATTTGTTCAGTGCCAGATAGCCCAGGGAAAGAGGAACTGAGAATATTCCATTAGAAATCCAGAATGGCATGAGGAACAGTGAGTGAAAAGGGGAGTTTAAGGGAAGCCCCTGAATCCTTGTTTTTGGATTTTCCCATATGGCCCTTCGGGTCAGACATGTCCACATGTCTACTTCTCTGGAACACAAAAGGTTAATGGGATACTGATGGTTCACCTTTTGCATAACAGACAGTTCGAAGGTGCAGTTTAAAATCTTGTCATCCCTTCCCACAGGCATCCATGGCAAGACCCATAATGGAACAGGGGAATGTCCAAGTGACCCTTGTGAACCGTTGACTCCTCTTCCACGACGCACAGCTCTTCTCTAGTGCTAGTGTTTATTTTATGTGAAAATGTATGTAGCTAACAACCTCTGCAAAAACCGCTCAAGCATATGTGTATGAGTTGCCTAAGATCTAAGATGAAAAACCCGTACATTAGCATCCAAACTTCTTTTTATCAGTGGTCTGTTTTTATGTTAAACGTACCCTTTGGATGCTTTTAAAGGTCTTTAATGCATTTTGGTACAATATATATATGTTTATCCTTTAATATACTGTTAGACATATTAAAACCAGTATACCCCCCGACAAACTTGTCCATATTACGGTCACTTAAGGACCAAGGAGCATTTTTTTTTTTTTACCCATCGGATTCCGTACTCCCCGAACGGCAGGGGCCTGGAATTACATGACGGTCCAGGACCGTCATGGGTCCTTTAGGGGTTAAAAACTTAGTCGTCTGCTACATTCATAGAGATTCACTCACTAAGCTAGAACTACAGTCACTCATAGGCCACCTTAGCTTTACCATGAAAGTTATTCCCCAAGGTAGGTCCTTCATCTCCCATTTCCTCAATCTTCTTTCCGGTGCTACTCATTCATCTTCTGTCATCCTACTAGATCCTGCAGCAAAAAATGACCTGCTCATGTGGTTCAACTTCCTACTACATTGGAACAACCATATGATGTTTTCTCCCACCCCCGGTCCATCATCCCCTATAGTACTTTGTGATGCAGCATCTGGGGCAGGATTCGCTGTAATCTATGGTTCAGAATGGTTTGCAAAGCCATGGTCTCAAGAAGTGCTAGACATTCCCCAGTTCTGTTCTACCTCCCTTTGTGGCAGCAGCAGTATTTTAAGGACATCATTGGAGAGGTCAAGCCGTGACCTTCCAAATGGACCATTTAGCAACCTCTATCTATATTTCCATATTACAGGAATTCTTCAACAAGAATGCGGATGCAAATCAATCTCCATCATATTTATCAATTTTATCCTCATAATTAATCACGCAACAGCATCAAAATCTACTAATTTCACCACTTCCTATCTCAAACAAAGCAAGGGAATCCATATTCACCCTTGTCCATCCTAGCATTTGCTTTGTTTTGCCATTTCACCCTTCACCTAGCCGGTATCGAACACAACCTAACCATCATATTGCCGCACAAACCTTCCATTTTCTCCCAATATAGCCTAAAACTATTCCTGAAGGTACTGACAAACTACCGCACTCGTAGAACCATTACAGACCAAGGGCTCGATTTAAAGGCAGCCGTTAGCAAAAAAAATCACTAACGGGTGCGTTAAGTGTCATGTTGCAATTCAAAGATCCGTCTAAACAACAGCTAACGGCAGTTGTCGAATCCTTACGGCCGATACACTTACGTGCATTCAGATGCATGGAAAAACATACCCCAGAGCTATTCAAAGGCTTGCGGTACTGATAACGGCTGAAAAAAAGACACACCTAACGGCTAAAAGTTAAGACCCACTTCTCACACACGTTAGACACTTAACGGCCAAAACAAAACACCCGTTACAGAGGAAAACACACCAAATGCTTACCGCACAACCATGTAAATGGGAAAATTAACCCGTGCAATGCCAAAACAACACAAAAACATGCACACACAACACAAATCACTACACAAACAACAACAACCAACACCACAGAGACAACAACACACAAAAACAACAACACAACATGGCACGGAACAATGGGGGTCATCACACAAAGCGGACACCTGCAAATACAAGCTCACCTGGGCAACATCAACACGCCACCTGCACCCCACAACTGCACGTCCGCAAATGGCACACACAGAACAAGCACAACACACCACATCTTATAACACACACACACACCTGCTAACACTTACCTGGACAAAAACAACTCACCATTGGTCAGCACTCGCCTCATCAACACACCTACACAACGCCCTAGCAAGTACTTAAAGGGACAACTCAACACACTCACTTGTGGCTTGTTTTCCACTCAGGGAGGGAGAGAGAGATAGAGAGAGAGAGAGAGAGAGAGAGATAGAGATAGAGAGAGATAGAGAGAGAGAGAGAGAGACAGATAGAGACAGATAGAGAGAGCAAACAGTATGTTGGGTTACATATTGTTGCGAAGGCTGCGGAGAAGGCGTGCAAGGGAGAGAGCTGGGGAACATCAGCAACCTCCAAGCACGCCTCATCAACAGCCTCCACCTGTTGCAAGTGAGGAGGCTCTGGCTCAGCAGCCACACAGGAGCCCATCCCCACCCGGAGGACACCTGCCTGCAGATGCACAGCTGCAGCAACAGGATGCTCCCCAGCTGCCACAGGGACCCCTGCAGCAGCCCAGGATGCATAGACGACCACCAAGGCCCAGGGTATACCGTCCAAGGGTCACTCTCTTTGGAATGACCGATGACGAGGTTATTGATCGCTACAGGTTGAGGCCACACAGCATCATAGCCCTGTATGAGGTCATCAAGGAGCAGGTGGATCCCATATGCACCCATAACCATGCTCTAACTGGCCTTCAAAAACTCCTGTGTGCCATACACTTCATGGCAAGTGGCGCCTTTCAGTCGACAGAGGGTTACGCATCTGGCATGTCCCAGGCCACATTCTCCAGGGTGCTGGCCCAGGTCTTGCCAGCCCTCAAAGCCAAGGCCAGTACCTACATACGTTTCCCCATCACCGATATGGAGTGGACACATCTGAAGCAGGGCTTCTATGCAAGGGGAGGCATGCCCAGGGTCATGGGCGCAATAGATTGCACCCATGTCCGTATCAAAGCACCAGCACGTCAGGGACATATGTTCCTGAACCGCAAAAACTTCCACTCCATGAATGTGCAGATGGTGTGTGACAGCAACCTGGCCATAATGAATGTCTGTGCGAAATTTCCCGGGAGCTGTCACGATTCACATATACTCAGAAATTCATCTGTGCAGAGGGATTTCGAAAATGGGACCTATACAGGCGGATGGCTTCTGGGTGAGTTAACAGCACCAAATGACACCACATACACATGTGCTAGTACGTTCACCACAGAAAACAACATTTACACAATATGTGCTCCTTGTCACACCATGTCACTCACTTTCCACAGGTGATGCTGGCTATGGATGCAAGCCATGGCTCCTCACTCCGGTCGCCAATCCCCAAAACGATGCCCAGGAACGATATAACCAGGCTCATGCCAGAACACGGAATGCCATTGAGCGGACCTTCGGCCTCCTCAAGTCCCGATTCCGATGTCTGGACCACTCGGGGGGAGCATTGCAGTATGCACCAGGCAATGTCTGCGACATCATCGTGGCATGTGCCATCCTACATAATATCGCGGTGGACACCAGACTCATCGATGATGTCCATCCCCCACCCAGACCTGAAGACCCTGTGGATATCGTTGAGTGTGAGGAAACCCCAACAGGGATGCAGACAAGGGACAGATTGATCAGGGATCACTTCTGCTGTGAGTATAATACATGTATGCACACAATCCATGCATACACACCCACCACAACACACATGTTCTGTTTCACCCCACAGGATCAGTGACACAGCCCTGTCACTGGCTGCAGTATGGACCACCAGCATCAACTATTCCGTGGACCAGTCAGATTGGGCCTAGAGATTCCGAATACACCTGACAACCTGTCGTCCATGTTGATACTGCTACCTCAAGGATATCATGCATGCCCCCCCTGGAAACCAAGGTACAACACTTTAACCTTGTTCAGCATATCCCACAGCTCCCTAGGCACCAACTAAAGTGTTCTGCCAGGATCAGACCCATAGCAACCATGGTACCCCTGTAGCAAGGGAGTCTCATCCAAGCCAATGCATCGGATAGAACTCTGTCATATAAGGGGTTCAGGGGGCATTCGTGGGGACATGGGACCAGTAGCTTGCTACAGTTGAAGAAAGCAGCAGAGGGGTGGATCGACAGTAATAGTGTGTTACACAACATGGAGCTCATGAAATGTGGATCACATCTCCATGGACACCATGCTGCCCTGTGTGTGTGTGTGTGTGCAGTGATATGTGCCCCAGAAAGAAATACACACATTAACAAATATGTCCTACTAGCTCCATGAACCAAACATATTTGGCCTGTCTCTGACAGTGGCAGCCCAAATATATTGTTGTCAGGAAGCTATTAGGACATATTTGTTGATGTGTGTAACCATGTCAGGGGCAAATATCCCTAAGGATGGTTAACATCCCCTTAGTTCCCCCCATGATGGTTCATAGACCAGTACACAACACATTACAAAGCAGTGGTTTGTGTAGACTTATGTAACGGGAAAGATTAAGAGGATCATGATGTTGTCGCTGTTGCATGACGATCACTTCGAGGGTGATGTTCCAAATCCTGTCCTCTTGTCCCACAGGCATCCATAGCACGATCCATCCTTGAACAGAGGAGTTTCCATATGACTGGACTGAAGTCTGGACAACACTTCCATGAAGCTCACCCCTTGGCGTTCCAAGTGATTGTGTTGGTGATGCAATGTTTGACCTGATGTTCACAGCAACCTCTACTGGAACATTCACATATGGACACAAATTTATGTGTGTACTAACATCCAGGTATCAGACCTGTACAGTAAGACTGCTCATACACAGATGCCAAACGATGTAGACAACACATGAGCAGTTCACTAGCATTTCAAATGTATTCCTATTTAGTTCAGATGTACCTTTTTGTGCTCATACAAGTGTTTAATGCATATTGGCTACATACACAAGAAACATCACTACTCAATCCGTGTCTGTATGAATGAATGTTGGATCAAACACCTGTCAATGTGGAACCTTACCCAAGGCTAGAGTATCCCTCATACAAAGGAAGGCATGATTTACATCACAGGAGTCCACTAGTTGCCTGACCATGAGTGGACTTTGTGATGTATACATGCAATGACATGATGGCAGTGATACACTGATGTGTGTTGTGAGTGATTAGCTGGTGATACAGGGGACACACTTCCACTGTGATGTGATGTCCATGGTTTGTGTGTTGCTCAATATAATCAATGTCCTGAGATTGCTGTAGGTTGTCATATCTCAGTACATGGGCTACATCAACAAAAACAACCATGTGGACAAGTGTTATTACTGGTGAAGTGTGTTATAACCTTAGTTAAACAACAACACAACTTAAAGGGATAGTAAACCCTGAAAATAAGTTTATTTCACATTGTAGCCCTTTAAAAACCATGAAAAATGATATCAGTCTTATCTACCAAACATATATGATTTGGGATATAAGACTTATATCATTTTACATGTTTTTTTAAGGGCTACAATATAGAATGAACTTATTTTCAAGGTTTACTATCCCTTTAATACATAAGCCAATGCTCAGCCTAAGGTTCCAATGTGCGTGCTACACAATGAAATCTTAGGAAGATTTTTGGGTTATGCAGTAAGTTAGGCTGTGATTCAAACTCCCGTTGTGCAACTGACTTGCTGGAGAACAGAATGCTCACCCTAGGATCACAATGTGGAACACACACATTGAGATCCTAGGGTGTACATTGTGTTCCCCAGTATGTCAGCTGCACAATAGAATTTTGATTTAAAGACCATATTGATGCATGTTCAATCTGTCCTGCTTGTTATTTCCCTGCTAAGTCGCATAGCTGTTTGTTTGGTTTTCCCCTCAAACACAACAATTGATGCAGACGAATGTTCAGTGTTGCACCAGTTGTTGTGCTAAGGGGTATGTTCTGATCAAATCTGACACACATCATGGCCATGTAACACTGTTGTGTTATATGGCTACAGGGATGGGTTGCCAGGTGAATTTGGACAACGGTGTGGGTGTGTGTGAACCCATGTTGTAACATCACACAAACATTTCCCCCAGGCAGGAGTTGAGTTCACTGCATTGTTTGGCAATGCATTGGAGACAACCCTGCCACCCAATCTATAAGTGATTACACAGCAGATCAGACAGGATTCAAAAGCACAATTTTCATTTATTGAGGGGGCAGATGACAGGTTGGGCCTTTCATTTCTTTTTTTTTTGGGGGGGGGGCCTTAGACTTGGTGCCAGAGGTGGATGCCCTGGCTGATTGCCTTGTCACCCTCTGTCCCCTAGGTGTGGCTTCTGGGGTAACACTGGAAGGGGTGGTGGGTGCAGTGGACCCCTCTGTGGAACGCAGGTTCTCCCTCTCCATCCTCAGGTTCTCCCTGCGGTTAATCTCTCGCAACTCCACGAGCACCTGTGCAAACATGTCCATCATCCCCGTATGTATCTGGTGGAGTTGTGTGTTCCCCCTGGCAACCTCTGACTCCAGAGCTTGGATTCTGGTCTCCAACCTGTTCGTGTTCCTCCGGGATTCCCTCCGGTTCCTCGTGAGGTTGTCGTTGGTGGCATGGGTTGCCCGGAGCTGTCCTCTTTGAAGGGCCATGCACTCAGCCTCCAGATCTGGGGTGCGTTGACTGCTGGAGATGGGAGTGCCCGGTGACTCATGTGCTGTCTCTCCAGCTTCAGCTGTCTCCTCAGCCTCTGTTTCCCCAGCTTCAGCTGTCTCCTCAGCCTCTGTTTCCCCAGCTTCAGCTGTCTCCTCAGCCTCTGCTTCAACAGGTTCAGCTGTCTCCTCAGCCTCTATGTCCCCAGCCTCTGCTGTCTCCTCTGCTGGTACTGGGTGTGCTGTGGCTGCTACTGCTGTTTGTGTTGGTGGAGTGGCTTGCACAGACGGTGTGTGGGTGCCCACCACATCAAGGGACCCACTGCTGCCCACTGATGTCTGTGCTGGTTGAGGTGGTGGGGTGAACAAGTCCCTTGGCTGAGGGCGCTGGGGCTCCCCAATCAGGCCCAGGTGTTGGTAGTCAAGTGGCCAAGGGTCATACCTTGGCCAGTGGTAGGTGCTTGGCCCCCACCTGGGATCATACCTGGGGCCATGCTGGGGAGCCATCCAGGAGGGTAGATCCATCTCGGTGGAATATGGCCCATATTGGCTGGTGGCCACATTCCCGGGCAGCCATTGCCTCCCTGGTGGTGGTGGTGCTGCTGCTGGAGGGTAATAGCTCCCGGTGCTAGTGGGATGCATCCATCTCTCCCCCTGAATCCAGCCGCTGTACATTTGTCGAGCATCCTGTGGTGGGGCAGGCAGTTGAGAGGGCAGGCAGTTGAGAGGCAGGCAGTTGAGAGGCAGCCAGTTGAGAGGCAGCCAGTTGAGAGGCAGCCAGTTGAGAGGCAGGCAGTTGAGAGGCAGGCAGTGGTGATGCAGCCAGTTGGGGAGGAGGTGTGGTGGTTGTAGACGCTTCCCAGTGGCTAGTCCCCTCCTCTGTATCCTCCTCACTGGGTGGTGTGGTCGGCTCCTCCACGGGCTCCTGCTGCGATGGAGGCCCATAAGCTGTGTGGAGAATTGAGATTGTGTGATTAGTAAACGTAGCCATGATGGGATTAATGGGATACTAATACATGAAATGCAGAAAGGGAAATATATGTTTTGTGGTTTATCACCCTGAGTGAAACAAGGGTACTCCCACTGCTGGAGGAGGTTTTTGTTCAAAAAGTCTCCCAGCTCAGAGTAGAATTGCTTTGGTGCTATATCCCAGTGGCCTGAAGTTGTACATTGGCACTGTTGCTACATTATCCTATGAGAATTTATTGCGTCTGGACGTAAGCTGTCCATAGGATGGTCTAGCAACATCGCCATTTTAGAGTTCCAGGCCACTGTGATATTGCCGCTGGAGTAGTCAACTATGAGCTGTGCTACATTTTGAATGAAACACCTTTGAGCAGTGGGAATACCCTTGTTTTGCTCGGGGGATGAACCCTGCAATATATTTTTCTTTTCACATGTTAGGTATTACTATCCCTTTAACGGAATAGCAATGGTTAATTTCACCATGATGTAATATTGTAGGCATTGTAAGAGATAGATGTGGATCGATGTTAGTCCTATCCCTCCAACCCACATGGTTAGACAGATATTGCTCTATTTGACAGTCATTTTGACATGTTTGACAGTCATTTCACCACACGGAGGCTCTTCAGCAGAGCCTAAATTGCCCCATTCAGAGATGTAAACCTCATTGGAATGGCGAACAGAGTGTGCTTGCAAACCTGGCACACTTTGTTGACCATCTCAAAGATGTCTCCATCTCTGAATGGGGCAATTTAGGCTCTGCTGAAGAGCCTCCGTGTGTTCTAATGACTGGAATCTCCAGCTGTCAAATAGAGCGATATCTGTCTAACCATGAGGGTTGGCGGGATAGGACTAACATGGATCCACATGTTGGTGAAATTAACAATTGCTATGCCATTACAGTTACATACAAGGAGAAATGGTCATATATGCATGTGGATGTGTACCTTTCATATGGATATGAATATATCCTTTCCAGATATGAAGCCAGAGATCATTTCAGTAGGTGTGATTGCCTTACTGGCTATATATGTGCACCCATCAAAATATACATTGGATTGATATGATGGATATGAGCATACCTCGTATATCCCATCTACGTAGAGTGGGATATACTAGGTATGTGTATTTGGATGGTATCAATGTAAGTTAGTTTCTGATGGATGCACATATCTGGCCAGTAGGGCAATCACAGGCAGTGAGATGATCTCTGGGTTCACATCGTGTTGGGACATATTTTGAGCCATTTGAAAGGTACATATCTGACCATTTTCCTTTGTGTGCATATCTTTGTTTGAACAGATGTGCAGTGGGAATCAAGTGTTATTCAACCCTGTCTTCTTAGCTGATCCCGTCCAATTCACAATTTTTTATTACTTGACAGGTGACTCTCTGGTTGTCAGGATCATATCCTATGCATTGCATTGTAGGGCATGGGATACCACCCTGGCAATCAGAGATTGATGAACTGGACAGGATCCTGTCCATGTCGTGTGTTCCAGTTGAATCCTGAAGGGCAACAATCACGCCAGTAGTGAGGGATATCTCTGATTGAGGCCTGTTTTTCTTTGAGTATGAGCCCATCCATCCTTCTGAGTGAGGCAACCGTACTCAATCCGAGATATCTATCATTCATGGCCTGTTGGTGACCAAGGTACAATGGCTGATATTTGGTTCCCATGTGTATCCTGCAAACAGTGTCTGGTGTACCATCCATCCATGGCATCAGCACCCCTGAGGATCCATGTGGGAATCAGATGTGAGATATGTCATTTGAAGTTAGGGTAAATGATTGCAGACACAACACCAAGGCCTACTTTTTCCCCCTTTAATTCTGGGGTATTGTTTGAGGCCTGTGTGTTGCACATACAAGCAGTTATTCTCAGTGCCACTGTGATGTGTGACCTGCTCCATCCTTTTTGTGATTCAGTAAGCGGTGTTGTTGACATGATGGAGTGTACATAATGCTGACTTCTCCAGTGATCTCATTTCCCCATTTCCAGTGTTTTCTATGGAGTGTATACGATGGGACCTTAGCAACTTGATTCATGTTATTGCATATTCTCCATAGGCTAACACTGGTATTGGTGAAATGAGGATGTGTGAGGGTGAATTTCTCTCCACCATGTGTTTGTCACCGCTTAGTGAATGTCCCCTGTGTAGCATGTGATCGTTGGCCTATTGACTTGATTGTTGTCTGGTTAACCCTTTGAGTCCCAGAGGGGTTGCCAAAGCATTGTTGATCGATGCATTGATGATCCCTCTAGCACTCGAGGGGTTAAGTGCTGACATCCCAGCGGGGACATGGGTGACACTGTGTGTGAACAGTGATGACAGTCGACATTTGGAACTGCATGGTTTGTGTATTGTGTGTGATGAGCACAGCGACAGGAGGGTTGAAGTAGGACTTGGACAGGTTTGTTCCAAGTTGGACCTTGATATTTGTCCTTGTGTTGTGTCCTGTTTTTAACCCTCAGGGTGCTGTGTTGGTGCTGTTGTGTGCATGAATGATGGCCATGTGTTGAGGTGTGAGTGTGTGTACAGCTGGTGTTGGTTGCTGTAGTGTGTTGTTCTGTAGTGTTGCACTTACCGGTAGTGTGGAGGGTCCTCTCATCCCCAGTGTCAGCTCCTCCAACAACCCCCTCGATCAGGGTTGGGGACATATTCTGGCGCACCATCTCCTCCCAGCCGCAGAAGGTGATAGGGACAGGTGGGCCACCTCCAGTGCCTCGGGCGTGCTTGGCGAGTTCGGAGAGCTTGTTCTTGACCACCCTCCGGCAGTCGCCCCATCGCTTCTTGATGGACTCCACGTCCCGTCTGCATGGAGCCACCGCGTTGACCCGGCTGCAGATCTGGTTCCAGGCTGCTTTCCTCCTCGCTGACAGGCCAGGGACCTTCGCTGTCGGGTGGAGAACACTCTGCCTCTCCAGGACAGCTTCCACAAGAGCCGTGTTCTCCTCCTCTGTATACTTTGGGTCTCTGATCCTGGCCTCATCAGCTCCGGCATGGGATGACTCAGAGCCGGAGTGCCCTGCCTGGTCTGACCCTGACTGTGTGGGGTGCTCCCCAGCAACTACCCCTCGTCCCACTGCAGGTTCTGTCCCTGTCCTGCATGTTCCTGCTCTTGTGGGCCTGGTCCCCCTCCGCCCTGCGGATCTCCCTCTCCCACCCCTGCTCTGCTGAGGGATCCCCTCCTGAGCTTCTTCCTCCTCCACTACTCTCCCCATCCCTCTCTCCTGTCCTCCTCTCCTTGCCATCACTCACCCAGTCACACCCAGGCACTCCCACAGGCCCTCACAGACACACTCGATCCAGTCACTCTCTGTCACACACTTTCACTCCCAGATTCACACTGTCAAAATAAAAAGTAAAATGTGTAAGGTGTTATAAAATAAAAGGACTATGTGTATGTATGTGTATGTGTTTGTATGTGTGTATGTAGTATGTGCAAAGGTGTGCTATGTGTCGTATTCTGTGCAATGCTCTCCTCTCTCCAAACTCCAAAACTCCTCTACCTCCAATGAACGCTCCTGTCTCCCTCTCTCTGATCACTATCCTCCGCTCCTGGGTCCTGATATCTGGCTCTGAAGAACTCGATAACAGACAGTGTGTGGCGGTTATTTTTGGGTATATATAGGTGTATTTGAAGTTATTTGATACATTGGGGCTTTGGGATTGGATGTGTGTTTGAATTTGTTTTGGCATCAATCATGGTTGCTTGACAACGGCAGCCGTTATGTTACATGTTGTTTGGAGCTCAGTTATCGTGTGATTTGTCCGCCCGTTGTGCATTAACATGAGCGACAACGGGTTTTGTGTTACGTGTTTTTTGTGTGCCTACGCTCGATAGCTATTCTCGTAGGGTAGTTATTGAATCTGCCGTAACTCCTGTATTATTTGCGAGCGATGTGCCTTTTTCACTTAGCGGCTGGTTTAACGGTTGCCTTTAAATCTAGGCCCAAGTCTTCAGGAAAATCTATGTCTTCATTCTAACGTATCCTTTTCAGCCCCAAATCAATGTCAATCTTCTAGCAGCAATAAGCTTGGCATTCTTTGGATTCCTTAGGCCCATTCCTGTTTATCTCCCTTTTCTCTCCCAGCTTTTGCTCAAATCAGATCACTTACTTATTACTTATCCCATTCTAAAACACACCAATACTACATAGGCTGCCATATACCCTTTTACCTGAATCAAGACCACTGGTGTCCCTTTTCTGCCCTCCAACAATTAGCAAGATTCATTAAATCCAATCCGGACAAAAGCCCACTTCTACCCATAGATTCAAGTCCTTTCACTACCACTTTATTCACACAAAGTGTCCACATCATTCTATTATACCTAGACTTTGGCCAGACCCAATTTTCTGGCCTCCCAGGATTGGTGCTGCCTTGTCAGCATCCAAAAATCAGGTCCACCACACAATTCAGAAACTGGGAAGATAGCAGTCTTCCTGTTACACAAGATACATTCCTGATCTGTCACACGAAATTCGACTGGCCAACTGATCAACTGATGTGTCTACTTACGCAAGTTAACAAATCATTTATCAAATTGATTCTTTTGCCTCTTTTCACCACATCATTTTTACCGCCCTGGGTTACGGTATCACCCAGGTAACTCCACATCACCTTTCTACATCAACTCTGCTGTTAGCTCTGACCACAAGTTAAAGGCTTAGCCCGTATTTGTGGGAGGGACTGCAAGCCCTTAAATACCGAGCAACAGCCTCCCCCACTGGGCTCCATGACTTCTGAGCCCACCTCTCCCTCTCCCTCTTTTTCAGCTATATCAAGGTGGCCCTCTAATTTGGTTCACCACATCATTTACTTCCCTGGCTTTCGGTATCGCCCAGGTAAATCCACCTTACCTTTCTATGTCAGCTCCTCTGTAAGCTCCAACCACAAATATGGAATTATGGTATGATGCACTTACCTGTAGTCTGAAGGATGCTGTCCTCAGTGGTGTCACATCCTCCTGGTAAACCGTCAAGAGTCTATGATAAATTCTGCCACAGCATCTCCTCACAGGAGTTGAAGCTTATGTTGACTAGGGAAAACCTCTGGGGCCCCTGGCATGCATAGCATGTTCTCCCCTTTCATTTTTTACACTCCATTTGCAGTCACCCCACAAGTTCTTTATCAATTCCAATGTTTTACAGCTGGAGACTGCATTAACCCTGCTGAGGACCTGAGGCTAGGTGGCCTTCTTGGTACCCAGACCCAGGACTCTCTCACTGGGTACAGTATACTCTCACTCTCCAGTATACTGTGGATGAGGACCCTGTCTCCTCGAAGAAGTACGTCCCGCAGCCTCTCATCACCACCACCACAGCAGCCTGGGACGTATCAATAGTTATGGCTTTCATACCCTGCCTGCACTGACCCAGACTGTGTAGGGTTCTCCCTGACATCTAACCCCTCGTTCCACTGGCAAGGCTGTCCCTATCATCTGTATACCTCTCCTTCCACTGGTACCCCCGCTTCCAGCTGGTCTCCCCCTCTCACTCCTTCCCTAACCATGGATACCCTCCTCCTCTCCCCATCCCGCTATCCTCCTCTCCCTGCCATCTCACACAGGCCCTCACAGACAAACTAAATCACACTCACTCTGTCGCTCCCTTGCACACACTCAATCACACTGGTAAAATAAGATAAAAATGTGCTATGTGTGCAAAACAAAAAAAAAAGGTGTGTGTGTTTGTGTGTATGTGTGCATGGAAGATGTGCCAAGGTGTATTATATGTTATCTAGCTGTACCCGGTGTAACATATGTGGTTATAGTAGATTTTAAAGGTTATAAATTAATAACTCATTTTATTTGACTCTGAGTGAATGTGTGTGACCCTGAGTGAATTAGTGTGTGTGTGCCCCTGAGGGAAGGAGTGTATGAACCTGAGTGTGTGTGACCCTGAGTGAATGAGTGTGTGTGACCCACTCTGTGCTCAACTGGTGGTTTACCCCTACTGCACTTTCAAGCGTTAAGAGAAACTTTACTCTACTGCGAGTAACAGTTTTAAAATCAGAGGTTTATGTGTGTGACCCTGAGTGAATGAGTGTGTGAGGCCCTGAGTGAATGTGTGTGTGTGTGACCCTAAATGAATGAGTGTATGACCCTGAGTGAATGAGTGTGTGACCCTAAGTGAGTGTGTGTAACACACACTGTGCTCAACTGGTGGTTGTCCCCTACTACACTTTCAAATGTTAAGAGAAACTTAACTCCACTGCAAGTAACGGTTTTAATAACAAAAGTTTATGTGTGTGACCCTGAGTGAATGAATGTGAGTGTGTGTGTGTGTGTCCCTGAATGAATGAGTGTGTGTGTGACCCTGAGTGAGTGTGTGTAACAAACACTGTGCTCAACCTGAGGTTGACCCCTACTGCACTTTCAAACGTTAAGAGAAACTATACTCCACTATGAGTAATGGTTTTAATAACAAAGGTTTATGTGTGACCCTGAGTGGATGAATGTATGACCCTGAGTGAATGCTACGCTATACTCTTGGGTTTCAAGCAGTATTTTGCATGTGTTGACAACATGTCCCAGAATGCTGCGCTATACGGTTGGATTTCAAGTGGTGGTTGCATGTGCTGATTGGCCAGCGAACATGTCCCAGAATGATGCGCTATACTCTTGGATTTCAAGAGGTGGTTGCGTGTGCTGGTTGGCTGTTGCTCCGGGCTGGCGAACAGAGCGATATGATTGCTGTAGCTCGTAAAAACTCAAAACACAGACAAGCTATGGCAGTTATTTTGGGGTATATATGGGTGTATTTGAATATACTTGATACTTTGGAGTGTTGTGATTGGCTGTGGGTTTGAACTTGTCTTGACAACATTTGGCGTTGCTAGATGAGGTTTACCATTGAACTTGATGTACCTTATTTATTGACTGATTTGGATGCACATGGTTCAACGCATGTTTTGAAGCTACATGAATTTTTTGGGCCTATGCTCATTAGCCATTCTGATAGACTGCTTATTGAACAGCAGTGCAAGTCAGACATGGCTAGCATTCGAGGGCATTTTTGCCTTTCCCGTGCAGATTTGAATAGAGCCCTATTTCTACACAATATTCTACTGCATTTATCATCAGTAATGGGTAGAGAGGGTCAGTAGGTTTAGCAGACATACACATGTCCCAAGACAAAAAAAATGTACATCATGTAATGGGTCTGAATAACATAAAAGAAAAAGGAGGATGCAGAATAGTATTCTACCATGAGATGGTGAACAGAGACCAGAGATCAAACTCTGCAACACAGAAATATACCACTGTGGTTTCTAGATGGGGTGAAAGAAGAGATGCCACTCAGGGTAAAGATGCTTCCCTGCACCTCTCACCAGAGAGAGAAAATCACAAAGGCTGCTGGAGTAGAGAGGACTGAGGAAGCCAGAAGAGACTTACTGGCAATACAGCTACAGGGATGAGAGGCTGCAGATACTATATGTGAGAGGCAGGAACAGGCTTATGAGTGGAGAGAAGCAGGAGCAGTCAGGAGAGCCAGGTGGTAACAGGTGGACTGGTCAGAAGCAGAATCAGGTGCCAATTGGGTGGTCAAGGCAAGGCTGGATCATAACAAAGGATGTAGAAATGAAGTAAAATCAAGAGACAGAGCGGAAAGTAACTGGAGACAGTAGCAAAAGAGAAGCAGGCTGAGTACATGAGGCTCAAACAACACACATCTACCTGAACGGAAGGCAGGTGACAAGGACTCTCAGTACAGAAACACACGAAACAGTACAAGTGAATTTAAACCAGTTTATTGAGCAATAGATAATAAGAATACTAGTAGTAATAATGAACACTTCCTCAATCAGAGGGGAGATAGACACAAGGACATTGTCTAGTCCACTACCCAGGAGCTGACACTGAACCACCATAGGTCTATGGTACTGAGTCTTAGAACCAGACCTGGCTCTACCACAACAGTAAGGAACGATAAGACTAGTACAGGAGCGTACCCAGCGGAGGCACAAAGCGAATAGACCACCGATACCAATAGTGTAACTGGTAGCACCACTTGAGGCAGTAGAGTAGGTGCTTAGATAGATGCAGCCAGACAGGAGTGCACTACTGAGGCAAGGAGCAAGACAAGCTGCACTCTATCTTACCGAAGACAACTAGGAGGCACAGAGCGTACATAGTACCGCAAGTGCTAAGCCAGGCAACAGGTAAGCGTAAGAGGTGAGTGCCCAGGAGTGGTAGTCAGACAGGAACGAGGCACAAATGGAGCATCAGTCAGACAGGCCACGGTCAGGAACCGTATTGGGTAGTCAGCCACAGCAAAGGTCAGCATGGAGCGGGTAGTCGGACAAGCCAGAGTCATACATGGATCAGGAAGTCAGCCACAGCCAAGGTCACAACTGGAGCGAGTAGTCAGACAAGCCAAGGATTGAACACCAGTAGACAATGTAAGCCAAGCAAGGGACAGAGGAACAAACTAGATGTGCACAGGAACACCACAAAAGGGCAACACGTCCTAGCCTCAATGAGGTTTATAAAGAAGCAGAAGGAGGCGGGACCCAATTAGGCCCAACAGAATCGGCCCATAAACAGGCGTCCGTGCCAGTGCCTGAAACATGACTATAGCAATGAGGAATTTTCCAGAGGCCATGCTGGCCGGCGGCCATACAGAGGTATGAGCACAGGCTCGCTAGGCCTCAAAGGGAGACTGTGATAGTACCCACCCCTTTTAAAGGCCTCCACCCCGCGGATGAGGAACGGGCTTAAGAGTAAAAAGGAGCATGGAATTTGCAGAGCAAAGCAGGAGTGTGCACATCGTTATCAGACACCCAGGAACGCACCTCGGGACCATAACCTTTCCAATGTACCAGGTATTGGAGGTGATCTCTACTTCTGCGAGAGTCCAGAACTGACTGTACCTCATACTCCTCCTGGCCATTGACTTGAACTGGCCCAGACAGGACAGGTAACGAGGTGCAACAGTTGCAAATCAAAGGTTTAATCAGGGACACATGGAAGACATTGTGGATACTCATACCAGCGGACGCTCCAGGGAGTAAGACACAGGGTTGATCCTACACAGTACCCGGAACCAAGGAGCCATCTTCTTACAAGGCACCTGGAAGTTGAGATTACGAGAGGGCAGACATACCCTATCCCCCACTTGAAACACCGGAGTCGACCCGCGATGACGATCCGCATGTCTTTTATAGCTCTGAGTGGACCTTTGAAGGGAATTTTTGAACTTGAACCCAAGTGGAGCGGACCTGCCTAAGATGCTAGTCCAGAGCCGGAATGTCTTGTGCCTCAAATAAGTCAGGTAGTAGAGCAGGCTGGAACCATAATTAATCAAGAACAAGGAATTCTGAGAAGAAGAGTTAATGGCACCATTCCTGGCAAACTATGTCCATGGTAACAAGCTCGCCCAGTCACTGTGATGGTCTGATTTAAAACAGCGTAAAAACTGTTCCAGGCCCTGATTGGCTCTCTCAGCAGCACCATTAGATTGGGGTGGTAAGCTGATGAAAATGACATCTGAATGCCCACTTGCCCACAGAAGGCCCTCCAGAAACAGGACATGAATTGTTCCCCCCGGTCCCAGGCCAGCACCCTGGGCACTCCATGGAGCCTGAATACCTCCCTCGAAAATATCTCGGCCAGCTCTTTGGATGAAGGAAGACCCTTCAGGGGTACAAAGTGGGTCATCTTAGAGAACCTGTCAACAATCATAAGAATGACCGTATGCCCCTTGGAAACCGGCAGCTCAACCATGAAGTCAATAGATCCGTGAGACCAAGGACGATCACCATTTGGTACCGGCTGAAGCAGGCCCACGGGAAGATGCCTGGGAATCTTGCTACGAGCACATGTAGCACAAGATGCTACAAAAGCAGAGTAGTATCACGGTCCCCGTGATTCCCTGTCAATCTTAACTGTGTTAACCTGTGCATTGGAGGAGGCTGATTGGCCCGCCCAGGATGTTCCTTTTTATACTGGCTCTTGGGCACTTGTCAGTTGCCCTTTCGTGGTGTTCCTGATCCTGCGCCTCGTTGCTGAGTTCCTGAGTCTCCTGTGTACCGACCCGGCTTGTCTGACTACTCTTCTGATCCTGCTCCGTGATTGACCCGGTTCTGGCTGACGACCCTGCTCCGTGATTGACCCGGTTCTGACTGACGACCCTGCTCTGTGATTGACCCGGTTCTGGCTGACGACCCTGCTCCGTGATTGACCCGTTTTCTGGCTGATTTTCCTGCTACTGTATCGATCCGGTTCCGGTTGACGTTCCAGTCCTGTTTGCTGTTCCAGTGTTCCTGTGTAGCTCCGGTCGCTCCGGCGACATTCTGAACAGACTGGTATCTCGCTGATCCTCTCTCTCTACCGAGCTGTTGCCTGAGGTTGCTTTATCATTCCGCTGTCTGCTGAGCTGTTCTCTCCTGTACCGAACCAGATTAACCCGTGCAGTGCCTGTAGTCTCTAGTTACGTGCCTCATATACGCTTGCCAAGCCTCTGATTACCCTTAGAGCCTGCTACGATTTGAGCCTGTAAGACCTAGCCATACCATCACTCGCAGAGCACTGTCCGTTCCGGTGTTCGGTGTGCACCGTGACCGCGCCGGTTGGCGTTGGTAGTCTGTCCGCTCTTGCAGTGTGGATTCTGTGCGACACCGGAAGGGTGTCCTGGCTCTGGTTCACATACGCTCAAGGTCTACGTTATCTCCTGCACTTCCCAGTGCTCCGGCTCGCTATAGCTTGTGCAGTAACCGACTATCTTGGTACCCTAAGGGTGTTTGGGCGCAATTCTGTTGGCACACGCAGGGTTACTACCAAGCTTACATTAAGGGCGATTCAGGTTCTGGTTTCTTCAGCTCAAGCAGTAGCGTTCCTCCTATCCCACGGTGGTGGTATTGGCTCAGCTCTGGGCTATAGGTGTGCTCCATTTAACTACCTTGAGATTGATTCAGTGCAGACAATATATTCCTTTCTCACCATCAAGAGACCGTTATCATATCCTGGGCGTTGGCCAATCTAGGACTGAGTTGCTTCAGTTGCTCCTCTTAACCCTGTGGGGTCATCCCCAGTCTATATAAATATCCATTTATGTATTGCACTAACTTTACTTGGTCTGTACTTTGCCAATACTGATTATACCTGTACTGGCCCCTAGGGCCACTGTTCTATTATCATTTTTTCAATAAAACTGTGTTTTTACTTTATACCGTGGTCTGAGTGTCAGAAAACCGTAACAAGCAGTCAATTCTTAAGCTTGGCCACCAAAAGAGCCTAGATATGGACCAAATCAGCTGGTCGCACCCAATATTCCCTGCGGCCTTAGAAGAGTGATAGGTAGACATTAAACAAGTTCGTAGGTGCTCAGGGACAAAGCATCTCTCGCTAGGTTTGTCAGTAGAAGTGGTGGCTTGGAAGCCAAGATCTCCTCCCCCAAGGGAGAGGTAATACTAGTTTGAATGGTAGCCAGAATGTGATCTGTCAGAATGATAGTCACGGGAACACTATCAGCCTCAGGATCTGATCTGAACTGACTCGAGAGGGCATCCGCCCTGACATTCTTAGTATCTAGAAGGTACAATACCATATAATTAAACCTGGAGAGGGATAAAGTGTCATGGTTCCCCAGAGATATTCAGGCGTCAGTACGGTATAGTAAAATGCAATTTATTAAAGTATAAGTAAGGTAGTACACAATAGCAATATAGCAAGAACAAGCAGAGGGTCCTAAGCCAGCAAGCACTGCTATCAGAAATAGTAGGCTGCCCAGATTGGCCACACTACTGGAGACTAGGCCTCAGCCACTGGTAGTCTCTGCTGGAACCAGGAGCAGGAACTGGAACACAAGATCTTGATCTGACGTAGTGAGGAGCTACCTGACTCACGCCTGCAGTCAGCAATGTAACAGAGGATACCTGCAGTCAGTATGGAGAAAGCGGATACTTGACCCACGCCTACAGTCATCAAATAGCTAGTCTACTAGAGCCCCAGGTCTGCACCAAATTGGGTGTCTGCTAGCTACAGGGGAATAACAAGAGAATAGTCAGACAGAGCCACAGGTCAGCACCAGAGAGGGCAGTCAGACAAGCCAGGTCATACACAGTTCAGGTAGTCAGCCAGAGCCACAGGTCTGCACCAGATTGGGTGTCAGCTATAAGGATAAGGCAGGAGAATAGTCACACAGAGCCATAGGTCTTCAGCAGATTGGGTGTCCACTATAAGGATAAGGCAGGAGAATAGTCACACAGAGCCACAGGTCATCACTAGATTGGATGGTCAGACAAGCCAGGTCATACACAGAGCCCAAGGACACAGAACTGCTTTGTACAAAACGCAAGGGCAACTGAATCAGGACTCAGACTGCCCTTTAAACCCCTCCTCAGGAAGTAGGTAGGAGGAGCAGGGTCAGAGGAAGAAAGTAGGTAGGAGGAGACTACAGGAAGCATGGCATGAAACAGAGGCCTGCTACACTCTGAAGCCTCGCGCCTACAGATGACGCATCTAACGCTGATGTGTTCAACCACTGCCATCTTCCTGCGTCAACCGTGCAGCGTGAACGGCCACTGAAACCTGTGACATAAAGCCCATCTGGCCTGCCTGGGCGACAACCTCTTAGCCTCGGAAAGATAGGTCAGGTTTTGGTGGTCAGTGAGGATTAGGACTGGAGAGCTTGTCCCCTCCAAAAGGTGGCACCACTCCTTGAGTGCGAGGATAATAGCCAGCAACTCTCGATCCCCTGTGTCATATACATTCTGAACCCTGGACAATTTCTTAGAAAAGTAGCCGCATGGCAGTAGAACCTCCCCCGGAGCGGAGCGCTGAGACAGGACAGCGCCTACTCTTGACTCAGATGCATCAACCTCCAAAGTAAACGGCAGGCCAGGATTGGGATGAGACAGGATGGGAGCCTTAGCGAAGGCAACCTTCAGATCCTCAAATGCTCGGATGGCCTCGGGGGACCAGTAAGACGCGTCTGCCCCCTTGTGTGTCATGTCGGTAAGTGGCTTAACCACTGACGACAAGTTTTGATGAACCTTCTATAGTAGTTTGTGAAACCCAGAAACCTCTGAACGGCCTTTAGACCCACCGGACGAGGCCACTCCAGCACAGCGGACAACTTAAGTGGATCCATAGCCAGTCCTACAGAAGAGATCACGTACCCCAGAAATGTGACTTCAGACTTCTGAAACTCGCACTTTCCCAGCTTGCAAAACAGCCTTTTGTCAGGCAGGAGTTGCAAGACCTGTACCACATCCGTTCAATGTGCCTCTATGGTCGGTGAGTGGATGAGAATGTCATCCAAATATACTACTAGACATTTCTGCAGTAGATCTCTAAATATGTCATTGATAAACTCTTGAAACACTGCCGGAGCATTGCATAGCCCAAAAGACATTACCAGATATTCATAATGTCCGCTACGAGTGTTAAAGGCGGATTTCCACTCATGCCCCTCCTTTATTTCTCACCAGATTATAGGCCGCCCTTAAATCGAGTTTGGTGAATACTTTTGAGCCCTTAATGCGATCATACAACTCGGTGATCACATGCGTTTTTTTACCATCAACTTGTTTAGGCCTCTGTAGTCTATACATGGTCTTAACTCCCCATCCTTCTTTTTGGCGAAAAAGAAACCAGTGCCAGCAGGTGAGGAGGACTTGCGAATGATCCCTCTGGCCAGGGCATCAGACACATACTCCTCCATAGCACTGTTCTCCTCCACAGACAGAGGATAAATACATCCCCTTGGAGGTATGGCTCCAGGAATCAAATTCATAGTACAGTCATAGGGTCTGTGGCCCAGCAAAGTACTAGCTTCTAACTTATTGAATACCTCCTTGAATGATTGGTTCTCTGCAGGTAACAAAGGAGAGGTACAAAGTATTCTGGTAGGCTGCTGCTAACACGTACCAGTGCAATAAGGGGACCAAGCTACAATATCGCAAGTCTGCCAGTCAATCCTGGGATTGTGAGTTTGGAGCCATGGACACCCCAGGATAACTGCATAGTGTGGAGACCTTATGATTTGAAATTGTAGGGTCTCCACATGGAGCGCCCCTACACTTAGGAACAATGGCACAGTCTCATGAGTAACATGTGACGGCTGCAACGGCCTACAAACTTTGGGCTGCAAAGTCAGCATCCATGAAGAAGCCAGCAGCTCCTGAGTCCACCAGGGCCGGAGCCAAGATGGAAGAGGTGGACCAGGACACTACTACTTCGAGAATCGGTTTCCCAAGTAGTGAATCTGGGGACTGTGATACTCCACCTAGGGTTTGCCCCTTACACAACCCTAGGTGCGAGCGTTTCCCGGACGGGTAGGACAAGAGAGCAACAAATGTCCTGCCTTTCCACAGTAAAGGCACAGGACCTCTCTCCTTCGAAACGCCCTCTCCTCCCCTGAGAGGCACGTAAAGCCCAATTGTATGGGTTCCATCCTACCTGGCTCGGAACCAGGAGGCATGGGAGCAAGGGAGGACAGAGTGGGGATGAAAATTTAGGTGGTAGCTGACTCGTATTCTTATGACTTTGACCTCTCAACGCAGGCCTTTCTCTGAGTCTGGTATCGATCAGAATCGTGAAGGAGATTAATTCATTCAGATCTCCTGGCAACTCTCGGGCTGCTATTTCGTCTCATAGTGTTACACAAGCCCTTCGAAAATGCTGCAATGAATTCAATAGCAAAATTGGCTACAACGCGTGTGCCCTGTCGTATGGTCATTATCCATTTTGCTGCAGATACTGCCCTGGCTGGAACATCAAAGACCCTGTGGAATTCTCCTACAAATTCCAAGAAATTGTCCACAATAGTCTTCCTTGTCTCCCATAATGGATTAGCCCAAGCAAGAGCTCTCCCAGATAGCAGGGAGATCACAAAACCGACCTTTCTTCGTTCAATAGGAAAGGCCTGCGATACCATCTCCAAGAAAATGCCCACTTGGTTCAAGAACCCTCTGCAGAGAGTAGGCTCCCCCTCGTATCGTTGAGGCAAAGGCGCTGTACCAGATAATCCTCTATTGGTACTACCTTCAGGGTTTGAAGGTACCGTCGGTGCCAAATCTGGGGAGGCCACCAGTTGGCGAGGGGTTTTCACAAAATGTGCGGTTCGGTTCAATAGCGAAGGACAACTGATCGATCCGCTGATCCTGTGAGTCCATTCTGGCCAGTATACTCTGAACTGGTTCACTTGCACCTTCAGTATTCATGGCCCTTTTGTACTGTCAAGGACTCTCAGTAAAGAAACACACAAAACAGTACAAGTGAATTTAAACCAGTTTGTTAAGCAATAAATAATAAGAATACTAGTAGTAATAATGAACACTTCCTCAATCAGAGGGGAGATAGACGTGAGGACAGTGTCTAGTCCACTACCCAGGAGCTGACACTGAACCACCATGGTCTATGGTAGGAGTCTTAGAACCAGACTTGGCTCTACCACAACAGGAAATAATGATAAGACTTGTACAGGAGAGTACCCAGCGGAGGCACAGAGTGAATAGACCACCAATACCAATAGAGTAACTGGTAGCACCACTCAAGGCAGCAGAGTAGGTGCTTAGATAGATGCATCCAGATAGGAGCGCACTACTGAGGCAAGGAGCAAGACAAGCTGCACTCTATCTTACCAAAGGCAACTAGGAGGCACAGAGCATACGTAGCACCGCAAGTGCTAAGCCAGGCAACAGGTAAGCGTAAGAGGCGAGTGCCCAGGAGTGAGACTAGGTTGCACTAGCTGCCCGGAGGCAAAAGGAAGGCACGAAGAGGAGGCAACCTGCAAGGGACTAGCTGGTGGCTGAGCTACTAGGTAAAGGAGCCCATCCTGGATCAGCCTAGTGGTAGTCAGACAGGAGCTAGGCACAAACGGAGCATCAGTCAGACAGGCCAGGGTCAGGAACCGGATCGGGTAGTCGGCCACAGCAAAGGTCAGCACGGAGCTGGTAGTCGGACAAGCCAAAGTCATACACGGATCAGGAAGTCAGCCACAGCCAAGGTCACAACTGGAGTGAGCAGTCAGACAAGCCAAGGATGGAACACCAGGAGACAATGTAAGCCAAGCAAGGGGAACAAACTAGATGTGCACAGGACCACCACAAAAGGGCAACAAGTCCTAGCCTCAATGAGGTTTATAAAGCAGCAGAAGGAGGCGTGACCCAATTAGGCTCAACAGAATAGGCCCATAAACAGGCGTCCATGCCAGTGTCTGAAACAGGACTATAACAATGAGGAATTGGCCGGAGGCCATGCTGGCCGGCGGCCATACAGAGGTAAGAGCAAAGGCTCGCTAGGCCTCAAACGGAGACTGTGATAGCAGGTAGATAAATGCAGGTGAGTCAATAGGAAGGGAACAACTGAGACCAGGTTGCATGGTACGAGATAGTGACAGTAAGCCCTCCTCAAGGACCGGCCCTTGGATATATGGGACATCCAAAGTAGGCACCCAAGAGCGTTCCTCTAGTCCATACCATTTCCAGTTGAGAAGATACTGGAGGCGACCTCTAACTACTTTGGGAGCCTCATACTCCTGATGATCATCAATAAGCACAGGTGCGGGTGATAGAACACAGAATGGAGGAGAGAGATGTGAAATGAGTTGGCAATCTTGAGAGAGGGAGGAAGATGCAGGGGATAAGTGACTGGAGGAAACTGGGTGCGGACATGAAAATGTCCAGTGAAATGAGGGGCAAACTTCCAGAAGAGTTGATGTATGTGCATATTTTGTGCAGATAAGCAGACCATCTCCTATTTGCCTGCAAAAGATTAGTACCTGTGTGTAACATGGACAGCCTGACTGTCTGTCTTATTCCAATGCTTTTGTAGGGCTTGTATCTTGAGTCCACCTAAGAAGTCCCAGACTCTGCTGTTGGAGGCAGAAGAATCGAGTAGTCCCCAGAGTACAATGATAGACATTAGTAAAAGCAAATTCTGCCAATGGTAAGAGGTCCACCTAGTTGGAGTGTAGGAAACAATGCTTCAATGTGGTCTGATTTGTCCACAGTCTGGTTTGTCCTCTCTGTCTAACGGTTTGCAGAATATGCTCCAGAAATGAGACATAAATTAAGAGCCTCGAACTGAGACAATTTGTAGTGGGATTCCATGAAGACAAAAGAGTTCTTTTGCAAAGAGGTCTGCCAAGGCTGGGGCATAGGGCAGGCTGGTCGAGATCGAGAAGTCTTGTTCATTGCTCAAGATGTGTAGACTTGAACAAATGCTGAGAAGTCTCGTTGAAGAGAAGGCCACCAGAAGTGCTGAGCTAAAAACGTAAATATCTTCTGCACCCCGGATGCTCCATATAGGGAGAATGATGAGACCAACAAGGAAAGTCAGTCCTGAACTGAGGAGGAACAAACGGGAGATTCCTCTGGAATAGACTGAATAAGTATCTGTTCGGCCATTACCTTACATATTATGGAAATAAAGACGGCTACAAAAAAATCTTTGAGGAATGATGGGTTCAGGTGATGAATACAGAGATCCTGGGACGAGACTGGACAAGGCATCGACCTTGACATTCTTGGATACTGGAAGAAACACGATAGTGAAGCCAAACTGGGAAAAGAATAAGGCCCGCCCGGCCTTCCTGGGTTTCAATGCTTAGCCTTCCCTATATATTGCAGGTTATTGTGGTCCGTCAAAACAGCAAAAGGATGAAACACCACCTCTAACAGATGCCTCCACTCCTCTAGAGTCAAAAGCTCCTGATCCCCCATGTCATGGCTCCTCTCAGAGATAGTAAGCTTTTTAGAGAAGGAACAGAGGAGAGAGGATGTTTCTTCATATCATTGGGAAAGAATGTCTCTGGCACCAGCCTCCAAAGCATCAATCTCCACCCAAAAAGGCTTCATTGGATCATGTTTGAACACTTGGAGCAATCGTTCCAGGGGTCATACCTCTGTGCCAAGTGTGAGCATATTTTCTCTTTAGAGTCTAAGATATTGGATTTGGAGAGAAATATTGCAACATTGCGAGACATTGGAAACCTGGAAAGGAGTTTAGAACTCACAGAGCAGGTAGTATGTGGGGTTAGCGGTGAAGAGAGTGTGGAGTTGTAGATGAGGAGCGACAGGTAGGCAGCTGGGTAACAGTAAGGAGGGGAGGTAGTGGGCAGAGGAAGAGGAAGGCCAGCTCTGAGTTGACTCAGTCCAACAGATTTGCAAGATTGTGTGAAGATGTTGATGAGAATTGCTCAGAATTGACAACACTGGAGAGCGCTGATTCCTCTAGCAGCCAGGGGAACAGTCCTCCTTCCAGGCTAGATGGGATGCAGAGCAGGCAGAAACCAAGGCAGGTGGTGGTAATAGGGGACTCTATTATTAGGAGGGTAGATAGGGTAATCTGCCACCAGGAACGTGAATGCCGAACAGTATGCTGTCTCCCGGGTGCTCGGGTTCGGCATGTTGCGGACAGGGCTGACAGATTATTGGGAGGGGCTGGAAGTGATCCAGCTGTCTTGGTACATATTGGAACCAATGACAAAATAGGAGGAAGATGGAGGTCCCTAAAGAATGATTTCAGGGATTTAGGGTGCAAGCTTAAGGCAAGGACCTCTAAGGTAGTATTTTCTGAAATACTACCTGTGCCATGCGCCAGTGCAGGTAGGCAGAGGGAGCTCAGGGAGCTTAATTCATGGCTCAAGCAATGGTGTAGGAAGAAGGGGTTTGGGTTTTTAGAACACTGGGCAGGCTTTGCTCTTGGGTACAATCTATATGGAAGAGATGGATTGCACCTAAATGGTAGAGGAGCCTCTGTGTTAGGGGAGAGAATGCTAGGAACCTTGGAGGAGCTTTTAAACTAGGAAAGGGGGGGTGGGTATAGATAGCAAAAATGGGGTAGATAGAGCAGATAGGCACTGGGTACAAGTAAATGACCAGGGGGGTGGAGAAAGGGTGGGGAGAAATTTAGTCAGTAGGGAGGAACTCCTAGTAAATGAAGGTGAAGAAAAAAGGCATGTAGGGATTAATATATGTAAAGACTTCAAAATCAATTGTATGCTAGCAAATGCAAGAAGTATGGTAGATAAAATAGGAGAACTAGAATTGCTGGCGGTTAATGAGCAATTGGACATAATTGGAATAACAGAAACATGGTGGAATGATGCACATGACTGGGCTGTAAATATAGAGGGCTATTCCCTGTTTAGAAGAGACAGAATTAATAGAAAAGGTGGAGGTGTGTGCTTATATTTGAAAACAGAGCTAAATCCAGTTTTGCGAGGTGATATTAGTGAGGAAACTGGCCAAACTGTGGAGTCCATGTGGGTAGAAATCGAGACTAAATGTGGTGTGAAAGGTAAAAAAAAGTTGTTGGTGGGCATATGCTACAAACCACCAAATATCGATGACAATGATGAGGCCCAACTGCTATTGCAAATGAGGAAAGCTGCCCAGTTTGGGCATACTATAATTATGGGAGATTTTAATTATCCAGATATCAGCTGGAAAAACGAGACCTGTCAGAGTGCTAAGGGTAGCAGGTTTTTGAACACGCTTCGTGAAAGCTACATGTCACAATTGGTGGAAGCGCCAACAAGAAATAACAATGTATTGGACCTAGTGATCACTAATAACACAGAAACGGTATCCAATATTAAGGTAAGAGAACATTTGGGAAACAGTGATCACAACATGGTTACATTTCAGATCTGTCTGGCAAAGCAAAAATGTATAGGTTCAACCAAAACTCTTAATTTTAAAAAAGCGAACTTCAAATTGTTAAGGGCCTCAATGCAACACATAGACTGGGATATTTTATTTAAAGGCAAAAATACTGAGGAAAAATGGTCAGAATTCAAATTTAGGTTGCAGAAATGTACCCAACAGTATATACCAATGGGGAACAAGTGCAAAAGAAGTAAGTCACAGCCAATGTGGTTAACTGCACATGTAAAGAAGGAAATGGCAAGGAAAAAAAAAGCATTCAAATTATTTAAGTCAGAAGGAACTGAACAATCTTTCTTAAAATACAGGGAGTGCAACAAAGATTGCAAAAAGGCAATTAGGGTAGCAAATATAGATAATGAAACTCGAATTGCACGGGAAAGCAAGACTAATCCAAAAAAGTTTTTTAAATATATAAATAGCAAAAAAATTAAGAGGGAGTGCATTGGACCATTCAAAAATGAGATGGGTGAGTTGGTTAGTGAGGATAAGGAAAAGGCCGATGTTCTAAACACTTTCTTTGCATCAGTATATACAAGGGAGCAAGGAATGGTAGAAGAGCCTCCGCAAGTAACAAATAAAACAATACAATTAATAGATATTGGGTTAACTCAAGGAGATGTCATGGGAAGACTGAACAAAATTAAGACCGACAAAGCACCGGGTCCTGATGGTATACATCCAAGGGTTCTTCAGGAACTCAGTGCAGTGTTAGCAAAACCCCTATATTTACTCTTTAAAGATTCTATTACCACAGGCTCAGTGCCACAGGATTGGAACTAAAACAGAACCTGGGAATTATAGACCAGTGAGTTTGACCTCTGTAGTGGGAAAACTATTAGAAGGCATAATAAGGGACTATATTCAGGATTACAACACAAAAAATAAGATCATTAGCACAAATCAACATGGTTTTATGAAGAATAGATCATGCCAAACTAATCTTTTCAGCTTCTATGAGGAGGTAAGCAGCAACCTTGACAATGGCAAGGCAGTAGATGTAGTATATCTAGACTTTGCAAAGGCATTTGATACAGTACCACACAGAAGGCTGGTGTATAAAATAAGGAAATTGGGGCTAGGAGGTAACCTTTGCAATTGGATACAAAACTGGTTGAAGGATAGGGAACAGTGTGTGGTTGTAAATGGAAAATTCTCCAGTTAAGTGGAGAGTGGAGTACCTCAGGGTTCAGTATTGGGTCCGCTGCTTTTTAACATGTTTATAAATGACCTGGAAATAGATATAGAAAGCAAAATATCAATATTTGCAGATGATACTAAATTATGCAAAGTCATTAATTCAGAACAGGATATTTTCTCTCTACAGAGGGACTTACATACAATGTCAGATTGGGCAAACATGTGGAATATGAAGTTTAATGTGGGGAAGTGTAAAGTCATGCATTTGGGAGGAAACAATCCCAAGGCTACTTATAAACTTAATGGAATAATTTTAGGTGACTCATTGCTAGAAAAAGACCTGGGTATCCTTGTCAACTACAAACTTGGAAACAGTGACCAGTGTCAAACAGCAGTAGCAAAGGCAAAGTCCTGTCTTGCATAAAAAGAGGTATTGAGGCAAGAGTGGATAACATTATTTTGCCATTATACAAATCATCGGTAAGACCTCACCTTGAGTATGCAGTGCAATTTTGGGCACCGGTTCTGAAAAAGGATATACTAGAACTAGAGAGGGTACAGCGGAGAGCAACAAAATTAATTAAGGGAATGGAGGACTTGACATATGAGGAACGACTAAACAAAGTTGGTTTATTTACTCTAGAGAAAAGATGACTAAGAGGAGACCTTATCACATTGTACAAGTATATGAGAGGTCAATACAAGGATCTCTGTGGTGAGCTATTTATTCCAAGGCCTGATCAGGTGACCAGGGGACACCCCTTGAGATTAGAGGAAAGGAGGTTTAAACTTCAGCAGAGGAAGGGTTTTTTTTACGGTAAGGTCTGTCAAATTGTGGAATTCATTTCCCAGGGAGGTAGTTATGGCAGATACAATGGATACATTTAAGAGAAGATTAGATACATTTCTTTCACAAGGGAACATACAGAGTTATACTGTTTCAGTAGGCTGATCAGGAAGGTCTGATAAAGACTAATTTAATTGGTAGCAGGAAAGCTATAAAATTCAGTTACTGAGGTATGAGGCGAAGGTTGAACTTGATGAACTTGTGTCTTTTTTCAACCTAATTTACTATGTTACTATGTAGGGTAACACAGGATGGGCATGTTGGTAAAGGCCTGTTTCAATGCCCAATATACCCGTGGGACCACAGACTTGTCAATGTCCTCTACAGAGATGGTTGTGATAGACCCCCAGTTCCAAGCAATGCATTGTAGTTGACGTGTACTCCAGGTCTTGGTCTGTCCGGTCCTCCAAACAATTACTGGGTTGTGAGAAATAACCTGGCAATCCAAGGATGACTGGAATGGCTGGTGTCTGTATCAAGTCCAGCAATGTTCTTGCAGTATGCAAGAACCCGGAGACTGGCAGTCTTGAGGCATCACTAGTCATTCTCCCAAACACTGTCCCTCCTTGGCCAAAATCAAAAGAGAAATGGTCTTGGCCTTGACTGGAACCTGATGACTGGAAGCAAACAAAGTACATGAGAATTCTGGCTGCTCTAGAATCAACAAATGCCTGGGTGGACACAGAGCCCTAACCCAAGAAAAACTTACTGCTACCAAAAAATGACTGGGAAATAAACGATAGTTACCAAGTTGGCTTGAGGGAATGTCCTCACCACTCCTCAAGCTCTGAGGTTTCCAGGATGAGTAGGACACTGGCGTAATAGATGGCCCTTCTGTTCACAATAGAGGCACAGCCCCAGAGCACCGCACCTTCTTTTCTCCTCTTCAGACAGGCAAGTAACCGACCCAAGATTCTTGAAAAAAAGACCCTTGTTTGGGTCAAAACGACAGTCAACTAGCAATGTGGGATGGCATTGCCCGTCATGTTATGTAGGGAATGCATTAATTGTTTGCAATGTATATTAGAAAACATACGGCTTTGACTGTAACACTCTCGCAAACTTAGTCATAGTGATATACATAGACGCATGTGTTAGGGACCAGGAACCAGAGAGGACACAAAATGTAAAAATGCAAAACACCTTTATTGAAATAACAAAAGCAAACAAAGCAAAATTGTGATTCAGAAGCGTAAACCAAAAGACAAGCCGGGGTCAAGAATCAAGACAGGTACTCAGCCAAGCTGGGGTCAGGAATATGGAGATCAGTGAAGTCAGGAACAAGGCCAGCAGTCAGGAACCAGAAGAGACATCAGAGGAAGCCAGGTCATACACAGATAATCAGTAACTCAGGATAATGCGCTTGCTCCAGAATCAGACACAAGGGCAATCAGGTAGTGAGCCAAGCTGCTTTAAATACCCTGGGAAGGCTGGCTGTTGGCTGATAGCCAGGTGAGCAGACACAGAGAGGTCAGTTGATTCAGCCAGTTCAGCAAAGGAAAGGCAGAAGTAATGGCGAGCAGAGCACTGGATTAGCTCAGACAGCAGAATCGAGCCACAGAGCTCAGCCAAACCTTGACAGTACCCCCCCCCCCCCATGGGGCAGGACCAGGTTTATGGGGAAAGCGTGCATGGAAAGCATGGAGGAGGGCGGGGGCATGCACATCTGCGGCTGTAACCCATGAGCGCTCTTCTGGACCGTATCTCTTCCCATGGGCCAACTATTGAAGCCTCCCACGAAACCTACGAGAGTCTACTATGGAGTGCACTTCGAACTCCTCATGGTTGTCAATGGGCATCGAATGGGATCGAGGAGTGACCATAGTGAAACAATTGCACACCAAGAGACATGGAATACATTGTGGATCCGCATATTAGGAGGGTGGTCTAGGGAATAGGCTACAGGGTTCACACGTCAGAGGATATGGGAAGGCCCCACAAAGCGGGGAGACAGTTTCTGAGGGGGCACTCAGAGGTGGAGATTTCTGGAGGACAACCAGAACCTCCCCCCGACCTGGTAAGAGGGTGTGGGTAGGTGTTTATGATTGGCCTGGAGCTCCTGGGATTGCTGCGTGCGCTGCAACGACTCTTGGACCTGCACCCATGTGAAACGGATTTGCTGGAGATGATCCTCCAATGCCGGAATCCCCTGGGGAGAGAACGAATCTGGAATCATGGAGGGTTGATACCCATAATTCACCATGAATGGGGAGTGCCTGGTAGAAGCAGAGATAGCACTGTTATGCGCAAATTTCGCCCAGGGTAGCAGGTCTGACCAATTATTCAGATGGTCTGAGATGTAACACTGCAGGAATTGCCCCAAAGCCTGATTAGCCCTTTCCGCGGCCCCATTCGACTGCAGGTGATAGGCCGAGGAGAAGGAGAGGTGGATACCTAGTTGTGCACAGAATGCCCTCCAGAATCCAAACTAGCTACCCCGGTCAGAAACTATGACTTTGGGAACCCCGTGTAGCTGATAAACCTCTTTAACAAATACCATAGCCAACTCTAACTGATGGACGCTTTTTGAAAGGTATCTTGGAAAAACGGTCAACGACCGTGAGGATGACTGTGTTACCGTTAGATAAAGGGAGGTTGACTATGAAGTCCATGGAAAGGTGTGACCATGGCTTCTCCCCAATGGGTATGGGTTGGAGAAGGCCCACTGGAAGGTGATGGGGTGATTTGTATATAGAAATAGAAGCGCCTCACTGAGAAAAAATCCCAAAGAAATACTTAACTAAATCAAGAACACATAGATAATATCTATGAGAGACCAATTATTCAAAAAAGATAAAAAATACTTAACTTCAGATATTTGCTATTAAATAGCCTTGAATTGTTATTGTTAGTTATTGGTATACAAATATATACATACAGTCAGAGTCAGTCACTGCAACAATGGATATGATAGAATGAGATGATTTCCTTAAATCCGTCAAATGGATAAATGAAAAATGTGATGATATTATTAAAAGATGAAAGTAATGGAAATGGAGTCAGTCTGATGAATCTTATAATCCACTCTTAGTCTCGGCTGCTGTCTGGTCTCCGGAGTCCTCTCGGATGAATATAATATGTAAAAACAAAGATAAAAGACAGCGCACAACAACCTCTAAGTGTAGTATAGTTAGAATAATTTATTGATAATATATAACATAAAAACTTCTTGTATATATTAAAATTATAAAACTCTTGAGAACACAAGAGGTATATAAACCATTCACATGTATAGAGCTGATGGTATTATAAAGCGTAAATGGTTAAATGGACAGACGGGACCTATCATGGAGTATGCGTATATGGGAATATATGGACCCGATTGGATTAGACAGTTCTTCAAAAGAATAGTGCGAAAATGGCTATAAAGTGCTTAATAGCTGCTCACCAGATTAATTCTTGGTATCGGGCCCGTAATGTTTATCTCCGGTGGCTGGTCGCTTGTCTCTCGGTCCTCCCACGCTTCTCCTGGTTCTCCGCCCGCCAATAAGTTTGGAGCGAGTCTGCTTATTTACTTCAGCAAAAACGTAGTTGATGCAAAAAAGTATATATAAGTCCACAAGTTCGCTCCTTTGTATTATACCCGGTGTCTTTTTTTAAAAACAATGGTTAGTTACAATTGTAACTAACCATTGTTTTTAAAAAAAGACACCGGGTATAATACAAAGGAGCGAACTTGTGGACTTATATATACTTTTTTGCATCAACTACGTTTTTGCTGAAGTAAATAAGCAGACTCGCTCCAAACTTATTGGCGGGCGGAGAACCAGGAGAAGCGTGGGAGGACCGAGAGACAAGCGACCAGCCACCGGAGATAAACATTACGGGCCCGATACCAAGAACTAATCTGGTGAGCAGCTATTAAGCACTTTATAGCTATTTTCGCACTATTCTTTTGAAGAACTGTCTAATCCAATCGGGTCCATATATTCCCATATACGCATACTCCATGATAGGTCCCGTCTGTCCATTTAACCATTTACGCTTTATAATACCATCAGCTCTATACATGTGAATGGTTTATATACCTCTTGTGTTCTCAAGAGTTTTATAATTTTAATATATACAAGAAGTTTTTATGTTATATATTATCAATAAATTATTCTAACTATACTACACTTAGAGGTTGTTGTGCGCTGTCTTTTATCTTTGTTTTTACAGATGGGGTGATTTGGTCTGCACACAGACTGGACAGGAAGAGACAAAGGCAGCAATATCTTTGTTAATTTCTGGCCACCAGAAAAGATGGGAAACTGACCAGAGAAGCTGGTTCTTACCGGGATACCCTGCTGACTTAGTATTATGATATGTGGAAAGTACCTTGGTATGGAGGTTACTAGGTACAAAACAGCGCCCAGAAGGAGTCTCAGCAGGTACATCTACTTGGGCGGCCCGTATTTGCTCCCTGAGGGGAGATGTAATGCTTGCACATATGGTGGCAAGTACTCGGTCCGGAGGGATAACAGGACTAGGAGAACTCTCCTCCTTCGCATCCGAGAACTGTCTGGATACGGCATCAGCCTGGACATTCTTGGTACCTGGCAGGTATGAGACCACATAATTAAAACGGGACAGAAATAAGGCCCATCGGGCCTGTCTTAGAGTCAAGCATTCAGCTTCAGACAGGTATGTGAGGTTTTTATGATCTGTGAGGATTAGGATTGGCACTGAAGTTCCCTCGAGCAAATGCCTCCATTCTTTTAGACAGAGTATTATAGCCAGCAACTCATGGTTACCAATTTCAAAGTTGCACTCCTCAGGACTTAACTTCTTTGAGAAATAACCACACTGGTGCAACTGGCTCTCAGGAGTAGGATGTTGAGACAGGAGGGCGCCTACTCCTGTCTCAGACGCATCGACCTCAAGTATGAATGGAAGCTCAGGTTTCGTGTGTGTCAAAATGGGTGCTGCGGCAAAAGCAACTATTAATGCCTCAAATGCTTTGATGGCTTCCGGGGACCAGTGTGCGGAGTTACCATCTCTTTTGGTCATGTCGGTAACCGATACAGGGTCTCAGTTCTCCACTCTTTTTTTCAACGAAGAAGAATCCGGCCCCAGCAGGAGAGGAAGAATTGAGGATGAACCCCCGGGACAGCGCATCCTCAACATACTCCTCCATGGCCTTATTCTCCGCAACAGAAAGAGGGTAGACTCGACCTTGAGGGAGTATGGCCCCAGGTTGCAATTCAATCGTACAATCATATGGGTGGTGAGGTGGGAGCTCACCCGCCCGGCCCTTATTGAATAAGTCTCAGAACTCTTGGTACTCTTCAGGCAACAAAGATACCGGGGATGTGGTAAGCACCTTCACCACTTTCACTAGGCATGTCTTGGAACAGTTCGGAGACCATGCCATGACTTCGGCCCTTGCCCAATCGAAAGTGGGATTATGTTTGCGCAACCATGGATAACCTAGGATCACAGGATAGTGAGTTAAGTGAATCACCTGGAATTGTAAACTTTCATGATGGAGAGCCCCTACAGCCATAGACAAAGGAGCAGTTTCATGGGTGACCTGCGGTGGCTGTAGGGGTCTACCATCAATCACCTCAATGGCAAGTGGAGTGGTACGGTGCTGCAATGGAATGGAATGGAGTGCTTATGGGTGAAGGCACTGTCAATAAAGAGGCCCGCTGCACCGGAGTCAATAGGTGCCTCAGTGGTAATGAAAAACTCGCCGCAGGACAGCCCAACGGAGAGACGCCACCTAAGGTCTGTCTCCTGTAGGACTTTAGGTGCGGGCGTTTCCCAGACGTGTGGGGCAAGTTCTCAGCATATGCCCTGCCTTACCGCAGTAAAGGAAGAGGCCCTCCTCCTCCTAAAGGCCATTTCAGCAACCGAATGGTGAGTGAACCCAAGCCGCATGAGCTCCACATCGCCTGGGGTCTCAAGACTAGGAGGCGTGGGAGGAGAGGGAGGCACTGGTGGGGATGAAAAGCTCGGGGCTAAACAGATGGGATGCCTCCGCAGGTGCTCCCTAAAGGAAGGTCTCTCACGGATATGGGAGTCAATGTGCAATATGAGACCAATTCCTGTAAATCTCTGGGAAGGTCCGGGGCTGCAATCTCATCTTTAACTGTATCCGAAAGCCCATTAGAGAAAGCAGCCACAAGAACCTCATTATTCCAACCAACCGCAGCCGCCAGGGTATGAAACTCTATATCGCATAACTCGAAACCATCTTTCTACCCTGCTGGATGGACATTAGTTGCTTGGCAGCAGATGTGGGGCGCCTGGTACATCAAATACCCTTTTAAAGGATGCCACAAACTCAGGGTAATTGTACACTATGGGTTTCTGTGTCTCCCAAATGGGGTTAGCCCATGCCAAAGCCCTGTCAGAAGGTAAGGAAATCACAAGGCCCACCTTACTCCTATCAGATGGAAAGGACTGTGGTACCATCTCCAGATAGATACCAACCTGGTTCAGGAAACCTCTGCACTGGTGAGGGTCACCCCCATAACTCTGGGGAAGCGGGACAGACCCAGTCATGCCTCTAGCAACACTGGAATCACTATTGAAAGCCACAGCAGGAGCGGCAGCAGCTATAGGGACAGACTGCGCAGGGGGATGCTGAGGCAGTGGAGCCAGATGTGCAGTAAAGAGCAACAAAGTCTGGAGGGCTAACACAAATTGGTCCATGCTCTGGTCTACCTGGTCCAGCCTGAAAAAAATATTTGGTGGAATGCCTGAGCCTTCTGAATTCATGGTCCTTGTGTACTGTTAGGGACCAGGAACCAGACAGGACACAAAATGTAAAAATGCAAAACACGTTTATTGAAATAACAAAAGCAAACAAAGCAAAATTGTGATCCAGAAGTGTAAACCAAAAGACAAGCCGGGGTCAGGAACCAAGACAGGTACTCAGCCATGCCGGGGTCAGGAATACAGAGATCAGCGAAGTCAGGAACAAGGCCAGCAGTCAGGAACCAGAAGGGACGTGAGAGGAAGCCAGGTCATACACAAGTAATCAATAACACAAGGGCAATCAGGTAGTGAGCCAACCTGCTATAAATACCCTGGGCAGGTTGGCTGTTGGCTGATAGCAGTCAGGTGAGCAAACACAGAGAGATCAGTTGATTCAGCCAGCTCAGCAAAGGAAAGGCAGCAGTAATGGACAGCAGAGCAATGGATTAGCTCAGACAGCAGAATCGAACATCAGAGCTCAGCAAAACCTTGATAGCATGCAACAAACATGCACAAACATACACACAGAGTGAGTCACAAACACATGTGACAGACACACACACAGAGGGGGAGAAAAACACTGATACAGACACTTGCATGCAACACACATGCAGTGGCACACACAGCGAGAGACACACATACATGCAACACAAAACACACATACATAGTGTGTCACATATAGATACACACATGCAACAAACATAGTTAGGTGCACAAACAGTGATACACAAAGAAAGTGATATACTCAGATGTATACACACAGAAACACAGGAATGATGTATAAGGAGGTGACTTATGAGTGGAGAGCTATTAGTGGGTGTTTGTGTGTGACACACGAGTTAGCCATAAGGGGGTGAGTTATGAGGAGATTTGTGGCTGTTTCTCTGTGTGTGTGTCCACATGTGTGTTGCATTTTGTGCATTGCATGTATGTGTGTATCTTTGTTGCACACAGTAATTATATAAATACACCTGACTGCTGTATGAGAGATAGCAGCTTTCAAAGTTCCCACTCCCCTGATGTCAGCGTTCTAGCTGACTGCAGGGGAATCTGGTTCCGGGACCGGCGGAGGCCCTGCAACAGAGCCAAGATAGCGTTATAGAAACAGAAATCCTTCACTGAAATGGTCTTCTACGTGTGCAAGCACACGTAGTAGTCCATTTCAGTGAAGGGTTTCTGTTTCTATAATGCGATCTCAGCACTGCTGTAGAGCCGCCTCTTGCCCAGGGACAGGATTCCCCTGCAGTCAGCTAGAATGCTGATGTCAGGGGAGTGGGAACTTTGAAAGTGGATCTCTTTCAAACCATACAGATTTGAGAGATGCCGCAGGGCTCACTGAATTAGTTTTTTTAAGGGCTACAAGATTAAAATTTATTTAAAGTATTACTATCCCTTTAAGCCCTTTTAAAGAAACGGAGACACTTTTTAGAGGGGAAGAAAAACAAATAGACAGGACAAAAGTGGCATAATGACCCTTTCCAGATGGAATGGTAGGAAAGAGGGGAAAAGGGAGGGGATGGAAGTGAAAGACATGAAAGAGGAATGGGGAGAGAAGGTAGGAGGTGTAAAGAACATAAAGGAAAACACAAGACAAGTTTTAATCATATAATAGAGTGCTCGGCTTCTTGGTCATAAGTGGTCCTTGACATCACTATAGCAGTTGTGGTTAAAAAGGTGCAGACAGACAGCAGTTCACCCCTTCACAATATGTTGTTTCCTTCCTTGCAGATGAAAGTTGAGTCTGGTGTGAGAAGCATGGAGGGCATGCAGAGGAGGCTGATAAGAATTGCCTCCCCCACTAACATTGTCTGGCATAAGAAAAGCTCAATCCTTGTTTTGTAGAAGTCCCCTTTATTTACAGATGTAGCAGTGCTTCTTGTATTCATTTCTGTGTGTGTTATAACTACAGAGGTGCAGTCTGATCAGAGCTGGAAGCAGAAGGGCTGTGAGAGGTGATCAGACTGCTCCTCTGTAGTTACAATTCACACACAGACGTAGAGGAATGAGTTGTAGAAGCAGTGCACAATCTGTCAGCAGAGGTGACTTGTATAAAGCAAGCATTGCGTTTTTCTTCCAACTGAGACTGTTAAGTCCGGGGGAGAGAATTCTTATCAGCCGTCCCTGCTGCTCACTCCAGTCTGAGATGTAATGGGAAAGAAAAACATACTTTTCTGTGAAGTAGTGAAGAGCAGATGGACCACTGCATCAGAGGAGTAACTAGAAGCCACGGGGCCCTGGTGCAGAAATGACCATGAGCTACCCCCGAACACATTTCCCCCAATCGCCACATTGACTCCCATTGACCCCAAATTCCACATTGCGCCCCCAATGCCCCAATCTTCCCATTGCTTCCCCCCCATTGCCCCCAATCTCCACATTGCATACTTCTCCACACTGCCTCCAAGCTCCACATTGCCTCCAAGCTCCTACCTCTCTGGTGGTCCAGTGGTGTGACAGGAGAGGTCTGTGCCTCCTTCTGCACAGACCTCTCCTCAGCTTGAACTCCTGCGTGGTTGTCTCTTCATTAATGCAGAGCGCTGGGAGATTATGTCCTCTCCCGGCGCTCTGCATTACTGGAGTGTGGAAGAGGCCGCTCAGCTGCTAGAGGTCTGTGCCAAAAGAAGGCACAGACCCCACCTTGGTGCTAGTAGCGGGCAGAGTAGGGTCGAAGGGGGAGGCCGGGCCCCTGGAGTGATGGGCCCTGTCGCAGGTGCAACCTCTGCGACCCTCATTCTTACGCCACTGGAAAGCATTGTCTCTTGTGAGCCTCCCTGTACCTGTGAGTCTTTACAGATATCCGTGTAGGAAAGGTATGTTCAGGTGCAGTGGTCCCATGCTCGCATTAACCAGTGACAGAAGCAAGGCACCGGAATGTGAAGCTCCCTGCTGTCTGTAGCTGTGTGAAAGCTAGTTACACAGAGTGTGCAAGTTTCAAAGGAGGTCTGACTTGTGGAATTAAGCAGAGGGTCATGCAGTGCGCAAACCCTCTGCCAGTGAAAGGATTAATGTGTATGACTATCTGCAAACTGACTGTCAGTCACCCCCTCTCCCAGCTCCTACAGATGGCATTGCTGAGCAATGTGTTGCATAGCCCTCTGGCACTCAAGGGGTTAAGGAAAGTTGTAATTTGTGCAATATTGTGTGTGTATGTGTGTTTACATGTGTGGGCAGCAGACCAGCAACACCATCATCAGGGGACGCATCCTCCAAGCGGTAAAATACAGTCAAAGTCAAACAGTGCAAAATGAAAATACTACATTATTATACACAATTAATTTTATATGCAATACTAAATGCATATTGGAAAAATTATAACATACTAAACTTTAATAAAAAATTTGAAGAATATTGGTTCAAATAAAATTTTAAAATCCTGGACAAAAGCTGGGACAGGAAGATCTAGAGCCAGGGATTCAAACTAGAGACTGTATCTGGAAATCTAATACAGTTGGCAGGTGTGCAAGCTCTCTTCTATTCACAAAATACATACATTAAAATGGGATTTGAATGTCTATACCAGTCAACTGTCTTACACAGCCTGTAGATTTCAGCTAAACTGTACCATCAGTTTTGTGATTTTAGTGCAGTCTGAAAGAAAACTCATATTACTAGCCCTATCAAGTCATCCATTTAAGGGTATTTGGGCCTAGCAAACAGTTTTCACACCTATGTCCTGCATTTTTACTTCCTCCAGGATCATCTTCCTGAAGTCTCCTTTTGAAATATATTAATCATTCTCCAATCTGTGCTCTCTATCTGCTCTGTGTAGCAAGTTAATGTGTTTGTGTACACAGGAAGCTTAATTTCCACCACATTATTTTCAATTACCTCTTGGGGAAAAAAAAAATCCCACCACATTATTTTCAATTACCTCTTGGGGAAAAAAAAATCCCACCACATTATTTTCAATTACCTCTTGGGAAAAAAAAATGACATGGTACACTTTCACTTACCACTGCATCATGTGTGTTGTGGTTTCTCATAAAGGGATAGAAGGCTCCTAGTTGACTCCAGCGCACGCATAGCTCCTCTGTGGTGTTACCCACAAATCCACAGATATCTGCACCCACCAGAGGGACCCCATACATATTAAACATGAGTATGGCTGGAGCAAGGGGTAGAGAGAATAGTGGAAAAATGGTAAGGTGACCTGATCTAACTTACCATAACAAAACGGTTAACATATAGCAGGGGTAAGCCACATTTGGCACTCTTGCTGTTGGACACTACAACTCCCATCATCCCCAAGCAAACCCCTTTTTGTTGGCTGGTTGTAAATGATGGGGTTGTAGCAGTAAGACTGCCAAATTGCTGTCTACCCATGACATATCTGATACTAATACACAATGCCGTATACCTGGTACAGTGTAGTAAAGTTGTTCCCAAGTGCTCTCTACATCCCCGGTCCAGTGACCTGCATAGCGACCATGACTAGCGAAAGTGGAACGAGAGATAATGAAAGGACGTCTTTTCGTAACCTTCACCAAAGCACTGAGACAGCAGAAATGGAAAAAAAAGAAATCTGTATATAATTTTATATGAATAAAAAGCACACAACTGTTAAATATTAGCAAAAGTATAGTTACAACTGGAAATCAAAAAGAAGGTAAGAGGGATTTTTTAAAGCCGCATATGTGTACTCTCAAGCTTTGTAGGTGTATTCCAAAGCTAAAATTTACTACATTTTTACTTCCTCCAAGGATCATCTTCCTGAAGTCTCCTTTTGAAATATATTAATCATTCTCCAATCTGTGCGCTCTCCAACACCAATCCCCTCTGCCAATCCCTACACTGGCTCCCATTAGCACACAGAATTAAATTCAAAATCCTGGTGCTCACCTATAGAGCCCTTACTAACACCTCACCCCCCTATATCTCATCTCTCATTTCCAAATACACTCCTACTCGCCATCTTCATTCTGCACATGACCTCCTCTCCACATCTCTCATTACATCCTCCCACTCCCGCCTACAAGACTTCTCCCGTGCTGCACCCGAGCTCTGGAATTCCCTCCCCCACCCCATCAGACTCTCCCCTAGCCTTCAGACGTTCCCTGAAAACTCACCTCTTCAGGGAAGCCTATCAACTACCTCCATAAATATTATCACCAAGAACCAACCATTCCCTGGACCACTACACTCACTAGCACTTCTTTCTCTCACCCACTGACTGGCAGCTCATGTGGAAGGAGGCACTTACACCCAGTAGCACTTACACCTTCTGTGTCCTACCCACCTTCCTCTAGACTGTAATCTCTCACGAGCAGGGCCCTCTTATCCTTCTGTTCTCCACATAGGATTTGTACTATTTAATATCTCTGTATGTCTATCCCCTATTGTAAAGCGCTGCAGAATAAGTTGGCGCTATATAAAAGATTATTATTATTATTACTGTGCTTTAAAAAGAGTCCCTATTACTCTGTTTGCCATTAAATATATAATATATTTTTCACAAGAAATAAACATATATATTTTGCATTTTTTTCTTTTTATATACTAAGGATACCCAGTGCTATGCATATTATATGCTTATGGCGTTTTTAATTATAGAAGTTGCATGTGATGATTTATTGTATTGATACAGTGTTGCAATTAATTATTGTTGTTGTTCCTGGTCTGAATCACTGTTCCATTTTTCTTGGTTATATATTTGAACCTAGAATCATGCTGCTTTTGCTTAGCCCTTTGAGTGCCACAGGGGTATGCAACGCATTGCAAATTACAATTTGTGAGCAGTTGCAGTATCGATTTCTTTGCATGGTGTATATGTGAGGGATGCTATAAATTATGGAGAGAATGATCAACTATTTTTTGTAAGTAAATCTGGAGATACATTTTCATTCAAAAGCTGTTGTCCATCTCCTTTCACACTAGATATACTACTATAGATGCTAGTTTTACTATGTAACCAATGAAATTGGCATTGTAGTTCATAAAGTTGAAAACAACATTTTGGGCTCCTGTTAATTATAAGTCTGCGTAGGCCACGCATGTAGCTATAATTATACACATTTAGTATTTTTCTACTCAGAGGATTCAGGATTTATAAAATAAACTAACATTTTCACAACTAATAAAAGTGTGTGTGTCTATATATTATATATATATATATATATATATATATATATATATATATATATATATATATATACACACACACACTTTGTTTTTACTTTTTTGTATAAATGACATAAGCAAACTTTAGCTCTCATGATGTGCCAAGAAAAAGCTGAATTAGTTAAAAAAAATAAAAAAAAATTATATATATATATATATATATATATATATTTATTTATTATTATTTTTTTTTTTATATATATAACTAGAAGGTTAAGGAAAAAGTGGCGTCCTTCATGCATGTTCAGAACGATACCAAGTTCTCACAAAGAAAGGGACATTGGGGTACTGTCCCAGTGCTCACAGGGATAATGAGTGAATTATTAATAAAAATCAGTATCCCTGTAATAATTAGCACACATGAGATATATTACAATGTTCCCTCCTTGGAGTACAGAGAAATAGGGAAAGCACAAATTAATAAAATATAACTTAATGATACAGACTAAAAATTTTGAATTTAACATAAAAATGCATAAACGGACAATTCCATATTGAGTTGAGTACAATTCTCTGTACTCAACTCATACTGAGTTGAGTAGTCTCTGTACCCCATCTATAGTGCTGCTTGGCCGTATTCCAGCTTTCCACAGGGTGTAGAGTTATCCGAAAAATGCTATAGCTGAGCAAAGAGTGCAAATAACCACAAAAGTTTCTCAAATCGCCTCACCCGGAATATGAAACAAGCTAAAAATGGCTAGGACTTTAAAGAGATAGTAATACTTCGTTTTATCTTTATTTTATTTTGTAGGCATTAAAAACACATGAAGAACGATATCTTATCTCTCAAATCTTTATGGTTTGAGAGATATTCACAAGCAAAGTTTCCCCTCACTGATCAAAATGTTCAAGTCTGCCATCTAGCTGTCAGATTTGTAATCCGGTCCACAGATCAACCGGTGGCTCTTCAGCAGAGCCGAGATTGCAAGATATAAAAATAACTATTTCATTGGAAGGGTCTAAAACGTGTGCTTGCAAACCAGGCACACTTTGTAGACTATTCGAATGAAGTAGTTCTTCTTACATCTCTCAATCTCAGCTCTACTGTACAGCCACGGCCGGTACACAGACCGAATTCCAAATCTGACAGCTAGATGGCAGACTTGACCATTTTGGTCAGTGAGGGGAAACTTTGCTTGTGAATATCTCTCAAACCATAAAGGTTTGAGAGAGAAGACTTGTATCATTCATGTTTTTTTAATGCTTACAAAATAAAGATAAAACGAAGTATTACTATCCCTTTAACAGAGTAAATATAGGGACTGAACGTCAAAATTCGTGCAAACAGGACATATGAATACTTCCACTGGGAAATAATTTATTAAAATGATAACAAGAGTAATCACAAATAGCAATAACGATCAAGAAATAACACTAAGAAGTAGAGGTCCCACTATAGGTCAGCAACTCTATCAGAAATAGGAGTCTGCCTAATCGGGAGAGCCCCTACCAGAGACAGGAACACACCCCTGTAGTCTCTGAATACAGGAAAGCAAGCAGGAGATGCAGCAAGAGACAAACTGACTCGCCTGCAGTCAGTGGGTAGGCTGAGGAATCTCCCAGAAGTGGAAGAGAGTAGGGAAATAAAACTGACACAGCCTGCCGTCAGTCTAATTAAGGAAAACTCCCCTAAGGAACGCAATGGGGAGAGAACCCAGTCTCACTCAGTGAAACAGGAAGGAAACTCTTAACCAGAGCCACAGGTCCGCACCAGATTGGGTGTTGACTAAATACAGGGAGTAAGCAAGAGAATAGTCAGACACAGCCACAGGTCAGCACTAGATTGGATGGTCAGACAAGCCGGGTCATACACAGTTAAGGTAGTCAGCCAGAGCCACAGGTCTGCACCAGATTGGGTGTCCACTATAAGGATAAGACAAAGGAATAGTCAGACAGAGCCACAGGTCAGCACCAGATTGGATGGAAGACAAGCCAGGTCACAGAGCCCAAGGTAATAGAACTGCTTTGAACAACAACGCAAGGGCAACTGAGTTAGCACTCAGTTCCCTTTTAAAGCACAACCCAGGAAGTAGCTGGGAGGAGGAACTACACAAAGTAATTAAATAGAGCCCTGCGTCATAATGCCGCTTGAAGCCCACGGATGACGCATCTCGCCAGGATGCGTCCATCTCCCGATTCATGCCTGCATCAAGTGACAAAACATCTTAGCCAGGGGACATGGATGGCCAATAGCCTCGCCAGACCCATAAGTGATGCATGGGTAGAAGCTGAAGCAATGTTTTGACGCATCCAGCGTCGCTGCAGGCTGTGTGTTACGGTTTTCTGACACTCAGAGTTAGAGATAAAACACAGTTTTATTAAAATAAAAATGAGGAACAGCGCCCCTAAGGGCCAGAATCGTTAATACAATACTGATTGAATACAGGCTTGATATAACAAGAGCAGGAACAGTATAGCAAGCACAATAGAGGGTTAACACCCAAGCTGGAGTCAGTCTCTGTGATGGTGATTAGCCAACGCCCAGTATACAACAGTCCCAGGAGAAGGTGTAGCAGTTAGCTCAAGCAGAGCGGCCAACTGATTCATGGCCAAATCTCGGTCTGGAGATGCCCATGGGTAATGGGTAACCAACTGTAATAAGAGCCAATGCCCCTACAGGGGTGAGCGACACGGAGAGATACTGCCCGAGCCAAAGGAGCCAGAATAGGAAGCACCCCTGGTGCGGTAGAAGTGTACACTGCAAGTGCCAGTGGGACCTGAGCCTCGCACCCCTTAGGTGCTGTAATGGAGGAAGCACTGCCCAAGCTGACTATTGAGCAGATGCACAAATGAGTGCAGATGGATGGACACATACACAGTGAGCGAATAGAACCGGAGCCAAGCACCCTTCCGGTGCTGACACGGAGCTTCCACTGCCAGAGTATAGGAATGCCCTTTGCACCACACGGCGCAATGCAACGGAGAACGGCAACAGACAGATATAGGACTTTGCAATGTATAGCTAGGCTCGGTATACCGGAAAATGCTGAACCAGTGTAAGAGAGGCTCAGTAACGGAGGCAACAAGCTTGGCAGACGTATGCAACGGCTCGGTATCACGGAAGCAACCGGCACAGCAGTGTTAAGACAGGCACAGACACATAGGTACAGCTCAGCAGTAATCTCTCGGCTCAGTAACGGAGGAAACCAACAGGCTCAGAAGCGGAGGCCACAGAGAACGAAAGTGAGAACAGTTGGTGCTAACTGCGAGCAGGCTCACAATGTCACCAGGCAGAAGAGGAACGCAGACTGGAAGGATCACGGAGCAGGAACGTCAGCCAGTATCTGTTGATCACGGAGTAGGAAGTCAGCCAGAACCGGGTCACTCACGGAGCAGGAACGTCAGCCAGAACCGGGTCAATCGCGGAGCAGGAAGTCAGCCAGAACCGGGTCAATCATGGAGCAGGAATGTAGAGTAGTCAGACGAGCTGGGTCGGTACACAGGAATACATGAACACAGCAAAATAGCGCAGGCACAGGAACACCACGAAAGGGCACCTGACAGGTGCCATGATGCTCAATATAAAGGAACACCCTGGGCGGGCCAATCAGCTTCCTTCAATGGACGAGCTCCAGCACAGAGAGTGACAGGAAAGCACGGGCACCGTGATACTGTGGCATTGGAACTGAGGTAACTGTAACAGACTGTCAGTGAAACAAAAAAAAAATACAAAACAGTAAGGGGTCAACATGCAAAACCTTCAAAATTTCCAGCCCTAACAAGGGCTATTAGGATCCCTGTGTCACGGTTCCCAGAGAAGTTCAAGAGCCATTACGGTATAGTTAAATGCAATTTATTGACAAAAGGTAAGCAAAATATATAAAATATATACAGCAGGAACAAGCAGATGGTTACAGGCCTGCGAGTATCAGGGATAGTAGGCTGCCGACCCTGACCAATCTGCCGGAGACTAGGCCTAAGCCACTGGTAGTCACTGCTGGAGTCAGGAGCAGGAACAGGAACACAGGATCTTGATCCGATGTAGCGGGCGTACCGACTCAAGCCTACAGTCAGTAGGGAGCGATATCTGACTCACGCCTGCAGTCAGAATGGGAAATAGATAGCTGACTCGCCTGAAGTCAGTATCAGAGCTGGTCTACCAGGGCCCCAGGTCCGCACTAGGTTGGGTGGCTACCAGGTACAATGAACAAATAAATATAAGAGCAGTTAGATAGAGCCACAAGTCAGCACCAGAGGGGGTAGTCAGACAAGCCAGGTCATACACAGTTCAGGTAGTTAGCCAGAGCCACAGGTCTGCACCAGGTTGGGTGTCCACTATAGGGATAAGCAAAAGAATAGTCAGACAGAGCCACAGGTCAGCACCAGGTTGGATGGAAGACTAGCCAGGTCATACACAGAGCACAAGGTAATAGATCTGCTATGAACAACAACGCAAGGGCAACTGAGTCGGGACTCAGTCTGCCTATTAAACCCCTCCACAGGAAGTAGGTAGGAGGAGTAGCTCAGAGGGAGGAAGTAGGTAGGAAGAGACTACAGGAAGCAAACACATAAAACAGAGGCCTGATGCATGCTTGAAGCCTCACGCCTGTAGATGATGTTGAAACCAAGGTAAGCTGTAACAGTACCCCCCTCAAAGCCCCCCCCTCCATCGAGCCGGCCGGGGTTTGTCAGGGAATCTAGCATGAAACCTGCGTACCAGCAAAGGAGCATGGACATCACTGTGAGGTATACAGGAACGCTCCTCAGGACCATAGCCCTTCCAATGAATAAAATATTGTAAGCGCCCTCTACTCACACGGGAGCCCAGAATGGTTTGGACCTCATATTCCTCATGATCTGCAACTCTCACGGAAGGAGGAAGGACAGGAGCTGAAGTATACCGGTTGCAGACCAAGGGCTTTAGCAGGGAGACACGAAAGACATTGTGAATGCACATCTTGGCAGGAAGTTCCAATGCATAAGCCACCACATTAATTTTGCGCAACACACAAAAGGGACCAATGAATCGAGGGACCAACTTGTTACACGGGGCCTGGAGGTGCATGTTACGGGAAGACAGCCATACTCTGTCTCCTACCTGAAAGGTAGGTGCCAGCAGTCGCCTTCGTTCAGCCTGCCTTTTTTGTTGCTGCATGGAATCACGTAGGGTATGCTGTACCAGTACCCAAGAGGAACGGAGCGCCCTTAAATGCTCATCCAGAACCGGAATTTCTTCTGCTTTGAAGGTATCAGGAAGAGCCGAGGGTTGGAACCCAAAGTTAACCAAGAACGGGTAACTCTTTGTGGAAGCGTTAACAGCACTATTCCACGCAAACTCCGCCCAAGTTAACAGGGTAGCCCAGTTATAGTGATGGTCAAAGATGTAGCAGCGGAGAAACTGTTCCAAGGCTTGATTCGACCTTTTCTTCCGCACCATAGGACTGTGGATGATACGAGGAAGAGAATGCCAGTTGAATACCCATTTGAGAACAAAAGCACCTTCAGAATCGGGACACAAATCGGCTTCCTCTATCGGTCACCTTAGGAATACCATGGGGATGAAAGACCTCTCTGGCAAATACCACCGCCAGTTCCTGCGCGGAAGGTAAACCCTTCAGTGGCACAAAGTGTGCCATCTTTGAAAACTTGTCCACAACTATTAAAATGACTGTATAACCCATAGAACTCAGGAGTTCAACCATAAAAATCAATGGATAAATGTGACCAGGGGTCTTCCCCATTGACCACTGGCTGATGCAAACCCACTAGCAGGTGTCTAGGAGACTTGTTCTGAGCACAAGTCGTACATGCGGCCGTGAAGGCGGTACAATCAGGCCTGAGACTAGGCCACAGAATACTCATGACATGGACCATATCAGTTGGTCATGACCAATGTGACCTGCCACCTTCAAGGCATGATATGTTTCCAACAGCTTAATGCGCAACTGAGAAGGAACAAAGCAACGTCCCTCAGGTTTCTCAGTAGGAGCAGAGTCTTGGGCCGCTAGAATCTCCTCTCCTAGAGGAGAAGTGATACAGGTTCGAATAGTAGTGAGGATCCGATCAGCCGCAATGATCGGAGATGGTGGAACCTCGTCTTGGGATGAGCTACAAAACTGCCGGGATAAGGCGTGTGCCCTTATATTTTTAGAGTCAGGAAGATCGGAAACCACAAAATTGAAGCGAGACAGAATCAGTGCCCATCTGGCCTATCTGGGAGACAACCGCTTGGCTTCAGAAAGGTAGATGAGATTCTTGTGGTCAGTTAGAATCAGGATAGGAGCTTTAGTGACTTCAAGCAAACGCCTCCATTCTTTCAAGGCCAGGACAATGGCCAGCAATTCTCTGTCCTCAATCTGATAAAGCATCTCTGCTTTGGACAGTTTTCTCGAAAAGAACCCACATGGATGTGACCCCTCACCAGGAGATGAGCGCTGAGACAACAGGGTGCCAACACTGACCTCCGAGGCATCCACCTCCAGGGTAAAGGGCAGGGAGGGATTGGGGTGTGCCAATATGGGCCCTGCAGCGAAGGCTGCTTTCAGGTTGTCAAAAGCCAAAATAGCCGATTGTGACCATTCGGAAGGGTTAGCCCCTTTACAAGTCATGTCCGTTAGGGGTTTAACCAAAGTGGAGAAATTCTTAATGAATTTTCGGTAGTAGTTTGTGAAACCCAGAAACCTTTGGATCACTTTTAGTCCCTTAGGACGTGGCCAAGTCACAACAGCAGACAATGTTTGAGGGTCCATGGTGAACCCAGCAGAGGAAATGATATAGCCCAGAAATGAATCTTGGGTCTTGTGAAATTCACACTTCGAGTTTGCAGAACAACTTGTTCTCACGAAGTAGACTAAGGACTCTGGATACATCAGACTGATGAATCTCCAGTGTGGGAGAGTGAATAAGGATATTGTCTAAATAAACCACCACACAACTTTGAAGGAGTTCTCTTAGCACATCATTTATGAATTCCTGGAAGACAGCGGGAGCATTACACAATCCAACGGGCATGACCAAATACTCATAGTGCCCACTCCGGGTATTGAATGCTGTCTTCCATTCGTGCCCTTCTTTAATTCGCACCAAGTTGTATGCGGTTCTTAAATCAAGTTTTGTGAATATTTTTGAGCCTTTAACCCGGTCAAACAGTTCAGTGATCAGGGGAATAGGATAAGCATACTTTACCAAAATCTTATTCAGACGAAACTCTCCGTCATCCTTCTTGACAAAAAAAAATATCAAGCACCAGCGGGGGATGTGGATTTATAAATAATGCCTCTGGCCAGAGCATCAGACACATATTCCTCCATTGCCTTATTCTCCTCCACAGACAAGGGGTAAGTACGGCCCCTAGGAGGAGTAGTACCAGGCAACAATTCCAATGGACAATTATACGGGCTATGTGGAGGAGGAACCTTGGCTTGACTTTCACTGAAATCATCAATAAATGAAGTATACTCCTCAGGATGGAGTGGAGTCGAAGCTTGAGTGACTCTTATGGGACGCAATAGACAAGACTTTTTTTTGCATTGTGGGGACCAGGATTCAACTTCACAAGTGTGCCAATCTATCCTGGGGTTATGTATCTGTACCCAAGGAAACCCCAGGACCATGGCATGATGTAGAGAATTAATTACCTGAAACTTCAGGGTTTCCGTATGCAGGGCTCCCACTCTCATGGTTTGCAAGGCGGTCTCATGAGTGATGTGTGAAGGCTGTAATGGTCTGCCATCAATAGCCTCAACGGCCAGCGGGGAAACAAGAGGCAACAATGGAATATTCTTATTGGCTGCAAATTCTGCATCAATAAAGCAACCAGCTGGCCCAGTGTCCAGTAAAGCTGGAACTGAGGTGGATTTATTAGCCCAATAAATGCAGACCTTTAACACAGGCTTTTCAGAAATATTCTCTGGAGACAATGAAATGCCCCCTATCATCTGTCTCCAACCGACTTCAGAATTCAAGCATCTCTCGGGGCGAATAGGACATGCCAGCAACAAATGACCAGCCTTCCCACAGTACAGACACAGGCCCTCCCTTCTCGTATAGGCCCTCTCCTCTCTCGAAAGCCGAGTGACACCCACCAGCCTAGGTTCCTCACTCTCAGAGACCAGATCAGGAGGCATGGGAGGAGAGGGATGATAGGGTGGGTCAGGATCATGAGGAGACTGCTCCCTTTGAGGCCTCCGCAGGCACTCAGCGGCCGAGGGTCTCCCCATGACTATGGCATCCACCTGCATAGGTTCGTTACCGTCAAAACCCAGTCCCCGAGAAATGGTAGGAGAGAGAGGACAGGGTGGGCCAGCATAAAAAGCAGGACCTCTCTTTGAGGACCTCAGCAGGTACTCCTTAAACGAGGGTCGTTTTCTGATTCTGGAATCTACCAGGATACAAAATTCAATCAGTAAGTCCAAATCGTTAGGTTGATCACGAACCGCGATCTCATCCTTCATAGTATCATTGAGCCCTTGAAAAAAAAAACAGCCATCAGGGCCTCATTATTCCAGTCAACTTTGGCTACATGGGTACGGAACAAAAATGCATAGTCGGCCACTGGGCGGTTACCCTGACGCAGGGTCATAAGATGCCACACGCCTGGCCTGTCAAAAACTTGTCTAATTTATTTCACAAATTTAGAGAAATTGTGAACAATAAGTGATGTTTGTATGTCTCCCATAGTGGATTGGCCCATGCCAGTGCCCTGCCGGTGAGGAGAGATATAAGGAAACCAACTTTACTGCTCTAATTAGGAAAAGCATCTGGTACCAACTCGAAATATATGCCGAGCTGATTAAGAAAGCCACAACAACCATCTGGATTCCCACCATACCGCTGTGGGAGCTTAGCAGAACCTGTCAACCTCTTGACCATGCCTGCATCAGGAGAGGTTGTAACTGCTGGTGCCCAGTAGGGTTCGGGAGGGGCCACCAGTTGAGGACATATTTGTTCAAGGTTAGCAATGCGCTGCAAGACTGTTTGCATGGCCAAAGACAACTGATTGAGTCATTGACTCAGTGTCTCCATCCTTTCCAGGATGCATTGAAAAACTGCATTACTATCACTGTCTGAACTCATGGCCCTTGTGTACTGTCACGGTACCCAGAGAAGTTCAAGAGTCAGTACAGTATAGTTAAATGCAATTTATTGACAACCGAAAGGTAAGCAAAATCTATACAATATATACAGCAGGAACAAGCAGATAGTTACAGGCCAGCGAGTACTGCTATTAGGAATAGTAGGCTGCCAAGCCTGACCAATCTGCTGGAGACTAGGCCTAAGACACTGGTAGTTTCTGCTGGAGCCAAGAGCAGGAACACAGAATCTTGACCTAACATAGCGGGCGTACCAACTCAAGCCTGCATTCAGTAGGGAGCAATATCTGACTCACACCTGCAGTCAGAATGGGAAATAGATAGCTGAATCGCCTGAAGTCAGTATCAGAGCTGGTCTACCAGAGCCCCAGGTCCGCACTAGGTTGTGTGTCTGCTAGGTACAAGAAAAAAAATTAAGAGTAGTCAGACAGAGCCACAAGTCAGCCCCAGATGGGGCAGACAAGCCAGGTCATACACAATTCAGGTAGTCAGCCAGAGCCACAGGTCTGCACCAGGTTGGGTGTCCACTATAGGGATAAGCAAAATAATAGTCAGACAGAGTCACAGGTCAGCACCAGGTTGGATGGAAGACTAGCCAGGTCATACACAGAGCCCAAGGTAATAGAACTGCTATGAACAACAACGCAAGGGCAACTGAGTCAGGACTCAGTCTGCCTATTAAACCTCTCCAAAGGAAGTAGGTAGGAGGAGCAGCTCAGAGGGAGGAAGTAGGTAGGAGGAAGTCGGTAGGAGGAGACTACAGGAAGCAAACACATAAAACAGAAGCCTGCTGCATGCTTGAAGCCTCGCACCTGTAGATGATGCTGAAACCAAGGTAAGCTGTAACACCCTGCTGATGAATATACTTATGTAAATTAATAATGAAAAATGGAGCTGGAGCACAAAGTTAGATCAAGATACACTGTTATTACTATGGTCTGTAGTGCTGCTGTGCACCTGTATCTAAATTATTATTAATTGTATTCAGAAAAAAAAGAAAATATTTATAGATACATTTTAGGGCATAAAATGAGAATGTGTATTTCACAGTAATTGTGGTGTGGATTTTCACCATTGGTGAAAGCAATAAAATTCAACTTTTATTCAAATTAACAATAAAAGAAAATAAAAATGCAGAGGTGACACTAGTAACACTGAAATAGCCTGTTTCAAGGAAGTACTATTAGACAAAAGTAGCAAAATACACACAAAAGTGCCGTATTATATAGAAGGTAATGGAAAAATTATATATACAGAGTGTAAGCAAAAAGCAGCAAACACACTTCATCTAAAGTAGATGGATAGTGAATCAAAAATACTGTGTGTGACAGAACCCTCCATCACTGGGGCTCCTGGAGGGGCTGAAGGCCAGCCTCCTGCCCACGACTATGGACCTGGGCCTGGAAAGGGATATAGCTTCCCCCTAAGATTAATCACTGCCCCGTTTGCCCCTTGTCATGGAAGCATCCATGCCCTGGGCTCCTGAAGGGGCCTGGGGCCCCCCCTACAGACTGACACAGGAACAGGGTAGTGTATTTGTTGAGAGAATTATGCCGTGGTCTAATGTCTGTCATTTAATTATGTAGTGATGGAATTATGTGTGATGTAATCATGTTTGCCATTTACAGTCCTTTGTCCCCCCCTGTGGAGGCCCCCGTTGTATTTCCCATTGTGTATTGTTCCCTTTGTGCCTCTTTGTATTATGTGCCCCTCCACCACCACCACATTGTCTTCTCATATGTGGTTTACAGTCACCTGTATCCTATTGTATTCTACTGTGTGTGGATCACTCTTTATGTGTGTAAATAAACCCTGTGTGTTCTACAATAAATCAGTTCTTGTTTTACCCCTACACTAGTGTTGCCTGGTACATGGGTCTGCTTGCTGTATCCAGAGGCCTTGTTCTACTCCTACACTGGTGTTGCCTGATGCTTGGGGTAGATGGCTGTATCCAGAGTACTTTTCACCCTACAATGAGTTTTGCCTAAGTGAGTGGGTAAATGGAGCTATGATTCTGGTTCCTGGCTGGTGGAGTTCCTGAGTGTTGTCCTGGGTTAAGGAAGCACAGTTTTGGCCGAGCTACTCAGTCTGAGTACGGGTATCCATCACACCTTGTAACAGTTTTGCCAAGTACAACAGTTATTGCTACAAAGTATCCACTGTTTGACAGAAACAAACACTCTGTAGCTAAAAGTCAGGGAGCTCCAATACTAGAATGCAATGACAAGTTGATGCATCTGTATTAACTGTCTTAGTCCCTTAAATTGCTGCTGATGACCAAAGGTTTTAAAAAAATGTGTATATTTCTATATATGACATACTTGAAGTATTTTCAGAAGGGTACATTTCTTCCTGAATTCAGTAATGGAATTGCCATTAAAGGGATACTAATGTTTCACAATAAAAGCAGCTGCAATCTTCATAGTATTTGGGCCATGGAGAATGTTATTTCAATACTGTCGGCGTTGTAGTTCAAGAGTAATTAAATGATTAAGTATCCACCTCCCGCCCCTTTTGCTGTTGTAACACTGCTCACATCAGAGCAGCAAGACTGTCCACATGGATTTTAGAGAGGAACAATCTTCAATTAGCATAAGGGAAAACCAAATAAGTCAAATAAACATTCTTCTGATGTGCATTTCGGCTTAACAAAGCTTGTTCACAGTAAATAAATGACACGATTATTAAAAATGGTAACCTTATAGACCCAATTGCACTTCCCACTGAGTGGGTATATTGCTGTCTAGGTAACATTAGTGACTGAATAGCTTGGCCAACACTGGCCTGCTCTAAAAGGGGCAAGTTAAACACAGGTGTTCAATTGGAACTGATTTGTTGATTAACACAATGGAGGAGATGCACTAAGGTCATAGAAGTGATAAAGCGGAGATGACTTCTCCATTGAGATCACTTCTCCAAATCCTATGTTATTCTATTGCGCCTATGCACTAAGCTTTTTCCAGCTTTGGAGATCTTAGTGCATAGGGTCTACAGAATAACATAGGAACTGGAGAAGTCATCTCCTCTTTATCACTTCTTTATCAAGCCTTAGGGCACAACCCCAATTAATTGGTCCCGATATTTAGATGCAACAATAGAATATAAAGTATATATTTAGTCACTCTATAACAGCCTGCCAATAACAACTGAATGTAGTTATAAACCTAGTTATTTGTGAACATTATTCTATTTGCTATAGTAAATTAAAAAAGGATAAGAGGTATACAAAGCTCATTTGAATGCTTCTGATACAAGACTAGTATAGACCCTTTGGATTAATCTATGATAATTTTGCTCCTCTGATTTTGTACATCTATTCAGAAGTGCAGTTGGGTTGCAATTCACCCATAGATTATTAATTGATATACTTATGGTGATTACTCTTGAACAAGTAAAAATAATTAGTGGCTGTAGGTTTTTACATGCTAGTAAACCTGCATCTGTTACCATGAAGCCAAGATCAGTAAAAATTGACTGTTTACTGTCCGTATATGATCATTTCAAATTCATATTATTGCTGCTCAACACATTCATAAACGGATACAGTAATTCAAGTGATCTCTTCCATAACATGCAGAGACCATTTCTATACCATTACCATCCCTAGATGTGGTTGGTAAAACCGGAAAATTACTCACAAAAGACCATTGTTTCTTTTCACCATCCAAGGTACAAGTTAGCATAGGTAGGAGCAAACCTCTGGTTTGGAGATTAAATTTGTTGTTGAATATTTATATAGATATCCAACTTAAAAAAATTGGTGTGTGCAGCCAAAACAGCACAATATTGAATAAAATCAAATAAATTACCCATCAATCAGGTATACCTTAAATCTATGTGGATAAAATAAATTGAAAAATAAAGGAGCAAGCTACTATCCCCAGAGCCTAAGTGTGATGTTAGGCTCCAACAATAGATAGAAAGAAAACAATGAACAATGTATTTAATATAGCTTTGTGTAATGTATAAAATAAACACAGAAACACCAATGGGATGAATGATTGTTCAAAGTCAAAAATATAATGTATAAATATACCATCTGTAAGGGATGGTATCCAAAATGAATAAATGTAAAATAGAAAAAAGTGTAACAGTGTTACTGATCAAATGAAATGTATTAGGTTGTCCTCTCCCATCATATCTACTGAAATTGGAGGTACTACTTTACTGAAGAGAAGGAAGATCACAGGGATCAATATTCTTGTCCTGTACTAATACAGTCTTCTGACTGCACACATCTGCAGTTCATGAAAGCAGGCAGAGATAGGCCTTGAATAGCTTGAAATGCTAAGCATTTGTAGATGATGGTGTTAACGTGGGACTGTCTATCCTGCTTACTTCAGATATAAGTTATAACATGTTCGGGCAGAGTCCTTGAAATGTTGTTATATATTTATAGATGATCAGAAGACTGGTATTCAACTTCTTCAGAGTTATCTTGCTTGGCATGGGTATAAATGATCCTGCTTTAGATCGTGAGCCAATTAGCATCTCTGCTAATCATGAAAATAGGGAAATGCTTAGGGAATGGAGAAAGTTTATGCTTCGACAATGAAATAGGTGAAAAAATGGCACTTCCTGCCTAGCAGGAAATGTCCCTTGAAAAGTAACATTTTTCTGCTTTTTTCACCTAACTCAGTACACTGGAAACAATGAATCAATGGGAAGACTGAATATGTACACAACACACAGCAAATTTTACTTTATTTCCCAAAGACATAGTATAAAAGGGTCTGAGTGTCCCTGTGTTGGTGGAGTCTGGGGAAAGAATCAGTGGAACAGGGAGTTTTTGTTTGTTTTTGTTGACTGGGATGGAGGGGGCAGTTAACAAAAAAATAAATGAATTAACCCTTTGAATGCCAGAGGGGTACGGAATGCATTGCAAAGCAATGCATTCCGTACCCCTCTGGCACTCAAAGGGTTAAAAAAAGAAAAATTGGTAAGTGATGTTATAGAGACAACAAAAACAGAAAAAAGGAAGAAAGCTCACAGCACTAAACTCATCATAAAATATCCTTATAATAAATATAAATTAAATATAGATGAAAGATATAGATAGCAGCAAGGAATGAGAGGGTGCTCCAGTCCCCCTGACATTAGGCCTAAACCCAAAAGTGAAAACACATACAAACAAACAGACCTTCACTCCTATATATACTGTAAGTAATGTGTGCCCTGTAATGGGCATATATAATAATTCATAATAAATCTTCGCAAAATAAGTGAGAATTTAGTTTCACAAATTGGCCAATCCATGTGTAAGCTTACCACCAAGCCAAGGTATCTCACTTTATGGTAAGTCCTACTCTAATCCATCTACAAATACTACATAAAGGTATCTAAATCAAAATTCTCTAATGAAAGATGTTATTTTGAAACATGTTAGAGGGGACCCTTTAAATAATATGATGTTTTTATTGTTATTTGTGGGTCCCAATGTGGTGCAAATAAAAACAACAGACATACAATAAAATAAAGTGTGGAACTAAATTCTCACTTATTTCACTAAGATTTATTATGAATTATTATATATGCCCAATACAGGGCACACATTACTTACAGTATATAGAGGAGCGCAGGTCTGTTTGTTTGTATGTGATAGAGACAAGGACCCCCTGATGAACGGTGGACTGGGTCAAATTGATACTTGAAGGGGAATCACAGGGTCAGTGGGATGTTGTGGGATCCCTTGACCTCTGGCTCCTCTTCATCATCACTTCCCCTTCCACCTCAGCAGAAGGATCAACAGCCAAGCTAGTCCCACCACCAGCTGCTTTGTCACAATTATCATCACCATCACTCATTTCCTCACCCCAACACTCTTTAGCTGCTGCAAGGTAGTAGTGGGCCTGTTTGTGGACGGCAAGTGTGACTTAGGGTCCCCTGCTGCCATAACTGTCATCATATAATCCTCCTCCTGAGTATTAGAAGGCAAAGTAGCAGCAGTAGCAGCAAGCACAGGCAGATGACCTGTGCTGCTCACAGCACTACACAGTTCTGCATTGCTCACAAATTTCCCCTAGATCCCAAAGGATGATGTCAGGAAACTGGGCATCATTGGGTCTGGGGAATCAGGGTTCTCAGACCCTTCCATGCTGGTGGTGGTCACTTCCTCCTTCTCCGACTCACTGGAAGCATCATGGTGCTTCCAGCTCCTCCCTTTCTTTTTTAGGTTGGTGCTCATACTGTTAGCCAACGGTCTGAGCCTCTGCTTCCTTAATGTCACTATTTAAATAGCTTCAAAATCCCTAGCATGCTTTCTAGTTGTTTAGTTTTCTGTTTCACTTCCTGGAAATGTCAAGTTTTTTTGTGCAAATATCAAAGTACACATTAAGTAAATGGGGAGGAAGTTTGTAGCCACTGAAAAAAAAAAAAAATAGCAGAAATATTTTTGTAGGCAAAAAAAATGTAGATTTCAACATAGCAAAGTCTTCATAAGCTGTAGCATATATACATATACATATCCAAACGCGAAGACTTACAGCACCACCTCTATAAATGTATAAGGGTAATAGACACTAAATAAGTGACGGTGCCTGGTAGTAAAAATGATAAGAACAACAAAGAAGGAAGAGAAAAAAAGAAACTACCTATAATGGCACTCTTATTTACCCAAATCACATAATTATACATAGGATCACATGAACATCCTCACTGGGAATAGAAGTCCCTAAATATAAAGGACATATAAACTATTTAAAAAAAACAATAATCTTTATTATCAAACTGTATAAAAAACTCAATAAAGAAAAATAATAATAAAAAATAATCACCCCAAGAGAGAAAGTGGATCACCACATATCAAAAGAAATGTGTTTAGTGCCCTACTGCTTACAATAATTGCAAGCAAAAGGCAACAAAAAAAGGGAACACTGAACTCTAATTATTAATAAATCATAAGCTACCCCAGTAGGTGAGAAAAAAAAAAAAAAAGAGGGAAAAGGAAAAGAAGGGTAAGGAAACCCTATCATTTAACAGCAATCAAGGCTGTCGAAAATTCTAAAGGAAAAGGGTAGGGTAAAGTAAATAAATAAAATATCTATCAACAGAACTAAGAAACAACGTTAGTCAAATATTAAAGAGCATATGTACAGAAACCTGTCTAATAATCCAGGACAGATAAAATCAGTTTCCAAACAGCTAGACCTGGTCAGTGTAGGCGAATTAAGGAATTGCAAAGAAATGTACGGCAACCCAGTCTGTCTACCTACACCCCTATAATAGTCAGCTAGGAAAAAATGACATAACTTGTCATTATGTATCCTTCAATGGACAGACAGACAAAGTAGACGTTTGCAATGCTCAATAAATCAAACATCGGTAGTGAGGGAAATAACTATATAAGTCAATAACCCTATCACTCACCCATATATGTTTGTAACTCAAAACTAACACCTCTAGTCTGCTGAGCAGTCAGAAGCGGCTCACTCAAGCTGAGAGTCCGCTCCGTCACCTACTAAGGGTAACTGTAATATAACAAATCATACAAACAGTGCCCTATTATTCACATTCCCACATCCAAAATATTCTCTCTTAGGAAATGATAAAATAATAAAAGAAAACGACTAACGCGTTTCACCCGTTAATAGGGCTTCATCAGAGGCAACAAACCAAGTGTTGTCAAACAGTGAGTTTAAATAGTATATCCGGCAGACATGATTGGACGAACAAGCACCGAATCCTCAAATTAAGGCAAGCTCCAATGATCGGCTAGTAAGTATGTCAATCATAGAAACAAAACGGAGAATGTATTCGCTATATTTTCGCTTCGCTCCACTACATCTTAAGGAAAGTAAAGTCTGCATTGGCATTGTCCTATAATATATGTATTGCTTATGTCAATCCATAGACATGGGGGAGAGAAAAATGCATCCCTCAACAATACATAAAAAGTCACCCGTTGAAATAAGTGCAGAACATAATCTTTTCTAATCCAATATAGTAATCCACCAATATTCGCATATAATTAACCCTTAAAGTCATTCTTGACCAAGGGATACTATGGAATGGAAACTAATAAATAAAAAAACCTTCTGTAGTTGTATCTAATGGATCGCTATTAGGTATTGTTGATGTTTATTCACAAAGCAGTACGAGCTACGAAAAATAAGTATAAATTTGTATCACTTGACCATATAACAGACAGCGCTATATGGGTAGGTATCCCCATAAATAACAAAACCCCAAGAAAAAGGAGAGTGATATACCGATGCAAATTATCGATGACAAAAAAGAAATCCATAAAGAAAGAAAATGTTATATATTTATAGACTCCAAAATTGAGAGTCTCATTCATACCTGCAGGGTGTGATGTGGCAAGATTAAAAATCCACATACATTCTTTTTTCTGCAATGCTTGGACCAAGTCACCCCCCCTAATACCAAGGGAGACCTGTTCCAACCCCCAGCAATTAAATTTTAACAAATTTCCTTGGTGTAATGTTTGGAAATGTCTAGCAACTGGGGAAAGTTGTTTGCCCTGAGCCATATCATGTTCGGCATTCCTAATATCTCTTACATGTTCTCTCATACGCTCATGAAGTGTTCTTTTAGTCATGCCTACATATCTCATGGACGATCGCATTCAATGCAATATATCACTCCCTTAGTCCTACAATTAATGTATGTTTTAATGGGGCGCATGTTGGCTCTCTGAACTGGAGAGGCCCCAACATTCCCTAAACAGCCATCATATGTATACAAGTTCACTAATAATAATATTACCCCTTCCTGTTCGTCACTTTTCAGAACTGTCTCAAGTTTATGGCAGGAGGATACACATACAGTTGGAGATTTGCACTGCCACAACACTGCACTGTTTAACAGTGCCAGGATACACACACACTTTGTGCCATTATCCGCTCTCAGTGTACTCACTTTCTCTCACTCTCTGCTCAGTGCCTTTGTGAGGGATACATTTATAGCTGGCGTTTCCCTTCAGTAGAACAGTGCAGTGTTTAGCAGCTCCAGGAGAGCTGTTAACAGGACACAGCATCCAAATTAATGAAACTACATGGATTTAGTGTTACCATAAAAACTAACTTGTCATCAAAAAAGAGAAGTGAGGTGGTCACAATTGCAGCAAGCTTAACTGTCTGAATAGCAGAGGGGTATGAAATGCACTACATACCCCTCCTGAACGCAAATGGTTAAGTTGAGCGGTGCTGCAGCAAACCAATGGTACTATTGGCAGAGGCACCACAATATAGTCCAGCTCTAAGAAAAAAACAATGGTTTGTGAAGGCATATGTTACCCAAGGGGTTAATCCCCAGTCGAAAGTCAGTAATAAAATTATGCGAAGGGGAGTTTGAGATGAACAGGATTGTGACATGATCAGGAGAAGGGGAGGGAGGTGGTGTGTACTGTAATTGAACAGTTGAATTAAGACACAATGAGATGAAGGGGAGTGTGAATAAACCAGGAGAACGAATAAGGCAAAGGTGATATGTAACATGACGAAGGGTGAAGTCCTTGCAGGGATTTTCCTTGCAGTGAAGAATAATGTCCCATGCTGTACTAATGGGACAAGCAGTATAGAGGAGTTTTGCATAACACTTTCTTACTGCCAACCGTGTGTGTGCATGTGTGTATAAGAAGTTGCTCCATCATTTGTGTTTCAGTGTCACCTATCGTGCATTGCTGTGTCGCCACTCCAGGCACCTATTTCTCCCTCCCTCAGCACTCTCAGCCACATGTAGTATTTACTTTGCTCCTCTGCCTTTGGCCCCCTTCCTCCAGCTTCTTTGCTCTGCCCACCTCTCTTTTGCTCTGCTTCAATGCTCTCCCTAATTTGCTGCTCTCAGAGTAGGTTGGAGTAGATTGGTTACATTAAAGCTCCCTACCCGAACATAGTTCAGAAGTATGTTTGCAAAAGGCAGAATAGCTCCTACATTAAATGCAGAAATCTTAATTGACTAGCTTGGGCAATCCTGCATCTAAGCAACCCGGCTCCCTCTCCTTTAGCCACAATATTATGAACCTTACACTGTGTTGTAAACCTTACCACCTCGTCCCCTCCGGCCCCGCCACTTCCCCTCTAGCTCCATCCTCTCCCCAGCTGGGTTTTTCCAAACCACTCTGCCATCTCCAGAGTAATTTGTTCTTTTTTCAGGCCTACAGGTCCTCAAAATCCCTTTCATTGACCTTCAGGTTACATACCTCCCCCCTGTATTGTGTGTGTGTCTAATTAAAAAATAAAACCATTTCCCCTCTATTTAATTACTATGTGTTTATCCATATAGTCTGTCAGTAACCTGCACTAGATAACCCTGATTTCTTTTCAGAATTCGCTTTGCCAGATCAGCCAAACAACTCATCTATCACTCAATTACTTCATTCTCCTACTACCTTATTAGGTAGGAACAGTCACCTCTGCCCCCCACCCAGGATTGCCAATCCCCTCCACTATATGCCTTCCCTCCACTCTCAAGGACAAATTAAGCCTTATTCCTTTCTGCTTGATTCACCATTATTCAGCTTCTGCAGAGACAAAGCACTCACCTATCCTTTCACTTCTCATATCATAGGCAGTAGTTTCCCAGCTTACCTTACCTCTTTGTAGAAGCTGAAGGTTTAGCTCAATTTACACCCATTGCCAAGATATTTCCCTTCCTCTTTCATAGAGTTGAAGCGTGACTTAACTCTTCATAAATGTCAAACACTTAGGTCTCCTCACCTCATCACAGTGATAACAGGTAGTAATACCCCTATTTACCTCTCAAAAAAGGCAGAAAGAGTTTTAGTTCTTATCTACCCCCTCCTCTAGGCCTAGTCCATTCCCCTTTACCCCACTCCCCTACTTCTCCAAAGAATCTAAAGGTCCTGTTCTATTCAACCTCTCAGCAGTAGTCAGAGGACATCTTTTATAAGGTCTCAATCAGAGGCCTAAAAGAATAATAAATAAATAATAAATCCTCTAACCAGGAGGCAGCTCATCCCCTTTTTCCTCCTGACCTCATTCTCCGAGGTTGAAAGATCCTTACCTCCTCATAGATGCCAAAGGTATAGCCCCCAGTTTTTAATCAAATCTGTCATTCTACTTCAACCTCCTTACCTCTTCAGAGAGGGTGAAGGATAAATCATCTGCACCATTCCCATATAAAAAAATCCTCTATTCAGGAGGCTGCACATCCCTTTTCCCTCCTTACCTCGTTCGCTGAGGTCAAAGGATCCTTACCTACCTTACCTCCTAATAGAGGCCAAAGGTTTAGTCCCCCCTTTCAATCAAATCAGCATGTCCATTTCAAAAAGGAGAGGGATAAGGGGGGAGGAGATAACAGAAGGGCAGTGGGTATGGAGAATTTACATAACACAAAGGAGCTGCAAACCCCAGGGAATGAGATCCTGAGAGTTGAAGCGTGCAAGGCTAAGGCCGTCCTAAACAGACCAGGCCACGGGGAAAACCCTACAGACCCTCTAATACCACAGTCTGCCTGTCAGCACCCATACTACAGAGGTCATCATGGCAAGGGAGAGAATTGTGTAGTATCAAAGTCAATCGTTCCAACAGCCCAATGTAGGTGATTTTGGATAGGATCTGGGAGAATGAAGGGACATTAGGGGATCTCCAGTGTTGGGCCACCAGGCACGTAACCGCTGTGAAGATATGTCTGATCAGAGCCTGTAGGGCTAGTGGTGCTCTGCCTCTCTTCTTCTCCACCTACACTCTGCCCCTCTTCTACTCCACGTCCCCTCTATTTGAACTTTACCTGATTGTGGCTGCCACAGCCCTCTGGGCCATCTTGGTCAGCCCAGCCAGTCACATACCGCGCACATAACTTGGGCACTTCTATCCCCTTATCCAAAGGCAGATCAAATCCCCTTCCCTGATTATCATGATGTTCCTTCTTAAACTTACCTGGCTTTCCCTATTCTATATATTTTTAATTCACAGCTCATCCCTTCCAGGTTCCCTCAACCTAGCTGGTGACTCCCTCTTGTTTAAATTTTCAGGCATTTTTCAAGCTGCTTCCACAAGCCACCCCTCTTCCTTTGCACCTGCCCAGGTTTCAAGACCTGGTTCTACTGTGAACTCCCTTATTATCTCCTCCATCAACATCATTAGTAAAGCAAAGCATATGCCAAAGAGTAGGCCTCTATCCAGAACTTTTCGCTATACTTCTCCTGCCCAACTATTCCCTACCCCTGTCATTCTGAATAATGCCGCCTATTGTCACTCAGCACTTAAACTGTCCACCTGTTCCATTAAATGTCATCTGGCACATATTCATCACTTCTTAGCCCTTTATCATGTGGGGCATTCATCCATTTTCTCCTCATACCACATTAAATTAATTCTTAAAGGTGTAACCAAAACTCACCACCTCTCCCCACATACCCTCCTCCCAATAGAAAGCCCCCTTTTCAGATTTGTTCCAAACCCATCCATTCACCCATCCCATTAATTCCATCCTTTTGTCTGCCATTTACCTAGTTTTTTGTGCATGTCTCAGACCTAGCAAGTTCTCAGTTTCCTCCAATAGTCCCAATTACCCTAAAAATAAGAGGTTATCAGGAATCACGATCATTTTTCCATTTTTATCTACCACTCCAAAACTGATCAATCTGGCTCACTCTATCGTCCCTTTCTACCCTACTCAAGACTTATGTGCCCAATTTCAGTTCTCCAGTACCATTCCATCATGCTATCAGATAAACCACCCCACAGCCCTTTACTGCCAATGGCAGGAAGCCCATTAAAAAAACATCCACCTTTAAAGAACTAGTAAGAACTCTCCTCTCCTGCCTAGGATTAAACCCCGCTTCCTACTCAGGACACACTTTTCATAAGGGAGTCACCTTGACAGCATCTAGGAACAAAGCCCCCCATATAATTAAAAAACTGGGCAGACGCACTTGGCTTGCTACACCCATTCCCGACCCCAGCCATGAAATCTGTGTAGCTCTCTCCGTTTCATTGTATTTCACAAACACATTATTACATACCATTTTTGGCCTCTAATCAGGCTCCCCGCTTTGTCACTGCTCCTAGGGCCAGTAGGATCCTAGGCTATGCCACAACACAACTTTTATGCCAGGAGATCCTGTCCTGTCTCTCCAGATGACCTGACCATAAATATATAGTCAGTCTAAAACCATTTCTATAAATTTACAGTTAAACATTATTATTAACTATAAACCAAAACAATAAACCAAGAAACATACAGCAGATTGCTACAAGATTTTACAAAAAAACCTGAAATTATGTAATTTTGGGTGAAATTAACTTGCCAACACTTTTCTATACAAACTTGATTTATTAACTCTAAAGAAAAGGAGATCTTGTGACACTGTATAAGTATATACAAGGTCAATACAAGGATCTCCCCTTCATGCTTCAATAAATATGTCCAAAAAATATATCACATGATCACCTGACACTAGCATTCTCAATAGCGTTTTCATTTGAAAAACGGTATTTCATATGAGGGTACATAACATTCTACTGCAAGGCAGTCTCTTTTATCCTTCCCCTTTCCTATTCACTCAAGAGAGGATTGTGTTAGTATGTACTAGGATCTCTCAAGTGAGCTTTTAATTCCAAAGCAGTAAGGTATGTTAAATTGTAGAATTCTTTGCCCAAGGATGTGGTAATGGCAGATACAAAGGATACAGTTAAGAGCAGATTAGATTAATTTCTTTCAAGAGTGAACATACAGTTAGTAAAACGTGAATTTCCTGTAAATAGATCATTTTGGTAGCAGGAAGGCTTATAATAATTATTGTTCTGGGTTATGAGGCAAAGATTGAACTTGCCCTGACTTTGAAAGGAACAGTTCTCTTCCTGATCACATACACCTGGCACTTTGGATGCTGCCTGACCTGCTCTATGAGCCTCAGAAATGATAAAGAGGGACTCAAACTTCTGAAAAGCCTGCATACGATGCACATAATATTTAAGTCATCACAACACATCCAATAGGTGAAGGAAGGATGATTTCCTGATTGATGTCAAAATCTGAAACAACATTAGACAAGAACCTTGAGGAATTCAAAGTATTGATTTGTCCTGGTAGAATACCAGGAAAGGAGGCTTACAGGACAAGACTTGTAACTCAGCAACCCTCTGTACAGAGACAATGGTTACAAGGAAAGCCTTTTAAAACAAAGAAACCAATGTAACTGGTTTAAAGGAAGGTCTCTGGAGAATGCCCAGGACCAAGTTATGGACGGTATGCAAAGGCAAAATGAAGGAAACGTTGATGGTATGGATGAATAGGGGGACATGCAAGTAGGTGTTCCAAAGCTCTACGGAAGCCATAAATTTGCCTGGACACATCGGTGAGATAACAGATCAGAAATATTCCACCTTGTAGCATATAGCAACCAGGAACTGGGTGAAGCATTTAAAGTCAGGAATGAGACAACCGGAATCATCCTTCTTGGGGACCACAAAAAGGTTGGAATTAAAACTCGAAAAGAGCTCCTGGGCTGGGACTGGAACCAGGACCTGCTGAGTCCTGAGGAAAACTTGCTAAAAAGAATCAATGAAGAGGAAGGGACTTGAAAACTATGTGGTACCCTTCCAAAACAACCCACAAAAACCACTGGTCCATCACGGAATACTCCCAGTCATCTTGAAAAAGATGGATGTGACCACCTACAGGCAAGGACGGATCAGGACTCCACCAGTCATACATTGGATGGCTTGTCAGATTTAGGCTTTGAAGCAAGCTTCTTGCTCTGCCACGTCTGTTTGGCCTTTGGGACAGGACACACCCAAGACACCTAAGGGAGTTGAACCCTCTACTCCCAGAACTAACAGAAGAAAGAAATCCACACACCTTCCTTGCAAAAAAGGCATGCTTAGAAGAAATATGGGGCAGATTAGTACTCTTGCCTCCAGTGGAATAACTAAAGACCTTGATTAGGTCGCATTCAAAAAGACGATTACATCCAAATGGAAGAGACCAGTGATTTGTTTGGAAGATTGGTCTGCAGACCAAATTTTCAACCACAAGGTGCAAGGTGTGGCATTAGATAAGTCTAAGGCTTTACTAGCAAACCTGGCAGAGTCAAAGGCTGCTTCATAAAGATGTATTTGTTTCAAAATACTTTCAAGCATTATTAAAATGTCGTCCTCAGAACTGCTCACCCCAAAAAGCTATTGCCCAACGGACCCAGGCAGATGCAAAATGAATTGCAGAGATGCCCCTGTGGCCACAAAGTTTGTCTTTAATAGACAATCAAGGTGTCTGTCAGCCTGATCTTTGAGGCCTGTAACCTCTGGAAGGACTGTATTCATGGCTAGGTGGAAGACTGGGGGCGGGGGGGTTCAGTCTCAAGGGGGAAGAAGGCTACTGAGCTAAAGCCTCAGCAGTAAGGTGGTTTGGTTTTGAGATGCACTAATTAAGGAAAAGTCTTTTATTTGGTGTTTTCCATTCCTCTAATAGAAGCTAGTGTAAAGTACAGTTAGAACGGTAGACTGGAAAGTCTTTCTTGTGTCTTTGGAAGATATTCAGAGAGGGAGAACCCCCATAAGAAGCCCCAGAGAACTGGAGCATCTCCAACAATGTACTGTTGACCCCCTGTACTGAGGGGGAGGGTCAGCCTCATAGGGATCCCCAAATGACAAGTAAGTGTCCATATCCTCTTCCTCTGAGTCAATCTCCTCAGCAGATTTTTCTCCAGAGAATGGCCCATAAAAACAGGATTCACTTATCTGATGGGGAGCATGGGTTACTATGAATGGAGGACCCCCTGAATGGATTAGGGAACAGAGCCAGGAAGTCATCAGGGTTTTAACACAAGCTGACTCTTGATCAGTGATGGAATGCCCTGGTGGAGGGGGCACAGTCCATGAGGGACATAGGGACCCATAATATTCCCCTGGAAGCCCAGCATGGCATATAGAACAACGAGTTACGGGGGTTAGGAAAGCATCTAAATCCTTGGGGTTGCTTTTCCCCATGTGTGTCACACCTGCTGGTTTACTATTTATCACCCTGCTCCTTCATCTCTTTCTGGATTTCATCCGCTCATTTCAAGTTGGTGAGGTCTAGTTTATATGCTTCTCAGACAGTATTATCGCTTATTTGAGTTTGTTTGTTTTTACTATTTTACTGCTTTACATCTGCTCGTATCTTGGGCCTTCGGGCCTGGGAGGTATATTGTACTCACTATTATACCCGTGTTCTCTGTTCACTCTCTGACCCAGGTACTCCCTATTGCATTTACCTGCTCACACCCTGTCAATACCTTCGACTTGGACACCCGTGTCTGTCTTGATGGCCTCTGAGTTGCGGGGCCTCATACTATAGTAGGTTTTCTGGCCTTGGTGTCAGTGGTTGCAGGGGTGAGTCATTATTATTCTTCTAGGTCGATCAGTTATCCTCTCTTGGTTAACCCTATACAACTTTGGGTACCAGTGTCACGCGAGTCAGGTGGTCTCTTATCGATCACTAGGTGGTGGTAGTTCCCACTCTGTTGTATCTGTGGGATTACAAGAGTTTGTTGTATCTGTGGGTAGTACAAGAGTTTCAGTCCTAGAAGTATTCTATTCGAACAGCGGCCTATATCCATCACACTAATCATTCTAGTTGTACTCTCTTCAATGACCAGTAGTAGATTATTTCCCTTGCTCTTTGTTGCATACTCTTTGACTACCAGTCGTAGAGTGTCCTTTCCAACATTTACTGGGTTATACAGACTTCTGGTTTTAGCTTCTCCAGGGATGTCCTCATTGGTATCTGCTCCCTGTGTTCTCCCTTATACCTTGGGGAAGGAGATCAGACTAGAGCTATTGTCACCTGTACAGAGATCATCTCTCCTGGGAGTCTGAGTGCATGGTATAACAGAGTTCCATCCTGGTCAGGGTCCCTGCTGAACTGGGATCGGACATCTGGCTTTGTGGCCAGCACCTTTAAGTTCTAGCTGGAGCCGCAGCAAGGAAGTAGGTTAGCCATCACAGTTCCCAAGCAAAGATCCTGAGCACCGCACGCTAGTCTCTGTCTCAGGCTCCTCAGGTCATCTTTACATTCTCTCTAGCCTCTATCTCAAATTTCTTAGAGTATCCGTGACAATATATCCTTTGGATAAAGTAGCTTAAATCAAAACAAAACTAGTTTACAGTATAAGGAGTGTGATAAAAAAAGCTCACAAATAATTATCTGGCATGCAAAAGGTTAAACTGGAGAGTGAAAGCAGGAGAGTCAGCCTCTCCATAGTATAAGTAATGGAAGGGGGGGGGGGAAACAAAAACAAAAAAACTCAATAAGAGAAAAAGCCCGAGAACCACAGGATTCTGGGCAATGTAGTTTCCCAGTTCAAAAACATCCGGCGCTGTAACCAATGACAATCCACAGTGTAGTTAACCACAGATACGAATTTACATCTATTGTGATCCAAAATTGTATATTTATTATCACAATAATACATAAAACACATTTTAATGAAAATACTCTATGGACTATTTAAAATCACAATATTACAGTATAAATGTCAGAAATATGGGTGACCTCAAATGGACACTATATTGTGTTCATGATGTCCCCTTTCTGTTGTATTATAATCTAAAACACTATAGCCAATATTACACCTATATTGAGAAACACATTTACTACGTTTCCACCACAGACACTAGTCAAGAAACCCCCCCCGCTCACCCGTAGGTATCAACACACCTGTAAAGTGACCAAAGTGAACTAGACTCTTCCCTACAAGGGCTAAATCACACCAATCTCCTAATCCTCCAAGTGTTGGTTGTCCTACCCTCCAAAGAAATCGAGGACAACGCATGCACCAGAAGCCAGTAGTTGACGTGACAAAATGCCATTAGACAGACTCCAGTCACACCTTTAAACTCTCGTACTCGCGGTTCTGTTCCTCAGGGCGCACGGGACATGAAAATCTACAACCTGTCACGGTTTTTGTAAAGAACAATCAGACAGTCAGGTAAGGTTAAAAAGCTTTATTGAGAAATAATAAGCAAATACCCCACTCAGGTCCAGATGAGGTCCGTACCAAATACCTTTCACATCTGACACGGGTCAGGGTTAGAAAAACACAGTGTAATAATATGATGTACTGAAAATAGCTAGGACTAGCAGGCAGGATACAACAGCAAGCTTCAGGAACCAGGAACTCCTCAACAGCCCCACTCCGCAATAGGTGCATAAGCGAAGGGCAGCTGCAGGGCAAACCCCTAATGGGCTAGGGAAGTGGAGGCAACAAAGACTCTGGCAGAGAATGGACCATAGATAGGGTGAACGGAGGCAACACGGACAGGACTCAACAAGAGGACCCTAGAACGCTAGGGTTAATGAGGCAACACCGACAAGACTAGGCAGCAACTGGGCCCTAGCACGCTAGGGGATACTGAGGCAACACGGAGGCAACTCTGGCAATGGCTTGACCCTAGAACGCTAGGGTTAACGGAGGCAACAGAGATGGAGATCTGGCAGCGACTAGGCCCTAGCACGCTAGGATTAACGGAGGCGACGGAAACCGGACAATGGCTGTAAAGGACCCTAGACCACTAGGGTAAGTATAGGCAACTCGGGCAGAAGTCTGGCTAGACTGGACCCTACTGCACAGGGTCACCGGAGGCAACACAGACACTGGTGAGTGATAGGCCCAAGCAAGCTCCAGATGGCTAAAGGAGCAATGAGGCTGACCAGCGCTATGGTAAGCGAGCACGTAACATAGTCGGTCAGTAATCTGTATTTCCCTAATGGACCAAGGAGAATTACGGCTGGTCCTTGTAGTGTGTAACGGTTTGTTCGACACACAGACACAGTGGTTTAGGGTAAAAAACAGTTTTATTGAAATCACAGTAATAAAATAACCCTCACAGGTCCTGTAGTATATAGGCAGAATAGTACAGACACACGACAGGTTACATATACATATGCCTACACAGGTCCAGTATAACCATAAAGTCCATAACAGTCTATACTGACACAGGTCAGGCAGAATATGTTGGATTCCCAGGACAAAGGTACTGCATGGGTTAAAGGTCTTCAAGGAGTGTAAACAGTCCCATGTGCAGAGAGGTCTGTGATAGAGCTCTTTCCATATAGAGAGCTTCAGGATACGTAATGCCCAGGAACAGGTTAGCAGAACAAATGTGAACTGCCAGAGTACTATCAGAAATGGAGTAACGTAGAACACTGCTGTAGCAGTAACAGAAACTGGCAGTTGCACTCTGCAGGAGCAGTAACGGAGACTAGACCAAAGACACACTGCCGGAGCAGTAACGGAGGCAGCCACTTGCACTCTGCAGGAGCAATAACGGAGACTAAGCCAATGGCACACTGCCGTAGCAGTAATGGAGGCAGACACTTGCACTCCGCAGGAGCAGTAATGGACACTAGACCGATGGCACACTGCCGTAGCAGTAATGGAGGCAGACACTAGCACTCTGCAGGAGCAGTAACGGAAACGGACTCTCGCACTCTGCTGTACCAGAAACAGGGACTGAATTGCCTATAGAATCAGAATGTCGCCAAGGCGACAATATGCCGTCAGATCAGAAACGCCAACCAAGCTGGGTCGAATCACGGAGCAGGAACGTCAGCCAAGTCGGGTCGAATCACGGAGCAGGAACGTCAGTCAAGCCGGGTCGGTACACAGGAGCAGGAACGTCAACCAAGCCGGGTCGGTACACAGGAGCAGGAACGTCAACCAAGCCGGGTCGGTACACAGGAGCAGGAACGTCAGTCAAGCCGGGTCGTACACAGGAGCAGGCGCAGAAGAATAGTCAGGCAATCCGGGTCGGTACACAGAAGCAGAAGACAAATGCAGAGTAGTCAGGCAGGCCAAGTCGGTACACTGGGAATCACTGAGCAGAAACAAGCACTGGTACAGGAACACCACGAAAGGGCACCGGATGGGTGCCAGAGCCCAGTATATAAAGGCCACACTAGGCGGGACAACCAATGGGAGCAATCACAGTATAGACTGACAGGAAAACAAAACAAGGGGAGCATGGGCACCATGATACAGTCACAAGAACAGCAACTCAACCAGATCGGCACACACAGAGGATACAGCCAGTCTAATTGGACGGCCAGAACTAGCCCTGCCAGGTCGGAATGCACAGAGTAGTCAGCCAGTCCCAGTAGGCAACGGAATCGGATACTCAGCCACGCCAGTTCGGTGCACAAGGAGTTAGTCAGCCAGTCCTAGTCGGTAAAGGAATCAGATACTCAGCCAAGCTGGTTCGGTACACATGGAGTTAGTCAGCCAGTCTTACGTCAACAACGGAATCGGAATCAGTAACGTCAGGAACAAAACGTAGTCAGGCGAGCCGGGTCATACACGGAAAACAGGAACAAGAGCTTTAAAATGCTAGATATGGGTACACCACGAAAGGGCACCGGTATAGTGACAGGAGGGTGTTGTCACGGTTTGTTATGACTCTCAGACACAGAGTTAAGATAAAAACACAACTTTATGGAAAAGTTTAAAGGAACTCTTACCCCCAGTGGCCTCGCTAATTAGTTCCTTGAGCTCAGACCCAAACAAGGAAGTACCCTGAAAAGGCAAAGAAAGCAAAACTTTCTTGGAAGCAGTGTCAGCAGACCAAATCTTAAGCCAAAGCGCACGTCTGGCCACCACAGAAGAAGTGGAGGCCCTTGCCATCATGCGGACGGCATCAAAGGCAGCATCAGAAACATAGTTCTGAGCCTCAGAGATATTAGCAAGGAGACATAATTTCTCTGAAATAGGTGCGTCCTGACGGACCTCCGTGGTGAGTTGCTCAGTCCAGAACGCGATGGCCCGGTTAACCCATGCCACAGCAAAGGCCGGACGCATAGCAGTGTCAATAGAGGCGAAAATAGACTTGAGGCAATCTTCTAATTTTTTGTCAGTCCAATCCTGTAATGCAGAAGCATCAGACACAGGTAAAGCAGTAGATTTAGACAGTCTAGATACAGGTGCAGCCACCTTAGGGGGATGAACCCATTTAGCCAGTTCAGCCTCAGAAAAGGGATAAAGTTTAGCAAACTTTTTTGAGACTGAAGAGGACTTGTCAGGACTTTTCCAAGCATCAGAAACCAAACGGTCATGGGTAGGGTTAGGAGGAAAACAAGTAACGGCTTTTGCCGGTTTCTGAAACACATCAGTTGGATCAGAGGGAACCTCTTGACCCAAAGGAAGGCTGAGAGTGGTCAGTAAGGCTCTAATTAAGCCCTCAGCAGAGGGTTCAGGATCACATTCAAAAGGGTCCCCAACAGACCTGGAAGACTCAATAACTGTACCATCCTCAACATCAGAATCCTGCAACAATTCTTCCTCAGAAGAATAAGACATGTCAGGTGCTCCCTGTGGTTTAGGCAGGGAGGTCCTGATAGTAGAGGGGGCCTGCCATAACTGCAGTGCCCCCTGTACCTGAGAGGGAAAAGAGTGGACCTCAGGTGCCTAGTTGCAGCCTTAAACTCTTGTACCCAAGCTGGCTCAATAGCATGGCTGGAAGGCCCTGGGTTGCTGTCAGGACCTTCTGAACATGCTGGGCATAAATGACCAGACAATTCCCTAGGCAGCCCTGAGTGACAGGAGGAGCAATACGCAATGGGGGATACTGAGACCCCAGCCTCCTTAGTCTTAGGTCTAGCCCCAAGCTCCAGTGGTATAGACATATTCACAGTGTCAAAATAACCCACTAACAATAAATCACCCAATTTAAGTGTGAAAGATTAAAGATTCACCCCAGAAACGTTAAAATTAAACTTATCTAGCAAGCGAAGGGTCAATCAACGGAGGAGAGAGGGAGAGTCCGGTCCCTGTGTAGGATACTCGCCGAGAAAAGCACACAAAATGGCTGCCGCGACGGGAGCCAATCAGAAAAGAGGCGCGAAATGAGCGCTCATGGGAAATATAGTTTTTCCCAAAAAGTACCCCAAAAGCAGTGCCCGAAGCCCCCCAAATCCCCCAACACACTTGAACATGAAACCGGATGAAAGAGCAAGGGTAGACAATAAAATTGAGCCCACTCTGAAGTCGCTATGTGAAGCAGTTCCAGAGATACGTCCCAAACAGTGTAAGCCCATAGAGAGTAAAGGAGCAATGGCGCCTATGCGATAAAAGTGTGTCTTACAGGCGCGGTACATAAATTTTAAGCAATTTAACCCCAGCAGTGAAAAGGTTAAAAACACATAGGAAACACATGTACATCATAAGAAAACACTAACCCATAAAGTAAGTGTTACAAAACTCCCATTAAACTACTCAAACCAGTAGCCAAAGGGTTAAAGTGCCACACAGACTGCTCCAAAACCCACAGACATACATATATATATATATATATATATATATATATATATATATATATATATGTATATAAATACATATATATATATATATATATATATAAACACCCAATGAGTGCCGGAGTGCGCAATGAGAACTCCCAAATACAAGCCCAGTTAAGGGACACTGTGGGACAAGTGGACCTTCAGCACTCAAAGGGAGGCTCACCTTTCCAGATATTCTGTCTTCAGGTCACCATGTAAAGAGGATTACCTCAGTGGGTAATCCCCGGGGAAGCACTTGAAACCAAGATATTCCCCCTTCAGGGCTTAAGGTCCACCAAAAGGCCCTGGACACTGAGCTAGCCACTTTGGAGAGGGCATTTGTCAGTCATGGTAACCCGCCTAATGGTGGTATTCCATATCTGACAGAAAAATAAAAAAAACTAAAACTAACGAGAGATGTTCTCCACCTGGTATGTTCACACCCAGGAACAAATCATTCTGGAGTTAGCTGACTGGGATGCAGCTGAGGAGGGAGGGGAGGCTCCACCCCCTGCATACATTTGGAGAAATGTTCCTGCCTACTTAAAGGGGCAGATCGCCTCCCAGAGTTACCAGTAACCTGTATTGGACGACAGAGAAATATAAATTAAAAAAATATAAAAATAAAAAAAAAAAAAAAAAAACACAAAAATATACAAAAAACAAAAGATAAAAAATCTATCCAAAAAATCTATTGATTGATCAAAGGTATATAAAATGGTGAAAAACGTATAGAACATCAGTTCCCTTATTTCAGATGATTTCTTCTACTGACCATTGTTTATACAATTAGTCCCACTTTGTATTCCTATGTGAAACTGTATCTATTAGTGCAACAGTACAACGCTTATCGCTATCTGGATAATTCTTTTATATATCAATATATAATTTTTTCTTTCAAAGGTGCTCTTAATCGCAACTTGCTCAGGCTACGATACAAATGAGGGTATGGATTATCACCGTGTATATACTTCTTTATATTCACATATTATTTCTATATCACGGCTATGCCGGCAACACACGGTTTCAATGTCTTCATACATTCCCACTTGAAGTCAGTATCTTTCTTGTACATTTATTTGTATTGTAGCATCCTCTGTCTTTGATTTCCCGCGTAACTCCTTTCTTTAGCCGGGTCATGGATACTTGTAAGCTTTTTCAAATGATACTATGCATAGTTTTAAATTGCGCACTCTTGAGATACAATTTAGCAACCACCTTCCAACACTTTTCGGGATCAAACAGACCCCTTCATCAGGGAATAATTCTGGCTTAATGTCATTAATATAAGGAAGAAAAGCAATATGCTTCTGAAAGACATGTGAATGCTGAGATGCCATCTTGAAAGAAAGCCAAAATCATAGGAAGAATCATGGGGACGCATTCCTACTAGTGCACCACTGGCAAGCAAAAAAAAAAAAAAAAAAAAAAGAGACCAGATCCAATGATATGCCTTACAAGATACGGGCTACCATGAATCATGGTAGAAATTACTGCATCCATGATATCCTCTCTCTTCAAGATGTCTTCTTTAAGAGCAATGCCATCAAGGCCAATCTTTCTACCTGCTGGTATCAGAGAGGACAAGTTGAGATGATCTGAGAAGCAGGTCCAATGGGGACAACAGTGTGCAAACAGGATGATCTGGGCAATCTCTATCCTTATGTTCTGCAACACTCTGGGAATTAGTGGAAGTGCATAAAGGTTCCATTAAATAGACATTGCATCCATCATGAAAGCAAGAGGATCCTTTATCTTGGTGCAGAACAGAGGAACCTTCCCATTCTTGCCAGATACCATGAGGTCCACTGATGTAAGACTGCAGTGGTGAACAATCTGTTTGAATACATCCTGGTTGAGTTCCAGTTTCCAGGATCCAGCTCTTGACAAATTATGAAGTCTGCAACTACGTTCTCCTCCCCCTGGGATGTGGACCTCCAAGATGTCTGGTACATGGGCTTTTGTCCATTGACGGAGCTCCCAAACCTTTGTCCAAGATTATTTACTTCCGGTTCCTCTTTGATTGTTGATGTATGTGATCACTGTTAACTTATTTGACAGGATCCTCACTGGAGTTTCTGTCAGTACCTAGGATGAGTGATGAAGAACCAGGGGAATGGGATGTATTTCTAAGATGTCAACTAAAATGAGACTCTCCATCCTGGTCCAACTCCTTGTGTTGTTAGTGGACCCAGGGTCAAGCTTCGGCTTTTCAGGATGGTGTCCGTGGTGACCATTATCCAGTCTGGTATTAAAAAAGGGTATGACCATGTCAGATATGGGCAGTGAAGCTACCTGAGCAGATTTTCCCTCATCTGAGGAGGCAGAGACACGGCATGAGTCAGCTCCTGAGAATATCCAGGTATGCTAGAAATTCTCCTGGGCACATTGGTGTGATTATATACTGAAGATTCCATATTGCATTGCGGAGCTTCCACATAATAGTTAAGAGTTTTCAGATGCCAAATAAAAAAAAAAAGATTGTATTAAAACCCTGAAAAACAAATCTGGTCTGGAACCCAAACCAACAGCTGTTTTTCCAACAAGGGTGATACTGTATCTATGAACAGATGCTCTTAATCTTGGTCCTGAGGAACTCTGGACAAAAAGAAACCATGAGGTGGAAAGGACTTGAAGTCTATTAGGTATCCTTCCAAAATTACTCTTAAAATCCACTGTTCCATCACAGAAGAATTTGACGCATCTAGAAAAAGATGGTGATGGCCACCTACAGCCAGGGACAGACAAAAACTGCACAAGGTGGTGGGCTTTTCAGCTTTAGACTTTTGAGTAGACTTCTTGTTCTGCCTAGCCTGCTTGAGTTTTGGGACGGGGTTAAACCCTACACACCCCAGACTGGTAGGGGGAATGAAATCCATGCATTTTACTGGGACAAAATGTATGCTCGTTTCCTCAGGCGTCACTGATGACCTTACCCACATCAGATCCAAAGAGGTGCTTACCCACAAAAGGAAGAGGCGCAAAGGAATTCTTGTAAGACTGGTCAATTGACCCAATATTGAACCACAGAATGTGATATGTAGCAACAGATAAAGTGGAGCACTTAAATATGGTGTCATCAAAGGATGCTTCAGAGAGATATACACTGGCCTTCAATATCTTCCCCAGCATAACCATTAGTTCCACTTTAGCCACATGCCCACTGATAACCTCTGAAATTTGTTTACCCCAAATGGCTATAGCTCTGCTGACCCAAGACATAAAAAATGGGTCTCAAAGCATTCCCAGTCGCTGCAAAGTACACTTTTAAATAAGGAATCTAGTAATTTATTGGTCTAGCAGTGCAGTGTTTTTTGATAGGTGAGATTAAGGGGGATCAGCCACAGGTGAAGCCCACTGAACTAAGGCCTCAGCAGAAAAAGGATATAATTTGGAAATAAGTTTATTAAGGAAGATCCTATTACCTGGGGATGTCCATTCATCCAGCAAAACCTGATCTTAGGTATGATTGGAAGTAAAGATGGGAAAGTCTTTCTTTCACCTTTAAAAGATGCCAGATGAGGAAAATCCTGCATCAGAGACCTCAAAAACCAGAAGGGCCTCCAACACTACTCCGACTGTGGAGGAACCAGCTTGATTCAAATCCTCAAAGGACAAGGAAGAGTCCATGTATTCTCCAGCTGTATATACTTCTTCTTCAGAAAAAATCACTAACCAACAGAGTGGCCCCTAAAGACATGATCAATATGTCTAATGGGGGAAAATGGGAACCCATTAATTTGATCCCCTTGGATGGATGAAAGTATGGAGGCAACAAATTACATTTTTGTCCAGTCTGGCTCTTCTTCAGCAGTGGGGAGCCTCGGGGGAGCAGTAGGGATTACAGTGAAGGAGTAACATAGAGTGCCAAAACATTCTCGTGAAAGCTCAGTAAGACAAAGAACAATGAGTTAAAGGGGTTAAGGGGATGCCTGAATCCTTGGTCACACATGTTCAGGAAAAAAAAACTAGGGCAAAGTTGTCCTTAGTAGTATAAAAGTAAGAAAGAATACAGAGAAATACCGCAAAAAGTACTTATCAGTCTGCAAGGGGTTGTGTCTGGCAAAGAAGAGAAGAGAGCCAGCCACTGCAAGGCCTATGCAATGGGTAGAGTATAATGCCTGTAAAGGCACCACTCCAATCAGTAAGCCCAGGAAAAAGATTCTTTAAGATTTCGTTTTTCTGCATTGCCTATGCTCAGGACATGTCTTAACATGTTACCCATGCTGTTCATGCAATAGAGCATGGCCAGAGGTTTTATTTGAGCCTACTCGGTCAGTTGTATGGTAAACAGGTGCAGAGATTTGTCCCAGACAAGGATTTCCCACTGACCTCTAACAAAGATGGCCACTGAGTAGTCACCCATTCTTAAAGGGACCTAGTACCTTAAAACAAAACATACAGGAAAGTTAAGAATAAAGTCTAAAAATTTCATACACAGCAAAATGTAAAGAAACAAATTAAATCGGAATGTCAGTCCAGAAAAAAGGATAAAGTCCATAGGATTCAATGAGAGAAAGAAGGATTTAGTGCATATGAGTGGGTGCTAAGAACTAAATAGCATATTTAGAAATAGGACTGTAGCATTCAAATGGTTAACTTACCAGTGTTCTTTTTCAGGCTCCCAACAGCAAGCACAGAACCTCAAAGAGGTTCAGCAATGAGTAGCAGACTTATAATAAAGTCAGCCTCCACAGGGAAATGGTCAAGAAATACACCTTTGAACTAGGCAATCCACCTCCAGGGAAGCTAGTTAATGAAAGCCTGCCTAATGGGGGATTTTTACAGCCCCATATTGAAGCAGAAATATAAAAAATAATAAAATTCAACGAACAGTGCCAGCTTCCTCCTCATTTTGAGGGAGGTCACTTGAAACTGGGGGTGGGGGTAAAGCTTGAGGAAGAGAGAGGAGTCTCTGCTTCAAATGTTCTTCCTTTTTTCAAGTGCCCTCCACTATGGGGGAGGGGAGCTTTACCCTGTGATTCCTATATTTCCATATGGACTAAGAGAAAAGAATTTAATGGTGTAACTGAAATCTTATTTTTACATTGCTTGTTCTGTCAGTCTACAATGTACCACTATCCCAGACTGTGTGAGAGGAGCTAGTGAGCTCTCTCTCTCTCCAGTCCATTACATATAGCATGAAGAGTGCTCCGGTCCTCCACATTTCCTGACATTTAGGCAACTCATCTGATCCAGTTCCAGGTCTAGCACATGTCTCAGCTCTTATTGACCCAACCTGAATGTGTGCATCTTCTCATGAATGGAGCTAGGGAACTGAGAACTACTATGTTCCATGGCTGGTTCAATTTATACACATGGCTTGACTCTCACTATGTGCATGCATTCTTATAAATAAAGGTAGGGAACCAGACAATTCTTTAGAATATGAACAAAACTTGGCAAAAAACTTTCATTAATGCCACAGTAAGTTTTCAGTCACATGCACAAAGAAGGGAATTATAGACTATGTTATGCCAACTTAACTCCACACCCCCATGTGCTTTGCTGATGAATTCAGGCATGACATTACAAATGATATAACCAATTATATCTACAGTGCCAGAAAGGATGACACTGCAACATTACAGCAATGGAATTGTACTGAATCAAATACACAAAGTCTTCCAGTGCCCCTAGTAACACTCAGAGTAAGGCAGAATGTACCTTGTGATGTCACCAATCTGTGCTCACCAGTGATACCGTTGATGATGTTGTTTGTGATGCAACTGATAATATCATCAACAAAGCACATAGGGGCTTGGAGTTAAGATGGGAGAAAGTAACTGTGGCTTTAATTAACATTTTAGGCATTACATTTCCACATTTTTTTCCCCCAAACACATTTATAGGTCCAGGTGGTTTGCTCCTGAATTACACATCATCTTGTGGAGCAACCTCTGAACAAAACAACCGCAAAGGGATCAAACAAAAAGTCATGACTATTAAAAGGAAACTAATTATTAATACGCAAAAAAATAAAATAAAATATGTTTTAGGGTTTATCCCCTTGAGTAAGAAGGGTGCTCCCACTGCTGGAAGATGTTTTATTCATAAATAATTAGAGCTCAAACTTACATTTTTTAGGTGGAGTATCTCAGTTGCCTGAAATTGTACAGTGGCGCTGTTGCTACACCATCATATGGAGATTTATGTTCAACTAACCAGAGCTGGCCATAGGATGATGTAGCAACAGCACATATTATGTATTACTATCCCTTTAAACCTATGAGTGCCAGAGAGATATCCAACACATTGCATTGCAATGTATTGGATACATCTGGCACCCAAAGAGCTAAATGGAGCTTTTAACCCATGGAATACTAGTGAGGTCTCAAAGAGGGGCAGTGCATGTTGGGGACAGTGAAACAAGGCTAGGATAGCAGCAGTGTATCCTGGCATTTGAGAGAGCATCAAAATGTTCGTATACATACCACAAAAATCACTTACAAACATTGTGATGCATTAACCCACTTTATGATGTGCTTACATTCCCATCCAAAACGGGATACATGCAATAGTGCCAAGTTTAACCAGTCATAACAAAACTTATGTAACTTATATGGAGTAGAACATACTCTTCACCAGAATTAGATCTTAACCATTTGAGTGCCAGAGGGGTATGGAACGTACTCCTCTGACACTCAAAGGGTTAAACACCTCAAAGGCCAATTACATTATTTGTCAGTAGATGGCAGTCTAAAAAATCATTTGTCAGTAGATGGCAGTCTAAAATAACCTAAATAACCCTACATATATTTACATGCTCTGTATGGCATATATGCACCAGTTTTTTACTAGTTTTAAAGGGGAACATTCACCTCTTAAAAAGTTTTTACCATATGTTTAGTTATTAAAGGAACCGTGTTTTGTTTTGTTTTTCATTCACATACTTTTTAAGATATTTATTCTTTAACCCCTTAACGACCAGCACGCGCATGCGCAGCCGGCACTTGGTGACCACGGGGCTTTTTTTTTTTTTTTTTTTAATCATCACTTCCAGTTCAGGGCTTCTGGAGCGGTGTGCAGCCGTGCTGGAAGCCCTGAACTCCATGATGTGCCAGGATCGTCACTGGTCCTTAAGTGCCGGACCAGCGTAACGGTCCAGGTACATCATCGGACGCGAAGGGATTAAGCTTAATGCACTGGAAAGTCATGAAGAGCTGTGCCAAATCTGCATTGTTCTGCATAATGCGGAAGTTCACAGCTTAAAGCGGAACTACCACATGTTAACAACTTTAGCATCATAACTCCGCATCTGGCGACTAGCTGCTTAGTAGCGCTAGTCTCCACAATTATTACCTTGTAAAAGAGAAATAGCCATTCTTCCCTTGCTGACAGGACCGATCGCGGACATCTTGCTATAGTGACGTCTGCGTTCCTCTTTAAAAAATAAATAGAATAAAAAGAAAGAAGAAAGCAATGAGGGGCAAATCAAAAGAACTTAACCCCTCTAAGACCAGTTCGATGCTGATCATTCAAATTGTGAATGGAGTAGCTACTGACTAATAAATATGGAATGTTCCTTGGGAATTAGGAATAGCCTTGGTCATAATACATAACTTTTATTAAATTCTAAGATAAAATTATACAGAAATATCTAAAAAGTGAGTATTTGTTAGTAACAAAAGTGATTAAAAATGGAAATGAGTCAGACAGTTTTAATGTCCAACTCACTAAAAGCAAGCACACCCCAGGGGGTTAATTATCAGTCTAATATTGAGACAAGACAAGCAGTCAATTTCTACTAGTACTGTCATGCGTCCAAATCAAGATAATTAGTGCTTTCATAGGAGGTTCAATCAAGTAGTCCATATTAGCATGTAAATCTTAATTTGAAAATACAGATGCCGTTTTAGTAAAGACAATGTTATTTACCCTTATCACTTATTCTTACCAACAGAAAGCTGGGGTATGTGAAATTAACTTCCTAACACAAATGGCTTTCTTGTTGGGACTTTAAGTAGGAAAGGAAAGTTTGTAAGGAAAACACAGTACTTTACAGACAATTTAGATACCTTGTGATATCAAACTCTTACTGATAGTAGTGCTATTGCTGTTGGATTAGTTCCATCCCTAGGTCTTACCGTTACCAAAATACCATCTCTGTTTAATAGTGTGAAATCAGTATAAATTCTAACACCATTCACCCGATAGAAAATTATTCACCAGGACCTAACTTGGGAGGTCAGCTTAAAGGGATAGTAATACTTTAATATTACTAATCCCCATAGTGTAGCTATTTAAAAAATAATTAAATTGACCCCAGGCAATTACTATCCCTTTAAAGCATAAAAGAAGAATAGATTGACAGCAACTATATTAGTGATAATACATCGGAACCTTCCTAGCTATAATACAGTCTTTGCGATACTGTGTCACTCTTATCCAGGACACAGATGCAATATTATGATGGACCAAATAAGTGATCGCTTAGTTCAACTGAGTACTGGACACTAGTAAAGGTGCTTTATACATTGAAATAGTACTGCCTAGTGAGATTTCTAATGTCTCTGTTAGCTATAACTGTATCCTCCGACTGCTACATTTATCTAGTTAGTAGCGATATTGGTCCTCAGTCAGTAATCGTTTCATAGTTCTAATCAATGATAATTATTTCTTTTCATTCTAATATTTGTTACAAATAGCTCAATGCTAAGAGAGAGGACTGGCTATGTCTCATGTTGGTAAGAAAGCAATGATGGCTCCCTACACTAGTTTCCTCAAGGGACGCCGCGTGGCTACTCCCAAATGTAGGGCTATGCTATTGCCTACCACCGGGTTCAAACCTTTACCACAAGCACCATATTACACAAGTTTGACTAAGTTTATGTGAACTTGTTGGGGGTGTACAGGCCCAACATGTTTCACCATTCTAAGCTGCTTCCTCAGGGGCTGTAGTAGGAATGACCTTCACATTAGCGTGTTTTATAGTCTTACTCAAAAGCAAGATGGTGACTTATCTTGCTACATCACCAGATCAACGTTACGTTAGTTCAGTAATCATGATGTTCAAACAGCAGGTTATAACCCTGTGTGATACACTCAAGTTAATGGGCTAATTTAAATTTTAAATAAACAGTGATGATAATCCACAGTGTGAGCCCAGTGGATAGATAAGACAGTCATCTATCAGTATGGCCTTCGCAGTCGCTTCAATTTCATATCACAGTGCTGCCTAAACCTGAAAAAGACCCACTACAATGTAGTAGTTATAGGCCATATCATTGATTAATGTTGATCTAAAGCGGTTTGCCAAATTATTAGAGGTCCAGCTCAGAGCTTTCTTGCCGAAAAGCTCGTACATAAGGACCAAGTGGGATTCGCCTCAGGGCGACTAGACAGAAACAACACTGTCTAGGTGATTTCTCTGCTACATTCTGTTAAGCAGTAAGGTAATGCCGCGGCTTTTCTGTCATTGGATGCTGAAAAAGCCTTTGACAGGGTGAATTGGACGTATATGGACGCAGTTTTACGGTGGATTGGGTTGGGACCCAGGTTCCTATTCTCTATCCTCTCTCTATACTCCGGGCCTACAGCAAGGGTAAAGGCGAATGGGGCCTTGTCCGATTGTCTGAAGATCACTAACGGCACCAGGCAAGGCTGTCCCTTGTCTCCTCTAATTTATGTCCTGTCCCTAGAACCTCTGCTAGCCACTATCCATCAACATTCTCAGATCTCTGGAGTGACTGTTAATTCCTGTGAGATTAAACTGGCAGCATTTGCGGACGATGTCTTAGCGTCTCTTACCCGTCCGACTAGGTCTCTTCCGACAGTCCTAGACAAACTATCCTCCTTTTCTTAATTTTTAAATTATAAACTGAACATGACCAAATCCGAAATACTGCATATCCATATTCCGCCTGGAGGTCTTCAAGACCTAATGACCCGTATTCCGTTCCAATGGACTACTGGTCATATTCGTATCTATGCATTATTTTGACGTTTCATTTGTTGGGTCTGGTTGAACTTAATTTTTTTGTCTCTCATGGCTTCCTTGGAGACTGATTTTCAGATATGGCACTCCCTGTATAATTTCCTGTATGGGCAGAATAGAGGATGTGAAAATGGTCGCCCTCCCAAATATTTTTACTTCAAACTATTTCTTTAGATATTCCTAGGAATTTAGTGACCCAATTACAATCTCTGATCATGTCCTTTATCTGGTTTTATAAGCACCTATGACTTCCTAGATTTTTGTTGTTCCGAGATCCCTCAGAGGGGGGCCTGGGAGTCCCTGATGTTGGCTCATATTATAGGGCATGCCATTTAGGATTGATTATAGACAAGCAGGATGGGTGGAAATGCTAGAAGACTCCTTTCCGGAGGTAGCAGTTCGACAGTTGATCTGGAGCAGGATGTCCGATGTACGCTCCAAGTGTAAAAATCATCCTGTCTTAGGTCACTTGCTGTGTTTGTGGAACTCTCTGAATTGCAGTTATGGGTGGGCTCCCTTCCCCTCCCCTCTTATGTCCCTAGCTTCCCTCCTGGCATATCTGGGTTTGGGTTGACATGTGGGATTTCTGAGGTGGAAGATGTACTTGGTTCAAGTGGCATTCTGACTTTCTGGGAGCCCCAAGGTACTACAACGCTGCCTAACTCTGAATGGTGGAGATTCAACCAACTTCATAGCTTTCTACACAGCAATTTTGCCAGAGTCTTTGTATCCGCCTATCTTACCCACTTTGAATCTTCTCTGAGTAAGAGTAGCTTCCTTTCCAAGATCATATCCAGATGCTATCACTTGATCCTTGCTGCACATTCTCATACGGGTTGGAGATTTCAGGATGCGTGGGAGAGGGAATTGGGTATTAGTGTCACGGGGGAGGAGGAGTATGTGGGGGGGTATCTTCTCCATGGCTATCTGACATGTGTCCAGCACCCAACTATGGGAAACCAATTATAAACTGATGTCAAGATGGTACCTCACCCCTTCCCGGTTAGCGAGGATATTCCCTTCTGTATCCTGGGAGTGTTGAATGTCACTCTCAGGAGGGTTCATACCTACACTTATGGTGGGAATGCTTGTTACTCCCGGACTTCTGGAGTGCAGTCATTAGGGACCTGGAGCTCCTCCTATGGCCTCTGCCAGATGCCTGTCCTGCACTGATGTTACTGAGCTATATGCAAAATCCCATGCTACCCTCCAGGACTGCCAAGATACAGTGGACACTAGCTGTTACTCAGGCAAGAGAGTGCATTCCATTACATTGGAAAACTGAATCACTACCCACACATGGGGAATGGAAAAATAAATTGAAAGCATTATTCGAACTGGAAAGGCTCCATGTCAGTATCTTGGGTCGCCTGGAGGAATTTGCTGTTTCCTAGAACCAGTGGTATACTTTCTTTGGGATGACTGAGGACCATTGAGGGGTACTCCCCCTACTTACCTTTCCTCTCTTCAGGTGATCCGTATACCTGCTAGTAAATGATAAATGATCTCTGAGAGCCATATCCTACTGTCTGTTCTCCAAGGTCGTTCCTTTCTCCCTGCCGAACATTGTTATCCTCTCCCCACTTCCCTAGGTGTGTTTTTTTTTTCTCCTTTTTCCCCTCTCTCTCCCCCATAATTTCCTCTCCTCTGCCTCTTAGTAGATAGTGCCCATCTTTCTTTTTCTTTACAATGCCTATTAGTCGCTAATGACCATATATCTTACTTAATAGGGCATGTATTATTTCGGATTTGTCATGTTTCAGATATACTCATCTGCTTATTATGTTTATCATTATGTCTGTTCTGCCTGCTGATGTATATGTTACCATGCACTTTGTTTTTTATCGGCAACCTCCTGGGTAGAAGATTCCCACGGTTGACTTATGCCTGTATATGTGATATACTTAATAAAGCTTGTTTTCAACTTTAAAAAAAACAACCAAAAAAAAAAAAGATAAGACAGTCATGATAGTCTCCATTACTGTCATATCTTACGATTGGTACACTATGAACCATGTTTTAGATCTCAATCACTATTAGTAATGTTGCAATGGTTTTAAAAATTACAGATTGGCTCATTATCCAAGTTCATAGCTGGATAGAATAAATGTATGAATTATACATCATGTTAATATTAACGCATTATTATTCAGAGCTGTTAAGCTCAAGAATTGCCTTACAGTGATGGAACACTGTTTGATAACACTTTAGTGAAGTTCAGCTAGGCTGTTCATGTGTTGCATTTGATTTTATAGGATTTTATTTTAGGGAATAATTAAATCACCTCTAGTCTGATGTAGTGTCTTATGATTTTTTTGTATTATATGATATAGGCTATTTCAGACCCACAGATGATTACTTATGAAATGTGTTATTCCTTAATGAAGTGGCTATATGTAAAGCCCTGGTTAAGTCCTTGAGGTCTCATTGTGCACAGCCTAAATATCCATTTGGCTTCTAGGCATAAAAGCCTGCATTCTAAATGTAGTCTATGTATAGAGGATTTAATATGTTGTATCACTTTAAACTTGATTGCTGTAATGTCTGCTTCATGATGTGTTTGGTGTATCTCTCAAGCTCATCGAAGAAAACCCTAGTGGCCCCCTAACAGCCTAGGTATAAATTGGCATAGGTGGGGGCACATGTACTACCTATTGCAGTCCCACGTATTTGATGGTAATAGTTGTTGTTGAAGACAAAATAGTTGTGAGTTGTAGTAAATCTAGTACAAGTTTATTGTGTGCATCAAACAGTATTCCTCTTGATCGCAAAAATGATGCAAGGCATTGCTCTTGATCGCAAAAATGATGCAATGCATTAATACCAATTTCATGTGGAATACTGGTATATAATGATTCAACATCAAAACTGATCAGATAGTGTTTTTTTCAAGATATATCCCCGCCAGCTGTTTGACTGCGTCGAGTGAATCCCTGATATAAGATGGTACCGTTAGGACAAAATATCTTAGAATGTTATCAATATAGATGCTACAGTTGTCAGTGAGACTTCCCATACCCGAAACTATAGGTCTGCCAGGTGTTTTTTCTTTGTTTTTATGAACTTGTGGTATGGTATAGAAAGTAGGAATAACTAGATTCCTTACCAGTAAAAATTCAAACTCATCCTTACTGATAAGCTGTTTCTCTAATCCATCTGTTAGCATTTGCTTGAGTTCAATGATAAAAATCTCTGTAGGGTCCTTTATTCATTTGTTATAACATGAGGTATCCTTGATCTGTCTCATGCACTCATTTTCATAATCACTGGTATCCAGTAAGACCACATTACCTCCCTTGTCAGATTGATTAATAGTCACTTAAGCATTAAATGTTCATTCCTTAAAGGGATAGTAATACTTAAAATTACTATCCCCCATCTTGTAGCCCTTCAAAAACTGAGTAAAATGAGCCCAGCGGCATCTCTCAAACCTTTATGGTTTAAGAGATATCCACTTTCAAAGTTCCCACTCCCCTGACGTTAGCATTCTAGATGACAGCAGGGGAATCCGGTCCTGGGACCGGCGGATGCTCTGCAGCAGAGCCGAGATTGCAGTGGTAATAAAAAAGAAATCCTTAACTTAAAAAATCTTCTATGTGTGCTTGCAAACCAAGCAGACGTAGAACAGCTTTTTAGTGAAGGATTTCTTTTTTATTACCGCGATCTTGGCACTGCTGCAGGGGTTTCCCCTGCTGTCAGCTAGAATGTGGACGTCAGAGGAAAGGCAAAAAGAGGGAACTTTGAAAGCGGATCTCTCTCAATCCATAAATGTTTGTGAGATGCTGCTAGGCTCATTTTACTCAGTTTTTGAAGGGCTACAAGATCGGGGATAGTAATATTTAAGTATTACTATCCCTTTAATGGCTTTCTTTTCTAAAGGATTGAAATTATTAAAGCCACCCCTAGATTTTTTTTTATGTTTGTGTGGAGAGTTTCTAAGTCTTTGGTGACCAAGTCTGTGACCAGTTGGGCATGGGCTGATGTACTGGACAATGAAGTTATAAAAATTACACATTGGCTCATTATCTCTTCAATTCTGTAAAGGGCCTCAGGATTTCACTTCTAGTTGTTTCATTGTCTTGTAGTAATGACACTAACATATTAACATTCTCTTTATCTGTTCTGATAGTTTCCCCATTTTCTCTTGTTGGATAAATGTTTAGGAAGATACAATTATCTAGCAAACAGACTGAAATCTTTGACCCATTCGAATCGGTCCATTTGTTTTGATGGGTAGAAGGACAAGTCCTTTTGAAGGACTGAGCAATGTTGTTCGAGCTCTAATTTAGATAAATGTATTATTTGGAGGCACCCTGTGTCTGGCTGTTTGACGCTTTGTACCCCCATTTTGTACTGTCCCTTAGGTGTGGTGGAATCGAATCTGTGCCTGTGTCTGTGCTTAGTATAGGTCCTGGTGAATCATTTTCTATCAGGTGAATGGTGTTAGAATTTATACTGATTTCACACTATTAAACAGAGATGGTATTTGGGTACCGGTAAGACATAGGGTGGAACTAATCCAACAGCAATAGCACTACTATCAGTGAGAGGTTGATATCACAGCGTATCTAAAGTACAGTGTTTTCCTTACAAACTTTCCATTCCTACTTAAAGTCCCAACAAGAAAGGCATGTGTGGTAGGAAGTTAATTTCACATACCACAGCTTTCTGTAATACTAAGGGATAAGGGTAAATAACATTGTCTTTACTAAAACGGCATCTATATTTTCAAATTAAGATTTACATGCTAATACGGACTACTTGATTGAACCTCCTGTGAAAGCATTAATTATCTTGATCTGGACGCATCACAATATTAGTAGAAATAGACTGCTTGTCTTGTCTCAATATTAGACTGACGAATAATTAACCCCCTGGGGTGTGTTTGCTTTTAGTGAGTTGGACATTAAAACTGTCTGACTCATTTCCGTTTTTAATCACTTTTGTTACTAACAACTAGTCACTTTTTTGATATTTCTATATAATTTTTAATTTAAATTTTTTTAATAAATGTTATGTATTATAATCAAGGCTATGACTAATTCCCAAGGAATAACACTTGTAACATTCCATATTTATTAGTCAGTAGCTCCTCCACTAGCAATTTGAATTATCAGCATTGAACTGGTCTTAGATGGGTTAAGTTCTATTGATTCACCCCTCATTGCTTTCTTCTTTCTTTTCCTTGTACTATATATCAAGACTTGCTGTGTAATTTAACTGTTTCACCACCCTGTGTCAGCTACAACAGCTCTTTGAATTATGATTAAAGAATAAATATCTTAAAAAGTATGAAATTTAAAAAAACAACATGTTTTCTAATACTACTTTAATAACTAAACATATGGTAAAAACTTTTTAAGAGGTGAATGTTCCCCTTTAAAAAAATAAGCATTCAGTACTCATCAGGGCACTTCTCCCTGGAAGTTATGGTGAGAACATGGCATATGCTATATGTCTGACTTAAATTTCTTATAATGTCAAATGGGATTTTTTTTTTTTTTTTTTGGTAGGGGGATGGGGGAGGGTGCTACCTGTTGGATAATTAAACTACACAACCAGTTTTAATTGAACTTGCAGGGTTTATAGGGACTGCCAATCAGGACTGGAATCCAAAATGTCAGTCTATTTTACTGTTGCAATCAAAAGTTTTGACCAATACTAAGTGTCACGTAAAGAGACAGTAATGTTTCACAATAAAAACAGATCAATTTAATCTTCATAGTATTTGTCAGAGTTGCAAGAATAATTGAATGATAATGTATCCCCCTCCCGCCCCTTTTACTGATTTAACACTGGTCACCTCAGAACAGCAAGACTGTCCGGATGGATCACAGAGAGGGACAATCTTCAGAGGGCATAAGGAAAAACCTGTCAGTTGGGGGCAGGGTTTTCCTTATGCTCACAGTAAGAAGAGGGTCCCTTGTTGTGATCTGTCTGGTCAAGGGACCAGATTCTACATCTGAGGGGAGGTGGCTTACACTAGGTAAAATGGGTGGGAGGGGATACTTTATCATTCAATTACTCTTGAATTACAACTCTGACAGTATTGAAAAAATACTCTTTGTGACTCAAATACTATGAAGATTAATCAGAGCTGCTTTTTTTTGTGAAACATTACTATCCCTTTAAAATAGAACCTCTGTTCAAACATAACTACAGAAGCACTATGGGACTTTTATAATGAATGAAGCTGCAAAAGGGTTGATGGAAATAATAGAATTTTACTGTTCTTACCTGTTAAATCATTTTCGGTTTAGTCCATATGGAACACAGGTACCATAGGTTTGAGTCCCTCCTCCTGGTGAGCATGGCACATAACAAGAGACATGGTCTTTGGGGTGGAGACTTCCTCCTCCTCCCTCTTCCAGCTCAACCCCCCATTTACTCCCAGAGTTCATGTGACAAAGAGCCACAATAAAGAAAATAAGTGGATAACAAGACCCTTCGAGGACTCCTCTGCCTGGGTAACCAACACAGGAAAGGATTTTTTCTCCTGGTGGGAGACCTGTGTTCCAACAGGTAAGAAAATTAAAATCCTACTTTCTCTTTCTTCCAGTATGGAACAGATGTATCAAAAGCCAGGATTCCTGGGGAGGGAAAGGAGAAAAAAACCCTCACACGTCCCCAAGATACCAGAGTTCCCTGAATAACCTCAAAAGAAGTGTCAACAGACATTGAACTAGCACAGTACACCAAAAAACAAGCAAACAGGGCTCAAAAACTACTTAAGAACAACTGGCAGTATAAAAAAGAAAAATAGATCCTTAGACAGGTAAGACTGCCTGAAGGAACTTTAGGCCAAAGCTGGTCTCAGCCGAGGGCAAAACATTGACATGGTAGTGTTTGATGAAGGTATGCAAGGAGGACCAAGTTGCAGCCTTGCACAGCTGTTCAGCTGAGGCTTACTCATTGTAGGCCCAGGAGGCACCCACAGAACTTTTGGAGTGTGCTGTGATCTTCAAGGGAACAGGTTTCTTCCTGATCCCATATGTCTGGTATATGGTAGCCTTGATCCAAGAGGCTATGGTTACCTTGGAAGTGGCTTAACCTGCTCTGGGACCCTCAGAGATGACAGAGTCAGCCTTACATAGAACAGCAGTGTATCATCTAACCGATGGATCTCTCTTCTGAGCACATGCAGGGTTAGGATAAAAAAAAAAAGGCACAACAACCTCCTGAATGATGTGAAGCTCGGAAAGCACCTTCGGAAGAACCTCCTGAGAGGCATGCCTTATCCTAGTGAAAAAACAGGAATGGAGGTTTGCAAGCCAGAGCTTGCACCATAGCTATCCTCCTAACAGGAGGAAATCCATCTTCAGAGTTAACTGACACAGAGATGGAAGCTAGATGCTCAACAGGGGGCCTCTGAAGAACATCCAGGACTAGAGTGAGGTCCCACGGAGGTGTGGGATCCTTGGAAGGGGAAAAGTCATGAACCACCCGTGAAGAAAATCTTTCACATCTGGGATGATAGCATTTCAGAGAGCACTGAAATCTGAACCTTAAGGGAACTCAATCTGAGTCCCTTGTTCACTCCATCTTGGAGAAAAGAGAGAACCAAAAGGGAGGTCAAAACCCCTGGTAGCCTGTTCTTGTCCACACATCACTGGTGAAAAATGGACCAGACTCTATGCCTCAGAAGAGACTGGCTTTCATACCTGAATTGTGGTGGAGATGAACTGAGTGGAAAATCCCTACTGCTTAATGATAGCCGCTTCAAAAGCCATGCAGTCAAAGCCAACCTCTCCACATCCTCTTATCACAGTGGACCTGTTACGGTTTTCAGACACTCAGACACTGGTTGAGTAAAAACACAGTTTTATTGAAAATGAAAATGAATGAACAGTGCCCCTAGGGGCCAGCAATGGTAATGGTGAGATCAAGCCCAATAGTATAGCAGTGATATATAGCTCAAGTGAGCCCAACAGATACAGGGTTAATAGAGTAATACACAGGTTTACTAATCTGATTGACCAACGCCCAGAAGTAGATATCAGTCTCTAGATGGTGCAGAGAAGGGTGTAATGTGAGCCTGAACTAACCACTCTCAGATACTTTTGCACATGAACGCCCAGATTGACCAGCGAATGCCCAGAGCTGAGCCTAGACCACCTTAGTGGAATAGTCAAGGGTGAAGCCACCGCAGGAGCAACGGACCAGAACCTGAATCGCCCTTATAGTATTACCGAAGTAACCCTGCGTGTGCCAACGGGAGGAAAGCCGCACACACCCCTTGGGTGCCACAACGGAGTGATCACTGCACAAGCGATACTGAGCCCAGTAATGATGATACGGTAGATGGATAGAACACAGAGCACTTGGAAACCAGAGCCGGGACACCTTTCCGGTGTCATACAGCGCACGCACTGCAAGAGCCAATGGAGGTACCAACGCCAACTGGCGTGGTTGCGGCGCACAAGCACCGAGGAGGACAATAGCTCTGCTAGTGCGAAAGGTAGGCTCGGTCGATACTGCCCAGGCTCAGAATGTGTTAACTGGCTCGATCGGTACTCTCAGGCTTGGCAAGTGAAAGTGAACAGGTACAGATAATCGGGACACCCGGCACAGCTAGGGTTAAGGCAGGTTCGAAACAGAAGACTACAGCTCAGCAGCGCTTTGGGTCAGGCAATAGCTCAGAGGACAGAGAGAGGATTAGCCAGAGCAACACAACACAGTTCAGAATGTCGCCAGCCGGCGACCAGGATACACAGGAACTCAGGAACAATCACGGAGCAGGAATCCAACTGGAACCGGGTCAGTACTTGGAGCAGGAACGTCAGCCACAGCCGGGTCAATCACGGAGCAGGAGCATCAGCCAGAGCCGTGTCAATCACAAAGCAGGAACGTCAGCCAGAGCCGGGTCAATCACAAAGCAGGAATGTCAGCCAGAGCCGGGTCAATCACGGAGCAGGAACGTCAGCCAGAGCCAGGTCAATCACGGAGCAGGAACAACGGAATGGTCAGGCTAGCCAGGATGGTACACAGGAGAGCAGAACACAGCAACAAGGCGCAGACTCAGGAACACCACGAAGGGGCAACTGACAAGTGCCTATAACACAGTATATAAAGGAATACTCTGGACGGGCCAATCAGCCTCCTCCAATGCACAGGTAACACTGCAAGATTGACAGGGAATCACGGGGACCGTGATAGGACCCTGCAGTAACAGATCCGGTCTGGGATGCAGCTGAATTGGCTGCCGAATGGACAGGCTGACCAGGTCAGCAAACCACTCCCCCCTAGGCCAGAATGGAGCAATCGAAATGACAAGCACCATGTTCATGATCTTCTGGATCATTGTGGGAATGACAGGAATCGGGTGAAACACATAGAAGAGATAGAAGCTCCATGGGATGGACATCTTATCCATTGTGAAGGCCAGGGGGTACCTGTTCTCCCTGGCTGCCATCAGGTCTATTGCTGGGACCCTCCCCTGAAGTGTATCGAACTTTCTGCCCAGGAACAGTAGTACCTGGGATGGGTTTGGAGAAGACTTTGTGAGATTGAGAATCCAGCCGTGATGCACCAGAAAGCAGGTGCATTCTTACATTTGGTGAGCCAAAAGCTCTTCAGGGGGAGTCCCGATTAGGAAATCATTCAAATATATATAGTCATAGGAATGCACTGGGTATGAATGTACATGGCAAAAGGCTGCCATGATCTTTGTGAAGATCCTGGGTGCCGAAGCCAGGCCACATGGCAGAGCCATGAACTGATAATGCAAAACACAGGAACTTTGGCTGTCTGGGTGCATTAGGACATGCAGATACGAGTTCTGAAGATCCAGAGAGGCCAGGTGCTCCCCTGGGCAAATCACTGATGAGAGAGGAAAAGATTCCACGTACAGCAACCACGTACTGATTAACCCTCTGAGTGCAATGCACTGCATAGCCCTCTGGAACTCAAAAGGTTAAGACATTTGAGGTCCAGAATAGAGCGGCAGCCCCCGACCTTCGGAGCCACAAAAAGTTTGCAATAAACACCTGAAAAGTACTCTGGACCTGGCACCAGTACCTGCTTTTCCAGTAGATTGTTGTCAGCCTCGTGTAACAACTTTGCTCTGTCTGGGTTCCTTGGAACCCTGGAGAGGAAGGGATTTGAAATCTATGCGGTTACTTCGGTTATCATCAGCAAAACTCACCACAATGGGCAACGACGGACCAGGATTCTGCTAGTCATGAGGAGGTTGGTTTGTCAGACTTTTGCATCTGATTGCTTGGACTGCCAGGTCTGTCTGGGCTTTGTGTTGGGGTGCGCCCTAGAGGTTTCTGCCCTCTGTGCCCCAGTTTAGCGCTTGCACGGGGGGATGGACAAAAACTATCTGCTTTCCTCTGAAGAAAAGAATGCTTTGTAGAAGGTTGAGGCAACAAAGTGCTCTTACCACCAGTAGCATCACTACGAATCTGTTTCAGGTCAGGCCCAAAAAGAGCCTTTCCTTGAAAAGGCAAGGACACCAGACACTTCATAAAAGATTGGTCTGCAGACCAAATCTTAAGCCACAAGATGCAGCACAGCAATGGAAAATAGAGGACTTAGCAGAGAATCTGGCCACATCAAACAAAGTGTCAGTGATGTAGGCATTTGCTTCCATGATATTGGCTACCGAAATCAAGTCCTCGGTAGAAATGTCAGCCCACATAGCATCTGACAGTTTTTCACCCCAAACAACAAATCCTGTTGACCCAGGCAGAGGCAAAAATAGGCCTCAACACTGCCACAGTAGCTGAAAAGTTGACCATGAGTAAGGTTCAAACTTCTTATCAGCCTGGTCCTTAAGAGCTTCCTCCAGGGGAAGGCAGTGTTCTTTGCCAAGTGCGAGATGGAGGGGGTCAACAGGGAGAAATTTTCACGGCGCCCGTGATCTGGGCGACATTCTGTCCATAATGGCTGATTCTATTCTCCTATTGGCTGCCTGTACTGCTCCTCCTAGTGACAGCCTTTTTATACCCTGGGCTGTCACTCTGCGAGTGCCCTTTCGTGGTGTACCTGATGCCTGGCACTAGTATCGTTGTTCTGATCCAGTACTGAACCGTAACAGAAATCCACTGCTCCAGAGCCTCAGCAGAAAAAAAAAAGTATAGGTTAGAGAAGAAAACGTATATTATCAGGAATTTTCCCTCTCATCCAAAAGGATTTATTTGATCAAGGGTGTTACTGGGTGGAAATAAAGGGAATGTCTTCCTGCACCTCTGGAAAATGTCCAGAGAGGGAGATTCCCCATCTGCGGTGTCAGAGGCCTGAAGGGTCTCCAAGACTGCACTGATGAGCCCCTCAGCAGAGGGTAGAGAATCAGCCTCATAGGAATCACCATAAGAACAGGAAAAATCCATATCCTCATATTCCTCATCATCCTCTGAGGATAGTTCTTTCTCAGAGGATACTTCAATAACTTGACTGAGCCCCATGAATACAGGGTGAGTAAGGGGGTAAGGGAAGCTCCTGAATATTTTGCCTTAGATTTCCCCATGTGCCCCATAACATTCAAAAAATCTCTGAGAAAATGTCCAGAACCTAGTAAAAACTAGATTAATATTCGCAGAAGAGAGATAGTACCCCTAAATACCCAGAAATGTAATTATCTGGTATGTGAAGGGTTAATCTGGAGAAGTAGAGCCTCAGAGTAGGGTAAGCTAGAAAGAAGTAAGAGGGCCACCAGAAAAGTGACAGCCAATATGATAAGAACCTGAGAAATGGGCATTGTGACCCATGGACAGTCAGAAACTAGGCAATAGAGCCCTAACCATTGTAACCCAGACAGCTGCAGAGATATGTCCCAGAGACGTTTCCTACATAGAAGTCAAAGGGGCGAGCAAAAGATGGCCACGGGTGGGCTCTAGTTCTTATAGGGACCGCCTTACTAAAATCAACCTATACACTAAAGTATTGCAGAAATTCCAGCATGCCCCAGGAACACCTTAGGGAGAGTAAAAAGTAAGATCACAGTAGCAGGGTTTGAAAATAAGGCTCTGAAAGAACTCAACTCACACCAATTTACATTATAGCAGAGAAAGAGTTAACCATTAAATAAGCATTAAGGAAAGGCAGCTATCAATACTTTATAGCCACTCTAGAGAATATAATACACCCATAAATGTACAAGAGCACAGCCATGCTCACATCAGCATCTGTAGGGTGAGGCAACACAAACTTGGACAGGTAGTGAACCAAGGCACTCAAAGGGTTACTTACTAGTCTTCTGGTTACCATCAAAGAAAGGGGTAGAAACTCAAGAGACTCAGCCATGAGGGACAGACTTGTCATAAAGCTCCCATGCACATTGCAAGATAGGCCCACACAGCACCTGTAGATTGGGCAATCCACCTTCAGGGAATTCCAGTGACGGTAACCTACCTATACAGCCCCATAGCCAATTAAAAAATAAAAACCTACGAAAAACTAAGAGGATGGCCACTGCACTCCAGCTGCTTCACACGACACACAAACTTAGGAAGTAGGTGAGGGTTGATCTGGCGGAGGAGGAGGAGGGGTGGGACTCAACTCTGTGGTACCTGTGTTCCATATTGAAAGTAAGAGCGAAACAAACATAATATGAAAGGTCCAGTTAAACTCAGTATGAGATACCACAACTTTGCCGTGTGTTTTATAGATTGTGGACCAACTACATTCCACCTAGTAGTAATAGGCTTGTAGTGTGATGTTCAGTATGTCTTCTCCAAGTATCTTCTCTGATGACTTACTAGTGAGATGCCACTGCCTCAGAGAATCCGTACAAGTTGTGAAGGTTGTAATGTGAGGACAAATGCTGGTGGCTAGAGGCACAGATTGTTGAAGAGCGAAGTGAACCCCCTACAACACCTGGAGAGTAGATGAAAAAAGCAAGGGAAAACCACAATCATGAAAGGCAAATTAGAACACATGGCTTTAAATATAAAAGAAAATGTTATTTATTTATATCAAACAGCACCAACTGGTATCCAAAAGGCAATCTTAATAATGCACTCAATGGGAGATCTTGAGTCAGACTATGAATCTCCATAATAAATAAGCACAATACCACCTGGTGCTGACAACAGAAAATTGCTTAGCGTAAATATCATAGAAAGCAAAGATTAACATGATCTTAACAATAGTCAAGAGCCCATTAAAGGCATAGTAATGTTTCACAAAAAACAGCAGCTCCAATTAATCTTCATAGTATTTGGGCCATGGAGAGTGTTGTTTCAATACTGTCAGAGTTGTAGTTGAAGAGTAATTGAATTATAAAAGTATCCCCCCTCCCACCTCTTTTATTTAGTGTAAGCCACCTCCCCATAGATGTGGAATCTGGTCTTAAGACCAGACAGCTCACAGCAAGGGACAATTTTCTTACTGTGAGAACAATGAAAACCCTGCCACCCTTGACAGGTTTTTCCCTTATGTTAATTGAAGACTGTCCCTCGCTGCAAGCCATCTGGACACAGTGTGAGCAGTGTTACATCAGTAAAAGGGGCGAGAAGGGGATACTTTATCATTCAACTATTCTTGAACTACAACTCTGACAGTATTGAAATAACACTTTCCATGGAACAAATACTATGAAGATTAATTGGAGTTGCTTTTGTTTTGAAACTTTACAATCCCTTTAAACAGGCACTTCAGCGTAAAGGAGAAAGATGAAAAAGTCAGCATGGATAAAGTGGGGTGAGAGAAGAAGGAAAGAAAACTGGGAAGAAGGGAGAGAAGTGTAAGGAGCAAGGAGAGAGGAGTAAAGAGCAAGAAGGGAGAAGCATCAGCCTACCAAAAGGAAAGGGGGAGATGGACATCAGGGAGGGGAAAGGAGAAGGTAAGGAGTGGAGTCCATGGTGTTGGCAGCAGCCAGAGAAGCCAAGTATCCCTAACAGGGAGGCCGAGGGAGGTGCAGAAAGTCACACCAGGAAGAGAAGAATTTGTAGAATTGGGAAGCCTTCCCCATGGAGTAATAATATAGATGCTCCATTGCAAGAATAGTACTTAAAATGACGAAATACTCAAAATGTAAAAAACAATATGTTGTATATGTGTAAAAAACAAGAACAGGAACAGGGGCGCAAATGGTGAAATATGTATGTACAAATGCTCAATAGAAGTAGAAAAAACACTCACATTTAGAAGATGTCAGAGCTTTGGTACCAAAGTTCTCTGACTCACAAGCAAACGGAGACATTCATCCCCTCTCTGTTAGGGTCACTCACTCTTCTGATTCTTCATTAGAATTCTCCACTCAAAATAAGCAGTAGCGAACAGCAGGCGGACTCTTATTTAAAATTTATTAAAAGAAAAATAATAACAGGCTTTAACGCTAACGCGTTTCGCGGTTGTCACAACCGCTTTATCAAAGCTAGAAAAGCCAACATTGAACATGTAAATGTTCCTGTTCTTGTTTTTTACACATATTTGTTACCGCTGAGGGGAGCGAGAGGTTGAAGGGAGCCGCAGTGGAATTGGGACCCCCAGATCATACTGGTTGGAGACAATGATATATTCTCCTCCTGCCTGTTTAGTCAGTGTCGACATATGTCGTCTACTGGCATTTTTATCCCGTGAGTGCGCACTTTAAGGGTGCAGTGGTGGTGATCCATCTATTTTTAAGTTTGATATACACACAAGGGGCGCCCCTTGTTCTGTTCCCCCTTCCTTTCTTCTATTTTTACAGCAATATGTTGTATAGTTTATTTTCCTGAGTAAAACAAGGGCACTCCCACAGTAGAAAGATATTTTATTCAAAAACGTATTTCTCTGTCGTCCAATACAGGTTACTGGTAACTTTGAGTAGGCGATCCGCCCCTTTAATTAGGCATGAACAATTCTATGCAGGGGGTGGAGCCTACCTTCCCTCCTTGGCTGCAGCTAGCCAACCAGTTCCAGTACGATTTGTTCCTTGGTGAAGACACAGGCAAGAGAACAGTTCTGCTACAGCTTTAGAAATTTTTTTATTTTTCTGTTAGAAATGGAATACTACCACTAGGCGGATTACCATAACTGACAATGCCCTTAGATGTGTCTAGCTCAGTAACCAGGTGCTTTTGTGGACCTTAAGCCCTGGGGAGAAAATATTGGCTACAAGTTCTTTCCTCAGGAGTTGCCCACTGAGGCTTCTTCTTAAAACATGGTAATCTGAAGATAGAAGATCTGCAGGAAAGGTGAGCAACCCTTTGAGTGCTGCAGGTCCACATGTCCCATAGTGCTCCTCTCCGCACAGGGTTTTTTTCCGTTGGAGTTCCTATTGCACACTCCTGCACTCATTGGGTTTAACTATATGTCGGCTGGGTGTTTTGGAGCAGGTTTATGTGGTAACTTAACCCTTTAGCTGCTGGTTTTGCATTTAGGGGGGTAATTGACACTTTCCCTACTGGGTTCAGTGTTTTTTGGGTCTTCTAACATATTCTAGTGATGTTTCATGTACTTTTATTTTACTGTTTCAACTTTGCAAAAATTTGAGGGCGCTTTACCGTATAGACACCATTGCTCCATTCACTTCTATGGGACTGTACAATTTGGGACATATGTCTGCAAGCGTTCAACCTAGCAACTTCAGAAATGGCTCATTTTAATTGTCTTCCCTTGCTCTGTCATCCAGTTAACGTTTTGTGTGTGTTGGGGGGCTCAGAGGATTTCGGGCACTGTTGGGGTACTTTTTCTGGGAAAACTACATTTCCCATAAGCTCTTGCTTGGCGTGGTTGTTTCTGATTAGTTCCCGCCGCGGCAGCCATTATTTGCCTTTCTCTCTGTAGATTAATCCTTCGCCTGCCAGATAAGTGTATTTTAGCGATTTCTGGGGTGAAATTTTAATCTAACACACTGTATTTGGGTGATTCCTTATACTCTAAATGTTTTTGACACTGAGAATGTCTAATCCGTTGGAGCTTGGGGCCAGGCCTAAGACTAAGGACGCTGGGGTCTCTGTGTCCTGTATTGCGTATAGCTCCTCGTGTCATTCAGGGTTACCTAGAGAATTCTCAGGTCACTTATGCCCAGCAGGTTCTGATGTCCCTGAGTCTCTCCCAGGGACCTCCAGTCATGCATTAGAGCCAGTTTGGGTGCAAGAGTTCAAGGCTGCTACTAGGGACCTTCCGGTCTACATTGCAACTCTTTTCATCCCAGTTACAGGGGGTCTTCCATTCATGGCAGACACCTTCTTCAGTCAAATCTTCCCTGCCACAACCACAGGGAGTAACTGACATATCAGATTCCTCTGAGGAGGAACTGTTGGTGGATTCAGATGTTGAGGAATGTTCTGCTGTTGGCTCATCTCAGTTTTTTGTGGACCCCTTTGAGGCTGATCCTGAGCCCTCGGGCTGAGGGCCTGATGAGGGTTGTCTTGACTACCCTAAACATTCCCTTAGTTCAGGAGGTTTCTTTAGATCCCTCTGATGTTTTTCAGGAGCCTAAAAAGCCACTTACTTGTTTTCCACCTAACCCCACTCTTGACCGCCTTGTGTCTGATGGGTGGAAATCTCCGGACAGGAAACCTTCTGTTTCCAAGAAATTTGCCAAGCGTTACCCTTCTCTGAGGTGGGGCTTGCTATCCAAGTCTACTGCCTTGCCAGTTTCTGATGCATCAGCTCTGAAAGACTGGACTGACAAGAAACTTGAGGTTTCCCTCAAGTCCATTTTTGCCACTGTTGGTACTGCCATGTGTCCAAGCGTTCACTGTGGCATGGGTAAACCGGGCCATTGCGATCTGGACTGAACAGCTCACCCTGGCTGTCCACAACGGTGCTCCTACTTCGGATATGTTTCGGCTTCTTGCCAACATTTCTGAGGCTCAGAACTAGGTTTCTTCTGCCCTATTTGATGCCATCCGTTTGGTGGATAGAGTTTCCACCATCTGGCCTGCTGACACTGCTTCCAAAAAAGCTTTGCTCTCCTTGCCTTTTCAAGGCACTTCATTGTTTGGGCCAGATCTCAAGGGTCTGATTAGTGAGACCACTGGGGGTAAAAGTACCCTTCTGCCTTTGGTCCCCAGGAAGAAAATGCCTCTCAAGAGTAATAGTTTTTTCATTCCTTCCAGACTGAGACACGTCCGGCGAACCAGGCCGTTCCCTCAGCTCCGCATGCCTACTCCAAGCCCAAACAGCAATGATAGCTCAAGGTCTCCTCCATGCCTAAGGCTTCCAAAACTTCTTCTGCATGACCTGCCGATCCCAGATTCCCACTCTGTTGTAGGTGGCAGTCTGTGTCACTACCACAGTGTCTGGGAGGATTCAGTGGCGAACCCATGGGTTTTACAGGTGGTGATGGAAGGGTGTACAGGATCCCCTTCTTCTCTCTTCCTCCCTTTCGCTTTTTCCCTTCTCATACGCCCCAGGGCGCAGAGAAACGCAGTCTGTTCAGTGGCGCTATCCAGGCCCTTCTGGACAAGGATGTCCTAGAAAATGTTCCTGTTCAGGACAGAGGTAGGGTTTTTTTTACTCAAACCTTTTTGTGGTCTCCAAGAAGGAAGGCGGTTGTTGTTCCATTTAGGATTTGAAGGATCTCAATTCCTTCATGATCAGGACCCATTATCACCAGGAGTCCCTAAGGACGGTGATTGCTGCTATGTCCCTGGGGGAATTCCTTGCCTCTCTGGCTCTTCAGGACGCGTATCTACACATCGCCATTCATCAGATTTGCCTGCGACCAAGGGAACTTTCAGTTTTCAGCTCTTCCCTTTGGTCTGACTACAGCTCCTCAAGTCTTCAACCATGTCCTGGGAGCTTTAGTGTCCATTCTCCACTGGGACAGCAAAGATACTCCATACATGGATGACCTGCTTCTGAAAGCCCCCTCTGCGGAACTTCTTCATCATCAGGTTCAGGACTGCATTCATGCTCTTACCCATCATGGGTGGATCATCAACATGGACAAGTCGGATCTTGTCCCATCCCAGTATCTGGTCTTCCTGGGCCTTCTCTTCTACACTCAGCAGAGCATGGTGTTTCTCACGGATAAGGTAATTCACCACGATCCAGTTCCAGCCAAGAAGTGCCCTCTCTAGTGGGAAAATTCATCTCCACCCTAGAAGTGGTCCCATTTGCCATGGCTCACAACAGGGAATGCCAGAGGTTTGTGATCCAGGTGTGTAGGGGTCAGCCGGATCTTCTGAAGACGTCAGTATCTGTCACGGTTTTAGATGAACACTCAGACAGAACGGTAAGGTTAAAATAACTTTATTAGAATAAAATGCATACAATGGTGTAGGCTATATACCTACAACAGAACAGGAACATAAATCTGGAGTACAGTAATAAGGTCTGCACAAGACAGTAGGACACTGACAATACATTAAACAGCAACTGGCACACCTGGAGAGGTAAAGAACAGTACGAATCAGATGATAGGGTGCCAATACAGGAGGTGCCTGAATTGAACAGACTGACCCAGACTCCTGGGTACTAGAACCCGTATGGACAAGCGGGAAGAACTGGTGTGGACTAGACTTGTGCACGGGCAAAATTTTCGGTAAAATTCGAATTCGGAGGAATTTTTTTTTCTAATTCGGATGATCCTAATTTCAGACCGGGCCTATTTGATTCGAACGAAATTCTGATCCATTCCGAATTATTCGGCTGAATTTAACATGCGTTAAATTATAGCAGTGTGCCTCCGTGCACGCTGCTATCATTCTTTGCAGACAGGGTGTGCATTTAGAAAAAGATCCATCCCAAAAACGGACATTGTCGTACATTGCCAGTCTGTGCATGTCACCTCTACTCCAGCATGGGATGCCAGTCACAATGCAAACATCGAGAACCCATACCTGTCATTCAATTTAGCATATGCTCGAACATCGAAAACCCATGCCTGTCACATCCTACTCAACATAAGTGGTTGACTCGAACATGGACAAACTACATGTCACATTCTATGTTAGTACATGGGTAAAGGTTAAGGTTTCATTTTCTGGTACCAGCCTCCTACCCTACTGTCCCTCTTTAGTACCCAAATTCCTCTCTCTCGTTTTCCTATCCTGATTTCCCCTCATATCAGATAAGTCTATGTGTATATACATTGTAGTGTTTCATACTACATCAAGAATAAACATCAATGATTGTAATGTGATAGATGTAATGTGTTAAAAAGAAAAATTGAGACATTCTGTTGTGAATGAACTGCAACACAGGAGAGAAATAAAAAAAAAAATGCTTGACATCTATACTGAAGAGGGGTCCACAGCATTGTCTTAGTATAGCAATATCACCTTTTTCCGTGAGTGTGCAATACAGGGCTCTACGGTAATTGATGGGCATTTCCCAACGTCATAATCAGGGGATGATGGGAGTTGTATTCTAACTACTGTTAGGAAACACATAAGTGATGCACATTCATCTCCCACCTAGAAATTATTTACACACGAGGCAACTCCCCCAAGTAATACCTAGCCCCTTTCCAAGTGAAAGGACTTCCAGAAAGGTTTCAGATCTCTTAGTGACTCACCTGTAATTGCCAGTCAGTGGGACCCGGAGAGTAGGAGGGGGTGATGCTATGGCTGCAGATTAAGTCTGGCACAGTGCTCTTAGTTGGTCACTCGTCACAATGTTGAAGCTCAGCCCGGCCAGCACCTTCTGGGTGGAGACACCTCACAGCAATCCTGTTCAGGACACATTATGCACTGTCGTGCACTCATACTAGGGATCCCAAATGTTTAGACTCATTTCGTACAGGGGGCACCCACCTGTATTTGTAAAACCTCTCTAGCAAATCTGGGACTGTAGACCTATTTACTCAAGTCAGGTGGGCGATAAACAATACAAAATAGTCATAATTTTTCACTATCACATAATTCACGTCACTGAAGCAGCCAGCAGGCATAGCCACTGAGTGAGCATAGGGCTGCCCGGCTGCTGACAGTCACACTGATGGGACACCCTACAACACAAAACTGGCGGAAGCGCACAAAATAAACATGCTATGGGACGGCAAATTGCCGCCCCTGTCAAAGTGCCCCCTGGGTTCATGGACCCACTGGGACCCATGTAAGGGCCGGCCCTGTATTCGAACAAATACCTAATATTTTTTTATATTTTGCACAGGAACAAATATTACTCGCTCTTGCAGTGGCAATAACTGGAACTAATGCTGGCTGCCTACCTATGCCTAGCCTAATGCTATCTGCCTGCCTACACAACAACTGGACACTCTCTAATCTCTTCTTCTCTCTCTGAGCTCCAACAACGCAATGAGGAAATGCAGGCTGTCTGTCTGTGTGACTGTGTCATTAGTCCAACCCCCATCATGAAACGAAGAAGGCTATTCGAATACAGACAAAAGAGGGAAGTAGTGCATGAAACTGAGAATGGAATTGGACTAGAGACATGGAGGGAAAATTATGGAGCGCGCACAGGAAGTACAAAAAAGTCCTGGTCAAAAGTAGTCAAAACTTTTGGAAAATTGTCGAAAGTTTCGACAAATTTCGGTCCTGGGCTGTTCGGAGTCTGATAATTTTTTCCGAATAACCCTTGAGTTTCGGATTGGCCGAATGTCTCAGAATGACCCCATTTTCGACGAAATCCGAATGTCTCCGAATGAATTCGCACAGGTCTAGTGTCGACTGACAATACTGAATACTGGCAGAACTGACAAGGAAATGAGTACACAGTCCTAGGATGGCAACGGGGCTACAGTGGCAAGGAGCTGTCATGCCCTCATCTTCATCCCTATTTAAGGGTGGTAATCCGTACCTGTGCTGCCCGATTATTCAGGTCTGTCTACTGTTTCCGGATCCTCTCTGCTTCCTAATTGGACCGTGAGCGTTCCTCCTTCCGGCTGGCGGCTTGCCGCTTGCTGGTGCCTTGCCAGCTCAGTTTTCTGGCGGGCGTCCGCCTTCGTGCCTCATCCCCTTTATGTCGGCTGGTCCGTGGGTCCAGGGGCGTTCCGGGATCCCCACCGCCTGACTGTCTGCCGCGGCCACCTTGGGTCCCGTCCTTCATTACGCCCGCACCGCGGGTCTGACTGGTGGGTTGGCCGTCTGTTCCGAGGGCCGGGCGGTGCGCTCCCTAGACGTCCTCTGGTGGGGCTCTGGATCTGAGGCCTGTTTCTTCCGGCGATCCAGCGGCGCCGCACGGGATTGGCAGTCCTTCCTCTCCCTGCTATTGGGTTGGACTGTGCCTCTCCTGGACAGACGCCGCCGGTTCCCGGGGTAGGGGCTTTGGGTTTGGGGTCTTTGTAGCCTTGTGACTAGGCCTGGAGTTCCCTTGTCTCCAGGGCCTCTCCTAGCCAGCATCTCCTGGGATTCTTCCTGTCTGCAGTTCCTGGCTCCTGTTCCAAGGGATTTGTTTGAGGTAAGCGATTTACTTACCGAGTTTTTCTCCTGTTCCTCCCGGGTAGGCGGGTGCCAATTGGGGTAGGCCCGGGGGCTCCTCTCTTCCTCCTGCCCTTGTTCTCTGTGGGATAGAGGGGTAGTGGGGGTGGGGCTGGGGTGCCCCTGGCCGCGCGGTTCACCCTTCTGCCTGGGGGACAGGGGTTTTTGCTCCCAGTCGGTCCCTCACCTGTCCTGGTGGGGGTCCTGGGGGGGAGGGTCCTCCTCAGTCTTCCAGCCGGGTCACGGTTTAGGGGTCTCGGTGGTGGTGGGGTGTGGTCGTGCCTCCTCCCTGTATCCCTTTCCTCCCTTAGAGGGGGCTTCCAGGAATTCCACTGTAGTGTGGTCTTCCATTTGCTCTCCCCTCCATAGACCGAGGTGGGCCTCCCGCCCTTGGGTGGTTTCCCACTGCCTTTACACCCACGTCAGCTGTCTTGCTCAGGTGGCTGTCGTCGGTGGACTGGCACATCCCTTTCCGGCAATCGTGCCAGCTGCGGCCTCCTCTGCAATCTGGGGTCCAGGGACTGTTATCTTCTGCGACCTCACCCGTTGTTTAGTGACCTGCGCCCTTGACAGGAGCCAACAGTAGAGGACTGGCACAACCCAGATGTCTGGGTACGGACCCGACTGTACCGAGGCAACACTGACCAAGGCCCTAGCCCACTGGCAAGGAGCAACCGTGTAGAAGCAGGCCAACCCTAAAAGGGTTAATGGATACCTAGGCAGCTGCTACTGGGAATCCCTAGTACACTAGGGGTGGATCGAGAATAGGTAAGTACAGGAACACAACCAGTGTGTCTCAACCTGCAAGCTGGAAAAGGCAACTCTGGCTCTTGAGCCCAGGGCTCTGCAGTCAGAAACGGTAATGCACTAATGCCTGGAAGCCTCCAGGTACATACAGGGTTAACTGAAAACGCCCAAGTTAACTGCAACTCCCATAGGGAGTGAGCCCAGCGCTATTAGGGAGGCAGACACAGAGAGTGATCAGAGTAACTCAGTCGGTGTATCCAACACCGTACCGGTACTTCGATTGTACACACCACCGGATGGGAGTAGAGCAGCTTGAGCGCACAGCTCAGCCTTAGGTCAACAGAAACAGCGCCCCGTGGCGCACACCGAAAATAGTTGCAAGGTTCAGGAAACCAGTGACCTCACGGGGTCACCGAGAGGCTCAGACTAGACATGGTAATCCCGTGGACAGGAATCCAAGGCGGGCAATGGCCACAGCACTGAAGGCAGCCTACCATGGTCAGCAATGGAGCAGGTTCTACAGCCAGGATACGGTCAGCAAAGGAGCAGAATCACAGTCGGGAACTGTCAGTGACGGAGCGGTTTCTCAGCCAGGATACTGTCCGCACAGGAGCGGGTTCTTCAGCCAGAAGGTCTCAGCAACAGAGTGGGTTCTCAGCCAGGATACTGTCAGCACCGGAGCGGGTTCTTCAGCCAGAAGGTCTCAACAACAGAGCGGGTCCTCAGCCAGGATACGGTCAGCAACGGAGCGGGTCCTCAGCCAGGATACGGTCAGCAACGGAGCGGGTCCTCAGCCAGGATACGGTCAGCAACGGAGCGGGTCCTCAGCCAGGATACGGTCAGCAACGGAGCGGGTCCTCAGCCAGGATACGGTCAGCAACGGAGCGGGTCCTCAGCCAGGATACGGTCAGCAACGGAGCGGGTCCTCAGCCAGGATACGGTCAGCAACTGAGCGGGTCCTCAGCCAGGATACGGTCAGCAACGGAGCGGGTCCTCAGCCAGGATACGGTCAGCAACGGAGCGGGTCCTCAGCCAGGATACGGTCAGCAACGGAGCGGGTTCTCAGCCAGGATACGGTCAGCAACGGAGCGGGTCCTCAGCCAGGATACGGTCAGCAACGGAGCGGGTTAACAGCCAGGATACGGTCAGCAAGGGAGCGGGTTCTCAGCCAGAATACGGTCAGCAAGGGAGCGGGTTCTCAGCCAGGATACGGTCAGCAATGGAGCGGGTTCTCAGCCAGGATACAGTCAGCAATGGAGCGGGTTCTCAGCCAGGATACAGTCAGCAACGGAGCATAGCAACAGAAACTCAGGAACAAACTCGTAGTCATGCAGGCCAGGTCATAAATGGATCAGCATAAACGCAGAATAGACTCAGGAACTCGTATACCACGAAAGGGCGCCCAAGTGAGGACATCCCAGGGTATATAAAGGCAATCCCTAGTGGCAGCAATTAAGCTCAGCCAATCAGAGAACGGCAGTGAATAATAACGTCTCCGTTCACAAAAGAAAAGCACGGGCACCGTGATAGTATCCCCTTCTTCTTCATGTGGAACCGAGTTTGTTGTGGTGGCTCGAACTCTCCAATCTGCTGAAGGGCAAGTCCTTCCTGGTAGGTATCCTTCTGGACCACGGTGATGATGGATGCCAGTCTCTCTGGCTGGGGAGCAGTCCTGGGTCGCCTGAGTGCTTAGGGTCGGTGGTATCCGGAGGAATCTCTCCTTCCCATCAACACGTTGGCGCTTCAGGAGTTATTTCACGCCCTTCATCATAGGACACCTCAGCTGGAAGACTGCCCATTCCGGGTACAGTCCGACAACGCCACGGCTGTGGCTTACATCAACAAGCAGGGAGGAACAAGAAGTCTCGCCGCTTGGTTAGAGGTCAAGGCTATTTTGTCCTGGGCAGAAGAACACGTTCCTGCCATATCCGCAGTGCACATTCCTGGCATAGACATCATGGTGGACTTCCTCCGATGACACGGTGAACAGCGGTGAGTGGGAGCTGCACTCAGAGGTGTTCACCCTCAACGTTCAAAAGTGGGGTCTTCCTTGCATTGACCTGATGGCGACAAGACACAGCCGGAAGGTTCCGAAGTTATGCTCTCGCTGGAGGGATCCTCTAGCTATAGCGGTGGATGCCACGTCCATTCCTTGGTTATATCCTCTGGCTTACATCTTTCCTCCCCTCCCCATGTTGCACAGGGTGTTACAGAAATTGAGACTAGAGCGTTATCCAGTCATTCTGATTGCTCCGTACTGGCCTCGACAGGCTTGGTTTCCGGAGCTTCTGGATCTGTCAGTGGCGGAGCCATGCCGGCTCCCTTGCAATCCGGATCTTCATCTGCAGGGTTACCTGTGGAAGGAGGATGTTCATCGGCTAGATATGACGGCTTGGAAATTGAATCCTCAATATTGAAGAAGAAAGGTTTTTCTTCTTGTGTGGTGGCTACTATGCTCAGTGTCCGCAAACCTGTTTCTTCTAAGACTTACCATCGTGTCTGGTCGACCTTTCTATCTTGGTGTGCTGAAAGGGACTTGTCTCAGGAATTTAATCTGCCTACGGTCCTGGCCTTTTTGCAGGACGGTGTGGACAAGGACCTCAGTTTGAATTCCCTTAAGGTTCAGACTTCTGCTCTGTTTTCTTTCAGAGGCACATTACCATTCTTCCTGATGTCAAGGTTTTCTTTCTGGACGTTGCTCATACTAGTCCTGTCTTTAAGAATTCTGACCCTCCATGGAATCTTAACTTGGTTTTGGGCGTTCTTCAGCACCCTCACTTTGAGTCCTTGGCTACTACTCCTCTATGCCTGTTCATGTGGAAAATGGCCTCTCTCCTGGCGATCATGTCCATTCGTTGTGTCGCGGAGTTACATGCTCTGTCCTGTAAACCACATTTTTTGGTGATTCACAAGGACAAGGCGGTGCTTTGAACTTCTCAGGAGTTTCTTCCAAAGGTGGTTTCACATCAATCAAGAGATTGTGGTGCCTTCTTTCTGCCCTGACCCTACCTCTGACAAGGAGACGGATCTCCACTTGTTAGATGTGGTGCATTGTCTCACGTCCATCGCATTTAGTCTATCAAGCAATCTGACGAGCTGTTATTCATTCCTGAGGGTCCCAGGGCAGGAAGACCTACATCCAAAGTGACTACTGCATCCTGGCTCAAGTCCACTATTCGTAAGGCTTACGAGCTCAGGATGAAGCCTGTTCTCTTTTGGGTCACGGCTCATTCTACTAGATCTATTGGGGCTTCTTGGGCTTACAAGAATCAGGCCTCCGCTGATCAGTTGTGCAAGGCTGCCACTTGGTCATCTGTGCACCACTTTTCGAAGCACTATCGTGTTGATGTGCTGGCATCAGCTGATGCCCAGTTTTCGGAGGAAGATCCTGGAGGCAGTCTTGCCTGTCTAGGATCTTCTTTGGTTCTTGGTGCTTCCTTCACTTTTCAGGCCTGTTGGCTCTAGATCAGTGTGCTGTGTAACAGTTTTACCCCTGTTCATTGTCCTTTGACACTTCATTCTTTTGTTGGGCTATCTCTGATCTGATGGTTCATATCTGTTCTGGTGACTTTGGGGGCCTTGCGCCTGGTCCTTTCCTTACTTCCCACCTCTGGGAAACTCAGTGGTTGGACATCCCAGAGTTACCAGTAACCTGTATTGGATGACAGAGAAAAGAGGATTTTAGTCTTACCTGTTAAATCCTTTGCTCTTAGTCCATACAGGTTATTGGTCTCCCACCCTGTCAAGGGACCATGTTTGGCTCTCCTGTGGCAGACCGTGGGGGTCATGCTCACAGAAGCCTGCTTTCCCTTCTACTATCTAGTCAATAGTTAGTGTCTCAAATCTTACTGGAACTGGTTGGCTAGCTGCAGCCAAGGAGGGAAGGTAGGCTCCACCCCCTGCATACAATTCTAGAATTGTTCCTGCCTAATTAAAGGGGCAGATCGCCTACCCAAAGTTACCAGTAACCTGTATGGACAAAGAGAAAAGAATTTAGCAGGTAAGACTAAAGTCCTCTTTTATAGCTCAAACTTGAATCGTTTAAATGCACGTTAAATCACTGTGGCCTGAAATTGTGAGACACTGTTGCTATACCATCCTATGGAAATTTATGGCCAACTGACCAGAGCTGTTCATAAGATAGTGTAGCAACAACGCCACTGTACAATTCAGGTCACTGTGATACTGCACCTAAAAAATTAAAGTTTGAGCTGTAAAAATGTTTGAATGAAACACCTTTCAGCAGTGGGAGTGCCCTTGTTTTACTCAGGGAGATAAACCTGACAACATATTGTTTTTTGCATTTAAAGCATTGCTATCCCTTGACATTTTCAGTCTGACACCACTGGTAGAGTGACTGACCCTCCACACACCCAGGGGATGCAGATTCTTAGAAGCCATAAGCAGCAGAAGCCAGTTCTGAAGTGCGACCCGAGGGATCTGTCTAACCTCCCCAGAACCAGGTCGAATACTAAGTAACAGGGTCTGAGGAAGAAATAGTGTCTCAATCCCCGTCAAGGTGCTCAAATGCACGTGGACATCATTCCAATATGGTTTTATCTCAGGGCAGCACCACCAAATGTGAAGTAGGGATCTGTCCGGGCTTCTGCACTGCCAGTGTTACCTTATGGGCAATTGCTTATGAATTATCTTTATTTTTATTTATATAGCTGGACTATGCACATATAATGTAATGGGCCATAGAGATATACAGTGAGTGAGTGGATGTATGTAGAGGGTTAATAAAATAGGCACAGTCAGTGAGATCTCCTTGAGCCATGGGAGTTGTGGCCCAAAACAAGTTATCACAGCACATGGACATCCAAATCCTGTTTGGTTAGATGGAAGCTGGCAGTATTCTGTTGTCCAGGTGGGAGATAAAGATCACCCTCTATTTGTTATGATAAAGAACACTCACACGCCCTGTATTCCTGATGAGTAAGGAGTCTGATGTATTGTTTCAACTGTCCACAAATATTGCCAAGGGGAGACTGACTGGTTTATTGTACTATTGCTCCAAATCACCCAGTGAGATCAGGACACAAATCCCATCAACCTGGAGCGGTATTACCACAGCCAGTCAGGAGCCTCAGCATGGTAGCAGATAGACAGGGGAACAATATATGAAGAGAGATCCACTGCTAGGGAATTAGGAGGACGAGAGAAGAGATGATCAGAGACACAGCTGCAGCCAGGGGCATAGCTGAAGCAGTACTGCAGGAACCTCAAACATCAGGTAGCTATGTCCATTAGTATGTGCACATGTAAATAAGTATTGTAAATATTTGGGGGTGGTTATGTTATTGTATTGTTTTAGTTAGGAAATATGTTATTTGTATTGTCTATGTCTTGTTGTAATAATTGAGCTACTAACGCTGTGGATTCTGGGATATCCTATCTTTTGTACTCGAATACATGTCTGTTGATTTTGAATGAAGCTGACTCTTTCATGCAGAACCCCATAGTCTAGGTAGTATAGACAGGGAAATAAGTGTTATTTGGAATAAGCCAGGTGGTACTTATTTTAATGTAGTATGATCAATGCATTGATGTATTTACTATCTGGATAAGTCTAAACAGGAGTTATCATAGGGAGAAGACAAATAAGCCATTGATGGTTATATGTAGACATATATATGTTGTATTAATGTGTGTGCGTTTATGTGTGGCTGTTAATGGATAAGTGGTAACCTTATGCACATAGCACACTTATATTGACATCCTTTCCCATATGTATCTATATGTAAATATTTATAGTTAAAATACGATATATACATATTGCCTAAGACTAGGATAAGTTACAAAGTTAACACCAGCAATCACCAGAAATCATAGTATTAAGCGGATGAAGCAGTGCTGGGGGCCAGTACCACTGCATCATCAACTTATAATTTGTTTCCCTGTGGGACACAGTAGTAAGCGAAGCGTGTCATTTGTGAGGGAGGGACCAATGGGTGTCAGTAATTATAATGCTCAGATCTTGTCCCCAGGATCATTTATGGAATGTTGGGGTATCAAAGTCGGAGGGGTAGAGGAGGTAGATATGCCTTTAGAAAGAGGCTTATCTGCAAGAACCAAAGTTGATGAGGGGTTGAAGACGAAAACCTTCAATAGAAGGCGAGTGCAACATGTGGCAAATTTGTAAGTAACGCCAGTGTTCTTGAAGTGGAAGATCATACTGCTGGCATAAAACTGGGAAAGGGGGAAGAGAAGGGGAGGAAAGTAAGTGGTCTAGGTCAACCATTTTCCAGTTGATAAATTTCTGCTACTGAAGCCCGGGTCCAAAGTTCAGATTACCCAGTATGGAATATAAAGGAGATGGGAATTCTGAAAGACGATACTGCTCAAATTACCTGAACCAGAAAGACAATAGATGTTCAATAATCGCTTGTTTAGTGTGTCACACTGGTAGTGACCACCTGGCTGTCCATATAAGTTGCTGAAAACAAATGGAAGAGTGAAGTGACTGCAAGAGAGTTGCCAGTCCATCCAGGGAATGGCGCTGCACATCTCCAGCAATACCTGCAGGGTCGCCACATCCCACTAGTTAAGGATGTCAGGCATGCCTGGGCCTCTCTAGAAATGGTCAAGCGAGAACAGCTGAACGTATCAGTGGGGGTTTGAACTGCCACACAAAGGATCCCAAAAGATTCTGGAGGAGTTTGATGGAGGATAGAGGGATGTGCAAACGTAACTATCTAAAGATATACAGGATCTTCCGAAGACAAATCATTTTAGCCAAACTGACTCTGCCAGTCAAAGAGAGAAAAATGTCCCTACAGAAAGCACTCTCCAGATGGTGAGACTGGAAGACAGTGCCTTTCAGTGTTGTGGTGAGACAAATGCCTAGATATTTAAGATCTGTCTCAGTCCAAGGGAATGAGAAAACAGATTGTAGTTCACTTTGTAGGGCAGGGGGGATATTTTTCACCATAATTTCAGACGTTGTAAAATTTACTTTCATCCCAGAGAATGACACACGCAGCTTAAGTATTGAAGTTGGAGATCACAAGGAGGAGCAGGGGTTTGTCAATGTATGCAGCATACACCCACAGATTCCTGGAGGAATTGGGTGAGGAAGATGGAGGGTGATAGGACAATATAGTAAGGGGAGGGGAATAAAGATTGAGGGTATGGAAAGGGTACAAGATAAGAAATGTAAAAGGAAGACGAAAGAGAAAGAATGAAAAGGTGAAACCCGTTGTGCTGTCCAGAAACTGAGAGGACAGGTGATGGAGGGTGCACACAACAAAAGCAGGGAAGGCCCTAGGGCCTAGATAATTCCTTAGGCAAGAGACAAAGTGTGTCAACAGGAGAAGTAATTTCAACAATGAGGTTAGCACAATACCAGGCACAGTGAACTGCAAGATCCAGGCAAAAGAAAACAAATGTACAGACAACAAACAAACAAACAAACTATAAAACTACAGTGCAATCATAAACAAGATATGTGGCCAGAAGGAACCATCAAATTGTAGGAAGGACCGGACATACCCACGTACAGTTATAGTTCAAAGAGGTATTGGTTCCAGCCACCACACCCAAACTGGAGGCCAAGAATCCCAATCTCCCACTCCCTCCCAGCTGTCCCCCAGAAACATGCATTGGAGTCATGCGGCGTAGCCAAGCCATGGAAGTGGAGTCAGCGAGATACAACAGCAGCATAGATGTGGTGACCACACAGAATACAACAGTGTATGCCCCAACCCTCCACAAACCACAACCCCCCACACCTGACAGGACCTGCATCGGAATGGGCATCACTACCCTACAAGAGCATAAAGCAACAATAGTTAACATAGTGGAACACACTGGGCGCAAACCCAATGCCACTAAAGTATAAATAAATGAAAATAAAAATAGAAGGGTTAAGAAGAAAAAATGGAAGGGGGAGAAGTGTTATTTGTACAAATAATGGTAGGTGGAATCATAAATATAACAGAGTTCAAAAATTAAAGTTCAAAAGCGTACAACTTTCTCTGATTTGTAGCGTGAATAGTAGTATACTCGTCTGAGAAGGCTGGGAATCGGAGGGAATCTCACAAAAAAGCAAAGGGGTCAGCCATATCAATCCACGGCTGAATCAGCAGGGTCATGGGTGCAAACAAGTAATCCAGGTTCTACAGCAAACGCAGGCATAGGTAGTCTCAGTTTTCCACACCATATGTGCTGTAGTTCCATAAGGCGGGAGATAGGGGCTCCCCAACCCGGCCATCACCAGGCCCCCGAAACACTGTCAAAGTTAGTGGAGTAGGTCATAAGCAAGGTATGTGAAGCACTCGCTATATATAAACCACAGGTCTGTTTCCACTAGACTGAAATTACCTGACCGCGCTTGATGCCAGGAGCGCGGCAGGTCACGTGGTGCTGAGGACAGTGACGTACGAGTGATGGGCAAGACGGAGGGAGGTACAATGGAGCCAAGCAGTCATGTGCAGAATGGATTCAAGGGGCAAGACGTCATCAGGTAGAAATTTAGTATAAATATAGTGCTCTTACAACACTTTTTTGGAGGAAACTAACTATGGATTGCTAATAACGATAGGAAGACAAAGACTTAGAGATTACATTGTGTTGGGGTGGTAGTTCCCCTTTAATATCCCTTATATCGATGTTTCCCAGTGTTAGTCCTAAGGGAACACCAATGGTTCATGTTTTCAATCTATCTATGTTCAATCACAGGTGTGTAAATCAGCAGTTCAGTCGTGATTTATGCACTTGAGTTTATTTGAGGATATACTTCAAATAGGACCTGTCGTAGTTTCATGGGAACCACTGTTGGGAAACACTGCCTTCTATTTTTCAAGATTTTATCTCATCACCCCTCTTCCTCCTCTATCCCAAGCTATAAACCTTAAAGTCTTTGAGTCTACCCTGGTGAGACCCTAAGGCCCATATTTATAAAAGCAACTTGAATTATTTTGGAGTAAACCAACTGCACCGTAGGGGACATAAAAATAATGTTAAATTAAACTGGGCTTTTAACCTCTTGAATGTTAAGGAAGTCGCCACTGAATCGTAAAGCAATGCTCTGGAGACATCTCTAGCATTCAAGGGGTAAAATAGTTCTGTTCACATGCATGGGAATTTAATATATTTTTTTTTATTTTGTCCCCTATGGTTGCAGTTGCATTATATATAAAATAGGATTTTAGTCTTACCTATTAAATCCTTTTCTCTTAGTCCATACAGGTTTGGGTAAGCGATCAGCCCCTTTAACCCCTTCAGTGCCAGAGGCTTGGGCCATTTCCTGTACTCTGCAGGCCAGACACTTTTTCAGCATTTTTGCTATCCTTCCGTTTAGGCTCGATTTACTCTGGTGATTTTTAGTTACATATGGAAAACTATATATTTTTTTTTTCAGAACAAATTGAGCTTCCTTGTGGTACCTTACATGAAGAGAATTTTACATCATGCAAAAAGCTATGATGTCATAATGACAAAAAAGTGAAAATTTACTAATTTTGCTAAAATCACATACTATGTATCAAAAACATTAACCTTGATTGAAAAAGTTTCAATTATTTGAAAAAGCACCGCGTCCTCCGAGTAACAAAATATCAAATTTGTAGTTTTACCAACGTCCATGGCTAGCGCAAAGCCCTAATCAACAGCAGCGCAAAATGACATTTTCAACTTTATAAACTAATATGCGCATTCTAGGGTTTTTGTGGTAAAAGTACCCTAAAAGAGTGGAATAACTATATAAAACTATATATTTCTGAGAAGTAGACAACCTGCCGCATCTAATGAGAAGTAACTTGCCTTCTTGCCCCAAGCCTGTTGTGCCCAAAGGTTTCCAGAAGGTGGCACTATAGGAAAAAATTGGCATTTTCTAGGGGGCGCTACAAGTACAAAACTACACCTACTACAATCTCTAATTTTTCTTACATTTTCTCAAACATTACTTGTCTATACAAAAATGGTTATAACAACTACAGAAGTGAAGAAAAGCTACACAAACCATACCATTTTGGAAAGAAGACAACCTGTTGCATCTAATGAGGGGTGAATTGCCTTCTTACCCCAAGCCTGTTGTGCCCAAATGCTTCCAGAAGGTGGTACTATAGTAAAAAAAATATTGCATTTTCTTACATTTCTGCCCCTTCATCTGTACAGAAATCTGTGAAAACCATGGCATTTCCAACTGTATTCATTAGCTAGTGCTCTTAGGAGAAAAATGACACCTCATTGGTATGGGTTGACCTACCTCAGGGGACGCTACAAGTACAAAACTACACCTACTACAACCTCTAAATTTTCTAACATTTTCTCAAACATTACTTGTCTATACAAAAATGGTTATAACAACTACAGAAGTGAAGAACGGCTACACAAGCCATACCATTTCAGAAAGAAGACAACTTGACGCATCTAATGAGGGGTCAATTGCCTTCTTACCTCAAGTCTGTTGTGCACAAATGCTTCCAGAAGGTGGCACTATAGTAAAAAAAAATGGCATTTTCTTACATTTCTGCCCCTTCATCTATACGGAAATCCGTGAAAACCATGGAATTTCCAACTGTATTCATTAGCTAGTGCTCTTAGGAGAAAAATGACACCCCACTGGAATGAGTTGACCTACGTTAGGGGTGCCAGAAGCACATCACTACACCTACCTGTTTGCTTCCTCGAAAATGCCTGCTTGTACTAAAATGTTCATAACTGTTAGAGACATGAAGGAAAGGTATAAAAGTTATACCATTTTGGAAAGTAGACATTCCCCCACATCAAATGAGGGGTCACTTGCCTTTCTATCGCTGGGCTGAAGCGCACAAATATTTCCAAAAAGGTGGCTCTATGGGAATAAATACATGTGTTTTTACATTTTTACCACTTCAAAGATACAAAAATCTTTGAAAACCATAACATTTCCTGCTGTATTCAGTATCTGCTACTAACATGAGAAAAATGGTAGCCCATTTGTGTGGGTTAACATACAATATGTGGGTGCTAGGAACACGTACGTAAACCTGAAACTTTGGTTTTTGAAATTATCTGCTTGCACTAAAATGGTTATAACCATAATAGATATGGTAGATAAGGTAGAGAAACAATGCCATTTTGGAAAGAAAACAACCTGCCGCATCTAATGAGGGGTCACTTGCCTTCTTACCCAGAGGCTGGTGTGCACAAATGCTTCCAGGAGGTGGCGCTAATGAAAAAAAAAAAAAGGCATTTTCTTACATTTCTGCCCCTTCAAATGTATGGAACTCTGTGACAACCATGGAATTTTCAACTGCATTCGTTAGCTAGTGCTCTTAGGAGTCAAACGACACCCCATTGGTATGAGTTGACCTACCTTAGGAGGTGCTAGAAGTAGAAAACTACACCTACTACAACCTCTGATGTTTCTAACATTTTCTTAAACCTGACTTGCCTGTACATAAATTTCTATAACACCTTCAGAAGTGAAGAAAAGGTAGTTAAACCATACCATTTTGGAAAGAAGACAGCCTGCCGCATCTAATGAGGGGTCACTTGCCTTCTTACCCCAATACTGATGTGTATAAATGTTTCCAGAAGGAGGCGATATAGGAAAAATGGCATTTTTTATTTACACATCAGTCACTTCAAAGTTACTAAAATGGTTCAATGGCGTGGGATTTCCTAGGAGGACTTCTTGCCAGCCTAAGAAAAATGGTACCCCACTGCTGTGGGTTGACATACCAATTTGGGTGACAGGAGCGTAGCTACCAGTGAAACAGGGATGGGAAAGCAAACGGTGTATGTGTGATTTTATGGCTAACAGATGAAAGAAGCTAGAGCGTCAGCCGGTGTACGTGCGGACCTGTGACTACCAGTGTACCAAAGGGTGAGGGATTAGGCAGTGTGTGTGGGTATGAGAAGAGGAGCAAGGATGGTGGTGATGGTGGGGCAGTGTCTGATAGTGTGTATGGGGGATCTGTGACTACCAGTGTGCACTGTATGTCCCCTCCTACAAAGTTTGATTCCCAGCCTGAATCTAGTGCATACTGGTACTTTGAGTCTACCAGTAGGCAGTGGAAAAAAAATGGGGGTCAGGCTAGGGAATGGGACTGCCAGTTGGCTGTGGAACCAGGAAGGGGGATACGGTACCTGGGGGGGGATTGGAGGCATTTTGTGTGCATGCCACAGGGGTGCCCAATGCACTGCAAAGCAATGTGTTGGACCCCCTGTTGCACACACATCGTTTTTTTTTTTATTATTATTTTGTATTCATACCTCGTTGGGGAGGAGGTATCAGGAACATTCCTGGTGTCCCCTATCAAGGTCTAAACATAATAATGAAAAAAAAAAAGTGTGTGTGTGTGTGTGTCACAGGGGGTCCAATGCATTGCAAAGCATTGCATTGGATCCCCCCGTGGCACGTCCATTTTTGGGGGCTTTTTCCCCCAATATTTTTGTGTAGACCTCGTTGGGGGCATCAGAAACCATACAATGAGGTCTGAATAAAAAATAAAAGGGGAAAAAAAATAATCCTTTGTGTGCCACAGGAGTGTCCAGTGGATTGCAAAGCAATACATTGGGCCCCTGTGTCACACAAAGGGTTAATTTTTTTTATCGTTACTTTGTATTCAGATGGCTACCAAACAAGCTCTGATCACAAAGTAATGATAAAAAGTCCTGTGTGTGCCACAGGAAGGGGGTCTGCATTGAACCCCCCCTCGTGGCACACACAGAGTTAATTTTTTTTTTTATTATTACAGACCTCATTGAGGGGCATCAGGACCCCCCTGATCCCCCCCAATGAGGGCTTAGTCAAAAAAAAATATATGTTCACAAAAGAAGTGACCCTGTGAGTGCCACAGGGGTCTTCCAGCGCATTGCAAAGCAATGTATTGGATCCTTGTGGCACTCAGAGGTTTATTTTTTTCTATCATTACATTGTAATCAGAGCTTGTTGGGGGGGGGGGCATCGGGACCAACCCTGATGGCCCCCCCAACAATCTCTGATAACAAAGTAATGATAAAAGCCCTGTGTGTGCCACGGGAGGGGGGGCTGCACTGGACCCTCCCTGTGGCACACACAGGGTTAATTTTTTTTTATTGACATTTTTTTTTATTATAGACTTCATTGAGGGGTATCAGGACCCCCCCCCTGATCCCCTCAATGAGGTCTTACAAAAAAAAAAAAAAAGGAATCAAATAAGTGTCCCTGTAAGTGCCACAGGGGTCTTCAGCGCATTGCAAAGCAATGCATAGGACCCTTGTGGCACTCAGAGTGTTAATTTTTTTTTTTTTTTATCATTACTTTGTAATCAGAGCTTGTTGGGGGGCCATCGGGACCAATCTTGATGGACCCCAACAATCTCTGGTAACTAAGTAATGATAAAAGCCCTGTGTGTGCCACAGGAGGGGGGGTGCATTGGACTCCCCTGTGGCACACACAGGGTTAAATATTTTATTTATTTATTTTTTTTTAATCATAGACCTCATTGAGGGGCATCAGGACCCCTCCATCCCCCCAATGAGGTCTTGCAAAAAAAAAAAAAAAAATCCCCCAAAAAGAAGTGACCCTGTGAGTGCCACAGGGGTCTCCTGCAGCACTCATGGGTTACTTTACATTTTTTTTAATTTAATTTTATTTTTTAATTTATTCAGACCTCGTGGGGGACATCAGGACCCCTCCTGGTGTCCCTCCAGTTATTGATCTCCCAGCCAATCGGCTGGGAGATCAGTAAGGCGACCGCAGGAGAGCAAAAGCTCTCCTGCCCTTCTCTCCTATCACCGGCAGGAGTGAACGGAACCGGGGAAACTTCCCTAACTTCATCAGTGATCATGTCACTGATGACGATGGGAGGTTTCCCCCGGTCCCGCCCACTCCTACGCAGAAGTTCAGGTAGGAGAGAGGGGAAAGGAGAAACTCAGTTTCTCCTTTGTACTTATTGATCTCCCAGCACGATCGGCTGGGAGATCAATAACTGGGGAGGCATTAGGAGTGATCCTCATGCCTCCCCAAGAGTGCCAGGCTGCATGTCAGCTGAAATGCGGCCACTGTAAGCCGGTTATACCGGCTTATGCAGTGACCCCATTTTATCTGTACAACGTACAAGTGTGGCACAGCAGGTACAGCTGTGTCCACTCGTATGCTGTACCCACCTGGCACTCTAGGGGTTAAATAGGAAGGAACAATTCTGAGAAGAGACTGCTGGGTGGACCCCACCTCCTCTCCTTAGCTTGCAGCTAGCCAATCCCCAACCAGTAAGATTTGCAGACTAACTATTGACTAGGTAGTAAGAAGGTAAAGGAAGACTCGTGTCAGCATGAACCCAAAAGGACCCCCACATTCTGCCACAGGAGAGCCAAGCATGGTCCCTTGACAGGGTGGGAGACCAGTAACCTGTATGGACTAAGAGAAAAGGATTTAACAGATAAGACTAAAATCCTATTTCCTCTGTCGCCCAATACAGGTTACTGGTAACTTTGGGATGTCCAACCATTAGGTTTCCCAGGGCAGGAAGAAAGGCAAGGACCAGGTGCAGGCCCCCCAAAGTCACCAGAGCGCTAATGAACCTACAGATCATGAAGAGATCAACAATAACCGAAAAGTGTCAATGGACACAGAACGAGTAAAACAAACCCCAGTAACTGTTACACAGCACACTGCACTAGAGCTAACAGGACTCAAAAGTGAGTACTGAGAGTACTGAGAGACTAATGAGATCCTAGATAGGCAAGGCTGCCTCCAGGATCTTCCTCCCAAAACTGGCATCAGCCGATGCCAGCACATCCACATGATGGTGTTTGGATAAAGTATGCACAGACGACCAAGTGGCCACCTTGCACAACTGATCAGCTGAGGCCTGGTTCTTGTAGGTCCAAGAAGCCCCAATAGACCTCGCAGAATGAGCCGTGACCCTGAAGGGAACAGGCTTCTTCTGAAGTTCACAAGCCTTACGAATAGTGGACTTAATCCAAGCAGCAATGGTTACTTTGGAAGCAGGCTTCCCTGCCCTTAGGAATGACAAAAAAGTGTCAGCATGCCGCAAGGACTCAGTGCAATGCACACAGAACTTAAGACAACGAACATCATCCAACAGATGAAGATCCTTCTCTTTATCAAAAGTAGGGTTAGGGCAGAATGAAGGAACCACAATCTCTTGATTAATGTGGAACTGAGACACCACCTTCGGGAGAAACTCTTTTGAGGTGCGAAGCACTGCCTTGTCAAAGACCAAAAAGGGTGGTCTACAGGACAGGGCATGCAGCTCCGCAAATCAGCGAACAGAAACTATCGCCAGGAGAAAGGCCATCTTCCATGTCAGCATAGGTAGAGGAATGGTAGCCAAAGACTCAAAAGGAGGACACTGAAGTACTCCTAAAACAAAGTTAACGTCCCACTGAGGAGCACTGGACTTAAACACAGGATGGGTATGAGCAACACCCTGGAAGAAAACTTTGACATCAGGAATGTGTCACAGTTCCCCACAGATGATCAGGAGTCAGTACGATATAGTAAAATGCAATTTATTAAAACAATAATAAGGTAGCAAACAGAGGAAAATAGCAGGTACAAGAAAAGGGTCACAGCCAGAAATAGTAAACTGCCACGGAGGACCACTCTAGTAGAGACGAGGCCAAAGCCACCGGTAGCCTCTGCTGGAACCAGCAGCTGGAACAGGAACTCAAAGCCTTGATGCGAGGTAGAGAGAAAATCTAACTCACGCCTGCAGTTAGAATGGAGCGTATCTCTGACTCATGCCTGTAGTCAGTATAAGGAAGTGATACTTGACACATGCCTGCAGTCAGTCTCAAAGCTAGTCTGCCAGAGCCCAAGGCCCGCAACAGATAGGGCGTTTGCCAGGTACAGGGGAAAATCAAAAGAACAGTCAGACAGAGCCACAGGTCAGCACCAGAGAGGGTAGTCAGACAAGCCAGGTCATTCACAGTTCAGGTAGTCAGCTAGAGCCACAGGTCTGCACCAGATTGGGTATCCACTATAAGGATAAGACAAAGGAATAGTCAGACAGACACAGGTCAGCACCAGATTGGATGGAAAACAAGCCAGGTCATACACAGAGCCCAAGGTAATAGAACTGCTTTGAACAACAACACAAGGGCAACTGAGCCAGACTCAGGCTGCCCTTTAAACCCCTCATCAGGAAGTAGGTAGAAGGAGCAGGCTCAGAGGAAAGAAGTAGGTAGGCGGTGACTACAGTAAGCATGGCATAAAACAGAGGCTTGCTTCACTCTGAAGCCTCACACCTGCAGATGATGCGTGGAATGACGCCAAGTGTCACTGGAAACAAGGTAAGCTGTGACAGAATGATAGCAAGACACCTCTGAAAGAAGACGGGGAGTAAAGAAGTCTGAACCTTAAGAGAACTCAGACTGAGACCCCTATCCACACCATCCTGGAGGACGGAAAGAATTGTAGGAAGGTCAAAATACTGAGATGGGTCTTGTCAGCACACCAAGATAGAAAGGTAGACCAAACACGATGGTAGGCCTTAGAGGAAACAGGCTTATGGGCACTAAGCATAGTAACCACACCAGAAGTAAATCCTTTCTTCTTCAAAATTGAGGATTCAATCTCCATGCCGTCAAAGCCCTGTAGAAGAAGATCCGGACGGGAGGGAAGTCGAAGAGGTTCTGCCACGGAGAGGTCCAGAAGCTCCTGTCGAGGCCAGTATGGAGCAATCAGAATGGCTGGGCAGCACTCCAGTCTCAGTTTCTGTAGCACCCTGTTCAACAGGGGAATGGGAGGAAAGATGTATGCCAGAGGAAATGTCCATGGGATCGATAAGGCATCCACTGCCAGAGCCAGGGGATCCGGCCCAGCGACAGCAGAATGGTGGAACCTTCCTGTTGTGCCTTGTTGCCATCAGGTCGCTGCATGGAAGACCCCACTGCTGGGTGACAAGGTTGAACACCTCTGTTTACAGTTCCCACTCTCTGCTGTCCACCATGTGCCGACTGAGGAAGTATGCCAGAACGTTGTCTACACCGGGAATATGAACTGCGGAAATGGCAGGGACATGCTCCTCTGCCCATGATAAAATAGCCTTGACCTCTAGCCAAGCTGCGAGACTTCTTGTGATGCCTTGTTTGTTGATGTAGCCTACTGCTGTGACGTTGTCCGACTGTACCCTTACCACCTTATCGCCAGAAGCTCCAAGACATTGATGGGAAGGAGAGATTCCTCCTGGGACCACCAGCCCTGAACACTCAAGTGCCCCAGTACTGCTCCCCATAAGGAGAGGCTGGCATCCGTCATGACTGTTGACCAGAAGGCACCAGGAAGGGTCTGCCTTTCTGGAGATTGTTCAGGTTGAGTCACCACGAGAGGCTCTGCTCCACGTGAAGTGGGAGAGATAGGGATCAGTCAAGAGATCTGGTTGACTCCTGCATGCCAGGATTAGAAACCTCTGAAGTTCCCTGGTATGAGCCATAATGAACGGGACTGCTTCTATGGTGGAAATGAACTTCCCACCAAGGATGACAACTTCTTGGCTGAAACCTGATCCTGAGACAGGATAGCCTGGACTGTCCATGAGAAATACAATCCCTCTCTGATTGTCGAAGAGGATGCCCGAAAGACCTTCCTCTGGGAAGGAACAAGGTCTGACTTGTCCAGATTAATGATCTACCTGTGATGGGAGAGAGCATGAATGCAGTCCTGCACCTGCTGATGAAGGAGTTCCGAAGACGAGACCTTCAGAAGGAGGTTGTCCATATATGGAGTCACTCTGATGCCGTTCCGATGTAGGACAGAGATCAATGTTCCCAGGACTCTGTTGAAGACTTGAGGAGCCATGGTCAGGCCATGAGGAATCAGACACACCAGGTGCACCCAGCAGTTTAGGCAGGGGCAGGGGCTTGCCACGACTGGAAGACCCCCTGCGAAGTGGATGGAAGGAGTTGCAAGGTAGACTGGAGGTCCCTGGTAGCAGCCATAAACTCTTGCATCCATACTGGCTCTAGTGCATGGCTGAAGGCCCCTGCAGGGGATTCAAGGGCAGCAGCGCATGCTGGCCAAACATGACCTGAGTATTCTCTAGGTAACCCTGAGTGACAAGTGGAGCAATGAAGGATACAGATGCCCCAGTGCCCTCACAGAGTCAAACAGTCAAAGTATCAAAACACCCACAAAACAGTGTGTATGATAAATAAATTCACCCCAGAAATGCTAAATAAGGCTTATCTGGTAGGCGAAGGGTTAAACTGCAGAGGAGAGAATGAGAGTCCAAGCCCTGCGTAGGATGCTTGATCTGCGAATACAAAAAATGGCTGCCGTGGCGAGAGCCAATCAGAATCGAGCGCGCAAAGTGGGACCTCATGGGAATTGTAATTTCGCTAACGAAGTACCCTAACAGTGCCCGAAGCCCCCTATGGCCCCCAACATGCCCAGAACATTGACCGGATGACAGAGCAAGGGCAAACCAACAAAACGAGCCATCTCTGATCTCGTACTACGTGGAGTGGTTGTTGAGATATGTCCCAAACTGTAAAGTCCCATAGAAGTGAATGGAGTAATGGTGTCTATGCGGTAAACGCGCGCCTTAAAGGATCGGAACACAAAGTTAAGGAGGTGAATACCAAAACTTAAAACCACTCAAAAGCCCACTAGATTAAACGTACGTCTGGGGTTAGGTGTTAACCTTGTTCAGAGAGGACTTGTCTGGCATTTCGTGGCTGGACTGTCATTTGGCAGGACCAGTATGATATGCTTCGGAAGATTTCCTCTCTGTCTATGGCACTGGTGAGCTAAAAGAGATTGCACCCTGGGCGCGAGGACATAGTCCCAGTGAGCTTCTTGCAAGTATTTGCCAGCTCATGAGCCTAGTTGAGCACCTCTGACTTTTCTTTATACATATGCAAATTGCTCTTGGGGTTGGTCACCCTAAGAGTAATGAGGGTAATCCAGAAGTGGACCCCTTGCTCACAGTGCCTAGAGGGATCAGCTGCACCTCACTGACAAGGCCCAAGAAGGCCGAAACGTACGTCTGGGGTTAGCGGTTTCCCTTGTTCGGAGAGGACTTGTCTGGCATTTCGTGGCTGGACTGTCATTTGGCAGGACCAGTATGATATGCTTCGGAAGATGTCCTCTGTGTATGGCAATGGTGAGCTAAAAGAGATTGCACCCTGGGCGCGAGGACATAGTTCCAGTGAGCTTCTTGCAAATATTTGCCAGCTCATGAGCCTAGTTGAGCATCTCTGACTTTTCTTTATACACTAGATTAAATCAGTAGACCCAATAAACTCTGGTCCCAGTAGGGAAAGTGCCCAAAACCCCCCCAAAAAGTACTAACCAGCAGCAAAAGGGTTACGTTACCACAGAAACTTGCACCAAACACCTCACAGACATACTGATAAACCCAATGAGTGCATGAGTATGTAATAGGAACTCCAAATGAGACCCCTGTGTGGAGGGGAAGCATGGGACATGTGGACCTCAGCACTCAAAGGGTTGCTCACCTTTTTCAAGAGGTCTTCTGTCTTCAGATTACCATTTATCAAGAAGAAGCCTCAGTGGGCAACTCCTGGGGAAAGAACTTGCAGCCAAGATTTTCCCCCCAGGGCTTAGGTCCACAAAAGCACCTGGTAAACTGAGCTATCCACATTTGGGTGATGGGAATTGTCAGTAATGGTAATCCGCCTAATGGTGGTATTCCATATCTAACAGAAAAATAATTAAAAATCTAAAACTATAGCAAAACTGTTCTCTTGCCTTGTGTCTAGACCAAGAAACAAATCTTACTGGTTGGGGATTGACTAGCTGCAAGCTAAGGAGAGGAGGTAGGCAGTCACTTCTCAGAATTGTTCCTGCCTATTTAAAGGGGCTGATCGCCTACCCAAAGTTACCAGAAATATATTTATATATACACATACACACATATATACAGAACTGTGCAAGTCTTAAGCAGGTGTGAAAAATGCTGTAAAGAATGCTTTCAAAAATAGAGATGTCAATAGTTTATTTTCTCCAATTAACAAAATTATAGTGAGTTAACAGAAGTAAAATCTAAATCAAATCAATATTTGGTGTGACCACTTTTTGACTTCAAAACAGCATCAATTCTTCTAGGTACACTTTCAAACAGTCTGTTAGGAACTCAGCAGATAGGTTGTTCCATCTTGGAGAACTAACCACAGTTCTGTGGATTTAGGCAGCCTCAGTTGCTTTTCTCTCTTCATTTAATCCCAGACAGACTAAATGGTATTGAGATCAGGGCTCTGTGATGGCCATTCCATCACTTACACTGAAGATGGTTTTTTAATGAATTTGGCTGTATATTTGGGGACATTCTCATGCTGCAGAATAAATTTGGGGCCAATCAGATGCCTCCCTGATGGTACTGCATGTTGGATAAGGATCTGTCTGTACTTCTCAGCAATGAGGAGACCATTAATTCTGACCAAATCCCCAACTCCAATTGCAGAAATGTAGCTCCAAAATTGCATGGAACCTCCAACATGCTTCACTGTTGCCTGCAGACACTCCTTCTTGTTCTGCTTTCCAGCCCCTCGGTGAGCAAACTGCCTTTTGCTACAATCAAATTTTTCAAATTTTAACTCATCAGTCCAGAGCACCTGCTGCCATTTTTCTGCACCTCCGTTCCTGTATTTTCATGCATAGTTGACTTGCTTGGCCTTGTTTCCACAATGGAGGCATGGCGTTTTGGCTGCAAGTCTTCCATGAAGAGCTATACTGACCAGACTTCTCTGAACTGTACATGGGTGTACCAGAATCCCACTGTTTTCTGCCAATTCTTAGCTGATGGCACTACTGGACATCTTCCGATTGTGAAGGTAAGCTGCTGCTCTAAGTTTTCTTGACTGACCACTGCGTCTATGGTCCTCATCGTTGCCTGTTTCTTTGTGCTTGGACAGCACACCTGGAAACCCATGTCTACCTTAAATTTCTGCCTGGGAGAGACCTTGCTGATGCAGTATAACTACCCTGTCTCTTGTTTTTGTGCTAGTCTTCTGTTCACTCACTATCATTTTGTTAATTGTTAAAAATACGGTAAAATTTACTTACCAATATTTTATTTTGTTCTGTCCCCCTTCCACGGCATTTACTTATGGGTATTATCTCCGCCTCTCAGCTGTGTAGGACCAGTCAATTTACATTATTTAATGAAGTCATGTTAGTTTAGGTAGTCAACTTTTGTCAAAGCTGAAAAATATAACAAAAAAAATTGTTAAACGGTAGGGAATGCCGTGGAAGGAAGACAGAAGAAAAGAAAACATCTAATTAAATTTTACCTTTCTTCAGTGTCCCCTGTCCACGGCATTTGCTTATGGGATGTACCAAAGCCAAGTCCCTAGGAAGGGCCATTAATAGATCTGTATAGAACAATATGTGTTGAAAATCATAAATTAAGTTGGATTATCTTACCAATCACACTGGGAAAACCGCTTAAAGGACTGGTCTCCCAAACCTTGCTTGTGCTGATGCTATATCGATAGGTCGATATATAGATGACCAAGTTGCTGCTTTACAAATAACCTCTATAGAGGCTTCTGGTTTGGCTACCCTAGAGGTAGCAACAGATCTAGTAGAATGAGATTTAACAATCTAGGAGGTACAGCTCCTGATTGTGCATAAGCTATTTGATACATTCTGAAATTTGGAGATGGATGCTTTTGATGCTGCATTTCCTTTGAATTTTCTGCAAGTGGATGAAAAAGGTATCAGTTTCCCTGAAATCCTTTGTTCTGTTCAAATAAAAGGAAATGCACCTTACGAAGTCTAGATTTTGCAAGGTTCTCTCCTTATCATTACTTGGATTAGCACAGAAAGAAGGTAATATAATCTCCTGATTAATATGAATGGATATTACCTTTGGTCTGAAGGTCAGCTTTGTTCTCATGACAATTTTGTCCTGGTGTATTACCATGTATGGAGATGTAATGAATAAAGCCCGGACCTCATTCACCCTTCTTGCTGAAGTACTTGCTGTCAGGATGGAAAACTGTTTTCAATGTTAGAAGTTTTAAAGAAAAGTCTTGAATTGGTCCCAAGGAGGAATGATGTCTTATTTTCTGGCCTTGTTTTGACGATTGATTTCATGAATCTCTTAAATCAAATCATCCTTGGCAAAGTGACCAGTCAAAATTGCAGAAAGCTGAACTTTTAGGGAGGTTGGCTTAAGCCCCATATCATACCCCTTCTGTAGGAATTGTAATATGTTTGATGTTGAAACTGATGATCTGTGAATCTCCTTGCACAAAGTACTGAAGAATTTCCAGATCCTATAGTAGATCTTTAAGGTGGATGTCTGTCTTCCTGCAAGGGTAGTGTCAATCACTGCTCCTGAAAGTATTCTAAGTAATCTTGACCTCCTTTCATCCACCAGGCCCTCAATTTCAAGAAGCTTGAGTTCTGATGATGTATGAAGTAGAAGATCCTGCCGAACTGGTAGTACCCATGGCTTGACTATTGACATCCTTACTAGTTCTGCATACTATACTGTTCTTGGCCATGCCCGTGTGACCAATAGAACATTTGAGTGGTCTCTTTATCTTCCTTAAGACCTCCACTATTAACAGAATGAGGGGAAATGTGTACACTAACTGATGGTTCCATATGAATTGTAGGGCATCGCATCCTGTCCCACTGACGTTTGTTTCTTCCATCTGGAAAAAAAGGCTTTGCACTTGGTAGTATTCCATGATGACATTAGATCTATATCTGGCTTTCCCCATCTTTGAACTAATTGATGGAATACTTCCGGATCGAGGGACTATTCTCCCTGGTCCAAGTGGTGTCGGCTCAGGAAGTCTTCTTGTGTGTTTTGAATCCCCAGCACATGGATAGCTGTAACTGATTTCAGATTCCTTTCTGACCATCTCAATATTTTTTTCTCTTCCAGAAATAATCACTGGCTCCTGGTACCTCCCTGGTTTTTTAGATACAGAACCATTCATGTTGTCTGAGTAAACTCATACTGGTCTTCCTTGCAACTGTTCCTTGAGACTGGTGAAACATCTCATTACTGCCCTCAGATCCAGTATATTTATATGTAGTGTCTTCTCTTCTGTTGACCATGTGCCTTTGACTGTCTGTATGTTCCATATTCCCCCCCAGCCCTTTTGGCTGGCATCCGTTATTAGATCCTCATGTCCAGCGGAATTCCTTTTGACAGGTTCAACCTTTTTTCCCGTCATAGTAAACGTCTCTATCCTGGGTGGTAATATTCTCTTCTGTGATGCATCCCTGAAGTGTTTGCTCCATTTGCTCAGGAAATAGATTTGAGTACTCCACATATGATAATTCGCCCATGATAAGATTTGGACTGTAGAGGTCAAGACTTCTAAGAGCCACATAAAATCCTCTGCTGTATGAATTCTTCGTGATCTGAACTTTGATATGCTGCAAATGATTCTCTTCCTCCCATCTTCTGAGAGGGATGCCCTTCCCTTGACAATGTCTACATTTATTTCCAGGAACACTAAGTTTCATGATGGGTCCATCTGACTTTTTTGAAAATTGATAACCCAACCTAGTTTCTAAAGATGATTTATGGTGTATAATGTATGACTTCTGGCCCATTTTTACAATTCTGATAGGATTAAAATATTGTCCAAATAACGGATTAAGATCATTCCCTTTCCTCACAGGCGTTCTAGGCCTTCTGCCAAGATCTTTGTAAAAACCCATGGTCCACCTGACAGACTGAATGGTAGTGCTGTGAACTGGTAAAGATTGCTTCCTACAGCAAATCTTAGAAACATCTGATGTGTTGGACTTATGATGGTATGCATTCATCAGGTGGCGAGACACGCTCTTATAGGTATTGACTTGATCAGTGATGATATAGTCTCCATTTTGAAGGCTTGGTACTGCATGAAGGAATTTAAGAACTTTTAAGTCCAGAATGGGTCTGTATCCCCTGGAATACTTTGGGACTATGGGCAGAACTGAATATATTCCTATCCCTCTCTGTTGTGTTGGAACTTCTCTTATTACTTGTTTTTCATTTACTATCTATAAAATGTTCATTAGACCTTTGCCTTCTAAGGATCTTTCTGTGTGGAATCTTGCTGAACTCTAGCGGGTACCTTACCTTTAATAGCTGAAACACCCAGTGGTCTCCATTGGAGTCCTGCCAATTTCAAAGAAACCCCTGTAGACAACCCCCGCCTAGAATCAAACCAGGGCCCGTTGACCTTCAAAGGTACTTTTCCTTTAAGTGACCCCTTCCTGAATAGTCTCTCTTAAAAGTTCCTCTCTGACTTTGCACAGAGGCTGGTTTCCTCTGTTCAAAAGGTCTATTGGGTTGATACTTTTTGGCTTCCCTGAAGCTTTGCCTTCTCATTTTATATGACAGGGATTTACCAGAAATGAGAGTTTATGTTCTACTCTCCTAAGATAATTATCTCCTCTAAATGATGACCAAATTGAAGACAGCCTTCAAACGGTAGGGTGGCCAATTCATTCTTTGACGAGGGATCCGCCCCCCCCCACACGATTTTAACCATAATATCCTTCTTGAAAGGGCTGAGGAACGCGACGTCAGCTTAACATCTAGTGATGCATCACAAGCAAAGCTCACTGCTTCCTTAACCCCTTAACGACCCATGTCGGTCCTGGAATGTCATGGGTTGTTTTGCCTTAAGGACCCATGACGGTCCTGGTCCGTCATGGGTTAAATGATAGCAGCACTCCTCCGTGCACGGTGCTATCATTAATTCCCGGCTGAGAATGAACGCTCTGGGACTGGAGCATTCAGTCTCAGCCACTTTCACAAGTGCCAGGTCATGGGATAGCTGCAGCAGCGATCCCATGTACCGGCATTGTGAAAGTGTCTCTTCTCAGCCATCTGTCCCTCGCTATCAAAGTAAGGGACAGAGAAGCAGAGAGGAGACACCTAGTGGACAAAAAAATGCAGCAGCTGGGGGTATTAACCCCTTCACTGCTGTGCTGGAGGCTGGCTAAATGTAGGTCCATTTTTGATCTGCTACAACTAACACTTGTTTTCTTTAATTTTACTAAAATAAATGGTGGGCTATCCATATAAGTATGGTATCAAAAGAAAGCCCTATTTGTGTGTAAAAAAACTATATAATAATTTTCATGTGTAAAATAAAATACTTAGAGGGAAAACACTGTTGAAAAAAGACAGTCAAAAAGGTCAGAATTGCTCCGGTCCTTAAAGGGATAGTAATACCTAAAATGTAAAAAAATATATGTTGTAGGGTTTATCCCCCTGAGTAAAACAAAAGTACTCCCACTGCTGAAAGATGTTTCATTCAAAAGTTATTAATTTTCAAAGTTGAATTTTTTAGGTGCAATATCACAGTGGCCTGAAATTTTACAGTGGCGCTGTTGCTACACCATCCTATGGAGATTTATGGTCCTGAGACCAGAGCTGTCCATAGGATCGTGTAGCAACAGCGCCACTGTACAATTTCAGGCCACTGTGATATTGCACCTAAAAAATTCAACTTTGAAAATTAATAACTTTTGAATGAAACATCTTTCAGCAGTGGGAGTACTCTTGTTTTACTCAGGGGGATAAACCCTACAACATATTTTTTTTTACATTTTAGGTATTACTATCCCTTTAAGTGAAATCCACCCCAGATTTTTCCGGTCCTTAAGGGATTAATAACTGCAATTTGGCTTAGAAGTTTGTATGTGGATACTGCAGAATCTACCTCCTCCTCTAATGCAGTCAGCCATATTATAATAGTCCTGGAAATAGAGGTCATTGTTGTGGCTGTTTTCAGATTCTGTCCTAATATTGCAAATAGTTTTTTTTAGGGCTCCTTCCATCTTCCTTTCCATACCGTCCCTCAAAGAGGATCCATCTTCCATTGGAATAGTAGTACGCATAGCCAACTGTGCTATAGCTGCATTGATTTTCTGTGGGTTAACCCTATCCTGAACTACTTTTCCTTTGAAAGGATAGATCTTTAAGAATATTTTTGTCATAGCTGTTTTTTTATTTCCTTTCAGTCTTAAACATATCCGAGACTGAATGGTGAATCAGGAATACTGGCTGCTTCATTCTTGTTGCCTAAAAATGCCATATCTAGAACATCTAATTATTTTGGCCTATCAGTCAATCCCAAAGACTTACGCATAGCTTTTAACAAGATGTCAATCTTATCTATATTAAATGCCCCTGCTTGTTGTGTTATCTCTCCTTCCTCTTCTGATGAGTATTCAGATTTATTGCAAACTTCCACCTCATCATATCTGTGAGAGGTCTCCATCTGTATCATCTACTCTTTGCATTTTCTTTGCACTAGCACCTTTCTGCATTGACAGAAATGTGTCTTGCATGGATGATGACATTCAAGTCAAAAAGTCCTGGAATTGTGCAGGCATTTCTTGACCGGCAATTTTTTTAAAGGCAGTCTGTGCAAAGTTTAAGGAAATGAGAAGCCGTTATTTTAGCCTCACATCCTGAACAGTCTTATCCTCTTTATCTATCACAGGCCTATCCTTAGCTGGAGTCTGTTTGGCTGGGTCAGACATACTATTAAAAACAAATTGTACTATATTTAATCTAAAATACACACTATCCTATCCTACATCAGACCCTTGCGTGCTCTTGCTTATATAGTCTTCATGTGTTTCATGACACCTGGGGAGAAACTTCAAACAATTTAGGCACCAAAAATACAGATTTAAATGAACATGCCACTCACTTGATTTTTAGGTGGCTAGCTTCTTTACAAATATTGTAGCTGGTATTGGCAGGCCTTGATTCTACTGCGTACGCTCTTCCTGGATGACACACTGGGAAGAAGCCTGCTGGTCTCCGTCTCCCTCTGACCCTCTGCTGACACAGGGTAAGAGGATTTTCCCAGTTTAAAAAAGTGGGCCATCTCCCATGCCAGAGCAAGGATTAAGGGCTTCAGGAGTGTAGCCTTGCAGGGAGGCACAACAGCGGCCAAGAGAAACTTCAGGGAAGATTACCACTCTGGATACAAGGTGAGCAGCCTGCATCTCACTCCTGCGTCCTCACAGCTGTGTAGGACCAAAAGACTACCTAACATGAGACTTCATTAAATACTGTAAAATGATTGATCCTACACAGCTGAGAGGTGGATATAATACTCATAAGTAAATGCCGTGGACAGGGGACACAGAAGAAAAACTATTAGCATGTCTGTTTTTGAAAGCATTCTTACTTTACAGCATTTTTCACACCTGCCTAAGACTTTTGCACTTTACTGTGTGTGTATTATATTATATACACACACACACACACATTTTCATCAAATTCGGCATTTGCCATATCACCCTTTATGATTCAGAAGAAGGTAAAAACAAATAAACAATTACTGAAGCAATTTCTAATTAAGCCCTAAGTGGATAAAAGAAAAGATCCTTCCTGACTCCAAAAGGCAGCTGATTATTTCCCTGGATCAACATCCTATCTACACTGAAGTAAAGGAATTCTTCTTATGCTGAGCAAGCGAGGTATCCACTGCTATCCACCACAGAATCCCCTGGCAAACAATTCAACAAGCTTACTACCCTTGAGGTGAAAAACCACTACCTTTATATTAGTCTAAAGTGCATTTCCTCTAGTCTTAACGCAAGCCCTTTTGTTTCTTGCTCCTTCTGGAGATATTGGGGGTATACGGATATATTTCTATGCTAAAAACAGATGCTAGAATCATCTGCTTTCCTACATTTTTATGCTGACAATTCTCCCCTTAACAATATTTATACTAAGGGGAGGGTAGTGTTGGAGTACATGGGCATTTACGTGTAGTCTGTTCAGCACCTTATTTAACACTATGTACCAAACATGGCACAATGGACACTGTTGTAAATTTCCCTGTGCATGCTAAGGATACAGGGATGCTCCCATTTAAGTCTTAAAGTGGACATGTCACCTTAAAACAAATTCAGTCTGTTTTAGAGATTTTTCAAATCTATTTTTTGCTATACAAGCCCTTTTTTTTAGCAAAATAAATCATTTTTGAGAAAGTACACAGCAGGTGTCCAGGATTATAACATTTAAAACATAGCTCATTGTGTTGTATAACCTAAGTGTGTGTATTTTGATTTATTTTTTTGGTTTCCTTGTGGTATGCACCTCTGAACTTTAGTTTGATGTGCATTTTGTGTACACCGGATTCTAAAGCCTAGGATATCCTTTTGAAATGTTGCACGCAAAAGAGCGTATGACATTTAGCCACTATATCTAGGTCGCCGGCTTCAAGAGCACCATATATGAATCTCATACGAATCAAGAGTGCAAGATTCTTATGGCGCCTCATAAATCGTTGCCACTGGCAGCACTGCCACATACCTTCATATTCATTAATGCCCCCATACCACATCACAGCATGTACCATTTGCACTCTAAGGGCCGCTTTCAATCAGCTGAAGAGAAGCCCTTAACCCTTTGAGTGCCGAAAATTAATCCAATGCATTGTGCTGCAGTGCACTAGATACCTCTCTGGCACTCATAAGGTTAATGTTAGTGGTCTCAAAACGCTGCAGAATCTCTAGCATTCAAACTGTTCACCCTTTGAGTGCCAGAGGGGCACGGACAGTTTGAATGCTAGACATTTTGCAGCATTTTGAGACCGCTAGCATTAAGGGCTCCACTTCAGCTGATTGAACGTGGTCCGTGCACGCGGAAGAACGATGTGCAGGGAGGAGAAGGGAAGCTCAGGTGTCTGTTGGACGGGAGTTGTGTGTGCGGATGTCAGTGCTGGTAGGTTGTGCGTTGCATGCTGTGATGTGATATGGGGGGCATTAATTAAATATGAGGGTATACGGCAGTGCGGCCACTGGCAACGTTTTACGAAGCGCCATAAGAATCTCGCACTTTTGATTCATGCAAGATTCCTATATTGCGTTCTTGAAGCTGGCAATCTACTTATTGTGGTTAAATGTCACATACTCTTATGCGTGCGACATTTCAAAAGTAAACCAAGCCTAGGCCTTGTGAAAGGAAGACCCCATCAGAGTGACAAAGGAATACTAATTGACCCCTGCTGTGAGAGCTGTTCTCTTTCAAGGACTTTCTTGTATTGGAAAGGGGATTTTCAAAATGTCCTTTCTGCCTCCATTTTTCAGGGATCTCCTCCCTTCTCTGGCTATTGGGGCAGCACAGTGGCTCAGTGGTTAGCACTGTTGCCTTGCAGCGCTGGGGTCCTGGGTTCAAATCCCACCAAGGACAACATCTGCAATGAGTTTGTATGTTCTCACTGTGTTTGCGTGGGTTTCCTCCGGGTACTCCGGTTTCCTCCCACACTCCAAAAACATACTGATAGGTGAATTTAGATTGTGAGCCCCAATGGGGACAGGAACCAATATGAGTGTTAAAGCGCTGCGGAATCTGTGTGCGCTATATAAATAAAGGATTATTATTGGTAAGAGCCTGTATTTAGATCCAGCCCACTTCTGCGTCTCTGCCCGATTATTGAGTTTGCTCTATGCTGTGCCTTCCACACCTGTGATCTGACCTTGGCCTGGTCTGACTTTCATTTCCTGGTATCTTGATCCCTGGCTTCCGTTTGACTCAGAGTTTTGTTTTTTCTACGTTGCCCCTGTCAATCCTGGTCTGACCTTCTGCCTTCCGATACTTGACTCTGGCTTATTGTGTTGTTTGTGCATATTGCGTTTGCTAATTTGTATCTCCTCTACAGTTTTGCCATGTAGCTACAAGTGAGGACAGGATTCTCCTCCGCCGGGAAGCTGTAGGCTGTTTGGGGCTGACTGAGCTTTAGGCATCACGCTTCTCCTGTGGATCAAGGCAGTCTACGTGCAGGTACAGAGAGGGGACTGTAGCGACGCTAGCTCCAATGCTCCCCGAGCGTTCAGCAGTTGGCTGGACCAGATCCGGGGCCTAGCAGCTGTGGTCCATGCTTACATTTGGACGTCCTTCTGCTATCCTACTCGTATACATACCTTGTTGGATCGCGGTCTTACCCACAATTTGTGTTTAGCCTGTTGGTTTCATTTTTCTTGTGACAGCCTTTTCCAGTGTAGTGGGTATCTGTAGTTCTGTGCCTAATTTTTCCCTCTAGGGTTCCTGGAGAGGTTCTGGTATTCTGTTTGTTTTTTTTAATCTTTTATCAGTACACCCTACTTCCATCTTGGTCGCAACCTGGCTCTACTGGGGTGGAACAATCTGGCTTCGTGGTCAGCACCTTTACGTCGGCCCTCAACTCAGCAAGGAAGTAGCGCGGCCGCCATCAAACATGAGCTTCGTTCCCCAGCCTCACTCCCTAGTACCTATTATCAGATCCTTCAGACATTGTGACAATAATTGGGCCATTATGGACCCCATGGAATTAGCTAGGAGTACTGCTAGACTGGACCACCAAGAACAGGTACTTACCTCACATGAGAATTATATGCAGAGTTTGGATAGAAAGATGGATGCTATACTGGCGATGCTCAGAAGTACTATGGCGACATCTTCAACTACTACTACTACTCCACTGCCTACATCCATGCTAGAGGCCAGTGGAGCAAGTTCCATTAGTACAGCTAACTTTCCTAGATTTCCCCTACCAGAGATATTTGATGTCACCGCAAACAAGTGCAGATGATTTATTAATCAGTGTCTCCAAAACTTCAACACCAAACCCCAAACTTACAGTTCACACACTACAAGAGTCTTGTTCTTTATTTCATTACTTACCAACAAGGCTTCACCACTGGTAGAACAAAACTTTCCTTTACTGATGGATTCAGAAGCATTCCTGAAGACATTTAGAATGATATTTGATATCCCAGGTAGAAGAGCTGCAGCAGAATCTTCGCTGCTGGCACTTCGCCAAGGTTCCCTGTCAGTGAGTCAGTTCCCTACAGAATTTTGAACTCTGGCCTATGAAACAGAATGGAATCAGGGAGCACACATGCAGCATTTTGTAGAGGAATCAATGATAGAATTAAAAATGCATTGACCTATCGGGATATTCCTGAATCTCAACCACTGGAGGAATTCATATCCATATGCTTAGAACTTGACCAGCTCAAAGTGGAGAGACATAGTGAAAGAGAAATGGAATGTGACAGCTGCAGGAATAGAAATGTCCCACTCACCCACCATCTCTAACACGAAATACTAAGCCAGGAACAACCCATGGAGATTGGTGGAATCAACAAACTATCAGAAACAGAGAAAAAACATTGTAGGTCTCTGGGCCTGTCTGTATTGTGGCATTAAGGGACACTATCTCAGACAATGTCCTACACAGCTGGGAAACGCCAAGTCTTAGGGTTTGAAGGAGGAAAACCCCTAAGTAGAAACTCTACCATGTCCTCCCACTTCTCCCGTATTATGGTACCTATCTCCCTGCATTGGAATAGTTCTTCAACATCCACTTCTGCATTCATTGACTCAGGAGCAGCTGGCATATTCATGGAGAGGGTATGGGCTAAGCAACTAGGCATGCCGCTCCAACTCAGTCACCATGGTTAGTTTCAGCCATTGACAGCACCCCCCTGGGCTTAGGGATGATACTATTTGAGACACTCTCACTCAAACTTACTACAGGATTGCTCCACACAGAAAGCATCTCCTTCAATATCATTACTTCCCCTCAGACCCCAGTTATATTGGGACTCCCGTGGTTACGCAAACATAACCCTACTATTGACTGGGGTAAAGGACAGATTGCCTCATGGGGTACTACTTGTTTTGAATCTTGCCTCCAAATCATTAATCCTGTTGTGGCTACTACCAATCTTGAACAGAGACCTAGTAGTGACAAAATTCCAGTCAACTATCAAGACTTTGAGGACATATTCTCTAAAAACAGAGATGAAAAACTTCCCCTGCATAGAACATGTGACTACCCTATCGATCTAGTACGTGGGACTATACCCCCTAAGGGCCGTACCTTTCTACTGTCTCCACCAGAGAATCAAGCACTGGCAGATTACATTCAGGAAGAACTTACCAAAGGATTTATCCAAGTATCCTTGTCCCCTGCGGTGGCAGGATTCTTCTTCGTTAAGAAAAAGGATGGTTCGTTACACCCTTGAACTGACTACAGAGGCTTGAACAAAGTAACGATTAAAAACAGCTATCCCCTCCCACTTATTGCAGAGATCCTGGAGCAATTAAAGGGTTCTTGTATCTTCAACCGTTTGGATCGTCAGAATGCTTACAATGTAGTACGTATAAAGTCAGGGGATGAATGGAAAACTGCTTTTGATACTAGATACGGGAACTACGAGTATAGTGTAATGCAATTCGGTCTACGTTATGGCCCAGCAGTCCAAGGATTTATGAATGAAATATTCAGAGATATGTTATTATCTCATGTGATCATCTACCTCAACGATATCTTAATCCACTCCCCCTCGATAGAGACTCACTATGTACTCACTCTTCTCACGAGAAGGGCCTTCTGAACCTTCTGTTCTCCACATCTTAGTGTACTATTTAATACCTCTGTATGTCTATTCCCAATTATAAAGTGCTGCGTAACTAGTTAACTATATATAAATAATAATAATAATAATATTGTAAGGGATGGGTTTTTTTGGTGATCTCCTCACGGTTAGTCGGGGGTTAATGCTCTGCAGACATATAGCCAGCTAATCAACAGAGAAGCAGGCAAGGCCAGCTTCAGTTACGTAGTGTTTATGAGAGGCAAGTAGTGTCATCTCCAATTGTGTTTAAATACGTATGCGTTGTGTTAAACATACCTTGCATACTTTTAAAGGTGTAGTATCACGGTCCCCGTGATTCCCTGTCAATCTCTGTGATGATTTCAATAAAACTGTATTTTTACTTTTAACCTTTGTCTGAGTGTCAGAAAACCATAACATGTAGTCTGTATTTATCCTATAATCAACACGCTTTTTGCTTAGAGCCATAGGAGACTAGGGAAGAGTGTACCTGGTCTCAAGTCTGAGAGCAAACCTGTGTGTGGAAAAGATCGTTGCTGCGGAGTCGTATGCAGGGCTCTCCCATACTGATGTTAACTCCGGCAGTAGCTAAGTATCTTTTATGTTCTTTTTGTTTGTAAAGTATCTTTACAAGCCTGTGTGTAAAAGATTGCTGCAGAGTCATATGGTGGGCTCTCCCGTACTGATGTTAACTCCGGCAGTAGCTATGTATCTTTTAGGTTCTCTTTTTGTAATGTATCTTTATTAAACTGTAGTTTTAGTTTTTTCTGTATTTCCTTATCTTTCTGGAATTCCAGACCTGTAATGTAACACTTCGTACCAGAAGTGGGGTTGGAATTTCACTAATGATAAGGAGTGTGGTAGTGCAGGAATGTTTAGCAAACTGAAGAAATTAACCCATAAAGGGAGTAGGTGCGAGAGGGCAGCTTTGCAAGAGTTGCAGAATGAACATGACAGTCTGATGTTAACTAATCAGGCTTTAGAGAATAAATGTACTATGATGCAACGTACATTGCAGGAGCAACAAAAAAGATTGGAACAAATGGGGGACAGTTTTGCTTCGTATGTGGTAAGTGCTGTAAAGGAGAGAAGGAGGCAAAGAGGGAAAAAAGGGTGATGTCTCCCCAAAGCACTGTCCACATACGAACATTGGTAGCAGAGGAGAAATGGGATGCAATTTACCAATGGGATGGGCTGTCTGATGAGGAAAGTGAATCAGACTGTCACACAGATGCTCCAAAACATGGGGCGCAACCTATTGTTACTGAGCGGCAGCGGAAAGATTTGACTAATCACATGCCAACCCCTCAGGCACCAGTGGCTGAAGGGTATGAGGTTGCTGCAGCTGTGCCAGCTACTTCTGCTGCTGCGCAGAAACAATATACTGAGGAAACAAGGTCATATTCAGCTACAGAGTTGGCAGAATTAGGCAAGATATACAAACAGACAATGCATGAAAATCTGTTGGCATGGGTCTTGTGTGCCTGGGATGCTGGTGGTGAATGTGTTACTCTGACCTTGTTGAAATGCTGGCAGGAACTGAAGCAGGAAGGGAAGTTACAAACAGCTAGACTCCAAAAGGTGGTGACTAGTTATGTAGAAATAGGGGGGGAGGGTGACGTAGAACCAACAGACATACTCCCTGTGACACCCACAGGTCCACCCCCACCAATGACTACTCCATACACGAAAGCATTTGATGCATTACATGAACACACAGGGACGTGGATGCTTCCTGAATCTGTATGACAGGTTGGCCGGTCCCCGTCCCCAAGCCCTACTGTTTTGCATATAGCAGTACTGAAATCAGGGGACCGCTGCCCATATGTCTGTGATTGGGGACACTGTAGGCAACTACAACATGTGACAGCCTTGCTGGATACTGGGGCAGAAGTGTTTCTGTGTCACAGCAATGTGAATCAGACAAAGTACACTAAAGGTTGTGCTATGTGTGAGAGAGTGGGAGAACAGAAGATACCTGCGTACCGGGTGCAGTGCCGCATACAGATAATAGGGAATGGTCCCATATTCCCAGCAGAGATTCTACCAAATAATATTCTGGGAATGGGTATTGTGATGGGACAGATTCTATACACTGAGACAGGGTGTTACACTTTCTGCGCTGTAGTCCGTACTTTGTCTCTTTCAGCGCTTCAGCCAATAGTCTGGGGACATACCGAATGGACCCCAGTGTACATCCCACTGCCAGTAGAAGCTTGCAAGCACCAGCAGTACCACAGTCCTGGAGAACATACAGAAATGATAGAGACTATTCAAGGCCTTGGTGTGTTGAGGCCTGCTGCCAGCCCCTACAAGGGTCAAGTCTGGCCTGTGGAGATGCCAGATGGGAGTGGGCATATAACTATGGACTATAAAGAAATGAACAAAGTGACATCCCTGCTAGCAGCCGCTGCCCCAGACCTGATATTGGTGAAAAATACTGCACAGATTACTGCTCAATGGCATGCTGCCAGAGTCTCACAGGCTATGGGACCCCTTCAGTGTCAAGTATACTGGGACTCCGATGATGTTATGTTGTTTGGTGATATGGAGAAGCAAGTGGTCAAAAACATGCATGAAGCACAAGTCCTGCTGAGCTTTTCTGTTTTCTGGAGGTTCCTTGTGCCCTACCTGGGATTGTTCCTGCATCCCATCTGTGATGTAACCTGGAAAAAGAATGTGTCTTATTGGGATGAAGCGCTGGCTTCAGTCAAAGAGGCTGTACGTGTCAACAACAATTTAGACCTCATCCCACTAGTGAAATCCGATATATCTATAAGTGACTGGGTGCGTCAAGACGGCCTTGCGGCTCGCACAGTAGTTGCGCAGAATCAGACCCTACAGAAATGGAAGTGGTGTTTAGTAGAGAGAGGCAATCCAATCGAACAAGACACTGTTGCTATCAGGAAACGCTTGGCGGGTTTTGTGAATCATAAAACCACATGTGATGGGATGTGCAATGAGACAGAAGTTCCAGCACAGCCATATAAAGAAGCCAGACTGCCAGGCTGGCAACCAAGCAGCAAGACCAATGGACAATCAAAAGAAAACCCCCCATGGGGGTGGTACTGGATTGTGGCAGATCTTGTGGGAACAAAGCAACAAGTGGCCCATTGCTGATGGACATACTGGTCTCTTAGAAAATGAGATGGCTGACAGCGTGGCACAGATCCCCTCCCAGACTATGAATGGACTGTTGAAGTTGGGGGACTGGGCTCAAGCCCAGGGTGGACACAGAGAAGCATTAACAATCTATCAGTGGACCGATTTGAAGGGGATCTCTCTGCCTATGGATCAAGTGAAAGATTGTGATCAAGTGTCTCATTGGTCAGGCTATACAGAAAGAAAAACCAAAGACCACCTCTGGACAAAGATCAAGGCATCACAGGTGGTGAGGTTTGGCAAATGAGTTTCCTCGGGCCCCTACCACAGGAAGATCAAAAGCTGAAACTAGAATCTCTGAGCACCAAGTTCTATGGAACCTTACAAACCGACAATACTGACATGTTGCTGAAGATGGGATGTGCATTGGGTGTACCATATCCCTTTTAACCCGCAGGCAGCGGGTATGACTGAAAGAATGAATGGCTTGCTGAAGGAACAAATACGCAAGATGACTCCCACACAAGCTCTGGGGGAGGGTGTCTTGTTCAGGAAGTTACTCCCTTGGAGCGAATGTTGGGTCATGACACACAAGACTACTCACCTAGGGTGGTTGTTAGGACCAGGAAAAAAACTACTCAGAGAACAGAGTAGGGTGATTATGGTTGCGTCTAGAGAGATTACAGAAAAGACAATTGAGGAAGGGGTGTAGTGTGTCATTTTGGCATTGTGAGTGTTTCCTGTTTGTATTTCATATCCCACCCCACAATCAGGGAGGTACTTACGTGGAATGAGATAAGGCAAGTGGAAGAGAGGAGGTGTGTACGTGGAATGAGATAATGCAAGTGGAAGATGGGGAGCTAAGTGAAAGTTTTGTCAACAGGAACAGGGGAAAAATGGACAAAGAAACTAAACCCATGTATGTTTGTCCCATAGGTTATTCCTACTACCATGACTGAGAATGCATGTGGGAAACCTGCATCACAAATAAAGGACAAGGGACACCTGATATAATAAAAACATTATGCTTTGCTTGCCACGGCGTCTACTGCTTTGGTGTATGAAACGTGTGGTTTTCCGTTTTGGTGGGACTGAACATTATGGATGCCACGGGACTATGAACTGCATATACATCCAAGATCTAGTTCAGTTAATCGAGGATATCACTGAACTGTATGATGATGCTTTTCGCTTAATTGCAGAAGATTTGAGAATGATCCATAGACAGTTTGCGCAAATGACTTTTGAACTAGATTATCTTACTGCTAGTTAAGGGGGCATGTGTACTATTGTAGGCCCATCCTATTGCCATTATGTTAATATGTATCCAATGCAATTGAGGCTCACATTCAACAGGTGGAACAGTTGAAGGAACGTTTTGCAGCTGAGCACCACACTGAAATGCCAAGCTAGCTGGATTGGTTCTGAATACTGCCGACTGGTTCAAAGGTGTGGGGGGTTGGTTTGCAGGCATCTTTCAGATCTTGTTGAATGTGTTTATCATAGCTCTTATTGTGTATATCGTGTGGAAATGTATTGGGTGCCTGCTTTCTCATTGTTGTTTTACGTCTGCAGAGATGCACAACTTACCTATACGACGTGAGGAGACCAAGGGTGGAGTGTAAGGGATGTTTTTTTTTTAGTGATCTCCTCATGGTTAGTCGGGGGTTAATGCTCTGCAGACATGTAGCCAGCTAATCAACAGAGAGGCAGGCAAGGCCAGCTTCAGTTAAGTAGTGTTTATGAGAGGCAAGTAGTGTCATCTCCAATTGTGTTTAAATACGCATGCCTAGTGTTAAACATACCTTGCATACCTTTAAGGGTGTAGTCTGTATTTATCCTATAATCAACACGCTTTTTGCTTAGAGCCATAGGAGACTAGGGAAGAGTGTACCTGGTCTCAAGTCTGAGAGCAAACCTGTGTGTGGAAAAGATTGTTGCTGCGGAGTCGTATGCAGGGCTCTCCCATATTGATGTTAACTCCGGCAGTAGCTAAGTATCTTTTATGTTCTTTTTGTTTGTAAAGTATCTTTACAAGACTGTGTGTGTAAAAGATTGCTGCAGAATCATATGGTGGGCTCTCCCGTACTGATGTTAACTCCGGCAGTAGCTATGTATATTTTATGTTCTCTTTATGTAATGTATCTTTATTAAACTGTAGTTTTAGTTTTTTCTGTGTGTATTTCCTTATCTTTCTGGAATTCCAGACCTGTAATGTAACAAATACATATCTGAACTGTCTACAACGTCTGAGGGAAAACTGCGTATATGTCAACTTGCAAAAAAGCGAATTTGAACTTACTCGACTGCCATTTCTTAGATACATTATATCAAGTTCAGGGTTGGAAATGGATCCAGCCAAAGTTCAGGCAGTTACCAATTGGCCTGTTCCCCATGACATGAGGGCCATTCAACAATTCATTGGATTCTCATACTATTATAGAAAACGTATTCAGAACTTCTCTAGGATCATTTCTCCGATAACTGAACTTACCAAATCTACAGCTGACCCATGAAATTGGTCTCCTAAAGCTCTAAAAGCCTTCGATACATTAAAGAAAGCTTTCACTACGGCACTCATTCTTCATTTTCCGTATCCATCTTTGCAATACATATTGTAAGCTGATGCCTCGGAACTAGCAGCAGGAGCAGTCCTTTCCCAAAAATCCTCCAAGATTCATCCGTGCTCATATTTCTCTAAATGTTTTTCCAGTGCTGAGCAAAATTATGACGTCAGCAATAGAGAATTACTGGCTATCAAAATGGTTGGAAGAGTGGAGACATCTGCTGGAAGGTACTCTGCGCCTAGTTCTCATCTTCACTTATCATAGAAATCTCCAATTTTCAGAAACCGCTAAACGGCTCAACCCCAGACAAGACAGATGTGCACTATTTTTCACGAGATTTAACTACATCATTACCTACCATCCAGGTTTCAAGAATACTAAGGGAGAGGATTTATCTAGATTATTTGAACCCAGCCCCCCCCCATTCCGGAAACCATTATTCCTTCAGAACGGATCTTAGCCAGCCTCACTTCTGCCACTCTGGACAAGATTCAACTGCTTCAGGGTCCTCCGGCCCTTCTATAACCTCCACATACTCTATTTGTTCAACCTCGAATTAGACTGGAGATCCTGCTATGGGCCCACAACTCGGTGGTAGCTGGTCATCCGGAGGTTCTCAAAACCCTTGAACTGATTAGACGTCAATTTTGGTGGCCGTCCCTGCAGGAAGATGTTAAATCTTTGGTCACATTCTGTCAGAATTGTGCTCTTAATAAATCTTTCCACCAAAGACCTCCAGGGTTCTTATGCCCTCTGCCTATCCCCACCCTTCCATGGTCCCATTTGGTCATGGATTTCATTGTAGACCTCCCTACTTCACGCAACTTTACTACGATTTTAGTTATTGTGGATTGTTTTTCCAGACAAGCCCACTTTACCCCTTTGAAGAAACTCCCTTTGGCCACGGAACTGGCTAGAATTTTTTTAATCAAGGACATTTTTCATTTGCATGGGTCTCCTACTCATACTGTCTCTGATAGGGGCTCTCAGTTTGTCTCTCGGTTCTGGTGCGCCTTCTGATCTAGATTAGGAATCACCTTACACTTCTCTACTGCCTATCATGCCCAGTCCAACGGACAGACGGAAAATACTAATCAGTACTTGGAATTGTTCCTACGCCAATATATGAACTCCAATCAATCCATTTGGGTGGATTTATTACCCTTTGCAGAATTCACATTCAATAATCGCATGCATACCTCATTACAATGTTCCCCACTCTTTGCTGAGATTTGTAACAATCCACAAACCTTCCTGTGGGGTTCACCTCAAGGAGTACCAGCGGTGGACACTGCGGTAGAAGATCTACAGGCACTATGGTCTTCAGTCCATTCCCACCTAAACAAAGTGACGGTAGGCCACAAAAGATCAGCAGACAAATGACGAACCCCAGCTCCTATCCTTCACACTGGAGATAGGGTATGACTAGCCACTAAAATCTCCGGCTATGGATACCTTCACTCAAGTTCAGACCTTGTTTTGTGGGATCATACAAGATTACTAAACAAATTACCCCAGTCACCTTCCAGTTGGCATTACCTAATACTTGGAGGATTCTTAACAAATCTCATGTTTCACTTCTCAAAAAAGCGGTATTCAACCGTTTTTCTACTAATCAGAATCCACCACCTCCTATCTTTCTCAATGGAGAACCCGAATTTGAAGTTAACCAAATCATTGATTCTAGGAAAATCAAGCAATCTATACAATACCTTATTGACTGGAAGGGCTATGGCTCAGAGGACCGGTCTTGGATTCCGGCTCAAGACTTTTATGCTCCCGTCAGAGCCTTTCATAGTACACATCCACTTAAACCAGGTCACCCTGAGGGCTCCTCTTGGTAGGGGGTAGTGTCAGAATTTCCTTTCTGCCTCCATTTTTCAGGGATCTCCTCCTTCTCTGGCTACTGGTCAGAGCCTGTATTTAGATCCAGCTCATTTCTGCCTCTCTGCACCATTATTGAGTTTGCTCTATGCTGTGGCTTCCTCACCTGTGATCTGACCTTGGCCTTGTCTGACTTTCGTTTCCTGGTATCTCGATCCCTGGCTTCTGTCTGACTCCGAGTTTTGGTTTTTCTACATTGTCACAGACGATCCCAGTCTGACCTTCTGGCTTCCGATACTTGACTCTGGCTTATCGTGTTGATTGTGAATATTGCATTTGCTACTTTACATCTCCTCTACAGTTTTGCTGTGTCGCTACGATTGAGGACAGGATTCCCCTCCGCTGGGACGCTGTAGGCTGTTTGGGGCTGACTGAGCTTTGGGCATCCCACTTCTCCTGTGGATCAAGGCAGTCTATGTGCATGTACAGAGAGGGGATTGTAGTGACACTAGCTCTGACTCTCCCCGATCGTTCAGCAGTTGGCTGGACCTGATCCTGGGCCTAGCAGCTGTGGTCCCTGCTTACCTTTGGACAGCCTTCTGCTATCCTACTCATATACTTACCTGTTTGGAAGGGAAGTCTTGCCCTCTCCTTGGGTTTAGCCTTGTAGGGAAGAGCGGGTGCCATCACCGGGATCCCTTCAGTTTTCCCTTGTAGAGGTTCCTGGTCCCAAGCTACTGTGCTGGAGGAGGTCTGAGATTCAGGGTTTACTTCCTTGGACACGGACAGCGTTTTGGCACTGCATCACTTTAGGTTCTCCTGTGGAGACTCTCTTGTTGTCTTTGGGGTTATTGGCATTTCTTTTACCCATTTTCTAGGAGAGTGAGCTGACCAGTTAGTGCTGGGTAGTGGGCAGATGGAGGTTTCTCTTCCTCTGCGGTGAATACCAGCTTGGGTGTTGGCTCAGGATAGCGTTGTGATCTTGTTGCCTATACCCTTGGTGGGTCCTGCCTGGCCTGTTGGTTTAATTTAACTGGTGATAGCCTTTTCCAGTGTAGTGGTTATCTGTAGTTCTGTGCCTAATTTTTCCCTCTGGGGTTCCGATATTCTGGGTTTTTTTTTTATTTATTTATTTTTATTAAATCGGTACACCCTACTTCCATCCTGGTCGGCCCCCGGCTCAACTGGGGTGGAACAATCAGGCTCTGTGGTCAGTACCTTTACTTTGGCCCTCGCCAAAGTAAGGAATTAGTGTGGCCGCCATCGCACCCGAGGTTTGCTCCTCAGCCTTGCTCCCTAGCTCCTATTGCCAGATCATTTAGACATTGTGACAGGTATCCCTTACTGGAGATAAAAGTACTGTCTCTGAGACACACTACTACTCTTGATTGGACACTGTATCAACATAGTTACAAAACTTAATTTGATTATGTACACAAGGATGCCAGCTGGGAGTGTATAAAAGGCACTGTTTACTGCAACTAAGGTGACTTCTGTTCTACCCTCCTTCACTTGCTTTGCCTGTCTGTCAGTGAATGGCAACCATCTGTTCCTGCCTGATCAAAAACACATTTTTATGTATATCTTTATTTATATAGTGTACACATTGCCTTACAATTGAAGTATGTTACAATAAATAATAAGTGTCACAGTCATAGAAATAGGAGAGATGTCCCTGCACCAAGGACTGAATGAGCATATGTATACCTACACACTACAAAACTGCTAACAACACTTAGCAAGCCAAAACAGATACTGGGTGGTGGTATCTGTACTGGGTGGTGGTATCTGTACATGGATTGAGAACTGGTTAAATGATAGATGGCAGAGAGTTGTTGTAAATGGAACTTTTTCAAATTGGTCTAGGGTTATAAGTGGGGTACCGCAGGGTTCAGTCCTGGGCCCAATGCTTTTTAATTTGTTTATTAATGATCTAGAAGTGGGAATTGAAAGTAGCATCTCAATCTTTGCTGATGACACTAAGCTATGTAAGGAAATACATACAGAGCTCGATGTTTTTTCCCTACAGAAGGATTTAGATAAACTAAGTGAATGGGCAGAAAAGTGGCAGATGTCATTTAATGTAGATAAATGTAAGGTTATGCATTTGGGTTGTAGAAACAAACTTGCTACATATACTCTAAATGGGAAACAACTTGGGAAATCCTCATTAGAGAAAGATTTAGGTGTACTGATAGACAACAGTCTTCACAGCAGTGTGCAGAGTCACTCAGCTGCTGCAAAAGCAAATAGAGTACTAGCCTGCATAAAAAGAGGTGTAGAAGCAAGGGATGCTAATATTATCCTACCTCTGTATAAATCCTTGGTTAGGCCTCATCTAGAATATGGAGTACAATTTTGGGCGCCTGTTCTGAAAAAAGACATTACTGAACTGGAAAAGGTGCAGAGACGTGCAACAAAACTGATAAAGGGATTGGAGGATCTGAGTTACAAAGAGAGACTAGCCAAACTGGGTTTGTTTACATTAGAAAAGAGACGTCTAAGGGGTGATATGATTACCATTTACAAATACATTCAAGGCCAATACAAAGAACTATCCAATGAATTATTTATGCAAAGAGCTGAGCTAAGAACAAGAGGTCATCCATTAAGACTTGAGGAAAGGCGCTTTCGACTAAAACACAGGCAGGGATTCTTTACAGTAAGGGCGGTAAGGCTATGGAATTCTTTGCCTCGGGATGCTGTGCTTGCAGATAATGTAATTGCATTCAAAAAAGCAATGGATGCCTATCTAGCACAGAACAATATTGACAGTTATGACAGATGGCTTCAAAGCAAATAGGATATTGAGCCGGGGAACTATTTGACACACTCACACACACACCTACATTGGAAATTGCTCCAGAGGGCTTTTTTGTTGCCTTCCTCTGGATCAACAGGGGTGTTATTGGCATGGGCTGGACTTGATGGACGCATGTCTTTTTTCAGCCTTATCTACTATGTTACTATGTTACTATGTTACTATACCCAAACAGTTTCAAAATAAGTACACACTACCACCAAATTCTGAAGTATTAAGAAAAAACACCCTCAGAAATTAAAAGTGTAGTTCCATAGCCAAATAGCTGGTGCAAAGTGAACAGTCTCTCAATGACTCCTTCTGGCAAACATATAACCAAGACAGGAAAAGTAATATCTGACCATTCAAAATGGCATGATTTGGAAGAAATAACACAAAGCTATCCCAGAAGAAAACCTGACAAGGAAACAAAAACAAATCATCAGAAAGCTAAAGTCATGTCATTAACCCCTTAAGGTCCGGCAAATCTGAGGTGGATTTCACTTAAGGACCGGAGCAGTTTTGACTTTTTTGACTATGTCTTTGTTCAACCATATTTTCTCTTTAATTCCTTTTGTACACCCACACAAAATATATAACTTTTTTTAAGCACAAGTAGAGCTTTTTTTTGATACCATAATTATATGAATACCTCATCATTTAATTTTATTAAAATAGAAAAAAAAAGATAAAAAAAACAAGCAAAAAAAACAAAACAAAAAACATTTTACTTACATTTTCCTTTCAGGATTTGCATACCATTAGTTCATTACAAAAAAATAACCCTAAATATATTCATTTGCTTCTCCTGAATATAAGAATACCCCATATGCCTAGTATTTCAATCCCTTTCTCAAGTTTACAAGGTAAATATCACAAGATGGACGCCATTCTTTACAACCTGTAATTTTTCAACAATTAGTATGTGAGTATCATAGCTTAGTTGACGGTGCCAGAACCCAAAAATGTCCCACAAAGGTATATGTTTCTGAAAAGTAGACAACATAAGGTAAATAATCAGGAAAATTTGGGAGTTTTTTTATGCATCTATTTTTCCAGAAATATGTTCCAAAATTGTGGTAATATTTTGTTTTTTTCCATTTTTCACACTTACATTTCATTATTACTGTTAATATCAAGTGCAGGATAGGTAAAGATTTTTAAAAATGCATTGTTTAGTGTTCAGCTCCTTCTTCTGAGTACGGCAATATGCATAGGTTTCTCAAGGTTTGGGGGAGCTACGGGGCCCAAATTGGAACATGCACTTTTCCAGTTTTACTCTTTGAATTTTCACAGCTTGCGTCACTGGTGCCATGTCTCATTGGGGCTGTGTATCAGTGCTCCACTCTAAGATTTCCCCCCAAAAGTGTATATTTTTGGAAAGTAGACACCCCAGGCTTTCATTTTATGTATGTTTTCAATTTTTTTACACAGCCATTTTACCACAAATCCTTCGTAAATCTTGATGTAAGTTAAAAATTCAGTGTTTTTCACACTTAGGTTTCAATGTTGATGTGATTTTCAAGCACAGGATAGGTGAAGATTTTTAAAAATGCATTGTTTCATGTTCAGCTCCTTCTTCTGAATACGGCAATACCCCATATGCGTAGGTTTCGCAAGGTTTGGGGGAGCTACAGGCCAACTTTTGAACAAACATCAAATTTTCACAGTTTGCTTAACTGGTGCCATGTCTCATTTGGGGCTATGTAACAGTGCTCCATTTTAGGATTTTCTCCCCAAATGTGTATATTTTTGGAAAGCAGACACCCCAGGCTTTCATTTTAGGCATGTTTTAAAATTTTTTACGCAGCCATTTTACCAGCAATCCCTCGTAAACGTGACGTAATTAACAAATTCAGCGTTTTCACACTTTCAATGTTGATGTGATTTTCAAGCACAGGATAGGTGAAGATTTTTAAAAATGCATTGTTTAGTGTTCAGCACCTTCTTATGAGTACGGCAATACCCCATATGCATAGGTTTCTCAAGGTTTGGGAGAGCTACGGGGCCCAAATTGGAACATACGCTTTTCCAGTTTTACACTTTGAATTTTCATAGCTTGCGTCACTGGTGCCATTTCTCATTTGGGGCTGTTTAACAGTGCCCCATTTTAAGATTTCCCCCCAGAAGTGTATAGTTTTGAAAAGTAGATAACCCAGGCTTTCATTTTAGGCATGTTTTCAAATTTTCCTCTCAGCCATTTTACCACCAATCCCTCGTAAAATGTTATTTAAATTAAAGAATTATCTCTTTTCCCAGTTAGATTCCAATTTTTATGTGGATTTCAAGCACAGGATAGGTGAACATTTAAATAAATGCATTGATTAATGTGCAGTTGCTTTTTCTGTGTATAATACCCCATATGCATAGGTTTGTCAGGGTTTGGGAAATCTACTGGGCCGTTGGGAACAGGAGCGTTCCATTTTCAGACATGGCATTTTTACAGCTCGCTTAACTGGTGCCTGTGTCTTATTTGGGGTGTTTAGCAATGTTGCAATTAATATTTTACCCCCAAAATATATTTTTTTAGAAAGGAATACAACCCTTGGTTTTAGTCTAGGTGCATTCTGTCAATTTTTTCTCAGTCATTTTACCATCAATCCCTCCCAAAACCTGCAGCAAGAAACAAATCCCTATATTTTCGCAGCTATATTTCGGTGTTGCTGTGGATTTCAAGTACAGGATATTTGGAGATTCATAAAAATGCATGTCCACAATTCAACTACATCTTCTGAGTATGGAAATGCCCCATATGCATAGGTTTGTCAGGGTTTGGGGGATTTACTGTGTTCAGCTGAGAACATGTACGTTTCCATTTTCAGACATGGAAAAAACAGGGCTGTTCCCATTATATTTTCATAGTGTTAGATCTAAGAAGGGATGTGTTTTGGGGAAAAAAAACAACAAAAAAAACAGGATATTTCAGGGGGAAAGAGTTGCCAAATAATTAAATTACAGAATTACTGCGTTAGATGCATGTGATACTGCTTGAAGCAGTCACCAATGCAGAGCCCAGGTTTTGTAGTGCAATCAGGACAGTAGAAGGTGGTTTCTTTCCGTTTGCCATTGGCATAGCACACCCTGCAGCGTTTCTCTGGCTTACTCTTTTGGGGGGTTGGGGGGATTTTAAAGGCAAAGTGTCCTAAACCGGGTCTCTGCTGTAAAACTGCTGTTGCCCCTGCCCCTTCAAACAAAAAATGGGAAATAACATGCATTTGGAACTGCAAAAAAGTATTTTTTTGAGTGGGGTTTGCCAATTTAAAAATGATATACGAATTATAAACTGCAGTCTGCATCAGGAAAATGGCAACCTTCTTATACCAGGCTGTAGATTTTCTCATGGTGAGGTAAGACTGCATGAATTGATCACAAAGATCAACACACCCCATGTGTTTATTATAGTCTCTGATGCAGACTGGTTTCCTGAGGACCGTGCCACGGACAGAGACTGGCACAGTTTCCTCGTCATGCATAGTTGTAAGCATGTACACTTTTTGTGTCTAAATTTCACTGCCAGCAGCTCCTCTTGGCACAAAGCTAAGGATGTTCCCTTTCGTAGTTTGCAGTTTATCATTTGTTTGGGAATCCCTTTACAATTTCTCCTAACAGTGCCACAGGCCTCAGTGTCAAAATAAAAAAGTGATTTGAATAAAAGGGGGCTTGTGTAATAGTTATTACTGAATCTGAAGCCAAAAAGGCATACGCCTCTTCTGCATCTTAACCTACCCTAATTTTTTTAAATAACTTCTAACTAACTTAACCTACCTACCCTAATTTTTTTCTAAATAGCTACCCAACCAAGCTTTTGTTTTTTTTTGTTCTGTGCCTAACTAACCTTAAACCTTACCCTACCCTACGTCAACCCTAATCCTACCTAACTTAACCCAAATACACACTATTCCTACAATAAAACTATATATTTTATATTATATTAAGTGCAGGACCAGAGTGACGGTCCTGGTACGTCAACGGACGCGAAGGGGTTAAAGATAACCAAATTACAGCATGTCCTACAAAATCAAAGTAATCAAATCCAGAAAGGCCAGTGGGATAGATGGAATTTTGCCAGAGATGTGAAAATAAAGTAGCTCTTCAATCCCAAACTGTTCAACTGGATAGTTCCCCAACTTGTGAAGCACGGACCTATAAACGAAATCTACAGGAAAGGTGATCAAATGGATAGAGCCGGTTACAGAAGGATGTGTTATAGAAGCAATATATGAAAACTGCTAAACCACATTAAAGTAACAGAATCCTCACCTTCCTAAAAGAACAGAATATACTAAGTAAAAGCCAAATAGGTTTAATGCAAAGCACCGTCCCAGTGATCATATCTATACCGTACACAGGCTGAAAAACCAGCAAAGTCTTACTAGTTAGACACCTATACCACTTGTACACAAAGGAATATAGGGCAAACAAAGTCAAGGTAACAGATCCATAAGAAGTATAAATATACTAACCCCTCTGCCAGGACCACAGTTATCAGTCAAGCACCCCCTGAACTTAAAGAGATGGGACCACTTAGATACGAGTCAGACCCGGCTTCAAAAACCTCAAAATGTACCACTCTACAGAGACACCACACACTGGATCCTTATCTAATCTCAACGAAGAACCCAAAATAGAGTCAGATTCTTACATAGTTACATAGTAATTTAGGTTGAAAAAAGACTTGCGTCCATCCAGTTCAACCCTTTTCCTATTCCTGTTTACCATCGCTGACCCAAAAGAAGGCATCTGACTCCAAATGGCAATCAGACGTCTCCCTGGATCAACAAGCCCTAACTAAATATTAATCCCAATACTAACGTACATAGCCCTCTATATTATGCTCTTTTAAATAAGTATCCAGGGCCCTTTTAAAGGCATCTAATGTATTTGATAGCACCACCTCCTCCGGAAGTGCATTCCATACCTTTATTGTCCTTACTGTAAAGAAACCCTTCCGCTGTTTTAGATTAAATCTCCTTTCCTCAAGTCTAAGCGGGTGGCCCCTTGTCCTGTGTACTGTTCTGTTAATGAACAGGTCTTTTGAAAGCCCTTTATATGGGCCTTGAACATATTTATATAGTGTTATCATATCCCCTCTAAGACGCCGTTTCTCTAGTGTGTACAAGTTTAACTTTTCTAGCCTCTCTTCATAACTAAAACTTTCCATTCCCCTTACTAGTTTTGTAGCCCTCCTCTGCACTTTCTCTAGTTCCATAATGTCCTTCTTCAGAAAGGGCGCCCAGAATTGAACAGCATATTCTAGGTGGGGTCTTACCATGGACCTGTAAAGAGGCATAATTATATCTTCCTCCCTTGAGTCAATACCCCTTTTAATACATGCCAATATCTTATTGGCCTTTGCAGCTGCCAGCTGGCACTGCATGCTACTGTTAAGTCTATTGTCTACCATTACTCCCAAATCCTTTTCATTAGTAGATTTCCCCAGAGAAACACCATTTAAACTATATGTTGCATTTTTATTATTATACCCAAAATGCATAACTTTACACTTGTCTATATTGAATCTCATTTGCCATTTGCCTGCCCAGTTACTCAATTTGTCCAAATCCTCTTGTAATGAAGACACATCCAGTTCAGACTTTATTACCTTACTTAATTTTGTGTCATCGGCAAACACTGATACATGGCTTCCTATGCCCTCTGGGAAGTCATTAATAAACAAATTAAAAAGAAGAGGACCCAGGACAGATCCCTGAGGCACTCCACTTATCACGTTTATCCAACTGGAGAACTTGCCATTTACTACCACTCTTTGCATTCTATCTTTCAGCCAATTTCCAATCCACACACAAACATTTTCCCCTAGTCCTATTTCATTCAATTTGTACAGTAACTTCTTGTGCGGAACTGTATCAAATTCCTTGGCAAAGTCTAAATAGATCACGTCAACCGCCACTCCCTCATCTATATTATTACTTACTTTTTCATAAAATGCGATCAAGTTCGTTTGACAAGACCTATCTTTCACAAAGCCATGTTGGCTATTGCTAATGATATTCCTGTTCCAGCAGAATTCTTGAATATATTCCCTTAGCAACCTTTCAAACAGCTTCCCTACCACAGATGTCAAGCTTACAGGTCTGTAATTTCCTGGCTGGGACTTTGATCCCTTTTTAAATATGGACACCACATCTGCTTTACGCCAATCCATGGGCACCATACCAGAAATAAAAGAATCCCTGAAAATCAGATATATCGGTCTGGCCAGGGTCTGGCTTAGCTCTTTAAGTACCCGTGGGTGTATACCATCTGGCCCCGGAGCTTTGTCTAAGTCAATGTCAAGTATCCAGCCATCATGACAAAGTTTATTGTTTGGCCAGTTCTTTTTTTTTTTTTTTTTTTTACTGCAGAATTAATGTATTTCAGCATCACAGCACTGTGGAATAAATAGGCTCTATAAAAAGAACAGTAATAATCATCACTGGCAAATTTCCACCTGTCCCAATGGCCTTTAAGAATTTTATCAGTCTGATTTTGTTTGACATTTCTTTGGCTATTATTGATTTGCTCAGGGTTTTCTGTCATGTTTAGCTTTCAGATTATTAGGCTTTGTTTGCCAGTCAGGTCTTCTCCTGGGATAGCTTTGTACAGAGTTTTAAAATATTTCTTCCAAATATGGCCAAACTGAATGGCCAGATAGTGATTTTCCTTTTTATTTGTGAAAAGCTGGTTCAATGTTTGCAAGTAGGAGTTGTTTGCAAGACTGCTCAGTTTGTTCTTGATGTTTGGCAAATGTGATTCAGCATTTTTCTGAGGATGCATTTCATATAATTCAGAATTTGGTCTTAATGTATCCTTATTTTAACACGGTTTGGGTCTCTGTGTTTTGGTTTACCATGGGTTGTGGCTGTTGTGTAATAAACTATTTTTTGTTTAAACATCTGTACTTGAAATTATTGATTTGTTGAGGTTTGTTCTTTTCAGGCTTGACATTTTTGCTGTGGTATGCAACATTTCACTGAAATACCTTACTGCTTTATGCTCCATTTTTTGCTCTATTCTGTAGTCTGTATGATGGAAAGTTTGGAGCAGATCACTAATTTCTGCACTTATGATCACTTCTGTGTATTTAAAGACTGTTGTGCCCATCTGTAGTCGGGATTGAGTTTTTGGAAATCGTATGGGTTATGATGTGGTGCACTTGTCTTGTGATCTGATAGATGAGTTTCAGGGGTGACTAAATGAACCAATATGTTGTAGTTCAATGTCTGTGAATGCACAGTCCAGTAGACTACTGCCAGAGAGTTATCACTTGTTCATCCATTTAGAATGCATATCCCCAGGCCTCTACAGATGTTTGATGCAAAGAAGGTAGAAGAGCACACCCAGGCTAATGTGTGATAATCTACTTAATTTGCTCTGAATATGGGCGTTACACAGGAGACTGCTAAAATATCTACACTTGGCTAGAAGTATATGTGCAGGGCTATGAAGCCATTATTTCTGGTGTGTGTACCCATCTTTCTATCCATAAGTTCAACAGGTTCCTGCCATTTGATTTAACTGTGCTCTGTGATACATTGTGTAATTGCCAAATATAAATATAAAAAAGATCCGGGTAGCACTACACCTTTAAATAACGTATCATGTGTAAGTTTTATGGCTCAAAGGTGCAAGGCAATGTTACAGAACAACTAGAATACTAAGAAAAGAAAAAAAGACATTGCTCTATAGCTGCACTCAAATTTGCCAGAATTGTAATCTCGTGTTTATTGTATAGGATCACCTGTCAATTATATACACATAATACTACCAGTATTTACATGTATTTATACCGAAGAGAGAGTATGGGAGACACAACCAAAGTCCAAGACTCAAATGTAAAGTAAAATGAAATAAGTCAGCGATATTACTTGAGTAAAATATAACTTTTAATAGAGAAAGTTAAAAATAATTAGTATGATCTATCAATTTAGATAAATATATAAAAGAAGCTGCGAATTATTTAGAAAAAATCACTCTGATGATTGAGAAAGGCAGTGTATACCTTTACATAGAGTTATAGAGATAAAAAGAGTAAGAATAAATCTCTAAAACTAAATGTATATTGGCTATAATTCATTACGGTATGGGATCACCCTTGTTACAAGGGTGATCCCATACCGTAATGAATTATAGCCTTTTCCAAGTTAGACACCTTTGTATAACTTGAACACCCTATCATCGTTAGGGTCATTTCCCAGCGTAGAAAGATACTGAGCTTTCTTATGAAGAATATAAATTCTGGGTGATTTGTATTTGATCGATCTATAATCTAATATATTAGGACATTAACCTCTTCCTATCCGGATTCTCTTTATCTGACGATCATTGCCGAGAGGGCATCTTAGTATTATTACTTCTCAGCATTGATCCGGTCACAGAGAGGATATCAGTCCGTGTACCACACTGGCATATTGATTTCTCCCTATCCGGAGTTATTTTATTAGATTATCGTAGCCGAGAAGTTATTTGAGAGTCATCACTTCTCGGCCACGAAGAGGTTTCTAAACTGTGATCACGGTCAATATACATTTAGTTTTAGAGATTTATTCTTACTCTTTTTATCTCTATAACTCTATGTAAAGGTATACACTGCCTTTCTCAATCATCAGAGTGATTTTTTCTAAATAATTCGCAGCTTCTTTTATATATTTATCTAAATTGATAGATCATACTAATTATTTTTAACTTTCTCTATTAAAAGTTATATTTTACTCAAGTAATATCGCTGACTTATTTCATTTTACTTTACATTTGAGTCTTGGACTTTGGTTGTGTCTCCCATACTCTCTCTTCGGTATAAATACATGTAAATACTGGTAGTATTATGTGTATATAATTGACAGGTGATCCTATACAATAAACACGAGATTACAATTCTGGCAAATTTGAGTGCAGCTATAGAGCAATGTCTTTTTTTCTTTTCTTAGTATTCTAGTAATTGCCAAATATGTAAGTATCCCCATATTTTCATTTGCACTATTGACACAGACTCAAACTCTTATAGCTTTCATTATCATTGATCATCTTTATGCTGATGACACCCAAATATACCTTTCATCCCCAGATGTCTCCATCAATCATGGTTCAAACTGCCAAATAATTATCGTATCTCCTCTTGGATGTCGCTTCATTTCCTTCAGCACAACTTATCCAAAACTGATCATTTTCTTGCACGGCCCCCACCCCCTTACTTTCATTTACAACTTCTAGACAAGGGAAACCTGTACTGTGGATATCCTGGTGGAGTTATCTTCCCTCTCCTTTATCCCCCACAGCCAATTCTTCTCAAAGTCTTTGCACGTCAGTCTAAATATTATTGTATGTATTTGCTCCTTCCTCACTCAAGATGCCACCAAATGCTCATTCACTAATTATTTCATGTCTTGATTACTGCAGCCTTCTTCTGACCCATCTCTTAATAACCTGCCTCTCTCTGCTTCAGTCTGTCCAAATGCCGCTGCCAGAATCTAACATATCAATCCTCAATGGCTGCATCTCTGAAACTCCCTACAGTGGCTTCCTATTTCAATCAGAGACCAATTTAAAATCCTGACACTGACCTACAACACTCTTCAAATCACCCTGCCCCCATTCATGTCCTTACTCATATCCAAATACCCCCCCAACTGCTCCCCGATTTATTCACACAACCTTCATCTCTTACCCACCCTTTCTCGGTCAAAACTACAAGACTTCTCCGGATCGGCAACCAAGATATGGGACTTACTGCCACACCATAACAGTCTTTTACTCAACATTATTATGGCAGATTCAAGCACTTCTTGAAAATACCCCTTTTCACTCAAGCATTTTCCCAAACTCCTTAGTTCCTCCTCTCTCCTGGGTTCAACTGTTCAGATCACCTACCTTTACTCTCCTTTTCACCTTCTGTCTCTTATGTTTCCTCACCCTATAGACTGTAGCCCTCATGAGCAAGGATCTCAGTTCCAGGTGTGATTGTTTGTTTTCATCTCTACTTTCTACAGCATTGCAGAATATGTTGGCTCTCAGTACAGGATAATTATAATAACATTACAACGAGAATTTCAGTGTACATTAGCCTTACATGTAAAGAAAATGACACACTATCTCCTGTTTTGGCATCAGGAAGTGGGCCTCAGTTCACCCACTAGTCGTAAAAGTGGAGATTTTCCTTCTCCATCATAGATAAGAGAGTATAAACCCATTAATACTCAAACAAGTAATATGAGTGAATTTCAGCCATATGGTTCTTTAGTTAGGTGGTGATTTACCTGGCACATATGGAGGATTTTCCAGTTCATTGTTGGGGCAGTTATCCACAGAGCCATGGACAAAGTTTGATGGCTCGTTCATGTCCTGTAACAGAGGAGGCAGCAAGAAAAAGAGAGATTGGACAGAAGGCTATAAGTAATGCATTAAGGCAGCAGAACACCAATATATGCTTCTAAACATAATGGTTTGAAAAAGTAAACATTTAGGTATTATGCAGTAGATAGCATGCAAAAAGGAAAACATAGTAGGGATAGGACCAATCAAACTGAAATGCAAAATGTTATACTCAGTAGGGTCAGTAGTTTGACAAAGCTGTAATAAAGCATAATTAAAACAAAACATAAGGTAAGAATTCCTGCCTGTGAAAAACACAAGAGGTTTCAAAAGAGTTAGCGTGGTTTAAAATTCATACAGACAGAGCACATGAATGTTTGCATGTATAATTTTAATTATATGGTATCATACAGTGTACGTAGCTCCTTATAAAAGTAAACAGGAAAGGGTTCCCTGCCCCAGGATGCTTACAGTCTAAATGGGTAATAGGACGCAGACAGCAAGGTATGGGGTGTCAAATGCAGCAAGTTAAAGTGCTGATTTTCCAAAAGGTGGTGCATGGCTCTAATGCTCTAGAAGTAGGGATTTCACATAGATTTAAAAATGCAGGGAGAGAGTTATTGAGTTCTGGAGGTAAGGAACAGAAGGTTTGAGAGGGGACGGTAGAGGGTGTTTATGGTGTAACAAGAAAGGGGTTGTGTGCCAAGTGAAGGGAGTGACCGAGACCATAAGCAGATATGAGGGGAGAGATGTAAGGGGCAGCAGCATGGAGAACTTCAACCCTTTGAGTGCCAGAGGGGTACACAACAGTGCTTTGCAGAGACCTGTGTTCCATATGGACTAAAGAAAAAAGGATTTAACAGGTACTAATATCCTGCTTTCTCTTACATCCAGTATGGAACACAGGTACTATGGGGATATACTAAGGCTAAGCTCCGAAAGATGGGAAAACCAGTAAGGGCCTCATGCATGTCCCCAGTATCTGAATAACCCAAGCAACAAGTGTCAACAGACACTGAATTTACACAGCACATGGAAACAAGAGCCAACAGGGTGCAACATTTACTGAACAACTGGCATAAAAAAGTGAGTAAGTCCCTAAACCAGCAGAGCCAGCTGTAGGACCTTCCAGTCAAAGCTGGCCTCAGGAGGACCAAGTCGCTGCCCTGTTCATCTAAGGCCTGGTTCTTGTAGGAGCAAGATGCTCCCACAGACCTAGTGGAGTGCGCTGTGATCTTAATGGGAACAGGTTTCTTCCGAATCTCATATGCCTGGCATATGATAGTCTTGATCCAAGAGGCAATAGTGACCTTGGAAGCAGCCAGGAAAGCCATGGAACCTCAGGAATAATAGAGTCAGCCTTGTGAAAAGGCTTAATACTGTTGATTTAAAATTTATGGAAATGCAAAAAGTGGAGATCCATCTCCTTATCAGACTTAGGGTTAGGACAAAGAGAAAGCACAACAATCTCCTGAATGATGTAAGCCTTAGAGACTACCTTGGAAAGGAATCCAGGAGAGGTACACCAGGAAAGGAGGCTTACAAGACAGAGTTTGTAGCACAACAACTCACCTCATGAGACCACCACCACAAGGAAAAACATCTGCAGAGTCAAGTAGTGCAAGGAGATGGTGGCTAGAATCTCAAAAGGAGGCCTCTGCAAAACACCCAGAACCAGGTTGATCCTTGAAAGAAGGGAAGGCATGGGCCACCCCTTGAATACATATCTTGACATCAGGAATGGTGGAATGAGTCTCTGAAAAAGCATGGAGAGCGCCGAGATCAGAACTCAAGCAGAGTCCCTTGTTCATACCATCTTGGAGGAAAGACAACACCAAGGGAAGGTCAGAATCCTGCGAGGATACATTCTTGTCTGTGCACCAGACCAGGTGAAATTTACTCACCGATATTTGTTTTTCCTCTGTGTCCTTCCACGGCATACTGTGGGTAATTGGCTCCGCCTCCCAACTGGTAGGACCAATAAAAAAATATAAATTCTGTGAGCTCACTTCCTCCTGCAGTTATACAGTTGTCCAAGCTGCAAGACATAACAGGTTAGAGATGGTACAGTAAAGGCACACTGCAGTAGATATTACATGACTGATATGGTATAGTATTATGGAATCGATACAAATACCCAAGAATAACCTTCAGGGAGGGTTGCCGTGGAAGGACACAGAGGAAAAACAAATATCGGTGAGTAAATTTCACCTTTTCCTCTGTGTCCAATCGACGGCATACTGTGGGACTTACCAGAGCAGTACCCCAGAAGTTTGGGAGGGCTGAGACAGTAAGTTCAGATAGGAATGGAGGCTTCAAGCACCTTCCTTCTGAACTTGTTCTCCGGTGATGGTTGAAGGTCCAGTCTATACTGTTTGATGAATGTAGAGACTGATGATGAAATGGCAGTCTTACAATCTCAGTAGGTGTTGCAGCTGCTTCCTGAGCCCATGAAGCTGTGATAGCACTGGTAGAGTGGGCTTTAATACCCTGAGGAGGGTCTAGATAGCCGAGTCATAGGCCCTCAATGTATTCACGAATCCCACGTGCGATAGAGGGTCTGGTGGCTGAAGACCCTTTGAATTTTCCAAGAAATTAGGAAATGTGACAGTCCTACATAGAGTTTGGTTCTGCTGAGATATATCTGTAGGCAGTGGAGAAGATGCAAATGATGTAGTCTCTTATCAATCTCATTTGAAGGTTAGGGACAGAAGGACAGGAGAAATCCCTTGGTGAAGGTGAAACTGATCAATGAACTTGGAGCGGAAGGAAGCCTTAGGATGTAGGACTACCTTATCTTGATGGAAGACCAAAATGTGAGTAACACATGCCAAGGCCTGATTTTTTTTTTATATTGAGGTAAAGATCTTCTTACCAGGAGGTGGTCTGCAAAGGGAGTAGCTAGAACTGCAGAGATAGAGAGCTGGACTTTCAGGGATGCAGGTTCAAGGTCCTTTCAAACCCTAACTGCATAAATTGAAGGATTATTGGAGTAGAGATTGATTTATGATTCAGATTCTGTGACAGGCACCACTTGTGGAAAATAGACCAGGCTCTGTAGAAGAGGGTCGTCTGCCTCTCAGCATGGTTTGGACGACAGGCTCAGATACACCCTGTAGTCTTAAGGATTCCTGCTCAGCCTCCAGCCTTGAGCTGGAAGAAAGCTGGATTTGGGAAGAAGAAGACCTGGTCATAACAGGTCTGGGATGTTTGGCAGAGGCATAGGGGCATGACTGACAATTAAAGGAGATTGGCATACAAGCGTTTCCCAGACCCGTCCGGGGCAATAAGGATGACATTTGACATGTCTCACCTTATCTTATTACCTCCACGAGTATAGGAAGGAGAAAAAAGGCATGCCAGATGGAAGTCCCAGGACACGAATCGCATTCTGTGCCAGGGCCGGAGGTTGGATAGGTAGGTCTGACATTAATTGTTGAAATTGTCATCTTTTTTGGAAATCTTTACCATTTCCAGCTCTGATTTTGGGGAAGGCCACACTTCCTCTTTGTTGGATCCCCTGACGTCTTAAAAGACTGCTGTCTGAAGTGACCAGTTTTGGCAGGAGTATCTGGCTCTTTTCTCCTGGGGTAAAAGGGGATCTTGATGACCTCTTGAAAATTTCTTCTGGCAGGTCTCAGAATAGCTTAGTTCCAGAGAAAGTCAAAGAGACCAGTCTGTATTTAGAAGAAGGGTCTGTTTCCCAGGCTTTGATCATCAAATCATAAGAATAGCTGACAGTCTTTGATAGCACCCAGTTCTTTTACGATATGGGATCTAGAGACTGAATACTCAGTTTCTTCTAGTTTGGTTAGCCATATGCGTAGTGTATGAAAGATGCCATGGGAATGGCAGTGGTCAAATTCTGCCCAATTGTTTTCACTCACTCGTAATAATATCTTGTATAGAGCTGTGCACCGGTATGTGGGAGCTTGATTTCTTATATCCCACAATGCAGTATCCATAAGTCAAAGCCGTCTGGTCCAAAGATTCTCATGGCCCGTACCAGTTGGTTCAGCTGATCAAAAAATGAAGCTGCCAACTTATTTGGTAATCTCAGCTTCTTCAGCTGAGGAGACTGCAGATTCAAGATCAGTGAAATTATCTTCATCATGCGCCCTAGAGGGTCCTTCACCTGGGTCAGGAGGTCTAGGCTGCCTTTGTGCTGCTTCCTGCAATGTCTTCTTCCAGCTAAGGAAGTCCTGGAACTGAGCAGGTACAATACTAGCAGCAGCATGCTAAGATAGTAGCACAGAGATTGGCAGGGCCTGTCATAGCTATATCCTGATCACACCCTGCACAGGTTTTGGTCTTTGGGTCTAACGTCTCTGCCTCGGAGGGTCAGAAGCCTTGGGCTTTTCCCTATAACATTTGTTAGGGGTAAACATAGTGCAAATGGAATAGCAGCAATAAGCAATAGTTCACCGTAAGTATAGAAGGCAACCACAAACACTTGTATGAATCAAACAAGCAATAAATATATATTTAAGGCAAATGGACCACCACAAGGGTTACTCTCTGTGCCTGCATGCCATCCTGAATGCGCGTTTTGTCTCAGGTCCATTGAACAGCCTGTTTCCTTTATGCGTTTCACCAGTGGAATGCAAAAGTGCTGAACTTCCGGTTTTCGGTTGAGGCAAGGCTGCTCTACACGCGCTCACTTGCAAACAAGCGCTCTGAGCTGGATAGCAAGAAGGGAGGAGTGAGCACTGCGCTGTGTGTCTGGCCAGAAACCCACGACCAACTAAATCGGAACCCATGCGACCTCACTAGGATTCTGAGGTATGAGGTTCATTTGCAACGTGATGTAAGCCGCGATTAGGCAGGCCACATGGGAGAGAAAATAATAACATAGTACTTTCAAAGTTTAAGATGAGAGAGAGAGGCAAAAAGCCTCAGTCCTCCAGCTTGGTAGGACCAAAATAACTGCAGGAGGAAGTGAGCTCACAGAATTTATATTTTTTGATTGGTCCTACCAGCTCGGAGGCATACCCAGAGGAAATAGACCATACCCTGTGGTATGCCTTGGAAGAGACAGGCTTCCGGGCCTGACTCATGGTGGAAATAACATCCACGGAAAACCCCTTCCGCCTCAGGATGTTGGATTCAAGAGCCATGCCGTCAAAGTCATTTTCTCCACATCCTTGTGCCACAGGTGACCCTGGGTCAACAGATGCAGTTTGAAAGTTTGAATGATAGTATGACTGAGTTAGCAAGCCACGCCCTCCTGTGCCAGTAAGGAGTGATCTGAATGACAGACTCCTCTATCCATCCTGATCTTCCAGATCACAATGGGGATGAGAGGAATCTGAGGAAAACACATGAGGTGTGTTCCAAAAGACCCCAAAAAAAGAAAAAACAGGAAGCTCCTAATGGCGCAATATCATAAGCCAACAATATAAAAATTGTAGCAAAAGATCATTGTACTCACATTTGATATTGGTCAGGCTACTGGTGCCAGTTAGTCTGACTTATGCGCACATGAAGATCTTAACCCCGTCTTCACTCGGGTAACACCAACGAACAGATACGGCAGCTTGTTCACACATAGCAAAATATAAAGAAACTTTAAAAAAATATGTAAAATCGTAATGGCTTGAATGTTTATGCATTTCGCAACACAAGGCTGCTTTCTCAAAGCTGTAAAGCCAATCACATTAAAAACATCAAAAATATTCTTGAGGAAGCATGTTTTATCGGGGAGCAGCTGTCAAGGTTCTAGAAATTAGACCCTTAACCCTTTGAGTGCCGGAGGGGTACGCAACGCATTGCAAAGCAATGCGTTGCATACCCCTATGGCATGCAAAGGTTTAAGCTGTATCTGAGGACAGCACTTAACTCCTCAGTTGCCAGTTTGCTGGGACAGGCGTATGCCTTTTTCGAGCAAATTGTTCTTGTGAGTGCTCACTTTGCAGGGTGCTGGTGGTGTCTATCGTATAGTCCAATTGATATACACAGGGGCGCTTGCTTTTTTCTCCTTTTTCTTGTTTCTACATTAGAGAGGTGGAACACCTCCATGGTATGAACACATGCAAATAGCTAGTCAGAGAAGCTCAACTAGGAACGAGCCTGCCCTCGAAGTGATGAGGCTCTATAGAATAAGTATCCTACCCAGGGTGCAATCTCTTTTAGATCACTAGTGCCTTTCACAGAGAGGAAATATCCTAAAGCACATCATACTGATCCTACCAAAAGGCAGTCCAGCCATGAAGTGCCAGGCAATTCCTCACTGAACAAGAGAAGCAACCAACCCCAGACGTATGTTTCGGCCCTGTTGGGCCTCGTCAGCGAGGTGCAGCTGATCTCTCTAGGCACTGTGAAAAAGGGGTCCACATCTGGATTACCCTGTTACTCCCTTAGGTTGACTAGTCCCAAGGGTAATTTGCATATGCAAAAAGCTAGTCAGTGACGCTCTTTGCATATGGTATGGACACAGCATAGGTGGAAAAGGCCAGAGGATTTCCTATTTGGAAGCAGAAGGTTGGAACCTTCCTGTTGTCCCTGGGAACCAAGAGATCTATCGGAGGCACACCCCACTATTGCACAAATCCATAGAACATTTATGAATTGAGTTCCCAATCTACAGGATCTATGTCTTAGTGACTGAGAAAGTCTGCCACAATGTTTTCTACCCCCAGAATGTGAACAGCCAACCTGGCTGGAACGTAGGCCTCTGCCCAACAGAGAATGCTCCTCACTTTAGTCCGAGCAGCGGCCCAGAGAGTGCCTCCTTGGCGACTGATATAGGTCACTGCCTGACTGAACCCTCACTAGCTTCCCTGAAAGAAGTGGGATCCAGTGAACAAGAGCCAGTCAGATCACCAGAGCTCCAGGACATCGAAGGACAAAAGGCTCTCATCCTGATTCCACCTGCTCTGCATACCCAAGTGGCCCAGGACCACACCCCAGCCACTCAGGCTGGCATCTGGGATGACCAGGGTCATTAATGAAAGGACTCCCATGCTCCAGGTTTGGCTGATGTAACCACCAACGGAGATCCCTCCTGCCCTCTGGAGAGAGAGATATCTGTAGACACAGGTGCTCCGGATTTCTGATACAGTTCCTGTTAATGACCCTCTGCAGATCCCTTGTGTGGACCTGAGAGTAAGGCACAGCATCTAGGCTCGACACTAGTCTGCCCAATACACTCATGAACTCCTTGACTGTGGCTGAAGACTGCTCCAGTGCCTGTGACCTGTCCTGAATCACAAGCAGAATTTTGTCCTCCAGTATGAAAAACTTCCTTTGACAGGTGTCGAACAGCATCCCCAGGAATACCAGAACCTGGGAGTGATCTGGGACAACGTCAGCAGATTCAGAATCTACCCATGGTGGATAAGCATGCGCACACAGTCTTGAATGCAGAGAGCAAGAGTTCCTCCAATGAGGCCTTGATCAGGAGATCTTCCAGGTAAGGCATCAGGGAAATGCTCTGAGCATGAATGAAAGCCACTGGAGCCGCCATAATCAGCGCACGAGGCGCCGAAGCCATGCCAAATGGCAGAGCCATGAACTGGTAATGACTGGAGCTGAAAGCAAAATGCAGATGGCATTGACCGTCTGTGTGAATCAGAACTTGTAGATATGCAATCTGAAGATCCAGGGAGACCAGATACTCCCCTGGGCATATTGCTGCTATGACAGAACACAAAGCTTCCGTCTTGAAGAGCATATTGACCACATACTTGTTGAGGCATTTGAGATCCAGTACACAGCGCCAGCCACTGTCCTTCTTTGGGACCACAGGTTGGATTAGAAGATTGAACAGTGCACTGTACAGTGGGAGGTACTTTTACCAGAACCTGTTTTTCCGGCAGTGAATCCACTACCTCCTGTAGCAGTCTTTTTGTCTGGCTCCTTCGGAATCCTTGACAAAAAGAACCTACATGGAGAAAGGGATTTGAAATCTGTGGGGTAGCCTTCTGAAATTACCTGTAAAACCTACTGGTCCATTATTGAGGATGCCCAGGATGACCCCTACAGTCAAGAATGGACCAGGATCCCATGAGTCATGTGGAAGATTGCTTGTCAGACTTCACCTTTGCAGCTGATCACTTGGGCTGCCAGGGCTCATCTGGGCTTCATGGCGGGGCGTGCTTGAGAGCTCTGCAGCCTCTGCACCTATGCTGGCCATGGGGAACGAAAAAGATGCACCTTCCTCGCCACAAAGGGACTCTTACCACTAGTAATGTCACTGATGATTTGTTTAGATCAGGTCCAAAATGGACTTGCCTTGAAATGGCAAGGAAACCAGTGACTTCTTAGAAAATTGGTCTGCAGACCAAATCTTGAACCACAGAGTGTGGTGTATAGCAGCAGAAAGAGTGGAGGCCTTTGGCAGGATTAATAAGTCTTCCTTGGCCACATCCACACAGACAGCCTCAACCAGTTGCTCACCACAGATGGCAACACCCCTGTTACCCAAGGCAGTGGCAAAGACAGGCCTCAGGGCTGCCCTAGTGGCAGCAAAGGATGCTTTGGGAACAGAATCCAGCTTCTTATCCACCAATTCCTTGAGTCCCACCACATCCGCAACTGGAAGGCAGGTGGTCTTTACCAGGCGTGAAATAGGGGTATCCACAGTGGGGAAGAGAGACCCACCGTGCCAAACCTGTAGCCGAAAAGAAGTACAGCTTAGGAAAACATTTACTGAGGAAAAGCCATTTATCAGGAGTTTTCCACTCATCCATAAGGATTTGGTCAACACTGGCATTTAGTGGGAAGAAGGGGGAAGGCTTCTTACTCCTCTGGAAAACATCTGGAGAAAGGGCTCTTTCATGAGAGGTGTCAGGGACCTGAAGGGTCTCCAAACTGCCCTAATGAGACACCATAAAAGTAGGAAGAATCCATGTCTTCATATTCCCCATCATAAGACAATTCCTCCTCAGAGGAAACCCCGAGTACCTGTCGTTGGTCCTCAGAAATGGGGGCAATCTGGTTGAAGGTAGGGGTGGGTTTCCAGGACTCGAGATAGGTGATTTGTGCCACTGAAGATAGCAATATCTTGATCCATGCTGGCTCTTGATCAGTGCTGGAGGGCCCTGGTGAAGAAGTAGGGGCCACAGAACAAGAGGGGCAGAGAGATCCTGAATATTCTCTAGGGAGCACCATTTGCCAAGAGGAACAATACTGGGGCTAAGGGAAGCACTTGAGTCCTTTGCCTTAGATTTACTCTCATGCCCCTTAAAGTCTGACATACTAACCTAAAAAGTGTCCCAACGCTAGTAAAAAAAAAAAAAAAAAATACTAGGCGTGTCACCAGAACAAGACAGTACCCTTAATAGCCCACAAAATACACTTATCTGGCAAGTGAAGGGTTAATCTGCAGAAGGAGAGCCTGCCTCTGTGTAGGATAAGCAAGAGAAGCAAAATGTTCACTGCCAAACTTTCCAAGTTTTGTCTTTAGGTTACAGCTGAGAGAGAGAATCCGAGTCCTGAGAGACCCTGCCAGGAGGGAAAAGTTTGCAGCACAATTCCCTCCATATGGCTAAAAGGGTTAATTATACAACCCCATATCTAATGATAAAATAATAAAAACCTAAGAAAAACTAAGAGCCTGTGTCTTGCTCATGGAGCTTCCAGCAGGACACATGAATTCTAGGAGTTAGTGAACGGGGAGAGAGTTGAGCTGGAGGAGGAGACGGTCTCCACCCCAAAGACTGCCTGCAAGATGTGTCCTGCCCTCCAAAAGGAGGAACTCAACCACATGGTACCAGTCTTAAATATTGGCTGTAAGAGGGGAAATAAAATCTAGAATATGGACAGCGACAGAAGCTCACGAAAGGTTTATTCTTTTGTCATTTATAAAATATTCCAGACTGTAATAAACTGGGTTTTACAAGTTATAGATGGAAAAAAGAAAAATAATAACTGTGTCAGATAAGCTTTTTCCAACTTAAGAGTACTCTAGGCCAAAACCTGTAACTGAAACCTTTCTACATTCAAAAGACTAGACCCCTTTGCTTTGGTCTTCTGAATCTTTATTTAAAAATAAGTAGATGGGTCTATCTGGCAAATAAACCCAGTAAATTATCAAGAATGTTTATAAGATCGAATGGCAGACTGAACCAAAATCACATATTGTAAGTACTCTAAATGGCCAAGATATTGTTATGGTGAGGTTATAATTGTGGACCTCTCCAAAAAAAGCTTGATAGAGTCACTTGAGACTTTATCCAGTATGTGTTCCAGGGCTAAGGGCTGGGGAAAGATTAATTTCCTATGTTCAGACTCTATATAGTAACCCATTGGCTAAGATCTGTGTTAATGGAACTTTCTCCTCAACCTTTCCTTGCACAAATGGCACGAAACAGGAATGCCCTTTACCCCCGATCATCTTCATTCTTGTTATGGTGACGCTAGCTGATAGAATCCACTTTAACCCTTCTATCAAGGACATTTGCACGAACCAACATAACATAAGGAGGCACTTTTTGCAGACAATGCTTACTGAGCCTTCTCGCTCCCTACAGGAGATTTTGTCTGAGCTTCATTTGTTCAGTAAGGTCAGTAACTTTAAGGTTAATATAAAGTAGTCTGAAATACTCAGCATTACAGTTCCGAGGCACATACCTTCCATCAAATCTTTAGTTCCCTTCTGTTGGTCCAGCTCTTCAATGCCTTATTTGAGTATCTCTTACCCCATCTCTGTCCTCCCTGTTCGGTGACAACTGTCTCCAACTGGTGATTCAAATTTCTAGAGATTTCAAAAATTTAAAGCACTAGTTTCTCTCCTGCTCAGGCCACATTAAATTATGAAAGTCTGTTTTTCTCCCAAAAATCTTATATCTATTTCAGATCAATCCAATTGCACTTTCCCAAGTCTACTTGAAATCTGTTCAATGCTCTTTCAATAAGTTCATAAGAAATTATAAACCAGCCAGACTCCGGTTTTCTGTTCTCTCAGGATTTATGGAGGGGGGGCTGGGTGTCTGACATTTTTCGATATTATAAATACATACATCATCTATACTTTATTGGTTCCACTCAGCAGCCTCAAAGTAATGGGTGAGAATGCATCAGATGATACCTAGGCCATTACCTCTCTGACCGATACCCTGGTTACCTGCCTTTTCCCAGTACAGATCACTATCAAGCTTGCCCTCTTCTTAATACTAACGAGTTTGTGTGCATCTTGATCGCATAATATATTTCCTTATGATCTGTACCTTTCTACTTTCTGTACAATAAAATAAATATACAAAAAAAATTGTGGACCTCTTTAACCCTTATTTAAAAAAAAATCTGTATGCTGCAGATGTGGACAATTTATATCATACAAATCTGTTTCTTAACAACCTTTATATTCCAATATAAGCTACAAACCAGCAGTATTTCATTAATGATATTACTGTAGCTGAGGTCAGGCAAGCCATAACCATCAGAATATTATAAAATATTTTAGATTATTTTTTAAAAACATAGACAGATTTTTCTGTCATGATTTTATGATAAAAGGTATTCTTCCTGACAACTTTCATTTATCTCTCAGGTAACCCAGGTAAAGACACACAGCTTAGATCCTCGTACTTTATACTGACTACAAGTTGTTAAATAAGGCAACAGGCTTCATAAAATGGAGATATTCAGTGAAGATATCAGGAACATTGTTGCAGCACTGGTTCAATCAAAAGACTTCCCTACCCAACATAATATACTGGTTAATTTGGATGCTGAAAAAGCATTTGACAATATCGCCTGGTCACACACACACCGATTATTAGGTGAGCAGAGTTATGGAAATACTTGCCCTCTCTCCCCACTCTTAATCAACATTGCCTTAGATTCCTTAATATGTTTACTTTCTCTAGATTCATTCAATGGCATTAAAATCTGTACAGTTGTTATAAAAGTAGCTGCTTTTGTGGATGAACTTCTCTTCATAAGTAATCCAGCTACAGCAATCCCTGATACATTGGATGTTCTTCACGATTAGAAGTTTAATTTCAGAATGAAAAACCAAATTAGAAAAATCAGAGGCTTTACAGCTACATGACAAAGATTTAACACACTCTATACAGAGTCCTTTTAGGTGGGCTACCCATTCCATCAGATATATGTGATTTAATCTTGGAGTTATATGCAGCTGATATAATTCCCATAAAAACACGATGCTAGAGGATTTCTCTAATTGAAAAACACTTCCTTTATCTTTTATTGGTAGAATTAACCTTATCAAGATGTTTATTTGTTATTCATAGCATCTTATATGTTATTCATAGCACCTTTCAAAAATGTATATGGAATAATAAAAAAGTCAGTTTTATTTTAAAATGATTAATTAGGAAAATGTACTAATACAAATGTAGGGTTAAGCAACAAACATGACATCTACATGGTATAAACAGTATATAGAAAAGGTATCACCCACATAGGAGGCCCAATATATGATACAGAGCTAATAAATCTGGAGTGGGTAGTTAGATACAGGTAGGAAAGATTGAAGCAGAGGGTATGGTTGGGCAGAGACCGAGTGAAAGAATGGAAAGTAAGGGAGGAAAGGGGAAGCTGTAACAAGGAGAGGTACCAACGCATCATTAGTTTGTAATTGGTTTCCCTCACATGCATACTAGTTATGTCTTTACAGTTCAGTCTACAGGAGGAGGACCACTGGGCATTCCAAACTGCTATGCCCAGTTCTTTTTCCCATGAAATCTTATGGGACACTAAGGGAGGGGGTGTATCTGCAGAAGAGTGCAAAACACAATAGAGGGCACCCTCTTAAATCGTTCATGGCATAACATCAACATCTCATAAGTAGTTGAAGACGAAGAAGAGGGAAGGGGAGAGGCAAAAATGTTTAATTTTGATAAAGCTCCATTGTTCCAAAGGGGGAAGACCAAAGTTTGTGCAGAGTGCGGAAAAAGAGGGGAAAAGGGAGTCTAGGACTAAGTGGTCCAAATCTTCGAATACCGCCAGTGTCCAGCTGAAGAAGGTGCAATGTTGAAGCCCTGGGACAAAGTCAGAGTTACTAACAATAGACTATAGATACAGAAGGGAAGGGGAGGGGTGTTCGTACTTCATATTGCATTTAGACCAGGAGGTGGCTGACAATTGCTTGCTTCCAGAGGACTGCACTCACAGTAGCAGGGGTGGACCACAAAAGCTGGAGAAATCGAATAGGAGGGAAAATAGACTGGAGGAGAGAATACCCAATCTTTCAATGGAGGCCTTTTAACTAATTCCAACAGGGTGTGGAGGGAGATTGCTTGATGATAAATAAGTAGATCTGGGAGACTCAGACTCCCCTGCACAGGAGATCTTGTCAACACAGAGAAACTGCTCCTCGGCTGATTGTACTTCAATACGAAGCCCACTATCAAAAGCTGTAATCTGTGTAACTAGCTAAGGGGGATAATTATCAGCAATGATCTCAGAACATATAAAACCTTGGCCAATAAATTCATCTTGAAAAAATTTACTCTCACTACCCAGGAAACAAACATGGAGTTCCAAGAAGCTATATCCCGGCAAAGCAGTCTCCAGGGAGGCAATATTAACAGCTATCAGGTTGTTTATCTTAGAGATAAGTGAGATACCCAGATATTTAAGTATAGAGTCCATCCAGGGGAAAGGGTGAGCTAACTGTAGTTCCTCTTAAGAGAGGATGGCAAATTGAGAGCTATAATCTCCAAATTCGTGTAATTGACTTCCATACCAGAGAATGGTTAAGGAGAGAAAAGTTAGGGAAGGTTGAGAGGTAGAAAGAGAAGAAAGAAAAGCTAAAATGTTGTCGGCAAAGCAGGAAATTTCTATGTCCCTAGCTCCCAGGGAGATCTCAGTAACATTAGCTGAAACATGAATCTAGGCTTAGAAAGGTTCCAAGGTAAGAAAAAAAGTAAAGGGGACAGGGGACATCCTTGACGAAAGGGGGTGGAGAGGACTCGGTTAACTGAGATCCAGGCAGATGGGGTGGAGTAGAGAGAGAGAATTGCATCCATGAAATGGGGTCCAAGACCTCTGATAGACAGTCCCAGCTAACACGGTTGAAAGCCATTTCAGCATCTAGAAAAAGCAGGAAAGACTGGGTGACAGTGTCGGAGGCAACCTGGTTCAGATTGATCTGGCACAAGAGATCCACAAGAAGTGGCTGAAGTCTTGTGGCTAAAATTTCTGCAAAGAGCTTGAGGTCATTATTTAATAAGGATATGGGTCTATAAGTGCCACATAAAATGGGTCCTTGGCTAGTTTAGTGATGACTGTGACATGAGTGGACAGACCAGGGTGCCTCCAACATGATCGAGTTGTACAGGGTAGAAATGGGGGAAGAGAGGATTGAGAAAGTGTCTGTAGTAAAGTAAGGGAAAGCAATCCAGACTAGGGCTGTTACCCACTGGGGTGGCTTTACAGATTTCAGCTGAAGAAATGGGGGGGGGGGTTCAAAAAGATCAGCAGCCTTAGGAGAGATACAGGGGATGTTCGCCCTCTCAAGAAATTTTTGTACCAACCTGCGAGAGGAAGGGGGAGAGGAGCATGAGGATTTGAAGTCCTGTAAATTATACAGATCAAAACAGAAGTCACAGAATGCTTTGGCGATGCTCTCAAATGAATGGCCTAAAGCTCCCCCAGGGGTTTTAATGTGCAGGACGTGTGTGGAAGCCCAAGCACGAGGAAGTCCAAGTGTGACAAACGAGTCTGGTCAAAGTCTTGCCACATTTATCACCCTGAAGGTAATGTTGTAATTTTACCTACATATGAGAATTTGATTAACTGGCTACGGAAAAGCGATGTCAGTTCCGCTCTTTTGCTAGAGAGTTGACCTAAGTTGAGTTGAGGAGACCTTGTGCTGACGTTCCAATTGAAAAATAAAGGTGTGTAGCTGTTTTGTTCCAACTGCCAATCGAAACAAAAACACCTCTAATATAGCATTTGTGGGCCTCCCAAACATGCAATGTTGAGGTGGAGTTAGTGTGAGAAAAATCTTGCCATGTCAGGAGGGTGTTGTTGAGCCTCCAGGTGGTAAATGGCTGAGGAATTTAGTGAAAGGAGAGAGGTAGGAATACAGGAGCATGATTCAAAAGACTAATATGACCCACATTCCCCTGCTTTAGCATGGTTAGATGGAATTGGCTCAGAAAAGGTAAACAAGTCTAGACTAAGAGTTATGTGGGTTAGAGTAAAATGAAAAAGTGTGTAGGGAAGGGTTCATAGTACACCATACATTGTCATTCTTCATATCCCTAAAAAGCTTAGTATTACGTTTGATGAGAGGGACAGAAGGTGGAGTAACAAAGGGCCTGGGTCTAGTCCAATATTAAAATCATTACCTACCACCAAGACTCTGCTGTGGAAATAGTTTAAGCACTGCAAAGGTAGGGTAAAAGAAGAAAAGGTGGGAAGAGTTAGGAGCATAGATACTGGCAATCGTGACAAGGACGTTAGCTATAGTGCCTTTAAGAAAGATACCACCCCCGAGGGTCAGCTAAAATAGCTGTAAAAACCCAAGACAATGTTTTTATCACGTTGCCCGTAATTGTTGCCTTTTTGTGTCAGTTACCTGTAGGGGGCTCCCCATTGGCTGTCTGCCTTCAGCCCGCCCTGCATTGCCTATTTAGACTGAGCCTGGGCCTTTGGTTGCCCTTTCGTGTTGTCTCTATGCTGCTCGCATTTTCATCATGTTCCTGAGCTTCCTGGGCCCTTGCTGTGTTCCTGCTAATCTGAGATCGTATAGTTCCTGAGTTTCCAGTTCAGTGGTTGCTGTTTCCGTTCCTGATCCGGTTGGAGTTGCCCTGTGTCGCTGCTTCTTGCTGCCAGTCCCCGCTGCCGTTCCTGATCTGGTTACCGTCGGGGAGTGCTGGTTCCTGTTTCACCTGCTGTGCTCATTGTCCAGTTCCTTGGGTCTACTATTGCTCCCTGGTCGCCTAGGCGACATTTCCACTCTTGCTGATTTATCCAGTACGCGGGTACTGGTTCGCTCCACAGTCTCACACCTATGCTGCCTCGATACGGATTAGGTTCCCAGTACGCAGGTACTGGTTTGCTCCACAACTCCACGGCTACTGTTGCCTCGTTACTGATTTGGGTTCCCAGTGCGCGGGTACTGGTTCGCTCCCCAGCCTCACGGCTACTGTTGCCTCGATACTGTTTTGTATTCCAGTATGCGGGTACTGGTTCACTCCCCAGCCTCACGGCTACTGTTGCCTCGATTCGATTGATTCCCAGTACACCAGTACTGGTTCACTCCACGGCCACCCGGCTGTTGTCATGTCTATGTGATTCGATTCCCAGTACGCGGGTACTAGTTCGCTCCACAGCCATCCGGCTGATACTGCACGGTGTACTGTGCTCCAGTACGTGGGTACTGGTTAGCTCCTCAGCCACCCGGCTGCTGTTGCAACATTGTGCTGTACTCCCAGTATGTGGGTACTGGTTTGCTCCTTAGCCATCCGGCTCTTGTTGCTACTTGCATTTTATGTTTCCAGTACACTGGTACTGGTTTGCTTACAGAGGTTACTGGTTGCGGTGCACCGGAAGAGAGACTGTTTCTCCAGTACGCGTGTACTGGTTCACTCCATGCTGGTTAGAACTGTCAAGTCCTAGACAGCTACGTTGACTCCCCAGTACGGGGGTACTGGTGGTTCCCTGCTATTCCTTGGCTTGCCACTTGAGCCTATTAGCCTCTGCATGTCATCCAAGTGACTGTTGTCATCATCTAGACGGTCACTGAGGCCTTAGTGGTTGCCACCTTCTCCGTATAAGGCTGCCTTGCCCAGTATATTGGTAAGGCCGGTAGAACCTTTCTTTAGTTTCCATCTTGGGTTGCCTTACCCGGTATTGGCAGGGCCGGTAGAGCCTGTATCTAGCTGTATCCCGTTAGGCTGCCTTGCCCGGTATATTGGCAGGGCCAGTAGAGCCTGTATACTTGTGGTATTCCGTTAGGCTGCCTTGCCCGGTATATTGGCAGGGCCGGTAGAGCCTGTATACTTGTAGTATTCCGTTAGGCTGCCTTGCCCGGTATATTGGCAGGGTCGGTAGAGCCAACTATCCTGTGTGTGCCAGTCCAGGCTGCCTTGCCCGGTATTTTGGCAAGGCCGGTAGAGCCTACTAAATTCTCCGAGCATTAGTCCTGGCTGCCTTGCCCGGTATATTGGCAAGGCCGGTAGAGCCTATTCGCTATTATTACTGCTTTTCCTGTCATTTCAATATATATGCATGTACGTGTAGGATACCCTATGGGGTTGTCTTAAACTTTTCAATAAAGTTGTGTTTTTACCTAACTTTGTTTCTGAGAGTCTTAACAAACCGTGACAGTTTTACAGAGCAGAATGGCTCTAAGCTCTCTTTTTCCCTGAAAAGATGCTATCCACACAGCAGGAAAGTGCTTCGACGTGAGCTTAGGGTTGGCATCCCTCATGAGATGAAAAAAACCTGACTGGAAACAAATGATTTCCCTGAGGATCATGGAACACTTTGCAGGATTGTTGAAATCTTTGCCATTAGGAAGTAATTTTAGAATTAAGCAGAGGCAAGATGAAGGTAGGAGAGTGAAAGTGTCACAAATGGACACTGAGTAGTCCAGCAGAAGGGACAGGGAATGGGGGCAGGGAAGTGAGAGGAGGGAGAGGGAAGGGAAAAGACAGGGGCATAGGGAAAAAGAAGAAGGACAGAGAAAGAAAAAACAGAGAGGGGAAGAAAGAGGGAAAAAAAAGAGGGAAAAATGAAAGTAAAGCACCACTGTGCAGACCATCTCCACCAAAAGTGCAAGGTGGGCATGGCACAAATCTAGAGTGGAGCAGACCCTGAGGCCAAAAGGATGGTGAATCAAATAGCTGTACAAGATAATATCTTGGGGCAGCATGAATGAAGAAATGGCACGCAGTCAATGTGCCTATCAGTAAACATATAATGTTACTCTTAAAAAAAATGTGGGCAATAACAGGATATACAAATAGTAGCTAAACCCAGTCTAAACAAACTGAAAATAGATAGTGCTGGAGAGAGCAACAAGAGGTCCAGCTGAACAGCAGTGCCTCCTCAGAGGCTGGAGTTGGTGGGGATGAAGGGGCAGGGAGAGAAAGCATAACAATAGCAGCTTAGGAATAGGGTAAAGAGAACAAATCTAGGTCCAAAGTACAGCCAAACAGCAATTAAGCTAATTCAGGTTATAGGGGTTAATTAGTAATAGAGGTCTGGCTCTCACATAATGCCATCTGACCCTCCGACAAGCCCCAGCAGTGCATGGGCAGTCAAAGAAAGGAGGAGGCAATAGTTTGATAAACATGAATCCACCCCTCCCCAACACCATACAAATAAAAATAAACTCCCCCAAGGACTAGGTGCTGGTGAGGTCTCAAACCAGCACCTATAGAATGCCCAGAAGGACACAGAAGCAACCTGGGAGGCAATGTGACCATGATCAGGGCTAAGGCCAGCACCATCCCAACATGTCTATCTGGCTTGAAAATCCAGAAGCAACCCATCCCCAAGTACAACCCATAGGAACCACTGACACCTATTCATAGACAAAGTTAACATAGCAACATGATAGTAATACCACCCAGGCACCTCATACCGTCCCTGCCCCCCCCTCAACCGCAGGAGGTTGAGGGGAAGAGCAAAAGGGCTGCAGAGGCAGGACAAAACCACTCTAGTCTCTCCAAAAGGGCTCAAGGAGTGATCTCCCCCAGCAGCCAACTTCCACCCAGGTCTACTCCATCCCAACCAACAAGGAGTGGAGAAAAGAGCTAGATCTCAGTCGGGTGTGGACACGCCCCCATGGCCTCATCACCCAGGCCTACCAGCCACCAATATTCCCAAAAAAACAGGTGGCACAATACCGGACACAAATATACAGGTTAATGAAAGAGTCTAGGGGAGTGGTAGGTCCCAAAGCATAAGCGACCAAGAGAGTGGTTAGATAGCCCAAATTTTCCAAAAACCCTAGGGAGTCCATGGGTCGGACAGACTTTAGGCAAGGGGTCTTGAGGGGGTAGCCAGTCAAGGTAGGTCCAAAGCTTAGCCTCGGTCATGGTGGTAGGTGAGCAGGAGAGGCAGATAAGAAAACTCAACATCTGGTGCCCGCTTTGGAATCACGAAGCTGTATGTCCTAGTGATCTTTCTTCTTTTTTCTGGTGGGAGCCTCTGACACCAAGTGCCATTGAAGCCACTGGTTCTTCTTAAGTACTGCAGATGTAGATTTGTCAAGATCAGCACAAAAGTCCTCAATGCCATCCGGGGCACGAACAGTAACCAACTGGCATTTATGCGGAGCAGATAAGTGAAAAGGGAAGTCCCATCTAACTTGATATCCAACCATTGAAGGTGATCTGTGAGGGGTTGCAACTGAAGTCTCAAGTACAGGGTATGGGGAGAAAAGTCTTGATAAACCTGAACTTCCATTCCAGAGTACGGAACAGAGTGCATGTTGCAACATGCGGTCATAGTGGCCTCTTTATCTGGTTAATAATGCAATGACGTCTTGAGGTTTGTCCTCCTGTCTGCCTCTGGGACTAAGAGATCTGTGTGCTCATTTGATCATTATTGGAGTGTGCTCCTGTCTCTGAAGGACATATGCAGAGAAGGACTGCAGGAACCGAGAGATGCAGGAATGGGTAGTCAGCCAGAGCCACAGGTCAGCACCAGATTGGATGGTCAGACAAGCTGGGGTCATACACAGGAGAACAGGATACAAACTGCTAGAACTGCACTGGACAACAATGTAAGAGTAAATGAGTAAGGATCCAGTTCCCTTTAACCCCTTAACGACTCTTGACGGTCACAGTACGTCATGGGTAAATCTGACTGAACGACCCATGACGTACTATGACCGTCATGGAATTCCGGGCTCTCCCCGCAGCTGCACGCCGTTTGGGGAGTCCGTAATCGGATTCTTAAAATAAAAAAAATGCTCTGTGGTCCTTTAGTGGAGGAGGAGGAGTTAAAACCAGCCAGGAAGTAGGTAGGTGTAGACTTACATGACCAAACTGTATAACACTGAGGCCTGCGTCAGCACGCAGCCTTGCGCCCGAAAGGGATGCATGACAGCATAGATGCGTCCACTACAGCCTCCAACCCTGCGTCATTTTGAGTAGCCGTGCAGTCTAGGGAGAGGACACAGATGGCCTCTGGAGGCACCAAGCGTGCTTAGGCTGGATGCCCGGAGCGACATTTGGAATGACACCGAAGCGTCATTCCAGGCTCCTGGTTCCCAGCACTGCGGCATCAGGCTATTAAGGTACACTATGACAAAAAGGCACCTCAGTTCACTTGCGTGCAGGTCTTGAGGAAGGCCTGGTCGAAACACTGGCAGTAAAATATTGGACTTTGTATCAGACCTGGGAGTGCAGCTGCAAATTTCTTTTTTTGCATATACTGTGGCTACAATGACTGCACCCAGGCACTTGTCTCTTGATTTGTGAGTGCTTCCTAAACACACCTTTGCTATACTTAAATGAAACGAAGGTATGGTGTGACTGTTACCAGTACTCAGACAGTGTAGCTCCATCAAACTGTGCTCCCTTAGCCTGGGACACCACTCAGGAACTCACACTGGCCAGATAAGTATAATCATAGCTCCATTCCCCCAGTCACTAGGCAAGACTCTGTGTAGGGTGAAAGCACTCTGGATACAGCAATTTACCCCAATCACCAGACTACAACGATGTTGGAGTTAACAGGAACACCCTTTACTGAACCACAACACAGGTTTATAAACTGTACAATATCAGAATTAAAAAAAAATAAATCACAACTTACAATACAGCATAATCTAATTAACAACCACAATACCCTGTGTGACAGTATTACAACTTACAATAGGCCATAGTCTGATTACCAAACACAATACCCTGTCCTTCCCAGGACAATCAGGGAAAGGAGCACATAAGGGCAGTAACCAAGTTCCTATCCGCTCGGCAGTTCCTCAGAGTTTCTAGGTTTGTCTCGCTAAGGTGCGCAAAGCGAGAGGTCTGGATTGGGCTGACCAGACTGTGTTTCTCAGTCACCCTGTGCCCCCAGTAAGCACAGGGCAACTTAGACACAAGAGGGGACTGGGAAGCTGTAAGAGGAGCTTCCCCATGAATGGGTTCCATAGTCTGTAGGGAGGAGGCTGGCTCTCAGTCCCCTCCAGAAGCCCAGGGCATGGAGGCTTCAATGACATATGGGTGAATATATTAAAAAACAAAAACAAGAGTGTATGATAGGTGAAAAGTGAATATGTGATGAAGAAAAAGAAGAAAAATAAAATAAAAAGTGTTAAAGATAAAAAAAAGAAAATGAAAAACTAATTTGATATGAGTAGTATCTATTGATTTCTTTAATCCAACCAGGTATAATTTGGCTAACCTAAATATCCAAAAAGACTCACAGTCAGATGTTGCATCCTAACATATAAACTGGAAGGTGAAATGCCAATAGATAAATATTAGATGGTGATGCACATTTAATAAAACTATTGATATAAAATGTTTCAGAAGTAACTCAGGATTTAAATGGTCTGGCCTTGTCCACTAAAAGTGAACAGGTCAAAAACTTTGAAGAGGTGCAGCTAAATGCTCTCAAAGGGTTATTGTTGAAGTGACTGGGAGCTAAAATATTTTTTGCTTTCCTATATACCACTCTTGGTTGTTTGGAAATGTTTGTTTTAAAATAGGGTCTCCTGAAAGAATTTCCCAATGTATAATAAAAATTATAAAAATCTCTTTGGAGAAAACATCCTTAGCAATAAACAATGGACAACACTCAAAATGAACTCTTTCTATTGCAATTAATATTTCTACTATACAAAAGATCATTTCTTTTGGGTGGATTAGAATTCCTAGCTCTCTCATAATAAGCAGAAATTAAGGAAGAAGGATAAGATTTCTCGAAGAAACATTCTTGAAGAATCTTAGACTGTTTATCGTAGTAATCTAAAGATAAACTATTTTGTTTTATTCGGCGAACCAGTACATATGGCTTATTTCATAGCCATTTAGTATGGTGGCAGCTATTGAATTCCAAATAGCTGTTTCTATCTACAGACTCAAAATAAGTCCATGGTAAGATATTGGATCTATCAACATCTTCTAACTCAAGATCTAAAAATTGGATATGTGTTCTATGAATGGTCTATGTAAATGAATCTGCCAAGGGTTGCCATTGATTTATTCTACAAATCCATTAACTTCATTTGGATCCCCTTTCCAGATAATTATATTGTCTATATAACGACGGTAGAGCTCCAAATGGGTTTGCATTATAGGAATGTGCAGGTAAGCATACTTTATGTCTAGGGTAGATAAAAACTGGTGAAGTCAGAGCACAAAGACTATGTTAAACTGAGGACCATGAATTAAGTGATTGAGATGCTACAAATCCAGGATAGGTCAACAGCCACCATACTTTTTGGGGAGACTATGAATCGCTCTTGAGGAGTAACAGACACCTGGACCTGCAGGTCTACAAGGGAAAAAAATGCTTCTAAGAATAAATGGCCCTGCACCAGCATCAAGAGAGCCTGTATGAAGCGAAGAGTATGTGGAAACTTTCTGAAATCACCAGTAACACCAACTAGTCCGCCAAAAAGAGACCAAGTATTTTGAACAAAACGCAGATAATCTGCAAGTCATGCAGAGATAGACTTGTCAGCTGGGGGTTTTGGGTAGGGTTACTGCCTGCCCAGGTCTGCTTAGGGTTTTATTGAAGGGTGTACCTGGCCAACAGAACAAGAGCATACCCTTACTGTTGGGGGGCACAATATCAACTCATGTTCCACGTAGACGAGGAACTCTTGGAGGGTAACGTTAGGCAACTGAGGATTCTTGTTCCCAGTGACATGGCTAATACCTTTCTCCAGTTATAGGTTAAACACACTGCTGCTTCACAAACAGGAGACCAAGTAAATTTGCAACCAAATGGCACATTGCACTGCAACAGACCAGACTAAGGACTTCCCAATTAACTTGCAGTGTCCAATGCAGCCTCAGCAAGGTATGCATTAGTCTTTAGTATCTTCAAATCAGAAGTAGCAGTGTACGCATTAGGGATGACCACATGGACTGATCCTAACAGCTGCTTCCCCCCAAACAGCCATGGCTCTAGCCAGCCATGCTGTAGCAAAGACTGGGTGTAAAGAGGACCAAGGCCACAAAACTTTTTTTAAAAAGGAAATCCAGGTGTTGGTCTGCTTGGTCCTTGAATGTTGCTGCATTTTAGGTTGGTAAGTCGGAGTTCTTGGAAAGGTGGGAAATAGGAGGATCAACAACTTGGGGGGAGTAGTCCATTGTTGTAGCACAATAGGAGAGAAGGGAAATGAGAGAAAAGCACCTGAGGCTAAATAGATTTTTAGCAGGCAATTTCTACTCTTCAAGATTCACTAGGTCCAGAGAGCGATAGGGAGGGAAGAGCATTGCATCTCCTCTTTCCCTCTTATAAATGAATGGGTGAGAGGAATTATAATCTGAGACCCCAGAAACCTTAAGGGTCTCCAAAACTGTCCAAATAAGACCATCTACAGATGACCCAGGGTCTTCTGCAAATGAATTCCCAGGGGTAAAAAAAGAAGGCAACATACTCCTCCACAGTTTCCCCTTCCTCGATAGAAGAAAAATAGGCCTCAGGAAAAATCCCCTTCATTTTATACAGTGAACAGTGCAGTGGCTCTCCAGGCACCATGGTTGTTCTCTGACACATGGTGACCCCCTAAGTGTGTTCCCCCCCATATTTGACCAAAGGCATGTTCAGCAGCTCCTGCAAATGGACTGGAGCCCAACTGATGCCACAGGACACTGAGTCACACACCCAATGCTAAATCCAAGACTGAGGCCGTGAGAGCATGTTTCTTAAAGGAGTAACAGCCCGTTACAGTACAAAAAATAGTAAAATAAAGGCCACCATCCACCCTGGGCATGCTGCACACTGTGAAACAGAAATTATCTTCAGTTTCCTATGGAATAGAAAGTGAAGAGAGAAAAGTGGTTACATTAAATTCCGAAAACCATCCTCTGGGAAACACAAATCCTATCAAAGTTTTCCTGCTCCATATCCATCCCGGGGGAACATAGAACAGGAACATGCCAAATGAGGGATTGAATAGCCCCATATAAGTTATAAAAATAAAAAAGGCAAGAAAAAAATCTTTGCTTTGACCATATCTGTTGAGATCACTTTTAAAACAGAGTATATCTGGTGGAGGTAAAGTGGAATAGCAAGGGAAACGCCATCTCCAGGGAGGTCTTTTTGTGCAAGTGCCCATGCCCTCCAGTGGGAGGATACCCAAGGCTCCTGTGTTCCACAATGGATTAATGAAAAAATAATAATAGCAAAGCCTTAAAGGACTATCCAATCTTGCAGTTCCAAAGGATAGGTTTATATAAGCAACTGATGCAGCAATTTTGTAAGTGCAAGTTTCACAAAACAGATATTTTTAATTCAAATGGGTGACTTTAAAGAGGAGTTTAATCTTACCTGTTAAATCCTTTTCTCTTAGTCCATATAGTTTACAGGTACTATGGGGAGGTGACAGCAACACCCAGTAGGCTGGAACAATTCTTCAAAGAAGTGCAGGGTGGAGCCTTTCCCATCTCCATATAGGCTACTTAGCCACTCCCCTCTCCCAGAGAGATTTGAGACAATAAATCTACTGAGCTAGATGAGCTCCCATGGGTTAGAAGAGAAGGAAAGGACCAAGCACTGGTCCGAATGATACTAGAGTTCCCAAAGACTATCCAGGACATGGAACAGCTCAAACTAGCAAAGTGTCAATGGACACTGCATAACAATATGCAGCACACAAGAACAAGAGCCAACAGGATTCAAACAGTTAAAGAGCTATAAGGCACAGGAATGTAAAGTCCTAGACAGGAAAAACTGCCTAAAGGACTTTCCTACCAAAGCTGGCTTCAGCGGAAGTCAGATCAACAACAAACATATGCACAGAAGACCAAGTGGCCTTCTTGCACAGCTGTTCAGCAGAGGCCTGATTCTTGTAGGCCCAGGAGACCCCAACAGACGTAGTGGAGTGTGCTGTAATGCGGATTGGAACAGGGTACCCTCTGAGCTCATAAGCCTTGTGGATGGTAGACTTAATCCAAGATGCAATAGTCACCTTGGACGCAGCCAAACCAGCCCTGGCACTCTCAGGGACAACAAACAAAGCATCCCTCTAGCGGATGGACTCAGTACAGTGCACATAGAACTTGAGGCAACACACTACATCTAACAAGTGGAGAGCTCTCTCCTTGACACATTTAGGGTCAGAACAAAAGGAAGGCACAACTATCCCCTGATAGATGTGGAACTCAGACGCCACCTTAGGAAGAAATTCCTGGGAGGTACGGAGAACAGCCTTATCCTTGTGGAACACCAGGAAAGGAGGTTTGCAGGACAAAGCCTGCAACTGAGCAACTCTGCGGAAAAGAGACCACAGCCAAAAGGAAAGCCATCTTCCACGTCAGAAGACGTAAAGGAGTGGTAGCCAAGGGCTCAAAAGGAGGCAATACTCCCAAGATTACAGTCCCACTGAGGAGTGGGAACTTTGTAAGCAGGGAAGGCATGAGCTACTCCATGGCTCCAAAAAGACCTTGGCATCAAGGCAATGTTTCTCTGATATAAAACCGAAAGAGCTGAGGTCTGGACCTTCAAGGAACTATGGCTAAGGCCCTTGTTCACACCATACTGCAAAAAAGACAGGATGGATGAAAGGTCAAACTCTTGTGAGGACAGATCCCTGTCAACACACCAAGAATAAAATATGGACCAAACCCTGTGGTATGCCTTAGAGGACACAGGTTTCTGGCCTGGATCATGGTGTCAACCACCTGAGGAGAAAAGTCTTTCTTCCTTAAGATGAAGGCTTCAACAGCCATGCCGTCAAAGCCAGACTGTCCACATCCTTTCTCCAAAGGTTATCCTAGAGGAGGAGATCCAGTCTGCGTGGCAGAGGAAACAGACCCCAAGAAGCCAGTGCCAGCAATTCTGGAAACCATGGCTGTCTGGTCCACTAACGTGCGATCAGAACGACCGACGCACCGTCCATCCAAATCTTCCTCCGTACCCTGGGAAGGAGAGGAAGTGGAGGAAAAATGTAGGCCACAAGAAATTGCCATAAAATTGACAGAGCATCAACCATGAATGCCAGAGGATCCCTCCAGCTTAAGCAAAAGAACTGAACCTTCTGGTTGTTCCTGGTAGCCATCACGTCTATAGATGGAAGACCCCATTTTTGCACCAACAGGTCAAAAACCTCCGAACTGAGTTCCCACTCCCTGGGTTCCACTGCGCCTGGAATGTGCACTGTGGAGATGGCAGGTATGTGCAGCTCTGCCCAGGCTAAAATAGCCTTTACCTCCAACCAAGCAGCTGTGCTTCTAAGTGCCTACTTGCTTGGATACGGACTGGGCAACCCCTCAGATGAGAGGTCCAATGCCTCAGAGCAAGGAGAATCGCCCTGAGCTCAAAAAAGCTAATGGGAAGGACGCCCAGATGACCCAGAACAGCTCCCCAGACGAACAGACTATCATCTGTCATGAGTACAGTCTAATACGGAACCACAAATAGCCTCCCTTTCTTCAGGTTGGAGCTGTCCAACCACCAGAGAAGAGCCAGTCTCACGTTGAGAGGAAGAATGACAGGTTGATGCAGAAGGGCTGGACCCCCCGGCACACATGGATCACAAATCTCTGAAGCTCCGTGATGTGAGCCATGAAGTATGATATCACCTCCATAGTATATATAATTTTGCCCACCAGAGACGAGGCCTTTCTTGAGGGAGCAGAAGTCCACTCCAGAGCATGAAACACCTTGGACGTGAGTCTTCTGTCAGGAAAACTATGCCCTGACAAATGTCGAAGCGGAGACCAAGGAAAATCAGGTCCTGAGAAGGAACCGGAGCAAATTTGTCGATATTCAGGATCCACCAGTGTTGGAGGAGAACCTGAGCACATTCTTGGACCTGACAGTCCAGGAGATCCCTGGAAGTAGCATTCAGCAAGAAAGTTATCCATATATGAAGTCACTCAAATTCCTTTGGGGTGCAGGACAGCAATCAATGCCCTAGGACCCATGCGAACAGCTGAGGAGCCGTGGTAAGGCCAAAAGGCAGGGCGGTGAACTGAAAGTGCCCTAGGCTGCAAGAGAACCTGAGGTACTTCTGACTGTCCAGATGAATTGGAATGTGCAGATACACATCCTGCAGGGAAGGACCACAAATGAACTGATATCCTTGAGATCCAGGATAGGACAGAAGCCGCCATCCTTCTTGGGAACAACAAAGAGGTTGGAATAAAAACAAAAACTATCTCTGGCTGAGGAACTGAAGCCAGAACTCTCTTTCCCAAGAGAGCCTGAAACACCCCATTGAAAAGCCTGAGCTTCTCCTGTCCCTTGGGGGAACAAGAAGGGAAGAATCTGAAGGGAGACAGGAATGTGAAGGGAATCCTGTAACCTCCTGAGACCACCTGTAATACCCACTGATCCACAAGAGAGTCTGTCCAAGTACTTAAAAAGCACTGCAGGCGGCCACCCACTGGTGTATGCGGACCAGGGTTTGGTGAGTCCTGCCGAAGCAGGTTTGGTGGAGGTGTGTTTTGGCCTCCACTGCCTGGGCTTGAGGTGGAATGCAGGGTCCTGGCCTGAGGTGGGACCAGGTTCAGCCTTTGCACCTCGCTTTTGTGAGAATAAAAGGAAAGCTGTTTCCTCACTTGAGGATTGCACTTGGGAACCTGCGGTAACAAAGTGGTCTTACCCCCAGTGGCTTCACTGATGATGTTCTTCAATTCAGAGCCAAAGAGGTATGTACCTTGAAAAGGAAGAGAGACCAGTGATTTTCTTAGAAATCAGGTCAGCAGACCAAATCTTAAGCCACAGCATGTGGCTGGCAGCCACACTGAAGGCAGAGGTCTTAATGGCATCAAACAAGGCATCAGTAATATAATGCTGAACCTCAGAAATATTAGCCAAAATGGGCAAAAGATCCTACTTAGGGGCACCTTTGTGGACAGCATCAGTTAGCTGTTCAGTCCGAACAGCAATGGCACAATCAACCCATGTGGATGCCAAGGTGGGCCAGGGACGCACCTATGGCAGCAAAGATAGCCTTAAGGATAGCATCCAGCTTCCTATCTGTCAGATCTTTGAGTGCCAAAGCATCTGCAACTGGCAAGACAGTAGACTTAGAAAGCCTAGAAATAGGGGAATCAACCTGAGGCAGCGTAGCCCACTGAGCCAAGGATGTACAGCTCAGAAAATCTCTTAGAAAGAGTGAGACACTTGACAGGGAGCTTCCACTCATCCATGATAATTTGATCCAGAGTTAGAGTAGGTGGAAAAACGGTACAGGGCTTCTTGTATCTTGAAAAGACATCAGACATAGACTGTGCTTCTAACAGGAATGTTAAGGGTAGACAAAACCACCTTAATGAGACCCTCAGCAGAGGATTCAGGGTCAGCCTCAAAGGGGTTGCTATGAAACTGGGAAGAAGCCCCTTCTGAACACACACACCATTCTCAGACTCCTCAGAGGATCAGATAAATCAGGAATGCCAAGGGCCTTAGGGGCCATAAACCTGAAGGAAGTGGGGGATTGCAGGATTGGAGGACCCCTGAAGAGATCGAGGAAACTGTGCCATAGAAGACTTCAAGTCCTTGACCCAATGTGGCTCTTGTCCATGGCTGTAAGGCCCTGGCAGAGAAGCAAGGGCCACAGTTCATGAGGGGCATAAAGTGACCTGAAGCCCTGCGTGGCATGAGGAACAATGAGCAAGGGGGTTACGGACTCCCCTTAATCCTTAGCCTTAGGTCTAGGCCCATGTCCCTTACAATTCAACATCCTAACAGGAGAAAATAGTGCCTGCAGTAGAGGATATCCCAAATACTGTTCCCCAGATTAAAAAGGTCACACCAGAAAGCCTAAAAAGTACTTATTTGTCAATCAAAGAGTTAACCTGTGGAGGAGAGTAAAGGAATCCAAGCCCTGCGTATGATACTCGTGTAAAGAGAGAAGGAAAATGGAAACCGAATCAGAGCCAATCAGAAAATAGCCCGCTAAAACGGGCATCTATGGGAAATTTAGTTTTCCTCATAACAGTATCAAAAGCAGAACTCAGTCCCCCAGGGACCCCAAAGACACAGAGGATGGTAACCAGAGTGTAGGGAAAGGGCAAACATGAGAATGAGCTGTCTCTCAACTCGGTACATGGAGCGATCGCAGAGGTATGTCCCCAAGCAGCCTGACCTATAGAGATGAATGTTGTGTTGCAGTAATAAAGGGTGAAAAATAAAAAGTGCCTGGAAAGTGTCAAACCACATACAGAACACTTAAAGCTAAACAAACACATTAATCCAAAGGAAAAATTTGATAAAAATGTCCCCAACTCAGTATAACATGGCAAGAAATGGGTTTAATATTACCACACAGCTCAAAATGCTCCAAGGAACAGAATAATGAAATACTCAATATGAGTGCATGAGTTATGAGTAACTCCAGAAGGACCCCTGTACGGAGGGGATCGGTGGGACATGTGGACGGGCCATGGCACTCAAAGGGTTGCTCACCTTTTTTCAGATCTTTTCTTCAGATTACCATTATAATGGAAGAAGCTTCAGAGAGACTCCTTCTGGAGAGAGAGACATGGGCTGCATGGTTCTCTCCCAGGGCTGCGATGGTCCACAGACAGCACCTGTTAATTGAGCAATCCTCCAAGGGAAGTCAGTAATGGTAACCCGCCTAATGGAGGAAGAGAAAATAATAAAATAACTAAAAACTAAGCAGAACTGTTCTCAGCTTTCTTACTAGATGATGGAACAAATCTTATCTGGGAGAGGGGAGTGGCTAGGTAGCCTATATGGAGAAGGGGGAGGCTCCACCCTGCACTTCTTGAAGAATTGTTCCAGCCTACCGGGAGGAGCTGTCGCCTCCCAATGGTACCTGTAAGCTATACTAGATGACAGAGAAAACCATTTTCAACTGCAATCTTGCTTTGCTGCAACTTCTTGCAATAAAGTTACTGCAACACAGTTTATCACATAAACTAGGTTCTAAAATAAAAATAATCACCAAGAAGGTGATAGAGTAGAAAAAGCTATCAAATGTAGGGTAAAATACTCAGTAGCTGATCATAATGTGATTCACCTGAATCTCCAGTCCAGAAAACACGCTTACCTTTCTACTAGCCAACAGGTATAGTATGCATTATGGTTATTTGGTGGCACCAATAACCATCAATGCTTCCTTCCAAGTAACCAGAAATCCAAGAGGGGCACTGGAGTATGCCTCAGTATCCTGCTTTGTTTCAACAACTCAACATTGCTGGAAATAAGTCGATTATTGGTTTGGCTTGAAGCAGCAGTGGTTCACTGGAACACAGGCCCTTGACACCAAACACTAGGTATAAAGGCACAGCGTAAAAGCAGATAAAACTGCCTGCTTACCAACCAGGCTAGCACAGCTTCAGTGAACTTTGGGAAAACCTTTCAGTCAGTAAAGTGGCTTACTAGAGTATTTACCAGTATAGAAAGCAAACACCGAAGACTATAGGGCAAAAAAAACAAAAAAAAAAAAAACAAACAAACACCTGATCTTATCCAACTGAGCATCTTCTAATATTCCAAGTCGGATTGCTCCTCTCCTCATTAGAGGGCAGAGGTATTTACGCATACTTAACTTTTGGTCAAATACCAGCAGCACTCCACTGCTGGAATGCAAATATGAGTTGCAATAATATTACTTACGATCCACATTCCATCAAAGGGCACCTGGTCGTGAAAATTGTTCACCATGTCATGCCACCAACTGAAGGTCTCTGGGTTTGTGAAATCAGGGAACACTGTTAGACCAGGCCATACCTGAACAAAATGAAAATCAGAGGGAAAAATATTAGATTAATGCCAAAATTTACAAAGCAGCAGGTAAGCAGCATAAAAAACACACTGCTCATCGCTGTGATTACTGGTATAGATAAATTTGGATATTCAACAAAGACCTCTTATTACTAGAATATGCATTGCAAGGAAATAATATGAGACATTGAGTAAATCTCACTATTCCGTTGATGCACACAAATAAACTTACAGCATTTACATGTATAGATTTGCCCCCAGTAACTAAAACTGGATCCATCAAGCTCGCACATAGGAGAAATGAGCCATTCACCACTTGAGGAATTTTGGTCCAAGTCAAAACAACCAGGATTGAGCGAGAATTTAAGGTCAAATAAAAAGTAAATATACTATGAAGAAGGAGATTATCAGGCTTATGAAACAGGTGAACCTGAAAATAGCCGTACAATACCTTGTAGTTAAAGTAGCAGTAAATATATACTTTTTTATTGGACTAACAGAATTATGGATTAACAAGCTTTTGGGAAAAACTTGTCAATCCATAATTCTGTTAGTCCAATAAAAAAGTATTATAACATATTAATTTTGTTTGTTATTTTATTATATTATATACACACACACACACACATACATATACATATTATATATATATATATATACATATATATACATATATATATATATATATATATATATATATATATATATATATATATATATATAAATAATGCAATTATGTATGTACATAAGTTACAGGGCTTTTCCTGAAGAGTAAAACAAGGATAATTACACTGATGAGAGATGCATCACTCAAAAGTTTGTCATTATTATTAATCTTTTAAATGAAACCTTTAACAATACTGCCAACTAGTGTCCAAAAGGCAATCTATAGAAAAACCAGGTGATCGGAAAAGCATCATCTAGTGACTAGTCAAGCAGAGATATCTTAAACTGATGCACTGTTAGTGGCACTTGAGGGCCAACAATGCCTATTCCTGCTTTTGCAAACGGTGTGACATCTGAGTAGAGTAAATTGTCCTGTTCAACGTTTCATTTTATTAGTAACCTCTCTGCCCTTTAGTATGGTTTATAAGAACTAAGACAGAAATGGTATTAATCAATTCTAAAGATGCAACAACCATTACCTTCCCCACTAGGGGTTGTCCAGTCTCATTAGTGATGAATACCCCTCTCTTCAGTCCATCATCATATGGAGGGTAAGTCCCAGGTGGGCTGGCATTACTGATGGCTGGGTCCTGATACAGAAAAAAAAAAATACAGTTTAGTATAGTGCACGGCAAGATACATTGTCCTCAGTTTTGTTTCCTTTATTAAAAAGATAAAAAGAAGAGGACACCTAAAATGAACACATGAAACAAATCCCTAAAACTAGATCAAACATTAGTAATTCTGGAGCAAAACAAAGGCAACCATAGGCATATCTGGGACCTCTCAGAGTCTGACCCGGAGACTCAGGGTTTTGAGCCAAATCTCAAGGTAAAGGTCCCAATTCTCTGCGTGAGACAGTTTAGTGTTTCCTAATATATGATCTGAAACAATTAACTGCTTGTTTAGTTTCTCAGTTGGTGCCATTAGTACCAGGAAGGAAGAGGGAGAAGTCATGCTTGCCCTGTGCGTGTCCAGGTTGTGATATATCTATGTTGTAGTAAGTTAAAGCTTCATTGCGGGCCAACTGACCACTGGGTTAGAGCAAGCAGGGTATTATCGCTTATAATATATGTTCTCAGATACTTTAAGGGTTAATATTTCAACAAATATTTGTCCCCTGTGCTGCAGTTGGTTAGCCCAAGACTTACCCCAGTTCTTACTAGCAAGTCAGCCTCAGAATACTTATTTAGAAAGTGTATTACCAGGAATAATAGTTCGAGATCTCCTAGTTTCAAGTGTGTCCTGAAATATACCTGTATTCATTAATAATTTGTATGCCAATGTACCAAAAATGCAATGTGCCGGGACTTGCAATGTAATTCAGAGATTCAGGGTATTCTAACCAACAGAAAAGAAGGAGCAATTTGAGGGCAAACAAACTGCACCACAGAAGAGAGAAGAGGATTTTTGTACTTACTGTTAAGTACTTTTTCTAAGTCCAAATGGGAACACAAGGACCTTGGGGTAAAAATATCCACCACCAGGAGGGTAAGGAACTACTGTAAATTTTCTGAACACATGGGTTTTAAAAACAGATAACTCACTTGAACGGTTCTAAATTATGTGTTTGTATATATTTTTAATAAATTACTAATAAAGACGAATAGTTTTCATGTCCAGAATTGGTCTCTTTAAGAGGGCTGGCTGAGTGTTGGCGGAAAAAAAGGTTTAACCCTTTGAGTGCCAGAGTGATACGGCATGGATTGCTTTGCAATGCGGCACTCGAAGGGTTAATATCCAGCCAGACTCTACTTTATTTTCTTCGTTTTGTTGTTTGTGTAGGAAGAGAGAAAAACATTCCCTTTGCTGAGGTTCTGATCATTTAGCTACCATTCTAGTGACCATCATGTCACTTGGGACAGGTGAATGTACTTTCTTCCATAACTGGTTATGTTCTATTTGTAGGTGTCTCATGTGAAACTGTGTGAAGGGAGCTGTTTCTAGTGTGGATACCATGTCTCCTATCATCTTCATGCAGTTCCTGACTGTAGGATTCTTTTCTTGAAGAACAGAGTCCTGGACTTGATCATGGATATCTTCTCTGAAGGTAGAATCACCTTCTGCTGAAGTGTGTTAATTTACAAAGAAAAAAAAAGTAATGCATTGCATTGGTTCTAGGCTTGATTTAACAACCTTGAGAACACATCAGTTTTTTTTGTCATGGTTGAGATTGCAATTGAACATGCTGCTGCTGAAAAGACACTGACATAGCTTTGGTCAACAGATCATCAAGATAGGGAGTGATGTTGATCTTCTTCTATAAATGTGCTGTCAGAGGGGCAAATACTTTTATAACCAAATGGAAAGTTGCAAGCCAGAATGGAGGGCTGAAAACTGTAACAGATAGGTGTTCATTACTTTTTTGAAAGCAGTTACAGTATATGCAAGCACAGCATCCCAAGGCAAAGAATTTCATAACATTACTGCCCTTACTATAAAAAAAACCCAGCCTTTTGGTCAAAAACACCTTTCCTCTAGTCATAATGGATGATCTCTCCTCCTTAGCTCAGCTCTGTGTGTAAATAATTAACTGGATATTTATTTGTATTGACCTTAAATATATTTGTAAATGGTAATCATATCACTCCTTAGACAGCTCTCTAATGTAATCAAACCCAGTTTGGCTAGTCTCTCTTTGTAACTCAGATCCTCCTATCATTTTAGCAGTTCTTCCAGTTCAATAATGTCTTTTTTTAAGAACTGGTGCCCAAAACTGTACTCCATACTCTAGATGAGGCCTTACCAAGGACTTATACAGAGGTAGAATTATATTTGCATCCCGTGCATCTATACCCCTTTTTATGAAGGCTAGTACCGTATTTACTTTTGCAGCAGCTGTGTGACACTGAACACTGCTGTGAAGTCTAATGTCTAACGGTACTCCTAAATCTTTCTCTAATGAGGATTTCCCAAGTTGTTTCCCATTTAGAGTCTATGTTTGTTTCTACAGCCCTAATGCATAACCTTACATTTATCTACATTAAATGACATCTGCCACTTTTCTGCACATTCACTCAATTTATCTAAATCCCTCTGCAGAGAAAAAATATCCATCTCTGTATGCATTTCCTTCCACAGCTTAGTATCATCAGCAAAGATTGAGACACTACTTTCAATTCCAACTTCCAGATCATTACTAGGCAAATCAAAAAGCATTGAGCACAGGACTGAATCCTGTGGCACCCCACCTACAACTTAAGACTAACTTGAAAAGGTTCCATTTACAACTCTCTGTCATCTTTCATTTAACCAGTTCTCTATGCATGCACAGGTATCATCTTCCAAACTGAAGCCTTTTGATTTATGCAGTACCGTGTTGTGAGGAACTGTACCAAAGGCTTTTGCAAAATCCAAGTATATAAATAAACAGCAATTCCCTTTCCTAAAATGGCAGAGTATTCAGAGAATGCTGGGAAAAGTGGCTTACATCTTGATAAATATTGAAACTGTAAATATAGTGAACAAACAACATGAAAAGACCCTCCGGATGGTTGGGTCACAAATACATATCACAATATTAACACTAATGTACAATATAATACAAATGTAAAATCAATGGAGACTAAAGCTGCCGCTGCTCTCTGCCGTGTGCTATACATACTAACGCATTGCTCATGTGCAATCTACAACAATGTTGCAAATTGATTGATTTTACATTTGTGTGTGTATATATATATATATATATATATATATATATATATATATATATATGCGAGCAAGTACTTAAAGGGATAGTAATGTTTCATAATAAAAGCAGCTCTAATTAATCATCATAGTATTTGGACTTTGGAGAATGTTATTTCAATTCTATCAGAGTTGTAGTTGAAGAGTAATTCAATGACAAAGTATCCCCCTCCCTCCCCTTTTACTGATGTAACACTCTTCAGCCAGATCAGAAGGGAGGTGCCCAGGTAGACTGCAGAGAGGGACAATCTTCAATTAAGGAAAACCTGAAAAACTTGTCAAGGGGGGCAGGGCTTTCATTGTTCTCATAGGAAGAAGAATCTCCCCTTCTGTTCTCTGTCTGGTCTTACAACCAGATTCCACATCTGAGAAGAGATGGCTTACACTAGGTAAAAGGGGCGGGAGAGGAAACTGATTGTGAATATCTCTCAAAGCATAAAGGTTTGAGAGATAAGAACTACAAAATAAAATAAAGATAAAATGAAGTATTACTATCACTTTAATGCCTTATGAGGGCTTACATGACAATCATTGCATCAGAGATCAAACATATACAGATCCGGTATGCAAAACACTCAGTGCCTTAAAACCTCCATGGTCTTGTAGGACTAGTATGGAAAGAACAGTACTTAAGGCAACATATACAAAAAATGCCATAGTATTCTGTCATACCAATCCCCAGTTTCCCAAAAGGCTATTTATTACATCTTGGTCATGGGGAATCCTCAGGTTTCCAGTCATCCGGGACCTGTAGTCCAATATGGATGAGCAAGCCCTTCTAGGTCTTATAAGCAAGACACACCCAAACAGTAGCCCCCTGTGGGTGGAGTCTATTCATTGGTAATGGTTTCTCAAAGGTTTCAAGTTGGGGAGAAAAGTGAGGAAGCCAGGATATATGAGAGAGACTATTAGGTGCAGACTGGCTGCATCTAGAACATGTATAATAAAAAAAAAAAAAATCAAAACAAAAAAGTTGTTGTACATTAGCAGTCTCAAGGGAAAGACTGCCCTCAGCGCCCTATGGGAAGGTTAAACTGCCCACTGTAGCAGTAAGGGGAATAGGTAGGGTAGGGGAAGGAAAGGAGTTACTTCTAGTTTTTAAGTTTGTTAAAAACTAGAAGTGGCAAATATTTTTACTTTACAGCCCGTGTCCCCACTGAATGCAAGAGAATTATTAATTATTCATCATAGTATTTGGACTTTGGAGAGTGTTATTTCAATTCTGTCAGAGTTGTAGTTCAAGAGTAATTCAATGACAAAGTAGCCCCCTTCCACCCCTTTTACTGATGTAACACTGCTCAGCCAGAGCAGAAGGGAGGTGCCCAGGTAGATTGCAGAGAGGGACAATCTTCAATTAGGATAAGGGAAAAACCTGCAAAACTTTTCAAGGGGGGCAGGGCTTTCGTTGGTCTCATAGGAAGAAGATTGCCCCCTGCTGTTATCATCTGGTGTATGGACCGCATTCCACGTCTGAGAAGAGATGGCTTACACTAGGTAAAAGGGGCAGGAGGGGAAATTTTGCTTGTGAATATCTCTCAAACCATAAAGGTTTGAGAGATAAGACTTATATCATTCTTCATGTTTTTTTAATGCCTACAAAATAAAATAAAGATAAAACAAAGTATTACTATCCCTTTAAGACAGTAGCTGATCTCTGTCACACTTTTAAAAAATGAATATTTAGGCAAATAACTGGAGTTGTGTTCAATAAGCTAAATTTAACCCCTAAAATGCTATAATATTTAAAACATTATCAGTTTCATTTTAGTCCTATGGTGCATATGGTTTGCTCCAAAACTGTGCAACTTCCTTTTATTGAATACAGCCCTTGCAGTATACATAGCAGTATAACAGCCCTAAGGGGCCTCTCACCACAATCATGATATATTTCATGTCCTGTTCATGGAATTCCTTCACCATTTCTGGAAGATCCCCAAAGTTCTTCTGATCATAAGTGAAATCCCTCTGAGCATCCATGTAATCAATGTCATTCCACTGGACATCCTGCAAGGAGTTCATGATATATTATTGCCTTTTCCCCAACAAACAATAAGCCTGTACCCTACAGCTGGCCACAAGTCTAGCAAGAAATGGCATGTTTATTATTATTTTACAATAAATACACTGTTGAACAAAACACTGTAGATGAACAATGGGACTTGTATAAAACAAAAGTGGATACATTCTGAAACAAGCCACCTGAACTATAGTGGCAAAAAAAAAGCACCTCAGTGATTTGAAGGGGGGTTATAAGCACTTGAATGTATGATAGGTCTCCATAGCTTTACAACAGGGCTGTTCTACTTCAGCCCTCGGGGGACACCAACAGGTCAAGATTTCCCTGATAAAGCACAGGTGAGTCAGTCAAAATGAATGAGCCACTGATAAATCCTTGCCTTTTGGTGGCCCTGCTTTACAATGTTTAAGGAGTTAAATGCCCCATTTAAATCATTAGGAACTTTTATTTGTCCCCTGTAGTGCAGATTGTTTGCTCATGAATTTCACCAGCTTGTGCCTGTACACAGAGCCTAAAGTCTCTCTGCACACAGATCTTACTATTGAGCTCAAGGAAATACAGATGGGAAGGGAATATAAGAGCATGGGCATTATCATACCAGAGGTATCTGTGCGTCCTTCATTTTTTTCACCACTTGTCGAGTTATGTTAGCGGAAGAATACCCCCAGCGGCACAGGTGGAATCCAAGGCCCCAGTAGGGAGGCATGAAGGGGTACCCTGAAAGGAGAGGTAGATGAAACTTGGACCTGCTTAAACTGGACCTGTTATGTGCTGTTGATAGGCACTATGGCTCTCAGTACAAAATACTAAAATGTCACCCCCACAACCAACAGTTGATCCACTAATTGTTTTCATGGACTTTGCATAGTGCAGCGCACACATATAGAAAAAAATATATTAAGCGCTACCTTTGAATGCCAGAGGGGTATGCAACAGATTGCTTTGCAGTTTGTTGTGTACACCTCTGGCAGTCACAGGGTTGAAGTGACACACACACACACACTTGCTCCAAGGCCTGTTTATAGTCTGTTGCCAAGGGTGAAATGCACCATGCCTTGCAACTTTGCCAGCCCCTCAATCTTCGTGACCTCCCTGGATATATAGGTCTACACCTTCTTAGATCTCTATAGGCAGCTCCCTCACACTCTCTGGTGCTTAAATAATGCAGAGTGAAGGAACAGGACTTCATGTGCCTGCTTGCCGCATTACTGAACCAATGAGGAAAGTGAGAGAGCCGGCTATAGAGGTCTTCACCAATGGAAGCACCTATCTCTTATTCAAAACCCCACTGGACCACCAGGGATCATGAGGCAGCCCTACTGCAGCAACAATGGTAGGCAAGCAGGATGGTGTTCAGGAGGGGTGGGGGCAACACTGGAGGAGAAAAAAAGAGAAGACAAGGAGGAAGAGCATACACCCAATCTTCCCTGTTTAGAGACCCTGTTTTCCTCTTTCCCGTCCTGGTGTCTCTGTTTTTTAGAGAGCAGAATGCCTGGTGTGTGTGTATAAGTGTATTACATTGCTCCACAGCAAAAAAAACAAACAAAAAAAAAACAAAAAAAAACAAACACATTAACCTTTGGTTAAACTTTAGCATGTGTGTTTATAAATTACTCTGTGTAAATAAAATACTTTGATCTTGCTCTAAATCATTTATTCGGTTATAAAAAAGGATGTCAATAAGTCATGAAATAACCTCCAAATTCTTGTTAATGGTCTGCCTCCAGCAACACCACCTAAAACAAAAGTGCCCCTCTTTGGCCATGTGAAATTTTGAGAGGTATAGGAGATTGAAAGACTGGGGAAGAATGATGGGTATGAAAGACAAGGTGGCTGGGATATCAGACAGTATGCGTGGGGTCTGAGATTACTAATGGGTAATAGAATAAGCCATACTTTTCCTCCCTCCATCAGCCCACTCTCTTATTTATCCCCCCTCTCAGCTTCATTCCCCCCAGTCTAATTTTTCTCCCCAATTTCTCCTGCTTCTTTACCTGGTGTCCTCTCCCATCTCTCTCATATCTGTTGCCCCCTCTCCTACTTCTCTCCCTTGCTTCTATTTCCCCTCTGTAAGCTCTGTGGCATCACCAGTGTAGTTTCATTTGAAGTGTGATACCACTAGTGTAGCTCAATTTAAATTGTAAGCTCTGTTGTGTCCTCTCCCATCTCTCTCATACCTATTGCCCCCTCTCCTACTTCTCTCCCTTGCTTCTATTTCCCCTTTGTAAGCTCTGTGGCATCACCAGTGTAGTTCCATTTGAAGTATAAGTGATACCACTAGTGTAGCTCAATTTAATTGTAAGCTCTGTTGTATTGCTACTGTAGCTCAATTTCAATTGTAAGCTCAGTGGTATAAATAGTGTAGCTCCATTTCAATTGTAAGTTCTGGGGTATCAATAGTTTAGCTCCCTTCTAATTGTAAGCTCTCAGGTATCAACAGTGTAGCTCCATTTCAATTGTAAGCTCTGTTGTATTCCTAGTAGTTCCATTTAGTTTGTATGCTCCATGGTGCTATTTGTGCCTATGGGCACATTGGACATAAATTCTGACATGCTTTTTAGGACCTATGTTATGTGATACCTGCAAGATTTTGTAGCATTACATAAGAGAAAAAGGAAATTAAACATTTAAGTAATGGCAGACAGAAGAACAAGGCTGGGGTGTAAAACAATATGTGAATACCAGTAACAGTTTATGAGGATGAAAAAAAATGTTAACCTTTGCCACATCATCCTTGATTTTGTTAATCCAGGAAACAAAACATAAAAAACCCACAACACATTGATTCTAGTCCTTCCCCTCCTTTCACAACCTTTTCACTAACTAAGCACATTGCAGTTGTTGGAAAATGCACAGTCCTTCCATGTTCATGTGGAAAAAGATTCCCATACAGATTATTTCAGGGGAATTAAGAGTAGGATTATGGAGACTGACCACCTCCATGGATTCACCTGAAGTGGCGGTGACTTAAATCTCTGCTGATATCTGAACACTAGAACTAGCAGAAACCACCACCACCACCTGTCCAATGTCCATGGTGTAGAAGAACCTAGTCCCACATCCTCCACCACCCCTACTACTACCTGTGGGCATGGTGGATTCACCAACCTGATTCTGTGTGGCACTGAATGTTCAGATGATTCACCAGGAACTAAATTAGCAAACACAATAATGCCATAACACTGGCGTCACAATCTTTTTTTGCTTACCTAGGCTGCAGTTAGGCCTGTTAATGAGGTTTTTTTAAGGCTTAAAATTGTGGTAGAGCTGATCATTTTTTCAAGACTTACCATGAAGTAGGCCTGTTAACATTTTTGAAGGCTTACCGTTCTGTAGTTGGCTATGCTTACATTTTTTCTAAAGGTCTTACCTTTAATTATAACTATTTTTACAAAGGCAAATAACTAAGCCAACGTGCAACTTACTGTTATTTTTTGAATGCTTCATTTTGCTGTAAACCAGATGTAAAATATGTTTTGAAAGACCATTCTATGAAAGACTTTCTGATAAAAGTACATTTTTTATTTATATTTTTTCCAGTTGCAGAGTAAGCTTGGATTAAAAAAAAAATAAATAAATAATTTAGACAAAGGATTACCCAAGTTAACAGAGACAAAAACAGAACAGGTGCAGAGTTCTGTATTAAGTTACAGGTTAAATATCCCCCACTTAAAATATCACTCACCCATTGTCCAGCAATTAAACAGCCTTAAGAAGGGACTTTTCCTTATTGCTGCCAATTGAGGTATAAACAGGTTTAAACTCCAATTTTGGTACCAACAGTTTAAGCTCCAATTCAGATTTTAATGGACATAAAAATGTATTAAAAATAAAAAGCAGAAATAAAGTGCCTGACGCATTTCGTATCAAATCAATACCTTTTCAAGGACTTTAAATAAACAGTGACCCAAGTCATTTACAGCTTAACTAACAGTCCACCTGTTTTCCTTCAGCACCAAGCTGCTATAGGCTTTTTCATATTTTTGGAAAGGCATACTTGCATAAGAAATGGCAGTTACCCAATGCCATAGGTGTACATTGCCTATAAGAATAAGACCTCCACAAATAGAACTCTAGGTCCCTGGGTTTACAAATTGTTCAGATAAAGTACAAAAATTATGATAAATGAAAATAATAAAGTGGATTTCCAAGTTCCTCCTCCAAATTAATGTCCAGTATATTGCTGAGGATTGTATTTATGTGACTTGAATGCTGAAGTATTCTTTATGCTGTCTGTGTACTAAATCAAAATAAACTATTTTTCATCTGATGATTATGATAACGAATAGAGAGGAATGATAGACAAATCAAATGTAGTATCATGTATGATTCCAATAAAACCTTTTATTATTGCTACTCACTTGTCAATGTTCATTGCACTAGTTCCAGCTATCAGATTGTGACAACTGTACAAATCCTTCCTCAGTCCTGCTGTTAGTACATGTACCATCAGCTGCTGTCCTGTTGAGCGTTTTGTTTTTGTTTTTTTTAACACTTCTGCAACAGGATACTCATATGCTCTTAGATGCTGGTTCATTTTTAAAACTAAGCCTGCAAGCTTGTGTTACAGTAAATAACAATATAATCAGCTCTTAGTGCATGATTGATGGACAACTAAGGATTTCCACACAGGTCTGTTTGTCAGTACTCAAGAGGGTCTTCGTTTAGACCTTCAACATAATTATCCTGAGATGCATTACTTTCTGAGATGGCAAAGTGTTCTGAAATTGTTGCGATAATGTCTTGTAAGTGGCCATAATGCTTTTGCTTCATTTTCACTGTGCTTTCTAGTAGTTTTCCTCCTATATTTTCTCTCTTTCTCCACAATGCAATATTCCACTTGATCTAGAAGGATTTCTTTATATAAATTCACAGAATCTAACTCCTCAGTGATTGTCGCACTGTGTGTGATGTCTTGAAGTTTGCCCCGTTTGATGTTTTGCAGTGTGTGTTTTGCTGTGCGTGTAATCTATAGTAGTGTCTTTCCCATTGTGTTATGGGATCTCTTGCAGTGTCTTTCCCGATTTATGTGTGATGTCTTGCAGTGTTTTTTCCTGGTGTGCGTGTAATGTGTTTTTAGCGATATTTCTGTCCCTTAGGTGTGTGATTAACAGATGTCTTTGCTTAACAGTATGCCTATGCATAGACAGACTATATGCAAGCCATTTGTGACTATAGAGCACAGTGTGCAATGTACAGCCTTGTGGTGGTTGTTGGTGTAGAGCTCCTCAAAGAGGCAGGCACTGAGGCTGATGGTTATTGTAGGGAATAAAAAATAAAAATAAGGATAGCAGCAATTTGGTCACCTCTCTTTTAGGCTCAATGTGTAATTGTTAGATGAGTACATGGCACGTGGGCAGTATTCAGTATGTGGTAGCCAGGATAGTGGCGGTGTTATCAGAACTGTTAACCATACCTGGGAAATTTGATATATAGTATCACCGAAGAGGGGAGTCCTGTTGTGCAGCTGCAGGGAGAAAAATTATGCAATTCACCTCAAAAGGGCCAGGCTTAACGGGCAAGCAAAAAGTGGTAAAAATAGGCTGTAGAAGGAAAAGAATCAGGCAGGAGTGGGAGGAAGACGGAAGGAGCAGAAATTGGAGGAGTTTCAACAGCAAGTCCCCACATCTGGAGACTGAGCCTCTGCCCTTAGAGATCCCAGCTATGATGTTAACCCTTCCCTTTGAGTGCCAGACAGGTACGCAATGCATTGTGTACAATTGTGGCAATGAAAGTGTTAAGAAAAAAAAGAATCAAGGGGCAAGGATTCAAGCACTCGGCGAAAGGAATTGTAAAAGTAATGCAGGCAGCAGAGGAGGAACTAGGCTCACTGTGTGAAAGTAGATGAACCCTTTGAGTGCCAGGCAGCTGTGAGAAAGGGAGGAGAGTTATTATAGAGCAGAAAAGTGATGTAGAGAGTGGAAGTGTGGGTAATGATTGATAAGGCAGCAGCTTTCCTACCAGCACCAGGTGGTGATGTTCTCATTCAGTGTTGGTTTTCTGTAGGCCTGCATACAAGTGGAGTCCAGTGGTAAGGCATGGAGTGGAGAAAGTGAGCAGAGCATGTGTGTTTTTTTTTATATGCGAGGTGATGTGTGTGTGGATGTGTGTGTGTGTGGATGGATGTGTGTGTGTGTGTGTGTGTATGGATGTGTGTGTAAGGATGTGTGTGTGTGTGTGTGGATGGATGGATGTGTGTGTGTGTGTGTCAGCCTTGTTCTGCATCTGTCCTGTAGGTTTCCTGTATTCCAAGCCTCTTTTTCATGTTCTGAGTATGCTCATTCAGTTCCTTGAAGTCCAAGCCTTTTTATCATGTTCAGGAGGAGGCTGAGGAAGGGGAACCCCTCTGTATCTCCAGAACTGGCTGTAGGGAGGAGCTATGAATAACTCCTCCTTACTGCTGCCACTGAGCGTGTGTGCCAGGGACACAGAAGTCTTCTTTTATATATATTACACATAATTTGTAATATATCAAGCACTCACAGGAGTTGTTTAAAAAGTGAAAATTTATTTTATTAAATGCAGTGTCAATGTTTAGGCCAGGCTTGGCTGGCCTTCATCAGGACAAGGACAATGTTTAAATGGACCTCATATAAACCCTAACCCGTGAAGAATGCCAAATTGGCGCTAAAAGGTCGCCATGACACCACGCTGGTGGGCCTGCGGCCAGAGAGACTCAAACACCAGGTGATTTAAAATAATACATAGTAACATAGTAATTTAGGTTGAATAAAGACTTGCGTCCATCTAGTTCAACCCTTTTCCTATTCCTGTTTGCCAAAAGAAGGCAAAAAAAACCCTCAATATAGCAATTTCAAATTCTGCCTTGAATGGGGGGAAAAAATCCTTCTTGATTCCAAATGGCAATCAGATATCTCCTTGGATCAACAAGCCCTAACTAAATATTAATCCCAATACTAACGTACATAGCCCTCTATGTTATGTTCTTTTAAATAAGTATCCAGGCCCTTTTTAAAGGCATCTAATGTATTTGATAGCACCACCTCCTCAGGCAGTGAATTCCATACCTTTATTGTCCTTACTGTAAATAAACCCTTCCGCTGTTGTAGATTAAATCTCCTTTCCTCAAGTCTAAGCGGGTATGAAAGCAAAACAGACAAATGTGCTGCTAGCTAACAAATTGTATTCTCATGCTTATGTAGATCAGTAACAGGATTTGTTAGCTAGCAGCACATTTGTCTGTTTTGCTTTCACTATATTCACATTATTTTAAATCACCGGGTGTTTGAGTCGCTCTGGCCGCACACCCACCAGCGTGATGTCATGGTGACCTTTTAATGCCAATTTGGAGTTATTCACGGGTTAGGGTATATATGGGGGCCATTTACATATTGTCCTAGTCCAGTGGTTCTCAACCTTTCTAGAGCCGTGACCCTTTAATAAAATTTCCCAAGTTGTGGCGACCCCTAACAGTAAAATTATTTTCGTTGCTCCTTCATCTCTGTAATTATGCTACTGTTATGAATCAAAATATAAATATCTGATCGTTTTAGACGACCCCTGGCAAATCGTCATTCGACCCCCGAAGGGGTCCCGACCCACAGGTTGAGAACCACTGTCTTAGTCCTAATGAAGGTCAGCTGAGCCTGGCCGAAACATTGACCCTACATTTAATAAAATAAATTGTCACTTTTTAAACAAATCATGCGAGTGCTTGATGTTACATTACAAACTACATTATCAGTCACCTGATAGCACCCAGGCAACTTAACGCCTACAGTAAGTGCTTCCACTCACTAGTGACTATATCTAAGCAATTGGTTTTTCTCTATGGAGTGTACCAACAAGTATTTTGTAATAATTTTGACAGCATTTTTTCCCTGCTCATCTGGACCCTTCTGCATGAAAGCTAACATCCCTACAATCAACTTGTCACAGAAGCCTACTATGGAAGATTTTTCCAATGTTGCTGCATTAGGTACTGCCTCAGACTATTTCATCCAATTCTCTACTGACAACATACAGAAGATCCTCTTCATCTCTATGGTTGCTACTGAAGCCCCAGGTGTGACACCCCTTAATCTGTACCAGCAGCTTACTAAACTTAAAGGGATATTAATGTTTCACAAAAACAGCAGCTCTACCTATTTTTCATAGTAGTTTGTTTCAATACTGTCAGAGTTGTAGTTCAAGAGTAATTGAATGATAAAGTATCCTCTTCCCTCCCCTTTTACCTAGTGTAAGCCACCTCCCCTCAGATGGAATCTGGTACTGGGACCAGACAGCTCACAGCAAGGGACAATCTTCTTAATGTGAGCACAAGGAAAACCCTGCCCCCCTTGACAGGTTTTTCCCTTATGCTAACTGAACATAGTGCCTCTCTGCAATCCATCTGGACAGTCTTGCTGCTCTGAAGTGAGCAGTGTTACATCAGCAAAAGGGGCGGAAGGGGGATACTTTATCATCCAATTACTTTTGAACTACAACTCTGACAGTATTGAAATAACACTCTCCATGGGCCAAATACTATGAAGATTAATTGGAGCTGCTTTTATTGTGATACATTATTGTACCTTAAAAAAAAAAAAAAAAAAAAAAAAAAAGGAAGACAGATCTATACACGTTTTACAATATACCCACCATCGGTCGCAACAATCAAGAATTTTGCTGTCAATGGCGCGGTACATTGAATAAATGCTCATTTGACCTGATAGTCCTGGTTGTGGAGAAAGTGGGCAGGATCTTAAAACAAGTCAAAATTTACCTCAGCATTCTCATAAATCTACTAATTGCTAATACTGAATCAGACTGGTATGGTAAACTGGAAACCGCAATCTCAAAATAAAAACAAGAACTTATATTTAAACACACTAAACTAAAAAAAAAGTCCAAGAAGACTGTAAAGAGAAAAGAGTGTCGTTGGCTCCTTGGTCCAGTTACTTACCAACCTAAACACAGTGGCATTAGAGGTAGAACCTCACAACATCCTGTAAATTTATCCACAATAGACGAAAGCTCAGGAAACTCTTCACAGTCTGACTGAATCCTCAAAGAATTCTACTGCTCCTCCACAGCCATCCACCTCAACATCGTCACAGCCTCCTTTTTTGGGTGTCCTTACCAGGGCAGCCAACAAGGGAGGCACCACTGGAGGCCAAACACAAGTCACGGGGGTAAACACCAGAAGAGCAGGAAAACCACCAAAGATCCCCAAAACACAATCTACAACCTTAGCTGCAGACCCCTCTTTAAAATAGAAACTCAGGTATTAATGTAGGTCTATCCTTTGTACCAACGACCCGGTTTGACCACTTTTCCTTTGAGATTGACTGCCATAGATTTCAAAGGATGCTCAACCTGATTATTTTTACAAAGATAAACCTAAAGTTCCACATACCATTTTTAAACCAAAAAGCACATTTGATCCGCCCAATATTAATCCTGTTCTTCGGTCCTTCACCCGCCTCCTTGTGGAAGACTAACAACAAATCCCCACCAAAAACACAATTCTCCAATGTATCTCATGCTGAACGCCTAGCACGATCTTCTCTGGCCAGTGATGAGTATAGTGATTGGACCTGCCAATCAAGGAGGTGCAATAGTGGTGCTTGACAGAGAAGACTACCTCAAGGACATTTTTAGACAGCTAGGAGACACTAAAACATACCCCAAGATCCTACTTGGCTTTTAAAAAAAAACTGTTAACTCCCTCATTGAACAAGCTGCCATGTCTGGTCGGGTAGACCACAATTTGGCCCAGTATGTTTCCACATCACATTCAGTCTGTCCCATTATATACACATTAACCAAAATTCACAAAACCCTCAGCAACCCCACTGGCAGACCAATCATTTCTGCATGGGGTTCACTTTCACAACCCATCACCACCTTTTTGGATACTCTGCTTCAACCTATTACACAAGGTATGTCATCCTATATACAAGACACCACTCATTTTGATCAGCTCATTTTAGCACTTACCAGTCTGGATGAGGCAGACATCCTGATAACGATGGATGTTGACAGCCTGTACACCGTCATCCCCCACAAAGATGATGTCCAGGCTGTCCGTAAAGCAATCACGGAATTTCCTAATCCACCCAATTCCCCAACAGAATTTCTGTGTGAATTATTACATCTCACATTGACAAAAAATGTATTTAGTTTGAAAACACCTATCTCCAGATTGCTGGGACATCTATGGGCTCCAATATTGCTTCCACATTTGCCAATTTGTTCATGAAAGACTACGAAACCAGGTACATCAACCACCAGAACATAATATTCTATAAATGCTACATTGATTAACTGTTCTTAATTTGGCATGGGAGTGTACTGGCGCTCATGGATTGGGTTACACAATTGAATGCTCTACTTTCAACCATACTATTCAAAATCCCCCATGATACTAAGACCGTGAATTTTTTGTACCCAACAGTAATTAAAACAGGCAACTCATTAAGCACCACCTTGTACCAGAAACTCACAGACAGAAATACAATCTTACATGCCTCCAGCTGCCATCCAGAGAAACAGATAAGGGGCATCCCATGTTTGCAATTTCTAAGAGTGATCAGGAGCAGCACATCCACGGAAACTAGATCCCAACAACTTGAGATGATGCGTTGGAAGTTCCTGGACCCCGGATATAAACCTAAATTGTTAGATGTTGAACTTGATTGCGCAAAGACACACACACACACACACACACACACAAGAATCCCTCTAGCAGACATAGGAACCTAAAAACCAACCCAAGAAAATTACCTTTGTCACTAACTTTTGCACCCACAGCTAATACCGCAAGAACAACTTGCGCAGACATTGGAATTTAATCTCAACTGACCCCAGCTTACCATTTCCCAATATGACACTTCCAATTATGGCTACCAGAGAGGGAAAACCATAGAAAACATTTTGATGCAGCTTGACCGCATACCGTCAATAAAGAAAAAGCCCCCAGGTTACTTGGTTATCCTTCAAAACTCCTAAGACCGTTACAGATGCTCTAACTGTATCAAATGCAACACCATGTTAACTGGTCAATCATTCAAACACCCACATACAAATTAATCCATGTGTCGTGTACATTCTGATGTGCCCATGAGATATGTATTATATGAGCAAACCATAGGTTTATTATTAGAGCAGCCCTACAAACTAAGAAAACTGACAAGCCAGTACACAGACATTTTCTAGAGCAACAGCATAATCTACCAGCACAAAGATCTATGATCTTTGACTACATGCCACCACTCAAACATGGTGCGAACTGTGGCTCTCACCTACTACAACTGGAAGCCATATGGATCCATTGGCTCAATCAGGGATGTGCACAGACATTTTGGGGGGCAGGGGCTCAAATGAAATAAGGGCTCTTCTAGATAAAATCGGACTGATTAATTTTTTTTTTTTTGTTAAAAGGGCACAAGGGCACTTTGGACAAAAAGGGCAGGTGCTCAAGCCCCCCTTGGTGTCTATGTGTGCACGTGCCTGGGCTCAATACAGGAGCCACATTTGGTCGACCAGCGGACACACTGTAGCATCTGATTGTATACTCGTGCTTATGCAGATCAGTAACAGAATTTGTTGGCTAGCAGCACATTTGTCTGTTTTTGCTTTCACTATATGCACATTATTTTAAATCACCGGGGGTTTAAGTCGCTCTGGCCGCATGCCCACCAGCTTGATGTCATGGCGACCTTTTAGCGCCAATTTGCTGTTCTTCTCTGGTTTGGGTATATATGGGGGACAATTACACATTGTCCTTGTCCTCATGAAGGCCAGACTAAGTCTGGCCGAAAAGTTTACACTACCTTTAATAAAAGAAAATTTCACTTTTTAAACAAGTCCTGTGAGTGATTGATGTTACATTACAAACTATATTATCAGCCACCTAGTAGCACCAAGGCAACTTTACCCCTACAGTGAGAGTGCTTCCGCTCACTAGGGACTATAAAAAAAAAAATTATATACATAGTAACATAGTAAATTAGGTTGAAAAAAGACACAAGTCCATCAAGTTCAACCTTCGCTTCATACCTCAGTAACTGAGAATTTTATAGCTTTCCTGCTACCAATTAAATTAGTCTTTATCAGACCTTCCTGATCAGCCTACTGATAAACAGTATAACTCTGTATGTTCCCTTTTGAAAGAAATGTATCTAATCTTCTCTTAAATGTATCCATTGTATCTGCCATAACTACCTCCCTGGGCAATGAATTCCACAATTTGACATATATATATATATATATATATATATATATATATATATATATATACACACACACACACATACATATATACATACACACGTCAGATACAACAGGAAAAAAAAAATAATCAAAACATATTAAAAATGTATATCTCGGGAAGAGAAAGATTGAGACATTTAGAAGGAGGCGGGGGGGGGGGGTATGCACTAAGGCCTGATAAACAGGTGATAAAGTGGAGAATACTTCTCCTGTGATATCACTTCTCCAATTACTATGTTATTCTATACTTCATATGCACTATGATCTCCAAAAGTAGGAAAAATCTTAGTGCATCGACTCCATAGAATAACATAGAATTTGGAGAAGTGATATCACTGAAATCATCTGCACTTTATCACCTCTCATCATTTCTCAGTGCATCTCCCCCCAAGTTCAGTAAACATATATTTTAACTTAAAAAAAAAAAAGGGGGGCAAAGAATATCAGATAGTTCAAGCCCTTAGTAGCAAATTATAATCTTTCACATATTTGCTTTCAACCCAAGTGGACCAGATTAACAAAAATGTATCAAAGCATCCCAATTCTGTTTAACTTACATATTTGTTTATGCAAGCAAAGTTAATTTTGTCTAAAACACCAATCCAGGAGATGTCAACATTTTTCCATAGGGATCCCCATCCTGTCATACTGACATCTGTTGTGATTACCACCACCCAGTTGAGGATGACCAATGGTCAACTCAAGGTCAGATGAGACACTTGAAACCACCAAAGATTTGACTTAGTCTGGCTGAAGAAAGATATGACACAGGAGAAATGACTTTGCTGTCTAGGCCAGCTCCTGAGAATCTCCATATGCAGTTCCTATGTGTTAAATTGGGCAAAGTAAGGCCAGAAATACCAGCTGAGACAACTGAATCTTGCCCTTCAGCAGAAAGACTAGTCGGAGAAGAGTATTGAATCTCATGAAGAGAAAGACTAGGACTTGTGAAGGAACCAGATTAGATTACCCAACCATGCTGCTCCATGATGGACATGCATCTTTGAAGCTGAAGGTGCAGAATAATATCCTCTGAGGGAGCAAGCAAAATTATCAGAAGATTAACTTAGGTAGCCAAGCCTGCCATGACCATTGGGAAAACCCAAAGAGCAGACACCAGCTTGAAATGAAGGGAGATGAACTTAAAATAATGGTCTGGAAATGGAAATCAAAGAAATCACTGATGATCTGCTGGGATGGGAATATGCAGATAAATGTCCATTATGTCTAGGGAAGCTAAAAACTCCCATGGTCACATAGCAGCTATGACAGAGTACAAAGACCATCTTGAACTCAGAATGTATGAACAAAATGCTTGACATGCTTTAGAACATTATAATCAGAATAAGCAGCTCTGCATAAAACTGTGATGGACCCTGGATATAAAGAAGAGAGAAGGAGGAGGGGGTTTGAACTCTGTGCAATAACCTTAAAAAAAAATAACACCAACTGGTCTGCCACAGAGAAAATCCACTGTAAGAGACACAAATAACCTCAGACTGTCTGAATCAGACCCAGACCCTGTGAGTCATGCAGAAGGCATGCCCTGGGTCCAAACTCGCACTGGCAGGGGTAACGAAAGCCACATGTCTTCCATGGAAAAAAGGAACACTTGGGAGTTGCCAGAGGTACAGAGCACGCTTGACCCTAGTAGCATGGCTAATAACCTCTTCCATATGGAAGAGAGACTAAAGACTTCTTGAAGGACTGGTTTGCCAAACAATCTTTGAACCAAAGATTACATGCAATGTAACAGAGAGCACTAAGGAATTCCCAGTGAGCCTGGCAAAATCAACTGCAGCTTCAGTAAGATACGCATTAGCCACTAGGATCTTAGGAATGGAAAGAACAATATTTTCATGGACTACTCCCAAGAATTGCTCCTCCAAGCAGCAGCAGCTCTAGTAACTCAAGTAGTAGTGAAAGTAGGGAGTAAAGCTGAACCGCTGACTGATACATTAGCCTTAAGAAGGGAATCTAGAGTATCTTGAATCTTATCAGCCTGGTCCTTAAGTGCTGCTGCATCGCAAGTGGCAATGCCTTCAGAGTAGAAAGATGAGAAATCGGAGGGTCAGTTGCAGGTGGGGTAGCCCATTGCTGGAGGGCATCAGGATAGAAGGAATATAAGAGAGAAAAGACACCTGGGAATAAATTTCTTATCTGGAAATTTCCATTCCTATAGGACCACCTGGTCCAAGGAATGATGGGGAGGGAAAATCGAAGCATCCCTCTTGCACTTCTTGAAGCAATAGTAATGGCAGAATAAAAATGCAGCTCCGATTGATCCTCATAAAGAGGATCATGTAGAGCTGTATTTCAATAATTTATGTTTTGTAGTTCATGAGTAAATCAATTCTGAAGGACCCTCCTGCCTCCCCTTTTACTTACATCATACTGCCTCTCTGAGCCAGCAGAATGGAGTACAGCGAGGGACAATCTTCATTGAGCAGAAGGAAAAACCTTCCGTCCTTCATCAAGGGGGCAGGGTTTTCCTTATACTCAACGGATGAAGACTGCCCCTCTCCACGTGCTATCTGGTTCTACGAACGGATTCCACATATGAGGGAAAATGGATAAGGATAAGTAAAAGGGGAGGTAGGGGGGATCCTTTAGAATTAATTTACTCAAACTACAAAACAAACTATTGAAATACAGCACTACATGATCCTCATTGTATGAGTATCAATCAAAGCTGCATTTTTATTCTGCCATTAACAATATATGGGGATTAAGAACTTGAGACAGAGACTTTAAAAACCTTAAGGGTCTAATAAGACCCTTAACAGGTGAGCCAGGGTCTTCCTCAAAAGAAAACCCAAGAGTAAATGTGAAATCAAAATCATCCTCATCAGTTCCCCCTCCTCTTCCAGAGGAACCACCACACACACTCAAAATGACTAGATGGGTCTTTTGCATGGGAACAGTATGCTTTTAATAAACAAAGGAATATTAATCACAGACGATATAAGTGCTTTAACCCATACATGCTCCTGTTCGGGAGAAGAGGGGTTTGGGAGTTGCTGTGTAGAGGCCACAAAACAAGATTGACATAATGTGCCAGCAAAGTTTGTAGAAAGACCAGTCTGACATGAGGAACAAAGGGTTAATGATGAAACCCCTGAAGCCAAGGTGGTAATATATTTGTCCATGTCTCCCTTATGCTTAGCCAGGAGAACTCCCAAAAAAAAGTATAGGACTGAAATCATGGAAAAAGTATTTATCTACCTGTAAGGGGTTAAAGGGTTAGTAATACCCAAAGATAAATAAAACAAAGTTATGTGCAGTAAATCCCATCTCTCAAACCTATATGGTTTGAGAGATATTCATTGCTAAAGTTCCCACCTCCCTCCCCTTCTCCTGACGTCAGTGCTCTGCTGACAGCAGGAGATCCTGGTCCTTGGGACCAGCCGGAGGCTCTTCAGCAGAGCTGAAATAGTGATTGGTTTGCACTTGATTTGCGAGCACACTTTGTAGACTGTTCCAATGTAGTTCTTTTTAAAGATCGCTTTTTTGGCTCTGCAGAAAGCAGCCTTGAGTCGGCCAACTCGAATCTCCTGCTGTCACCTTTAAAGCTGACATCAGGAGAGAGGGAACTTTAGCGGTGAATCTCTCTCAAACCGTAATGGTTTGAGAGGTGGGATTTGCTGCACGTAATTTCTTTTTTAAAATCTACAATAAAACATAAAAAGTTATCTTTGGGCATTGCTAACCCTTTAAAGACAATGCCAGTAGGGATAATTCAGCCACCAGAAAGAGCTGAAACAAGCTGGTGCGCCTCATGTATCCCCCATCGCAGGAGAAAGGAAGAGGAATAATACTTACCCTTACTCTTCCCTTAGGCATCTGAACGGTGCTGTGGCTCTCCAGCAATACCGAACTTCTGTCTCTTTGGCAGGAGGAGAGAAAGCTCTGTGGGTGTCCCTCTCAAAATAATAATAGAATAGTATTATTGAGCCCCTTCCTGTGCACTGAAGCCCATATGGTGCTGTAAGATTTAATAATATCTAATAAAATAAGATACAATATAGGAGTCCCCTGCATTACACAGAAGTGACAACAGAGCTGTATAGCATGAAGAAACAGAGCGCCAAATTAGCCAAATCACCACAGAATTGAAAATGTGAGTTAACAGACAGACTGGCATAGTCACTGAATCTATGTACTCTGTGGAATCATGTTCAGTCTTCAAGCTCCTTTACAAAAAGAGAGAAATAGTTAAAGGGTTAGTAATGGCTTATAATAATAACAGGGCTCAAAATTTCCACTCGCCTCCTCGCATTTGGTGAGGAGAAATTGCGTTGAGGAGAGTGGAAATTGAAGCCCTGTATGAAAATTGCCCCTCTGTACAAAAGTGGCAGGCTCTTCAATATGCATAGTTTTGCGGTTTACGTGGACCAGTCTCTGTACAATCTCTTTGCTACATTGATGTGGCTTGTTTCCTTATCTGCTCTCTAGTTGCTGCAAGCGGGAGAGCACAGCTACTAGATATGGTCACATGATGTCGCATTATGACTCACGTAACGAGACATCATGTGACCACGTCTAGTAGCTGTGGTCTCCCGCTTGCAGCAACTAGAGAGCAGGTAAGGAAAACACCCATATCCATGTAGCAAAGAAGAGATTGTACAGTTTTTAATCAGGGTTGGAAAATCTTGCCAAATGGGATAACGTTGCTGGGGACTTCCAGGGGAGTACGGTGGAGGCCTTCATGCAATTTATTTCACAGGCAATAGCTGAAAAGGCACTAAAGAAACACAAGTAGGGAATAGGTACATAGAAATATTTAAGAGCAGTTGGTCAGAGGTTCGTACACGTGATCCTCCGTGAAAGCTCTTTGGCATGCAGTGTCCATGCCCTTATGACCATCCAGGTGCTGGAAGAGGGTATAATAACCTGGGCAGATGTTTTGACCTAATGCATCGTGGAGCATACGGGGGAGGTTATAGTGGATATGAAGACTACAATGGCTACAATTAATACACTTTTGGTACAGACCAGACATTTGGGAGGGTGTCTGATAATAGATATGGCGATTGAACTAGTTTCCAAAGTACAACTGGTCACTGTGTGCACATGAGAGGACTCCCCTACTGAGCCACAGAGACTGACATTTACAATTTTTTTCTCCTTTAAATCCAGTGAGAGTTCACACTGAAATTGGTGCAGATGGTAGAGTTACTGGAGAAGCAGATGTCAAATTTGCAACACATGAAGATGCTGTTGAAGCAATGTCCAAAGACAAAGCAAATATGCAACACAGATATGTGAAACGGTTTTTTAATGCAACAGCTGGAGGATCTAGTAGTGCATATAGCAATCAGATTATGGGAGGTTTAGCTGCAGGTGCTCAAACAAGTTATAATAGCCCTGGAACTCAGGCTTTGAGTAGAAGCTATGGAACTTAAGTCAGGCCAGCTTAAGTGGTTATGGCAATAAAAGTGGAATAAGCAGTAGCTACTACAGCAGTGGAACACGAGGGTCTTTAGGAGCAAATGGAATGGCTGGAATGTAAAGTAGCATGAGCATGAGTGGGGCCTGGGGGATGTAATGCATCTGACACGAGCCATTACATTAGCTTCTCCCCCCCCCCTTTTTTATCTCACCCTCCACCCTCTTCAGTACAACTTGTGTAGGATTTTTAATTAAATAAAGTATTTGGATTTGTTCTTGGGATGCTTTGCAGATTTTCCATGTCTGTAGAAGTGCACTGCTTCAGTTGTGTAGGTCGCACACATATATTTAATGTAAATTGTTTTGATTGCACGTCAAACATGCCTCTTTTTATATATTTTGAGCTTTATCTCCATTTGGGTTGTCTAGTTTTAAGATATCCATGTTTTGTAGCAGACAAGATGTGCCTTTGTATTTTAGTCTTTTCACACCCCAAACGGCTTTTTGTTGAGTTGCTGCCAAAGTTATGTCACATAAGTCTATAGACAAAAATAATTTTAATACTAAAAAAAATTAAAAAATCATTCAGCTGGCAAATCCACTTTATAAAAGTTTCCATGGATGATACTCAAATGTAGATTAATTGTTTGCACCAATGCATTCTTGGTATTGTTCAGAGAACGTGGACTTGATTAATTAAGCAGGCTGGTGTATAGATAACCTGGTTCTTTGACTTTTCTTCCCCCTTTTCCTTTTGCTACTCCTTTGCCTACCTCTTCAGCTTTTGCCTTCCCTCTTCACCCATTTGAAATATAGCTACACTTAGTGATACCACAGAGCTTGCAATTTTAGGACTACCCACTTATAGTCATTGAATTGTAAATCCTGTGGTTTCATTGGTGGAGCTGTCAGTAGGCCATGAAATAACCTAAACAAATCTCAGTAATGCCCCTCCATACCATTCACTCAATAAAACATAGAACAGCAGTGTAATTTCATCAAAGGGAACTTGGGATGGGTGCGGTTAAAGGCAGGGATATGGGTGGGGCTAGGCATGGAAACCGGTGGCGAGTAACTTTTCAGGCCTGGCTAGTAGCTCAGTACTTCAGATTTTGAGCCCTGATAATCATGTAGACATTCAAATAATAAAATCAATAGATGCCATTCTGATCTATCAAACCTTTATGGTTTGAGAGATATAGAACGTTTTAAAGTCCCCCCCTCCCTCCTTGCACTGATGTCAGTTGTAAAGCTGACAGAAGGAGATTTGAGTTGTGCGACTCGAGATGGCTCTTCAGCAGAGCGGAAATACCGCAATCTAAAAAGAAATACTTCATTGGAACAGGCTACAAAGTGTGCCTGGTTTGCAAGCATACTTTGTAGACCATTCCAATTAAGTATTTCTTTTTAAATTGCAGTATTTTGGCTCTGCTGAAGTGCCGCCTGCCAGTCCCGGGACCAGGATCTTCTTCTGTCAGCTAGAGGTTGATGTCAGTTCAAGGGGAGGAAGGGGGAACTTTTAAATGTTATCTCTCTCAGAATGGCATATATTGATTTATTTTTTGAATTTCTACATTATTATTATTTATTAATATAATTACTAACCCTTTAAGTGACTAAGAGTGAAAGCCATTCTCTAGCAGATCCCAGTGTCACAGTTTGCAAGCAAGACAAGAGTCAGTCTGTACAGTTAAAATCACCTTTATTAGAATAGATATAGAATAGCAAACTATATATCTATATCTCAGGAAGAAGCAGAGTGTAACCCAAGGGGCAGGGACTCTATCAGAAATAGGAGGCTACCTCCAAGGTCCCAGACTGCAGAGACTAGGCCAAAGCCAATGGTAGTCTCATACTCCAGATGGCCAAGCGTAGACCCGAATGGTCTCCCCTAATGATGGTAATTCCTGCAGTCAGAAGAAGGCCGTCTCCCAAAAGGAAAGGCAACAAGAGAGACTACTGATTCACACCTGCAGTCAGTAAAGCTAGAGTCTGTCAGAGACACAATTCTGCATCAGTTAGGATGTCCACTAATTAGGAGGCAACAGAGAGGATTGCTGGACAGAGCCCCAGGTCAGCACCAGGTTGGATAGTCAGACAAGCCAGGGTCATACATGGAGAGGGTAGTCAGCCAGAGCCACAGGTCTGCACCAGAAAGATGTCCAAACAAATAGGGAGCGCACAGAGAAGAGTCAGACAGAGCCACAGGTCAGAACCAGGATGGATGGTCAGACAAGCCAGGGTCATACACAGGATATCAGGAACAAGCTAAATACAACTGCACTGGACAACAATGTAAGGGTAACTGGATAGAAATCCAGTTCCCTTAAATACTAAGAACCAGGAAGTAGATAGGAGGAGACAGACAGATCTTCCTGTATAAAGTTGAGGCCTGCATCAATACTGTAAGTGGTTGCTTACCTTTGATCCGGCCGCCAGACCCTGTGGGTGGTTGGTCTCTGCGTCCAGGGTCTGTTGGGAGTACCGGTGTGCCCTGGTGTTCATCCAGGCGACCAGCCTCCTTGCTGCTCCCCCTGGTGGCTCCAGCCACATTGGAGCTCGGGCACGCATCACAGGGATTCCCTGGTGACATCGTGACCCGGTTGTTAAAGGGACATCACATTATTTGCTCCACCTCTTGGGGTGGAGCAATTAGTATATAAACTGCCTGGACACCACTTCAGTTGCCCTTTCAAGGTGTTCCAGTGCAGTTGTGTTTCAGTGTGCTCTGTGTATTACCTGGCTTGTCCGACTACCCGAACTGCTGTTGACCTGTGGCTCTGTCTGACTATCTGCTCAGTGTATGACCATAGGCTTGTCTGACCATCCTATCTGGCGCTGCCCGTTGGCTCTGTCCAGCTTATCTCAGTAGTGCCTCCCTCCTGTGAACATCCAGCTGGCGCAGACCTGGGGCTCTGGTATACTTTCTCCTATACTGACTGCAAGCGTAAGTCTGGTATTAGACCTCTGTTTTTCCTGACTGCAGGCGTGAGTCAGTGATCAGCTCCTAACTAAGTTGACTGCAGGTGTGAGTCAGTTTTCCTCCTACTAGACTGACAGCAGGCATGTGTCAGTGTTTTCAGTTGTCACTGGTCAGTGTCTCCCATCTAGTTCCAGTCCTTGTTCCAGTAGAAGACCCTCTGTGGCAGATCTGGTTCCTGTTTCAGTTCGAGTTCCAGTGGTGAAGATCCAAGGGGTTCCTGTTCCTGCTCCTGCCTTAGCTTCTGTAGAGACTTCCAGTGGCTCCGGCCTAGTCTCAGCAGTATGGTCCAGTCTAGGCTGCCTACTATTCCTGATAATAGTGTGTGCTTATCTGTCGACCTTCTGCCTGTTCATATTATCTCATCCTTTACCTTGTTCTGTGCCTTAATAAAGGTGATTTATATTACGTTCTGACTCCTGAGTCCTCTGGGTTTCGGTGAAAAATATGCAGCCTCACGCCTGTAATTGACGCATCAAGCTGAGATGCGTCAAACGCCTACACCAATCCAGTGTCATCTAGAGCCATGAACTGCCTAGCCAGATGACGCAGGCGGCCACTACAGACGCCAAGCGTGCCCAGACCCAAAGCCCAAAACGACATGTGGGATGACGCTAAAGCGTCATTTCGAGGTAAGTTGTGACACCCAGGTCCCTAAAAGTTTGCATCCAGATCCGTGTTCATCAAGGAACCACAGGAATAGGAACTACTAATGGAGGATTAAACAGCCCAATGTAAATTAAGAAAACGCTAAGTCATTGCCCTGTTGCACCTCCTTTGAGGTCTCTTTTAAAATCGAGAATGTCTGGTGGGGATAAAGTGAAGAGAGCTCTTTTTATGGAAGTGCCCTATACTCGAGGGAGGATACTCACCCCTAATGGTTTTCATGTTTCTCAGTGAGTAAAAGTGAAAAACAACTGGGGTGCAACACATACAATCAGTTCTTTAAAACCTCTCTTTTCAACAAAACAATAGGGCAGCCTGTCAACCAACAATATTTTTTTTTCTTTTCGTAAGATCTCAGTAAGTATGGGTTTACAGCACATAGAAAAAATGTGTAACTTAAATGTGCTAACAAGATGATTAGGTGTGGTCACTTTTGTCACCTTCTTTAAATACATTAATGGCAAAAAAATTAAGTCTGATAATGTTGTGTCCTTGTTATCTGAAAGGGTGAGATGGTCAAGGGGGACAGAGAGAAGGCAGATATTTTAAATAATTTCTTTTCTTCTGTTTTTACCAAGGAAGACCCACTGGACAAGAATCTGCAAACTACTTTTACAGAACAGTCACAGCAAGCATGGGAATGGCTAACACAAGAAAAAGTGTTAAAACAATTGAATGGTGTTAAGGTAGACAAAGGCCCGGGGCCAGATGGAATACCCCCATTGGTACTTAAAGAGCTAAGCCAGGCCCTGGCCAGACCGTTATATTTGATTTTCAGGGATTCTTTTATTTCAGGTATGGTGCCCATGGATTGGCGTAAAGCAGATGTGGTGCCCATATTTAAAAAGGAATCAAAGTCACAGCCAGGAAACTACAGACCTGTGAGCTTGACATCTGTGGTAGGGAAGCTGTTTGAAGGTTTGCTAAGGGAATATATTCAAGAATTCAGCTTGAACAGGAATATCATTAGCAGGAGCCAATATGGCTTTGTGAAAGATAGGTCTTGTCAAACTAACTTGATCGCATTTTATGAAAAAGTAAGTAAAAATATAGATGAGGGAGCGGTGGTTGATGTGATCTATTTAGACTTTGCCAAGGCATTTGATATGGTTCCACACAAAAGGTTACTGTACAAATTGAATGAAACAGGCCTAGGGAAAAATGTTTGTGTGTGGATTAGAAATTGGCTGAAAGATAGAATGCAAAGAGTGGTAGTAAATGGCAAGTTCTCCAATTGGATAAACGTGATAAGTGGAGTACCTTAGGGATCTGTCCTGGGTCCTCTTCTTTTTAATTTGTTTATTAATGAGCTCCCAGAGGGCATAGGGAGCCATGTATCAGTGTTTGCCGATGACACAAAATTAAGTAAGGTAATAAAGTCTGAACTGGATGTGTCTTCATTACAAGAAGATTTGGACAAATTGAGTAACTAGGCAGGCAAATGAGATTCAATATGCATTTTGGGTATAATAATAAAAATGCAACATATAGTTTAAATGGTGTTTCTCTGGGGAAATCTACTAACGAAAAGGATTTGGGAGTAATGGTAGACAATAGACTTAGCAGTAGCATGCAGTGCCAGCTGGCAGCTGCAAAGGTCAATAAGATATTGGCATGTATTAAAAGGTGTATTGACTCAAGGGAGGAAGATATTATTATGCCTCTTTACAGGTCCATGGTAAGACCCCACCTAGAATATGCTGTTCAATTCTGGGCGACCTTTCTGAAAAAGGACATTATGGAACTAGAGAGTGTGCAGAGGAGGGCTACAAAACTAGTAAGGGGAATGGAAAGTTTTAGTTATGAAGAAAGGCTAGAAAAGTTAAACTTGTACACACTAGAAAAACGGCGTCTTAGAGGGGATATGATAACACTATATAAATATGTTCAGGGCCCATACAAAGGGCTCTCCAAAGACCATTTCATTAACAGAACAGTACATAGGACAAGGGGCCACCCGCTTAGACTTGAGGAAAAAAGATTTAATCTACAACAGCGGAAGGGTTTCTTGACAATAAGGACAATAAAGGTATGGAATTCACTGCCTGAGGAGGTGGTGCTATTGAATACATTAGATGCTTTTAAAAAAGGCCTGAATACTTATTTAAAAGAGCATAACATAGAGGGCTATGTATGTTAGTATTGGGATTAATATTTAATTAGGGCTTGTTGATCCAAGGAGAAATCTGATTGCCATTTGGAATCAAGAAGGAATTTTTTCCCCCCCATTCAGGGTAGAATTTCAAACTGCTGTATTGAGGGGTTTTTTTTGCCTTTTTTTTGGATCAACGATGGTAAACAGGAATAGGAAAAGGGTTGAACTAGATGAACGCAAGTCTTTTTTCAACCTAAATTACTATGTTACCTCCAGCTACTCGGTCATCCTCCTCTATGCTTAGCATTTATACAACATTAGAAAACCGGTGTTACGGAGGAAAATTGCAGCAAAACACAACTTGGAATAGAAAGCAGAAAAATAAACCACTTAGCAGCCCGACTTGATCCAACACTCCTCTAGTCCAATATGAAAAATAGATACTGCATAGTCTAGCGCTTCAGTGGCAAGTTGAAATGATATACAAAGACAAAGAAATCAATAAATTAACATATTAACATAACATTCATAATAAACTCAACAGAAAATATATGTAAATATAGCTTAATAGCACCATACATCACACGTCCACGTGCATGATAGAAATAGCAAGTCAGATAATACAAAAGCAGTGTTAATAATACCAAAATTGACAGGACTGTCTATGTAGCATCAAATCCAACCATCAAGAAAAGACACTGCAAATATAGCCCTAATTTACTATATAGAAACACTACCAGTATCCAGAATAAATCTGTTCTGGTAAAAATATTTTTTACTCTCTAGGTTCTGGCTCCTCCAAATGGTCCAAAATTACATGAAAAGCCCTCCAAGAACATACAATAATTCCCAGGACTCAAGCGAGAGTGATATCTAGAGAAAATACAGCTTAAAAGGATAGTAATGTTTCACAATAAAAGCAGCTCCAATTAATCTTCATAGAATTTGGGACATGGAGAGTGTTATTTCAGTACTGTCAGAGTTGAAGTTCAAGAGTAATTGAATGATACAGTATCCCGCTTCCACACCTGTTACGGATGTGACACTGCTCACCTCAGAGCAGAAGGACTGTTCAGATGGATCTTACAGAGGGACAATCTTCAGTTAGCATAAGGGAAAAACCTGAAAAACCTGTCGAGGGGGCAGGGTTTTCCTTATGTTCACAATAAGAAGATTGTACCTTGCTGTGAGCTGTCTGGTCTCAGAATCCACATCTGAGGGGAGGTGGCTTACACTAGGTAAAAGGGTGAGAGGGGAATGCTTTATCATTCAATTACTCTTGAACTACAAATCTACTAGTATTGAAATGCTCTCCAAGATTAATTGGAGCTGCTGTTTTTATGAAACATTACTATCCCTAACAGAATGTGACTCTACACTAATCTGCCAATACCCCTACTAGCCCTTATCTAATATACTGGTATATTTGGTAACATAGTAACATAGCAGATAAGGCTGAAAAAAGACATGCGTCCATCAAGTCCAGCCCATGCCAAAAACACCCCTGTTGATCCAGAGGAAGGCAAAAAAAAAAGCCCTCTGGAGCCATTTTCAATCTAGTGTCAAGTGTGTGTGTGTGGGGGGGGGAATTATTCCTTCCTGACTCCAATTGGTAGTCAAATAGTTCACCGGATCAATATCCTATTTGCTTTGAAGCCATCTGTCATAATTGTCAATATTGTTCTGTGCTAGATAGGCATCCATTGCTTTTTTGAATGCAGTTGCATTATCTGCAAGCACAACATCCTGAGGCAAAGAATTCCATAGCCTTACTGCCCTTACTGTAAAGAATCCCTGCCTTTGTTTTAGTTTAAAGCACCTTTCCTCTCGTTTTAATGGATGACCTCTTGTTCTTAGCTCAGCTCTTTGCATAAATAATTCATTGGATAGTTCTTTGTATTGACCTTGAATGTATTTGTAAATGGTAATCATATCACCCCTTAGACGTCTCTTTTCTAATGTAAACAAACCCAGTTTGGCTAGTCTCTCTTTGTAACTCAGATCCTCCAATCCCTTTATCAGTTTTGTTGCACGTCTCTGCACCTTTTCCAGTTCAGTAATGTCTTTTTTTAGAACAGCGCCCAAAATTGTACTCTATATTCTAGATGAGGCCTAACCAAGGATTTATACAGAGATAGGATAATATTAGCATCCCTTGCTTCTACACCTCTTTTTATGCAGGCTAGTACTCTATTTGCTCTTGCAGCAGCTGAGTGACTCTGCACACTGCTGTGAAGTCTATTGTCTATCAGTACTCCTAAATCTTTCTCTAATGAGGATTTCCCAAGTTGTCTCCCATTTAGAGTATATGTAGCAAGTTTGTTTCTACAGCCCAAATGCATAACCTTACATTTATCTACATTAAATGACATCTGCCACTTTTCTGCCCATTCACTTAGTTTATCTAAATCCTTCTGTAGGGAAAAAACATCCAGCTCTGTATGTATTTCCTTACATAGCTTGGTGTCATCAGCAAAGATTGAGACGCTACTTTCAATTCCCACTTCTAGATCATTAATTAACAAATTAAAAAGCATTGGTCCCAGGACTGAACCCTGCGGCACCCCACTTATAACCTTAGACCAATTTGAAAAAGTTCCATCTATTATTTAACCAGTTCTCAATCCATGTACAGATAACACTGTCCAAACACAAGCCTTTTAATTTATGCAATAACCTGTTGTGAGGCACTGTATCAAAGGCTTTTGCAAAATCCAAGTATACTACATCAACAGCAATTCCCCTGTCCAAATTACTACTCACTCTGTCAGTTAACAACCCTTCTAGTATCTTACCCACTGTGGAAGTCAAGCTCACATGTCTATAATTTCCTGGTTTGGATCTTGCTCCCTTTTTAAACAATGGAACTACATCAGCTTTCCTCCAATCACAGGGCACTATGCCTGATGAAAGTGAATCAATAAATATAATTATAAATATAAGTATAATGGTTTTGCTATTACTGAACTAAGTTCCTTAAGTACCCTTGGGTGTATACCATCCGGGCCAGGTGCTTTATTCACTATAACCCTTTCCAGTCTCTTTTGGACCTTGTCCTCAGTAAGCCATGTAGATGTTGGAGGAAATTCCGTGGTTTTGTCTGTTTGCCCATAGCTTGTCATTGCTGCTTTCTTTGTATATACCGAAGCAAAGAATGTATTTAGGGTGTCAGCCATAGCTTTATCCTCACTAATCAGTTCACCTGTCTCAGTCCTAAAAGGACCAATATCAACCTTAACTTTTTTGTTATTAATATACTTGTAGAATTGTTTAGGGTTTTTGTTGCTCTCATTTGCAGTGTTTCTCTCATTTTCTATTTTAGCTAGCTTAATTGCTTGTTTGCTGATTTTATTACATTCTTTATATTTTTTTAAATGATGCATCTGACCCATTTGACTTAAACACTTTAAAAGCCTGTTTTTTATTTTTCATCCCCCTGCTAACCACATTATTAAGCCACATTGGTTGTGCTTTACTTCTCTTGTGCTTATTCCCCAATGGTATATATTAACATGTATATTTGCCCAAGAGCATTTTAAATACACTCCATGATTCTTGTGCATTTTTATCTTTGAAAGTTACATCCCACTTGATATCCTTTAACACTTTTAACTTTGTAAAATTAGCCTTTTTGAAATTGAATGTTTTGGTTAAACCCTTGCTATTGGGTTTCTCATAACAAACTTCAAAGGATACCATATTGTGGTCACTGCTGCCCAAGTGTTCCCTTACTTGCACATTGTTTTTCTAGTTGGATCCTCTACTAGTTGGGACATAAAATGATCATTTATCATAATTAGAAAAATATTTCCCTTTGTTGTGCCAGAAGTCATATTGCTCCAGTCAATTTCAGGATAGTTGAAATCTCCCATTATAATTACCTTTGCTGACCTAGCAGCCTTTTCCATTTGCAGTAAAAGTTGGGCTTCCTCCAACTCCCCAACATTAGGTGGCTTTTAGCAAATCCCCACCAATATCTTTTTATTATGTGTGCCCCCAGTGTGTATTTCAACCCACAAGGCCTCTACCTTTTCATTGGACCCTTCATTTATATCTTCCCTTAAACTAGGTTTTAAGGCCTGATTTACATTTAGGCGTACCCCTCCTCCCCTTTTATTAACCCTGTCTCTCCTAAAAAGTGAATAACCCACTAGATTGACTGCCAAGTCATATGTATCATCTAACCAGGTTTCAGACACTCCAATCAGATGGTGGACAAATTGAATAAGTATTTGTTGTGTTACTGTGATAAGGAAGGTGTTAAAAAATAAAAGTTTTTTTCCCTCCCTTTACAGTTGTACAAGAGATTGATTGCAGTCTATGTCTGTGAGGGGACTGTTTTTGTTGTTTGCTGGGCTGTAATTAGTGGCTTTCTACTATTAAGCAGAGAGACCGTGAATACCAGAACATGTGAATCTTGCAGTGTGTGGGTGTAAAAGTGTGGTAAGTGCTAGGAATTTAAATAGTAGGGGATTCGAACACAAGGGATTAGACAGAGGAACAAACATTTATCAATTTTATTAAGTGGATATTTTTTTTGCCTGCCTGCTTTTTAACTTGTGGCATCAAAGGATGCCATGAGGTCCACGAATGAAGGCCCCAGAGGTGGACTATCAGTTCAAATACCCCCTGGTTGAGTCCAGTTGATAGCTTAAAAAAGAAGTGGTGCATTAGCTTCCTCCCATTAAAGGAGTTCCCAGGGTGATCGACTCCAGGTTCCCCATAACGTTAAATGTATGTGACCACAGTTGCACTGTCTGATTGGATCCCCGGTGGAGTGGGACCTGTGATGATCACAAAGCGAATCACTCAAACTTCCGTGATGTTGATTGAAAGGAGACTCTCTTCCCAGGTACAGCAGCCTTGAGCTGTTAGGGGACAAAGGGTCAGAACCCAGCCACATGGTCCGGCGTCTGTAGTGAAGAAGGTCCGATCCGATATTACAAAGGCGTGTCCCTTTGTTAGATGTGGGTTGTGGTGAAGCCAACAGTGCAGGTTTTCCCTCCTCTAAGGGGATGTGGACATAGGATGGGAAGTTGTCTTGATCAGCTCCTGAGGATGTACAGCTGAAGATCCTTTATCTGGAACTGAGCATAAGGGACTGTTTCCAGAGTGAACAAGAGATGACCCAGGATTCTCATGTAGTCCCTTATCGCGGAAGGCCAGGACAGAGCTTTGGCCACATCTTGTCTTCGAGCAGAAACACTTGAAGGATGTTGAATCTCATGCCAAAGAAACACAGTCTGAGAAAGCACCGGAAAGGACTTCTTGAGATTAAGGACCCAACCATAGTGCTCCAGGATGTGAACATATTCTTTAACATATAAAAACAGAATGTCCTCAGAGGGAGCTTGGATCAAGAGGTCTTCTAAGGAAAGGGTTAAGAAAATACCTTGGGAGTGGACATAGGCAGCCAGAGCTGCCATGATCTTCGGGAAGATCCTTGGAGCAAGAAGCTAGGTCAGAGAGAAGGGCAGTGAACTGGTAGTGAATGTACTCAAACAGCCAAGTGAAGGGCAGGTGGTCAGGATGAATCAGGATGTGGAGGTAAGTGTCCTAAAGATCTGGAAAGACTACGTACTGCAATAAAAGACTGCAGGGATTTCTTCTTGAATTGTGCGGCTTTCAAGTAATGGTTGAGATATTTCAAGAACAGAATAGGATGGAAGCCGCTGTCTTTTTGGTGACTATAAAAAGACAGGAGTGAAAACGTGAAAAACCTTCCTGGGCAGGAACTGGAACCAAAACTTAGGGGTGGAGAAAGGGTGGTGATGACTGTAATATGAACTAACGCCTATTAAATGAAGATGTAGAGTAAAACACAAGTAGTGAGTAAAATATGTTAAGACTTCTAAATTAATTGTATGTTGGCAAATGCAAGAAGTATGGTAGATATGGACATAATTGGTATAACACACATGGTGGGATGATACACATGACTGGGCTGTATATATATATATATATATATATATATATATATATATATATATATATATATATATATATAGGACTATTCCTTGTTTAAGGGAGACACGACAAATAGAAAAGAGGGAGGTGTGTGTGCTTCTATTTGAAACCAGAGCTCTATCCAATTTTAAGTTTTTTAGTGAAAAAACAGGCCATAATGTGGAGTCATTGTGGATAGAAATTGAGGATAACTGTGGCATACAAGGTAAGAAAAAAAAATCATAAATAAAAAAGGTGTTTGTCTATATATGCTACAAACCACCAAATATTGATGAGAATGTTGAAGCCCAAGTGCTATTGCAAATGTGGAAAGCTGTGCATATTGGCACACTATAATTATGGGAGATTAACTATGCAGATATCAACTGGAAACATGACACCTCTCAGAGTGCTAAGGGAAGCAGGTTTGTGAGTATGCTTAGGGATAGCTACAAATGGTGGAAGTGCCAACAAGAAATAACAATTTATTCGACTTAGTGTTAACAAATAACAGACATGGTATCCAATATTAAGGCAGCTGAACATATGGGAAACAGTGATTGTAACATGGTTACATTTGAGATCAGTTTGGCAAAGCAAAACCGTCTAGGTACAAATAACTTCTTAATTTAAAAAAAAGCTAACTTCAAAATGTTAAGAGCATCAATGCAAAACATAATTGCTACATATACTCTAAATGTGAAACAACTTGGGGAATCCTCAGAGAAAGATTTAGGAGTACTGATAGACGATAGACTTCACAGCAGTGTAAAGAGTCACTCAGCTATTTCAAGAACAAATAGGGTACTATTCTGCATAAAAAGAGGTGTAGATGCAAGGGATGCTATTATCCTACCTCAGTATAAATCCTTGGTCAGGCCTCCTCTAGAATATGGAGTACAATTTTGGTCACCAGTTCATAAAAAAAGACATTGTTGAACTGGACAAGGTGCAGAGATGTGCAACAAAACTGATAAAGGGATTGTAAGATCTGAGTTATAAAGAAAGGCTAGCCAAACTGGGCTTGTTTACATTAGAGAAGAGACATCTAAGGGGTGATATGATTACCATTTACAAATACATTCACGGTCAATAAAAAAAACTAGCCAATGAATTATTTACACAAAGAGCTGAGCTAAGAACAAGGGGTCATCCATTAAGACTAGAGGAAAGGTGCTTTCAACTAAAACAAACAAGGGGTCATCCATTAAGACTAGAGGAAAGGTGCTTTCAACTAAAACAAACAAGGGGTCATCCATTAAGACTAGAGGAAAGACGCCTTTGACTAAAACAAAGAGGGATACTTTACAGTAAGGGCTGTGATGCTATGGAATTCTTTGCCTCTGGATGTTGTACTTGCAGATAATGCAACTGCTTTTAAAAAAAAAAACAATGGATACCTATCTAACACAGAACAATATTGAAAATTATGACAGATGGCTTCAATGCAGATAGGATGTTGACCAAGGGATCTGACTGCCATTTAGGAAGGAATTTTTTTTACCCACTTGGGGCTAAATTGGAAATGGCTTCAGAGGTTTTTTTTTTTTGCCTTCCTCTGGATCAACAGGAGTGTTTTGGCATGGGCTGTACTTGATGGACACGTCTTTTTTTCAGCCTCATCAACTATGTTACTATGTTAGACGGGGATACATTATTTAAAGGCAAAAATACTGAGGGGAAAAATGGTCAGAATTTAAATTTAGGTTGCAGAAATGTATTTAACAGTATATACCACCGGGGAACAAATGCAAAAGAAGTAGATCACAGCCAGTGTGGTTAACCACAGAAGTAAAGAAGGAAATGGCAAGTGAAAAAAAAAGACATTTAAACTATTTAAATCTGAAGGTACAGAACATTCTCTTTCTTGAAATACAGGGCATGCAGCAAAGATTGCATAAAGGCAACTAGGTTAGCAAAAATAGATAATGAAACTGGAGTTGCAAGGGAGAGCAAGACTAACAAAAAAAAGGTTTTCAAATAAATAGCTAAAAATGTAGCATTATATCCTACTCTGTATTTGTATCAGATTGTCCCCATAAGTAAGGTAGACCCCACAATACAAGGGCATTTTCTAGAAGTTAGAATATTCTATTTTAATTCGCTAGGCTTTGTAATTATTTGTAAATAAAGGTTATATTTTATACATTATTTATACCAAAGGTTTACTTCAATCACCTCCCCCATATGAGTTATTATCTCATTATGTATCTCCTTAGGGATTTAGGATTGGTGCTTTAGGATTGGTTTATGAACAAAATTATGACTGACAAAGCACTGGGTCCCGATGGTATACATCCAAGGGTTCCTTCAGGAACTCAGTGCAAGGGAGAGCAAGACTAACAAAAAAAAGGTTTTCAAATAAATAGCTAAAAATGTAGCATTATATCCTACTCTGTATTTGTATCAGATTGTCCCCATAAGTAAGGTAGACCCCACAATACAAGGGCATTTTCTAGAAGTTAGAATATTCTATTTTAATTCGCTAGGCTTTGTAATTATTTGTAAATAAAGGTTATATTTTATACATTATTTATACCAAAGGTTTACTTCAATCACCTCCCCCATATGAGTTATTATCCCATTATGTATCTCCTTAGGGATTTAGGATTGGTGCTTTAGGATTGGTTTATGAACAAAATTATGACTGACAAAGCACTGGGTCCCGATGGTATACATCCAAGGGTTCCTTCAGGAACTCAGTGCAGTGTTAGCAAGACCCCTCTTTTTACTCTTTAAAGATTCTCTCATCACAGACTCAGTGTCACAAGACTGGCATAAAGCAAGCATAGTAACTATAACGGAACCTGGGAATTATAGACAAGTGAGTTTGACCTCAGTAGTAGGAAAACTGCTAGAAGGGATGATAAGGTATTTTATTCAGGATTTAAACAGCAAATGTAAGATTATTAGAAGGAATCAGCTTGGTTTTAGGAGGAACGGATCATGCCAAACGAATCTTTTCCGTTTCTATGAAGAAGTAGTAACCTAGATAATAAGGCAGTTGATGTAGTATATCTAGATTTTGCAAAGGCATTCGATACAGTGACACACAGGAGGCTGGTGTATAAAATAAGGAAACGGAGACTAGGTGATAACCTTTGTAATTGGATAGAAAACTTGTTTAAGGATAGGGAACAGTGCGTGGTTGTAAATGGACAATTCGCCAATACAGTTAAATTTGAGAGTAGAGTATCTCAGTGTTCAGTACTTGGTCTACTGCTTTTTGTTTTTTTTTTTGTTTTTTTTGTTTTTTTTAAACATGTTTATAAATCACCTGGAAATAGATATAGAAAGTGAAATATCAATATTTGCAGATTACACTAAATTATGAAGATTAATAAATTCAAAACACAATACGTGTTCTCTACATGACTAATGGAATATGAAGCTTAGTGTGGGAAAGTGTAAAGTCATGAATTTGGGAAGAAAAAATCCCAATGCTACTTATGAACGTAATGGATTTATTTTTGGAGACTTGTTGCTAGAGAAAGACCTGGGAATCCTTGTAAATTACAAGTTTGGAAACAGTGACCAGTGTCAAACAGCAGTATCAAATTCAAAGTCCTGTCTTGCATAAAAGGGGGTACTGAAGCAAAAGTGCATAATTTTGCCATTCTACAAATCGTTGGTAAGACCTCACCTTGAATATGCAGTACAGTTTTGGACACCGATTCTGAAAAAGTATACTCTAGAACTGGAGAGAGTGCGGAGAAGTGCTAATTAAAGAAATGGAGGACTTTGCTTATGAGGAATGACTAGAAAAACAATTTATTTACTCTAGAGAAAAGAGGACTACGAGGCGATCTTATCACAATGTACAAGTATATGAGAGGTCAATACAAAGATCTCTCTGGTGTGCTATTCATTCCAAAGCCTGATCAACTACCCAGGGACCACCCCTTGAGATCAGAGGAAAGGAAGTTTCGACTTCAGCAGATGAAAGGGTTTACAGTGAGGTCTGTTAAATTATGGAGTTACTTGCCCAAGGATATGGTTATGGCAGATACAATGCATCCATTTAAGAAATTAGATACATTTCTTTTGAAAGGGAACATACAGGGTTATACTGTGTATTAGTAGCCAAAACAGGAAGTTCTGATAGGCTAAATTATTTGGCAGCAGGAAAGCTATATAATTCTCATGCCTCTGGGTTATGAGGCAAAGGTTGAACTTGATGAACGTGTGTCTTTTGAATCTAATTTAATATGTTACTATCCAACACGGATGAGACTATGTCTATGAACAGACGTACCTGACCTGCATCCTGAAGAACTCCGAACAAAAATGTGTGAGGTAGAAAGTACTTGAAAACTATGTGGTAGCCTTCTAAAATGACTCGCAAAACCCAACAGTCCTTAACAGAAGACTCTTAGGCATCCTGGTTAAGGATGGACTAGAACCCAGGGAGTCATATGGGGATGCATTTGTCAGCCTTTGGCTTCTGAGTGCACTTATTCTGCCAAGCAGCTTTGGGGAAGGGCAGGCCTGAGGTGTTTGAACGCTATATACCCCAAATCAGCAGACTGACTGAAATACGCATTTCTTGAAGTGCATGTGCCGCCAGTGTCATCAATGATTACCTTACCCTGGTCAGGTCCAAAGAGATGATACCCACAAAAGGACAGGACACCAAGGAACTCTTTGAAGATTGCTCAGCCACCCAAATCTTGACTCACAAAGTGCGACACTGGGCAACAGATAAAGCATAGAACCAGAGAATCTCAAGGCATCAAATTCTGTTTCAGTATGATAAAAGCTGGCCTCCAAAAAGTTGGCAAGCATAACAAGAAGGTCCTCCTTAGGAACATCCCCACAGATAGCGTCTGAAAATTGTTCCCTCAGACAGCTATCGCTCTTGTGATCCAGGACATAGCAATGATGGTCACAGGGCAGATCCAGTAGCCTCAAATTTAATCTCTAATAAGGAGCCACAGAGTTTGTCAGCCCGGTCTATAAAGGCTGCAGCATCTGCCAACGATAGACATGTTTTTGGCTAAATGAGATAAACGGGGATCAACCCACTGTGCTAAAGCCTCAGCAGAAAAATATGATTTTAGTGTTCCTACCTCTTAAATCCCTCTCTCTTTAGTCCATACAGAACACAGGTATCATGGGGTTGAGTCCCCCCTCCTGGAGGGTAGGGTACATCACAAAGCACAGGCTCTTTGGGGTGGGGACTTCCTACTCCTCCAGCTGAAACTCCACCTCCTACCAACTTTCAGAATTCATGTGATCAAAAACACACAAAAAGAAGTAAGCAGGTAAGAAGAGGAAAACAATCTCCCAAGACTAAGACCCTAAGAGGACTCCTCTGCCCAGGAAAGTCTTGTTCTCTGGATGGGAGACCTGTGTTCTATATGTATTAAAGAGAAAATAGGATTTTAGTGTTGTTACCTGTTAAATTATTTTATCTTTAGTCCACATGGAACATAGGTCCCATGGGGGCTGAGCCTCCTCCTCCTGGAAAATCTCCTTTGCCCAGGAAAGCAATACCTCTACGGTCCTCTCTCTGGATGGAGACCTGTGTTACATTATGGACTAAAGAGATGATGATTTAACATGTAAGAACACTAAAATCCTATATGGAACACAGGGGATACACCAAAACTAGGTTTCCCAGGGCGGGGAAATGAGAAAGGACCTCTCACAAGTCACTAGGATACCATAGTTCGCTAGGAGTTTACAGTATCTGAGTAACTCAAGCAACAAATGTCAACGGACACTGAACTCGCACAGCACACTAAAACAAGAGCCAACAGGGCTCAGGAACTCCTGAACAACAACTGGAAAAAAAAAGCGTGCAGATCCCTAAACAGGTAGAACTGGTTGCCATGCTGGCCTAACCTGAGACAAACATTTTGACATAGTAGTGTTTGGTGAAAGTATGAAAGGTGTATCAAGTCGCAGCCTTGCATGGCTGTTAAGCTGAGACCGGATTATTGTAGACCCAAGAAGCACTCATAGATCTAGTGGAGTGCATTGTGATCTTAAAGGAAATAGGTTTCTTCCAGATTTAATACGCCTGCCATATGGTAGCCTTGATCCAAGAGGAAATGGTGACCTTGTAAGCAGCCTAATCAGCTCTGTGACCCTCCAGGATGACAGGGAGTCAGCCTTATGAAAAGAGCAGTATGCCAGGTCCAATAAATGGAGATCTCTTTCCTGATCAGAGGCAGGATAAGAAAAGAAGGAAGGTAAAACAGTTTCCTGATTGATGTGAAACCTGGAGGCCTCATTAGAAAAATTCCTGAGAGGAATGAAGTACCTCTTTATCCTGGTGAAAAAAATATAGAAAAGGAGATTTGCAAGACATCTCTTACAACTCAATGACTCACACAGAGACAAGGTCAAGAGGGTGCCATCTTGATTGTCAATTGGCGCAAAGAGATGGAAGCAAGAGGCTCAAAATGAGGCCTCTGCAAGACACCAGAAACCAGGTTAAGGTCCCTCGGAGGAGTGGGATCCTTGAAGGACGTTAAGGCATGAGCCACCCCTTGAAGAAAAGCCTTGACATCTGGGATGATAGCAATACAGCTGGGATCTGAACCTTAAGGGAGCTCAGGCTTAGCTCCTTTTTCACACTGTCGAAGAAAAGACCACTTATGAAAAATGGGCCATACCCTATGATATGCCTTCAAAGAGACCAGCTTCCTATCCTGGATCATGGTGGATATGATCTCTGTGGAGAACCCCTTCCACTTCAGGATGTTAGCTTCAAGAGACATGCCAATTTCTCCACATTCTCATAACACAGATGTCCCTGGAGCAACAGATACAGTCTGGGAAGTAGATAGGTCAGATCCTGAACAGATAGGCTAAGCAGATCCACAAACCACACCCTCCTGGGCCAGTAAGGAGCAATCAGAATGACCAATGCCCAGTCCATTCTGATCATTTGGATCATTGTGGGGATGATAGAAATTGGATGAAACAAACGAGTGATGGAAAACACACGGGATGGACAATGTATCCACTGCAAATGCCAGGGGATCTCCTGACCAGGAAAAGAATGTTAGAACCTTTCTGTTCTACTTGGTTGCCATGAAGTCTATTGCTGGCACACTTCACTGCTGGACACTCCGTTTCCTGGGTCTACAACTTGGCAACTTAGAAAGACCACCAGAATGTTTTCTAAACCTGGAATGTGAACGATTGAAAACATAGGCCTCAGCCAACAGAGGAGATTCTTCACTTCCTTCCAAGCCAACTTGCTGCAAGTTCTTCCCTGGTGATGTACACTACAAGCTGTGATGTTGTCCAAGTGTACCATTACAAAAATGTGAGAGGTTTCTTAGGACGAACTGCACAATGGCCTGTTGTACGGCTAGTCACCGCTCAGAAGCATCACGTTTTAGCTCTCTAGTGCCATTACAGAGGAGAAATTTCCACATACATATCGGACTAATCCCGCCCAAAAGGGCGGTCCGATTCCAAAATGACGCGCTAGTTCCCCCTGCACAGGGACACCAGCTAACCCCTGATGTATGTTTTGGCCTTGTTGGGCCTTGTCAGGGAGGTGCAGCTGGATTCACCAGGCAGTGGGAGCAAGTGGTCCACGTTGCTTCTGAGCTGTGACTAGCCATAGAATAGGCCATTGTACTGTTGTTCGTCCTCAGAAGCCTCACACATTTTGTATGCTTATGCAAACTGTACCCTTACCAGAATCACAGAAAGAGTGCTAGTTTAATCGCCTGGAGTTCCAGAGTTATGGGCAGCAGACTCTCATCCAGACTCCACCTGTCCTGGAAAGCTAGGTCACCCAGGACGCTCCCCAGCCCCTCAGGCTGGCAATCTTGCTGACTAGGGCCAGCTCCAGAATTACAAAGGGCATCCCCTGCTCCAGGTTTGGCTGATGTAACAACAACCAGAGATCCTCCCTGGCTACCTGAGAGAGACATCTGCTGAAGATGCTCTGGATTCCTGGACCAATTTCTGGGAACATCCCCCTGAACTTCCCTCACGTGGAACAGAGTATGGAACTTCATCCAGGGTCGACACCAACCGACCCAACACACTCATGGAAGCCTTTCTAGTGGCCAAAGACCACTCCAGAGTCACATCCTGAGACAGAAGCAGAATCTGTTTTGAGAAGACATTCTCCTCATGGGTGTTGAACTTCATACCCAGGAAAACTTGGGAAGAAACTGGAGAGGACTTCTGCAGATACAGAATCTACCCATGGTCGACTAGAATGTGGGTGCAATCCTGAACATGACGAGCTAAGAGCTCCTCTGAAGGGGCGTTGATGAGAGTCGTCCAGATATGCCATCAACGGGATGCCCTGCGAAAGCTGCCAGTGCCGCTATGATCTTTGTGAAAATGTGTGGAACCGAAGCCAGGCCAATCGACAGAGTTGTGAACTGGTAAAGTTTGGAACCAAAAGCAAAAAGTAGGTTGCGTTGGCTGTCCGAGTGAATATGGACATGCAGCTATGCTTGCTGAAGATCCAGGGATGCCAGATACTACTCCAGGCATATCATTGTGATGACAGAATGCAAAGATTCTATCTTGAAGCAGGTAGCGTATCACGGTCCCCGTGATTCCCTGTCAATATCTCTTATTGTTACCTGTGCATTGGAGGAGGCTGATTGGCCCGCCCAGGATGTGCCTTTATATACTGGGGTCACGGCACCTGTCAGATGCCCTTTCGTGGTGTTCCTGATCCTGCGCTTTGTTGCTGTGTTCCTGCGTTCCTGTGTACCAACCCAGCTCGTCTGACTATTCTGCTGATCCTGCTCGTGATTGACCCAGTTCTGGCTGACGTTCCTGCTCCGTGATTGACCCGGCTCTGACTGATGACTCCGCTCCGTGATTGACCCGGTTCTGGCTGACGACCTTGCTTCGTGATTGACCCGGTTCTGGCTGACGACCCTGCTCCGTGATTGACCCGGCTCTGGCTGACGACCCTGCTCCGTGATTGACCCGGCTCTGGCTGACGTTCCTGCTTCGTGTGTTGATCCGGTTCCGGCTGATGTTCCTGCTCAGTGATCTGATCCTGTGTGATTCCGGTCGCCTTCCGGCGACATTCTGAACTGTGTTTGTGTCGCTCTGGCTAATCATCTCTCTATATACCAAGCTGTTGCCTTTTTTTGCACTGAGCCTATCCTCATAGCGCTGCTGAGCTGTAGTCTCCATTACCGAACCTGCATTAACCCTTGCTGTGCTGGTAGCCTCCGTTAATTGAGTGTATCCTCGTACACTTGCCAAGCCTGTGTGTTCCGTTCGAGCCATTAACACTCCCTGAGCCTGTGCCTTTAAGACCTAGCCTATCCATTCACACTAGCAGAGCAGTTGTCCGTTCCGGTGCTCGGGCAGCACCGTGGTTGCGCCGGTTGGCGTTGGTACCTCCAGTGTGCTCTTGCAGTGTGTGTTCCGTACGGCACCGGAAGGGTGTCCCGGCTCTGGTCTCCAAGTGCTCAATGTGTTACGCTATCCACCGCACTACCAGTGCTCTGGCTCGTTAATTGCTTGTGCAGTGTTGCTCCGTTCTGGCACCCAAGGGGTGTTTAGGGCTCTGGTCCCATTGGCACACGCAGGGTTACTTCCGTGAGAGAGTTGAAGGCGATTCAGGTTCTGGTCCCATTAGCTCCTGCAGTAGCTTTCCTCCTTATAATCCCACTAAGGTGGTATTGGCTCAGCTCTGGTCGATCTTGCTGGTCAGTTGGGGCGTTCCATTGCACAGCTATTTGAAAGTGATTCAGTTCAGTCACACAATACACCTTCCTCTGCACCATCAAGAGACTGATATTACCTACTGGGCGTTGGCTAATCAATTTTACTGAGACTGTTCAGTTTCTCTACATTAATCCCTGAATGTTGTGTTCCTGATCAGTATAAATTTCATTATACATACTTAGGCCTGTATATTGTCATTACCATTTATACCTGTCCTGGCCCCCAGGGGCGCTGTTCTTTAACCATTATTTCAATAAAACTGTGTTTTTATTTTTTACCGTTGTCTGAGTGTCAGAAAACCGTAACATAGCGACCACATACTTATTGAGGTATTTGAGGTACAGAATGGGACAGCAGCAGCTGTTCTTCTTTGGGACCCCAAACAGGTTGGAATAGAAACACTAAGAGAGCTCGGTGGCTGGGACTAGCACCAGCACCTGTTTTTCCAACAGAGTGTACACATTCTCCTGGAACAGTCTTGCCTTGTCTGGATCTTTCTGAACCTTTGACAAAAAAAAAACAATATGGAGGAAGGGATTTGAAATGTATGCAATGGCCTTCTGATATCATCCACAAAACCCATTGGTCTATTACAGAGGATACCCAGGAGTCTCAAAAAGGAGGAGAATGTCCCCTAGGAGCAACAATGGATCAGGATTCTGTGAGTCATACGGAAGTGCATTTGTCAAACTTGGCCTTTGAAGCTGATGCTTGGAATGCTAGGCTTGTCTGGGTTTTGCAGTGGGGTGCGCGCGCGTAAATGCTTTGGACCCTCTGTACCCCTGTCTGGTGGTGGTGGTGGTGGTGAATTAAAAATATGTGCCGTCTTTCACCAGAAAGGAAAAGCGGTGCAGATCTGAGGCAACAAAGTGCTCTTACCCCCTGTAGCTTCACTTATGGTCTGATTTAGTTCATGCCCAACCAGCAACTTAGAATATTGGTCTACAGAACAAATTGTAGCGATAAGGTGCGTTAGATTCCATGCAGGGGCAAAAATAGGCCTCAGTGCCGCAACAGCAGCTGCAAAAGCCTTAAAAAGGGAATCAAGTCTCTTATCTTATCTGTTTGGTGGCATAGTTGTGGAGGACCCTGCCAGTTCCATCTCTTGCCCAAATCCTGTCTAGAATAACACATATTGAGCTGATGGAACAACTAACTTCAATCTTGTCTGTTTCTCTTCCTCATTCTGATCTCTGGAGCATGTGGACACTTAACCGAGAGAAGTTAGAGATTGAGGGACTGTAGTGTTGCATTCTTCTGTTCTTATGCTTGATCAGGGTAGCTGTTGGTGCTTGTCCCCTGTCACCCCCCTCCCCTGAATGGGCTCTCGTCTCTTGGAGCCACACTTCTTTACCCACCTTATCCTCTCCTATTAGTTCTTAGCTTTCACCTCTTTCTTACCTTTCCTCGCCTTACATAGCAGATCCCCCTTTCCCCATTCCTACCCCTTCCATTCCCATTCCTTTTGTGCTTGTGCCCGTTAATTGATGGGCGTGTTCCCCGATAAAAGCAAACTGCTAGGCTAGCTCGTGACTGCCATATCTTATGCCTGCTACCATTAACATTGTAATGTCACTGTTCTGTACCGCATCTGTTTTATCCTGCCTTGTACCAACAGTTTTGTATGAAAATGATTTTTTTTTTTTTTAAATTGAAAAAGGATAGTCAATCTTAAAATAGCGCCTGATTAATATAATAAAACGAAATATAAAAGTTAAATTCTTTAGATGATTACAATACATTTCCTTGCAAAACAACCTGCCACTTTATCAAGTATACAAATAAAAGAACAAACAACCTAACAAAAACATCTATCTTAAATAAAATATTATTGTGATACAAGCTCACTTTGTTATATGGACCGTATTTAGACCTGAAAGAGATGAACTGAAGATGTTACCTGTGATTCCATGAGAAGGGATAAGCTTAGAATTCCCTGTATACGATTATCAGTACTGGTGTGAAACAAATGGTGGTCAGATTAACACTGTGAGTACCATTGGTTTGCGTTATATTTATGGATCATAGCACTCCCTGATTGTAGAATTTCTACTGGCACTTTGTTTCTTTTTTCATTATTGGTCACTCATTGAGTGGAGTCCTTTGGACAAAGGTGAGCTGCTGGATCGAGTAAAAGAAGAGGAAATCCCAAGTGGAAGTGGGGGATTATACCTTTCATCTGCATATATCGTTTGCCATCCATATATGTGTGTGATAGAGCAGTTCACCGTGTGAGTAGTTCATAAATAAATATCATTCCAAACAATACTTCTCTATGAGGCACCCCCTCTCCTTTTACCTTCCCCTTTCTTCTTATATTTTTTCTCGCTGGTATCCCTTGGTCTTCTCCCCCCCCCCCCATGGAAAGACTAGTTCTCAAACAATGTGTTCTTTCTACGGTGAGAGCAGTTGGACGATCTTGCAAAAGGAGCAGCTCTGATAATTCGTGGCTGAAGAAATCCCACAATTCTTTGTTTTTCAATCTCTCTGGTAGAACAACTAATCTGAGATTATTTCTATGACTATTTTCTAGATCATCAAGCTTTTTTGTGAGCATAGACATGGTAGTTTCTGGTGGCTGGATCATCCCTTCAAGTTGTCTACAATCCTCCATTTGTTGAACGGGCAATTCGCTCTATGTGACACTTCACTTCTGTCAATATCTCTTGTATGGGGGGTATTATGTCCATTTTTTTGCTGAACATACTTGTAAGTGATATCAAGACTGGCTTGGTTGCGGAATTTGCTATGGTGGATGTAGAGCCAAAGGTAGACTCTGTATTAGTGTCTTCAGCATTTAATAATGGTTGGGAAGGCTTCTTTTTTTTAATCTGTTTTTCTCTACCCTACTGGGCCCGTGAAGTCTTTAGTACTCAGCCATGCAGACATAGTCAAAGTTTGATGACGAGAAATTGAAACACTATGGTAGACCAGATGGGGTGATGCTGAAAAAACACAGTGCGTAGTCACAAGGTCAAGATACGAGAGATCAAAGATCTGAAGGATCCACGGGACGAAAAAATAGGTTACGACGGCTCACATATGGTGGTTTTGCCCGGGATTATCTACATACTGGAGGGAGATACATACGTTTATCCAGATTGAACTTAAATGCCCTCTGATTTGGGATCCTATCAATGTTCTGTTTTTTCACCCTCTTCTGGCTACTACTACAAAAGATTCTACTATAATACTACTTACGTTTGTTCTAAATGCTGCAAAGGCCTTAATTCCAAAACACTGGAAGGAAGTGGCTCCTCCCTCTTTGGGGGAATGGAAGGTGTCGGTTCGAAGGTTTCTCTCCTGGAAAGGGTTCATGCTTTATCTACGTGTTCCATTCCTGCCTTCTTGGAGGTCTGGAATCCTTGGCTGAAAGCAGACGTGCTTCCTTAATAATTTTGATTTTGGTAGCTTGTTTCCTGACTTTGATCTGCCAGGGTTTCGTGTTTCCCATAGCCATGTTTCAAGGTACAGGTCCTTTTTGCTATGCTATTTCTATTATTGTATATTTGGGGATTTCGCTTACTGGGGACTGTTTTCGTTGGCATGTTGCAGACATTAGGATACTTCTTCTGTTGAAATTCCCTACCCCCTTCCCCCCTTCCCTCTATCCCCTCCTTAATATATATATATTTATTTATTTTCCTATCCCTTCTCTTCTTCTTTCTCTTCTTTCGATTTTGGTAATTTCTGGGAATCATTACTACTGCTACTATTGCTTATAATGCTCTTTCACTCTACTAGTAGATACAGTCTATAATTATCAGATATGATATACATAACTGACATATCTGTCATCTGCAGATCACTTTTCAGTATTCTACTAAGAAATATGTGTTTTCGATAAGTCTTATTTGCTTATGGATACTAACTTCTGTATGACACTTCTACTGCTATTGGCTTGTGTTGAAATGTTTTCCTATGACTATTTTGGTTGTAATGCATATCTTCTGTATACTTTGCATAATTTTCTAATAAACTTTTTTGAAACAAAAATAGGTTACATATGTCACCAATCAGTGAGTAACAGTAGTTTGTAATTATGAGGTATGTACTAAGACAAATATCTGGGGAGTAAAATGGTGATCAAGCCCAACCTCACAGAAGGTCTTGTTACAGTGCTCTAGAGAATGTTGGGAGTTCCCCTGATTATGCCATTGGAGAAGGATCACTCACAATCTTGTGTAACAGATGAGGGCTGAATTTGCAAAGTCAGAAAATGCTAGACTAGGAGAGGCAAAAATCACAAGGTGTCACGAGGCAGCAAGGCAAATTTCAATTGTTGGGTGAATCCTATTGAAAAAAGTGTCAATTTGTTAGTTGGTGGTAAAAGGACAGTATTTTCAGATGTTAATCTGTCACATCTGAAAATACATCAAGCAATTAAAAATCACTGCAAGATGAGCTTGAAGAATATTGTCCTTAAAAATTCTGCCTTTAAAATGCCTTTGAAATTCTCAAAGACACAAGTTAAAAATAGGATTTTAGTGTCCTTACCAGTTAAATCCTTTTCCCTTTAGTCCATACAGAACACAGGTAAACAGGGCTGCTTTAAGACTTTGGTGGGACCTGGGCAAAGCTCATGCTAGTGGGCCACTTTACAATCTAAATGTACAATAAGTAATTTAATAATAATAATAAAAAAAAATCACACACAGAATACCCCTGACCGTCCATCCTTGTCCCACTGAAAATGGGCACCTTTTAACACAGGATTGTGGTGTTCCAAATGATGGCTGCTTGGAAAGTTCACATCAGGTGGTTGCCCAAAAACTGCCTAACATTCCCCTCCAGCAAGCATGGCTGCCAGAATGAAGATCTGACCTGAGGAGCCGTTTCCTGTTACTATGTTTGGCCTGCATGTACATGGTTGACCTGGAAGCCTTGCAGTAAAATAAACAAGTGGTGGCCGGCAATTGCCAGACCACTGTGCAGATATTGCCCATCTTACCCTGCTTTCCTTTCATTTCCTCTCAGAGTTGCTGTTGATTGTGAGATACCCCTCTGCCATGTGTCTCCAGTCTTAGCAGGTAAGAAGAAAAGAAAATCTACAAGGTCTAATACCCTAAGAGAACTCCTCTGCCGAGGAAAGCAACACAAGGGAGGTTTTTCTCTGGGTGCCAGACTTGTGTTGCATATAGACTAATGAGAAAAATATTTAACAGGTACTAACAATAAAATCCCATTTTCTCTTACATTCAATACAGAACACATAGGTACCATATGGGCATATACCAAAGCTGAGATTCCAAGGGAGGGCAAGAAGAAACAACCTCCCACATGTCCTCGTGATACCAGAGTTCCCTAGGACTATTCTGGATCTGAATGATAATTTTTTCCCATTTTATAAATCCTTTATTAGTAGTTTAGTATTTGTAGAAAGTTATAAACAGAACATACAGAGTATAAAGTGCCCAAGGGCACCTCCATCTGAAGGCAAATGTACAATACAATGTGAAAGTGGTACTACAGCATCCATACACTTAGCTTAACAACAATAAGGGGAGCAATAGCCTCCTCCATTGCTATGCAGGAAGAGAAGAGAGAGTAAAGAGTAGACAAAGATAAAGAAAGGGTACGGAGGCAAAAAAAAAAAAAAAAAGCTGGAGAGGAAAGGGGGGCAGGGTCAGGGAGCCATTAGACTGCTGAAAAGATGTATCTGAGTAGTGTCGTGATAGACCTAGTGAGGTGCTTCGGCTCCGTTATCCACGGAGTCTGCCCATAATGCACCACAGTGTGCGTCTCATAATATAACAGCCAGGGCAACCAGAGCAAGGTAAAGGAGTCAACCTTACCCACTTTGCAAGGGAGCTAAGCTGGACCTTATTATGCCACTCAGTCAAGGGGTGGGGGAGGGGAGGTGACTTCCAGTGAAGGGGAATGAGCCTCTTAGCCACATTAGCGAGTAAAAGAAACAAGGAATGCGAGTGTACAGATGGAAAAGTCTGCGGAATGTTAATGGGGAAAAGGAAGGAAAGAGGGTCGGGGGTGGGCTGCATTTGAAATAAAATGGAAATTGCATAAGCCATTTCAGAACAAAAAAGAGAAATTGGAGGACAGGCCACCACATATAGAGTGAAGTGTCCTGGGGAGTAGCGCATCTCCAACGGTGTTACTGGTCAACATGGATCAAGTCTTGAAAGCATAGTCAGAAAGCGATGCCATCTTGTGTTGCATTCCATGCTAGATGAGTCACTGGCTGAGCTGCATAGTGTTTGAGGGATACTGCGGAGAAATGCCTAGATCTGACTCCCAAACCCTCATACAGCACGGCTTAACAACTAGAGGGAGAAATTGGAGAAATGTGTATAGCATTCGTTAGAGTGCAGGTTTGGATGTGGGGAGAGGAAATCAATTTCTCGAATGAGGAATCTTCTCGAAAAACTTAGCTGGAAGCAACTATTGTCACAGTACCTTGTTTCCAGCTCCGCCGCTTCAGCAGCACTTGGCGTTTTTCCATTCGTCATCTGCAGGAAAAAGGCTTCCAAGCATGCTGCAGGCCTCTGTTTTATGTGTATTTGTTTCCTGTAGTCTCCTCCTACCCCACTTCCTCCCTCTAGCTGCTCCTCCTACCTACTTCCTGTGGAGGGGCTTAAAGGGCAGAGTCCTGACTCAGTCACCCTTACGTTGTTGTTCTGAGCAGTTCATTTTCTAGTATTCCTCATTCCTGTGTATGATCCGGCTTGTCTGTCCATCCATTCTGGTGTTAACCTGTGGCTCTGTCTGACTATTCTCCTTGGCGTTCCGACTTGGCTCAGATATCCTTTCTGGTGCAAACCTGTGGCTCTGGCTGACTACCCACTCCATGTACGACTGTTACGGTTTTCAGACACTCAGACAGTGGTAGATAAAACAAATAGAGTTTTATTAAAACAAAATGAATGACAAGGTCGCCACTGGGGCGGTACTGGCATAAGCAGAATAAAGGCAGAGATACCTGGTGCAACAGGTAATACTACACAAAGTATGGAAGCACAAAACAGGACACAAGAGGTTAACAGTACTGGTTATCAGTCTCAAATGTGGTGTTAGGCACACCCTTGGTGCTGCATATAGCGATATGTGCTGTAAGATAGCACCCAAGTCCATTCACTGTGTGGAGCTGTAGCATAAAGTTCTGACTAAACGGGAACTGCAAGTGATAAGGAGATAGCCCCCACGGGTGTAACCGGAGACTACCAGTATGGTGATTGCTTGAGCCAACAGCCTCCATGGGAGTAACCGGAGACTACTAATATCGTATTTGCTTGAGCCAATAGCCCCCACGGGCGTAACCGGAGACTACAGTATCGTGATTGCTTGAGTCAATAGCCCCCACGGGCGTAACCGGAGACCACCAGAATCGTGATTGCTTGTGTCGATAGCCCCTCCACGGGAGTAACGGAGACCACTGGGTACTGCTTGCCAACAGCCAATGGGCGAAACGGAACCGCTGCTCTGTCACGGAGAGCCGCCGACTACTGAGGCCCACAAGTGGCCGGCTCACAGAAACAGCGAAACAGGCTGAGGCAATAGGTGGAAGAGTAGCAGTAATCGGATGAACAACACCAGTGTCTCAAGTGCAGAAAACGACACAGCACAGTAAGGTCTGGACTCAGCACACGAAAGGCAGATAATGGAAGGCTCAGCAACGGATAAGCGGAGGCTCAGACACACTATGCAGTATCAGAATGTAGCCGAGGCGACAATGGGAATCGTCCGTCAGGATAGCAGGAACAGTGCAACGAGTGTTCAGTAGTCAGCCAGGCCGGGTCAGGATACACAGGAGATTCGCAGACAAGCCGGATCAGGAACACGCAGAAAGTCAGCCAGGCTGGGTCAATCACGGAACAGGAACACAGGAACGTCGAACAAGCCTAGTCGGTACACGGTAGATCAGGATACTAGAATACTGCAACAGCAACGCTGGCTCGGAAACACCACAAAAGGGCCCCTGACAGGTGCCAGTGGCCGGATTAAAACGGATAACCAGGGGCGGGCCAACACAGCTCAACCAGTCAGGGAGCAGCACAGTTGAGTGTGACAGGAAGGATCACGGGGACCGGGATAACGACCTAGGCTTGTCTGACTACCCACTCTGGTGTTGACCTGGGGCTTTATCCACTGCGCATCCAGCATTCCATCGCTTCACTGGATATCCTTTCTGGTGCAAACCTGTGGCTCTGGCTGACTACCCGCTCCGTGTATGACTTTGGCTCATCTGACTATCCTATCTTGTGCTTACTAGAAGGCTCTGTCTGTTCGCTCAGATGGTTGGTTCCGTTATTCAGACATCCTTCCTAGTACTGACCTGGGGCTCTACCAGACTACTAGCTACTGACTGCAGGCTGAGTCAGTATCTCTTGGGCGTTGCCTTACCACGAGACTCCAGTGGGCTGAGGCCTAGTCTCGGATAGTGTGGTGCAGAGATTGGGAGACTGCTATTCCTGATACAGTGCTCGCCATTTCAATCACCCACTGTGTGCTTATTTATATATTGCATTACTGTCATTATTTTCATAATAAAGGTTCTATTAACTATACCGTCTGACTTTTTTATTTGCCAACCGCAACAACTATCTGGAGATGGAAATTATGTAGCAGAGTATACCTCCAGCCCAGACCTGGGGAGAGATGATAATTTAGCATCATGTTGTCGTAGGAGACTGCACCCATCTCAGGAAGAAGCTTGTCAAGAGTGTGAACATTTGAAGAGTACCAATGTGTAAAAGCTTCATCCTGAAGACCCGGAGGGAAGGTCAGGTTGCGGTAGAGCGACATATGTGGAGAGGGTTTCCGGGGGGTGAGCATATGATTCAGGATCAGGTGAGCAAAGCAAGTTCTAGGAAAAGTAGAGGAATCAATCCACAAAAGTTGGGAAGGCGCAATGTGAACTACAGAAGCGTGTAGTAGGTACACCGATTCATTTGGGTCAGGGCTCGTACGCTCGAGTAGTCATGATAAAAAAATTGCGTTGTAATACAAAGAAATATCAGGAAGACCCAATTCGCCCTCGGGTGAGAAAAGGGAAGCGCGGCCTAGGGAGCTTATAATGCCAAACAAATGCATTGATCATACCCTGAATCTTATGAAGATAGTGGCGCAGGATGGGGAGCGGCAAGGCTTGGAGGAGGAAGAGTATTTAGGGAAGAGATCATTTTCACAAGATTTACTCGCCCAAGCCAACTCACATATAAGGAATCCCACTTTTTAACCCTTTGAGTGCCCAAGGGGTAAGCAATGTGTTGCGCATCCCTCTGGCACTCAAAGGGTTAAGATCTATGTCTATACAAGAGAGAAGATTGTCAAGATTGTGTTAAATAAGGGTAGAGATACGGGAAGTGAGGGAAATTTCTAAATATTTTATAGCAGAAGGCGCCCATTTAAACTGGTAGGAGCATTGAATGATGCTGGAGATTGCCTGGGAAACGTTCAGATTCAGGAGCTCAGACTACTAAAACAAAATTCCTCCAAAATATCGACCAAAGGGGCCAAAGAAAAAATAGGATGTCATCAGCATAATCTGCTAGTTTCGTAATCGAGGAGAACATGGTGTGACGCACTGCGTTTAGCGATCGTTCCAAAGCTAACACAAATAATAAGAGTGGCAGCCCTGACGAGTCCCATTTGTGATTCGGAATGGGTCGGAGAGGAGGCCATTAATTTAACTCTGGCTGTAGGACTCTAATACAAGCTCATGATAGAAACAAAAGCCTGGGGACCAAGACGAAGATGGGCTAACACTTCAGACAAATAGGACCAGTTGATTCTGTCGAAAGCCTTCTCAGCATCAGCGGAGAGGAGTAACGTAGGAGTGTCTTTCCATTAGGCTTCATAAATGAGTGCAACTGCTTTAGAGGTGTTATACTTGGCCTCGCAACATGGTATGAATCTCACCTGGTTGCATAGTATCAGGGAAGGAAACAAACTGGCCAAGCGATTTGTCAGCACTCTGGCAAATTAATTAAATGTCAGTGTTGAGCAATTAAATCAGACTCTAGCTCCCACAAAGCAATGGATCTTTCCCTGATTTGTGGATGACAGTTACAGAAGCCTCCAGGGATTGAGTGGGAATGAAATCCCCCAGGGCTATTGCATAGAATGTGGCAGTCAAATGTGGGGAGAGTATTGTCTCAAACTTTTTATAGTAAAGGGCCGTAAAACTGTTGTAAAAATCAGAAAAACCTCCTGAAAAGCTCTAACACTGTCTGGGAAGGGCAAATGCATGGTACCATCTTTGTATCAAACTTTATGAACAAAATACAGCTTCTGTTTAATCTTAAGGAGATGCTTCAATGCCTTCCCACATTTGTTCCCATTCAGATATGCATCATATTTGGTCCATAAGTAGGATCTGTGTATTTTACTTTGTAGAAGCTGTAACAGCTTTTGTTTAGCCTTCACCTTGGCAACCATATTGTAACATTTTTTTGACACACAGACTCAGGAGGTTATGATAAAAACACAGTTTATTAATAATACAAGCAATAAGGTAACCCACGCGGGTCCAGTAGATACAAATGATAAAATACCGACACAGGTCAGGTTACAATAGATACAGTTACCCACACGGGTCCAGTAGATACAAATGATACACTACTGACACAGGGGTTAACAGTTCATGTGAATCCTTGACGAGACAGTGGAGGAGAGGAAATTACTAGGCCAAGGGATACCAGCAGGCCCTAGTAGTACTGAGGTCAGCGGAGACTCTCTACGCAGATAGTGACACCAGGATTGGACGAGTCACAATAGAGGTGGCGGAGTAGGAGGCCACTACTACCCCCAATACTTAGGGTAGTCAGGAGAGACTAGGCAATGCGGAGACAGTCGAAGGCCCTGGACAATTGACAGATGGTCAGAGACCCTAGACAGCCCAATCGGGGACACAGGATTGTAGGGTTCTGATAGCAACGACAGAGAGTCTGCTCAAACGTATATGCACAGAGTACAGCCAAGCAGTATCAAGAAAGGTCCTTCCAGACTGCCAGACTGACCGAGGGAACTGAGCAGCAGAATATCACAGTGTACCACCCACCAGTGACAGCTAATGACTGTGACCCTGGGGTTAAACAAACGTTCAGACCTGGAATCGGCTACAAGGCCGTGAAGCCTAACCGAGGTGCCCAGAGATGACCCCAACCTCGGAGGTAAGTGGTGGACAGACCAAGCGTACCAGGGTGCTAACCCAACAGATCCAAACATGGAAATGTAGGGATCACAATAGCGCACAGAGACAGAGACTGGGTCACAGTATAGCAGCGCTGCCGTAGCAGTGCGAGTATGGAGGCAAGTCAGACAGAGAGTAAGCAGGCACAGGATGGGAGCCCTCCAGACGGGACACAGACCGGAACTGTCAGCAGGAACGTCAGCCAAGCCGGGTCGGTACACGGAGCAGGAAAGTCAGCCAAGCCGGGTCGGTACACGGAGCAGGAACGTCAGCCAAGCCGGGTCAGTACACGGAGAAGGAACATCAGCCAAGCCGGGTCAGTACACAGAGCAGGAACGAAACAGGCAGAGTAGTTAGTCCGGGTCATACACAGGATTCACACTGGAAGTCAGTAACAAGTGCTAGCGACTGGAACACCATGAAAGGGCGCCCATGAAATGACAGGGCTGAGTATTTAAGGGCTAGAACTGGGCGGAGATAAGACCCAGCAGCCAATAAAAGATAGGCAGGAAGTAAACCGGACATAGCAATGTCGCCAGAGGAATCACAGTCACCGTGATATATATTCGCAGAAAGGATAGACGCTTTATGTCTGGATCAAGAAGCATTTTGATTTTACAGGTCTGTTCATTTTTCTTCCGGGAGCGTAGCAGAGTCAGTTCTTCTCTGAGGACACATTTATGTGCCTCCCACACATAAGGCATAGAAGAGTCAGTCGTAACAGGCTCCTTGAAATAATTAGGTTTGTCAGAGAGGGAGGAGGTCATCTGCTCGTCTGCCAGGAGGGTTTCATTCAGCTGCCACAGGGGCAAAAGATTATACATTGGAAGGAATCACAATCCAAATCCACAAAGAAGCATAGTCTGAACATTGGCTCTATGGTGGCTGAGAGTAAGTAATATAAATTATACTGATCTAAGAAAAAGTAATCAAGTTTGGAATAACTGGTATGGGTGGAATAAAGTGTGAAATCATTCGTTGTTGGAAAGAGTTTGCCAAGCATCAGTTAACCACCTATCAACTAAAAGGCCGCAGAGTTTATTACTGGCATCAGGGTTGACACAGAAGGAAGAGGAGTCAATGGAAGGAATCAGGGAAAAGTTGAAGTCACCACGTATAATCAAAGAGCCAGAGCGGAAGGAGTCCAGAAGGTGAAGGGTATGCAAGAAAAAGGTATGTTGTTGTGAATTCGGTGTGTAAATATTGGTCAGTTCATAACGCGTTTTATGTAACGTGCCCTTAAGGAAAATTAAGCAACCACCCGGGTCTGTGAAAACACCCTCTTGCAACCAGGGTACATGATTACATATCCGAATCTCTACTCACCTCTATTTCTCAGCAGCAGAGGCAGTTCAGACACGAAGAGAGCAGCAGCTAGTAAGTGAGGGGGTGGTGACTGAAGAATTGAGTCTCCTGAAAAAAGGCTATATCCGCCTTCAATTTCTTGGCTTCTCAGAGAGCTAAAGGGAGCTTAACTGGTGAAATGAGGCCTTTAACATTAAGAGAGAGCAAAGTAAGACTGATGTCTGTCATGTCATTAGAAAGGGACCAAGCAAATGTGAACTAATGCAGAATCGTACATGAGAGAGAGGGGGCCACTTACCATGTGGAAAGAGGCCATCCCACAGCAGGTGTAATAGGCACTAGATGCCAGAAACTCAGAAGGAGTCAAAGGAAGGAGGGAGGGGGGCAGGTACCAGGGAGAGGGAAGAGGAGAAAAAAAAAGGGGGGGAGGAGTAGGTGGGAAAGTAACAGAAAAAGAGAGGAGGAAGAATACAACCGCAGAAACGAAAGTCTAACCAAAAAGCTGTGTAGCATATTCCCCAAAGGGAGGTGAGAACAGCCAGTACCATGTCTTGAGACAGGGTACTACAACAGGGGGAAGGAAACATAGTGCCACCCTATAGAATACAAAAGGCAAGCCAGCTATGGAGAGCGGTGCTTAGTATTAAAATAGGAGGGTCCAACATTCAAGATCCAAAAAGGAATAATCCACAAAGTCCAGGTATGGGGCGTGCTGGGAAGAGACCATCAATAGGGTATTTAAAAAAAAAAAAAAAAAAGGGGTAGAGGCAATAGAGGAGTGTCCCCAAGCCAGTCACCAAACCAATAGGGAGGAGAGCTCTATTGACAAGTTGAGTCAAAGCCAATACTGAAACCAACCCTCGAGATTAGAGATAAAATAGAGTAAGAACATAACTGTCAAAACAGAATGTGGGCAGACAGCAAACACAGGAAGCATCCTAAGATGTCAGTAGCACAAATCTCACAGTGTGGCCTAAATTCAAAACAAGGACCCACATCTGTGTGTCCTTGAGTGAGATCCAGGCCAGCGATATGGGACTACACCCCAAGCCGAGAGACCAGGGCCACTGGGAGACATCCTATAACAGCAGGGCTGTTAGTCGCATCCCCGCTGCCATAAAAAAGCAGGAGCATGGCAGTGGAGAGGCGAAGCACTGAAGTTTGTTGCAGTGCGTACAAAGCATCTTGTCAGTGGGAACACAGATTAAGAACACCTAGCAAAACAAAATGCGAGGTTGGTCCCATGAGGACAGGCCAAACCAATCACTCACAATTCCGATACACAGACTGCTCTATGTCACACTTATATATATAGTGTGTTGAATATTGGCAGCACTGAGACTACCCTTCGAGGTGGTCAGCAAAAGAGGCATCTAAATGTATAAGTGGCACAAATCCCATAGTGAGAGACAAATTCAAACCAGGATGCAATATCCGTGTATCCCAGAGAGACATCTGGTCCAGGAGAAATGGGATCATGCCCGAGGCCCCAGGGAGACAACTCAAAGCTGCAGGGCCATTAGTTGCATATCCACTGTCACAAAACAATAGTCCCACATCAGGGGAGAGGCAAAGCACTGACATAAGACATAGTACAGCTGAAGGCATCACATAAGTGGGAACAGGAACGTACCCGTAGCACTGAGCTGGGGCCTTGTAGGAATAACCAGCAGCCATAAGGATACAGACAGTAAAACATGTGCCTCAAAATGACCAGCTAGGACAATTGGAGTATGAAAAACAAAAAAAAAGGGAGAACAGATGCAAGGGACATCTACAGGCAAGGAATTGGTGAGACTATGCCTACAATGGGTATCCATTTGAAGTGACGCATGTAAAGTTTTGCGTCATGAAATGTTGCATATCTATGGCTGCGTCATTTGAAAGTGTCGCAATTAAAGTTATGCGTCTTAAAGTGTTGCACATTCTACATTTCGCGTTGTTCCAAATGGCGCGCTCACCATATTGTGCGTTAACATTTCGCAGCATTAAGGATGCAAATTGGGTGCAATATATGTGCAATATTGGTGCAATAAGGACACATTAAGGATGCAATATGGGTGCAATGTGTGTGCAATAAGGACACATTAAGGATGCAATATGGGTGCAAAAAGGACACATTATGAGTGCAATAAGGACTAACTAAGGATGCAATATGGGTGAAATACTGACGCAATTTGGGTGCAATAATGGTGCAATGTGGGTGCAGTATGGGTGCAATACTGACCAAATTTGGGTGCAATAAAGGTGCAATATGGGTACATTAAGGGTGCAATACTGACGCAATTTGGGTGCAATATGGGTACATTAAGGGTGCAATATTGGTGCAATACTGACGCGGCCGAATAGATGCGTCATTTTACGATGCAAAACTTTACATGTGACACTGATAGTGAACAGGTGCAATACTGATGCAATTTGGGTGCAATATTGGTGCAAAATGGTTTTAGTGGGTTTTGGGTTGGGTTTTGTGGGTTTCTGGTTGTTTTGGGTTGGTTTTAGTGAGTTAAACCAACCCAGAACCAACAAAAACCAACCCAAAACCAAACTGATAACCCACTAAAACCAACCCAACACCAACCAAAAACCCACAAAACCCAACCCAAAACCCACTAAACCCATTTTGCACCAATACTGCACCCAAATTGTGTCAGTATTGCACCCATATTGCACCAATATTACACCATTATTGCTTCCATATTGCACCCAATATGCTTCACTAATGCACCAATATTGCGTCCTTAATGCTGCGACATGTTAATGCACAATATGGTGAATGTGCCATTCGGAACAACGCAAAATGTAGAATTGGCGACACTAAGACACATAACTTTAATTGTGACACTTTAAAAGGATAGTAATGTTTCATAATAAAAGCAGCTCTAATTAATCATTATAGTATTTGGACTTTGGAGAGTGTTATTTCAGTTCTGTCAGAGTTGTAGTTCAGGAGTAATTCAATGACAAATCATCCTCCTTCCGCTCCTTTTACTGATATAACACTGTTCAGCCAGATCAGAAGGGAGGTGCCCAGGTAGACTGCAGAGAGGGACAATCTTCAATTAAGATAAGGGAAAAACATGAAAAACTTGTCAAGGGGGGCAGGGCCTTTATTGTTCTAATAGTAAAAAGATTGTTCCCTTCTGTTATCTGTCTAGTCTTACAACCAGATTCCACTAGGTAAAAGGGGCGGGAAGGGGAATCTTTGCTTGTGAATCTCTCTTAAACCATAAAGGTTTAAGAGATAAGACTTATATCGTTCTTCATGTTTTTTTAATGCCTACAAAATAAAATAAAGATAAAACGAAGTATTACTATCCCTTTAAATGATGCGGCCGAATACATGCTTCATTTTATGACGCAAAACTTTATATGCAACACTTTGATAGTAAACCCTTTCAATGAGAGGCGTATTGAAATAAGAGAACATATTCCAATAGCAACAATAAACTTAAGCTAATCTGTCCCAGTCATATGGAGTAGGGTATGCAGGGGTAGAATCATGGATGTGAGGCTTAGTCCTCTTTTTCATCAGACCCAGAACAAGGGTCCATCTCTCCCCGCGATCTTTTGCAGTCGGTCCCAGCAGATACAGAACAGAAACACCAAGGCATGTGCAAAACGCAGGATCACTAATATCCCTTCTAAATTAAAGGGGAAGCCCCATTTATGTTGGATGGCCAAATTCCTGAGGTGATTTGTGAGTGGCTTCAGGGCTCAGCACTGTTGCAGAGTATGAATGGAGAGGTCATTGTAAAGGTGCACTACTGTATCAGCAAACTTGGTCTCACAGAGTTCTCTGCTTCTTTGCATTATCCGTGCCTTTGTCAGCAAAGTTATGGAGACAACATATGACGTCTCTAGGCTTCGATTCAGGTGGGCCCCGGGGTCTAAGGGCTCTATGACCTCAGTCGATTTTAATGGAGGAGCAAGCTGGAAGTTACAAGAGCTCTGCGAAGAAGTGTTGGAGTGAAACCGTTAAATCCTTTAGAAGGACAGACTCTGGGAGATACTTGATTCTAATATTACAAAGCCAACCTCTATTATAAAGGTCATCAACTCTGGCCATCATTGGGTTAATGGTCTTGTCCTGTTGGAGCCTGATCTGCTCATGGTTCTTAAGTTGTGGAAAGGACGATTCCAGTCTTCTTCCAAGATATGAATTCACTGGAAAACACTCAGGCATTGCAGGCTAGTAACACTACGGGTGATATCTTTAACCCCAACTCGTCCAGTATATGAACGAGAATTCCAGCAAGTTGGGAGAGAGTTATAAAAAGTACTTGAAGCTTCTGATCCCTAAAGTAGTAAAGAGTGCTTTACATATATTTTAAACAGATACTGTTTTTATTACTCTCTTCCAACTTGCTTGAGTTCTCATTCATATACTGGCCAGGTTGGGGTTAAAGATATCACCTGGAGTATTGCTAGCCTGGGGCATAGCCAGTGCATGGTTTTAATACATTGCAAAGAATCTGATCTTAATATATTCATGTGAGGGACTACCCTGCCTATAGAACCTGGTATACCCAGTTGTCCGGGTTGGTGTGATGTATCCAGGACTGAAGGAGATTCACCAGCCCCCACACACACACTTTTGCTAGTGGCAGGGCCCACAGACCTTCACTGGAATGCTTTCTTGAATTGAGCTTTGTGGGAAAAATTCGTCCTGAAGTTTCCTCAAGATAGCTGGTGACTTGTAGATTTACTGACCCCATATGGTCTTTCAAAGTTCGATCATTTAGAACCCCAAAGGAATATCTTGTATACTTAAATGGGGATGAACGATCTTAATGAGGTGATCTACGTCTCCTATCCTGGGGTAGAAAGGCACTTCCTCCCTCAGACATGTTCTTAATAGTATCATCTAGACTTTGACCATTTCTTCTTTCAAATGATATTTCTTCTTCAAAGGGTAAGGACTTCTACTTTATCTTTGAAGAATCAGCTCCCCGGGATCTCAACCAAAAATCACTTTGAGCTGTCACTAAGAGAGCTGAAGATTTTGCAGATAAACAGATCTAATGAGGCATCACAGGAGAAGCTTGCAGCTTGCTTAATAACTGCTACCTCTCTTAAGCTAAATACTGATGATTTTATCTTTTCTTCTAGAGAGGAAAGCCAGACATGCATGGTCCTAGAAATGCAGGCCAAGGCAGTAGCTACTCTGAGGTTCAGACCAATAGCAGAATACTGTTTTTTTATTTTGTTTTTTGTTTTTTTAATTTTAAATTAATATATATACATCTTTTAGAGAAAATCTATTTTCCATAGGTATTGTGGTATGCTTAGAAATATGAGACACAGCTGCATCTAAGTTTGGAGGGGAAAACCAAAATCGCTAACTAAATCTGTAATGGAATGGTGGACCAGAAAAACAGGGGTACCTTTCTTATTCCCCAGGAAGGATGCGTCCATAAAGCCTAGTTCCTCCTGCTCATCAGATTATCCCAATGTCTGAGATGTTTCAGAAAGGGTTCCATTTTATCTAAATTAAGCTAAATACTGATGATTTTATCTTTTCTTCTAGAGAGGAAAGCCAGACATGCATGGTCCTAGAAATGCAGGCCAAGGCAGTAGCTACTCTGAGGTTCAGACCAATAGCAGAATACTGTTTTTTTATTTTGTTTTTTGTTTTTTTAATTTTAAATTAATATATATACATCTTTTAGAGAAAATCTATTTTCCATAGGTATTGTGGTATGCTTAGAAATATGAGACACAGCTGCATCTAAGTTTGGAGGGGAAAACCAAAATCGCTAACTAAATCTGTAATGGAATGGTGGACCAGAAAAACAGGGGTACCTTTCTTATTCCCCAGGAAGGATGCGTCCATAAAGCCTAGTTCCTCCTGCTCATCAGATTATCCCAATGTCTGAGATGTTTCAGAAAGGGTTCCATTTTATCTAAATTAAATAAGCCTGCCTCCTCTATTATTTCACGCTCCTCTTCTTCTGATGAAAAAAAATTGCACGCCAAATCTTGCATGCTCATTATCTACAATATCAACACATCCCCTAGAAGAACATTTTTCTGGATCATCCAGATGTGGTCTTTTTTAGGATTTGCTGCTTCCTGCATCCTTGAAAAGGTTTCTTGCATGGAAGAGCACATTGATGCAAGAAACCGAGAAGGCATGTCTTGGACAGCTACTTTCTTTAAGCAAAACCGGCAGAGCTTAGCAGGATCAGAGGTTGGTAACTACTTCTCACACCCAGCACAAGACTTAACTCTGAATTTCTATTCCTTGCTGACAGAGAGCTCAGACGGAGCTTTGTCTTTCAGAGTAGCAGGCTTGGGATTGGAGGACGTGCTGTACAAGCAGTTCAGAAATATGCACAGCAAAAAAAAATTATATATCTATATCTATCTACCCAATATATATATATATATATATATTATATATATATATATATATATATATATATATATATATAAAGAATAAGCCTCATTGCATAATTTATGGTACCTCACACACAGAACATAATTTATGTCTCCTCAGAAAACAAACACACATTGAACAGAATGCCTCATTACATAATTTATGTCTCATTAGGAGACACAACTCCTATTGGTTGATTGAATGGGGACTTTACTGCTCGCATTGGGTGATTGAATGGGGGCATGTTTATCATACAGGGAGTTGGCCCGCCCCCTCCAGCCCACCAACCACTATCTAACTGCCAAAAAATATATAACTGTCACTTGCTCCTGAAGTAGGGGATAACAGTAACTTCTCCTGGTCCACTCACACTCTCACTCAGGATCATGACCCCACAAACACACTGTTTCACCTCCCAGAGATAACTGTACCCCTCTGTACACACTGTGTGTCACCTCCCACAGAAAACTGTAACCCTCCATACACTCTGTGTCACCTCCCACAGATAACTGTAACCCTCCATACACTCTGTTTCAATACGAGGGTGTAATGTTCCCATAAAATACAAACTCAGGGATAAACTTAATAGCAACTCTTATTTAACTCTTCATCTCTTCAGTCACCTCACTAACTGTTTGTTTTCAACTGTCACTCCTCCACTTCCTGCTTCCCGCCCTTTCTCCTTAAAGGGAGAGAGATGCTTTGCTGTATGTTACAGAGGGCAAGCCTCAAACACCACTTTCTATTTGTTCCCTCAGCATATTGCTACGCTGCCTCAACTGAAGAGCCACCGTGTGTTATATTACTATGTTACCTCAACTTAACCCTTTGAGTGCCAGAGGGGTACACCAGGGGCGTTTCTAGGTTCTAAAACGATCTGGGGCTAGAGCCCACAGCAAAATTCAACAGAGTGCCTGCCACCAGTAGTAGTGATGATAACGCTATGGTGTGGAGTGAGTTATCCTTACACAACATATATGTTTATTTTACTAATCTATATATAATGCAGTGCAAAGAGTTAAGAAGTAAGCCATTTTATGTTCAACTCTTGCCATTGTTTTTTATTCTAACTGAAGTTATTGTAGTGTAAACCAACTGTACCACAGGCAACAAATCAAAATTCCTGTCACATTAAATAGGGGTTTTAACTCCTTGAATGCTAGAGCGGTCTTCAATACATTGCAAAGCAATGCATTGGAGACCTCTCTAGCATTCAAGAGGTTAAAAACTCTATTCAAGTGCAGTGGATTTTAAGAACTTTTATTTGTTCCCTATTGCGCAGTTGGTTTACTCCAGAATAAAACCAGGTTGCTTTAATACATATGAGCCATTGATGTAACTGAATAAATTATCAAGAGCAACACCAAAGTATTTTATTTACACAGATAATGTATAAATATAACGATGTTTAAACAAAATTAATGTGATTTTTATTGCTGTGGAGCAATGTGATACACTTATATACCCACCACAGTCTGATCTCCTAAACACAGGGACACCAGGGTGATACACTTATATACACACCACACAGTCTGATCTCCTAAACACAGGGACACCAGGGTGATATACTTACATACACACCACACAGTCTGGTCTCCTAAACACAGGGACACCAGGGTGATACACTTATATACACACCATACAGTCTGATCTCCTGAACACAGGGACACAAGGGTGATACACTTATATACACACCATACAGTCTGATCTCCTAAACACAGGGACACCAGTGTGATACACTTATATACACACGGTCTGATCTCCTAAACACAGGGACACCAGTGTGATACACTTATATACACACCACACAGTCTGAAGTCCTAAAAAGAGGGACACCAGGGTGTGAAAGTGGGACAGAGGGATTTGGGGCTCGAAGAGGGACACTTGGGAGGTATGCTTATACCCAGCATTGTTCCATTGCCCACTGGTAGCCATAGAACCCCTCATACACTGCCTGATAACCTTGCGCTTCTAGCCCCTATTAGCCACACATCCACTGTCTGATACTCCAGTGGTTTGCCACCGGTAGCACCAGGCCCACATACGAACTGATATCTCAGTCTTCTTCTACTGGCAACTGGTATCCATAGAACCATATATACACTGTGTGATACCCAATCATTGTTCCACTGGTTACCTGTAGCCAATCATACACTGTCTGATTGCCGGCATTTTTCCATTGGCCGCTGGTAACCCACCCACAAGCAAAAGGGATGGTGGCCTTCCAGTGGCACTCCCACCTATAGGAGCAGGTGGGGGTGGATTCCTAGTGGGACAAGTAACCCTTAGATGCCCAATCTGGTTGCACTGAAAACAACGGCAGGTATGGGGCCCACCAGACATAGCCCCTACGCTACTGACAGCTGGTTGTGAGGTCCTCACTGCAGATCTTGTAGATGGTGACTGAACCGTTTCTCCTCTCCAGGTTGAAGTACCAGCTGATATAACTTCACGCCTGGATACTGGTGTATGGATGTCTGCATAGTCATCTGGCAGTTCTGTGGCATCCCTTGCAGTTTTTGGCTTTCTTTCTAAAATCCACCCTCTTACATCAGGGCTCCGTGTATGTAAGAACAGTTCTAGGACCAATAAGTCAATTACGGCTTCATAGGTGGTAGCTTGTATCCCTGTAATCCATTGTCTGTATGTGGTTTCCAGTTGTCAAACATAATGAATGCAGCTGGATGAGACACACTGCTGTATGCTCCTAAACTTTTTCCTGTAGGCCTCAGGAGTAAGGTTAAAAGTTTTTAGCAAGGCAGATTTAATTGTCTCAATCGTTATCAGTCTCTGGGGCAAGGGACACAAACACATCCAAAGCTTTTCCTTTCAGTTGTGGAGTTAGATATCTCCCCCGCCGGTCTGAGGGTAGATGATGCTGCCTTCACACCTTTTCAAAACTTTTCATCAAGAATACATCCAAATCAGTCACCTCTTCCAGGAAGGGAAATCCTCCTTGCGGAGCCTATGTGTGCTGGTATCTGATGCAGTGTTGTTTGGGGAGGACAGATCTGTGAACTGCATCTTGGCCATTTCCAGCTCATGTCTCTTTTGTGACTCCCTTTCTGCATCCTTTCTTCTCTATCTGCAGCCTGCAGTTGAATCATCACTTGCATGGCCTCCTGAGGATTTGAAGCCATCAGTTGCCGGAATAAATCCGTTGAGCAAATGTCCATGACACTTTGAGGGGTACAAACACTAGGCATTCCAGTATGTAGTGATCCTGCAGTAGTAGGGTGCTTAGTAATAGACTTGTGCGAATTGATTCAGAGACATTCGGATTTCGTCAAAAATGGGGTCATTCGGAGACATTCGGCCAATCCGAAACTCAAGGGTCATTCGAGAAAAATTATCCGACTCTGAACGGCCCAGGACCGAAATTCGTCTAAACTTTCGGAAGTTTTGGCATTCAACAAATTTCCAAAAGTTTTGACTACTTTTGACCAGGACTTTTTTGTACTTCCTGTGCGCGCTAAATTACTTTCCCTCCATAATTTTACCTCCATGTCTCTAGTCCAATTCCATTCTCCGTTTCATGCACTACTTCCCTCTTTTGTCTGTATTCGAATAGCCTTCTTCGTTTCATGATGGGGGTTGGACTAATGACACAGTCACACAGACAGACAGCCTGCATTTCCTCATTGCGTTGTTGGAGCTCAGAGAGAGAAGAAGAGATTAGAGAGTGTCCAGCTGTTGCGTAGGCAGACAGGTAGCATTAGGCTAGGCATAGGTAGGCAGCCAGCATTAGTTCCAGTTATTGCCACTGCAAGAGCGAGTAATATTTATTCCTGTGCAAAATATAAAAAAATATTAGGTATTTGTTCGAATAATTTTCAATGTCACATCAACCAGTCTGACAGTCCTATAGGCAGGCAGGGTGCCTTTTCGCCACCGCAAGGGGGTCATCTGTGTTTCTTAAAAAAACAAAATATAAAAAGTACAAGTCATTTGTTTGAATACTCTTCAGTCACACTGCCAGTGTCACAGTTGTATAGGCAGGCAGGGTGCCTTTTCGCCACCGCAAGGGAGACCCACATGTGTTGGTTTTATTAAAATTATTCCTAATACAAGTTATTTGTTTGAATAATCTTCAGCGTCACACTGCCAGTGTCACAGTTGTATAGGCAGGCAGGGTGCCTTTTCGCCACCGCAAGGGAGACCCACATGTGTTGGTTTTAGTAAAAATATAAAAAATACAAGTGATTTGTTTGAATAATCTTCAGTGTCACACTGCCAGTGTCACAGTTGTATAGGCAGGCAGGGTGCCTTTTTGCCACTGAAAGGGAGACCCACATGTGTTGGTTTTATTAACATTATTCCTAATAGAAGTTATTTGTTTGAATAATCTTCAGCGTCACACTGCCAGTGTCACAGTTGTATAGGCAGGAAGCGTGCCTTTTCGCCACCGCAAGGGAGAGTCACCTGTGTTGGTTTTATTAAAAATATTCATAATACAAGTTATTTGTTTGAATAATTTTCAGAGTCACACTGCCAGTGTCACAGTTGTTGTGTGGGCAGGTTTTAAAGTTGTAAAACTATAATCGTTCTCTACCTACCTTTCCGTAATGGATTTGAGTCCTAGTGAACAACCTGTTGTTCCTCGTCCTGGTACCAGCTGCCGTGACCCAGCAACCACCAACACCACCACAGTGCAGTTGCTTTCAAGCAGTGCTAGCAGCAGCAGGCGGGGAAAGAAGAGTACTTTGATTAGTACTAGTCAGACTCAGCAGCAGCAGTCCAAAACAAAAACTAGAAAGAAGAAGGGAACTGCTGGTCGTTCTACCTCTACTAGCAGGGTAGAGAGGTCCAGTTCCTCCTCTAAGACCACGAAGCGGCCGTCACCCGTCTCTCGCCAGCTGTTTCGTGATGATCCCCCCAGAACCACCTGCACAATGACTATTGCCACTGCCAGTTCCGTCACCACTTCTGCTACAACCAGTTCTATAAACCTGGGGACACCTAGCTTGTTGAACATGAACACTACTGGTGGGAAACTGCAAGCAGTATCAACGCGGGAGTTTTACAGCGAACGTCCGAGTAAGCAACCCAAACTTGAATTATTAGAGTGTTTTGAGAAAATTTCTCCTGCCGCCACTGTCATTGAGAGCATATTGTCTCCAAAAAAGGTTATTAAGGGAGATAATTTACCATTTCCCGGTAGCCACCAGGCAGAAGAGGGAATTCATCAGCTCTCCCCAAAATCTGCTGCTGATGATTTTTCTTCCTGTCCAAACCTACACAAGGTGGAAGAAGAATATGAGGGACCAAGGCCTGCTAAGCTTGATTTTTCCACTGAGCATGATTTTTCCACTGACCTTGATTATTCTCCTGAGCTCCATTTTTCCACTGCTGCCCATAGTACTCCTCCTGTTTCTCCAGCTACAATTCTGTCTTCTATTGATGAAAACTCACCACCTGACTCTCCAGTTCCAAATGAGTCTCCCATGCAGGTAGTAGCTGCTAGTGTCTCTGCCACCAGTGTTACTCCACCCTCCTCGAATCCCAGTCCCGACATCCCTGCTGCCATCTTTGGGTCTACTAGTAACCCTGTAAAGGTATGTAGAAAAAAAAAGCATAGTGAGGTTGCTTCAGCATGTGAAGATGAAGAAAGTATCACCTCAGTTTCTTCTTCTCCACCACCTTCCAAAGTCATCCGTCGCTCCAAAGCGTGGGACCATTTTGTGACACTTGGCGATGGCCGGCTAGCAAAATGTAAATTGTGTGGCAGGGAGGTCAGCCGTGGGAGGGTGTTGGGTCATCTTTCCACCTCTGGGATGAACCAACACCTGAACCACTACCACAAGTCAGTGTTGATGAGTGCAGAACGTGGTGGCACTACTACATTTACCAGTGTAACACTCACCACCAGTAGGCAGGAAAAAGGGCAGGGAGATCATGCCACATCTGGTCCTAGTAAAAGCAGTAGACAGTCACAGCCCATCCCAAAGTCAATACAGGCCACACTGGAAGATTTTGGTGGGTTTAATTCCAAGGGGATGTGCAGACAGCAGTCCAGGAAAATTACACGGCTCATTGCACAGCTCGTAGCCGTTGGGGGTGCAACTTTCAATTTAGTGGACGGGGAGCCCTTCCATCAACTTATGGAGGTTGTTGCACCCTGATATAAAATTCCATCCCACACCACATTTAGTAGAACTATAGTGCCCTCACTGTACCAGTCGTGCGTTGGTCTTTTGAAGGTCAGTGCACTTTACCACTGACTTATGGAGTGCTCCAAGTGGCCAGTATGGCTTCCTGTCATTGACGCACATTGGTGGCAGCCCAATGTGTTGCAAGACACACTGATAGCAACAACAAGTTCAGGTGCAGTAGCCAAGCAGGCAGGGCACCGCTCTTTCCTCCTCCATGCTGAGGTAATGGATCGGCAGCACACCTCAGATAACATTCGCAAAGCACTGCAGAACATGGTGGCACAATGGCTAGGGGAGCAGGCAGGCACACAGGCGTAAATGGGGTTTGTGGTTACTGATGGTGCAGCTAACATGATCAAGGCTCTCCGGGATGGCAGATTTGTGGGTGTGCGCTGCTCAGTGCATGTTCTGCATCTAGTAGTGAAGGCTGCTCTTGAGGATGGCAGTAACACTGGAAGGTTGTCAGCACTTCTGGAGTCGTGCCTACAAATTTCTGGCCACTTCCATTACAGCGTCAAAGATAGCCAGCTACTTAGGGAGGAACAGAAAAAGGCAGACCTCCCAGAGCACCACCTAAAACAAGATGTTGGGACCAGGTGGAACTCCACCTTTGATATGCTAGAGCGTATCCTGGAGCAGAAAAAGGCAATTCATGCAATGTCATGTCACCATTTCATTGGCAGTAACAGAACACTGGGCAGGGCTGACTGGGCCCTGAAGGAACAGGTAGTGACAGTCCTTACGCCTTTCCATGCTTTGATGGAACTTTTGAGCAAAGAGAACGCTAGTCTGGCAGAAGTCATTCCCCTCTTCACGCACCTCTCCTTAAAATGGATGATTTCCTTTCCCATAGGGAACGCTTGCCTGGTGCTGAGGGTAATATACTTCCAGATGTTGCTGCCCTTCTAACGAGGTCGAAGAAGGAACTTACTTGGCGCATGGAAGAGCTCATGGACAATTGTCCCGAGTTAATGCTTGCCACAATTTGCGATCCTCGAATCAAAGGCAAGTTGGCACTTGGTTCCAATTCTGTCAGTCTCTGAGAAGGGTTAAGTGAGGTGATGATTTAGCACAAGATTAATCCCTTAATGACCGGACTCGCGCGCACGCGCCCAGCACTTGACGGATTTTTCTTCTTCTTCATTCTAGCGAATGACTTCCGGGACTTACCAGGTACGTCCTCTGTCACAAAGTGACAGTTTTTGCGGGACGTACCTGGTAAGTCACTTATCGTGATGGGGTTAATGTATTTTCAATACACAAATTAGTTTAGACACACATACTGCAGTTTAAACAATCATTGATGTTTATTCTTGATGTAGTGTGAAACACTACAATGTATATACACATAGACTTATCTGATATGAGGGGAAATCAGGATAGGAAAACGAGAGAGAGGAATTTGGGTACTAAAGAGGGACAGTAGGGTAGGAGGCTAGTACCAGAAAATGAAACCTTAACCTTTACCCATGTACTAATATAGAATGTGACATGTAGTTTGTCCATGTTCGAGTCGACCACTTATGTTGAGTAGGATGTGACAGGCATGGGTTTTCGATGTTCGAGCATATGCTAAATTGAATGACAGGCATGGGTTTTCGATGTTCGAGAATATGCTATATTGAATGACAGGCATGGGGTTTTGATGTTCGCGCATATGCTATATTGAATGACAGGCATGGGGTTTCGATGTTCGAGCATATGCTAAATTAAATGACAGGCATGGGTACTCGATGTTTGACGTTTGCATTGTGACTGGCATCCCATGCTGGAGTAGAGGTGACATGCACAGACTGGCAATGTACGACAATGTCCGTTTTTGGGATGGATCTTTTTCTAAATGCACACAGTCTGCAAAGAATGATAGCAGCGTGCACGGAGGCGCACTGCTATAATTTAACCCATGTTAAATTTGGCTGAATAATTCGGAATGGATCAGAAATTCGTTTGAATCGAATAGGCCCGGTCCGAAATTAGGATCATCCGAATTAGAAAAAAAAAATTTGTCCGAATTCGAATTTAATCAAAAATTTTGCCCATGCACAAGTCTACTTAGTAACCCTTTCAGTGTCAGTCTCTGACTCAACAGCTTGGCTGTCAGCCTCCACAAGATCTGCAATAAGTTGTTCCTTATTTTTGCCAAAAGTTGGTAAATCCCTTTCTTGGCACATCAATTCCAGGACCTCTTTGGGCTGTTTGCGATAGGCCTCCATATTCAGAAATGTGATAGAGAATGAAAAACAAGAATGGGGAGGGGAGAACTGTTTTGCGCATTATGTATGACTTTTAAATCAGCACTGAGCTCGGTCTTTGGAAAGTACACAAAAATGTATGCAATTTCATTTAGTGCCAATATCCCCTTACAGGTAAAATCCAGCAAGCACTAAAAATCTCTAAATATATCCAGACGCTGCCAACCAGTGTGACACAAGCGAGCTATAGGCCCTGCTGAGACAGTGGAGAGTGTGTGGGAGTGAAAGGGTTAACAATCACCAGATCCCTACTATCCCTAGCAACCACCAAATTAACCCCTGAAATCCCTCCTGCACTATCACCCCAGTACTACAGTTTGCTGACACCACCAAGACTTTATATCTGGGCATCTAGGTTACCCCAAACACAAAAGAATTACAGTATAAAATCGCCTTAATAATAAGACATAGAATTAAACCTTTAGTAATGTGTTCTACTTGAGCTTCCTTCAGAGTAGTGGGTTCACATTAGAGAACAGAAACAGGAGCTGATTAATTGAACATGTAATCTGAAAAAAGGCTTCACAGTGAGGGTACAAAAATACAGAAATAAAGGACATACAGAAATAAAGATTATACGCTGGCAAAACAGTCCATAAAATAAAAGGGAAGAAAACACAATAAATCCCTACAAACAATTACCGATATATATGAGAGTCCTTGTGGGAACTTCAGATGGCAAATGTTCCCCTTCCAGTTGTTACAAAGAAATTCTTTGTTTTTTTCCAACATCCATAGGAATCCACAGTTGCCCGCACATTCTTTTTACCTGGTAAGTGACAATGACGTTGAAACAAGACAAAAACAGTGACCATCTTGCTTGTCTTGGGGATAGTCTCCTGGCCTCAGAGAGGTACGTTAGGTTCTTATGGTCTGTCAAAATAAATATTGGTGCCCTACTGCCATCCAACAAGTGGCGCCATTCACGTAAAGCCAAAATAATCGCCAAGAGTTCCCGATCACCAATGTCATACAGACTCTGAGCTTTGGTCATCTTTTTAGAGAAGAATCCGCATGGTCTCAAGGACTTGTCAGGACTTGGTCTTTGGCCCAACACTGTCCCTACTCCGGTTTCTGAGGCATCCACCTCCAACGTAAACGCAGCCCAGGAATAGGATGCGACAGGACTGGGGCAGTGGAAAATACGGATTTCAAAGTTTTGAATGCCCTGACCGCCTCTGGGGACCAATCAGAGGAGTTGGCACCCTTATGGGTCATATCAGTGAGTGGCCTTACAATTCTGGAATAATCGCAAATACATTTCCTATAATAATTCGCAAACCCTAGAAACCGCTGTAAGGGTTTGAGGCCCGTGGAGCATGGCCACTGTAACACTGCTGCAAGCTTGTCTTTATCCATAGCGAAACCCTCCTTAGAGAAGACATAGCCAAGGAAAGACACACTGGACCTGTGAAAATCGCACTTCTCGATTTTGCAATAGAGCAAAATGTTTGTGGTGTGTCTCCAGGTCGGGAGAATAAATCAAAATGTCGTCTAGGTATATGACCACACAGGATTGTAACAAATCCCTAAGTACATCATTTATGAGTTCCTGGAATACTGCCGGGGCATTGCAAAGACCAAATGGCATAACCAAATACTCGTAGTGCCCTGTTCGAGTATTGAAAGCAGTTTTCCACTCATCATCATCTTTGATCCGTACCAGATTATATGCAGTCCTTAGGTCTAATTTAGTAAAAATGGATGCACCCTTTAACCGATCGAACAACTAGGTGATGAGTGGAATGGGATATGTGTTTTTCACCATTATTTTGTTGAGACCCCTATAATCAATACAGGGTCGGAGTTCGCCGTCCTCCTTTTTAAAGAAAAAGAATCCAGCCCCCGCAGGCGAGGAAGACTTACGAATTATTCCACGAGCTAAGGCGTCACCAATGTACTTCTCCATGGCCCGGTTCTCGTCACACGACAACGGGTAAGTTCTACCCTTTAGAGGCATTGCGCCAGGCACAATATCGATAGCATATCCAATAAGCAGTATCCAATAAGAAGCAGCAAGCCCCGACAGGAAGTATCAATGTCAACAGACAAGAAATCACGGCACCGTGATACCCAGCTAGGGAAAAGGGAGCAAGAACAGGTTCAGCAGCTGCTGAGAGAGCGGGGTGACATGTTCTCAACCATTCCAGGTTTCAACCTATTGGCTCGGCACCGGGTGGAAACATTGGGCCATCAACCCCTTCGGCAGCCAGAATATCGGGTACCGGAGGCAGTTCGAGATGGAATGAAGAAGGAGATAGATGAGATGTTTGCTCTAGGGGTCATTAAACCATCAGAGAGTCCTTGGGCTTCTCCTGTGGTTCTAGTTCCCAAAAAGGATGGAACCACCAGGTTTTGTGTGGACTATCGACGGCTAAATGACAAAACAGTGACAGACACTTACCCCATGCCCAGAGTAGATGAACTGCTAGACAGACTGTCAGGGGGCACCTACTTGACCACATTAGATCTGAGTAGAGGATACTGGCAGATTCCCCTTATGCCGGAGACTGTTTCCAAGTCTGCCTTTATCACCCCATTCAGTTTATGCCACTTTAAGGTTATGCCATTTGGGATGAAGAATGCCCCTGCCACATTCCAGCAACTGGTCGACTGGCTTCTGGATGGGTTACAGGATTTTGCCTGTGCCTATCTGGATGATATAGCTATTTTCAGTTGCACTTGGGATGACCACCTCCGACACTTGGGGAAGGTACTGGATTGGATTCATGCCGCAGGTATGACCATCCGGCCTGACAAGTGTCAGGTCGGCATGGCAGAGGTCCAGTACTTGGGAAACCGGGTGGGGTGTGGAATGCAGCGGCCTGAGCCAGCTAAAATAGAAGCTATCCTCAACTGGCCTATACCCCGCACGAAAAAACAAGCGTTAGCCTCCCTAGGGACAGCAGGGTACTACCGTAAATTTGTGCCCTGCTACAGTGACATAGCAAAACCCTTGACTGACTTAACTAATAAGTCGCTCCCCAGACAGGTCCTGTGGTCCCCAGAGTGTGACAAGTCTTTCCGCAACCTAAAGGAAGTTTTAGGAAAAGCCCCCATACTGGCCGCCCCTGACTTCCCTAAACATTTCATGGTCCATACAGATGCCTCCATGTTTGGCCTGGGAGCAGTCCTGAGTCAAGTTAATGAAAGTGGAGAGGAACATCCCATTGCCTACCTCAGCCGTAAACTGCAAGATCGGGAGGTGTACTATGCAGCCATTGAAAAGGAATGCCTAGCACTGGTATGGGCTCTAAAGAAACTACAGCCATATCTTTCCGGACGAGAATTTACTGTAAAGACCACAGCCCTCTAGTACGGCTGAACCGGGTTGCATGAGACAATGAAAGGTTGTTGCGCTGGAGCCTCTCCCTGCAACCCACATCACCATTCAATACAGACCTGGCAGAGACAACAAAAATGCAGACGGACTATCCCAACAAGAAGATGCCTGAAAGACTTTGTGGACAGTGTCAAGGTGGATCTGTCGGGATCACACCAGGTCTGTCCATGTCTTGGGGAGGGGGGTAAGTGTCACCAGATGGAGTGATTTAGGACTATACCACATATTGATCCCTATGTTGTACATTGTGTGACATAAAGTAATAGATTGGGTGGTGTATTACTGTAATTCCTGTAAAGGGATATGATAGTTGGGAGCCAGAGTGCAGAGAAAATAAAGGTTATGCCCAGCACTCTGGCTTGCTTACAATATACTTCAGCTCTGTGTAACTTGGCTAGAGAATGACTGGAATGTTGATTGACTCCTGCTGTGCTTCCTTGACCAATCAGGTGAAGTTATTATGGTCCAGTCAAAATGCCCTTTTTTCAAACCCTCCTTTATATTCTTATCTTGATGAGAGTGACTGGAAATGTAGGCCATTATCTGATTGGTCAAGCATAGCAACACTGTCCCAAGCACTAATTTACATTCTAATCTTAATAAGAGTGTCTGGAAGTGTACATAAGCAGTGTGTTTCATCAATAAAGCTGTTCTGTTCTACCCTCCTTAATAGAAGACTCGGCTGTATTTCTGTAACGGTTTGTTTTGACACTCAGACCAGTAGGTAAAATAAAACAACTTTTATTGAAAGAAAATAAATACAAATGATCGCCCTCTACAGTTTGACAGCAACAATTGCAAGTGAATACACAGTACACATATATTCACTTTAATGGATAGAAGGCACACACTATTGGTACTGATAATAGGGAACTGGTCCCTAAAGGGTAAATGAGAATAATCTGTCCGTCTCAGCTGTGGGGTTTGGCACGCCCGTAAGGTGTAGTGATAAACTGAGCAAATGTGCACAGCACAGCGTTCATGCAATGATGGGTAGTAGATGTTCAGTGACCAACATGAGCTTTAGCAGAACAGTGCCCCAAAATAGCCACCGCGGGCGTTCACCAGGAGGCCACTGATACTGCAAGTGCAAGAGTATGTAGCCCCCACGGGTGTAATCGTAGACTAGCCTGAGATGCAAAGCTGGCGTTTTAGCCCCCACGGGCGTATAACCGGAGACCAATGTGAGCATAACATGAGCCAATAGCCCCCACGGGCATTCACCTTCGGATCCTGCAAGAGCTTGGAGCCTAACCTTGCTACCTCTCAGAACCAATAGCCGCACTGGATACCTCCAGTAATAACCGTGATACCGAGAGCCTAAGACGCCCAACCGGACCAACAGGATTAGACTACTCTGCAGATGGAAATAGGAGTCGCCGTCCAAATAGCGGCCAACTCAGCAGCAGTAGACTTACAAGGTAAAGGCTCGGTAATTAGAAAGGAGGTTCGGCAAGAGAGAAGTGGCACTGCAAGGGTTAAAAGGTACGTTTGAATCTCCCAGGCTCGGTATGGTAACTTAGCTCTGCAGCGTATAGAGGCTCGGTACAAGGAGCACAGCTTATGCAAGTCAGCAAGGAACTCTGCACCAAGAGATGGGTTACACAGGAGTGTAATGGTCACACTAGGTCAGCACAGCAACGCAGGAGTCAGAATGCTGCGGCGGCGACAACAGGCCAAAGCAGGTTGCTGGAACAGGCCGCGGTGATCACGAAGCAGGAAGTCAGCCAGCCGGGTCGTAGTACGTAGAAGTTTCTCAGACAAGCCGGGTCGTAGCACGTAGAAGGTTCTCAGACAAGCCGGGTCGTAGCACGTAGAAGGTTCTCAGACAAGCCGGGTCATACACGATCAGGAACACTGGAGCGTAGTCAGGACAGGCCAAAGTCGGTACACAGGAATCCGGATACAGGAACACAGCAACAGCAAGACTGGCTCAGAAAGACCACCAAAGGGCATCTGACAGATGTGAGAGTCAGGTATAAAAAGGTCACCAGGGGGCGGGCCAAACCAACTGAACAAATCAAAGTCTGCCACAGATGAGAGTGACAGGATAATCACAGGCACTGTGATAGTACCCCCCTCTCAAAGACCCCCTCTCCCTGCCGGAGACTTAGGTTTCTGAGGGTATTTAGAGTGGAAGTTGCGCAAAGTCTGGGTGCATGGAGGTCCTTCTGGTCAACCCAAGAGCGCTCCTCCGGGTCATAGCCCTTCCAGTGGACCAAGTATTGCAACTTCCCTCTAAGTCGCCTAGAATCAACAATGCTCTGAACCTCATATTCCTCTTGACCCTGGACGTCCACCGGCCCAGGAACTACCGGAGTAGTAGTGTAACGATTGCAAACCAGGGGTTTTAACAGAGACACATGGAACACATTGTGAATACGCATAGACGGTGGAAGTTCCAATGCATAGGAGACAGGATTAATTTTGCGAATGATTTTAAACGGACCAATAAACCGGGGAGCCAGCTTATTCGAGGGGACCTGCAGATTGAGGTTTCTGGAGGAGAGCCATGCCCTGTCCCCAACCTGGAAAGAGACCGCTGGCAGCCGTCTATGATTGGCAAATCGCTGCTGCCGCTGGAAAGACTGACTGAGGGTCCTTTGAACCTGTGCCCAGGTGGAACGGAGCTGCTCCATATGCTCATCCAAAGCCGGAATCTGTTGTGACTGGAACAAGTCCGGGAGCAAACCTGGCTGGAACCCATAATTGATTAAGAACGGGGAGCTCCCGGACGATGAGTTAACTGCACAATTCCTGGCAAACTCCACCCATGGCAACAGGTCGGCCCAATTGTCATGATGATCAGTAATAAAACAGCGCAGGAACTGTTCCAGTCCCTGATTGGCACGCTCAGCGGCTCCGTTGGTCTGGGGATGGTAGGCGGAGGAGAAGGACAATTGAATGCCCATCATGCCACAGAATGCCCTCCAAAACCTGGACACGAATTGACTCCCACGGTCGGAGACCACCACTCTGGGTACCCCGTGCAAACGAAACACTTCACTAGCAAAGACCTTTGCCAATTCCTGAGCCGATGGAAGCCCCTTGAGCGGCACAAAATGAGCCATTTTGGAGAACCTATCAACCACCATAAGGATAAATGTATACCCCCTAGAGCTTGACAATTCTCCCAGAAAATCGATAGATATATGAGACCAGGGCCGTTCTCCATTAGGCACAGGTTGAAGCAGGCCCACTGGGAGATGCCTGGGGGTCTTAGCACGGGCACAGGTGGCACAAGCGGCAGTAAAAGCGGAGCAATCGGCTCTGAGCGTCGGCCACCAGAATAATTGTGAAAGAGACCATACCAGCTGATACCTGCCGATGTGCCCAGCCGCCCTAGACGAATGATAGGTCTCCAATAGACGGGTACGAAATGGCTCATCTACAAAGCATTTACCAACTGGAGTCTCAGGTGGAGCCCTAGACTGAGACCCCAAAATCTCCTCTCCCAGTGGCGAAGTTATACTAATGCGAATAGTAGCCATAATACGGTCGGGCTGAATAATAGGTATCGGTGCTTCCTCCCTGTCAGTGTCCGACGCGAACTGTCGAGACAATGCGTCTGCCCTCCCGTTCTTAGAACCCAGGTGGTAAGATACTATAAAGTTAAACCGGGACAAAAAGAGTGCCCATCTGGCCTGTCGAGAAGACAATCTCTTAGCCTCAGAGAGATATGTCAAGTTCTTGTGATCGGTAAGGATCAGTACTGGGTTCTTCAGTGCCAGAATAATAGCCAATAACTCCCTGTCGCCAATCTCATAGTGGCTCTGTGCGCTGGACAACTTCTTAGAGAAAAAAACACAAGGTTTCAAGGTACCACCTCCCACAGGACGCTGGGAGAGTACTGCCCCAACAACAACCTCAGAGGCGTCAACTTCCAAGGTAAATGGCAGGGAGGGATTGGGATGGGACAGCACTGGGGCAGACGCAAAGGCAGCTTTTAAGGTCTCAAACGCATTATCAGCGGCCTCGGACCACTGAGAGGGAGTAGCGCCCTTATGAGTCAAATCAGACAAAGGTTTCACAATTGTGGAAAAGTTACGTATGAATTTTCTGTAATAGTTGGCAAACCCTAGAAAGCGCTGAATCGCTTTAACCCTTTAGGGCGAGGCCATTGTAATACTGCTGCCAACTTATCCTGGTCCATAGCGATTACATCTTTGGAGATTACGAACCCCAAAAATGGTATTTGAGACACATGGAATTCGCATTTTTCCAATTTACAAAACAGCTTATTCTCCCGGAGTCGCAGCAAGACTTCCGTGACATCTTTAATATGTTGGGAGAGAGTGGCAGAATGAATCAATATATCGTCCAGATATACCACCACGCATGACTGAAACATGTCACGCAAGATATCATTAATCAGCTCCTGGAATACCGCAGGTGCATTACATAAGCCAAAAGGCATTACCAGATATTCGTAGTGCCCAGTTCTGGTATTAAATGCCGTTTTCCACTCATCACCTTCTCTGATTCTAATTAGATTGTAGGCAGCCCGCAAATCAAGTTTAGTGAAAACAGAAGAGCCCTTCAATCTGTCAAATAACTCGGTGATGAGTGGAATAGGGTATGCGTTCTTGGGCATAAGCTTATTAAGCCCCCGGTAGTTCGCCATTTTTCTTTTTTACAAAGAAGAATCCTGCACCAGCCGGGGAAGTGGATTTGCGAATAATTCCCCTACTAAGGGCGTCCTCAATGTACTCCTCCATTGCCCTGTTCTCCTCGCATGACAGTGGGTAAGTACGTCCTCTCGGGGGAACCACACCTGGAGGCAAATCAATAGCGCAATCATAGGGTCTATGCTCGGGCAATGCGCTAGCCTCCCCCTTGCTGAATACGTCACTGAATTCCCCATATTCAACTGGCACAGCAGGAGAAGTACACATAATTTTGACAGGAAGAGATAGGCAGTTCTTTTTACAGTAATCGGACCAGGAACTAACCTCACATTTTTGCCAGTCAAATTGAGGATTGTGCAGAAGTAACCATGGAAACCCCAAAATGACTGCATGGTGAGGTGAGCGAATAATTTGAAACCGTACCTCCTCCTTGTGGAGTGCCCCAACTGACATAGAAATAGGGATGGTTTCCATCGTAATAAAGGCGGGTTCCAACGGTCTGCCATCAATGGCCTCTACTGTCAACGGAGATTCCTTTTTGCATAGAGGAATATTTTGCAAAGCCGCAAAAGATTGGTCCATAAAGTAGCCGGCTGCACCAGAGTCTACCAGCGCCAAGGCTTCTGCGCCCTTGTCAGCCCAAAAGAACGCCACCTGGACGGTGGGTTTAACGATATTTGAATCTAGGGACTGTTGTACACCACCTAGGGCCTGTCCCCCAAGGTACCCTAGGTGCGTGCGTTTCCCGGCCTAACCAGACAATTGCGCAAAAGGTGCCCCTGTTTGCCACAATATAAACATAGGCCTTGCTCTTATGAAACGACCTCTCTTCTTTGGAGAGTCTAGTGAAACCCAGCTGCATTGGCTCTGCTGCCTCTCCTGGACGCTCAGTAGGAAAGGGTGGAGAGGGTGGGTCAAAGGAACTGCCCTGCCCATGGTTTCTGGAAGTTGCCCTTCTTGCCAACCGTCTTTCCCGGATACGAGAGTCAATGAGCATTACATAATCAATGAATTCGTCCAGGTCACTAGGTACATCTCGAGCAGCTATTTCATCCTTAATTGGTTCAGACAGCCCCTTAGCAAAAGCTGCCAGTAACGCCTCATCGTTCCAGCCCACCTCCACTGCCAGGGTCCGGAATTCTATCGCATAATTGCCCAATGTACGTTCGCCCTGCTGTATCTCCATTAGCCTTTTGGCAGCGGAGGCAACTCTGCCAGGGGCCTCAAACACCCGGCGGAACTTCCTTACGAACTCATTAAAGTTCAGCGTGCAAGGTTTGGCACTTTCCCACAATGGGTTCGCCCAAGCCAAAGCTTTGCCTGTTAGTAGCGATATCATGAATCCGACCTTGCTTCGGTCGTTAGGAAATGCCTTGGGCGTTAATTCCAAATAGATCTCCAACTGATTGATAAAGCCCCTGCATAAGGAAGTATCACGGTGCCCGTGATTGATACATTTCCCTGTCTGTCACCAGTAGGGGGCTTCTATTGGCTGTCTGCATTTAGCCCGCCTCATATTGCCTATTTAAACCAGGATTGGGCACCCTTTGAGTGCCCTTTCGTGTTGTTTCTGACCTGTTTGCTATCACTATGTCCAGTGATGGTTGGGCCTCTGTTCCTGTGTTCCTGAGTTCCTGATTACAACTGTTCCAGTGTCTCCTGCATGCTGAGTTGTTTCAGTCCTGGTTCCGGCCTAGTACTCTGGGGTTGCAGTTCCTGCTGACCTTCTTCTCTGCTGTTTCCTGACCTGACTGATCGCTGCTGGTTCCTGTCATCTCCTCGCCGGCCTCCTGTGATCCTGGCGACTTTCTGCTTGGTCGCATCGGCGACATTGCTTGTTAGTCCCAGCGTGCAGACGCTGGTTTGCTCCAAAACCTTGCGGCTACACGATTCAGTTGTTAGTCCAGTGTGCGGACACTGGTTTGCTCCTAAGCCTATCGGCTACACTATTCAGTGGTTGGTCCCAGCGTGCGGACGCTGGTTTGCTCCAAAGCCTTGCGGCTATACGATTCCCTGTTGGTCCAGTGTGCGGACACTGGTTTGCTCCAAAGCCTATCGGCTACACTACTCAGTGGTTGGTCCCAGCGTGCGGACGCTGGTTTGCTCCAAAGCCTTGCGGCTATACGATTCACTTGTTACTCCAGTGTGCGGACACTGGTTTGCTCCAAAGCCTATTGGCTATACGATTCAGTAGCTGGTCCCAACGTGCGGACGCTGGTTTGCTCCAAAGCCTTGCGGCCATCCGATTCAATTGTTAGTCCAGTGTGAGGACACTGGTTTGCTCCTAAGCCTTGCGGCTATACGATTCCTCCGTTGGTCTCAGTGTGCGGACACTGGGTTGCTTACGATCCTGTCACTCTCTCATTATCATCCGACAGCTATTGATACCTCTGGGCTGCCTTGCCCGGTATTGGTAAGGCCGGTAGAACCTTGCTTCGCGTTGCTCTTGAGGTTGCCTTACCCGGTATTGGCAAGGCCGGTAGAGCCTATATCGAGGGTTGTTGGACTGCCTTGCCTGGTATTGGTAAGGCCGGTAGAACCTTTTGCCACATTCCATCTGAGGTTGCCTTACCCGGTATTGGCAGGGCCGGTAGAGCCTACACTGTGTACTTATTGGGGCTGCCTTGCCCGGTATTTAGGTAAGGCCGGTAGAACCTTGACGCTATTCCATCTGCAGGTTGCCTTACCCGGTATTGGCAAGGCCGGTAGAGCCTATTATTCCATTATCTCAGACTGTCCTGTCCGGTATATTGACAGGACCGGTAGAGTCTGCATACTGTCTTTGCTATTTACTCATGATATATATATGTATGTGATTGCCATTCTAGTGATCATTTTTATTATTTCAATAAAATTGAGTTTTTACCTAAAACTTGTGTCTGAGAGTCATAACAAACCGTGACAGTAAGAAAGGGCCATGACCTCAGACAGCAAATGTGAAGGTAACGCACAGAATATCCATTGGAGGATGGATATGCACGAGCAACGTTTGGATCAGTTGGCGGTTGCAATTCAAACGGTACTCGCTGACAAATCTGGCTCTAGCCCGGTGGTCTCGCCAAGTCAGACACCGGAAAGTGATACCAGGCCCCTAGGGGCTTCTGCACCCTTGCCGCTAAGATATGATGGTGACCCTAGTCTCTGCAGAGGGTTCATCAACCAACTTGAAATATTTATGGAATTGACGGCACACGCATTCCCCAATGATCGTAGTAAAGTGGGATTCACGATATCGCTGCTCACTAGCAGAGCATTGGCTTGGGCTAACCCCTTGTGGGAGAATGCTAAACCTTGCACTAAGAACTTTAGAGAATTTGTGCAATCCTTTCGAAGAGTGTTTGAGCCTCCTGGTAGAACCACCTCTGCTGCCAAACGTCTTATGGAGATACAACAGGGCAGGCGTACAGTGGGCGACTATGCCATCGAATTCCGCACATTGGCAGCAGAGGTAGATTGGAATAACGAGGCATTATTGGCAGCCTTTGCTCAAGGCCTGAATGACCACATTAAAGATGAAATCGCTGCAAAAGATCTACCTATTGACCTAGATGATTACATGGAGTATGTTATGCTAATTGACTCCAGAATACGTGAGAGATCAACTGTCAGAGATCGTAGGATACGGTCAAAAAATAATGAGCCTAGAAGCATGTCTTGCCCACCCATCCCTCCCCTGGTATTGAAGTCTAGTGAACCAGTACGGGAACCAAGTGAACCTATGCAAGTAGGTTTCACTAGACTAACCAAGGAAGAGAGATTATATCGCAAGAAACAAGGGTTGTGTTTATACTGCGGTAAAAACGGGCACTTGCTAAATTCCTGTCTGGTACGTCCGGGAAACGCACACACCTAGGGTACCTTGGGGGACAGGCCCTAGGTGGTGTACAATCGTCCCCAGTGTCGGGCATAATGAAACCCACCATACAGGTGGTATTATCCTGGGCACAATGCTCTGTGGAGGTTCTGGCCCTGGTTGACTCTGGTGCAGCAGGGTATTTTATGAAGAATACCTTTGCCGAATTGCACGGAGTTCCACGCATTGAAAGAGAAAACCCCTTGGCTATTGAAGCAATTGATGGCAGACCCTTAGAACCCGCTCAGGTTACTTTTGAAACTATGCCACTGTCTATGACTATTGGGGCACTTCACAGAGAAGAGCAGCAGTTCCAACTTATTAATTCTCCTCACCATGCTGTAATATTGGGATTTCCTTGGTTACAGTTACATAACCCACAATTTGATTGGAAACAGTGTGAAATCGCTGCTTGGTCCCCGTTTTGTATGGACAAGTGCGTCATCCAGCCTATTAAGGTCCTGTGCACCTCCTCTGCTATACCGGATGTTTACCAACAGTTTGGCGATGTTTTTAGCAAAGGAGAGGCTAGTATACTACCCCAGCACAGACCTTATGATTGTTGCATTGAATTGCCTCCTGGAGTAGTACCTCCGAGGGGACGCACTTATCCATTATCTTGTGAGGAGAACAAAGCTATGGAAGATTACATTTCTGATGCCCTTGCTAGAGGGATCATACGAAAATCTACCTCTCCAGCTGGGGCTGGGTTTTTTTTCATAAAAAAGAAAAATGGCGAATTAAGACCATGCATTGACTACCGGGGCTTGAATAAACTAATGGCAAAAAACGCATACCCAATACCACTCATCACCGAGCTTTTCGATAGGCTTAAGGGCGCTTCGATTTTTACCAAATTGGACCTACGGGCCGCTTACAATCTGGTTCGCATTCGAGCAGGTGATGAGTGGAAATCTGCCTTTAATACTCGATCTGGGCACTACGAATATCTAGTGATGCCTTTTGGGCTGTGTAATGCACCAGCAGTTTTTCAGGAACTGATAAACGATGTTCTGAGAGATATGTTGCAGACATGTGTCGTGGTGTACCTTGACGATATACTGATTTACTCCCAAAACATGTCACAGCACATCAAAGATGTATCCGCAGTATTGCTACGACTTCGTGAGAACAAATTATATTGTAAATTGGAGAAATGTGAGTTTCATAGAACCAGCGTGCCATTCTTGGGGTTCATAATTGGCAATGATGGCATTGCTATGGACAAGGAAAAGTTGTCAGCTGTCCTACAATGGCCAAAACCCAAGAGTCTTAAAGCCATACAGCGTTTCCTGGGTTTCGCTAATTATTATAGGAGGTTTATTAAGAACTTTTCTTCCATTGTCAAACCTCTGTCCGATCTTACGCACAAGGGTGCTAATCCTTCTTGTTGGCCGGTATCTGCTGAGGAAGCCTTTGAGAAATTGAAGTTGGCATTTGCTGCGGGTCCTGTGTTATCCCACCCCAATCCTTTACTTCCATTTACGTTAGAGGTTGATGCCTCAGATATCGGGGTTGGGGCAGTACTTTCGCAACAACACGATAAAGGTGGAACACTCAGACCTTGTGGGTTTTTTTCTAAAAAGTTGACCGTCACTCAAAGCCACTATGAGATAGGTGACAGAGAATTATTTGCCATTATCCTCGCTCTTAAGGAATGGCGTCATTTGATTGAAGGTACTAAGAATCCTGTCTTAATCCTAACAGATCATAAAAATCTGACTTATCTCTCGGAGGCCAAGAGATTGTCCTCTCGTCAGGCCAGATGGGCACTGTTCCTGTCCCGATTTAATTTCATTGTATCATATTTACCGGGATCAAAGAATGTTAGGGCTGATGCACTGTCAAGACAATTTGAGGCCGACAGTGACAGAGTGGAAGCACCAGCACCTATCATCCAACCCGATAGAATATTGGCTACTATACACACGAGTATCACTTCTCCTTTAGGGGAAGAGATCCTGGCCTCTCAGGGGTCCGCTCCCCATGAAACCCCAGTGGGCAAATGTTTTGTCGCTGAACCATTTCGTACTAGGTTGCTCGAAACGTACCATTCCTCTAAGGCTGTGGGACATATTGGTAGAGACCAACTGTTATGGTCCCTTTCTCAGTTATTTTGGTGGCCTTCCATGAGAAACGATTGTGCCGAATTTACTAATGCCTGTGCCACCTGCGCCCGCGCTAAGACCCCGAGACATCTCCCAGTGGGCGTGCTTCAACTGGTGCCTAATGGCAAATGCCCCTGGTCTCATGTTCCCATTGATTTTATGGGAGAATTGCCTATGTCTAAAGGGTATTCCTTTATATTCATGGTGGTGGACAGGTTTTCTAAAATGGCTAATTTCGTGCCCCTCCGTGGCCTTCCTTCAGCTAAGGAATTGGCAATTGTGTTCGCCAGAGAAGTATTCCGGTTGCATGGAGTGCCCAGGGTACTGGTGTCCGACAGGGGGAGCCAGTTTGTGTCTAGGTTTTGGAGGGCATTTTGCCAACAGATGGGCATACAGCTGTCCTTCTCCTCTGCCTACCATCCCCAGACCAATGGAGCCGCTGAACGAGCTAATCAGGGCTTGGAACAATTTCTCCGTTGTTTCGTTACTGACCATCATGATAATTGGTCCGACTTGTTGCCTTGGGCAGAGTTCGCCAGGAACTGTGCAGTCAATTCTTCATCTGGGAGCTCCCCGTTTCTGATTAATTACGGGTTTCATCCCTGTTTGCTTCCAGATTCATTTCAGACGCAACAGATTCCAGCTCTGGATGAGCATATCGAGCAACTCTGTTCCACATGGGCACAAGTTCAGAGGGCACTTGGTCAGTCATTTCAGCGTCATCAGCGCCATGCCAATCGCAGAAGGCTTCCAGCGGTTTCTTTTCAGGTTGGGGATAGAGTATGGCTTTCCTCCAGAAATCTCAAGCTGCAGGTTCCGTCTAATAAGTTGGCTCCCCGGATCATTGGTCCATACAGAGTCATTCGCAAAATTAACCCTGTCTCCTACGCACTAGACATACCTGCATCCACGCGTATCCATAATGTGTTCCATGTGTCCCTTCTCAAGCCTCTGGTTTGCAATCGCTATACTACCACACCTGTGGTGCCAGGACTTGTTGAGGTCGAGGGTCAGGAGGAGTACGAGGTTCAGAGCATTATTGATTCCTGAAGGCTTAGAGGAAGGGTACAGTACCTGGTACATTGGAAAGGATATGGTCCTGAAGATCGATCATGGGTGGATAGTAAGGACCTTCATGCACCTAGGCTAGCTAGGGTCTTTCATGCCAAATACCGACAGAAACCTAGACCCTATTCTAGGAGAGGGGTCTTTGAAAGGGGGGTACTATCACGGTGCCCGTGATTGATGCATTTCCCTGTCTGTCACCAGTCGGGGGCTTCTATTGGCTGTTTGCATTTAGCCCGCCTCATATTGCCTATTTAAACCTGGATTGGGCACCCTTTGAGTGCCCTTTCGTGTTGTTTCTGACCTGTTTGCTATCACTATGTCCAGTGATGGTTGGACCTCTGTTCCTGTGTTCCTGATTACAACTGTTCCAGTGTCTCCTGCATGCTGAGTTGTTTCAGTCCTGGTTCCGGCCTAGTACTCTGGGGTTGCAGTTCCTGCTGACCTTCTTCTCTGCTGTTTCCTGACCTGACTGATCGCTGCTGGTTCCTGTCATCTCCTCGCCGGCCTCCTGTGATCCTGGCGACTTTCTGCTTGGTCGCATCGGCGACATTGCTTGTTAGTCCCAGCGTGCAGACGCTGGTTTGCTCCAAAACCTTGCGGCTACACGATTCAGTTGTTAGTCCAGTGTGCGGACACTGGTTTGCTCCTAAGCCTATCGGCTACACTATTCAGTGGTTGGTCCCAGCGTGCGGACGCTGGTTTGCTCCAAAGCCTTGCGGCTATACGATTCCCTGTTGGTCCAGTGTGCGGACACTGGTTTGCTCCAAAGCCTATCGGCTACACTACTCAGTGGTTGGTCCCAGCGTGCGGACGCTGGTTTGCTCCAAAGCCTTGCGGCTATACGATTCACTTGTTACTCCAGTGTGCGGACACTGGTTTGCTCCAAAGCCTATTGGCTATACGATTCAGTAGCTGGTCCCAACGTGCGGACGCTGGTTTGCTCCAAAGCCTTGCGGCCATCCGATTCAATTGTTAGTCCAGTGTGAGGACACTGGTTTGCTCCTAAGCCTTGCGGCTATACGATTCCTCTGTTGGTCTCAGTGTGCGGACACTGGGTTGCTTACGATCCTGTCACTCTCTCATTATCATCCGACAGCTATTGATACCTCTGGGCTGCCTTGCCCGGTATTGGTAAGGCCGGTAGAACCTTGCTTCGCGTTGCTCTTGAGGTTGCCTTACCCGGTATTGGCAAGGCCGGTAGAGCCTATATCGAGGGTTGTTGGACTGCCTTGCCTGGTATTGGTAAGGCCGGTAGAACCTTTTGCCACATTCCATCTGAGGTTGCCTTACCCGGTATTGGCAGGGCCGGTAGAGCCTACACTGTGTACTTATTGGGGCTGCCTTGCCCGGTATTTAGGTAAGGCCGGTAGAACCTTGACGCTATTCCATCTGCAGGTTGCCTTACCCGGTATTGGCAAGGCCGGTAGAGCCTATTATTCCATTATCTCAGACTGTCCTGTCCGGTATATTGACAGGACCGGTACAGTCTGCATACTGTCTTTGCTATTTACTCATGATATATATATGTATGTGATTGCCATTCTAGTGATCATTTTTATTATTTCAATAAAATTGAGTTTTTACCTAAAACTTGTGTCTGAGAGTCATAACAAACCGTGACAGTAAGAAAGGGCCATGACCTCAGACAGCAAATGTGAAGGTAACGCACAGAATATCCATTGGAGGATGGATATGCACGAGCAACGTTTGGATCAGTTGGCGGTTGCAATTCAAACGGTACTCGCTGACAAATCTGGCTCTAGCCCGGTGGTCTCGCCAAGTCAGACACCGGAAAGTGATACCAGGCCCCTAGGGGCTTCTGCACCCTTGCCGCTAAGATATGATGGTGACCCTAGTCTCTGCAGAGGGTTCATCAACCAACTTGAAATATTTATGGAATTGACGGCACACGCATTCCCCAATGATCGTAGTAAAGTGGGATTCACGATATCGCTGCTCACTAGCAGAGCATTGGCTTGGGCTAACCCCTTGTGGGAGAATGCTAAACCTTGCACTAAGAACTTTAGAGAATTTGTGCAATCCTTTCGAAGAGTGTTTGAGCCTCCTGGTAGAACCACCTCTGCTGCCAAACGTCTTATGGAGATACAACAGGGCAGGCGTACAGTGGGCGACTATGCCATCGAATTCCGCACATTGGCAGCAGAGGTAGATTGGAATAACGAGGCATTATTGGCAGCCTTTGCTCAAGGCCTGAATGACCACATTAAAGATGAAATCGCTGCAAAAGATCTACCTATTGACCTAGATGATTACATGGAGTATGTTATGCTAATTGACTCCAGAATACGTGAGAGATCAACTGTCAGAGATCGTAGGATACGGTCAAAAAATAATGAGCCTAGAAGCATGTCTTGCCCACCCATCCCTCCCCTGGTATTGAAGTCTAGTGAACCAGTACGGGAACCAAGTGAACCTATGCAAGTAGGTTTCACTAGACTAACCAAGGAAGAGAGATTATATCGCAAGAAACAAGGGTTGTGTTTATACTGCGGTAAAAACGGGCACTTGCTAAATTCCTGTCTGGTACGTCCGGGAAACGCACACACCTAGGGTACCTTGGGGGACAGGCCCTAGGTGGTGTACAATCGTCCCCAGTGTCGGGCATAATGAAACCCACCATACAGGTGGTATTATCCTGGGCACAATGCTCTGTGGAGGTTCTGGCCCTGGTTGACTCTGGTGCAGCAGGGTATTTTATGAAGAATACCTTTGCCGAATTGCACGGAGTTCCACGCATTGAAAGAGAAAACCCCTTGGCTATTGAAGCAATTGATGGCAGACCCTTAGAACCCGCTCAGGTTACTTTTGAAACTATGCCACTGTCTATGACTATTGGGGCACTTCACAGAGAAGAGCAGCAGTTCCAACTTATTAATTCTCCTCACCATGCTGTAATATTGGGATTTCCTTGGTTACAGTTACATAACCCACAATTTGATTGGAAACAGTGTGAAATCGCTGCTTGGTCCCCGTTTTGTATGGACAAGTGCGTCATCCAGCCTATTAAGGTCCTGTGCACCTCCTCTGCTATACCGGATGTTTACCAACAGTTTGGCGATGTTTTTAGCAAAGGAGAGGCTAGTATACTACCCCAGCACAGACCTTATGATTGTTGCATTGAATTGCCTCCTGGAGTAGTACCTCCGAGGGGACGCACTTATCCATTATCTTGTGAGGAGAACAAAGCTATGGAAGATTACATTTCTGATGCCCTTGCTAGAGGGATCATACGAAAATCTACCTCTCCAGCTGGGGCTGGGTTTTTTTTCATAAAAAAGAAAAATGGCGAATTAAGACCATGCATTGACTACCGGGGCTTGAATAAACTAATGGCAAAAAACGCATACCCAATACCACTCATCACCGAGCTTTTCGATAGGCTTAAGGGCGCTTCGATTTTTACCAAATTGGACCTACGGGCCGCTTACAATCTGGTTCGCATTCGAGCAGGTGATGAGTGGAAATCTGCCTTTAATACTCGATCTGGGCACTACGAATATCTAGTGATGCCTTTTGGGCTGTGTAATGCACCAGCAGTTTTTCAGGAACTGATAAACGATGTTCTGAGAGATATGTTGCAGACATGTGTCGTGGTGTACCTTGACGATATACTGATTTACTCCCAAAACATGTCACAGCACATCAAAGATGTATCCGCAGTATTGCTACGACTTCGTGAGAACAAATTATATTGTAAATTGGAGAAATGTGAGTTTCATAGAACCAGCGTGCCATTCTTGGGGTTCATAATTGGCAATGATGGCATTGCTATGGACAAGGAAAAGTTGTCAGCTGTCCTACAATGGCCAAAACCCAAGAGTCTTAAAGCCATACAGCGTTTCCTGGGTTTCGCTAATTATTATAGGAGGTTTATTAAGAACTTTTCTTCCATTGTCAAACCTCTGTCCGATCTTACGCACAAGGGTGCTAATCCTTCTTGTTGGCCGGTATCTGCTGAGGAAGCCTTTGAGAATTTGAAGTTGGCATTTGCTGCGGGTCCTGTGTTATCCCACCCCAATCCTTTACTTCCATTTACGTTAGAGGTTGATGCCTCAGATATCGGGGTTGGGGCAGTACTTTCGCAACAACACGATAAAGGTGGAACACTCAGACCTTGTGGGTTTTTTTCTAAAAAGTTGACCGTCACTCAAAGCCACTATGAGATAGGTGACAGAGAATTATTTGCCATTATCCTCGCTCTTAAGGAATGGCGTCATTTGATTGAAGGTACTAAGAATCCTGTCTTAATCCTAACAGATCATAAAAATCTGACTTATCTCTCGGAGGCCAAGAGATTGTCCTCTCGTCAGGCCAGATGGGCACTGTTCCTGTCCCGATTTAATTTCATTGTATCATATTTACCGGGATCAAAGAATGTTAGGGCTGATGCACTGTCAAGACAATTTGAGGCCGACAGTGACAGAGTGGAAGCACCAGCACCTATCATCCAACCCGATAGAATATTGGCTACTATACACACGAGTATCACTTCTCCTTTAGGGGAAGAGATCCTGGCCTCTCAGGGGTCCGCTCCCCATGAAACCCCAGTGGGCAAATGTTTTGTCGCTGAACCATTTCGTACTAGGTTGCTCGAAACGTACCATTCCTCTAAGGCTGTGGGACATATTGGTAGAGACCAACTGTTATGGTCCCTTTCTCAGTTATTTTGGTGGCCTTCCATGAGAAACGATTGTGCCGAATTTACTAATGCCTGTGCCACCTGCGCCCGCGCTAAGACCCCGAGACATCTCCCAGTGGGCGTGCTTCAACTGGTGCCTAATGGCAAATGCCCCTGGTCTCATGTTCCCATTGATTTTATGGGAGAATTGCCTATGTCTAAAGGGTATTCCTTTATATTCATGGTGGTGGACAGGTTTTCTAAAATGGCTAATTTCGTGCCCCTCCGTGGCCTTCCTTCAGCTAAGGAATTGGCAATTGTGTTCGCCAGAGAAGTATTCCGGTTGCATGGAGTGCCCAGGGTACTGGTGTCCGACAGGGGGAGCCAGTTTGTGTCTAGGTTTTGGAGGGCATTTTGCCAACAGATGGGCATACAGCTGTCCTTCTCCTCTGCCTACCATCCCCAGACCAATGGAGCCGCTGAACGAGCTAATCAGGGCTTGGAACAATTTCTCCGTTGTTTCGTTACTGACCATCATGATAATTGGTCCGACTTGTTGCCTTGGGCAGAGTTCGCCAGGAACTGTGCAGTCAATTCTTCATCTGGGAGCTCCCCGTTTCTGATTAATTACGGGTTTCATCCCTGTTTGCTTCCAGATTCATTTCAGACGCAACAGATTCCAGCTCTGGATGAGCATATCGAGCAACTCTGTTCCACATGGGCACAAGTTCAGAGGGCACTTGGTCAGTCATTTCAGCGTCATCAGCGCCATGCCAATCGCAGAAGGCTTCCAGCGGTTTCTTTTCAGGTTGGGGATAGAGTATGGCTTTCCTCCAGAAATCTCAAGCTGCAGGTTCCGTCTAATAAGTTGGCTCCCCGGATCATTGGTCCATACAGAGTCATTCGCAAAATTAACCCTGTCTCCTACGCACTAGACATACCTGCATCCACGCGTATCCATAATGTGTTCCATGTGTCCCTTCTCAAGCCTCTGGTTTGCAATCGCTATACTACCACACCTGTGGTGCCAGGACTTGTTGAGGTCGAGGGTCAGGAGGAGTACGAGGTTCAGAGCATTATTGATTCCTGAAGGCTTAGAGGAAGGGTACAGTACCTGGTACATTGGAAAGGATATGGTCCTGAAGATCGATCATGGGTGGATAGTAAGGACCTTCATGCACCTAGGCTAGCTAGGGTCTTTCATGCCAAATACCGACAGAAACCTAGACCCTATTCTAGGAGAGGGGTCTTTGAAAGGGGGGTACTATCACGGTGCCCGTGATTGATGCATTTCCCTGTCTGTCACCAGTCGGGGGCTTCTATTGGCTGTTTGCATTTAGCCCGCCTCATATTGCCTATTTAAACCTGGATTGGGCACCCTTTGAGTGCCCTTTCGTGTTGTTTCTGACCTGTTTGCTATCACTATGTCCAGTGATGGTTGGACCTCTGTTCCTGTGTTCCTGATTACAACTGTTCCAGTGTCTCCTGCATGCTGAGTTGTTTCAGTCCTGGTTCCGGCCTAGTACTCTGGGGTTGCAGTTCCTGCTGACCTTCTTCTCTGCTGTTTCCTGACCTGACTGATCGCTGCTGGTTCCTGTCATCTCCTCGCCGGCCTCCTGTGATCCTGGCGACCTTCTGCTTGGTCGCGTCGGCGACATTGCTGGTTAGTCCCAGCGTGCAGACGCTGGTTTGCTCCAAAACCTTGCGGCTACACAATTCAGTTGTTAGTCCAGTGTGCGGACACTGGTTTGCTCCTAAGCCTATCGGCTACACTATTCAGTGGTTGGTCCCAGCGTGCGGACGCTGGTTTGCTCCAAAGCCTTGCGGCTATACAATTCCCTGTTGGTCCAGTGTGCGGACACTGGTTTGCTCCAAAGCCTATCGGCTACACTACTCAGTGGTTGGTCCCAGCGTGCGGACGCTGGTTTGCTCCAAAGCCTTGCAGCTATACGATTCAGTAGCTGGTCCCAGCGTGCGGACGCTGGTTTGCTCCAAAGCCTTGCGGCCATCCGATTCAATTGTTAGTCCAGTGTGAGGACACTGGTTTGCTCCTAAGCCTTGCGGCTATACGATTCCTCTGTTGGTCTCAGTGTGCGGACACTGGGTTGCTTACGATCCTGTCACTCTCTCATTATCATCCGACAGCTATTGATACCTCTGGGCTGCCTTGCCCGATATTGGTAAGGCCGGTAGAACCTTGCTTCGCGTTGCTCTTGAGGTTGCCTTACCCGGTATTGGCAAGGCCGGTAGAGCCTATATCGAGGGTTGTTGGGCTGCCTTGCCTGGTATTGGTAAGGCCGGTAGAACCTTTTGCCACATTCCATCTGAGGTTGCCTTACCCGGTATTGGCAGGGCCGGTAGAGCCTACACTGTGTACTTATTGGGGCTGCCTTGCCCGGTATTTAGGTAAGGCCGGTAGAACCTTGACGCTATTCCATCTGCAGGTTGCCTTACCCGGTATTGGCAAGGCCGGTAGAGCCTATTATTCCATTATCTCAGACTGTCCTGTCCGGTATATTGACAGGACCGGTAGAGTCTGCATACTGTCTTTGCTATTTACTCATGATATATATATGTATGTGATTGCCATTCTAGTGATCATTTTTATTATTTCAATAAAATTGAGTTTTTACCTAAAACTTGTGTCTGAGAGTCATAACAAACCGTGACAGGAAGGCTCGCCATCATATCTCAATGGTAACGGCGCCGCTTCCGTTAAGCCTCTGGCACAAGGAGGAGGGGCTAGAGGCGGATTATCCGGTGTCAAGACTGGGGAGACCACCGGATTCGGATTATGCTTGTCTAGGTGTACCGTACGCTCAAGTAGGGTCTGTAGAGCCAGTGCCAATTGATCTAAGCGCTGCTCATGGACATCCATTCTCCAGTGGATGTTTTGTGTGTTACTTTCACCCTTACTCTCTGAGGTCATGGCCCTTTCGTACTGTAACGGTTTGTTTTGACACTCAGACCAGTAGGTAAAATAAAACAACTTTTATTGAAAGAAAATAAATACAAATGATCGCCCTCTACAGTTTGACAGCAACAATTGCAAGTGAATACACAGTACACATAGATTCACTATAATGGATAGAAGACACACACTATTGGTACTGATAATAGGGAACTGGTCCCTAAAGGGTAAATGAGAATAATCTGTCTGTGTCCTGTAGGGTTTGGCACGCCCGTAAGGTGTAGTGATAAACTGAGCAAATGTGCACAGCACAGAGTTCATGCAATGATGGGTAGTAGATGTTCAGTGACCAACATGAGCTTTAGCAGAACAGTGCCCCAAAATAGCCCCCGCGGGCGTTCACCAGGAGGCCACTGATACTGCAAGTGCAAGAGTATGTAGCCCCCCACGGGCGTAATCGTAGACTAGCCTGAGATGCATAGCTGGCGTTTTAGCCCCCACGGGCGTATAACCGGAGACCAGTGTGGGCACAACACGAGCCAATAGCCCCCACAGGCATTCACCTTCGGATCCTGCAAGAGCTTGGAGCCTAACCTTGCTACCTCTCAGAACCAATAGCCGCACTGGATACCTCCGGTAATAACCGTGATACCGAGAGCCTAAGACGCCCAACCGGACCAACAGGATTAGACTACTCTGCAGATGGAAATAGGAGTCGCCGTCCAAATAGCGGCCAACTCAGCAGCAGTAGACTTACAAGGTAAAGGCTCGGTAATCAGAAAGGAGGTTCGGCAAGAGAGAAGCGGCACTGCAAGGATTAAAAGGTACGTTTGAATCTCCCAGGCTCGGTATAGTAACTTAGCTCTGCAGCGTATAGAGGCTCGGTACAAGGAGCACAGCTTATGCAAGTCAGCAAGGAACTCTGCACCAAGAGATGGGTTACACAGGAGTGTAATGGTCACACTAGGTCAGCACAGCAACACAGGAGTCAGAATGTCGCGGCGGCGACAACAGGCCAAAGCAGGTCGCTGGAACAGGTCCCGGTGATCACGAAGCAGGAAGTCAGCCAGCCGGGTCGTAGTACGTAGAAGTTTCTCTGACAAGCCGGGTCGTAGCACATAGAAGGTTCTCAGACAAGCCGGGTCGTAGCACGTAGAAGGTTCTCAGACAAGCCAGGTCATACACGATCAGGAACACTGGAGCGTAGTCAGGACAGGCCAAAGTCGGTACACAGGAATCCGGATACAGGAACACAGCAACAGCAAGACTGGCTCAGAAACACCACGAAAGGGCATCTGACAGATGTGAGAGTCAGGTATAAAAAGGTCACCAGGGGGCAGGCCAAACCAACTGAACAAATCAAAGTCTGCCACAGATGAGAGTGACAGGATAATCACAGGCACTGTGATAATTTCTGGAGGGGACTTGGGCTGGGGATTCTCACCTTAGCCACTGCAGAAGCGAATTCACTTGCCTAGCCAGTCTACTAGCGTAGGGCCTCTGGAAACCCCACCTAGGATTCTGCAGCTAAATTCACTAGCTCTGCAGTCGGCAGCATCCAGGTGTTCCTGCCTGAGTATCCAGGACCTCCAGGAAGCAGCAGGGCTCCAGCCGGCCGGGGAAGAGGGACAGCAGCAGCGGCGGTTCAGGAACCGATGACCCCAAAAGGGTCCGGTAAATCCTGGTACCGTCACACCCTCTCTGAACAACAGTGGGAGCAGATCATGTATCTTTTACATCATATCTCAGTTTCCTCAGTGTTGCAGGAATCGGCCTATAAGTTGCTATCCAGATGGTACGTTACGCCTGTGACGTTGCAGAAAATTGATCCCAAACATGATGGTCTTGGCTGGAGGTGCCGGAGGGCCCCTGGCACCCTGCTTCACCTGTGGTGGGACTGTGAAGTGATAAGATCATACTGGAGAGCGATATTTAGGATAATTACGCACCTTTCCAATTCACCTCCTGAGTTTAGGCCCAAGCACACCTTACTACACCACACTGCTATGAATCCTCTCAAATACAAAAAAATATCTCATGCCCCAATTGCTAGCAGCTGTGAATAGTTTGATCCCTCTGTGCTGGAGGAGGGTGGAGGCACCTTCTCTAGAAGCATGGGTGAGCAAAGTAGAAGACCTCCGGAGGATGGCAGATCTTGCCTCCACCAAGGTGAGCGGTATCCAGGTACATGGCAACCTGGTCCCATTGGATCCAGTTTCTCGAAAGCCCCGACTTCCTTTCCCTGACCACTTGTCTCTGTCTTTCTACATGGGGGTAATGGGTTGTTCTGCCCTTTGAGTGGAGACCTGTATTGGTATGATGTGTGGACCTCCACAGCTTTACCATTTTATCCTTTTGCTGTATTTGATAGGGGGTGTGTTACCTAGTGTTATTGTTAGCTTGCAGCTTGATATGCAATTCTGTATGTATAATTGGGATTTACTGCATGTTGCCTATGCTGTACTGCCTTTCATTTTCCCTTTATGCTTTCCCTTGATGTTTGTATCACTTATTTTGGACTCTGTAGCATCTTCACATGTCTCTTCCTTCTATTTTTCTTTTCCTGTACTTCTCTTATAAAATTACTAATAAACAATTAATGACAAAAAGTTAGTCTCCATATGCATAATTAGTGGGGGGTGACTCTGATGAGGGTCAACCTCATAGAGATCCCAAAGGACAATGAAGAGTCCACATACCTTCTTCCTCTGAGTCATACTCCTCAAAGTATGTATCCCCAACTAGTTAGGACTGCCCTTTTGAAAACAGGATCAGTCTGTCTGATGGGGGCATGAGTTGCCATGAATGGAGAACCCCCTGAATGGATGAGTGAATAGGTGCCACTGAAAACATCAGTGTTTTAACCAAAGATGAGTCTTGATCAAGGATGCCCAGCATGGCATGAGTAACAGTGAGTTAGAGGGGTTAGGGAAGTCCCTTAATCCTTGGGTTTGGTTTTCCCCATGCATCCCTGGGATCAGACATGTCCAGACAAGGAGCTTAAACTAGGGTAAAACTAGTTTAAAGTTATAACAGTGTGATACCATGATACCCCCAAGAAAAGACACAGAAAGTTTATATCTGGTATGCAAAGGGTTAAACTGGAGAGAGACATGGGGAAAACTAGCAAAAGAGTCAGCCTCTGCATTGCATAAGTAATGGAAGAGTAAGATGGCAGGAAAAATGATGTCCAACTAATAAGGAAAAAAAGACTGGATTCTGGGCAATGCAGTTTTCCCTCTTTATTTTATACTAACACACTTATATAGATCCCCAGCCACAAAACACTGAAAATTAACATCACTGGACAGTCAGAGCACTGATCATGCAATAGAGCATGATTAGAGAAAAAGGCCACTTTGACTTTTGTAGCATGAACGGGTGCAGAGATATGCCCCACACAACATTTTACATTGAAGTCTGTGAGGCAAAGATGGCCACCGTGAGGATCCGTGCAACAAAAAGTGAATTTAACCAAGTACGAAGTAAAAAAATCATAAAAACCAGTGGATGCACTCAAGATTCATTTTAAATAAAGGTTGCAATGACTCGCAGAAGTAGAAATAAGGTGTCCAGTTTCCTCTAATGTACTAACTGGCTCTCAAATTGTGAAAATAGGAAGTCAAGCAGAACAGCCAACTTTACCACACAGTCACATATAGGAAAGGGAGGAAGAACAAAAAAAGCGAGTGCTTATATAAGGTCCACATCTTGGTTAGAAAACAGTGTGACATAATGCAAAGGACCATAGCATTCAAATGGCTGTGGCAGTTTCTTTCGCTACTGCTATTCTACTTACAAGTTTATAAGTGATAGGTTTGCAGAGTTTTGGAAATGCCTCTAGCATTCATCGATTTAATGATAAAAGCCTTACTTTAAGATTCCTTGAGGAGGTGTGTGATTAAAAATACAGTCTAGATAGATGAAAGGTTAATCGCAGTGGCGAAATCAGGTGACCAAAAGATTATGCAGCGACACAGTAAAAAAAGATCTGCCTGTTCAGCAAAAGAAGGTAAGCATCACATTTTGTGATCTGAGAAAAGTGCACTAGAATATATGTACTAAACATAATAGCAATTCCCCCCTCATTCTAGACATTCTGATTACTAAACATTAGCTGGTTAAAGGAACATTATTATAGTAATGTTTCACAATAAAAGCAGCTCTAATTAATCTTCACAGTATTTGGGACATGGAGAGTGTTATTTCAATAATATCAGAGTTGAAGCACAAGAGTAATTGAATGATAAAGAATCCCCCAGCCATTTTACTGATGTAGCACTGCTCACTTCAGAGCAGCAGGACTGTCTAGATGGATCTCACAGAGGGACAATCTTCAATTAGCATAAGAAAAAACTCAAGTTGGGCAGAATTTTCCTTATGTTCACAGTAAGAAGATTCCTCCTTGCTGTGAGTGGTCTGGTCTCAAGACCATATTCCACATCTGAGGGGAGGTGGCTTACACTAGGTAAAAAGGGGCAGGAGAGGGAAACTATCATTCAATTACTCTTGAACTACAGTTTTGACAGTACTGAAATAACACTCTCCATGGCCCAAATACTATGAAGATTAATTGGAGCCGCTGTTTTTGTGAAACATTACTATCCCTTTAACTCATCAGACTTCTTTCTTCAGGCACCCATCTAGATAAAGCAGAACCCTCAGAAGTTCAGCAATGAGGAAACAGGGAAGTGGTTCAAAGAAACTTCTGTGAACTGGGCAATTCAGCTACAGGGAAGGCAGTGATGGAAGCTGGCCTAAAGGGGAATTATACTGCCCTATATCCATCAAGCTCCTCTTACCTGTGTTTTGCATTGGTCCTGCCCCCTTCTTTTTCATTGGATTTGGCCCTTTTTAAAGACAGGGAACCTACTCTGCCTTGCCTGAATATTTTTTGGTGTTTCCCAAGACTGAGATTGTGCATTTGTTATCCTGACTGTCTACGTTCTGACTTCAGTTTTTGTCTCTTCCCTGGTACCTCATTTTATCCTGACTGCTCTACAGTGTATCACCTGACCTGATTAACGGATTCCTACCTCCGCTGTTATTGTAGCCTTGGCAGCCTGCATTCTTACTACTGCTGCCACTGGAGGGTCTCCCCGTTTCAGTGTTTTCTATTGCATCTCTTCAGGGGTTCCTGCTGCCCAGTGCCATTCTCTCTCATAACATATCAGCTTAGCATTGTGGCCTCCAGCACCCGCCAGTGACCCCTGCCACATACTCCAACCTAAGTGCTGTTTCCTTGTGGTCATAACCCATCTGGCCTCTTTGCCTCCGCCCAGTCTCCAATGGCTCTAGCCACATGTTTGTATTTGCAGTCACTGCTCTTAGAGCCCATACACACCTTGGCATCACTGCCTTCTGTAGTCTCTAGTGGCTCTAGTCATATGCTTTATACCTGGCTCTTCTCTTAAGCAGTCTTAGCTTGCTCTTGCTCCAAAGTCCATGGTAGCCTCCAGAGGCCTTAGCCGTGTTCCTGTATTTACTTGTACCGCTCTCTGGCGAGCCTACTCTGCTTGGTACAAGTAACACAGACTGCTTTCATGGGCTTTTGCCACATCCACTCAGTCCTTGTGCAGCTCTTTAGCAGTTGTAGCCCGCTTGGTACAACAGCATCCTGTAGTCCATGTCAGTTATAGCACCACATTTCTACTGCATTAATCTTTAGTGGTCTTATCTCACTGGGCACAGTGGCTTCCTGGGACCCTCAGCGGCTAACTGTGCATGTTTGGAACTGAATCTATAAGCAGTCCTAGCCCTCCTGACGGTGCCCTTTTGCAACCCTGAGGCTATAGCCATATACCTAGAGTGTGTTGCCATTAATGGTCATACCAGCCTGGAACTACGGTCTGCTGAAGCCCCTATTGGCTCTAGCCACCTGCCTCCTGCACTGCTCCTTTTGCGGTCCTAGCCTGCTTTGCATTGTGACCTCCTGCTAGCCTTCAGAGACTAGTTGTACTTTGTCTGTAGCTGTTCCTGTAGCGATCCTAGCCCGCTTGGCACTGTAGCCTCCTGCAGCCTTCAGTGGTTAGAGGTTCATTTTGTCTGGAAGTGTTCCTACAGCAGTCCTAGCTTTTGCTCTCAAGCTACCTAGATCCAGACATAATATTCTACAGCTGTATTTGACATAACATGACAAGATCTAAAGAAACAAATTAACAAGTAGATCTAAAAACTGGCTAAAAAGGCTATGTGAATCTGATAAATTAAAGCAGGGGTTGAGCTGGAGGATGGAGTCTCCGCTCCAAAGACCCTCTAACTTTTTTAAGTGCCCTGCCAACTGGAGGAGGAGAGCTCAACCTCCATGGTTCCTGTTTCCATACTGGACATAAGAGAAAATATTTTATACAGATTGGCATTTCACATTTTGAGATCTAAATTGTTGTTCTACTGTAATTGCCCACAGCTGTGTGTCATCTTGGTTTTTGGTCAAAATAGAAAATTAAAGATTGTTTTAAGTCTCAAAAGTCTAAGTAAACCACAATATTAATGTTAACCTATAAACTTGCTCCCTTCAGTTATATTCTTACCAATCACATCCTGATACTGTTGAATCACCATCTTTGGTTTAGGCCCTAGAAAAATATAGAAGTCCAGGATTCCTCCAGTGGTTCTCCAGGTCAGTGCAGGAGCTGACTGAAGCAGCACATCTGGGGGAAAACACAGGTAGGAGAACGCATTAACAGAGCACAGTTTATAATATAGGTTGGTGCAGGATGCCCCCCCGCCCCAAATATACACATCGCTAGAAAGGCCAGTTACAATTAACACGGTAGACTATTTATGGTTCCTGCTCCCTGATACCGCATAACCAGGGCCATCAAACAAGACCCAAGTCAGGTCAGAGCTCAGAAAACAAATATTCATCTCCAATGAAAAGTAGGGCATAGTATCCTCACTGCACACAGAAGCCTTTCTGCAAAACAAGGCTAAGCATACATAGTAATATTACTAAATGCTAAATATCTACAAATTTCAAATTAAGAAGGTTATTATTTGCACTAACGGAGGAAACCGTTCTAGTAGTCTGAGCACCCAGATAAAGAAACTTAAACAGCTGTGATGAACAGAATATTGAAGAAGAAGAAAAAAAGTTCTTATTTATCCCCCTCCGAGGCCATAGTAATAAAATGATACATCCATTTATTTGGATGTTAAGAAATACATTCTAAGTGGGAGGTCAACTATGGACCTATATACAACAAAATCTAGGAGAGCATTAATCTCATAGCATACAGCTTTCAAAAACCAAATGTTAGGAAAGGGATCCCAAAAGGTAAATTTTTATGCACACTTGCAGAATTGTTTAAATTGATATCAAATACAAAGAATCATCTGACAGATGGATAAAAGCTGTAGTCAGAGGGGACACAACTCAGCAAGCCTACAAAAGATTAGGGAAGGAGGTTTTGTCACGAAGAGACAGAGAAATAACAACTCTGACAAGTACAAATATGGTAAAACAATTGATCTTTATTAAGAATAGCACAATAAAATGAATAGCACCTCTCCAACCTTCACAGTGCCAGATATAAGGACAGTGACTGGACACTTCCTCAACCTTCACAGGGCAGGTTTGGATAAGGACAGGATCACCAGACTGGAGGCAGATAGAGTACCACTCTGACTGCCATGAAATACTAGTAGTGAGGATGGTAGTAGCTACTAGTTCAGGAGCAGCTGTAAAGCCCCTGGAAACAGAGGTAATCTCCAGTAGAATTCTAAGGGGACTGGACAGGCAACAGAGACGGACTCTAGAACGCTAGGGTGACTGGATAGGCAACAGAGGTAGACTCGCCCTAGAACGCTAGGGTAACTGGCACAGTAAAGGATGTAGGCAACGGAAAGTCGGTGACACGGACTGTCGCAACTGAGGAATCGCCTAGGCACAGAGAATGCTAGCGGAGGTGGTAAGCCAACGCCAGGAATAGATTGGAGCGGTAGTCAGCCAGAGCCAGGAGTCACACCAGAACGGGTAGTCAGCCAGAGCCAGGAATCAAACCGGAACATGTAGTCAGCCAGAGCCAGTAGTCAAACCGGAATAAATAGTCAGCCAGAGCCAGGAGTCAAACCGGAACGAAGAGCAGTCAGGGATCAAGCGGAGCCGAAGTCAGACGAAACCAGGAGTCATGCACGGGAATCAAGCATCATAATCACAAAAGCTATAGCGCACAGGTACACCACGAAAGGGCAAGGTAGTAGTGGCAGGCTGAGGCCTTTAAGGCCTAGCAAGTAGGCGGAGACTGACACTGGCAACAAGCAGTAGCCTATAAAAATAGCGAATGTGTAATAGCGTGACAACCAGGAAGTACAGAAATGTCGCCTGCGCACACAGACGCTGGTGGAAATCACGGGCACCATGATAGTATCCCCCTTCAATGATCTCTCCCCTGTGGGAAAGAACCAACTTTATTAGGAAATTTTGTATGGAATCTGTGTAGCAGAACAGGAGTGTGAATATCAGACAGATTCACCCAGGAACGCTCTTCAGGGCCATAGCCCTTCCAATACACAAAATACTGAATGCACCCACGCACTCTACGGGAGTCTAGAATATTTTGGATTTCATACTCCTCGTGGTCTTGGATGCGCACAGGACTCAGTACCACTGAAGCAGAAGTGTAGTGGTTACATACCAAAGGCTTCAATAGGGACACATGGAAAACATTGTGAATACGCATGATCCTAGGAAGGTCCAAGGCATAAGAGACAGGGTTCACTCTCCGAAGTACCCGGAAAGGACCTACAAAACGTTGAGCCAGCTTATTATAGGGTACTTGCAGGTGCAGGCTTCTGGAGGACAGCCACACTCTATCTACAACTTGTAAAACAGGAGCATGACTTCTGAGGTCTGCACCGTGGAGACTGGGGTCAAGCCAGACGGCTATATCTTCCCCTGGATGCTGGTCTCCCTGTGTTGCTGAAACCGGGGTCAAGCCAGGCTGCTATATCTCCCCCTGGATTCTGGTCTCCGTTTCTGTTCCTTGGGAGAAGTTGGATCCCAGTAAATCCTTCAGTGTCCTATGTTTTAGCAGATTGTAGCGGTGCTCCATTCGCCAGCGACGAGGTCCCAGTGGAGGTTTGGATGTCCCTGGCAACAGAGGATCATCCCACCGCTTGCCACCAAAATGTGACGCGAGTCCTGGTACTAGAGGTCAGTACCACCATCACTCTGCTTCTGCTGCACCGACATCCCAATCCTCATCCTTCATTCAGTATAAACCCCTCCAAGAATCAGACAGGACCAGTTTGGAGGGTAAAACAAGAACTGTTTATTGAACCACTCTTTGGGCTTATATACCCAGTTAATCACAAGAACCAGAAAAAGCATACAAAAGACTGAGACATATGGCAAATACACAGAACAAAGGGTTAGACCTGATTAGTTTAGCTAGACAAAGGATGTAACAATGGATAAACACTGGGACAAAAGGTTGAGGGACTTGAATACACATTTCCAAACAATGGCCAGGGGGTTGAAAAATCTTTGAATATTCCGCTTCAACCCCTGACCAATCTGGTGCTTAGAACTGGCTGGCCAATCCTGGCTGTGCTAGTCATGGCGGTCTCGGCCAATCAGACCCTTTGGGCGGGAAGCGGACTGACCAATCCCTGGGTGGCCTACTTTCTCCCATGTTAGAACAATGCAGGCCCTTTAAACCCTGGTAGCCAATCAGCGGGTGACCAACGTCTAAACCCAGGAGGCTCAGTATAGTACCATTAGCCAGGGTTGGGCTAGTGAATGTCACTCTTTAGCAGGAAAAAGTATCTGTCCAGGCCATGGAACATTTCCCAGCCCTATTTCCAAGGCAAAGAGTCACTGTTGCAATGACCCCCACTCCCCTGAACAATGTAACAATCCGGCACATGTAACTAACAATCAGGCACACATAACAAGCTCCTTGCACTATAATAAGAAATTGTGGGACAAACCATCTGCACCATATTTCCCCTTATGGTGCAGATGGGTTGCTCCAGAGTGGCACCTCCTATCTTTTGTTCACAAGACCGTTTAAGATGGATTCTTTTTTGGAATCATGCATGGCAACTGAATTTGTGGAAAGAAATCCCTTTGCTTAGTCTTTTAAATGGTTAATTGATTAAACAAATCAGTGAATGATTTCAGTCCGGTATTCACGGTCCTAACAGATTACACCTCCTTTTACAATTAATAGATTATTTCTTCATGAATGTTATGAATTCATTTGAACTTGACTTCAATAATGTCTTCAGAGATTACGCTTTTTCTACAATTTTGTCTACAGAGATTACAGTCTTGTTTTTGTTAATGACATGACTTGAATCATAAAGGGGGAGTAGATTTTAACCCCTTGATTGCAGGAGTGGTCTTAAACACATTGTACTAGCATTCAAGGGTTCAGAAATTCAAACTTAACTTAATGGAAGTTTTTCTAATTGTTATTTTCCCCCCCTATAGTGCAGTTGGTTTGCACCAGAATTGTTTTTTTTTGTTTACATATGTCCAAATGTAGGTATAGAACTTACCCATGGCATTACTGTTGAGTAAGAAAACCCCATGAGCCAAACCATCTTTCTCCATGGACAAGTAGAAAGGATGAGTCCCATACAGGTTGGAATCCCTCTGTGATAACAAAAAGTAAACAAAGATTGTGAGAAGCACTGCAACGCTAAGGCCTTAGCAACCTATTACAAGTGTTGAAGATATTGGGCTTGTTTTAGGTCCTGGCGTGTTACTCAAAAAAATAATTGCCACCAACAACCACATGATGCACCAAACTCCATGTTCTAAATTATGTGAGTAAAAATGTGACTCTCTCCCACCAGTCTATTAGATACAGCATACAAAGCACCAAGTGCTCCATATCTTGTCTAACTTTTCTCAATGGTCTCCTCCAAATGTAATTCCAGGAGGTTGGGGAGATAAAAAAAACAAAATGAATACTCAGCGCTCCTACATATAAAGGGTAAACTGAGGAGCACGTTAATACCAGATGGCACAAAAAATATATAATAAGTAAATACTAACTGGCAAATTATTAATAATTAACACAAAAAATGGTTAACACATATATTACACACACTATATGCAGATGTACACCTACTCTTAAAGGAACATTAATACTTCATTTTATGAACGTTTAAAATTGTACATGTTAAAAACATAAATAAAATTATGCAAGTCCCGTCTCTCAATCTTGTCTAGTTATAAGCTTCTAAAGCCCCCCCCGCACCCCTTTTACAGACGTCAGCACTCTAGCTGAAAGACTGAGATCCTAGTCCTGGGACCTGTACGGCTTCAGCAGAGCTGAAATAGTACTATTTGTAAGCATAACGCTATATGACTAATTATTGGGGTGGGGGGGGACTTTATTTGTGGTGATAGTTCACTTTAAGTGGGCCTGTCACCTTTTTACATTATTTGAAAACAAAATCACATAAGCCAGTGCACAAATAACAAAAGGGTATACATATAAGGCATAACCAACAGTTTGAACTAGAATGGAAGTACTGATCAGACAAAAATTACCAAAAGAGTAAAAGAACAAAATAAGACGATGTGATATAGAAACACAAACCCTAAGAGTCTGACAGTTTTAGTATCTTAAAAAACAGACAAATGTAACCAGAAACAGAAGTACCTGAGACACATACAAGCGCCATACTAAAATGCAAGGACAAGGAAAGCAAAAAGTACTTGCATACAGAAGAGCGAAAGTTTATTAGCCACAATCACAAACCTGTTCAAAATAACTAATGCAAACATGCAAGCCAAATTAAATAATGAACTGATCATGACAATCAAAGACTAAAGAACAAGAAAAGACAAGTAAAAGATTGTAAATTAATTAAGTATAAAGTAAAAAAAAATCTATCCAAAGAAACAGTTGCATGGATAAAATAACTAGCAAAGAACACAGCAATACCACATACAGCCAAAGGAACAGAGTGATCTGAAGACATTGTGAAACCATATACCAAAAGGTCATAAATGAATATTACTGCCCCACAGTCCCGTAAGTCAACATTCATAAACTATATTGTAAGCGAAAAGGAAAGAACCCTCAAGATAATACTGAAAATCCATGGTGTCTACAAATATTGTCTGCCAAGTCTAACTGACCCTTATAAAAAAAACAATCGTTTAGAAGAAAATGGTAAAAATAAAGTCTGACATTAAGAATCTACCAGGTGATGTATAAATAAAATTGGTGATCCAAAAATCTAGTGTCGTGTCAATTCCATGTAAAGGGGGACACAATATATTACAAAGGGAAAAATGGATAGTCTAATTCAAACTACATAGCTATTCATAGTTTTCAGTGGTTCTCTCTGAGTATGTAGAACCACGGTGGATAATACATCCTGAATACATAAGAATAAATTGTCACTTTCCACTGATAGTTAAGGCAACAGGTACCAATATTGTGACCAGTATCTTCATCTGATATAAAGTCTCACAAAGTAGTGAGTATCCAGCACCAGGCCCCTCTCCTATGCCTCACCACTGAATGCCACACATTACCTGATGTACAGGTATGTGCCAGGTAGTAAAAGTCCGGTCATATCTTTAGGGCAGAATGAGGATGGACTGAAGGAGGTGAGATGTCTTCCTGGTGCTACTGCAAGCAGGGATAAAAGACGCATCTCAAATATTGTCAAGGCTGCAACAAAGGAGACTGAAGTTGATCTGATCATTCATCTCGGTACAAACGATTTGTCCCAGAAAAGTGTTGAAGAGGTGAAAATGGAATTTCAAAGTCTCAGCCTGGAGCTGAGCAGAATGACAGACTCTATCACTTTTTCAGAGATTTTGCCAGTCCGCTCTGAAAATAGTAAGAGACTTCGTATCCTGGAGTTCAATGGTTGGCTAAGACAATGGTGTAAAGAAGAAGGTTTTGGATTTGTCAGTCACAGTGTTAGAAGGTGGAGTTGTAAAGAAATGTTCAAGAGAGATGGTCTGCACCCGTCACACAGAGGAACTGAGGTACTTGGAGAAGAGTTCAGGTGTTTCTTGGAGAGGCATTTAAACTAGATGGAGGGGGCAGGAATTTCATTGAGAAGATTGATTTCTGTCCCCGAACAGTTTTGGTGAACCAGGGTTCTGAGTTTGTTAGTGTGATAGATACAGATGTTGGTGCACAGGAAGTTGCTGGTGCTTTACATACAGATGTTGGTGAGGTAGATGATGGTGCGGTAGATAGAGTTGTTGTTGGTGATAAATGTAATGTTCTTCGTGTAATGTGTACTAATGCTCGCAGCTTAGGCAACAAGCTCAGCGAGCTAATATCAATAGTTTGTAGAGATGACTTGGACTTGATTGTAATAACAGAGACATGGTTCAGGGACTGTAATGACTGGGAAATAGCCATTCCGGGATACACGTTGTATAGGAAAGATAGGGCTGAGAGAAGAGGGGGTGGGGTAGCCATTTATGTTAAAGATAGCATAAAATCCACAGCGATCCAGAATTCATGTAAAGAGTTGGAGACTCTCTGGATCTGTCTGCAGAATAAAAAGGGATCAGTTACAAGAATAGGTGCAGTCTACAGGCCTCCGGGGCAAGCTGAAGAGCAAGACAACATGCTAGTGGACGAGATTACCCAAATGGCAGTAAAGGGAGATATAGTAGTTATGGGAGACTTCAACATGCCTGATGTTGATTGGAATATCCCTTGTGCGTCCACATGTAGAAGTAGGAGCATCGTAGAAGCCCTGACGGGGATGTCCCTAAAACAGCTGGTGAAGGCGCCAACTAGAGGGGACAATATCCTAGACTTAGTATTCACAAATGGAGACCTGGTATCTGAGGTGAAGGTGGGAGAAAATCTAGGTTCCAGTGACCACCAATGTTTGTGGTTCGGAATCCAGACTGACTACGAGAAATCCCATTCTGCAACCAAAGTATTGGACTTTAGGAAGACGAAGTTTGAGGATATGGGAGAATATGTAAAGAAAGAATTAAAAGGGTGGGATAAAACACCGAGAGTGAGTACTCAGTGGAAGACACTCAAAGAAGTCCTCTTAAAGGCAACAAGATTACATGTTAGACAAATTAGCAAGAGGAAAAGAAAGAGAAATCCACTATGGTTTACTAGAGAGGTAAGAGCTATAGTGAAAGATAAAAAGTCTGCCTATAAGAGATATAAAGAGACTGGAAGTGAAGCGGACAGAGAAGGGTATAAAACTATACAGAAGAAGACTAAACAGATGATAAATGCTGCTAAAGCCTCAAAAGAGGAAGAAATGGCCAAATCTGTTAAGAAGGGGAATAAAACCTTCTTCAGATATATCAGTGACAGGAAGAAGAAAAACTGCGGGATTACAAAAATTAACAACGGAAAAAATCAGTATATAGAAGAGGAAAAGGCGGTCGCTGACCATCTGAATAACTACTTCTGCTCAGTTTTTTCAGACGGCGGCCCTCATAATCAGAAAATGGCTGAACACAGCATTGCCTCTAGTTGTATAATTTTAGCCCCAGTGTTTTCAGAGGCCGATGTTCTAGAGGAACTTGTCCGGCTAAAGTCAAATAAAGCGATGGGTCCGGATGGAATCCACCCTAGAGTTCTTAAAGAACTCCGATCTGTCATAGTTGGCCCCCTGACTAATCTGTATAACCAGTCCCTTCTTACGGGAGAAGTTCCTGATGATTGGAGAATGGCCAATGTTGTACCCATTCACAAGAAGGGTAGTAAAGAAGAAGCTAGTAACTACAGGCCAGTCAGCCTGACATCTGTAGTGGTAAAAATGATGGAGACTCTTCTAAAGAAGAAGATAATTGACCATCTAACAAAAAACAACCTGATGGACCCAAACCAGCATGGCTTCACTGAGGGCCGATCCTGTCAGACTAATCTCATTGATTTCTTTGACTATGTAACTAAAGTGCTGGATGAAGGTGGTGCTGTGGATATCGCCTACCTGGATTTCAGTAAAGCTTTCGATACAGTTCCCCATAAAGAGCTGATAGATAAATTATCAAGAATTGGACTTAACCCCTGGATAGTTCAGTGGATCTGCAGTTGGCTGAAGGACAGAAACCAGAGGGTTGTTGTTAATGGAGTGTATTCTGAGCAGAGACTGGTTACAAGTGGAGTGCCACAAGGATCTGTTCTGGGCCCTGTTCTGTTCAACATATTTGTAAGTGACATAAGGGAAGGCTTGGCAGGGAAGGTTTGCTTGTTTGCTGATGACACAAAAGTGTGTAATAGGGTTGATGTTCCAGGAGGTGTCTGTAATATGGAGAATGATTTGGCACTATTAGATAAGTGGTCAAAACAATGGAAACTTCAGTTCAATGTTTCCAAATGTAAAATAATGCACTTGGGGAAAAGAAACCCTCAATCTGACTATCGTATTGGCAGTTCTGTGGTAGCAAAGACTTCAGAAGAGAAGGATTTGGGGGTGGTCATCTCTGACAGCCTCAAGATGAGTAACCAATGCAACCAGGCGGTGGGGAAAGCAAATCGTATGCTTGGCTGCATAGCTAGAGGTATAACAAGCAGGAAGAGGGAGATTGTGATCCCTCTGTATAGAGCTCTAGTGAGACCACATCTGGAATACTGTGTACAGTTCTGGAGGCCTCATCTGCAAAAGGATATAACTAAAATTGAGCGGGTTCAAAGAAGAGCTACAAAAATGGTGGAAGGTCTAAAGCATAGAACTTATCAAGAACGACTCAGAGATCTAAATATGTATAGTCTGGAGGAAAGAAGAGAAAGGGGGGACATGATTGAAACCTTTAAATATGTTAAAGGACTGAACAAGGTTCAGGAGGGAAGTGTGATTAATAAGAATCTGAATACAAGAACAAGGGGGCACAATCTGAGGCTAGTTGGAGGAAAAATCAAGAAAAACATTAGAAAATATTATTTCACTGAAAGAGTAGTAGAAACTTGGAACAAACTTCCAGCAGAGGTGGTTGATAAATCCACAGTAACACAGTTTAAACATGCCTGGGATAAACATGTATCTATCCTAAGATAACAATAAAGGAATACTAAAGGGCAGACTAGATGGACCAGGTGGTCTTTTTCTGCCGTCAATCTTCTATGTTTCTATGTTTCTATGTTTCTATATCGAAGTGGAAAATCCCCTGGTTTAGGAAACGCGATATAGCCACTCAGGAATCAGCATACTGTTCAACCCATACCAACTCCTATTGGGGTAAAGTGAAAACAATTCCAAGAAAAGTCTGTCATATCCGCATACTGTTACGGTTTTCTGACACTCAGACCAGGTTATAAAGTAAAAACACAGTTTTATTGAATCAGAATGATAAACAGTGCCCCTAGGGGCCAGCACAGGTAAGAACAGTACTGACAAATACAGACAAGGTATAGGTAATATAAACAGTGGAATAAGTACAGCTAAAGACTGTAGCAAACCCAAAGGGTTAACAGGAGCAACTGGAGAGGCTCAGGCTAGATTGGCCAACGCCCAGGATAGATATCAGTCTCTGGAGAACAGTCTCTAGATGTAGAGCAAGGAACACAGGATCAGCACTGTATCACTCTCTAAGCTGAAACGGGATACGCCCCTGTTGCTCTGAGCTGAGCCAGTACCACCACCGTGGGCTAGGAGGAATGCTACTGCCAAACCTGAAGTAACCAGAATAGGAATCGCCCAGAATGTGAGTAGTAAGTAACCCTGCGTGTGCCAAATGGATTGTGTTACGAAGCCCTTGGGATGCCACAATAGATGATATTTCCCAAGCTACGAAAAGCCGATGCACAGGGCAGTGCAGGTGGAACTGTACACTTTGAGGGAATGAGAAACGGAGTCAGGACACCCTTCCGGTGTCGCACAGAATCCTATAGCAAGAGCGAACAGACTACCGGCGCCAACCAGCGTGGTCACGGTGCACCCCCGAACACTGGACAAGCGGAGCTCTGCAAGGACTGGTATGGCGTCAAAAGGAGACTCAAAGTGTAACGGCTCAATGAACCAACAAGGCTTAGCAAGCTAAACAAGTGGCACGTAGCTGGAGACTACAGGCACTGCACGGGTTAATCTGGTACATACAGAAGAGCAATGCTCAGCGAGTAAATGGCAGGCAACCTCAGGCTACAGCTGAATGAACGAGAGAGGAACAGCGAAAACAGTTCAGAATGTCGCCAGCGCGACCGGAGGACACTGGAGCAGCAACCGGACAGAGCGTTAACCGGAACCGGATGGAAACAGCCGCAGGAACACCACCGGAGAGCGGATCAATCACAGAGCAGGATCAACAGCCAGAACCGGCTCGAGTCACGGAGCAGGGTCGTCAGCCAGAACCGAGTCGAATCACGGAGCAGGGTCGTCAGCCAGAGCCGGGTCAGATCACGGAGCAGGGTCTTCAGCCAGAGCCGGGTCAGATCACAGAGCAGGGTTGTCAGCCAGAACCGGGTCAAATCACAGAGCAGGGTCGTCAGCCAGAACCGGGTCAAATCACGGAGCAGGGTCGTCAGCCAGAACCGGGTCAAATCACGGAGCAGGAACAGGAGAAGAGTCAGACTAGCCGGGTCGGTACACAGGAGACACTGGAATTCAGCAACAAGGCGCAGCAACAGGAACACCACGAAAGGGCAACTGACAAGTGCCCAAACTCCAGCATATAAAGGCACATCCTGGGCGGGCCAATCAGACTCCTCCAATGCAAAGGTACACAGTCATAGATTGACAGGGAATCACGGGGACCGTGATAGTACCCTCCTCTCAAAGACCCCCTCCCCTGCCAGAGGGTCTAGGTTTAAGAGGATATTTAGAATGAAAGCTGTGCATCAGTCGTGGAGCATGAAGATCCTTATGATCAACCCAAGAGCGCTCCTCAGGTCCATAGCCTTTCCAGTGGACCAAATATTGTAACTTGCCTCTAAATCTCCTGGAATCAATAATGCTCTGAACTTCGTACTCCTCTTGGCCTTGTACATCCACCGGCCCAGGAACCACCGGAGTGGTAGTATAGCGATTGCAAACCAGGGGCTTTAAAAGTGACACATGAAACACATTATGAATACGCATAGTCCTAGGGAGCTCCAATGCGTATGCCATGGGGTTGACTTTGCAAATAATCTTAAAGGGCCCAATGAACCGGGGAGCCAGTTTGTTTGAAGGCACTTGCAGGTTAAGATTCCTGGAGGAAAGCCATACCCTGTCCCCAACCTGGAAGGAGACCGCTGGTAGCCGTCTACGATTAGCCTGCCACTGATGTCTCAGGAAGGACTGACTGAGGGACCGTTGTACCTGTGCCCAAGTGGAGCGGAGCTGCTCCATGTGCTCATCCAGAGCCAGAATCTGTTGGGACTGAAATGAGTCTGGGAGTAGACAGGGTTGGAACCAATAATTAACCAGGAACGGAGAACTCCCAGACGATGAATTAACCGCACAGTTCCTGGCGAACTCCGCCCACAGCAACAGGTCGGCCCAGTTATCATGATGATCAGTCACGAAGCAGCGCAAAAACTGCTCCAGTCCCTGATTGGCACGCTCAGCGGCCCCGTTGGTCTGGGGATGGTAGGCAGAGGAAAATGACAATTGAATGCCCATCTGGCCACAGAATGCCCTTCAGAATCTAGACACGAATTGGCTTCCCCGATCCGACACTATCACTCTGGGAACCCCGTGCAAGCGGAATACCTCCCTGGCAAAAATCACTGCCAATTCCTGGGCCGAAGGGAGGCCAGAGAGGGGCACAAAATGAGCCATTTTAGAGAACCTATCTACCACCATCAGGATAAACGTGTAGCCCTTACATAAAGGCAGTTCTCCCAAGAAATCAATAGAAATATGGGACCAAGGACGATCACCATTGGGTACTGGTTGGAGTAGCCCCACGGGGAGATGTCTGGGAGTTTTAGCACGGGCACAGGTGGCACAAGCAGCGGTAAATGCGGAGCAGTCAGCTTTCAGGGAAGGCCACCAGAATGTTCGTGACAATGACCAAGCCAACTGATCCCTGCCAATGTGCCCGGCTGCCTTAGATGAGTGATAGGTCTCGAGTAACTGGGTACGAAAAGGTTCGTCCACAAAACACCTGCCAACTGGGGTTTCAGGAGGTGCCCGCGTTTGTGAAGCCATGATTTCTTCCCCAGTGGCGAAGTGATGCTGGTACGAATAGTAGCCAGAATCCTATCTGGCTGAATTATAGGCACCGGGGCTTCATCCCTCTCAATGTCTGTGCAGAATTGTCTGGAAAGAGCATCTGCCCTAATATTTTTGGACCCAGGCAAGTAGGAGACTATGAAATTAAATCTAGACAAAAAGAGAGCCCAACGAGCCTGGCGAGAAGACAGCCTTTTGGCCTCAGATAAGTATATCAGATTTTTATGGTCAGTGAGGATTAAAGGGATAGTAATACCTAAAATGTAAAAAAATATATGTTGTAGGGTTTATCCCCCTGAGTAAAACAAGAGTACTCCCACTGCTGAAAGATGTTTCATTCAAAAGTTATTAATTTTCAAAGTTGAATTTTTTAGGTGCAATATCACAGTGGCCTGAAATTGTACAGTGGCGCTGTTGCTACACGATCCTATGGAGATTTATGGTCCTGAGACCAGAGCTGTCCATAGGATCGTGTAGCAACAGCGCCACTGTACAATTTCAGGCCACTGTGATATTGCACCTAAAAAATTCAACTTTGAAAATTAATAACTTTTGAATGAAACATCTTTCAGCAGTGGGAGTACTCTTGTTTGACTCAGGGGGATAAACCCTACAACATATTTTTTTTTACATTTTAGGTATTACTATCCCTTTAAGACTGGGGTCCTAGTGCCCTCCAGGAGATGTCGCCATTCTTTCAAAGCCAAGATGATAGCCAACAATTCCCTATCACCAATTTCATAATGGCTTTGGGCACTAGAAAGCTTCTTGGAAAAAAATCTGCACGGCCTCAGGTTACCCCCCTCCCTGGGGCGTTGGGAGAGAACTGCCCCTACCCCAACCTCGGAGGCATCGACTTCTAGGGTAAAAGGCAGGGTGGGATTAGGGTGGGACAGAATAGGAGCAGATGCAAATGCCTGCTTGAGGGTCTCGAAGGCCTGCTCAGCTGCCTCAGACCATTGAGAGGGATTTGCGCCCTTATGCGTCAGGTCAGAGAGAGGTTTAGTAACGGTAGAAAAGTTCTGAATAAATTTTCTGTAATAGTTGGCAAAGCCCAGGAATCTTTGGATAGCTTTTAACCCCTTGGGTCGTGGCCATTGTAGGACTGCAGCCAACTTTTCTTGGTCCATAGCTATGCCATCGTTGGATATAACAAAACCCAAAAAGGGTACTTGAGAACAGTGAAATTCACATTTTTCTAATTTACAGAACAATTTGTTCTTGCGCAAACGCAGCAATACCTCAGAAACATCCTGGATATGCTGGGTTAAATTAGCTGAGTGAATCAATATATCGTCCAGATATACCACTACACAAGACTAACATATCGCGGAAGATATCGTTGATGAACTCCTGAAATACGGCAGGTGCATTACATAATCCGAATGGCATAACTAGGTATTCGTAGTGCCCTGACCTTGTATTGAAGGCTGTCTTCCACTCATCACCGGCCCTTATTCTTATTAAATTGTAGGCGGCCCGTAAATCGAGTTTCGTGAAAATAGTGGAGCCTTTCAACCTATCAAATAACTCTGTGACGAGCGGAATGGGGTACGCATTTTTGGACATAATCTTATTGAGTCCACGGTAGTCAATAAAAGGTCGTAATTCGCCATTTTTCTTTCACAAAAAAGAACCCTGCACCTGCCGGAGAGGATGATTTGCGAATAATCCCTCGTTTGAGAGCATCCTCAATATATTCCTCCATGGCCTTAGTCTCATCACAGGACAATGGGTACGTCCTACCCCTCGGTGGCACCACTCCCGGGGGCAAATCAATAAAGCAGTCATATGGCCGATGCTGCGGCAGTGTGCTAGCCTCCCCTTTACTGAATACGTCACTGAACTTGCTGTATTCAGTTGGCACAGAAGGGGAGGTACACATAATCTTAACTGGACGAGATAGACAGTGACCAGTGCAGTATTCTGACAATGACTTGACTTCACATGTCTGCCAGTCAAACTGGGGATTGTGCAACGTCAACCAAGGGAACCCCAGAATGACCGCATGATGGGGTGAGTGTATAATCTGGAAACAAACCTCCTCCTTGTGGAGGGCCCCCACTGCTATAGTAAGGAAAGTAGTCTCCATAGTGATAAGTGCTGGTTCAAGAGGTCTGCCATCAATAGCCTCAATGGCTAGCGGAGTATCTTTTTAGACAGAGGAATATTGTGCTTTTCAGCAAATGCCCGGTCCATGAAATAGCCAGCTGCGCCAGAATCTACCAGGGCTAGTACCTCCACAGCTTGGTCACCTAGGAGAAAACTCACCGGTATGGTGGGTTTCATGGAGCAAGGATCTGGGGACGACTGTACACCACCTAGGGCCTGTCCCCCAAGGTACCCTAGGTGCGTGCGTTTCCCAGACGCACTGGACATGTGCGTAATAAATGCCCACCTTTGCCACAATACAGGCATAATCCTTGTCTTCTGCGATATGCCCTCTCCTCCTTGGACAATCTAGTGAAACCAATTTGCATAGGTTCCCCAGTATCAGGTACACGGTCAGGAGGAATAGGAGGAGAGGGTGGGTTAAACGACTTCTCATGCCCATGGGTTTTGGAACTCGCCCTTTTTGCCAAGCGCCTCTCTCGCATGCGAGTATCAATGAGTATCACATAATCGATGTACTCATCCAAATCGGTAGGTACCTCCCTGGCAGCTATTTCATCTTTGATAGCATCCGAAAGCCCTTGGGCAAATGCTGCCAGGAGTGCCTCGTTATTCCATGCCACCTCTGCAGCTAGAATCCGAAATTCTATAGCACAGTCAGCCACAGTACGATCGCCCATCTGAATTATCAACAGTTTTTTGGCCGCAGAGGTAGCTCGCCCAGGTGTCTCAAACACTCTACGGAACTGTTTAACAAATTCATTAAAGCACAACGTGCAAGGTTTAGCCTGTTCCCATAAAGGATTAGCCCATGCCAGGGCTTTGCCAGTTAAAAGGGATACCATGAACCCCACCTTGCTACGGTCATTCGGAAAGGCATGGGGTGTGAGTTCTAGGAATATCTCTAGCTGGTTAAGGAAACCTCTGCACAGTGTGGGTTCTCCATCATATCTTAGCGGTAACGGCGCCGCCGCCGTTAAACTTCTCGAGGGAGCCAACCATTGCCCAGTAGTGTTATCCGGTGTCATAACTGGGGGGACCACCGGATTTTGATTCGGTTTATCAAGGTGTACTGTACGTTCAAGCAAGGTTTGCATGGCCAATGCCAACTGATCTAGGCATTGCTCGTGAACATCCATCCTCCAGTGGAGGTTCTGTGTATTACTGTCACTTTTCCCGTCTGAGGTCATGGCCCTTTCGTACTGTTACGGTTTTCTGACACTCAGACCAGGTTATAAAGTAAAAACACAGCTTTATTGAATCAGAATGATAAACAGTGCCCCTAGGGGCCAGCACAGGTAAGAACAGTACTGACAAATACAGACAAGGTATGGGTAATATAAACAGAGGAATAAGTACAGCTAAAGGCTGTAGCAAACCCAAAGGGTTAACAGGAGCAACTGGAGAGGCTCAGGCTAGATTGGCCAGCGCCCAGGATAGATGGATATATATATATAGTCTCTGGAGAACAGTCTCTAGATGTAGAGCAAGGAACACAGGATCAGCACTGTATCACTCTCTAAGCAGAAACGGGATGCGCCCCTGTTGCTCTGAGCTGAGCCAGTACCACCACCGTGGGCTAGGAGGAATGCTACTGCCAAACCTGAAGTAACCAGAATAGGAATCGCCCAGAATGTGAATAGTAAGTAACCCTGCGTGTGCCAAATGGATTGTGTTACGAAGCCCTTGGGATGCTACAATAGATGATAGTTGCCCAAGCTACGAAGAGCCGATGCACAGGGAAGTGCAGGTGGAACTGTACACTTTGAGGGAATGAGAAACGGAGTCAGGACACCCTTCCGGTGTCGCACAGAATCCTATAGCAAGAGCGAACAGACTACAGGCGCCAACCGGCGTGGTCACGGTGCACCCCGAACACCGGACAAGCGGAGCTCTGCAAGGACTGGTATGGCGTCAAAAGGAGACTCAAAGTGTAACGGCTCAATGAACCAACAGAGGCTTGGCAAGCTAAACAAGTGGCACGTAACTGGAGACTACAGGCACTGCACGGGTTAATCTGGTACATACAGAAGAGCAATGCTCAGCGAGTAAATGGCAGGCAACCTCGGGCTACAGCTGAATGAGCGAGAAAGGAACAGCGAAAACAGTTCAGAATGTCGGAGGACACTGGAGCAGCAACCGGACAGGAGTGTTAACCGGAACCGGATGGAAACAGCCGCAGGAACACCACCAGAGGGCGGATCAATCACGGAGCAGGATCAACAGCCAGAACCGGGTCGAATCACGGAGCAGGGTCGTCAGCCAGAGCCGGGTCAGATCACGGAGCAGGGTCTTCAGCCAGAGCCGGGTCAGATCACAGAGCAGGGTCGTCAGCCAGAGCCGGGTCAAATCACAGAGCAGGGTTGTCAGCCAGAACCGGGTCAAATCACGGAGCAGGGTCGTCAGCCAGAACCGGGTCAAATCACGGAGCAGGAACAGGAGAAGAGTCAGACTAGCCGGGTCGGTACACAGGAGACACTGGAATTCAGCAACAAGGCGCAGCAACAGGAACACCACGAAAGGGCAACTGACAAGTGCCCAAACTCCAGCATATAAAGGCACATCCTGGGCGGGCCAATCAGACTCCTCCAATGCAAAGGTACACAGTCATAGACTGACAGGGAATCACGGGGACCGTGATACATACATCATGCGATGGTGGATTAGAGTTGTACAGTCTTTAGTTACATACAGAAAATCTAACTGCCTCTATTCATAGATGGATTAGAACAGTCTATCAGAGATAACCGGCCAGAGATAATGATACATTGAGTGCATTATTTAATCCATCTACACTCCATCTGCAATAAAAGTTTACCACAATCTCCCCATTTTGATAGTATAGATTCTTGATCAATGATCATTCATGGTAAGGATACCGCTGTATGATGATGTTGCGCAAAGTGCATTCCGGATGAATTTCCTATGATTATCCATTCTCTCTCTAAATGTTGTAATGGTTTTGCCTATGTATAATAATGAGCATGGGCACTTGATAAAATAGATCACATAACTAGATGTGCAAGTTAACTTGTGCTTGATGGGAATCATTTTACTACTACGGTGGTCTTTAAATAGTCACCAGTCAGCAAGTTTTTACACATGACACAATTTAAACAACTAGAACACATTGGTTTGTCTGTTTTCAGCCATCCTTCCTTTGAAGCAGTTCTCAAGTTGGGTTCCCTCTTATTTTTGATTAATGGTCTATTCCAAAAAACAGGTGCCAAGCATTTACCACGCTCCATAACAGGCCAGTGTCACATTACGGATTCCTTCAACTGATGCTAGATGGAGTAAATGTGGTAGAAAACAGTCTGTCCATAGGCACAGTCTTCAGTAGTCTTCAAGAGCTGATGTGGTGTTCTAGTCTGGGCCCTTTCTAGATCTCAATTCCAGTTCAGGGTAACCCCTATCCATGAATCTGGATATTAATTCCTCAATTTGTTCAAAGTCTGTGTCCCTAATCACTATTGTTCCTCAAAATACTGATAATTTGAGAGTAAGGTACTGATTGTTTTGTGTGTATAGTAGGACAACTACATCTTAATAATAAAGTATTCCTGTCTGTCTGTTTCCTGAAATTAGTGGTCCTCAGTCTCCCATACTTATGGAATACTGTACCATCTAGAAAGTTAACTTGTTTCCAATCAACTTGGGTGGTGAACTTAATAGGCGTGTTGGGCTGCAACTAACGATTATTTTGATAATCGATTAGTTGTCCGATTATTTTTTCGATTAATCGGATAAAAAAAACAATATGCTAATTTTTCATTATTTAAACTGATTTAATGAACAAACAGTGTTAAAAACAAACAGCAGAATAAAAAACTTTACACATTAACATGTGTCATTGTTATTATTTCACCATGGGGTCTATGAACCTCTTTCTCCCCCTTGCGCCTCTATTTCTCCCCCCTTGTACTTTTCTCTCTCTCTCTCTCTCTCCCCTTGTACTTCTCTCTCTCCCCCCCTTGCGCCTCTTTCTCCCCCTTGTACTTCTCTCTCCCCCCCTTGTACCTCTTTCTCTCCCCCCTTGTGCTTCTCTCTCTCCCCCCTTGTGTGCCTCTCTCTTCCCCCTTGTGTGCCTCTCTCTTCCCCCTTGTGTGCCTCTCTCTCTCCCCCCTTGTACCTCTCTCTCTCCCCCCTTGTACCTCTCTTTCTTCCCCCTTGTACCTCTCTTTCTTCCCCCTTGTACTTCTCTCTCTCCCCCTTGTGCCTCTTTCTCCCCATGTACTTCTCTCTCTGTCTCCACATGTATTTTTCTCTCTCTCTCCCCCTTGTATGTCTCTCCCCCGTACCTCTTTTTCACTTTCCCTCATTGATGACATCCGGTGTGCAACGCCAAACGCGGAGACGCCGCGTGCAGCGGTTTTCTTCCTCAGTCTGGGCGCCAGTTTTAAACTGGCCTCAGAACAGAGGAAGAAAATACCTGCAAACTCCACGCGGCGTCTCCGCGTTTGGCGTTGCGCACCGGATGTCATCAATGCGGGAAGTAAGAAGACAGCATCCGGCGGCTGTGGGGCTGCTGGGCAGCGCAACGAATCGCTGCACAACGAATCGATAATGAGAATTCTCATTATCGATTCTCATTATTGATTTTTATCGTTTTTATCGATTCGTTGTTGCAGCCCTATAGGCGTATTCAATTAATTCAAATGTTTAACAAAATCAGCAAATGATAATCTGTCTCCCTTCCAAGAAGAACTTGTCTGTGAAACGACGGTAATAGAGTATCCTTTCCTTGTATGGTTCTAGGACAGTGGTTCTCAACTCCTGTCCTCAGGACCCACTAACAGACCAGGATTTGATTATTCCTTGTTAGAGCACAGGTGAGTTAATCAATGTGAATGAGCCTCTGATCACCACACCTGTGCTCTAGCAGAGAGTCCTGGCCTGTTAGTGGGTCCTGAGGACAGGAGTTGAGAACCACTGTTCTAAGATGAACAATTCCTCAAACTTGGTCAAAATATGTTTGCATATGATGGGGCAATATCTCACCCCCACTGAGGTCCCCAAAACCTGCAGATATATTTTACATTTGAAAATAAGTACTATCCCAAACACAGTCCTAGCAAAGTTAAAAGGAATTTGTGGATTTGTTTGTCTAAACCTTAACCCCTTAACCCCTAACGGAGCATTTTTTTTTTCTTTTTTGATTCGGATTCCGGACTCCCCGAATGGAGTGCAGCCACGGGGGGAGCCCGGAATTCCATGACGGTCATAGTACATCATGGGTCGTTAAGTCAGATCTACCCATGATGTACTATGTCCGTCAAGGGTCGTTAAGGGGTTAAGTAACAGGAATTACCATACACAGCGAGCTTGCATCTAATGTAGCAAGTGCTGGGATGGTTTTTATGAATTTTGGGCATAGTATTAAATTGGGCACATAGGGTGTTCCCAAGTAAGATTGTAAGCTTTCGTGCAGGGACCTCGCACCCAATATTTCACTCTACAAAGCACCTGTAACCCTGTATTGTTTAAACCCTTAAATTGTAAAGCACTGTATATACTTGTGGTGCTATATAAACATATTCATTCATTCAAGTAAGATAACCCAGCATGTCCTCAAAACCCACGTGTTTTCTCCTATAAATCCTGACACAAAAGCCTGTTGCAATGTCTGATCTTTCATGCTTTTGTAAGGTAATGTTGGATCACCTTTGAGTTTTTGATATGTGGTGTTGCCTCCTACATGGATAAGAATGTTACTCTTATAATTAGGATAGTCCTTTGAGACTATGGCCCTACCCTTGTCCGATGGGAGGATGACTATATTTGGGTTGGTAGCCAAAGTCCTAATGGCCTCTTTCGCTAGCAGTAGAATATTGTAACATACCAGTGTGTGGCGCAAAACATATATCATTCTACTCCGCTGAATGATAGATGACACCTCAATTGGTTTCAGTAGAAAATATTGAGTTTATTTAAAATCTACAATATAAAGTATCATAAAGTGGCCACTATCGCAAACTCTCATATATTGTACTGAAATATCAGTCACACAGGTATACAATCTGATGTTTTCCCTACACCAGATTAAGCTCAGTTATTGCAATAATTTGGGAAACACCTGTTACAAATGTGCGCCACTTATCACTGCTCAGAACACTGCATACAGATCATCGCCACTCCAGTACAGGCATCTCAAAACAAAAACCATACATGCATATTTATACTCCAATCTAAAAACTCACAGTTGGAGACCGCACTGAGATGTCTATGGTCACTCACCCCAAATGGGGTAGACATTATTGAGTGTGTTGATTGATGACTCCTGAATGCAGTGTCCAAATATCTATAAAACTAAATGCAAACTTTATACCCCGCCCAGCAACTGCACTACCACAAACCAAATGTCAGTCAAAATCAACTGTCAAGTCAGCTGAAAAGTGTAAAGTCTAGAGGTGGGGAATAGTCCCAATGTTTACCGCATACCAACTAAAAGAGGATTTTAGTCTTACCTGTTAAATCCTTTTCACTTAGTCCATACAGGTTACTGGTAACTCCGGGAGGCGATCTGCCCCTTTAAGTAGGCAGGAACATTTCTCCAAATGTATGCAGGGGGTGGAGCTCCCAGTCAGCTTGATGCCAGAATGATTTGTGACCCTGCTAACTGACCAGAGAAAGGAGAGAGGTAAAAGACTCCTGTGAGCATGCCCCGAAGGACTCCCACAACATGCCACGGGAGAGCCAAGCATGGTCTCTTGACAGGGTGGGAGACCAGTAACCTGTATGGATTAAGTGAAAAGGATTTAACAGGTAAGACTAAAATCCTCTTTTCACTGTCGTCCAATACAGGTTACTGGTAACTCTGGGATGTCCAACCATTGAGTTACCCTGAGGTGGGAAGAAGGCAAGGACCAGGCGCAAGGCCCCCAAAGTCACCAGGACCTCCATGGACCTACCGGTCAGAGATCCCAACAAAACAGAAGTGTCAATGGACACCAACTAGGGGTAAAAACAAACCCCAGGAACTGTTACACAGCACACTGAACTAGAGCCAACAGGGCTCAACAGTACGGAAGCACAAAGGACCACAGAAGAAGAAGATCCTAGACAGGCAGAACTGCCTCCAGGACCTTCCTCCCAAAGCTGGCATCAGCCGAGGCCAGCACATCCACACGGTAGTGCTTAGAGAATGTGTGCACAGAGGACCAAGTGGCCGCCCGGCACAGCTGATCAGCAGACGCTTGATTTTTGTAGGCCCAAGAGGCCCCAATGGACCTGGTAGAATGGGCCATAACCCTGAAGGGAACATGCTTGTTCCTCAATTCGTACACCTTACGAATAGTAGACTTAATCCAAGATGCAATAGTCACTTTGGATGCCGGTCTTCCAGCCCTAGGACCCTCCGGAATGACGAACAGAGCGTCAGACTTCCTGATGGATTCCGTGTGATGCACATAAAACTTGAGACAATGCACAACATCCAACAAATGGAGATCCTTCTCCTTATCAGAAGAGGGGTTAGGGCAGAAAGAAGGCACCACAATCTCCTTATTAATGTGGAACTCGGAAACCACCTTCGGCAAAAACTCCTTGGAGGTGCGAAGGACCGATTTGTCCTTGTGAAACACCAAATAGGGAGGTTTACAGGAGACGGCTTGTAACTCCGCCACCCGGCGGACAGACACAATGGCCAAAAGAAAGGCCATCTTCCAAGTCAAAAGGCGTAAAGGAATCGTAGCCAAGGACTCGAAGGGAGGACGCTGAAGAACTCCCAAGACCAGATTAAGATCCCACTGAGGAGCCGGACTCCGAAATGTGGGACGCACATGAGCAATGCCCTGGAAGAAGATCTTGACATCAGGAAGCATAGCAATGCGTTCCTGGAAAAAGACAGAAAGAGCCGAAGTCTGAACCTTAAGAGAACTCAGGCTGAGTCCTTTATCCACACCGTCCTACAAAAAGGCCAGGACAGTAGGAAGGTGAAAATCGTGAGACAGGTCCCTGTCATCACACCAAGAGAGAAAGATCGACCAGACCCATCAGATCCACGAAAGGAACACCCCACATCTGAGTCAGAAGCTTGAACACCTCCGGATGGAGCTCCCACTCTCCGCTGTCGACTGTGTGACGACTGAGAAAATCTGCCATGACGTTGTCTACGCCTGGAATGTGCACCGCAGAAATAGCGGAAACATGGACCTCCGCCCAGGACAGAATGGCCTTTACCTCTAGCCACACAGCGAGACTTCTTGTCCCGCCCTGTCTGTTGATGTAAGCCACGGCTGTGGCATTGTCGGATTCCACTCTGAAAGGACAGCCCTCCAGTTGATATTCCCAATGGCGTAGAGCATGGAAAATCGCCCGAAGTTCCAGGATGTTGATGGAGAGAAGAGACTCCTCCAAGGACCACTTCCCCTGAGCGCTGAAGCGACCCAGGACAGCTCCCCAGCCCGAGAGACTGGCGTCCATCGTGACCGTAGTCCAGTAGGGTACCCGAAAGTGTCTTCCCTTCAAGAGATGGGAAAGGTCCAACTACCATTCCAGGCTCAGCTCCACATGAGGAGGAAGAGATACTAACAACTTCCGATGGTCTGAACGATTCCTGCACGTCTGGATCACGAACCTCTGAAGTTCCCTGGTGTGTGCCATCGCAAATGGCACCGCCTCTATCGTGGAGATGAACTTCCCCACCAGGGAAAGCAACTTCGGAACTGGAATCCGCTCGAGAGCCAGGATCCTCGATACTCGCTGAGCAATCTGATGAGCTACTTCCTCCGGCAGAAACACCATGCCCTTCTGAGTGTCGAACAGCAGACCCAGGAAGATGAGGCTCTGAGATGGGGACAAGTCCAACTTGTCCAAGTTCACAATCCACCCGTGGCGAGTGAGTACCTGAATGCAGGTCTGAACCTGCCAATGAAGAAGATCCGCAGACTCTGCCTTCAAAAGCAAGTCATCCATGTACGGAGTCACTCTCACGCCATCCCGATGAAGGACGGAGATCAATGCCCCCAGAACTCTCTGGAAAACCTGGGGAGCAGTTGTCAGCCCAAAAGGAAGAGCTGAGAACTGAAAGTGACCCCTGTCGCAGGCAAACCTCAGATACTGCCTACTCACTGGATGAATGGGGTGTGTAGATATGCATCCTGTAGATCCAGAGAAGCCAGGAACTCCCCTGTAGACATGGTGGCGATCACAGTGCGCAGAGATTCCTGACGATAGTGAGACTTCACCACAAAGGAATTGAGATCCTTGAGATCCAAGATGGGACGACCCCCGCCATCCTTCTTGGATACCACAAAAAGGTTGGAGTAAAACCCCGAACCCATGTCCCCAGGAAGCACTGGCTCCAGGACCTCTTTGTCCAAAAGATCCTGAATAGCTCCTTCGAACAACCTCAGTTTCTCTGCATCCTGCGGAGAACGAGTGAGATGAAAACGAAGGGGGGGGGAAGAAAGGGATCCTGTAACCCTCTGAGACCACCTGTAAAACCCATGGGTCCGACACGGAAGCTTCCCAAACCCTGCGAAAGAGGTGGAGACGTCCACCCACAGCAGGGTGCGGACCCGGGTTCGGCGAGTCATGCCAAAGCAGGCTTGGAGGCAACCTTGGGCTTCCAAGACTGCTTGGAGGAGGGGCAAGGATCGGACGGAACTGTCTTGGAGGACGAACGCACCTCCGCCTGAAAGGAACGAAAGGACCGGTAACGCTTGACCGGCAACTTTTTCTTGAAGACCAAGGGCAAATGGGTACTCTTACCTCCAGTAGCCTCACTGATCAGCTCCTTGAGCTCAGAACCAAACAGGGAAGTTCCCTGGAAAGGCAAAGAAAGCAGAACCTTTTTAGATGCAGTGTCAGCGGACCAAATCTTAAGCCAAAGCGCGCGTCTGGCCACCACAGAAGAAGTGGAGGCCCTAGCCATCATGCGGACAGCATCAAAGGCAGCATCAGAAACATAGTTCTGTGCTTCAGAAATATTGGCAAGCAAACGCAGCTGCTCTGAAACCGGCGCGTCCTGACGGACCACCTTGGTGAGTTGCTCAGTCCAGACCGCAATGGCCCGGTTAACCCACGCCACAGCAAAAGCCGCTCGCATAGCAGTGCCAATAGACGCAAAAATTGACTTGAGGCAATCCTCCAACTTTTTATCCGTCCAGTCCTGCAAGGTAGAAGCATCAGAAACAGGCAAAGCAGTTGATTTAGACAGTCTAGACACAGGAGCATCCACCTTGGGAGGATGAACCCATTTAGCCAGTTCAGCCTCAGAAAAGGGATAAAGTTTAGCAAACTTTTTTGAGACTGAAGACGACTTAGCAGGATTCTTCCAAGCATCGGAAACCAAACGTTCCAGAGTAGGGTTAGGAGGAAAACAAGTAACAGCTTTTGCCAGTTTCTGAAAGACATCAGTTGGGTCAGAGGAAACCTCTTGACTCAAGGGAAGGTTGAGGGTGGACAGAACAGCCCGAATTAGGCCCTCTGCAGAAAATTCAGGGTCACATTCAAAGGGGTCACCAACAGACCTGGTAGACTCAATAACAGTACCATCCTCAGCATCATAATCTAGCAACAATTCTTCATCGGAAGAATCAGACACGTCAGGGGCCCCCTGTGGTTTAGGCAGGGAGGTCCTGATGGTAGAGGGGGCCTGCCATACCTGCAGTGCTCCCTGTACCTGAGAGGGAAAGAGTTGAAGAGTAGACTTGAGGTCCCTAGTTGCAGCCTTGAACTCCTTCACCCAAGCTGACTCTATAGCATGGCTGGAAGGCCCTGGGTTGCTGTCAGGACCTTCTGAGCATGGTGGGCATAAATGACCAGAGAATTCCCTAGGCAGCCCTGAATGACAGGAGGAGCAATGCGCAATGGGGGAAACTGAGGCCCCAGCCTCCTTAGTCTTAGGTCTAGTCCCAAGCTCCAGCAGAGTAGACAAACTCACAGTGTCAGATATACCCCACTGACAGAAATCACCCAATTAAAGTGTGAGAGATTAAATATTCCCCCAGAAATGTTTAAAACTAAACTTATCTGGCAAGCGAAGGGTTAATCAGCAGAGGAGAGGAGAAGGTCCGGTCCCTGCGTAGTATACTCTCACAAAATGGCTGCCGCAACGGGAGCCAATCAGAAAAAAGGCGCGAAGCAAGTGCTCATGGGAATCGTACTTTTTCTCAAAAAGTACCCCAAAATAGTGCCCGAAGCCCCCCCAAGTCCCCCAACACACTTGACTAGTGAACCGGATGAAAGAGCAAGGGAAGACAAACAAAATGAGCCTACTCTGAGATCGCTAAGTGGAGCGGTTCCAGAGATACGTCCCAAACAGTGTAAGCCCACAGAGAGTAAAGGAGCAATGGCGGCTATGTGGTAAAAGCGCGCCTTAAAGGCGTGGAACATAAAATTTCATAAAATTAACCCCAATAATCAAAAGGTTAAAAACACATATGGAACACATGTACATGAGGAAAAAACACTATCCCATAATGAAAGTGTAAGAAAACCCCTAATAAATGTGTCAAACCAGCAGACAAAGGGTTAAAAGCCACAGACTGCTCCAAAACTCACAGACAAACACCCATATACAATAATAAGTATATATAAAAACACCCAATGAGTGCCGGAGTGCGCAATGAGAACTCCCAAATACAAGCCCAAAGAGGGACACTGTGGGACAAGTGGACCTTCAGCACTCAAAGGGTGGCTCACCTTTCTGCATGTCTTCTGTCTTCAGGTCATCATGCAAAGAAAGGATTACCCCAAAGGATAATCCCCCAGGGAAGTACTTGAAATCAAGTTGTTCCCCCATCAGAGCATAAGGTCCACTAGAAAATCCCTGGAAGCTGAGCTAGCCACTTTGGAGAGGGCATTTGCCAGCCATGGTAACCCGCCTAATGGTGGTATTCCATATTTGACAGAAAATAATAAAATACTAAAACTGAAGAGAGATGTTCTCCACCTGGTATGAACACACCCAGGAACAAATCATTCTGGCATCAAGCTGACTGGGAGCAGCCAAGGAGGGAGGGGAGGCTCCACCCCCTGCATAAATTTGGAGAAATGTTCCTGTCTACTTAAAGGGGCGGATCGCCTCCCGGAGTTACCAGTAACCGGTATTGGACGACAGTTAAAGATCAAATATACTCATCTCAACATCTAAAAAATATCATCAACAATACGTATCAAAAAAAAAAAAAATACTAATTGACCAATACACAAAATCAATATATGTGCTATATATACACTATTGGACTCAATTAGGTGTTAGTCACTATTACATCACAAGGATATAGGGATTTATTCTGTTACTTTAGTCCATTCACTGTGTGTTTCATTTTTTTTTTTGAGTTACTTTGTTTTAATTTTCAGTCAATTTTATTTCACTAGTTAAAAGGAGTGTTGATTGGTTTTTACACTTTATAGCACACATCGATTTTGTATTTGTCAATTAGTATTTTCATTTGTGATACATATTGTTAGCAGTATTTTTTAGATGTGCAGATGAGTAAATTTGATCTTTAGTTGGTATGCGGCAAACATTGGTCCTATTGCCCAGTACCCCGCTAGACTGTACACTTTTCAGCCAGCTTGTCAGTTGATTTTGACTGAGATTTGGTTTGTGGTAGTGCAGTTGGTGGGCATATAAAGTTTGCATTTAGTTTTATAGACATTTGTACACTGCATTCAGGAGTCACCAACACACTCAATATTGTCTACCCCACTTGGGGTGGGTGACGATAGACATCTCACTACAGTCTCCAACTGAGTTTTTAGATTGGAGTATATATATCTGGACCCACAGCAGTCTGGCTTTCGGCCCACTTTCTCTACAGAAACTGCCCTTATCAAAGTAACAATCTCCACATTGCAAAATCCAATGGCCGTTTCTCTATTCTTATCCTCCTAGACCTATCAGCAGCATTCGACACAGTCGACCATACCCTTCTCTCCCAGGTTCTCCAATCACTTGGCTTCTGTGGCCTGGCACATTCCTGCCTTCTATCCTCTCTCTCTCACCGGTCTCTGTATTATACGCTAACACCTCCTCACCTCCGATCTCCCTCTTGGTAGGTGTACCCCAAGGCTCTGTTCTGGGACCTCTTCTCTTCTTTCTATTCACTCTCCCTGGGCCAGGTGATAAAATCCTTTGGCTTTAACTATCATCTTTATGCAGACGATAAGCAAATATATCTCTTTGCACCCTCAATATCACCTGAAATACAGCAGCGGGTCTCAGACTGCCTTACTGCTGTCTGTTCATGGATGGCTCATCGTCACTTAAAACAAGACTGAGCTCCTTATCTTCCCTCCTAAATCCTGCACAACACCTCCATTGTCTATAACGGTCAAAGGCTCCACAATTTACCCTGTAGACAAGGCCCGCTGCCTCAGGGTAACTTTGGACTCTTCTCATTCCTTCTCCACCCACATTAATGACATAACCAAAACCTGTTGCTTCTTTCTTCGGAATATAGCAAAAATCCGGCCATTCCTCTCTCAATCTACAACAGAAACCCTCATACATGCTCTTATCCTTTCTCACCTGGACTACTGCAACTCTTTACTTATTGGTCTTCCTACTAACCATATTGTTCCTCTTCAATCAGTTCTTAATTCAGCCACCAGAATACTCTTCCCCTCCTCCAGATCAGTACTCACCCCACCAATTTTAAAATCACTGTCATGGCTTCCCATAAAGCAGCGTATCACATTCAAAATCCTCCTCATTACCTTCAAGGCTCTACATCACTTGTTCCCGCCGTATATTTCATCATGGATATCCCACCATATTCCTGCACACCCACTACGCACCACTCATGGTGGACGACTCTCTGCCCCTTTAGCCACTATCGCTGTTTCACGACTGAAGGCTTTCTCCCTTGCTGCTCCCTACCGCTGGAACGCCCTACCACCCAGTATTCGCCAAGCATCAACGCTCAACAGCTTTAAATCCAAATTAAAAAGCACCTTTTAAATATAGCGACAGTGTAATATGAAAAAAAGTATCTCATGTCAAACACTGCACTTCCTCCTCTACCAGATCGTATCTGTATGTCACCCATCCTATACTTAGATTGTAAGCTCTACAGGGTGGGGACCTTTCATCCTTATGTATACTCACCTGTTGTTCCCCTTATGATTGTCTTTATAAGTACTTAATCACTGCACTTATTGTACTCCTTCTATATCAAATGTAAACTGTAAAGTGCCAAGTACACTGGTTGGTGCTATATAAATAAAATATACAATACAATATACAATACAAAGGATTTGAGATCCTTGAGATCCAGAATAGGATGGCAGCCACCATCCTTCTTGGAGACCACAAATAGGTTGGAATAGAAACCCAAACCTATTTCTGGGTTGGGGACTGGCTCCAGAACGTCCTTGTCCAAGAGAGTCTGGATGGCTCCATTGAAAAGACAGAGTTTTCCCAGTCCCTGAGGTGAATGAGAATGGAAAAACCTGAAGGAAGGAAGCAAAGTGAAGGGAATCCTATAACTTCAGAAACTACCTGTAAAACCCACGGATCCGCCGCGGTGTCTGTCCAGACACTGAGAAACTGGCGCAGATGGCCACGCACTGGCATATTTCAGTCAGAGGTTCGGTGAGTCATGCCGAAGGAAGTTTGGGGGGTTTGGGCTTGGTAGAGGACTGCTTGGGCCTCCTTGGAGGAGGAGCATGGGGCCTGAGGGACCGCCGGGGTCATGCCTCACCCTGGTAGATATGAAAAAGATGGTGCCTATGAAGCTGAGGTTTCTTCTTTGAACCAAGGGCAACAAGGTGCTCTTGCCTCCAGCAGCCTCGTTGACGAGAGTCTTCAACTCTGGGCCAAAGAGGGAAGTGCCTAAAAAGTGGAGAGAAACCAAGGACTTCTTGGAAATTTAATCAGCAGACCAGATTTTAAACCACAGGGAACACCTGGCAGCCACAGACAGAGTAGAAGTCTTAGCCTCTAGTCTGATAATGTCAAATATAGCCTCAGTGAAATAATGCAGAGCTTCAAAAATGTTAGCCAAATGCTGCAGCAGGTCAGCTGTGGTGGCACCCTGATAAACAGCATCAGTAAGCTGTTCTGTCCATACAGCAATGGCCCTATTCACCCAAGCAGAAGCAAATGTAGGTCACAGATACGCACCTATGGTTGCAAATGTGGCCTTCAGAATAGCCTCAAGCTTCTTGCCAGTCAAGTCCTTGAGAGCAGAAGCACCGCCATGGGGACAGTCATGGATTTGGAAAGCCTAGAGATAGGGGCATCAACCTTAGGAAGGAGGACCCACTTAGCCAAGGTCACCTCAGGGAAGGGGTACAACTTATCAAAACTCTTAGGCAGAGAGAGACGTTTGTCAGGGGTCTTCCACTCATCTAGGACAACCTGATCAAGAGTGGGATTAGGTGGAAAGACAGTATAATGCTTCTTGCGCCTTTGGGAGACGTCAGAAGTACTCTGAGGATCCTCAGATACAAAGGGAATGTTCAAGGTATCCAGGACTGCCTTGATATGACCCTCAGCAGAGGTCTCAGGCTCAGCCTCAAAAGGGTCCCCAAAAAAAAATTGGGAGTAAACCCCCTCAGAACATTCACCCTCATCTGAGTCCACCAACAATTCCTCATCAGAGGAATCAGCCACATCAGGAAAACCCTGAGGTTTAGGTGCCAGAGACCTAAATAATGCAGGAGGAGTCCAAGCCTGGAGGACCCCCTGAAGGTGCATAGGAAATGGTGACTCTTGCACCCAAGGTGGCTCTTGAACATGGCTGGTAGGTCCTGGCGGGGATACAAGGACCACAGCACATGAAGGGCATAAATGACCCAAGTATTCTCTAGGTAGCCCTGATTGACATGGGGAGCAGTGCACATTGGGGGTCACAGACACCCCAGTATCCTTAGTCTTAGGTCTAGCCCCAGATCCCAATGGGTTTGACATCCTGAAAGGAGATAAAGTGTCTAAAAGTATAAGGAATAAACCGAATACTGTATCCCAGATTAATAATTCACCCCAGAAAGAGCTAAAATACACTTATATGGCAAGTGAAGGGTTAATCTGTTGAGGCGAGAGGAAAGATCCAAGCCCTGTGTAGGCTACTTGTGAGAGGAAAGAAAGAAAATGGTGTCAGAACCTAGAGCCAATCACAAAACAGCCCGCGAAATGGGTGTTCATGGGAAATGTAGATTCCCCTCAAAGCACCCAAAAACAGTGCCCTTAGCCCCCTAAGCCCCCCAAGACACTCAGAACATGCACCGGAGTGTAGGGCAAGGGCAGAAAAGAAGAATGAGCCATCTCTGAACTCGGTACGTGGAGCAGTTGCAGAGGTATGTCCCAAAGAAAAGTGTCCCATAGAGAACAATGGAGAATTGCAGCCATGCAGTAAAGGAATGAAAAGTGTTCCAAAAGTTGTAAAGCATAAAGTAAACACACATTCAATAGTAGAAAACACTGACCCCCAAGGCAAAAGTGCAAAAACATCCCCCAAAGCACTGAATATGGCAAACAAGGGGGTTAAATTACCACAGAGAACCCAAATGCTCCAAAGTCTTCCAAACAAACATATACACCCAAATGAGTGCAGGAGTATGTATGTGTAGGGACTCTTAAAAGAGACCCCTGTGTGAAGGGGATGCAGTGGGACAACACTCAAAGGGTTGCTCACCTTTTTTTGCAGGTCTTATGTCTTCAGATTACCATCGAGAAAAGAAGAAGCCTCAGTGGGTTTCTCCTAGGGAAAAGACATAGCATAAAAGATTTTCCCCAGGATTGGAAGGTCCACAAACAGCACCTGTCATCTGAGCAATCCAACACTGGAAAGTCAGGAATGGTAATCCTCATAATGGGAGATTTCTACACCCTATATATAAAAGAAAACAATAAAATAAACTAAAAACTAAGCAGAACTGTTCTCTTGCCTTGTCTGATCAAGGAACAAATCTAACTGGTTGGGGATTGGCTGGTGCCCAGCTAAGGAAGGAAGGCTCCACCCTGCATTCTTTCCAATAATTGTTCCTGCCTACTTAAAGGGACAATTGCCTTCCCAGTGTTACCTGTACGCTATATTGGACGACAGAGAAATACAAGTTATGTCCTATTCTCCTAATCCAATCAACACCAGATCACATAGCCCTTACCACCATCACCTATACTAAAAAGAAAAAAAAAAAAAAAAAGTTATACCCCACTAATTATCCTAACTATTTCAGTTGCTTCATCGCAGCCACGTAAATGAAGCAAGATATTTCAACCTTCAATCCATCTATAACGATAATCATAACAGCACGGTAAGTCTTCTAGGATTAAAATACGAAGTCAAGAAGAAATATATTTAGGCATTAAATAACCAGTATTTCAATATACCACAACTCGAAGGTATCAATTTTATTTTCACCAGTACCTCAATCCCTCCACCCCTTCCCCCTAAAAGCACGAGCTAAGCCATCAGTTCCAATTTGTAGCACAAAGTCTCACTATTTAAGTATTGTCATTCCCCGCTTCATGGCAATATTCCCCACTACCCACCCCCTTTATTATTCTTGCCACCACCAATCGTGTCTACCATATCCTGTAAGCATAAGCACTACGTCTATCCCTACATATTTCATACCAGGCCTCAACCTCTTCCCCTTAGCTAATCACGGAATCAAGACATTGGTCACACCTTACCACTCCACAAGAGAGATGCAGTAATTATTTTCTTTACATTCTAGGCCTTTAAGAGGTTTATTTAGGCTTTCATATACTCTGTTTCCAACAGATTATTCCTCATATGGCCTGCGGAGGTGGTCACAAGTTACCTATAAAGGCTGACAGAGTTTAAGTTATTTTGTATAGGTATCCACTCATTGCAGGCACACAAGGGAAGTCCTCTTTTACACCTTTTTAAATATTGTTTGTTATTTGTATTTAATTGCATACATGGGGACCTCCACGCATTCAAAAAGAAAGTATATAAAAGGGTCCCCCTACTAGGCATTACAATAACATCTCTTCAGGGGTCATTTTTAATTTTATTTTTTTCTAGATAGGGACTTCAAGTGTTTAGAGTAGGTATTTGCCACACTTGAGGTATCTTGGCGGGGTTGGCAAGCTTATACCTTTTTTGGCCAAAAATGTGGGCACTAAAGCCTTAAATTTACCAACAGTGTTATTATACATGCCTAATACAGGGCACACTATTCACAATTAGACTGGAGGAGCGCAGGTTAATCATTTGTTCTGTGTTTGCACTTTGGGCTCTTGCCTGATGTTTTGGGGACTGGATTTTATGTGTGTTTGTTTCCTGTAGTCTCCCTCTAGCTTCTCCTCCTACCTACTTCCTGTGGAGGGGTTTAAAGGGCAGACTGAGTCCTGACTCAGTCACCCTTATGTTGGTGTTCAGAGCAGGTCATTATCTAGTATTCCTGATTCCTGTGTATGATCCGGCTTGTCTGTCCATCCATTCTGGTGTTGACCTGTGGTTCTGTCTGACTATTCTCCTTGTGCGTTTCGATTTGGCTCAGATATCATTTCTGGTGAAAACCTGTGGCTCTGGCTGATTACCCACTTTTTGTATGACCTAGTCTTGTCTGACTACCCACTCTGGTGTTGACTTGGGGCTCTGTCCACTGCACATCCAGCATTCCATCTCTTCAGTGGATATCCTATCTGGTGCAAACCTGTGGCTCTGGCTGACTACCCGCTCCGTGTATGACTTTGGCTCTTCTAATTATCCTATCTGGTGCTTACTAGAAGGCCCTGTCTGTTCGCTCCTAGGGTTGGTTCCATTATTCAGACATCCTTCCTAGTATTGACCTGGGGCTAGCAGACTTCCAGCTACTGACTGCAGGCTGAGTCAGTATCACTCTTGGGCGTTACCTTACCGCGAGACTCCAGCAGGCTGAGGCCTAGTCTTGGACAGTGTGGTGGTGATATTGGGAGACTGCTATTCCTGATACAGTACTCGCCTTTTCGATCACCCACTGTGTGTATATTATATTGCATTACGGTTATTATTCTCGTAATAAAGGTTATATTAACTATACCGTCTGACTCCTGGTTCTGCTTGCCAACCGTAACACCCTCCTCATTCCCCAATTCTTTCAATGGACAAGTCATAAAAAAATATATAAAAAAGCAAAAAAATCAAAAATTACATGATTATATATATATATATATATATATATATATACACACACACACACACACACACAGATATACATACATACATACATATAAACACACACATATATTGATATGCACTTAGAAACCGCTCACAGTGCTAATTCACCTTTTTGTTTATACAGGATATCTGTAATGTCTAGTTGCTTTTTCTTTATGCAGAAGTTTGTTCCCTACAATTTGACTACCTTCTTTTTGTGATCTGTCTGCTGTATCATATTTTGATTGTGCTTTTTTTTTTTTTTTTTTTTTTTATTCTTAATAAGTATTAAGTGAGTGAACCTATAGGAAAGCCCACTAGCATGAAGAACAAAAAGAAGAAAAACAGGAAGCGCTCCTAGTGTAAAACCTTCAATAATTGGGATCACCCACAAAACTCACAAAACAGGTGGCTGAATAAGCCCTATGTGCTGTCCAGCTTTTCAAGCGTTGGGGGTATAATTATAACCACCTCCCTCAAACAGTAACTAGAGGCTGCACCACTCTTCAGAACTCTCGTCCTCGATGGAAGAGGTAGATATATATGGAAAAACAAAAGAAAACACAAGAGGGCGCAATTGTGTATTATCCCAAGGGCATTCACAACTATAACAAATAGTATGTATAATGAACTCACATTTGTCAATGGTTGATCTACACACGTCGGCAACCAACAGAAAAGGCATACAGGGTACTTTACCCATCCCTGCTAGGGTTAAGTTCGTCCGCCTCGGGGTGCAGATGTATCCACTGTGTTGTCCACACGATTAATATTCTGGGATCTTTCCAGCACTGATCATCTCAGACAATATCCAAAAAGTAAACAAAATAATAATGTATAAGAGAAAATTATATATAAAAAAATAAAAATAAACTAGTAGCCGAACTATTCCTATATGAAAATAATTTATTTAAAAATAATATGCTCAATGGCATTAAAAGGCGTTTTAAGGACGAGTTTCGCAGCGCACCCGGCTGCTTTCTCAACTAATCTAACCTCCAACAAAGTAAAAAGAAACAGCTACAACCTAACAGATATTTAAATGTTACATTGTATCACCCGATTGGTTGCAGTTAGAAGATCAAGTGCGAACCTGATCGGGCCGATTCAAACAGACCCAAATAATCAGATGAAGTAATGAAAACACATATGAGTATATATGCACACACATCTCAACAATTATATTAAAAATAACAATATCATGTCTATATTCCTTTATATTTCAAGAAACAACAATAACACATATTAAAATAAATATACACAATGAGCACAATCTCTTTTTCTCAAAAACATACTCTGTGGTGTCTGAGTAGTAACCAAACAGTTAATCTCCATGGCTACAGAGTAAACATGTCGATATCATAGGAAGAACGAGAAAGTGTATCATCATATCAAACATTTAAGCTCAGTATCAAAGCAAATCATGCGGAACTGACCATATTTGTAAACCCCTAGACCCCTAAGGGTATTGGGAGTATCATCATGGCACATCTCAAACATTGTCGATCAGGATGACAGGCTAATCAATAGCAAATATCGTCAAATTTCAAAAGGATCCCTGCATACCAACATTAAGCAAATTCCTCATCAAAAAATATATAGAGTAGATCATATATCCCATATATAAAATATTTAAAGGGAACGCTCACTGCAAGACGGGAATGAAACACATCCAAAAATCCCATTGGATAGACTGATGGAACCTTGCAACAGAGCATAAAATTACTCTAGTAGCGTTCCAAATGAAAACCAGGTAACATAACTAAAGGATAAAGTGTTGAATTGATAAATTAATAATAAATAAAAAATTAATAAATTGTAAAAAAAATAATAAAAATAAACTATAAACAGGCTGATCTAGAAAAGAAAAAGATAAATAGGACCAATATATGGTCCTAAGTTTTAAACTCCACCAATCTAACACTCATCCAGATCAGTCAGCGTGTAAAAAACCTATATAATAGAATGAAAAATAGATAAAAAATAATAATGGATAATAAAGTATAATTTACTGATTGATATACCTTGTTCTATATGTGGTGTTTTGTTACAGGATTTTATAAAACTATAAAAGATGTAGATGTTCTAGCAGTAGTCTATGAAGTATGTGCCTGCCCATATGGCATATATAGATCAAAAGACAGAGTTTGTAACAGGACATTAGGATCCAGCTAGTATATATTTAGGGCCCAGTTAGGGGTGGCATTATGCCAGGGGTATTCCCACCTTATCGAAGTATGGAGTTAAACACGAGAGAAAATATGTATCCAATATGCTGTGCTTTATGAAGACTTTCTCACAAAGAGGTTCTCTTGTTCCTTACAGGTATGTATTAACTAACCAGTCCTGATGTCATTTGGAATTTCTACTCCCATGCAATCTCCCTCTACAATTTTAACCCCTTGTGGTATGTACTAACAATCAGCCATACATAACACCCTTTTCCAGTCTCAAAAATGTTACCTCCCCCATTCCTTTCCTATAACGCCTCTCCTATGTCTCTGTGTCTGTTTCTTATCAGATGTTTTAATGGTGTCACACCTGATTGCACTCAGGGCACTCCCAGTGCAAAACAATTTGTAATTTGGAATCCCTCAATCAGTCAGTCTTCTTAGGGGCTCCAGCTAGTATATATTTAGGGCCCAGTTAGGGGTGACATTATGATGGGGTGGGATTTGCCAGGGGTATTACCACCTTATCGAAGTATGGAGAGTTAAACAAGAGAGTTGGACAAGAAAGACAGACAGCTGCTGCAGCACATCCACTTATAACCACAGGCAAGTAAACAAAAAGGAATAAAGTGAAATTGGAGATAATAGATTACTTGTAATTATTTATAAAATTATTTTTAATCTCAGCTGGCTTCTGACTACCTGTATCTATCCTGTAATCCTTGTCACATGCATGCCAACATGAACATATTACTTCTATTTGTTCGAACCATTCCACTACTAATACAGATTCTCTTATCCCTGCAACCATGCCCCACACCCTCACCATAACATAATAATCCACCATAGACTTCTACATACACGTGCACTTCCCTCTGAATGATGGTAGAGAGTATTAAAAATAAGCTCACACAGCTCCAGTAACTATAGTAACAGACACACCCTGTCACTATATGCTCACTGAAAACAAATCACAAAATTTTTAAGCATTTTATTACTTGCTTTGGCAAATAAAAGACACCAACTGTGGCCCTCAACTAGCAATAAAAGAGGATTTTAGTCTTACCTGTTAAATCCTTTTCTCTTAGTCCATACAGGTTACTGGTAACTCTGGGAGGCAATCCGCCCCTTTAAGTAGGCAGTAACATTTCTCTAAATGTATGAAGGGGGTGAAGCCTCCCTTCCCTCCTTAGGCTGCAGCTAGCCAACCAGCTCCAGAATGATTTGAGACACTAAGTAATGACTAGATAGTAGAAGGGAAGAAGACTCCTGTGAGCATGACCCCAAAGGACTCCCACATACTGCCACAGGAGAGCCAAGCATGGTCCCTTGACAGGGTGGGAGACCAGTAACCTGTATGTAGTAAGAGAAAAGGATTTAACATGTAAGACTAAAATCCTCTTTTCTCTGTCGTCCAATACAGGTTACTGGTAACGCTGGGATGTCCAACCATTGTGTTCCCCAGAGGTGGGAAGTAGGCAAGGACCAGGAGCAAGGCCCCCAAAGTCACCAGTACCTCTATGAACCAACTGGTCAGAGATGGCCCAACAAAACTAAAGTGTCAACGGACTGAACAGGGGTAAATCACCCCAGGAACTGTTACACAGCACACTGAACTAGAGCCAACAGGGCTCAACAGCATGGAAGCACCAAGAACCTAAGAAGATTATCCTAGACAGGCAAAACTGCCTCCAGGACCTTCCTCCCAAAGCTGGCATCAGCCGAAGCCAGCACATCCACACGGTAGTGCTTTGAAAAGGTGTGCACAGAGGACCAAGTGGCCGCCCTGCACAGCTGATCAGCAGAAGCCTGATTCTCATAGGCACAAGAGGCCCCAATGGACCTGGTGGAATGAATAGTGGACTTAATCCATGACGCAATAGTCACTTTGGATGCAGGTCTTCTGCCCTAGGACCCTTGGGAATGACTAACAGAGAGTCAGACTTCCTGACAGATTCAGTACGATGGACATAAAACTTGAGACAATGCACCACATCCAACAAACGGAGATCTCTCTCCTTGTCAGAGGAGGGGTTAGGGCAGAAAGAGGGCACCACAATCTCCCGATTGATGTGAAACTCGGAGATCACCTTAGGTAAAAACTCCTTGGAAGTGCGAAGCACTGCCTTATCCCTCTGAAACACCAGATATGGTGGTTTATAGGAAAGAGCATGCAACTCCGCAACACGGCGAACGGATACAATCGTCAGGAGAAAAGCCATTTTCCACATCAAGAGATGTAGAGGAATAGTAGCCAAAGACTCAAAGGGAGGACGTTGAAGAAAGCCCAAAACTAAATTAAGATCCCACTGAGGAGCAGGACTCCGGAAAGCAGGACGCACATGAGCAACGCCCTGGAAGTAAACCTTGATATCAGGAAGGATAGCAATACTCTTCTGGAAGAAGACAGAAAGCGCCGAAGTCTGAACCTTAAGAGAACTCAAACTGAGTTCCTTGTCTACACAGTCCTGCAAAAAGGCCATAACAGTAGGCAGATCAAAATCAAGGGATAGATCCCTATCAGCACACCAAGGCACAAAGGTCGACCAGACACGGTGATAGATCTTGGAGGAAACAGCATACCAGTCACCACAGCAGAAGAACCTTTCTTGCTTAAAATCGAGGATTCAACCTCCAGGCCATCAAATTGAGCCAATGGACATCTTCCTTCCACAGGTAACCCTGCAGAAGAAGATCCAGATGGGAGGGGAGCGGGAAGGCTCTGCCACAGATAGAGCCAGAAGCTCCGGACACCAGGATTGACGAGGCCAAGCTGGAGCAATCAGAATGACCGGACAACGTTCCATCTTCAAGTTCTGTAACACCCTAATCAACATTGGAAGGGGAGGAAAGATGTAGGCCAGAAGGAATGTCCAAGGGATGGACATCGCATCAACAGCTAGAGCCAGAGAGTGTCTCCCCCAAGAGCAGAACACCGGAACCTTCCTGTTGTGTCTCGTCGCCATCAGATCCACGTGGGGCATCCCCCACCTCTAAACAAGGAGTTGAAACACCTCGGGTTTAACTCCCACTCTCCACTGTCCACTGTGTGACGACTGAGGAAGTCTGCCATGACGTTGATTATGTCTGGAATGTGCACTGCGGAAATGACAGGAACATGAACCTCTGCCCAGGACAAAATGGCCTTGACCTCTAACCAAGCGGCGAGACTTCTTGTTCCGCCCTGCCTTTTGATGTAGGCCACTGCCATGGCGTTGTCGGACTCCACTCGGACTGGACAGTCCTCCAGTTAAGACACCCAATGACGTAGAGCATGAAATATCGCCCGAAGATCCAAGATGTTGATTTGTCAGAAGGGACTCCTCCATGGATCATTTCCCCTGAGCGCTGAAGCAACCCAGAACAGCTCCCCAACCCGAGAGGCTGGCATGTGTTGTGACCATCGTCCAGTAGGGAATCAGAAAGGACCTCCCTTTCAGCACATTGGAAAGGTCCAGCCACCACTCCAAGCTCAGCTCCACATGAGGAGGAAGTGACACCGACATCCTCTGATGATCTGGTCTATCCCTGCACACCTGTATCACAAGCCTCTGGAGTTCTCTGGTGTGTGCCATGGCAAATGGAAATGCTTCTGTCGTGGAAATGAACTTCCCCACCAGAGAAGACAACCTCTGAACTGGGACGAGATCCTGAGACAGAATCGCTGAAACCCTGTGGGCAATTTGATGGGCTACCGCGTCCGGTAGAAACACCATGCTCCTCTGAGTATTGAATAGAAGACCCAGGAAAATCAGTTGCTGGAATGGGACAAGATCAGACTTGTCCAAGTTGACAATCCATCCGTGATGGGTGAGGACTTGGATGCAGGTCTGAACCTGCTGGTGAAGAAGGTCCACAGAGGAGGCTTTCAAAAGCAAGTCGTCCATGTAAGGACTCACTCTGATGATGTCCCGATGGAGAACGGATATCAAGGCCCCCAGAACTCGTTGGAAAACCTGAGGGGCCATCGTCAGACCATATGGAAGAGCTGAGAACTAAAAATCGGTTTTACAAGTGGTGACAGAGGGATACAAGATCCCTCTGTCACCTCTTGTAAAACCCATGGGCCCGACACAGAATCCTCCCAAATCCCGCAAAAGAGTCGCAGACAACCACCCACAGTGGGATGCAGACCCGGGTTCATTGAGTCATGCCAAAGCAGTCTTGGCAGCCTTGGGCTTGGAGGCAGCCTTAGGCTTCCATTGCTGTTTGGGCTTGGAGGAGAAATGCGGAGCTGATGGAACCGCCTGGTTCGTTGAATGTGTCTCAGTCTGAAAGGAAAGAAAGGACCGGTTACGTTTAAACGGCAACTTTTTCTTAAAGACCAAGGGTAGAAGAGTACTCTTGCCCCCTGTGACCTTGCTAATCAGTTCCTTAAGATCAGGGCCAAACAAGGAGGAACCCTGAAATGGCAGAGAAATAATACTTTCTTGGAAGCAATGTCAGCAGACCAGATCTTGAGCCAAAGAGCACACCTGGCTACCACAGAAGTAGTAGAAGCCTGAGCCATCACGCGGACGGCATCAAAAGCAGCAGCAGATACATAGTGTTGTGCTTCAGCGATATTGGCAAAAAGATGCAATTTCTCCGAAGTAGGTGCATCCTGACGGACAGCCATAGTGAGTTGTTCAGTCCAGACTGCAATAGCCCAGTTAACCCATGCAATAGCAAACGCTAGACACATAGCGATACCAATAGTAGCAAAAATGGACTTGAGGGAAACTTCAAGTTTCTTGTCAGTTCAGTCTTTCAGTGCAGAAGCATCAGTGACAGGTAAGGCAGTAGATTTAGATAGCCTAGATATAGGTGCGTCCACCTTAGGGGGATGAACCCATTTAGCCAGCTCAGATTCAGAAAAGGGATAAAGCTTAGCAAATTTCCTGGACACAGAAACAGACTTGTCCAGAGATTTCCACGCCTCAGAAACCAGACAGTCAAGAGTGGTGTTAGGAGGAAAATAAGTAAGGGGCTGAGCAGGCTCCTGAAAAACATCAGAGGGATCAGAAGGGACCTCCTGAACCAATGGAATGTTAAGTGTGGATAATACAGCCCTGAACAGGCCCTCAGCAGAGGCTTCTGGATCAGCTTCAAAGGGATCCCCAAGAGACAGAAGACTCCAAGACAGTACCATCCTCAACATCCGAATCCAACAGCAGTTCTTCCTCAGAAGAATCTGCGGTTTAGGCAGGGAAGACCTTATAGTAGAGGGGGTCTGCCACATTTGAAGTGCCCCCTGTACCTAGGATGGAAAGAGTTGCAATGTGGACCTAAGGTCCCTAGTCGCAGCCTTAAACTCTTGCACCCAAGCTGGCTCGGAGTCCCTGGGTTGCTGTCAGGAACCTCAGAACATACTGGGCATAAATGACCAGAGAACCCTCTAGGTAGCCCTGCGTGACAGGAAGAGCAATGCGCAATGGGGGATACTGAGACCCCAGCCTCCTTAGTCTTAGGTCTAGCCCCAAGCTCCAGCGGTATAGACATTCTCACAGTGTCAAAATAACCAACTGTACAATAAACCACCCAATTGTAGTGTGCAAGATTAATATTTCACCCCAGAAATGCTAAATATAGACTTATCTGGCAGGTGAAGGGTCAATCTGCAGAGGAGAGTCCAAGACCTGAGTAGGATACTCGCTGAGAAAAGCTCACAAAATGGCTGCCACAACACGAGCCAATCAGAAAATAGGCGCATGGGAAATGTAGTTTTTCCCAAAAAGTACCCCAAACAGTGCCCGAAGCCCCTCAAGCCCCCCAACACACTTGAACTACAAACCGGATGATAGAGCAAGGGTAGACAGTTAAAATGAGCACACTTGCTAGGTTAAGCGGTTGCAGAGATACGTTCCAAACAGTATTGCCCCTATCACAGTCCCCGTGCTTCCTGGCGACATTCTGTCAGTCTCTCTCACAGCTAACTCTTATTGGTTGCAGTACCTTGTCCAGCCCAGTATTTGTCATTAAATATTGGGTCCTGTCACTTCGCTGTTGCCCTTTCGTGGTGTATCCGTTGCCAGAGATTGTTCCAGTTCTCCGTGTGATCTCTGTGTACCAACCCGGACTGCCTGACTACTCTGCTGTATCCGTTCCTGCTTCGTGTACCGACCCGGCCCGGCTGACATTCCTGCTCTGTGTACCGACTCGGATTGGCCGACGTTTCTGCTCTGTGTACCGACCCGGATTGGCTGACATTCCTGCTCTGTGTACCAACCCGGCCAACGTTCCTGCTTGTGTACCGACTGGATTGGCTCATTCCTGGTCTGTGTACCGGCCCGGTAGGGCTACTGCTCCTGGTATTGGTGCAACCTGCGGTCCCATTCCGGTCCTCGTCTACTGAGTCTGAGTGTCATTAAAACCGTAACAGTACGAAAGGGCCATGACCTCAGATGGTACAGGTGAAAGTAATGCACAAAGTATCCATTGGCGGATGGATTTACATAAGCAGCGTTTGGACCAGTTGGCGCTGGCCGTTCAGACCATTTAGAATGCACCTCTCATCTAGATAAACTGGTTCAAGCCTCGGTGGTCTCCCCCGTTTCGACACCGGAGCTCAATCCCTGATGCAAGTAGCCTCGAACAAAGGGCTAACCGCCACAGCCCCATAACAAGTTAAGATACGATGGCGAACCTACCCTGTGCAGAGGTTTTATCAACAAATTAGAAATTTACCTGGAACTAACTCCTCAAGCCTTTCCGAATGACAGAACGAAGGTGGGCTTTATGATTTCGTTACTAACGGGCAGAGCCCTGGCATGGGCCAACCCCTTGTGGGAATCTGCCAAACCATGTACACTAAACTTCAGAGTTTGTGCGTGCCTTCCGCAGAGTATTTGAAGTTCCAGGTAGAGCCGCCTCTGCTGCCAAAAGATTGTTGGAAATACAACAAGGTTCACGCACGGTGGCGGATTATGCAATTGAATTTCATACATTGGCAGCAGAGGTAGGTTGGAACAACGAGGCACTGGTGGCAGATTTTACTCAGGGACTCAATGATCATATTAAAGACGAAACGGCAGCTAGAGATTTGCCTAATGAACTGGATGAACATATTCAAGAGAATAATGAACCCATGCAGCTAGGGTTCACCAGATTGAAAATAAACCAGTATTTCTGCGCCCTAAATCTATAAATAAATCTATTTAAAGAGAAAAAAATGCAGAAAATCTTATATAGTTCCCATGTGTGTTTCTAACAAAACACCCATATATAGAAAATGGAACCTCTATCAATTAGAATAAAGATAATGACGAAACTAATAGATATCCAATCTAAAATAGATATTGCTAGACTTTGTGAGGATAATAAGATAAACCTAAAATCAATACCCACACAAAATATCACATGAACCTCTATTTATACAGGCACCAAAAAATTCTACATGCAACAACTATTTTAAAAAAGAAATCTGCTCCATAACTCGAAGCACATCAACCTCTGTGCCTAAAAAATATCCAGTAAAAGAAAAAAAAAATGTAATGCAACACCGTTAACACAAAAAAATATATATAACAAAAAATCAAATCACTACAATAATAGCAGGAGATATAACGCATCTCTCTATAATGGAGCAAAAATCTATCCACATAAAGGAAACAGTAATAATAAATGCTCAAATATACCCAAGAAAAATATCCACTTCACAACCAGGAGAGTACCACGTCCTCACATATGGAGAAGTGTCGATAATACGCACAAAAGGCACCTGTGATTACCGCATATATATTAAACGGGAACCCACGTGCCAAACCGCGGGGAAGAAAAATCGCACTATCTGCAGTGAAAGATATATCACATCTCCAAATGGTGAAGTGTGAAAAAAGTAATTTGATCACTTAAATTATAAAACCTGTGTGTATAGTGTCCGCTAAAATCGGAAACCTAACACACAATAAGAGAGGAACCTCTGCACACAATACAACATATCAATATACAACAAAAAAACAATATCGAAAGGCAAGGGCTATAAAGTTGAGATCAACAATAATAAAAAATCTTTAATAAAAATATGCATAAAAATATACATGAAATATTACTACATATAAGAAGTCCACATGAAGCATAATGTTGGTGTACACTTAGATGGAGGAGATCTCAATATGTTCCGTTACATCATATGGCACCTCTAAATGAATAAAAGGTGCATCTACAGCGCTTAAACCATGAACAGCACTTAAAGGTGTTTAGGAAACAAATGTATTGTGTTGCACTTTGCCAAGACTTAATGGCAGGTGGACTTAATAGTATTGTTCACTTTTAGATACTAAGTGACAAGATGACATGTAACTCACCACCACCATCTTCACTTGGACGTACTAGCCATAATTAACAGCTCTCATAATCGTATCAATCTTCAAACTTTAACACCTTGTGGATCCAGAAAACGATGTAATATAAGCTTCTGTAGTTTACACCCTTTAAATGTCAGCAAGAAAATTTCCTCCAAATAATACTCCACAATAATACACCGCCTGTTGTAACTTGTAGTCCAACTACTAAAAATCAGCAAGTGTTTATAAAGTGGTCTAAGAATGCTACCACAATGGAAAACTTAAAAAATACTCTGTCAACGCATTTCTGAAGAAAACTCCTTCCTTTCTCAAGACAAAAAACAAGTATGAGGGTTCACCAAGTTGTCTAAGGAGGAACGGGCACATCGACGCAGACAGGGGCTCTGCTTGTATTGTGGCCAACTTGGACACCTGTTATGTACCTGTCCTATACGTCCGGGAAACTGACGCACCTAGGGTACCGTGGGGGACAGGCCCTAGGTGGCGTACAGCAGTCCCTAGATGCAGAAATTCAGAAACCCACTATCCAGGCTGTAATCTCTGGGGCAGAAAACTCGGAGGTTCTGGCCCTGGTTGATTCCGGTGCAGCCGGATATTTTATGGACAACTCATTTGCTGAGCTACACAAGATTCCGCTGATTGAAAGGGAATCTCTGAGGCCATCGATGGCAGACCCCTGGTGCCAGCTCATATCACTATGGAAACTATGCCACTATCTATGAGTATTGGGGCACTCCACACGGAGAAACAACTGTTTCAGATCATCCAGTCCCCTCACCATGCGGTCATCTTGGGGTTCCCTTGGTTACATCTACACAACCCCAAGTTCGACTGGCATACGTGTGAGATAACGTCTTGGTCTGAATACTGTATGAAGCATTGTGTTTCTCATCCAACTAAGATTATGTGTACCTCTCCCTCCGTGTCAGCCGAATACCATCAATTCAGTGACGTGTTCAGTAAGGGAGAGGCTAGCGGCTTTGCCTCAGCATTATTCTTGTGATTGAGCTATTGATCTGCCTCCTGGCGCCGTCCCTCCTCGAGGTCGCACGTACCCGTTGTCGTTCGAGGAGAATCGGGCCATGGAGGAATACATCGCTGATGCCCTCAAAAGGGGCATTATTAGAAAGTCAACCTCGCCCGCAGGGGCTGGTTTCTTTTTTGTGAAGAAGAAAAATGGCGAGTTAAGACCATGCATTGATTATCGCAGCCTAAATAAGCTTGTGTCCAAAAACGCCTATCCGATTCCAGTCATCACTGAACTGTTTGACAGGTTGAAAGGCTCCTCGATTTTCACTAAGTTATACCTACGAGCAGTTTATAATCTGATCAGAATAAGAGCCGGGGATGAGTGGAAAATGGCATTCAATACCAGATCCGGACACTATGAATACCTGGTGATGCCATTTGGGCTGTGTAATGCCCCTGCAGTGTTCCAGGAGTTTATTAATGACATTCTCCGTGATATGCTACAGTCTTGTGTGGTGGTTTATCTTGACGATATACTCATACATTCATCTAATTTGTCGCAACACATCAAGGATGTGTCGGAAGTTTTGCTTAGATTACGTAAGCACAAATTATTCTGTAAAATCAAGAAATGTGAATTCCACAAGTCCATGGTGCCTTTTCTGGGCTTTGTGATATCTAAAGATGGCATTGCCATGGATAAGGAGAAGCTCGCAGCAGTGCTGCAATGTCCACAACCCAAGGGACGCAAGGCTATCCAGCGGTTTCTCGGGTTTGACAATTATTGTAGGAAATTTATCCAAGACTTTTCCACGATTGTTAAACTGCTGTCTGATCTTACGCATAAAGGTGCTAATCCTTCCCAATGGTCTGAGGCGGCTGAACAGGCCTTTGTGACACTTAAGTCAACTTTTGCATCCGCTCCTGTGCTAACCCACCCTAACCCCTCCCTTCCATTCACCTTGGAAGTTGATGCCTCTGAAACTGGGGTAGGGGCAGTGTTGTCTCAATGTCCGGCTCCTGGGAGAATACGGAGACCCTGTGGGTTCTTCTAAAAAAAATGGTCTAGTGCCCAAAGTAACTACGAAATTGGGGACAGAGAACTTCTGGCTATTATCCTTGCTCTCAAAGAATGGCGCCACTTGCTGAAGGGTACTAGGACTCCTTTTTATTATCTTGACAGATCATAAAAACCTGACGTACCTTTCAGAGGCTAAGAGGTTGTCCTCTCGACAAGCCAGATGGGCCTCGTTTCTTTCCCGCTTCAATTTCATCGTATCCTACTTGCCTGGTTCCAAGAATGATAGGGCAGATGCCCTGTCCAGGCAATACGGTCCAGAAATAGATAAGGATGAGGTCCCTGTGCCCATCATTCAGCCTGATCGCATTTTGGCTACCTTACGTACCAGCATCACTTCGCCCCTGGGGCAGGAGATTCTCGCTACCCAGGCTGCTGCCCCCCCGACACCCCAGTGGGCAAGTGTTTTGTAGCAATGCCATTCCGTACCCGTCTGCTCGAAACATATCACGCATCCCGAGCAGCGGGGCACATAGGGAAAGGGCAATTGATCTGGTCCCTGTCACAACTGTTCTGGTGGCCTTCTATACGTGCTGACTGTACCGCATTTGTAGCAGCTGCCAAGTCCCCTAGACACCTCCCAGTGGGGTTACTTCAACCTGTGCCTAATGGCGAGCGTCCTTGGTCCCACGTCTCTATTGATTTCCTGGAAGAACTGCCAGTATCTAAGGGTTACACGTTCATCCTGATGGTAGTAGACAGATTCTCTATGATGGCACATTTTGTGCCCCTTCCTGGCCTTCCCACGGCCCAGGAGTTGGCGGTTGTCTTTGCCAGATAAGTGTTTCGGTTGCATGGGGTACCTAGGGTGCTGGCATCTGACCGCGGGAGCCAATTTGTGTCCAGATTCTGGAGAGCTTTCTGCGATCAGATGGGCATACAGCTGTCCTTTTCGTCTGCCTACCATCCCCAGACCAAAGGAGAAGCCGAGCGTGCCAGTCAGGGATTGGAGCAATTCCTGCGCTGTTTCCTGTCTGATCATCATGATAATTGGGCCGACCTGTTGCCATGGGCAGAGTTCGCCAGGAACTGTGCGGTTAATTCATCGTCTGGGAGCTCCCCGTTTCTCATTAACTACGGATTCCAGCCGTGCTTGCTCCCAGACTCATTTCAGACGCAGCAGATTCCAGCGCTGGATGAGCATATCGAGCAACTCCGCTCCACCTGGGCACAGGTACAGAGGACCCTCAGTAATTCATTCCAGCATTATCAGCGCCATGCTAATCGCAGACGGTTGCCGGCGGTCTCCTTCCAGGATGGGAATAGGGTATGGTTATCCTCCAGAAACCTTAACTTGCAAGTCCCTTGTAATAAGTTGGCTCCCTGGTTCATTGGACCCTTTAAGGACATCTGCAGAATTAAGCCAGTCTCGTACACTCTAGATCTCCCAGCATCCATGCGTATTCATAATGTGTTCCACGTATCCCTTCTGAAACCATTGATATGCAACCGTTACACTACCACTCCTGCGGTCCCCGGTCCTGTTCAAGTTCAAGGCCAGGAGGAATATGAAGTGCAATCATTATTGACTCACGAAGGTTCAGAGGGAAGTTACAGTACCTGGTCGATTGGAAGGGTTATGGTCCTGAAGAACGTTCCTGGGTTAACCAAAATTACCTCCATGCTCCCAGGTTGCTGCGTACATTCCACTCCAAATACCCTCAGAAACCTGGCCCCTCTTCTAGGAGAGGGGGTCTTTGAGAGGGGGGGTACTATCACGGTCCCCGTGCTTCCTGGCAACATTCTGTCAGTCTCTCTCACAGCTAACTCAATGGTTGCAGTACCTTGTCCTGCCCAGTATTTGTTGTTAAATACTCGGTCCTGTCACTTTGCTGTTGCCCTTTCGTGGTGTATCTGTTGCCAGCACTTGCTCCAGTTCTCTGTGTGATCTCTGTGTACAGACCCGGATTGCCTGACTACTCAGCTGTATCCGTTCCTGCTTCGTGTACCGACCCGGCCCGGCTGACGTTCCTGCTCTGTGTACCAACTCGAATTGGCTGACGTTCCTGCTCTGTGTACCAACTCGGATTGGCTGACGTTCCTGCTCTGTGTACCGACCCGGATTGGCTGACGTTCCTGCTCTGTGTACAGACCCGGATTGGCTGACGTTCCTGCTCTGTGTACCGACCCGGATTGGCTGACGTTCCTGCTCTGTGTACCGACCCGGATTGGCTGACGTTCCTGCTCTGTGTACCGACCCGGATTGGCTGACGTTCCTGCTCTGTGTACCGACCCGGATTGGCTGACGTTCCTGCTCTGTGTACCGACCCGGATTGGCTGACGTTCCTGCTCTGTGTATCGACCCGGATTGGCTGACGTTCCTGCTCTGTGTATCGACCCGGCCCGGCTGACGTTCCTGCTCTGTGTACCGACCCGGCTTGGCTGACGTTACTGCTCTGTGTACCGACCCAGCTTGGCTGACGTTACTGCTCTGTGTACTGACCCGGCTTGGCTGACGTTCCTGCTCTGTGCACCGACCCGGATTGGCTGACGTTCCTGCTCTGTGTACCGACCCGTATTGGCTAACGTTCCTGCTCTGTGTACCGACTGGATTGGCTCGTTTCTGCTCTGTGTACTGGCCCGGTAGGGCTACTGTTCCTGGCATTGGTGCGACCTGCAGTCCCATTCCGGTCCTCGGTTTGGGGTTCAGCTTCCAGGCCTCGGTCTCCGGACTACCCTTTCAGCCTGAGTCACTTGTGCAGTCTAGTCTCGATACGGTCAGTGTCGGACGGGTGACATTCCAGTGTCTACACCATCAGTGCACCACAGTACTCTTGACCCTCCTTCCTGCCTTCAGCTGAGGTTGGTGTTGCGTTGGGCGCCTCAAGCTGTGTTACCATCAGGCAGTCATTGCTGGTCTTGGCGTTCGTTAACCCCTTCAGGGAAGGTGTTACTTGTCACCGGTCATTCACAGTGCAGTCTCTGTTGGGCACCCATCTGGGCATACTGTCTCAGTCCTCCGTTACTGCTAAGGCAGATCTAGTTATCCTGGGCCTCCGTTGTCTACTGGGCGTTTCTCGCTATTTAAGCACTCCCTGTACAGAGTGGTAGTTCAAGGGCCTCACACTATTAGAGCCTGCTCGCTGTATTGGCCTAATAGTAACCCGTTCCTGGCTGCCTCGGTTTGATTTCACACGAACATAACCTGACCTGTGTCAGTATATTTTATGGTCTGTTTTGTACATATACTGGACCCGTGTGGGTATACATTGTATTTATGCCATAACCTGTCCTGTGTCAGTACTGTATTGTGTTACCTATACTGCTGGACCCGTGAGGGTTATATTCGCTAAACTTGTTCAATAAAACTGTGTTTTATTTCATCTACTGAGTCTGTCATTAAAACCGTAACAGTCCCATAGAGGTAAATGGAGCAATGGCATCTACGCGGTAAAGCGCGCCTTAAAGGCACAGTACATAATTTTAATAAAAGTTAAACTAAAACTTAAAAACATGTAAAACATCCAAGAAACATGTGTGAGTACTTAGAAAACACTAGCCCAGTAGGGAAAGTGCCATAAAACCCCTCAAAAACAAGTCTACCAGCAGACAAAGGGTTAAGTTACCACATAAACCTGCTCCAAATACCCAACAGACATACAAATATACCCAATGAGTGCAGGAGTGCACAATGAGAACTCCCAAACACAACCCCTGTGCAGAGGGGCACTGTGGGACAAGTAGAGCTGCAGCACTCAAAGGGTAGCTCACCTCTCCTGCAGATCTTCTGTCTTCAGATTACCATGTAGCAAGAATTACCTCAGTGGGTAACTCCTAGGGAAGCACTTTGAATCAAGATTTTCCCCCTCAGGGCTTAAGGTCCGCAAAAAAGCACCTGGATACTGAGCTAGCCACATATAAGGGCATTTGTGTCATGGTAATCCGCCTAATGGTGGTATTCCATATCTGACAGAAAATAAAAAATAAACTAAAACTATAGAAGAATGTTCTCCACCTGGTGTTGTCGCACCATGAAACAAATCATTCTGGAGCTGGTTGGCTAGCTGCAGCCTAACGAGGAAAGGGATGCTCCACTCCCTGCATACATTTAGAGAAATGTTCCTGCCTACTTAAAGGGGCGGATCGCCTCCCAGAGTTACCAGTAACCTGTAGTGGACGACAGAGAAATGGCATCTTCACCTTTAAAAAGGTCTCTCTTTTGTGCACTGCAACATATGTAGTATACTGCCCAAAATGAATGAACTAAAAGCATGGTGTTACGCATACAAACCAAAATTTCTTATTCTTACTGAATCCTGGTTATCCCCAAAAATACCTGACACTGCTGTTTCCATAGATGGATACTCATGCTTTAGAAAAGACCGTGTAAAGCAAGGAGGAGGGGTAATCATATACATATAGGAGTCAAACTTTACACTTCTAAATGACTCATAACTCTGATCTTATGAATACATTGCTGGCAAAATTTGTCTTCTATACTCAAAACAAATAATTGTTGGCATCTACAGACCGCCAAATACCCCAGCACATTCCCTTTCAGACATGGCTCAACACCTAAAGATTGCCACTCAAAACAAGAAAAGTGAGCTGATGGTTCTTGGAGACTTTAAAGGGATAGTAATACTTCGTTTTAACTTCATTTTATTTTGTAGGCATTAAAAAAACATGAAGAATGATATAAGTCTTATCTCTCAAACCTTTATGGTTTATGAGATATTCACAAGCAAAGTTCCCCTCCCCGCCCCTTTTTCCTAGTGTAAGCCATCTCTTCTCAAATGTGAGTCTGGTTGTATGACAGGACAGATAACAGAAGGGGACAATTTTCTTTGTATGAAAACAATGAAAGCCCTTCCCCCCTTGACAAGTTTTTCAGCTTTTTCCGTTATCTTAATTGAAGATTGTCCCTTTCTGCAGTCTACCTGGGCATCTCCCTTCTGATCTGGTTGAACAGGGGGGGGATACTTTGTTTGAGAATATCTCTTAAACCATAAAGGTTTCAGAGATAAGACTTATATCATTCGTCATGTTTTTTAATGCCTACAAAATAAAATAAAGTTAAAACGAAGTATTACTATCCCTTTAATATTAATTGGCTAGACTCCAGGAATGACCAATTTTGTTAATTGTTTAAAACATTGAACTTATCACAGATAATATCCTTCTCTACTCGCATAAATCTTAAAACATCCATCCATACTCTTCTAGACTGGATCCTTTCATCCTGTACAAGAAGAATCCAAGATTCAGGTGTACTATCAAACGTGTTTGACGATCACTCCATAGTTTACTGTGTCCGCAAAATAAAACCAGTAAAGTCATGTTCCAAAGTCATACTCACAAGATCATTTAGAAAATTTAATCTTCAGTCCCTCCTAAATGATTTAAGAAATTGCTCATGGTATAGATTTAATTTTTTAAATCTGAATTCTTACAGGTCTGTAATACCCATGCCCCACTAAGGAAAGCCAGGGTTGGGGGGGGGGGGGGCACATCTACCCTGGGTCTCAGCTGACTGACTTGATTCAATTATACAGTTTCAGAGATGCCTTATGGACAAAATGTAAACAAACCTGATCTCCTTATGATCACACTACATACAGGCAATTAAAGAATACATGTACAAAACAAACAAAATTAGCAAAAGCACAATATTATACAGACAACATGAACAGTAACATTTCAAAGCCAGCCAACTTTTGGAAGGTTATTAAAAAAAACCTCTAGAACCCTCCTAATCATTCTCACCCATCAACTATAACCGTAGACAAAGAAACAGTACAGTGCCCCATAGCCATAGCAAATGCATTTAACAGCTACTTTGTTGGATGTGCCACCACCCTGATTACACAAAACAAAGGTAACTCAGAAGACCAACTGTATACAGAACTGTCACTAGCACCTGTAGCCTGGTCCAGTTATGAAAATGAATTCAATTTCATGCCAGTAAATGAAAGCAAAATATATGATCACCCAAAAATGAAATCCCAATCTAACCCTGACCAACTACCAGCAATGTTATTAAAGCTCAGTGCCATGGTCACGGCCAAACCGACTGCATCTTTAATTAATGCCTTTGGCAACAGGGTATATGTCCAAAGCCTGGAAGGTGGCTAGAGTTGTGCCTATCCACAAAAGTGGGGATAAAAATGTAGTATCAAACAGCAGACCGATATCCCTACTCCCCAGTTTATCTAAAATCCTAGAGAAATGTGTATACGTGCAACTATATAAATATTACCGACAGACCAGTTTTTTCACCCTCTTCAATCAGACTTTTGACCAAATTTTTTAGGGACCAGGAACCAGACAGGACACAAAAAGATAAAATGCAATACATCTTTATTAGTGCAAAAAAACAGAAGCATGATCCAAGAGCATAAAACAAAGACACGCCAGAGTCAGGAACCAAGACAGGTAGTCAGCAGAACTGGAGTCAGGAAACCAGAAGTCTGCACAGTCAGGAACAAGCCAAGGGTCAGAAGCACAGAAGTCCACGATGTCTGGAACAAGCCAAGGGGGTCTGGAACACAGCAAACAGGAGAGCAGGAAAATTGCCAGCAACAACAGGTTAGCAAACAAACATAAGGACAAAAGGGAAGTGAGCCAAGCTGCTATAAATACCCTGAGAGGGTTGGCTGATAACGGTCAGGTGAGTAGTCAGAGAGGTCAGCTGATTCAGCCTGAGCCAGAAACTCAGAAGACAGCAGCAGTGGATAGCAGAGCACTAGATTAGCTCAGACAGCAGCATCAATAGGTAGAATGGGAGCAACTCAGCAAAACCCCCCCTCAACGACCCCTTCCAGTGGGGCAGGAACAGGTTTATGGGGAAAACGTGCATGGAGAGCACAGAGCAGGGCGGGGGCGTGCACGTCTGGAGCTGGAGCGCTCTTCTGGACCGTAACCCTTCCAAGGGACAAAACATTGAAGACTCCCTTGGAACCTACAAAAATCAACTATGGATCGGACCTAGTCTTCCTTGTGGCCATCAACGGGCACCAAATGAGGTCGAGGAGTGACCGTAGTGAAACGAATACATACCAGAGGTTTCAGCAGCGAGACATGGAACACATTGTGTATCCGCATATTGGGAGGAAGGTCTAGGACATAAGCCATGGTGTTCACACATTGGAGGATACGGAAAGGCCCCACAAAACAGGGAGTCACTTTCTGAGAGGGCACTCGGAGGTGAAGATTTCTGGAGGACAACCAGACCCTCTCTCTGACCTGGTAGGAGGGTGCGGGTAGGCATTTACGATTAGCCTGGAGCTCCTGGTATTGTTGTGAGAGTTGCAACGACTCTTGGATTTGCACCCATGTGGAACGGATTCGTTGTAGATAATCCCCCAATGCCGGAATCTCCTGGGGAGTGAAATCTGGAATCATGGATGGTTGATGCCCATAATTCACCATGAAAGGGGAGAGCTAGGTAGAAGCAGAGACAGCACTGTTATGAGCAAACTCCGTCCAAGGTATGAGGTCCGGCCAATTGTTCTGATGGTCTGAGATGTAACACCGCAGAAATTGCTCCAAGGCCTGATTAGCCCTTTCCGCTGCCCCATTTGATTGCGGGTGATAGGCCGGGGAGAAGGAAAGTTGGATACCTAGTTGCGCACTGAAGGCCCTTCAGAATCTTGACACAAACTGACTACCCCGGTCGGAAGCTATGACTCTGGGACCCTGTGTAGCTGATAGACCTCTTTGACAAGTTTTTTGAATGGTATGCAATAAATCTTAGAAAATCGGTCAACGACCACGAGGATGACAGTGTGACCATGAGACAAAGGGAGGTCAACTATAAAGTCCATGACAAGGTGTGACCATGTCTTCTCCCCATTGAGTATGGGTTGGAGAAGGACCACTGGAAGGTGACGGGTGATTTGGTCTGAGCACAAACTGGACAGGCGGCGACAAAGGCAGCAACATCTTTGCGGAGTTCTGGCCACCAGAAGAGACGGGAAACCAACCAGAGAAGCTGGTTCTTTCCGGGATGACCTGTTGATTTAGTCTTATGATAGGTTGCAAGCCCCTTGGTACAGAGGTCTGTAGGTACAAAACTGCATCCAAAGGGAGTCTCAGTAGGTGCACCTACTTGGGGGTTCGTATTTTCTCCCCAAGGGGAGATGTTATGCTGGTACGTATGGTGGCCAGTACTTTGTCCTGAGAAATAATAGGACAAGGAGGTATCACGATGCCCATGCTCCCCTTGTTGTTTTCTGTCAGTCTATTCTGTGCTTTGCTCCCATTGGCTACTCTGTATTTGTCCCGCTCAGTATGGCCTTTATATACTGGGCTCTGGCACCCCTCCGGTGCCCTTTCGTGGTGTTCCTGTACCAGTGCTGGTTTCTGCTCAGTGATTCCCAGTGTACCAACTTCGCCTGCCTGACTACTCTGCATCTTGTCTCCTGCTCTTGTGTACAGACCCGGATTGCCTGACTATTCTTCTGCGCCTGCTCCTGTGTACCGACCCGGCTTGGCTGACGTTCCTGCTCCTGTGTACTGACCCGGCTCGGCTGACATTCCTGCTCCTGTGTACTGATCCGGCTTGTCTGACGTTCCTGCTCCGTGATTCGACCCGGCTTGGTTGACGTTCCTGCTCCGTGATTCGACCTGGCTTGGTTGGCGTTCCTGCTCTGTGTTGCCTTGGCGACATTCTGATCCATCAGGCAATTGCGTCTCAGTTTCCGCTCCTGCAGAGTACAAGTGGCCTAGTCTCCGTTACTGCTTCTGCAGAGTGCAAGTGTCTGCCTCCGTTACTGCTACGGCAGTGTGCCATTGGCCTAGTCTCCGTTACTGCTCCTGCAGAGAGCAAGTGGCCTATCTCCGTTACTGCTACGGCAGTGTGCCATTGGTCTTGTCTCCGTTACTGCTCCGGCAGAGGGCGAGTGGTCTGGTCTCCGTTACTGCTACAGCAGTGTCCTATGTTGCTCAATTCTTATTACTCTGGCAGTTCACGTTTGTTCTGCTAACCTGTTTCTGGGCATTACGAATCCTTAAGCTGTCTATATGGAGAGAGCTCCATCACAGACCTCTCTGCACATTGGACTGTTTACACTCATTTAAAGACCTTTAACCCATGCAGTACCTTTCTCCTGGGAATCCAACATATTCTGCCTGACCTGTGTCAGTATAGACTGTTATGGACTTTATGGTTATACTGGACCTTTGTAGGCATATGTATATGTAACCGGTCGCATTTCTGTATTATTCTGCTTATATACTACAGGACCTGTGAGGGTTATTTTATTACTGTGATTTCAATAAAACTGTGTTTTATCCTAAACCACTCTGTCTGTGTGTCAAACAAACCATTACAGGAGGACTCTCTTCTTTAGCACCCGAGAACTGTCTGGATAAGGCATCAGCCTGGACATTTTAAGTACCTGGCAGGTACGAGACCACATAATTAAAAAGACAAAAATAAGGCCCATCTGGCCTGTCTTGGAGAGAAGAGCTTAGCTTCAGACAAGTAGGTAAGATTTTTATGATCTGGGAGGATTAGGACTGGCATGGAAGTTCCCTCAAGCAAATGCCTCCATTCTTTGACAGCCAGTATTATTGCCAGAAGCTCTCGATCGCCAATCTGATAATTGCACTCTGCAGGACTTTGCTTCTTCAAAAATACCCACATGGGTGCAACTGGCTCTCAAGAGTAGGATGTTGAGACAGGAGGGCGCCTATTCCAGTCTCAGACGCATCAACCTCAAGTATGAATGGAAGCTCTGGTTTTGGGTGTGCCAAAATAGGTGCTGCGGTAAAAGCAGCTTTTAGTGACTCATATGCCCTGACGGCTTCCGGGGACCAGTAAGTGGAGTTACCGTCTTTTTTGGTCATGCCAGTAAGGGGTTTTACAATAGAGGAAAAATTGCAGATAAAGTTCCTATAGTAGTTTGCAAACCCAAGGAAACGTTGAAGGAAGCGGGGACCTACGGGTTGCGGCCACTCGAGAACAGCTGAGAGTGTTTCAGGGTCCACAGTGAAACCGACCTCTGAAATAACGTACGCCAAGAAGGTGACCTGATTGCGGCGGAACTCACACTTCTCTAATTTGCAAAAGAGGTTATTTTCTCTTAATCTTTGCAGGACTCCATTTACATCTGCGTGGTGGCTTTCCATGGAGGAGGAATGGATCAGAATGTCATCTAAGTATACTACCACGCACTGTTGGAGCATGTCCCGGAGGACACCATTCAAGAATTCTTGGAAAACTGCAGGAGCATTGCAGAGACCAAAGGGCATTAAGAGGTATTCGTAATGCCCGCTCCTGGTGTTAAATGCGGTCTTCCATTCATGGCCCTCCTTTATCCTTACCAAATTATACGCCCCTCGCAGGTGAGCTTAGTGAATACCTTAGATCCTTTCAACTGATCGAATAGCTCAGTAACCAGTGGAATAGGGTAGACTATCACGGTTCCTGTGATCTCCCTCTGTCACTCTCTCTTGTGCTGCTCCCTTATTGGTGGAGCCTGTTTGGCCCGCCCCTGGTGACACTTTTTATACCAGACTAGTGGCATCTGTCAGGTGCCCTTTCATGGTGTTCCAGAGCCAGTGATGTTGTTGCCGAGTTCCTGTGTTCCTGATTTCCGGTGTACCGATTTGGCCTGTTCTGACGATTCTCCTGTGTTCCTGCTCCATGATCTGACCCGGCCTGGCTGACGTTCCTGCTCGTTGCTGATCTGGCTCGGCTGAGAATCTCCTCCGTGATCCGACCCGGCCTGGCTGACGTTCCTGCTGTTGTCGCTTGGGCGACATTCTGATTCCTGTTGTGCCGTGTCTCTTGAGCTGAGTCGCCAGTTAAGCTTCCAGAGCGGTACTACTAAAGCGGAGTCTCCAGTTACGCTTGCAGAGCTGTACTACTAAAGCTGAGTCTCCAGTTACGCTTGCAGAACTGTACTACCCAAAGCTGAGTCTTCCTTGGCACTTGCAGGGCGATACCGTTATACGCTGAGCCTCCGATTATACTTGCTGTGCTATATATCCAACCGGGTGCTGTTGTTAACTCTTGCAGAGCAGTTATACTCCCGCTGCTCCTGCTGAGCCGGCCGCACTGGGGCCTTGGTAGACGGCGGCTCATATTGTCATCCAAAGCAGAGTAGTCTGTATCCGGTTACGTGCCTATTGGCTCTAGCACCCTCTGCACCAGTGGTTCCCGTTATACGCCCGGTGGGGCTATTGGCTCAAGCTATCGCTGTACGGTTGGTCTCCTTATACGCCCGTGGGGGCTAGCGAGTCATGCTCTTGCAGTGCAAAGTGTCTCTGTCATATGCCCGTGGGGGCTATTTGGCTCAAGCCATCACTGTACGGTTGGTCTCTATTACACGCCCGTGGGGGCTAGCGATTCACGCTCTTGCAGCATCAGTAGTCTCCGTTACACGCCCGTGGGGGCTAGTGTCTCACGCTTCTGCATTACAAGTTGTCTCCGTTATACGTCCGTAGGGGCTATCCGCAAACTGCTCCGCAGTGTTCTGTCTCAGTCTCTGCATTACCCAAGCAGCAAACGACATCAGTGGACTTAAGGGGTTGTGCAACCTAGCACCTATTGCCGCCTCTTATTCACCTTGGGCGTGCCAAACACCGCAACAGAGACTGACGATTCCTATGTATTTAACTAATGATTGCCAGTCGCTATTCTGAGCCTGTCCTGTGACTGTATATGTATTATTTGTTCTCCTGTATACTGGTCCTGTGAAGGCCTATGTGTATCTCTTGCTATCTACTGTGTGCCCTATTGAGGGCGACCTTGTTTCTTATTTTTTTTTGTTTTAATAAAACTGTGTTTTATTCAAACCTGCTGTCTGAGCGTCTGAAAACCGTTACAGTAGACGTTCTTAACAGTGACATGATTGAGCCCCCTGTAGTCAATACAGGGTCTCAGTTCTCCACTCTTTCTTCACTAAGAAGAATCCGGCCCCGGCAGGAGAAGAGGACTTGCAGATGACATACAGGTACATAGCATCCGCAACATACTCCTCCATGGCCTTATTCTCCGCAACAGAAAGAGAGTAGACTCTGACTCGAGGAGGTATGGCACCCAGTTGTAGTTCAATTGTACAATATATGGGTGGTGAGTTGGAAGCTCACCAGCCCGGCCCTTATCGAGTACACCACAGAAGTCTTGGTACTCGTCAGGCAACAAAGAGACCAAGGATGTGGTTAGCACCCTCCCCACTTTTACTAGGCATGTCTTGGAACAGTTGGGTGACCATACCATGACTTCAGCCCTTGCCCAATCGACCATGGAATTGCAAGGTTTTGTGATGGAGAGCCCCCACAGCCATAGCCAAAGGATGGGTGACTTGCGGCAGCTGTAGGGGTCTACCATTAATCGCCTCCAGGGCAAGTGGAGTGGTACGGAGCTGCAATGGAATGGAGTGCTTCCGGACGAACTTACTGTCAACAAAGAGGCCCACTGCACCGGAGTCAATAAGTGCCTCTGAAGCAATGGAACTTTTGCCCCAAGAAAGCCCAACAGAGACTAGAGGTTTATCGGTATGAATATCTGGGGACGGTGAGACGCCACCCAAGGTCTGTCCCCTATAAAACCTTAGGTGCGGTCGTCCCGGACATGCGGGACATTTTCGCAGTAAATGCCCCTCCTTACTGCAGTAAAGGGACAGGCTCTCCCTCCTCTTCAAGGGCCTTTCCACAACTGAAAGACGAGTGAATCCAATCTGCATGGGCTCCACATCACCGGAGGTTTCGAGACTAGGAGGTGCGGGAGGAGAGGGAGGTAAGGGTGGGGACGAAAGGCTTGGAGTTAAACGGATGGGATGCCTCCACAGGTACTACCTAAAGGAAGTTCTCTCACAGATTCGGGAGTCAATCAGATTACAATATGAGACCAGTTCCTCTAAATCACTGGGAAGGTCCCGGACTGCAATCTCATCTTTAACCGTATCCGAAAGCCCATTAGAGAAAACAGCCACGAGAGCCTCGTTATTCCAACCAACCTCAGCTGCCAGGCTATGAAACTCTATGGCATAATTGGAAACTGTCCTTGCTGGATGGACATTAGGTACTTGGCAGCCGAGGTGGAGCGGCCCGGTATATCAAATACCCTTTTACAGGATGCCAAAAACTCAGGGTAATTGTATACACTAGGTTTCTGCATCTCCCAAAGGGGAGTAGCCCAAGCCAAGGCCCTGTCAGAGAGTAAGGAAATCACGAGGCCCACCTTACTCCTATGAGACGGGAATGACTGTGGTACAATCTCCAGATAGATGCCAACCTTGTTTAGAAAACATCTGCATTGATTAGGGTCGCCCCCATAACGCTGGGGAAGCGAAGCGGAAACTGTCATACCCCTTGCAACACTGGAATCACCATTAGCAGCCAGCCTCGGAGCGGCAGCAGCTATAGGGTCAACCTGCACCGAGGACCGCTGGGGCTGTGGAACCAGATGCTCAGTACAGAGCAACAAAGCCTGGAGGGCTGCAGCAAACTGATCCATGAGCTGGCCTACCTGGTCCAGCCTGAAAAATAAAATATTCGGTGGATCGCCTGCGTCTCTTGAGTTCATGGTTCTTGTGTACCGTTAAGTAAAATGCAATACACCTATTAGTACAACAAAAACAGAAGCATGATCCAAAAGCATAAACCAAAAGACACGCCAGAGTCAGGAACCAAGACAGGTAGTCAGCAAAGCCGGAGTCAGGAAACCAGAAGTCTGCGAAGTCAGGAACAAGCCAAGAGTCAGAAGCACAGAAGTCCACGATGTCTGGAACAAGCCAAGGGGTCTGGAACACAGCAAACAGGAGAGCAGAAAAATCCACAGCAGCCAGCAGCAACAGGTCAGCAAACAAACACAAGGAGCATGGGGAAGTGAGCCAAGCTGCTATGGAAAATGGCAACCTCACAGAAGCCATTTTCCTAGATTTTGCCAAGGGCTTTGACACAGTATATCATAATATTCTTAATAAACTCCAAAGATCAGGATTGGCTAATAATTCTCTAAACTGGTTCTGATTCTACTTATCAGACAGAATGCAGTATGTGTTAGTTGCTGACAATGACCCCCTTCCACTCGAAGTAACAAGTGGAGTTCCTCAAGGCTACATTCTTGGCCCTCTTCTATTTTCTTTTTGTATAAATGATCTGCCAAGGTTTGCAAATCATCTTCAGTACACATGTAAAAAAGCACCTCATGGATAAAATCTCAACATGCTAGAAGGCACTGATGTTGTTCAGTGAACGCTCTTATAAATTATTTACTTTACTGATGTCCTCTATCATCATCAGAACTAGCACTGTATTCAGCACTTGACCCTTATGTACTCTGTATGTCTCCCATTACCACTTTAGATTGTAAGCTTTCGGGCAAGGACCTCCCACCCAATGTTTCACTCTACAAAGCACCTGTAACCCTGTATTGTTTAAACCCTTAAATTGTAAAGCGCTGCATACACTTGTGGCGCTACATAAACATTCATTCATTCATGTATGCAGAGGACACCATAATCTATGCTATCATCACACCTTTGAGCCATATTACAACACGATTTCTGTGAGGTTAAAAGATGGATAGCAAAGAATAAACGGTTCTTAAACACAAAACTGTAAAAATGATATTTGGCACAAATCACAAACTGCGTAATCTCAGCAATACTCACCTACTCATTGTAACAGAGCCTAATCGTAGATCGGCCTCAGTGGACTCCTACAAATATCTTGGCATGTGGCTTGACCCAAACCTCACTTTTGGTCTTCATTTTGACAAATTAACCTCCAAGCTGTATCCCCAAATCAGTACTCTTTTTAGACACAAATCATGTTTAAGTCCCCTGGTTAGAAAACATATTGTACAACAGATGTTGCTGCCATTCACAGACTATGGTGCTGTGGTATATGCTACAGATCCAGAAATCCATCTTCGTAAACTTGACATCCTGTATAATTCATTATGCCGCTTTAGCCTCCAGTGTAATTACACTGCCTATCACTGTTATATCCTAAAAGAACTAAATTGGTTAACACTCAAATCTAGACGTGCCCTTCACGTTTCTTGCTTAGTACACAACCACTTACCTGGAAAACTACCAGACTACCTGAGCAGTATGCTCACTCCCCATACTAATTATAACCTCCGCTCCACTGCTAACAACTCTCTGTGTATACCACAATACAAGAAAGAAGCAGGAAGATCTGCCTTCTCCTTCAGAGCTCCAAAGGCCTGGAACAATCTGCCTGAAATAATCAAATCTGATCCCAGTCTAAAATCCTTAAAAGTAAATGCTTCTTTATATCTCAAAACAGTGTGTAACTGTAGATAATTGTAATATTCAATATGTATGTATATATTATAACATGAAATATATAATGTTTCACAATTTGCGTAAATATGTACCCTTTACTGAAAATGATCCAGGACATACTTGAAAGAGAGATAAATCTCAATGTATTCTTTCTGGTAAAACATTTTCCTAATAAATAAATTTGCAATTATTTGCTATTGCTTTTAGATTATAATACTGATAACAGATATTTTGTTGCCATTTCTTTGAATAGCATGCCTTCTAAATAGATATAGTGAATTTCAGGATAAAAAAGGCTAAACATATGTACTATATATATATATATATATATATATATATATATATATATATATATATATATATATATATATATATATATATATATTTATATTTATTTATTTTTTTTTAAATTTGTATCCATACTTAATTTATTCTGAACCTAAGTAATTTATAACTGTGTCTGTAACAGTAGATTTCTTCCTATATAGTTTTTTTTTTTTTTTTATATAAAATATTTGGAGGCATGCATATCTCATACAAATGTATATCTGATTACTTTTTAATCCATTTTTATTCTTTTGTATATTCTCCTTGAAAAATTGTTAATAATATGTCATACATTGTATATATCTTTATTTATATCAAGATGGACACAGATTGAAATGAGGCATAAAAACGTTTGTTTTTTTTTTTGTTTTGTTTTTAAAAGAATAAAGAGGGTTGAAACACACATTGCCATCTGCTCGTACCGGTCCTCGTCTCAATAATAACAGCGGATATCCCATTAGCCGGCTTTTTGATTTCTGCCCAATCGGCTATGATCCAAACATTTACATGTAATGTGTTTTTACAGTTTTCTTTACCACCTGATGAAGCGAGCTTATGACTCGTGAAATGCATTGGGAATGACATTAAACAATAAAATTATAAAAATTTCAAGATTTGAGCAACATTTTTGTTTTCTTTTGATGTCTCTATATTTTCCCCATCACCTGGTAAGTGAATTTCTTAAAGGGCTGAAAGCTGGGGGTTACTCAGTGCAACAGTTTTACCCTTAGAGAGATGGTCTCCCCTCTATATCACAGACATGTATAGATACACGGGAAACCTGTGGAGTAGATAGTTGCTCCATGGACCACGGCATCCTGACATACTGTCAAAAATCTAGTAGGTCCTTCTATTTGTTGCATGAAGGTTTGAAAACAAAGCTGCTCTCAGATTTTTTAGGTTTTTTTTTCCTTTTCTATCAACACATTAGTGTGTGGCAAAGGTGTGCACAGAGGACCAGATTGCATCCTTGCACAGCTGTTCAGCAGATGTCTGATTGTTGTGGGCCCAGGAGGCCCCAACAGACCTGGTGGAGTGTGCGGTTACACAAAAGGGAACAGGTTTCTTCCTGAGTTGGAAAGCCTTGTGAATGGTAGACTGAATCCAGGATGAAGCGTGACCTTGGATGCAGCAACCTTCAGGGATGATAAACAAAGCATCAGTCTTACGAAAAGACTCTAAGGTGCACACAGAATTTAAGAGAGGGCTCCTTATCAATCAAGTGGAGATCCCTCTCCTTGTCAGAGTGGGGGTCAGGACAAAATGAAGGCACAACAATCTCCTGATTGTTGTGAAACTCAGAGACCACCTTAGGAAGGAATTCCTGAAAGGTACGAAGAACAGCCTTGTCCTTGTGAAACACCAAGAAAGGTGGTTTGCAGTACAAGGCCCACAACTCTGTAACCCTGCGCACAGAGACCACAGCCAGAAGAAAAGCCATCTTCCATAGTACCCTGGGTATGAGGGGAATTGGAGGGAAGATGTAAGCCAATAAAAGTGCCATTGAATTGCCAGAGTGCCCACAGCACCCAATGGAAACAAAACAGTCGAACCTTGCCGTTGTCCTGGGAGGCCATCAGGCCTATCCGAGGAAGACCGCACCACTGCACCAACAGGTCAAAAATGTTGGTGTTGAGCTCCCACTCTCTTGGGCCACCCTTTGATGGCTGAAGATTTACGCCAGAACGTTGTCCACCTCTGGAATGTGCACAGTAAAAATAGCCAGGACATGCTCTACCGCCCAGGCCGAAATAGACTTGACCTCAGACCAAGCGACAGAGCTTCTTGTGCCTCCTTGATTGTTAATGTATGCCACAGCTGTGGCATTTTCCAACTGAACGAGTACAGGGCAACCTCTCAAATGAAGGGACCAGTAAGCCAGAGCTTGCCAAATCACCCTGAGTTCCAGAACATTGAAGGACTGAAGGGACTCCTCCAAGGTCCACCTGCCCTGAATCCCAAAGTAACCCAGGACCATGCCCCAGCCCCGCAGGTTGGCATCCATTGTGACAAAGATCTATTCCTGGATCTCAAACCATCTCTCCTGCTCCAGGATGGTTCTGTCTAACCACCAGAGCAGATCCTGTCTGACCTCCGGAGGAAGGGAGACCCTGAGAACCAAGAGATACAGGTTCCCATGCCAAGAGCGGATGGTGAATCTCTGTGGCTCCCTGGTGTGGGGCATGGAGTACAGAACTGCCTCCATGGTGGACACCATGCAACCCGCATGTGTCATGAACTTATGAGCCAGAGCAGTGGGCCACTCCAGAGCTTGGGACACCAGATGCATGATTTTCTGAATGGAGTGCTCCATCAAAAAGACTTTCCCTTGACAGGTACTGAACCAGAGTCTGAGAATAAATAAGTCCTAAGAGGGAGCCAGAGCAGACTTCTCCATGTTGAGAATCCACCCATTGTGGAGGAGACTGAGCACAGCCCTAGACATTCTGGTCCAGGATTCAGCAAAAGGGTGTCCATATAGGGAGTCCCTTGAATCCCCCGGGTGTGAAGGAAGGCAATCAGTGCCCCTGGCAAACACTTGAGAAGAGAATGTAAGACCAAAGGGCAGAGAGATGAACTGGAAGTGGCCCAATTCTAAAGTGAAGCGGAAGTACTTCGGGACATGCAAGTAGGCATCCTGCAGGTCCAGAGATGCAAGGAATTCTCCTGGGCACATAGCTGCGATGACAGAATGTAAGGACTACATCTTGAAGCATGCAGTCTGCACAAAAGAACTGAAGTGCTTGAGGTCCAAGATAGGAAGACCATTGTCCCTCTTGGCCACAACAAACAGGTTTGAATAAAAACCTGAACCTCTCTCTTGAAGAGTAACTGGAATCCATTATCAGTTGTTCAAGGGAGCCTGAACGTCCTCGTTGAAAAGTCTCAACTTTCCCTGGCGAGTCCTGGACTAGAAGAATCTGTAGGGAAGAAGAGACTTGAAGGCAATCTTACACCCTTCCAAAACACCTGCAGAACCCACTGGTCCACAATGGACTGTGCCCATGATGCTTAAAAAAGGCACAGACACCCCGCCATGGGCAGCTATGGACCAGGATTCTGCGAGTCATGCAGAGTCAGACTTACCAGACTTGGGCTTTTCTGCGGCATGCTTAGCGTGCCACTACTGTCTGGGCTTGGTGGTGGGGCAAGGAGTGCTGGATTCAGACATGCTCGGATTCGGCCTGTGTGTCTCTGTTTAGCGGGGATGAAAAAAGAAGCAGTTTCCTCACCATGTTAGGGCATTTGGAGGCCTGAGGTAACAGGGTGCTCTTGCCCCATTAGCCTCACTGATAATCTGTTTCAGTTCAAGTCCAAAAAGAGATTTGCCCTGAAAGTGGAGAGAAATCAGTGACTTCTTAGAGGAGGTCAGCAGACCAAATCTTGAGCCACCGGGTACGTCTTGCTGTGACAGAAAAATCAGAAGCCTTAGCTGAGAGTTTGACTGCATCAAAAAAAGAGTGTCAGTGACATATGTCTGAGCCTCAGACATGCTGGCCATGAGGGTTAAAAAGATCCTTCTTAGGGATGCCATTCCTGACAGCCTCAATTTGTTCACCCAAGATAATTGCTTTAGTGACCCAAGCCGAATCTAGAATAGGTCGCAGAGCAGCACCAATGGAAGCAAAGTTAGACTTAAGGATAGCTTCCAGCTTTCTGTAAGTCATATACTTGAAAATCGTAGCGTCTGCCAAGGGCACAGCTGAGGACCTAGAAAGTCTAGAAATGGGGTGGGGGGTGACAACAGTGGGAGGAGAGGCCCATTGTGCCAAAGCTGCCTCTGAAAGGGGGTACAGCTTAGAAAATCTCTTAGAAAGAGAAAGCCGCCTATCAGGTATCTTCCACTCATCCAAGATAACCTGGTCTAGAGCGGCATTGGCTTGAAACACAGTTTAAGACTTCTTACATCTCTGAAAGACATCAGAAGAAGACTGGCCCTCAATCAGGGGTATTAGTGACCTGCAGGGTCTTTAAAACTGCCTTGATAATACCCTCAGCAGAGGGTGTGGGGTCAGCCTCAAAGGGATCATCAAAAGTGCAGGTTGAATCCCCCTCTTCACACTCCCCTTCCTACATATTAACATCAAATTAATCTTTCTTAGAGGATTCAGTTAAGGCAGGTTTGCCTGGGGCCTTAGGGGGTCATAAACCTGAAGGTGGTAGGAGGCTTCCAGGAATGGAGGACCCCCTGGTGGGATAGATGAAACTGTGCCATAGAGGATTTTAAATCCTTCATCCAAAGTGGCTTTTGTTCAAGGCTGGAGGGGCCCGGAGGTGTAGTAGGGGCCATAGCCTATGAGGGGCATAGAGGTCTTGAGTATTCGCTCTAGGAAGTCCAGTTTGGCATGAGGAACAGAAAACAAGGGGGGGGGTCAGAGACACCCCTGAGTCTTAGCCTTAGGTCTAGCCCCATGTTCCTTTGGATCTGACAGCCTAACAGGAGAAGTGTCTAAACAGTACATGAAACCCTCATACTGTGTCCCACAATAATAAATCACCTCAGAAAGCCCAAGATGGTACTTATCTAGCAGGCAAAAGGTTAATCTGAGAATGAGAGCAAGGAGAGACAAGTCTCTGCGTAGGATAAGCCATCAAGGAGAAAATGCTTCTGTAAAAACCATCAACCAATCGGAAGGAAGCTCTGGAAATTGGCATTCTGGGAGTTGTAGTTTTTCCCAGTTGCTGTATCCTAGCAACGCCTGAACTTGCACTTGTGGGGCCCCAGGGGCCTATAAGACACTGGGAATGTGAACTGGATTGTAGGGTAAGAGGAGACAAGAAGAATGAGCCCACTCTCAACTCTGTATGACAAGCTATCCCAAAGCAGTTTGTGCCATAGTCAAGTCAACAGTGTAAGTGCGGCCACAGGGAAGCGCACCTTAAAGGCGCCAAACACCAAAAATAGAAATTTGGCAAAAGTGTCCAAAAGCACCCAAATGCCCAAGGGAACATGTAGGGGGATAAACAAAAAATGGATGATCCTGAAGGGAAAACCCAAAAAATAAGCCCTTAAACCCAGTTAAACCAGCAGGAAAGGGGTTAACTACAAAAGTACAGCGATCCACGTTCCAAAGACCCAGCTAAATAAGGTACCCAACATGGATGCAGGAGTTCTGGACTCCAAAATGACCCCTGTATGGAAAGGAACAATGGGAGAAGTGGATCATGGCACTCAAAGGGTCATTCACCAAACTTGATCTTCTGTCTTCAGATTACCATTAAGAAAACAGAGCCTCAGAGAGACCCAGTTATGAGAGAGAAACTTGGGCTGCAAAGGACCACAACAGCACCTGTATGCTGGAAATCCTCCAGGGGAAGCCAGGAATGATAATCCACCTATTGCGGGCATTGTGACACACCATATCTACCACAGAAAACAATATAGTCAAAAACAAAGCAGAAAAGTTCTCAGCCTTCACAGATATGTGGAACAAGTCAAACTGGAAAGCAGGGCTCAAGGGTAGCCTGATAAGGAGAAGGGACAGCCCCACCTCCAAGACCTTGTCTTGAAATGTTCCAGCCTGCTGGGGAGTGAGTCACCGCCCCATGGTACCTGAATGTCATATTGGACTACAGAGAAAATCATTTTTATGTAGTATGGGACAAGACTTCTAGTTAGTGTGTAAGAGAAGGAGACTTTTCCTTTGCATTGTGGAAGAGGTCAGTGTGAAGCATCTTGCATCTTGTGCTGCATTTAAAAGCATACTTCCTTTCTGTACACCAAAAAGTTTATTACATACTTGTTTTTCATATAATTAACAATGTCCCATTCCCCATATAAAAATTGGTACACTATAGTGAATCCCTGATGTGCTCCTCTTCATGTTTTCTCAGTATGGGGAAAATAAACATGGAAAATGAATCACTATTACATTTAATATGAGTTTAGAGTTTCATTCATTCATTATATCCTTTCACTAGCAAAGATGAAAAGAACAATAACTGGTCCGCACTGACTGATCCACCAGTATTCATGTGAATGTTTCCTCACAGCCTACATAGTTAAGAGAAAAAGAATGTGCTACTTTGTTAACAAAAATAACTCACCGAGGCAGATGTTCTAATGCACTGCCATCCTTTATAGTATCTAAGGGGTTAACATGTTTGACTGTAAGAATTCCAAACTTATTTGATGCAATAAAATGGAAACCACTAGTTGTTAAGGGGTTAAAAACTTCTTAAAATGAATGTTTTATTTGTTCACTATGGTGTAGTTGGTTTGCTACAGAACTGCACAACCTTTTCTCACTACAGCCTGTTTTAGTAGGTTTGAACAAAGCAATAATAAAGGAAAATATGCAAAAATCATTGACCATTCAATACATGGAATCCCTTCCGATTCTGAATGTGTGTGTGTGCAAGTGAAATGCATCTTGGGCTTTGAGAAACAGAAAGATTACATCAATAACTGGATTCATCCAAAGGGCCACATACAGTATATGGTCCTTGAGTCCCCCTAAGAGATGTTCATTACAGCTTAAAATTCTAAAACAAATCATATTATACCCCTTAGATGTTAAAATGACCTTCAAGACCTGGCCTCTTGTAGCACCCAATATGTTAAATTGTAATACTATTAAGTTCAAAGGGATTTAAGCTTGGAGGAAATGAAGAGTCCAGGTACTTTTGGTGGTGAAAATAAGGTATATGTGATGTGTGGTAGAAGAGTCATCTTTTGCTGAAACACAGAATAGACTGAGGGCCACATGAGGCTCAAAGTTGCCCATGACTACCTACAAACTCTGAATAAAATACTCTAAATCTAGACTTTATGAAATCCATGGCCAACACCTATTCCATCTCCTTACCGTAGGTAATAGGTCTCTGTTCCAGAAGGTAACCCGTTTCCATTTGAGGTCTAGGTTAAGGGATGTGAGGTGCTCCCCAAGTCCATACAGATATTCAGAAGGAAGGGATGTTGAGATCTGCAAGAACTGATCTGCAAACAAGAGAGGAGCCACAGTGGTGTTCAACCTAGGATAAATGAGAAAAAAAGAAACATACAGGTCATTTACTTAAGTGCAAACCCCTCCAAAAAAAACAAAACAGGTGATTACATGCAAAAAAGGTCTCCATACACGAACCATAAGACATCTAAGAAACAAATACATGGCATCCTTATCTAATGGGATATTTTGGAATGTTTATTAATATGAATATAAAAAGTCCCTTCTCTTCCATTACCCGCTCCCATTTTAACTTTCTTTTCCTCTTAAGGAAATAGTAACTCTTTCCTTTGACTTTACACACATAATATGATGTACATTCAAACTGCCCACACTTTTTTAATTGTATTCATTTTTATACTTTATGCCCTTGACATTAATCTTACTGAATTCCTGGTTCCACAGAATATTGGTCTGTGGCAGCCAAAAACAGGATGCAGAACAATGTAACACACAGCACACTGGGCATTCATTGCTGATTCAATCTCATTTACATTGTATCTTGAGACCTGCTTTCATGTTTCCAGACAGAAAGCTGTCTGCCAACAAAGAAAAAGAAATGTGTAGATGAAAACAAGTAATAAAAATCATAGACAATTTGACTTATGTAAAATAAAAATAAAGGAATTATTCTTTTAACCCCTCACTATCAAAGATGAAAAGAATAATAATGGGTCCACATTGACTGATCCACCAGTATTCATGTGAATGTTTCCTCACAGTCTACATAGTTAATAGAAAAAGAATGTACTACTTTGTTAACAAAAATAACTTGCCAAGGCATATGTTCTAATGCACTGCCATCCTATATAGTATCCAAAGGGTTAACACATGTTTGACTGTTAGAATTCCACACTTATTTGATGCAATAAAATGGAAACCACTAGTAGTTAAGGAGTTAAAAACTTCTTAAAATCAGTGTTTTATTTGTTCACTATGGTGCAGTTGGTTTGCTACAGAACTGCACAACCTGGTGTAGATGAAAACAAGTAATAAAAAGCATAGGAAATTTGACTTATGTGAGGTAAAAATAAAGGAGCTATTATTCCTTTAAGCCCTAAAGGACCCAGGACATACCAGGACCGTCATGGGTAAACATACGTTAAAGACCCATGATGGTCCTGGAACACCATGGAATTCAGGGGTCCCCCCTTGCATCTGCATGCTGCTCAGGGACCCCTGAATCCATTTTTCACAAATTTAAAAAAAAAAAGCTCCATGGTCCTTAACTGCTGTCAGCACAGCCGATCATTAAGGGGTTAAAAGGAACAGTTACATTTTCTAATTTTTTTTTTTTTTTTTTTTTTTTTTTTTGAGTAAAACACAGGTATGCAGACTGCCAGATATTTTTCATTTAAATATTTTAACCCCTTAAGGATGAGTGACTTGCCAGGACCGTCATACATTTCCATCTATTAAGGATGGGTGACAGTCCTGCCGTGTCACACAGGTAAAAGAATTGCACAGTGTGCCTCAGGGAGTGACGAGACCATGACGGAGAGGCTGAAACGGACTGCTTCTAGACTAGAGCAGTCAGTTACAGCTTCTCTCTTCTTCAGCAATCACATGTGCGGTGAAGCCACATGACAAAGGCAATGTAAAGTATACATTGCTTTTGTCAGCATTCTCTGCCTCACTCTGATTGTGAGGAAGAGAAAAGCATAGACGAGCTCCCAGTGCCTCAAATGGCCAAAAATGCACTTTGGGGGTTCTGGGAGCAGGACTAGGACTTAAAGAAAAAAACAAAAAAAAAATTAATTATCGTTTGACCCCTTCTTTGTGTAAATGGATAAATAATTTAGAGCAAGCTCAAAGTATTTGATTTACTCAGACTAATTTATATACACATATTGAAGTTTAAACAAACATTAATGTGAGTTTTATTGTTGTGGAACAATGTGATCACTTATACATACACCATATAGTTTGATCTGCTATAGAGAAAGTCACCAGGGTGGGAAAGAGGGACATAGGGATTTTCACCTCAGAGGGCTAGTACCACACTAAAAAAGGTACACTTGGGAGGTATGAACAAGTAATATCTTTTATCCAGTCCCTGTTAACCATTTGAGTGCCAGAGTGGTACGGAACGCATTGCTTTGCAATGCGTTCCGTACCACTCTGGCACTCAAAGGGTTAAAAAAAGAACCAAGCACAAATTATTTGAAAACCTATAAATTGTTTTTGGTTTTTTTTCCAATTTTATTGGAAAATGGTGGGTTATCCAATTAAATGTGGCATTAAAAGAAAGCCTACTTGTCCTTATAAAGAGTATATAATTTGTGTGAGTGGACAATGAATTTGAGGGAAAATAAGGTTGAATAAAAGCATACTAAGTAGATGAAAATTGTTCTTGTCCTCTGGTGTAGAAAAACCCTTATCACTTGTCCCCAGTTAAAAGATAAAATAAATTTAAAAAAGCTGTAAAAAACAATAATATATAAATAAATATAATAATTCTCTTTTCTTTTTCCGACTTGTAGTTTTATTGAATTTTTGAAGGGTACAGAAAGGAAGTAAGGATAAAGGAATACAATACATCTAATACATAGCAACATCGAAAAGGATAGTATTGTCAAAATATTTAAAAACTCAATGTTTTAGCTATTGAAAAGTTATAATAAATGCTCTCCATCACAGAATAATATTTTATCTTGCCCTTGAAAAAGTGTATGAAAGGTATAGTAAACGCGTTGGACGTTTTGGGGGTGTATAAATATATTTATAACTAGCAATGTGGGATGGCGTTGCCCGTCATATTATTTACACAGAGAGACATTGTGTGAAACAGAAATATGCAGTGTTACAGACACACAATTAAAGAGACAAAGCGTGTCATTGTGAAAGGCCTGTATTTCCCAGCAGTTATGTTTACATGAAAATCAGACACTACATTGGGAAGAAATCAATGAAGTCCACAGAACCACCCTATCTGTATGAAAAATCAGGAAAGAGGTCTACAAAATAAAGACTGTAATTCACCATTGCACCATACAGACAGAATTGCACATAGGAAAGCTGTCTTAAGAGTCTAAGAATAAAAAGATACAAGAGTCAGAGGTTCAACCTGGTCCTTCTGAAGCACTCCCAGAACAATATTTTAGTCCCACAGAGAAGTAGGATGCTCAAAGACAGCGTGGGCTTGAGTTATCCCTTGCACAAAGGTTTGCACATCTGGCAGCATGGCAATATACCTCTGATAAATTACAGATAGAGCTGAAATATGGACCTTGACAGAACTAAAATGAAGTCCTTTTTGATTCCTGTTCTGAAGAAAAGCCAAAATAACTGCAACCCCTGGTCTTCACACCACTTTAAAAACAAGGTCCAGAGCCTATGATATAGTTTTGATTAAACCAATTTGCTAGCCTTCATCAAGGTCATGATGGCAGGCTCAGAGTAACCCTTCTTCCTCAGAATGCTGGCTTCACCTCTGAGTGACACAGACAACAAGAGGTATGGAAGGACTGAAAGACAAATCAGCTCAGCAACGGACAGATTGGGAAGATCTGAAAGCCATGACCAGGGAGACCAGCAAAGAGGGAATCAGGATTATATGCATCCACTCCATTCTGATTTTCCTTAACAATATGGAGATCAGAGGAAAGAAGAAAAATATGCCATGGAAAAAAATGTCCATCACCTACACTGAGAAGGTCCTGGATTCTGGAGAAAAACAAGGGAACCTTTCTGTTCAGTTCACAGAGATGCTCTCAGATCCACAACAGGAATACACCATACCTGAACTATGGAATAAAACACAATATGGTTGTTTTCCCAATTCCTGGGATCCAGAAGCTGATGGCTGAGAAAGTCCATTACAACATTATCTACTCCAAGAATGCGAATTTACAAAAGAGCTCAAATCTGTCTCAGTGTGAATCAGACATAAGCCACCACACCATTGCATTGTCAGACTGAACCCACACAGACAGACCCTGAAGTAGCTGGTAGCAAAACAGAAGTGCAAGGTCAATCCACTGAAGCTCCAATGCACTGATGGACAGAAGGCTAGGTGTCGGACAAAACTTCACACTGGCATCTGTTGTGACCAAGAAACAATTTGTCATGATCGTCTGATGACAAAGTGTGAAGTAAGTGTTTTGGAGACATCAATGAACAACTTCATTCAACACAAGTAAGACATCATGTGGAAGAGAGGACACTGCTGTCTGGTCCAATTCCTGAAGATCACCAACTGCAGTTCAAGAATGTGAAATTGGGCAAACAGAACTGCCTCCAAGGCAGAGACCATATAGACCAACAACGTCATTTAAAGCCCACAGCCCTGCTGATCGGTGAGCCAATGCCAGAGATATCTGCTGTGACAAGGCCTGAATCTCATCATCTGGCAGAAAGGTGTTGAATCTCATGCAGAGAAAGTCTAACATCTTGGACATAACCAAGGAGGATTTCATGAAACTGATCACCCAGTCATGCTGCTCCATTATGGATAGGTAGAGCTGCATATGAATACGCAAGGCCTTCACTCAGGAGGCTTTTCGTAAAATGACATCCAGATACGGAGTATGTGAAATCCCAAATAAATGAATATAGGCATACAAAGCTGCTATAACCTTTGAGAAAACCCGATGAGCAGACACCAACCCATAAGGGAGGGAAGTGAACTAAAAAACTTACCTTGTTAAATCCTTTTCTCTTAGGCCATATGGAATACAGGTAACATAGGATGTGATCATCCTTCCTTGGAAGACGGAACATTTTCTGAAGACAAGGTTTTAAAGGTGGAGACTTCCCTCTCCTTCATAAGGCTAATCCCGCCCTTACAGTTTTGATATGAGACAAGCTCAATAGATAAGACAAAGAGAGAAGAAGAGGTAAACTCCAATGAGTAAAAGATCTAACAAGGACTCCCACATCCAGGCAAGCGAGGTTCCTTTTCTCTGGGTGGACACTTGTATTCCACATGGACTAAGAGAAAAGGATTTAAAGGGATAGTAATACTTCGTTTTAACTTTATTTTATTTTGTAGGCATTAAAAAAACATGAACAATGATATAAGTCTTATCTCTCAAACCTTTATGGTTTATGAGATATTCACAAGCAAAGTTTCCCCCTCCCGCCCCTTTTACCTACTGTAAACAATCTCTTCTCAGATGTGGAATGCAGTCCATAGACTGGACAGATAACAGAAGGGGACACTCTTATTCCTCTGAAAACAATGAAATCCCTGCCGTCCTTGACAAGCTTTTCAGGTTTTTCCGTTATCTTAATTGAAGATTGTCCCTCTCTGCAGTCTACCTGCGCAGCTCCCTTCTGCCCTGGCTGAAAAATGTTACATCAGTAAAAGGGGCGGAAGGGGGACACTTTGCTTGTGAATATCTCTTAAACCATAAAGGTTTGGGAGATAAGACTTATATCATTATTCATGTTTTTTTAATGCCTACAAAATAAAATAAAGTTAAAACGAAGTATTACTATCCCTTTAACAAGGTAAGATTAAAAATTCTATTTTCTTTCGTTCACTATGGAATACAGATACCATGGGATATAACAGCAGGCTACCAGTGGTGGTAAGTAATAGAAAGGAGCTTGCGCCGGTCCCCAAGATACTGGAGTTCCCTAGGACCATACAGAACTAGGAACAGCCCAAACATAACTGAAGTGTCAACGGACACTGAAAACAGTAAGAAAATCACACAAGAACAAGTTAAAGAACAATAAGGCACAGGAAAGAGCAGGCCCTTAGACAGGTAGTACTACCTGAAGGACATTCCTGCCAAAGCTGGCTTCAGCCGAAGCCAGGACATCCACACAATCGTGTTCGGCAAAGGTGTGCATGGAGGACCAATTCGCAAGGCTTGCACAGCTGTTCAGCCGAGGCCTGATTCTTGTAGGCCCAAGAGGCCCCAAAAGACCTGGTGGAAGGGGCTGTTACCCGAAGTTCTTCCCAAGTTCATATGCCCTACGAATGGTAGACATAATCCAAGATGCAATGGTGACCTTGGAAGCAGCCTGACCTGCCCTACGACCCTCAGAGATGACAAACAAAGCAAAAGTCTTATGGAAAGACTCAGTACAGCGCACCACATCTAACAAGTGGAGATCCCTCTCTAGGTTCAGGGCAAAATTAAGGCACAAAAATCTCCTGATGTAGAACTCAGACACCATCTTAGAAAGGAATTCCTGTGAGGTACGAAGAACAGCTTTGACCTTGTGAAAAAACAGGAAAGGTGGTTTGCAGGACAAAGCATGCAGCTCAGCCACTCTGCAGACAGAGACCAGGGCCAAAAGAAAAGCCACAAGCTACCTTCCACGTCAAGAGACTTAAGGGAATGGTAGCAAGGGACTCAAAGGGAGGCCACTGCAATACACCCAGAACCAGATTAAGGTCCCATGGAGGCATGGGAGCTTTGTAGGCAGGGAAAGCATGGACGAGCCCCTGAAAGAACACCTTGACATCTGACAAGATAGCAATACATCTCTATAAAAACACAGAGAGCAGAAGTATGAACCTTCAAAGAAATCAGGAGTCCTTTGTTCACACCATTCTGCAAAAAAGGACAGGAGCACCGAAAGGTCAAAATCCTATGAAGAAAGATCCCGGTCTACACACATAGAATGAAAAATGGACCAATCCCTGTGGCAAGTTTAAAAAGGAGACAGGATTTTCTAGCCTGGATCGTAGTGGAGACAACTTCAGGGGAGAACCCCTTTCTCCTCATGATGGAGGAGACAGGCTGTAGTATTCCTCCTACTGTAATGGGTTACATGTTTACTGTTTATAATGTTTTTCTAGCAGCAACTATCTGTGCTTTATATTTAAGATTGGCGTCCAGACCGTCTGGTCCAGACATGTCCAGTGACATTTTCACGTGCTTTCACTTTCCCTCCGGGCCGTACTGGCCATACCTCGACTACTAAGGCAGACTTCCAGTACCTGTTTGGCCCATCTCATCTGCCCACGACTTGCATACTTTTATCTTGTCTATTCTCTTCCTCATCTCTTTTTCTTGTCACCCTTCCTTCCCCCACCTCCCTCCTTACTTCAACCCTTTCCTTCCCCCCACCCCCATTCCTTTCCTCTCCCTCCGTTCCCTTCTAACCTTCCCCACCTCCTCTCTTCCCTCTTCCCTCCTTTCTACCTTCCCCCCTACTCTTACACCCCATTCTCGTATGGACCATGGTGACTGTGTGGGCATTGGCTTTAGCTCCGATAAATGTGGTTGAAATCCTTTGTACTCTATTACAAATCAAACAAAAACTCAAACTTGTTGCCATTAATTCCAAAGTACTGAATTCCCCAGAGAAGCGATCATATGCTTAAAGCACACATCGTTTCTGTCCAAGAGACACACTTTAACAAGGCCATCCACCGTCCTTCTCCAATATTAAATTTCCCTCTGTCTGGCTGGCCTCAGCAGAAGGTAAAAAGCAAGGAGTGGCTATCCTATTAAGTAACCAGCATCCATGGGCCCAGCAAGGTAGCTTAGGTGATGCTGAAGGTCGTTTCCCCTTTCTTAAAGGCACACTATATGGCATTCCCTTCACTCTAGCCAACATTTACACCCACAGCTAGGGTCACTCTGCCTTCTTATTTTCAGATGGAGAAATTGGTGCTCGGTGGGGACTTTACTGCCCCCCTTGAACCTGAAATTGACTGCTCGAATGGCCGCTCTAGCATGCAATATGTAGTACTACATCACCTTCAAAATCTTTTGTTGCAGACAGTTTATAAGACTTTATCTCCCTGAATTATATGGCTGATGTGTGGGAAGCATACAAGTGTGTAAATTAGGGCGAGTTCATTAAATGGGGCGCTGGACTTAGAGAATGCTTACGGCACCTACAAACCCTGATTTTTCATGCAGCTATTTTTCCAGAAAAAAAATTCAAAATTGTGGTAATATTTTGTTTTTTTGCAGTTTTCACACTTACATTTCAATACTACTGTTGATATCAAGCACATGATAGGTGAAGATTTTTAAAAATGCATTGTTTAGTGTTCAGCTCCTTCTTCTGAGTATGGCAATACCCCATATGCATAGGTTTCTCAAGGTTTGGGAGAGCTACGGGGCCCAAATTGGAACATGCGCGTTTCCAGTTTCACACTTTGAATTTTCACAGCTTGCATCACTGGTGCCATGTCTCATTTGGGGCTGTGTAACAATGCTCCACTCTAACATTTCCCCCCAAAAGTATATATTTTTGGAAAGTAGACACCCCAGGCTTTCATTTTATGTATGTTTTTAAATTTTTTACGCAGCCATTTTACCACCAATCACTCGTAAATCTTGACGTAAGTTAAAAAAACAGCGTTTTTCACACTTGCACTTCAAGGTTGATGTGAATTTCAAGCACATGATAGGTGAGGATTTTTAAAAATGCATTGTTTAGTGTTCAGCTCCTTCTTCTGAGTACGGCAATACCCCATATGCATAGGTTATTCAAGGTTTGCGGGAGCTATGGGGCCCAAATTGGAACATGCGCGTTTCCAGTTTCACACTTTGAATTTTCACAGCTTGCATCACTGGTGCCATGTCTCATTTGGGGCTGTGTAACAGTGCTCCACTCTAAGATTTCCCCCCAAAAGCATATATTTTTGGAAAGTAGACACCCCAGGCTTTCATTTTATGTATGTTTTCAATTTTTTTACGCAGCCATTTTACCACCAATCGCTCGTAAACCATGACGTAAGTTAAAAAAACAGCGTTTTTCACACTTGCACTTCAATGTTGATGTGAATTTCAAGCACATGATAGGTGAAGATTTTTAAAAATGCATTGTTTAGTGTTCAGCTCCTTCTTCTGAGTACAGCAATACCCCATATGCATAGGTTTCTCAAGGTTTGGGGGAGCTACAGGGCCCAATTTTGAACAAATATTGAATTTTCAAGTCCTGCTTAACTGGTGCCATTACTCATTTTGGGCTATGTTCCAGTGCTCCACTTTAGGATTTCCCCCCAAAAGTGTATATTTTAGGAAAGTAGACACCTCCAGCTTTCATTTTAGGTGTGTTTTCAAATTTTTTACACAGCCATTTTACCACCACTTTCTTGTAAACTTGACGCAAGTAAAAAAAACAGCGTTTTTTTACACTCTGCCTTCATTGTTGATGTGAATTTCAAGCACAGAACAGGTGAAGATTTTATAAACTGCATTGATTAGTGTTCAGCTCCTTCTTCTGAGTACGGCAATACCCCATATGCATAGGTTTCTCAAGGTTTAGGAGAGCTACGGGGCCCAAACTGGAACATGCGCGTTTCCAGTTTCACACTTTGAATTGTCACAGCTTGCATCACTGGTGCCATGTCTCATTTGGGGCTGTGTAACACTGCTCTTTTTTAAGATTTCCCCCCAAAAGTGGATATGTTTTGAAAGTAGACACCCCAGGCTTTCATTTTAGGTGTGTTTTCAAATCTTGCAAACAGCCATTTTACCACCAAGCCTGTGAAAACTTGACGTAAGTAAAAAAATTCAGCATTTTTCACGCTTTGCCTTCAATGTTGATGTGAATTTCAAGCACAGAACAGGTGAAGATTTTATAAACTGCATTGATTAGTGTTCGGCTCCTTCATCTAATTACAGCAATACCCCATATACATAGGTTTGTCGGGGTTTTGGGGGAGCTACTGGGCCCAGTTGGAACATGTTAGTTTCCTTTTACAGACATGCCATTTTTACAGCTGGTGCCTTGTCTCATTTCAGTCTGTTTGGCAATGCTGCAATTAATTTTACCCCCAAAAGTATATTTTGTAGAAGAGTAGACGACCCTGGCTTTCATTCTGTTTGCATCTTATCAATTTTTTCGCTGCCACTTTATCACCAATCCCTCCCAAAATCTGCAGTAAGGCAGAGAAACACCATTTTTCACATTTCTATTTTAGTGTTGCTCTGGATTTCAATCAGATGATATTTGCAGATTTTTTAAATGCTTTACATTAGTGTTGAGTTACATTGTCTGAGTACGGCAATGCCCCATATGCATAGGTTTGTCAGGGTTTGGGGGAGCTACTAGGCCCAGTAGGGAACATGTGTGTTTCCATTATCAGAGATAAATTTTGATAGTGTTAGATCTAAGGAGGGATGTGTTTTGAAAAATAAAAAACAGGATATTTCAGGGGGAAAAAGTGGCCAAATAATAAAAGAACCTTTACAGCACTACTGCATTGTGCCTGAATGGTATTCCTTGAAACAGTCACCAATGCAGAGGCCAGGTTTGGAAGGGCAATCAGGACAGTAAGTGGTGGTGTCTGTCCGTATTCCCTTTCTGTAGCAAACCCTGCAGCGCTTCTGTGGTTTGTTCTTTTTGGGAGTTGGGGGGATTTTATAAATAAAATGTACTAACCCGGGTCTTGGTGGAATTATTTCAGACGCACCTTGAAATAAAAATATGGAAATAAGTTGTAGCTGGTACTGTAAAAAGCTACATGTTTGATTGGGGTTTGCCAGCTTGAAAAGTAAAAAGGAATTATGTACAGCAGTCTGCATCATATAGATGGCACCTTTTTTAAACCATGCCCTACACTTCCTCATTGCGAGGTATGGCTGCATTAGTTGATCACTCAGATCAACTCCCCCCATGTTTTTATTATATTCCCTGATGAAGACTGGCTTTCTCATTACCACTGTCCTGCCACGAACAGTGACTGCCACAGATCGGTCCTCATGCATTGTGGTCAGCATGCAGACCTCTTTTTTGTCCCTAAACTTCACTGCCAGCAGCTCCTGTTGGCACAAAGATGAGGACGTCCCAGTTTTTAATTTGGTATCTATGAGTGTTTTGGGAAACTCCCTGCAATTGCGTCTGACAGTGCCACAGGCCACGATGTCAAAATAAAACAGAGACCTAAATAAAAGGGGGCTGGTGTAATAATTATCAACAAATAATTGATAGCCTTTATTTAATAAGGGGTAAATTAAATCCCAAACTATTTTCCCACTTGTTCCCATAAATTCGGGGCACCTAGGAGGATCAAGTTTGCTGTCCTTGCCCTCAAATTCTAAAAGCCTGGGTGTAGCCTGTGGCACTTTTGCACAATTTATAAAATTTTACACCAAATTTGGATCGCTTTGAGGGGATGTACTGCTTGAACCCTAACCTGCCTTTGTATTTCATTAGGGATTCATCTACACTAATTTCTTTTTGGGGCATATACACTTGGGCAAACTTTTTCTGTAAATGGCTTATTAGGGGACAAATTTTGTATAGTCTATCATACTGTGGGTGTTCTTTTGGGGGGCACAGGGTATTATCGTTAAAATGCATAAAGTGCAAAATGATTTCAAATCTGGACCTGGTCATAGTCTTGGGGAATATAGGGGTATCACATATGGGGTTTTTGCTCCAGTAGGATCGGATACTGGGCTTTTTTATTATACCCATTGCCATTATTAAGGCCCAGAATTGCTTAAATTCTATGAGGTCTATGGGTTTCCATATTTCTTCCTTAACTACAAAAGCTGTAGGGTTGGCGGCAGTATACTGGGCTGCATACAAGTTGGTTTGGGACACAATTTCCCCTAAAATGTCTTCCCCCAAAAATAAATCAAAAAATTATCATAGTTAAATCCCTCAACATCAATTTGAATCCCTGGGGTGCCTGTAAATTCTGGTATTTGTGGGCAAAAATTTATTGGGGATACCCATTCATTATGATCAGGAGTGGCTGGTGTTGGGGCATTTCTTTGTCCAGATCTTTTTGCAGGTGCTGGGGCAATTGCCAGGGCAGCTCTTGGGGCAGCACTTGGGGCATTCCTTTTGGCAGGTATTTTGCAAAGTCTTTTGGCAGATCTTGTGACAGGATTTTTGGCAGATCTTGTGGCAGAATTTGTGGCAGGTGCTAGGGCAGGATTTTTGGCAGGTGCTGGGGCAGTTGCCAGGGCAGCTCTTGGGGTAGTGCGTCTTTTCTTGATAGAAGGCCCAGCGTCGTCAGTAGAGCTGCTCTCAGTTTCTGAAAACTGCTCTATATCAAAATCTGACGCAGTATCTGTTGCCTCTGAGTCAGATGCCAAAAAGGCATATGCCTCTTCAACACTATAACTGCGCTGCATTTTGCCCACTAAAATTTTTTTTTTCTTACTCTAACGCTATCCCTAAACCTAACTCTAACCCTAAAACTTACCCTAACCTACGTATATCTAGAACCTACCTAACCCAAGTAAACTACCTATCTAAACTATACTTATTATATATATATATATATATATATATATATATTTATTTTTTTAATTCTTTTTTTTTTGTTTGTTTTTTTTTTGTTTTTTTTTTGTTTTTTTTTCCCTAAACCTAGATCTGTCCCTAAACCTTTCCCTAACACAAGTCTACACTAAACCTACCCACCTACCTACCTAAACTACCTAAATTATATTTTAAATCAATTTTTAATAAAAAAAAATAAAAAAAATTTAAAAAAAAAATAAAAAAAAAATTCAGAGGATACAAGGGGGATGGGGGGTATCCCACAGATCAGCAGATGCTGATCTGTAGTTTATTGATCACTCTAAAAGTGATCAGATGGGGGGGAACTTGGTGATCACTGCAAAGCAGTGATCAAAGGGTTAATTTTGTGTCTTAAAACTGTTTGCAGGAACACTGGAACGCTGGATCGCAATCTGGCACAATCTCTCTCTGTCTCTCTCCACCTCAGCAGTGTGCAAGATGGAGGGAGGCAGAGATATATGACAGGGACAGTATTTACAAATACTGTCCCTGTCAATCAGCATTTGCAACATGTGATTCGCTCATCAAGCGAATCGCATGTTGCAACAAACTTTCTACTGGTTGTTACTAAGTGTCCCGGTATCGGGACACTTAGTAACAAGCAGCCCGCGCTCTCCCATCGCTCCGTGCGGCCGCGATGGGAGAGTTTAACCCTTGACGTACCGGGACCGTCAAGGGTCGTTGGATCACATTTACCCTTGACGGTCCTGGTACGTCAAGGGTCGCTAAGGGGTTAAAGTCCTAAAGATAGAGGAGTGTGTTGATTTGTATGGATTACAGTGATCAGAACCAGTGCATAACCATCCTAGGGCAGTCACTGGCATTATAGGTTAACTACAGTGGGGCTGCACTGGCAAATTTGTACATTTGTTCATTTCTTCCTTTTTACATTTTTTTCTTTTAATCACAATAGTAAGTTATTTTATGCAAATACGTGTGATTTGCATATATGCAAGAAGCCCATTTTATATTCCTATGCATTCAGTGAATCTATACATATTGCTTTTGTATTTAATATACTTTGTTTTAAGGCCATTATACCTCTTGGCCCTTATGCACAAAAAGATGTAAGAGGAGGCCGTTTTGAGTAAACCATAGCGGAGGAATAAAGACTGCCAAATCTCCAGTTGATTTAAATGGAGCTTTTAAAACCTTGAATGGCAGAGTTCTCCAAAACAGCCATTTTCCCTGTATCCAATCCAGCAATATTCAAAAGAGAAGCTTACCTGCTAATTATCAAAATATAGTCCAATATAACTGAAGCCAAAAAATAGCCCCTACTTACAGTATCTGCCCACTGGACTTTCTGCGGACGACCATACCAAAGGGCTCAGTGGAGAACTGGATGTCATATAGTGTGGCTGCAGCTTTTCCTCTCACTTTTGGGGTTGGTATTGGAACCTCATAGCGTTTCTTAGCTGGGTCACTAATCTGTAGCAGTAAATAAATCAGAAGAAAACATTACACCCCAAAACATTAGATAGGCTCATAGACATTGCTAGGTACTAGCTGAGAACCGCAAGCCCTGTGTTGCAAGTTTTAAAGTCCCAAATATTTTTGCAAGATTTTAGTTTTAAAGACAGACTAGAAACATTGGGTTTATTTACATTAAAAATGTGTTTTAGGAGTAAATGAATTAACATTTACAAATATATTCAAGGCTAACATAAGGGACTCCAAAAAAATTGTACAGTAGTGTTTAGATCAGTGGTTCTCAACATTTTTTGCTCAAGGCACCTCTAACATGCAAATATGGAACTTTCGGGGCACCCCTAGCATGTTCAATATAATTTATCAAGTGCCTAATAAAGGGTACAATTCATAAATATACACATATCAGGTCTCACAATCATATTAATAAATGTTTTTTGCATAGCAATTTCCATATTTCTACATTTAAAAGATAATATTCAAATTTTTGTCAGTCTTCATAGAAAACATGGGGCACCCCAGTTTGATATTTGTGGTACACCAAAATACACTGGTTGAGAATCACTGGTCTAGATATACACCAATATTCACTGTAAGGCGCAAAGCTATACAACATTATAGAGTGCCCCTGAGTTGAGGGCAGTAACACAAGTCAATTTTCAGTCTTAATAATTAAAAAAAACAAAACAAAACAAAGAAAAAACAAAGAAAAAACGATTCCACCTTGGATAGTAATACTTTCAAGGGATAGTAAAGTGTATTGGTAATAAAAGCTAATATTGCAGTTAGTAAAATAATAAACTAAATGATGTATGTCCTATCTCTCAATCCTTTATGGTTTGCGAGATTTAGGAAGATAAAGTTCTCCCCTCCCACCCCCCTTCTGCAACATGAGCTCTAAAGCTGTAGCACGAGATTCTGGTCGAGCGACTAGACAAAGCTCTTCAGCAGAACCAAAATAGCCCAATTGTGAAACAAAAGCTTAATTGGAACAGTCTACAAAGTGTGCCTGCAAACTTTGTAGACCATTCCAGTGAAGTATTTGTTTCACGATCATGCTATTTCGGTTCTGCTGAAGAGCATCCGTCTGGTACTGGGACCAGCATATCCTGAAACCGGCTTTACAGGTCACGTCACAGAAGGGGGAGGGAGGGGGAACTTTATCTTCCTATATCTCTCAAACCATAAAAGTTTGAGAGATAGGACATACATCATTTAGTTTATTATTTTAATAGCTACAATATTAGCTTTTATTATCAATACACTTCACTATCTCTTTCAGTTCTTCATACAAACAAATGCAGATGAAACATGAAGAGATGAAAAGATTAAAAACGGGAACACTCAGACACCTTCCAGTCGAGACCATTATTTTATCATTTGTTCTTTATAATTTGTCAAAGCCGGCAGAGAACCAGCGATACATGTAGGGAAGTGTTGTCCTTGTATGATCTCAAGTTTGTTACCGGGTATAAAAGCCTTGTGTGTCATTGAAGCTAGTAGCTGGGATCTCTCTACACCTGGGGAGACGGGAACTGGTTCGGAGGAATAAGGACCATAACAAGGAACCTTTGTGAAGTAAAGGTGCCAGGGTCACAAGTGAGTCTCCTGAAATTCCTATTATTCAAGGGATATCACAGTCTATCAAAAGTGCGGTATACTGACATGAGAGTCACTCTCTTAGCAATTTTATGCTGATCTTGAGTTTTTATCTTGTAAGTGCATTTTGATATGTGGGCGAGATTGGTCCAAAATAAACACTGCTTTTAGATTTCTTCTCTTGTTTTTCCCTATATTTTGCAGAAATAATATAAGGGCCTCTTTGGGGTAAGCATACTTTAAGACTAAAGGTAAGGCCCTTTCAATTAAAACAAAGGCAGAGATTTTTTTTTAGTATAAATGTGGAATTTTTTGCCTTGGAGGTCTGTGTTAGCATTATTGGATAATGTAGCTATTAGAGGTATACACCGTGCGTCCATGAGGTAACGTATCCTGCACTAGGAGGTAGATGCCTTCAATACATGGAATGGCTCCACTAAAATCCCCCTCAGAAAAACTTTCCAGGGGGTACCCTGATGGATAGATTTTGGATATATGCCCTAAAAAAAGACATTGCTCACACATACTGGTCAAATTTCTGAGTAATCCACCTCTAATGCTAAGAAAAAGGGTAGCCTCCTCATTGTCTGAAAGGTATACGCCCATTTCTATGGACTAATTTTTTACAGAATTATGTGAAACCACATCAGATAGTGAGGGGGCAGGTAAACCTCTGTTCAAAACAGATCCATGTGAATAACATGACACTGATCAAATGGAATTCCTCACAACTTATTCAAAAGACAGAAGTCCCATTTTATGAATGACTGGAACAGTTCCATTTTAAATGAATAGATCAAGAAAAAAAAAAGGAACGTCCATCAAGTTTAAATTTTGCCATAGTACATCCAATAAAATGAGAACCACAAAATTCTGCCTTAATCCAAGATGGGTGTTAATCTATTTGCCACAACTTCTTATTACATCTTCTAACATTACATTAGAAATGTAATTAATCTTCTGTTCCTTGAATTTGCCAGCACCACATCATTAGGGTAAGAATTCCAAAATTTCACATACCTTATTGTAAAAAGCCCCTTCATCAGCTGAAGTGGAATTATACTTTCCTTTAATCTCAAGGGATGGTCCCTAGTTATTTGATCATGCCTTCAAATGAAAAGTTTACTTGAGAGAGAATTATACTGACCTTGCATATACTTGCACAATGTACCAAGACACCGTCTTACTTCTGTACAGAACACACACTGTAATAATAATTAAAATACTCTCTCAATTTCTTGCTCTTTGCACTCTCCCCAACTCTAAAATAGCCTTTATAAAAACAAATAACTGAAACTGGGCTGCATATTCTAGGTCAGATTTCACCAATGCTTTGTAGAATGGCAAAATGATGCTGCATCAATAAAAGATTTTTTTTTTACAGCAAATGGTCTCCTAGAATGGCCATTAAGCTTTTAAGTAGCATAATTGTACTTCCCAAATGCATAGCTTTACATTTTCCTGAATTAACCCATGTTACCTTTGTTTTCCTAGCCATTTCATATAAATCCTTCTGTAGAGAACAAAGATCCTGCTCTAAATTTATTACCTTGCATAAATTAGTGTCATTTGCAAATACTGAAATTTTGCTTTATATACCCATTTCCTGGTCATTTATGAACATGTTAAAAAGCAGTGAACCATCATCAGAACACCAGGGTACTCCATTCTTAACGTCAATGGTTTTGGAAAGCAACATAGTAACATAATAGCATAGTAAATTAGATTGAAAAAAGACACAAGTACATAAAAGTTCAACCTTTCCCTCATAACCCAGAGAAGTGAGAATTATATAAACTTTTCTGCTGCCAGATTAGTTAGTCTTTATCTGAACTTCCTGTTTTGCCTGCTAATACATAGTACAACCCTGTATGTCCCCATCTTGATAGGAATGTATATAACGTCTCTTAAATGTATCCCAATGTATTTGCCATCACATCATTGGGCAAGGAATTCCACAATTAAACATGCCTTACTGTATAAAAAAAAAAAAAAAAAAAAAAAACAACCTGCTGAAGCTGAAACCTCCTTTCCTCTGATCTCAAGTTATGCCCCCTAGTTATTTGATCAGGCCTTAGAATGAATAGTTCACCAGACAGATCCTTGTATTGATCTCTTGTATACTTGTACATTTTGACAAGATCTGCTCTTATTCATATTTTCTCTAGAGTAAATAAACCAAGTTTGTCAAGACATTCCTCCTGTTCTGAATTAATGTTCTTGCATAATTTAGTGTCATCAGCAAATAATATTGATATTTTTTCTTTCTATATCAATTTTCAGATCATTTATAAACATGTTAAAAAGCAGAGGCTCAAATACTGAACTCTGAGGTACTCCACTCTCAATTTTAACTGTATTGGAGAATTTTCCATTTCCCTATCCTTCAACCAGTTTTCTAGCCTATTGAAAGGTTATCCACTAGCCCCGAGTTTTCTTATTTTATACCCCAGCCTCCTGAGTGGCACTCTATCAAATAAATGCCTTTGCAAAATCTAGATATATTACATCTACTGCTTTACCATTATTTAGGCTACTACTTCATAGAAGCTCAAAAGATTAGTTTGGCACAATCTATTCCTCTTAAAACCATGTTGATCCCTGCTAATAATATTATTTTCTGCAGAGTGACCCAGAATATAATCCTTTATTATCCCTTCTATCATTTATCTCACTACAGAGGTCAAAAGCACAGGTTTATAATTCCCAGGTTTTGTTTCATAAATAAAAGCACTACATTGGCTTTATGTCAACTCTGTGGTGAGAGAATCTTTAAAGAGTAAAAAGAGGGGTCTTCCTAACTCTGCAATGAGTTCCTGCAGAACCCATGTCTGTATACCATCAGGACCCAGTGCTTTGTCAGTCTTAATTTTGTTCAGTCTTCCCAAGAACTCTTCTTGTGTTAACCCAATATCTGATAATTGCATTGTTTTCTTCGTTACTTTTTGAAGCTCTTCTACCATTTCTTGTTCCCTGGTATATAACAATGCAAAAAAGTGTTTAGAACATCCTCTATAATCAGATCACCCATCTCATTTTTGAAAGGTTCAATGCACTCCCTCCTAAGTTTTTTTTGCTGTGTATGTATTTGAAAAGCTTTTTGGGATTAGTTTTGCTCTCCCTTGCAATTTGTGTTTCATTATCTATTGTTGCTAACCTAATTGCCATTTTGCAATCTTTGTTGCACTCCATGTATTTTAAGAAATTATTTTCTGTTTCTTCAGACTAAAATAGTTTAAATGCCTTTTTTTTTTTTCCCTTGACAAGCGGATATAGCTGCGTTCCAGGCTTGAAGCGCAGGCCAGATTTAAAGCCAGGCTGTCTGAAGGTAAGGTAAGTTCCTGATATATTGTACTATTTATTGATTATTAATTATATCATATTACAATTATTCTGCTGCTGCTAGTTAGGGGCTCTTTTTTGCACTATGTCATCATCTTCTAAACCTGCTACTGTTAAGGAGTCTTCTGAGGGTACTTCTAAAGAAGAGAAGGCTCAGAAAACAAAAAATTGCTCTTCATGTGATAAAAAGTTGCTTGCCGCTGATCCCTCTTCTGTCTGCCAGGAATGTAGTAACAGAGTAGCTAATCAAATGCCTGCCCAGTTCCAGGATTTTATTTCCTGGATGAAGACTTCTATGCAAGAAACTTTTGTGGCAATGCAGGAAGCAGTTATTCCAAGAAAAAGACCCAGGCTAGAAGACCCAGGGGAAGGCACTTCTGCAGGGGATACACTTTCTGATGATGCCTATAGTCTCCAGGGTATGGAATCTGATTACTCCTCAGAAATAGAAGGTGAACTACAAGACGATTCTGGGGCATTCAGCACTGATAAAATAGACCCTTTCTTAAAGCACCTCAGAAAGACTCTGGGCCTAGTAGAAGAGCAAAAAGAATTGGGCATCCTTGACGCTGCATTTCTAGGAAATAAGGCGGCCACCCCATGTTTTCAGGTACATCATGCAGTTTCCGACATTATTACCTCAGAATGGATAAGCATTTATCTATTACAAAGAGATTTTCTAAGACATATCCATTTGAAGAAAAAGATGTAGCCAATTGGATCACACTGCCTAGAGAGGATGCAGCAGTATCAAGAGTTTCCAGACACACCACCATCCCGTTAGAGGATGGGGCAGTTCTGAAAGATCCAATGGATAAGCATATGGAATCCGCCTTGAAGTGCCACTACTCTCTCATAGGACAAAATATGAAGATAGCTACGGCCTTGGCCTAGATAGCAAGAACCATGCATATTTGGATAACAGGTTTGGAGGAAAGATAGACTCTTCAGTTTCCAGATCTAAGCTTCTCAAAGAATTGGCAACTATTAAAGAAGAAAACAATTTTATATGTGATGCATCTCTAGACTGTCTAAGAATGCCTGCAAAATCATCGGCCTTATCCATTTCAGCAAGACGCGCCCTGTGGTTAAAGCCGCAGGGAGCAGTTGCCTCATCAAAGTGCAAGCTTACGTCCCTACCTTTCTCAGGAGAGAAACTATTTGGAGAACAATTGGAAGATTTAGTCAAGCAGATGACTGGAGGCAAGAGTGCATTTTTACCTCAGGATAGACGGAGTAGACCTTCACCATCAAGATCAAGTTACAAGTCCAGGAATTATCCTTTTCGTGACTCAAAGCATTTTCAACCCAGGCAACAAGATCAGAGACGACAACCTGCTTCACATTCTAGGGGAGGATTCCGGAAAGATTACCCCAAGAAAGCAGGTTTTAAAAAAGAATTCTGAACTCCAGCAGCTCTCTCCTCCAGAGCAGGTGGGAGGGGGGGTCGCCTGTACCTATACAAACATGTCTGGAAGACATCAGACAGATGAGTAAATAGAATACTGGAGGAGGGATGTCCGTTAGAATTCCATATGACCCCACTGAATCACAGATTTCTACAATCAAGACTTCCGGTGAACAAAACGAAAGCAAGGTTTCTTACCAGAGAATTGAGGTCTCTAATCAAAAAGGCGGTCATAGAGCCAGTTTCACCTACGCAGCAATATCGGGGAATATATTGAAGGATATTTGCGGTTCCAAAACCCTCGGGGGAGTTCAGGATAATCTTAGACCTCAAATGGTTGAACCATTTTCTGATACAGAAGCACTTCAAAATGGAAACTGTCGCTTTAGTAATCAAAGCTCTCTATTCCAACAGTTTCCTTACAAAGATAGACTTGCAAGATGCATATTTTCATGTTCCACTCAATCTAAGTCACCGCAAATTTCTGAGGTTCAAGATAAACGGACTTCATTATCAGTTCAGAGTCCTCCCCTTTGGTCTGGCTACAGTCCCAAGAATTTTTACGAAGGTTCTGGCAGCAGCACTAGAGGAACTTCGGGAAGAAGGCATCTTTAGAATTCCTTATCTTGACGACATATTGCTTGTGGCTCCAATGTTCCATCTAGCAAAATCACAGACTGCAAGGGTAACACAACATTTTGCAAGTCTGGGTTGGATTATCAATCAAGAAAAGAGTCAGTTAACACCCACACAAATTATATCCTTTCTGGGAATGTTAATCAATACCAAAGATGCTACTGTTTCCCTAACACCTCAAAGAATATTGAATCTTCGGAGAACAATCCGCAGACTTCAGGTCAGCAATTTCCAGACAGCTCAAAATATAATGGAAGCCCTGGGAAAGATGGCATCAGCAATTCAGGTGGTTCCTTGGTCAAGGTTCCATATGAGGCCACTTCAGCACTTCTTGAGAAGATGGCGCAGGAATTACAAAGACCCAGGTCAGTTAATTATACTCCCAGGTTCCATCAGAAAACAGCTATTACGGCGGACAAGCTAGGCAACCTAGAAAAGGGAAAATCCCTGATAGAGCCAGAATGGCTCATCATGCTGACTGATGCCAGTATGTCAGGATTGGGAGGTGTTTGGGGATCAAGAACAGTGCAAGGGAAATGGTCCATGACAGAAAAAAGATTGCACATCAAATCGTCTGGAAATAAAAGCTGTAACCAACACAGAAATACAGGGACGAGCAGTCCACATTTGCTCAGACAGCACCACAGCAGTGATGTATATCTGAAACCAGGGAGGAACACGGAGCAGTTCTCTGATAAGAGAAGTATCTCCCGTTCTGTCATGGGCAGAAAAGCACCTGCTAGCCATATCGGCATCCCACATATCAGGAATACACAACCAAGCTGCAGATTATCTAAGCAGGAATCAATTGGATCCAGGAGAATGGTGTCTGAATCAGACTGTTTACCAGCAGATAGTCTCGAAGTGGGGTCATCCAGATGTCGATCTGATGGCCACTCCAGACAACACGAAGTGTCAGATTTTCTTCTCCCAATGGTTCAGTCCACAAGCCCTAGGCCAGGATGCACTCAAGCATTCCTGGAGATATGTTTTTCCTCCCATTCCACTAATAGGGGATGTTTTGAGGAAGGTCAGAAGAGAGAAGATAAAACTTATTCTTATACCTCCTCACTGGCCCAGGCGAAGCTGGTTAGCGGAACTAGTAGTCAGTGGTTCCTCCTTGGACCCTTCCAGTACGACAGGATCTCCTTTACCAGGGGCCAGTGTTCCATCCCGATCCAGGGTTTTTCCATCTAACAGCCTGGAAGCTGAACGGAAATATTTGAAACAGAAAGGAGTTTCTGATTCAGTTATTGATACTATACTGGTGGGAAGAAAAACCATCTACCACAAAAGTATACACCAGAGTATGGAGAACACTTACCAATTGCTGTAGTCAGAATAACATTACAGAAGAAAATCTCTCTACTAATGTGATATTAGATTTTCTGCAAAGGGGTTTGTGGTAGGGGCTAACCTTGAATCTATGACTAGATGACTGTGGCGTAAACTAAACTAAGACCTACGCCTAGAATTGATAGACCTGGCTGATTTGAGGCCTGGTCTTGACTGAAGGTGTTATATAGCCTGAGGGAGGGAACTGCTTGACGCCTCGAAATAGGAGGTGAGGGGGCGCAGTTTTTAACCCTCTCGCCCCTCCCACAAATGCAGGCTTAGCCTGCTCACTTGTGGTAGGGGCTAACCTTGAATCTATGACTAGATGACTGTGGCGTAAACTAAACTAAGACCTACACCTAGAATTGATAGACCTGGCTGATTTGAGGCCAAAAAGAGCCGACAACTGAAAGAAATTTTAATTGGCATTTAATAAGTCAAAGTTGACAGAGCAAGACGTATTTCAGCTTTAGGGTCAGGAATATATCTAACAAAGCATTGTGACTTCCATCTTCCTAATTTTTGGATGATGTGAGGAGGTGTATGGTGGCTGGAGGCCGCTGAAGCTGCGCCAATACGGAAAGAGTGTCCTGAGTAGTGGAATGGGTTGGCGCCAAGTCGAGATAGCAGAACACGGACTAGTTTGATAAATGTATGTGTTGTCAGAGGACCGTTGTGCATTGGAAGGAGTGGGCTGGAGTCTGGAAGTGAAGCCAGTTGTGCCTGCAACTTAGCGAGTGCCTTGACGGGGCACCAGTTGTCGTGAGTAGGAAATATAGGAATCCGGGCACCCTTACCCGTTTGGTCTGTTTTGGATTTAGAGAGGTGAAAGATGAAATGATCTGAGTGTATTTGAAGATTGGCTTTTGTGGTGAATAGTGAGGATGAATGTGATTTGAGAAACTCACCTGGTCTCAAGAATCCAAAAAAGCCCAGACAGCTGCCTGAAGTACTAAACTGGTTTTTTTACCAAAGGGATCAGTGGATAAGATTTCGTATAGTTTACGGAAGATAGTCCCTGTGACCGGCAGTCTCTTTTTGATTTGAGTGTTATTATGGGACCTCTCCAGCCCTTTTAAAAACAGCTTTACATGATACTCTGAGAAAAATGAGGGACGTTCTGGTTGGATGAAGGACAGATGATGGCGTATGCCTGCAAGTTGAAGTTTGATGGAGTGAGGAGATAGATGGAGGGCCAGGAAACAGTGAGCGGCATAGTCTAAGATAGAGTATGTAGAATAATTGAGAGGAGTTTTATTTAAGAGTAGGTATTTGTTAAAAGCGGTCCAAGCCCTGGCATATATCTTTTTTGTATTGAGGGCTAGTGCCTGGTCGATGATTGACATGGTTGTTATGTGTTGACACATTCTAGAGTAAGGTGGTCGAAAGGAGGCGTGGGTGTCGGCGTGCGGTTGACTTGAGGGTTGAGTTCTAAGAATGTCTGTGGATCCGAGAGAAGGAGGTTAATGAATTGGACATTACAGTGTGGAGCCAGGCTACTAGAAAAAGTAAATTTAAAATACAGTGAAAGCCATGTGAGTTTCCTCAAAAATGACATAATGAGAGGTGACGATGATCTACCCTTGTTAATTAGGTTGGCTGTGTCAAGATTGGAAACAAAGAAAGTTACTGACATAAATGACCAATGTTTCCCCCAGCTGATAGCTGCAGCCACCACTGGCACGAGTTCCATGTGGCTAGAGAACTTTGCTAATTTTATAATATCTACGAGCTGGGGGGGCCATGGGTCGCGAATCCATTCTGACTTGAAGTGGGCAGCATAACCTACTGTGGAGGATGCGGAGGAGAAAACGGCTGGGGAAAATGAGGACATAGGTTTGTTTAGGATGGATAAGCCGTTCCAATGCCGTAGAAAACCTGCCCACATGGCCAGATCTGAGCGGGCTGCGTTATTCAGAATGATAGGATCTGAGTCATTGCTATGTGACAGGAGTGACAGGAGATAGGAAATGAATGACCTGCCTTGGGGGATGATTCTGGTGGCAAAGTTAAGGAATCCTAGCAGGGATTGAAGTTCGTGTCTGGAGCATGTAGTTTTGTTAGAAAATTCTTGAACGATGGTTTGAATGCGGGAAACTTTATCCAATGGTAGGCTAGCCTCCATATTGTTAGAGTCTAGATGTATTCCTAGAAATTCGATCTTTGTGGAAGGGCCGAAAGTTTTTTCTGATGAAAGGGGTATATTTATTTCTGTGAACAATTTGATTAGGGATTGAAGGGCTGAAGGCAAAAGCAGCAGCCGCCTTAGAGCAATTTGGTTACATGTCAGACTGGGGTTCTCTGGATCACAAACTTTTCTGCCGCTACTTCGCAGGTCTGAAAACCCCTGTTTGTCCATCCTGTCAGTCAGCTAACCATAACATAAGTTGGTGCCCCTCAGCATGGCCTAGTCCATCTGTCACTCCTTCAAACACAACCCCCACTGAATTACCGCCCATAACTCATCTCAGTCATAACAGACCTACAATAGACAAGCTCGGACGACCCATTCACTACATGGGTTCTTCCCCAATCTGTAATAATTTTAATGGTCGGGGATGTTTCTTCCATAATTGCAGAATGCTTCACATGTGTTCCATTTGTCATGATTCACACTCTCGTATCATTTGCCCTCGTCAGGGCCGCTCAAATAAATGACTAGGAAACTTAAACACTGGTCTCCTTAAATCATTGCTGTCTAACCACCCCAACAAAAACTTTTCTGCGTTTCTCATAAATGGCTTCCAAGAAGGTTTCCTCATTGGCACATTGGCTCTCCCAGCCCAATCCTTAGAATGCCCCAATCTACGTTCCGCCACCTCTGACCCTGCTTCAGTCAGCTCCCTCTTTCAGAAAGAAATTGCCAAAGATCACCTCATAGGTCCTTTCCAGTTCCCCCCATTTCCCATCTGGCGATCTAACCCAATAGGCATTGCCACTAAAAAATTTTCAAACAAAAAAAGACTCATAATAGATTTTTCCGCTCCTCATTCCTCCCCTATCCCCAGCATCAATTCTCTAATCCCTTCATCAGATTTTTCCCTGGAATATCATAATATCGAACATGCCATTTCACTCATTCAACAAGCCGGCCCAAATTGTTGGTTATCAAAGGTGGACTTGGAAAATGCCTTCAAAATAATACTCGTACACCCTAACCATTGGCACCTGCAGGGTATCAAGTGGCAGGACAATTACTACTTCTCGACTCGCCTAATATTCGGCTCCAAAAGCAGCCCTAAGATTTTCAACTTGTTTGCTGAAGCCCTGGCTTGGCTTCTCTTGAACCACTGCAAGTGCCCAATGGTTTTATACTACTTAGATGACTTTCTTCTAGTTGAACCCTAGTTAAGGCGGCTGCTGCTTTTGCTGAAAAAGCTAAATGGTAGTCGTAAAAACTGAATCCTCCATAGCGGTAGCCTAGGTAAACTAGAATGTATAAATATTGATTGAGTTCCTGTCTCCTGGAGGGGAAGGAGGTGCACACAATATCCCTGAAAATACTAAAGGCCAAGACAAATTCTGGAATGGAGAGTTTTTTAGATAGTCTTGGATCCTTGGACTTAAGGGTAACTGCTACGTCCCCGCATTGCACGGTGCAGTTTACTGCTAGGTCTTGTGTAGCGATAAGCAGGGATACTAGGTTAACGTCCTTCCCCTCCAGGATATCCCTGCGAAGGTTGGCCGGAACCATGTGAGCTGGCGTGATATGTGGATGTTGTGACTGACTGGGGTTACCTAGATTTGGAGATTGAGTAGGAGAAACATCAAGGTGAGAAGAGGTTCTGGATGTGTTTTCTAGGGATATGATACGGTTTTGCATATCTGACATGGCTGTGGACATGGATGTGAGAAGTTGCATGATATTGTCCAGTTGAGTCGAATGATTTTCATGACATGGGGTGCTGGGAGAAGGGGGCTGATTGTGAATAACCTGAGGTGTGGGTGGGGGGGGAAGGGGCTTGGGGAGGAAATAGGAGGCGGAATAGTTCCGGTTTCCTAGCGGATGATGGATAGGGGATGCGGCGGTGGGTTAGTTCTGTGGCAATTCTGGAGACAGTCCATTCTTTGTATAACTGGCTTCTGGTCTCCGGAGTTGTTGTGGAAAGTTGCTGGGGGGTTTCCTGAATGGTTTCTGGTCTAGTCGGGTCTTCTTCCATGGCTAATGGGGGAGAATGTGAGAGCGGTTAGAAAAAGTGTGGGGCAGTGTATTGAAGAGGAGAAGGAAGTTTGAGAAGAGTGCAGACCTGTCGGACGGGATGGATCTAACGGACCCCTTGACCCGTTTGGTTCCTCGGCTGGGAGCCTGAGGAGGCGGGTAGAAGGTGGAGGCGGATGACCCTGAACTCGTCTTTCAAGTGGATGACTGGAATATTCCCGGTTTTGGATATCCGACTGACCTGTTTCACCACCAGGCAGAAATGGATATCGTGGGCAGGGGGAGAGGAGTGTGAAGGGAGAAGGAAAACATGTGAGGATTGGAAAAGAGAAAGGACGTGAATAAAGAACCGCTCCCGAAGCAGATGTCCAGATAAAATTGACGTGATTCGAAATGAAGAGGTGACCCTCTGACGGGAGGGCCATACTAATTAAATGTAGTCCCTGACGGGGGACTGTAGTCAATATGATGTCTCTGACGGGAGACTTGAAAAAGAATGATGTGCTACAGTTTCCTCTGACGGGAGGAAATTAACTGAAAGGTGGAGAAAAAGTGAGGAGGTGACTGTGAAGATAAGGGACAGATTAAAGACTAAGCAGGATATGACGGTATCCAGGGAGTAACAGACCAGCCCCTACCTTGGTTGGGATCCATGCCTGAGGAAAAAGATGTGTAAGGCGGAGCCTTGCTAGTATAAGCTGTAGGATTTGAGGATATGGATGAGGTTAAAATTCAAGATCCTTGAGGCCGAAAACGTATAAGTATAAGAAAAGCTGAAGGGATGCCTTCTTACCTGGTGTATATGAGCTGCCGAAATGGCTTGGACCGTTGTGACTGAATTCAGATTCTTTTACTTGCACAGATACTAAAATAAGGAAAAAGGAGAATCCTACGAAAATAGGGAAAATCAGTAGATAGAAGAGCATCCTTTTATTACCCAAAGAACATGCTGAGAAGTCTCACTGTCAGACTAGAAAGGACATATGATCTGGTGACATGGATTCCATTCCGCCCCAATTATTGTTATACCAAAGCACCATGGAGTGCACATTGTTAACCCTGGAGTGAGCTTAACTCCTCCCTTTTTTTTTTTTTCTTCTTCTTCTTCTTAGGCCTATTAATATCACTTATAATTACAGAAAGCAGATTCCCTGATTCACTGTTCTGCAGCACAGTATAATTTGAAAGATCTGCTCATCTGTACTGGTTGAAATAAATGGTATATACATATAAATACTGTTGTTAAAAGCCCTGGCCGTTATAGATTTGCTAGCTGGTACAAGAATATGGAGACCATAATGGCTAAAATTAGAAGTTGAACCTGATAAAGATGATAAATCTGAACCTGTCAATATTTAGTATAACTGAATTAATCTGTACATTCTGAAAATGAGAATCCTATGAAACCTTGACGTTTAAATTTGACTGTTAACATAAATGTAATTAACCAGTTAATATGAAAAAATGAAATTGACATTTGACAAAACCGTATGAACTGAATCCCAGTAGAACACATATCATTCTATGTAGCCTGTAAAGCGAAGGTCTCATTAGAAGTAAAGGAGACATATGGCCAAGTGCCAAGAGTCTTCATCGCTTAACAGCAGTATGATCGGTTATGAAAGAATGAGCGTCTGACAGGAGATAGAGAACCCGGTAGCTTCCGGAGAGCTTAAGAAGAGGTAATGGAAAGACCTTACCGAGATTCCTAGATATCTCCGATGAGTTTGGTCGGCTGATCAGCGCGGACGCGAGCTTGACTGAGTTGGTCTGACGGTGTTTGAGGATGACGTCTTACGTGATACGTACCTACGAGTGACTGCAAGGTAACGTAGAAGGGAGACGTAACTGCTTGACGCCTCAAAATAGGAGGTGAGGGGGTGCAGTTTTTAACCCTCTCGCCCCTCCCACAAATGCAGGCTTAGCCTGCTCACTTTTCCTTAGGACTAAAGCCCGCGTCCATTAAAGTCCAGATCTCTGCCCTGTCAGCCATTTTACTCAGTGGGCCAAAGAATTATTAATAAAACTTTTCATAAAGGCCATTGAGAAGGTTAGTCCTAGAATCAGAGACGTTATCCCTCCTTGGGACCTTAATTTAATGCTAAATCAGTTGGCAGACTCCAAGTTATTTGACCTTTGGATCAGATCCACATTAAAGCAGCTCACTTGGAAGACGGTGTTCTTAACTGTGATCACTTCAGCTAAAAGAGTCAGTGAGATAAAGGCTCTCTCCTGTCAGGCTCCTTACTTAGTTTTACATCAAGATAAAGTGTTTTTACGTACGAAACCATCTTTTAGAGGAAAGGTTGTGTCGGATTTTCACTTAAATCAAGAAATTAATCTGCCATCCTTTTGTGCCATCCCTCAGGGACCAAGGAGGAAAGGCTTCACTCCGTAGATTCGGTTTGTTGCATATCAACTTACCTCCAAAAGAACCAGAGATTTCCGTAAATCAGAAGAAAGCTCCTGTGAGGGAAAAAAATACACTAGAAGGACTCCCACAACCAGACAGGCGAGACCAAGAGAGGTCGTTTTCTCTAGGTGGGAGACTTGTGTTCCATATGGTCTAAGACAAAAGGATTTAAAAGGCAAGGCTAAAATCCTATTTTCTCTATTATTCAATAAGGAACACAGGTACCATGAGGATATACCAACAGTAGGCTCCCAGAGGCGGGAATGAAAGAGCTCACGCCTGCCCCCCATGATACCTAGGACTATCCTGAAAAGGAACAGCCCAAACCAAACTAATTGTCAAAAGACACTAAAAAAAATAAAAAATATATTACACAGCACACAACAAGAATCAACAAGGCTTAAACAGTTGAACAACAGTAAGGCACAGGAAAAAAGTGATCCTTAGATAGACAGAACCGCCTGACGGACCTTCCTGCCAAAGCTGGCTTCAGTCAAAGCCAGAACACGATGGTGTGGACCCTCAGGAATGACAAACAAGGAAACAGTCGTAGGAAAAGACTCTGTATGGTGCATATTAAAAGTAGCTACCATGCCACCTAAATTTGCCCCCAAAGAATTACCCATCTGGTGACTAGCTGCTCAATAGTACTAGTCGCCAGAATTATTACCTCATTATAGAGAATTCCTACGGCTCCCGGGACTGACAGCCAGGAAACGGCACAGACGTCTTTGCATAATGAGTCAGTCCCAGGAGCAGTAGGAATTCTCTATAAAGAGGTAATAATTCTGGCGACTAGTACTATTGAGCAGCTAGTCACCAGATGGGTAATTCTTTGGGGGCAACTTTAGGTGGGGTAGTAGTTCCTCTTTCAAATTTAAGGCAACAAACCACATCTAACAGGTAGAGATCTCCTTGTCAGACTTTGGGTCAAGACAAAAAGAAGGAACAACAATCTCCTGATTGCAAGACAAAAAAATGCAACTCAGCAACCCTGCTGACTCAAATGACTGCCAAAAGAAAAGCCATTTTCCACTTCAACAGACACAAAGGAATGGTTGCTAGAGACTCAAAGGGAGGCTGTTGCAAAAGACCTAAAACCAAATTAAGGCCACATGAAGGTGTGGGAGCCTTGTAGGCAGGGAAAGCATGAGCATCACCCTGAACGAACACCTTGTTATCTGGAAGAGTGGCAAAGCGCCTATGGAAAAAAAAACAGATTGCAGAAATCTGAACCCTCAAGCTAAGTCATTTGTTGACACCAACCTGAAGAAAGGAAAGAATCACTGGAAGGTCAAAATCCTGTGAGGACAGGTTCCTGTCCACATACCAGGAATGAAAAATGGACCAAACCCTATGGTAGAACTTTACGGAAACCGGTTTCCTAGCCTGAATCAGAAGAATTGACCTTAGTGGAGAACCCCTTTATCCTCAAGATGCAGGATTCAACAGCCATTCCCTCAAAGTCAGCTTTTCCACATCCGCTTTCCAAATGTAACCTTGAAGGGAGGAGGTTCGGTCTCGGAGGCAGTGGAAATGGGTCACGAATGGAAAGGCTCATCAGTTTCACAAATGATGCACTCTAGGTACAATAAGGAGCAACACGAATCACAGTAGCACCCACCATTTATCCTGGTCTTCTGGAGCACCCTGGGATGGAGAGGGATCAAAGGAAAGACATATGAGAGGTGGAAGTGGCATCAATGGCACATACCAGAGCATCCCCCAACTGGAGCAAAAGATTAAAACCTTCCCCTTCCTCGTCGCCATCAGATTGATTAGAGGCAGACTCCACAGCAGCACAATCAGGTAGAATACTTCCATATGGTGCTCCCACTCTCCGGATCGACATCTTAGAGGCTTAGAAATGTGAACAGCAGAGATGGCTGGAACACGGGCCTCATCTTGTACCAGGCGGTGGTGCTTCAAGTGTCCCCCTGATAGCTTATGAAAGCCATGGCCATGGTATTATTCAACTGGACTCGTACTGGATGGCCCTTCAACTGAAAGGTCCAGTGCAACAGATCGCCCTGAGCTCTGGAACACTGATGGACTAACGAGATTCCTCCGCAGTCCACTTCCCTGGATTCTCAGGTGACCCAGCACTGCCGCCCATGCTGGCATCCTGGACTACAGTCCATTCCGGGATCACGAACGGCTTCTCCAGGTCTAGGTGGTGCAGATCCCATCTGGCTTCTGGAGAGGGGGAGAGCTGCTGATCCAGGAGAGCCGGATTCCAGTGCCACATCTGGAAGACAAGTCTCTGGAGTTCCCTGGTGTGCACCTGAGAGTAAGGCACTGCTTCTAGGGTAGACACTAGATGGCCCTGAACCCGCATGTACTCCCTGACCATGGCAGAGGGCAACTCCAGAGCTTAAGACACATTCTGCATGATCTGCAGGATCTTGGCCTTGGTAAAACGACCTTGGATGGCACTGGAGAAGACTTTGACATGTTCAGAATCCACCCATGATGGACCTGGAGTTGAACACATTCTTGGACCTACTGGGCCAAGAGCACCTCTGTCACAGTGGTGACTTACCTCGCGGCCGGCAGCGGGGAGCCGGCCGTGTCCGTGCCTCCTCTACGCTTGGTCCGTGTCCGTGTATGCCTCATTGTGGCTTGGGCCACGACTCAGTAGGCGGATTACTTCTGCATTCTTGGCCCCTCGAGCGGGCGCGCATGAGAGGAAACCTGTGTGATGCATGCACTAATTTTTACCCTCAAGGCCTGTTTATTGCTTCTCCTCTCAGACTGGGTATAGGGTTTATTAGCTGCCTGGACACAGGGCTCAGTCGCCCTTACTCTGGTGTCCAGTGCAGTCGTTTTTTTTGTTTCTGGCTGACTCTCTGCTCCGTGTATGACCCTTGCCTGGCTGACTATCCATTCTGGTGCAGACCTGTGGCTCTGGCTGACTAGCTACTCCTATTGCCTTTGGGTATTTTGGCCAGGATGGAGATTCAGGATCAATGTATTGATCAATTATCTTTGGCCATGCAGATCCTCCTAAACTGTACCGCACACCTTGACCATTCTGATCGGCAACCGGCGGCCTCCTCTAATCCTACTTCGGCACTGGTTGTTCCTGCAGTTCATGAAGCCAATGTGGCCAGAGGGTTATCCGGTTCAGCTCCGCTCCCTCAGCGCTATGAGGGTAATCCAGCGCTGTGTCGTGGTTTCCTCAACCAGTTGGGCATATTCCTCGAGATGGTGCCTCAAGCCTTCCCTAATGAGCGAACTAGGGTTGGCTTTATGATTTCGCTCCTGTCAGGCAAAGCTTTGGCGTGGGCCAATCGATTATTGTACAACTTTACGTAATTTGTGGCCTCTTTTTGGAGAGTTTTCGATATTCCAGGCCACGCGGCCTCCGCTGCCAAACGCTTATGACCATCCGCCAGGGCGCACGAACAGTGGCAGAGTACACGATCGAATTCCGTACTATGGTGGCGGAGATGGGTTGAAACAATGAGGCACTTGTAGCTGCCTTTTCCCAAGGATTGAGTGATACTATAAAAAATGAGATTGCAGCCTGTGAGCTGCTCAGTGACCTGGACGACTTAATTACATTTACTATCCTGACACCAGGATCAGGGATAGACCGTCTTTCAGGGAGCGCCTGCGTAGGCCTCTGTCTCAATAGAACTAAAAATCGAAGGAATCTGCTATGGCTTTCCTTTACTGGGACATGATAGTAAGCATCCTGTAGGTCTATTTTTGTTAGGAAACTGTTGGGAACCAGGGACTTGATGACAGATGAAACTGTTTCCAGCCTGAAGTGCTTCTTCACCAGGAATCTGTTGAGCCATTTTAGATCTAAAATCGTTCTGTAATTTCCTGAAGGTTTTGGAACAGCAAACAGTATAGAATATATCCCAAGGTACCTTTGGCATAAAGGAACAGGTTCTATCACCTGCTGCTGCAACATCTTGGTCAATTCTCTTGAAATTAGGCTTGCTTTTCTTTTGTTCACTGGCAAGCAAGACTTCTGAAATTTGTTGACTTTGGGGATCATCTGAAACTCCAGCAGGTATCCTGTCTTCAGTATCTGCTTCACCCAGGCATCTGCTTTGCCCCAGGTTGTTTGATATTGTGATAGTCGACCCCCTATAGGTACTGGAAACAGGATCCGCTGCTTCTCAGAACTCTTTTCTGAATTGACTCTTCCTGGGGACATCTTTCTTGAAGCCCTTTGTCTTCCCTGGAATTTTTTGTTTTCCCAAAAGGAATAGTTTCTTGCTTTGTAGGATACATTCCTAGATGGCGATGTCCTAACTCTCCTATCTTATAGAAGGATGGTACATTTTCCTCCAGTCATCTTTTTGATCAGATCTTCAAGTTGTTCACCAAATAATTTCTCACCTAAGAAGGGAAGTGACATGAGCTTATTCTTCGATGATCCATCTGCTCCCCATGATTTCAACCATAATGCTCTTCTGGCAGAAATGGATAAGGCTGATGATTTTGCAGCCACTCTGAGAGAATCCATAGATGCATCACATACGAAGTTATTTGATTCCTTAATGGTAGCTACTTCTTTAAGTAATCTGTTTCTGGAAACCGATTAATCTATTTTTTCCTCCAGATTTGAAAGCCAGATGTGCATGGTTCTGGCTACACAAGCCAGAGCTGTTGCAACCTTCATATTTTGGCCTGTCAGGGAGAACTGCCTCTTTAGAGCTGATTCCATTCTTTTGTCCATTGGATCTTTTAATGCAGCACTGTCCCCTAATGGAATAGTAGCGTGACATGCTAATCTGGATAAGGCCGCATCCACTCTAGGTGGCGTAACCCAGGCATTCACATAATTCTCATCAAACGGATACATTTTAGTCAATCGTTTTGCGGTAGATGATCTCTTATCCGATCTTTTCCACTCAGAACTGATAATGTCCGAAACAGCGTGATGTACAGGGAAACAAGGAGCAGATTTTTTATTTCCCAAGAAAGCGGTGTCAAGAATAGCCATTTCTTTTTGCTCTTCTACTAAACCCAGTATTTTCCTTAGGTTTTTTTAAGAACGCATCCATTTTCTCAGCACTGAATGAACCGATCTCATCCTGGATCTCACCTTCTTCCGCTTTTGATGAGTATTCTGAATCCAGATCCTGTAAACTGTATGCATCTTCTTGTTGCATTTTTGTACTAGATGTTCCTTTCCCAGGATCTTCTAATCTAGGATTCTTTTTTGGGGGTAATGGCATCTTGCATTGCAGAGAAAGTCTCCTGCATGGAGGCTTTCATCCATGTAATGAATTCTTGGAATTGATAAGGCATTTCTGATACAGCAAATTTTTTAAACACATTCCTGGCATAAGCGAGAATTATCTGATGCTAGCATTTTGCTATCACATGCAGGACAGTTTTTGTATTTGTGAGCCTTCTCTTCCTTAGTTGAGCCCTCATTAGATTTCTCCTTTTCTTTATCCTTTGCAGCAGGGGTTTTGGAGGAAGAGGGCATGCTGAAGATTTCCTATGCTTCAACCAGTGTTAAATCAAATAGGCACTTGAAAACAGCAACATATATATAAATATATAATTAAGGTACTTACCTGAGCTCCTTCATATGCCCCTTTATACTGCTTGTATTCCATGCCTGGAACGCACGCCGAATCCACATCCAGTATTTCAGACATTTAGATATGCCCCTTTTTTCTGACCAACTTCCTGTAATGCGTGCATGCCTGGAACGCACACCGCTTTGGAGAGTTTGTGATCAGCCACAACAGTTCTCCGTTGGTGCGGGGCTGTATCAGGGAACGCGACTGCTCACCGAGGATTAGTACCCTTTTATCCGCAGAGCTTAGCGGTGAAAGGGATTCTACATTTCCTTGTGGCACCCTAAGGATCCGTTAGGAGCAAAACCACTGTCTCAGCGAGGTTAGTGAGAGAGTGTTAGACGCTTGCCCCTTCCATACCACTGAGCTTAGTGGATGGATGAGTACTCTTATCCCGCTTATATGCATATTTCTTTTCGTTTACATCAAAGGAGGCTTTTACCTCCCGTTCCATCAGCTGGTAAGACCGTAAAAAAAAAAACTGAGGAGGAGGGGGTGGAGTCACCTTAAATAGAAGAATCGAGCAGTCCTATCAACTGGAGGAGGAAGATAAGACCATTGACTATATGGTGCCGGGGAGTACACAGAGGAAATATTTATCTGTTTACTGTATTTTTTTCCCATCTGGACTCTGATGTAGCCTTTAACCCCTTAAGAACTGGCCACGCACGCATGTGGCCGTCAATTAAGGACCAGGGACTTTTTTTTTTTTTCTGAATCCGATTCCGGACTCCCCAAACGGCGTGCAGCCATGTGGGGAGCCAGGAATTGTCATGGGTCCTTAAGAGTATAACAACTCATGACGGTCCAGGACCGTCATGGGTCCTTAAGGGGTTAAATTAACATGGACACATCACCTTGAGAAGTTTCTTGCATCTCTACAGAATCTTTGTAGATTCTGCCTGGGATAAACATGTATCTATCCTAAGATAACAATAAAGGAATACTAAAGGGCAGACTAGATGGACCAGGTGGTCTTTTTCTGCCGTCAATCTTCTATGTTTCTATGTTTCTATGTTCCTTAGCTATGCTTAATCTTAGACTGAAAAAGTCTATTGTTTGTGTGGAAACGAAGCCTAAATGTAGACTTAAAAAGTTGCAAAGCAATTACAGGCAACTGCATATACCAGTGGTTCTCAATCTTTTTTCACACAAAACACCCCGAATATACAATGTGGAATTTTCAGGGAGCAAGTAGCATTTTACAGCAAATTTCTCAATTACTTAATGAAGGGCAAAATACATTAAACAGTTATTCCTAGGTCTCACATTCAGTGGCAAAGAACATATTATGCATAAGTATTTCCATAAATGCACAATCAAAACAGATGTTTAATATTTTTGTCAAGTTAATAGAAAATGAGTGGGGCATGCTAAGCTTGTGTCCACTGAACACCAAATTGCTATGGCACCCCTTAAAATTGCAGAAACAGTACTTACAACAAGGTGCAGCCTGCTTTCCGTTTCACACTTGACTTCCAGCTGCAATGTCATTACATCATTTGGCATGAATGTTGTCACAGTGCGAATGAGAACTGCATGGTACCCATTCTCTGTTTCAGTTAAATTGAGCATCTTGTAGTTAGGGTAGGTAGGAGGGTAGAAGCACCAAGGTTGCCCAATGTTTCCATCATCCAATGCTGGCGAATAACAGCACCCACGAGCCTCGCATTGTTCTTTACTCAAAACTTTCTCTGGAGCGCAGTCAAAACGACTGTTAGGGGAAACTGTACAATGTGATGGGCTGGAGCCAGAGCCATATGAAGGAGCTGCTGAACAAACTGCATACAGCATGAGCAGTACATATAGTAGCAAAACTAAGTCTTTAGATCTCAGTATCCCTCTATCCAGATGGCCTCTTCTACACATCTTAATCCAGTTGGGATGGACTTCTGCAAAAACACATACAATTACTTTGATAGCCTTGGTTTTACATCAATAAACAAGATGAAGGATCACTGAAGTTTTATGAGAAAAGGATATGTTGTGGTTTTCCTGCAAAACACAAGGTCCTACTACTAGCAGCTGCGTTCTTTAAAGGAATTACAATTTAAACTCTCACAAGGCAGAGAATCTATTAACCACATGCATCTGCATGTGTCTGCCTGCATGCGTCTGTCCTCCTGCGCCTGTGTGATTTTGTCTGTCCATGTCTGTCCATCTGTGAGTAAGCGTCTGTCTGCCTAAGTCTTTGAATGCATCTTTGCCTGCGTGTGTATCTGTAGGCATGCGCACCTGCACATCTGTCCGCGTCAGTCTATGGAAGTCTGTCCACGTGCTTCTGTCCATCAGTTTGCCTGTCTGTCCGCATGAGTCTGTGTAAGTCTGTCCACGTGCATCTGTCTATGTGCTCTGTGCACCTGTGCGTTGTGCACGCGCGTCCGTCTGTCCGTGCTGTCTGTGTGCGTCTCCCCATCTGTCCGTGTGCGCATCTGTCCGTGTGTCTCTGCGTCTACCTGTAAGTCTGTCTGTCCATCTGTGTGCGCATATGTGTCTGCGTGCAACTGTGCACATCTGTCCTAGCGCGTATGTGTGTCTGTCAGTGTGTGTGCCTCTGGGTGCATCTGGGCGCGCCCGTCTGCGCACGTGTCTGCGTGCAACTGTGCACATCTGTTCGAGCTCATACATGTGTTTGTCAGTGTGTCTGTCCATCTCAGTGGGTCTGCCCGTATGCATCTAGGTGCTCCTGTCTATCTGTGCGCCCCCTTCTGCCCATGCATCTGGGCGCGCCCGTCTGCATCTGTCAGTGTGCATCTGTGCACGCCCGTCTGCATCTGTCCATCTGCCATGTGCATCTGTGCGCGCTGCCTCTCTGCCATGTGCATCTATGCGTGCCTGTCTGTCCATCTGTCCGTCTGCCCGTGTGCATCTGTGCGAGCCTCTCTGCCAGTCTGTATCTCTCCATGCCTCTCCGCCCGTGTGCGCCTGTCTGTCCATCCGTGTGCATCTGTGCACGCCTCTGCCCACGTGCACCTGTGCGCGACCGTCTGTCCATTTGTCTGTCTGCCCATGTGCATCTGCGCACGCCGCCCCTCTGCATCTGTGTGCGCCCGTCTGCCCGTGCGCGCCGCCCCTCCGCATCTGTGTGCGCCCCTCTGCCTGTGAGCGCCGCCCCTCCGCATCAGTGCGCGCCACCCCTCTGCATCTCTGCGCACCCGTCTGCCCGAGCGCGCCGCCCCTCTGCATCTGTGTGCACCCGTCTGTCCGTGCACGCCACCCCACTGCCTGTCTGCATCTGTGCACATCCATCTGCCAGTGCGTACCGTCCCTGTGCATCTGTGCGCACCTCCCTTCTGCCCGCGTATGTATGTGTGCGCCCCCCCTCCCCGTGTGCATGCCCCTCTGCCCACGTGTGCACGCTCCTCTGCCCATGCACACAGCCCCTCTCCCATCTGCATCTGTGCGCGCCGCCCCTCTGCCCATCTGCATCTGTGCGCACCCCTCTGTGTGCCCCTCTGCCCATGTGAGCGCCCCTCTGCTCGTGTGCATCTGTGCGCGCCCTCTGCCCCTGTGAGTGCCCCTCTGCCCGTGTGCATCTGTGCGCGCCCCTCTGCCCGTGTGCGTGCCCCTCTGCCCGTGTGCATCTGTGCGCGCCCCTCTGCCCGTGTGCGGCACCCCTCTGCCCATGTGCAGCTATGCGTGCCTCTCTGCCCGTGCACTGCCCCTCTGCCCTTGCGCGCAGCCATTCTGTCCGTCTGCATCTGTGCGCACCCATCTGCCCGTGCACGCCTCCCCTCTGCATCTGTGTGCGCCCGTCTGCCCATGCGCGCCGCCCCTCTGCATCTGTGCGTGCCGTCTGCATCTGTGCACGCCGTCTGCCCGTGTGTGCTGCCCTTCTGCATTTGTGTGCGTCCGTCTGCCTGTGCGCTCCGCCCCTGGGCATCTGTGCGCACCGCCCCTGTGCCCGCGAATGCATCTGTGTGCGCCCCCCCTGCCCATGTGCATGCCCCTCTGCCCACGTCTGCATCTGTGCGTGCCCCCCTGCCCGTGCACGCCTCCCCTCTCCCATCTGCATCTGTGCACGCCCCTCTGCATCTGTGCGCACCCACCTACCCCGTCCCTCTGTCCGTCTGCATCTGTGCACGCCGCCCCTCTGCCAGTCTGCATCTGTGCGCACCCCTCTGCCTGCGTGTGCACGCCCGTGTGCCTGCGCCCCTCTGCCCGCATGTGCATCTGTGCATGCCCCTCTGCCCGTGTGTGCGCCCCTCTGCCCGTGTTCACCTATGCATGCCCCTCTGCCTGTGTGCGCGCTCCTCTGCCCGTGTGCATCTGTATGCCGCCCCTCTGCCCGTGTGCATCTGTACGCTGCCCCTCTGCATCTTAGCGCTACTCCCCTCTGCATCTGTGTGCGCCCGTCTGCCCCGCCCCTCTGCATCTGTGCATGCCCGTCTGCCCCGCCCCTCTGCATCTGTGCATGCCCGTCTGCCCGTGCGCGCCATCCCTCTGTCCATCTGCATCTGTGCGCGCCTGTCTGCCCGTGCGTGCCGCCCCTCTGTGTGTGCGTGCCGCCCCTTGCCCATGTGTGGCTGCCCGTGTGCCCGCACCCCTCTGCTCGTGTGTGCATCTGTGCGCGCCCCTCTGCCCGTGTGTGCGCCCATCTGCCTGCGCCCGTCTGCATCTGTGCGTGCCTGCCTGTCCATTTGTCCGTCTGCATGCCTCTCTACCCCTGTGAGTGCCTCTCTGCCCGTGAGCATCTGTGCGCGCCTGTCTATCTGTCCATCTGCTCATTTGCATCTGTGCATGCCCGTCCATGTCTGGTCCGTCTGCGCATCTGCGCCCGTGCCTTCTGCACCTGTCGTGTGCATCTGCGCGCGTGCCGTCTGCATCTGCGCGCGTGCCATCTCTACGTTGGCGTCTGCATCTGCGCGTGTGCCACCTCTACGTTGGCGTCTGCATCTGCGAGCGTGCCGTCTGCATCTGCGAGCGTGCCGTCTCTACGTTGGCGTCTGCATCTGTGAGCGTGCCGTCTCAACATTTGCATCTGTTTGTCCATCCGAGCATCAGTCCGGATGCATCGTTGCACGTCTGTTTGTCCATCTGCACAGGCGCGTGTGCGTCTGAGCGCTTGCCTTCTCTATGGGGGTCATCTGTCATATGCATCTATGCGCGTGCCGGCTGTACATTTGTGTCTGTTTGCCCGTCCAAGCATCAGTCCGGGTGCATCTGTGCATATCCGCTTGTCTGTCTGCACAGGTACGTGTGCCTTTCCATCCACGTGCATCTGTGTGCGTGCCGTCTGTACATCTATGTCTGTCGTGTGCATGCAGTCTGTCATGTGCATCTGTGCTCCTGTCCATCCATCCGCATCTGCGTGCATGCTGTCTGTACATCTACGCCTGTTATGTGCATCTGTGCGCATACCGTCTGTCATGTGCATCTGCGTGCAGTCTCTAAGTCTGTTGTGCGCATCTGTGCGCGTCTGTTTGTCCGTCCCAGCATCAGTCTGTGTGCATCTGTGGGCGTCCGTTTGTCTGTCTGCGTGTACCTGTGTGCGTGCCATCTATCCGACTGAATGCCCATCCCTGTGTGTGTGCCTGTCCATCTGTCTGTGTGCATCTGTCCGTGTGCCTGTGCATGCAAACCCGCCCGCAAGTCCGCCCGCCCACGCCCGAGCGAGCCCGCCTCCGGCCACCCATCTGTGCGCGCCCACCCATGCGCCTGTATGCCCATCCATGTGCCTGTGAGCGTGCCTGTCCAACCGCGCCCGCCAGAGCACCTGTCTACCCTTTGCTCTTAGGAAAAAGATACCTTTGAAAGATTTCAGCTGGTTTAGCCTCCCTGGCTTAACAGGCCTTATGGTAATAAGATTAGAATCTTAAATTTTAGTTGACAAGTTTCATGATTAGAATAATCCCATAATTTATGTTTCTAAGAAGATATGTTGTTGTTTCTATTGTTATATTTTGGGATAAATTGTTAAAAGTTAATGATATACTGTTTTGTAAATACAAAGAACACTCCAATTAATTATTTCTTCAAAGAGCTGAGCTAAGAACGAGAGGTTATTAACACTAGAGGAAAGGCTCTTATGACTGAAACAAAGACAAGGATTTTTTACAGCAAGGGCAGTAAAGTTGTGGAATTCTTTGCCTCAGAATGCTGTGCTTGCAGATACTGTAACGGCTTTCAAAAAAGTAATGGATACTTCCTAGCACAGAATAATATAGAGAATTATGACAGCTGGCTTCAAAGCAAATAGGATGTTGATCCAGGGAAATATGTAATTGACATTTGGAGTCTGGTAGGAATTTTATTTTAGCCTCTTGAGGTTTAAAGCGGGACTACCACCCACGTTAAACTTTGTGCCAAAATAATTACCCATCTGGTGACTAGCTGATCAATAATGCTAGTCAACAGAATTATTACATGGTTAATGACAATTATACACTGCTCCCGGACTGACAGGCAGGAAACGGCGCAGACATCTTTCCATAGTGACGTCTGCGCTGTCAGTCCCAGCCTGCTCTAGGAGGCACTGCTAGAAGCCGTTTGGCTCCAAAAGGGACTGACAGCGCAGGAGTCACTATGGAAAGATGTCTGCGCTGTTTCCTGTCAGTCCAGGAGCAGTTTATAATTCTCATTAACCAGGTAATAATTCTGGTGACTAGCACTATTGAGCAGCTAGCTGCCAGATGGGTAATTATTTGGCACAAAGTTAACATGGGTGGTAGTTCAGTTTTAATTGGAAATAACTTCAATTTTTTTTTGTTTTGTTTTTTTCCTCTGGATCAGCTGGGGTAATTTGTCATGGGCAGGACTTGATGGACACGTCTTTTTTCAGCCTCTTCAACTGCTACTATATTTTGTTACTGCTTTTATTCTATACTTATTGAGGTCTATGATTTAAAAATTACTAAAAATATAATTTTCAAAAAATTGTGCGTATGTCTTTTTATGTACGTATGCGTGTCTGCCTTTATCTTGATGTTGTGTGTTTTGTGTGCGAGTGTGTGAAACTGGGTGTGCATGAGAGAAAGTCAGTATCTGAGGTGTAGCCTCAATGTATGTTTTTAAGTATATGAAACAATTTAACTCATCGTGATACTAGATACAGTCAAATATCCCTATAAAAAGTTAATATTCTTACATGAAGTAATACCACCAGCAAGAACTACTATTTGAAGAAAATAAAACAGTGAAAAGTGTGTCAGTAGGATTTATCTGTTCATAACGTATTCTTCACGTTTATCCATATCACTAAAAAGTCAGGTTAAATGAATGCTTCCTTTAATATTATACCATGAGTTCCTTAATAAATGACCTATAAAAACTGCACTTGCAAAGCATTGGGCTCACGAGGAGCAGGACACACACAAAGAAAAAATCAGAAAACATATAATCTAAGAAAGGGGAGCTGCATTAATGAGCAGGGCTGCCCCAGTCATCTTACCCAAACAGAACTATCGCCGATTCTCTGAAGACTGATTCTAAGGCAGGTTGGAAGCTAAGCCGGCTTCTGCAACTTACAGATAAATAACCCACTCACCGCTGCCTCAAACGCCTCTACTCTCTACTAACTACCCAGCATCCGAACCTTTAATAACATCGAGTCATGTGACTTCGGGACACGTGAAAAAAAACAGGAAGAAAGGAAGAACATGCAAGATTGAGAGAAGGTCAGATTAACCAGAAGTGAGGATGTATAATTATATAGGTATTGACAAGGGCTACTGGGCGGTATAAGAGTCGATAGCACGAAGTTGTAGTTTTTCTTAACTCTTTTTATCGTTTGCGAGCACAACTATTGCTTTACCCTGGAATGTGACACTTTCATCATTTGTTCAGTACGCTTTTCACTTTGCTTAAAGGGGAAGTATGCCATAGGAATAAGTGTCATTTGATTGCCAAAGAGGTATCCATCGCATTACGATGCGTTGGATACCTCTCTGGAACTAAAAGGGTTAACTTATTTAACAGATTAACCCAACTATGTAGGTGACCTTCCTACAGAAAAAAAATGGTGAAGTGTTAGCTGTAGAAAAAGCCATAGACTGATGGATTACATTTATTTATTTATTTATTTAGAAAATGTTTCACCAGGAAGAATACATTGAGATTTCTCTCGTTTTCAAGTAAGTCCTGGATAGTTTTCAGTAAAAGTACCTTTTAGTCAATAAAGGTACATTTATTGACTAAGTGGCTCTAGGATGCAAGCTTCAGGAATGTTTAGAATTAAAGAAGAGTCTGCATCAAATCCTGACTTTTACAAATAAACTATGAGTTACTATAAGTAAAAGGCTGGGCCTGTATTTGTGGGAAGGGCTGCAAACCCCTTAAATACTGGGTCGCAGACTCTCCCACTGGGCTCTATTGTCTTTAGAGCTTTGCCGCCAGTAAAGAAAGCAACTTCCTTTGCGGTAAACACAACCTCATTTCCGGTTCGCCAGTAAGATTCACAAAGCTCTTCTCATTCAAAGGGAAAGGTATAGTTTTCAATTCAAGCAACAAACAGTAAGAACACCTAAAGCCTTTCAACCATTGTCCTAGTACCCTGCCAGCTTGCAGCCATGTTCATGTATCTCCACCTTTGTCCCTCCAAGTAGCTGTGCTACAAATATAAATAATAATGCCGCTGGTTCACTGCAGAATTAACCGCTATGTTGATTAACTAATATAGCTCCAAAATCATAAGCTACGTGCCTCATATACCCTCTTATATGTTAAATTCGTACCGGCCATCTCTATAACATAATTTTCGTTTAACTCTCCAAGTGCTGCAAAACGAAGAGCATGAGTAGTGATATTAAACTTGGTGCGCATACACATTGAGTCAATCACTTGGTTACCTAAGCAGATGCATTTTCTTATCCAGTGCTTACTAGCATTTCCTTATATCAGCTTACCTCGCAAGCAGCGGTGTTGCGCCACGCATGCACAGTGTAACGGACCTTAGGCCGTTACCTTTGCAGCGATTGGGAAAACTATGGCAGCCTGCCGCCTAAGGGTCATTGTGGCGGCCGTGGATCAGTGTCTGGCAGTCTGGTTAGGGGTTACGTGAAGAACAGCTCCTCCACAAGACTGAATTCACGGCCATAGGCCTGTACATGGAACCTGGTGGAGTTATGGAGAATAAACATTTTCCAAAAGACTGAAATCCACAGACTATAACCTGTCCGCAGGCTGGCTGCTGTGTGGGGCAAACTATTCAAAAGCCCCATAGACTTAACATGGGAGGGTAGGCGGCTTCCTGATTGGCCAGTCTGAGTTAAAGGGACTCCATTGACTTTGCATGGGAAAAGTAGGCGCCCTTTGGATTGGTCAGTTGTTTGCCCGCCTACCAGTGTAAACATGTGTATTCGAGTCCCTCAGCCTTTTGTCACAGTGTTTACCCCTCCTCATTCCCTTTGTATGAATAATGTAACCATGTCTGGCCCTTTGTGTTATGTTTACACCATCTGTCACAGTCCATTGTCTAGTATTGTATCTTGATGTGGTTCACCATGTATAAAAGACTGGAAGTTTGTACAGTAAAGTGTGTTACAGTTTGAACTTGAACTGGCTCCTGTCTCTCTGTTGCTGGATGGTATCAAGGGACTTCTGTTGTCCCCCATCCTAGGAAGAAATGCTGCTGGAATAACCGGTGGAGCTGCCTACTTGTAGCTGACCTCTGGAGGGAGAAACCTGAAACGACGGCCTGAGTCCAACCCAAGGACTTGGGTATCCGTTACACACAGTGATCTCAAACTACTGCGCATACTCAGTGATCTCAAACTGCTACGCATGTGCATTTAGACAATTACTCGCATACCTAAGAGGTTGCCATGTAATTAGCCAGCATTCACTAGCGTTTGCTTACCAGATCACAAAACTAGTTATAAGAGCCAGCCCGGACCCTACCTCAGCACAAAATAAACATTGGTAGTGGGAAACTTTGGGCCACTATTAAATCTGCTCAGAATGTCCCTATGGTAAAGTTTACCCCCCCCCCCCCCATCACCATTATAAGTCAGTCTCACAATACAATCCACTGAATAAATAATGACATCTCTATACTCCCTGCAAACCATAGGCCTTCCTTCAAATTCATCTCCAAAATTCCAACAGGTGCTATTTCATCATTTTCTACGGCTGAAAACACCTCCTAACTTTAACTTCCAATGGGTCTTTTTTTTTTTGCCGGTATTTTTTCACTGCATGGACATTTGAATAACTTACTGTGCTTGAAAAAATGCCATTGGCAGAAAAAACAGCAGTCACCAACATTTGGATCAAACCCTAAGTCACTTGTGAGCACTGAACTAATAAAACTTTCTGGGGTAAAACTGCCCAGAAAATATTAGTGGGAATTTGTTATAAATTGCCAAACATTGATGACCTTGAAGAATCACAGCTTTTAATGCAAATAGAAAAGGCTTCTCAAATAGAGAGAACTATATTTATGGGGGATTTTAATTATCCAGAAATAGACGAGAAAATGGAACAGCTAATTCTGCTAAAAGCAGTCAGTTTCTAAACTTCTTGAATGACAATTTTTTGTCTCAACTAGTGCAGACCTCAACCAGAGGGAATGCGTGTCTGGATCTGGTAATAACTGATAATGAACAATTTATCTCTAACATCCAAGTAAGGGAGCACTTGGGGAACAGTGACCATAACATGGTATCGTTTGAGATTTATTCAAAAAATCATTTTGGTATGGGTTCCACCAAAACACTGAATTTTAAAAAGGCCAACTTTAGCAGGTTTAATTCATCCCTTGGTCTCGTTGATTGGGATAGAATATTTTCAGGAAAAAACACAGAAGGTAAGTGGAATGCCTTCAAAATAACATTGCAAAAATATACATATATATATATATATATATAAATTTATCCCTGGTGGAAAGAAATACAAAAGAAGCAAATTAAAACCAATGTGACTAACCAGTAAAGTAATTCATGAAATAAATAACAAGAAAGCAGCATTTAAACATTATAAAGCTGAGGGATCAGCAGAGGCATTTGCAGAATACAAAAATGCCAACAAAACCTGTAAAAAGGCTATTAAATTAGCTAGACTGGAGAATAAAAAAAAATATGGCTAAGGAGAGCAAGAGCAACCCAAAAAAATTGTTTAAATACATTAAAGGCAAAAAATTAAAGTCTGATAATGTTGGGTCCTTGTTATCTGAAAAGGGTGAGATGGTCAAGGGGGACAGAGAGAAGGCAGATATTTTAAATAATTTCTTTTCTTCTGTTTTTACCAAGGAAGATCCACTGGATAAGAATCTGCAAACTACTTTTACAGAACAGTCACAGTAAGCATGGGAATGGCTAACACAAGAAAAAGTGTTAAAACAATTGAATGGTGTTAGGGTAGACAAAGCCCCGGGTCCAGATGGTATACACAAACGGGTACTTAAAGAGCTAAGCCAGGCCCTGGCCAGACTGTTATATTTGATTTTCAGGGATTCTTTTATTTCAGGTATGGTGCCCATGGATTGGCGTAAAGCAGATGTGATGCCCATATTTAAAAAGGGATCAGCCAGGAAACTACAGACCCGTAAGCTTGACATCTGTGGTAGGGAAGCTGTTTGAAGGGTTGCTAAGGGAATATATTCAAGAATTCAGCTTGAACAGGAATATCATTAGCTGGAGCCAACATGGCTTTGTGAAAGACAGGTCTTGTCAAACTAACTTGATCGCATTTTATGAAAAAGTAAGTAAAAATATAGATGAGGGAGCGGCGGTTGATGTGATCTATTTAGACTTTGCCAAGGCATTTGATACAGTTCCACACAACAGGTTACTGTACAAATTGACTGAAATAGGCCTAGGGGAAAATGTTTGTGTGTGGATTAGAAATTGGTTGAAAGATAGAATTCAAAGAGTGGTAGTAAATGGCAAATTCTCCAATTGGATAAACGTGATAAGTGGAGTACCTCAGGGATCTGTCCTGGGTCCTCTTCTTTTTAATTTCTTTATTAATGACCTCCCAGAGGGCATAGGGAGCCATGTATCAGTGTTTGCTGATGACACAAAATTAAGTAAGGTAATAAAGTCTGAACTGGATGTGTCTTCATTACAAGAGGATTTGGACAAATTGAGTAACTGGGCAGGCAAGTGGCAAATGAGATTCAATATAGACAAGTGTAAAGTTATGCATTTTGGGTATAATAATAAAAATGCAACATATAGTTTAAATAGTGTTTCTCTGGGGAAATCTACTAATGAAAAGGATTTGGGAGTAATGGTAGACAATGGACTTAGCAGTAGCATGCAGTGCCAGCTGGCAGCTGCAAAGGCCAATAAGATATTGGCATGTATTGAAAGGGGTATTGACTCAAGGGAGGAAGATATTATTATGCCTCTTTACAGGTCCATGGTAAGATCCCACCTAGAATATGCTATTCAATTCTGGGAGCCCTTTCTGAAAAAGGACATTATGGAACTAGAGAGAGTGCAGAGGAGGGCTACAAAACTAGTAAGGGGAATGGAAAGTTTTAGTTATGAAGAAGGGCTTGAAAAGTTAAACTTGTACACTAGAAAAACTGCGTCTTAGAGGGGATATGATAACACTATATAAATATTTTCAGGGCCCATACAAAAGGCTCTCCAAAGACCTGTTCATTAACAGAACAGGACAAAGGGCAACCCGCTTAGAATTGAGGAAAGGCGATTTAATCTACAACAGCGGAAGGGTTTCTTTACAGTAAGGACAATAAAGGTATGGAATTCACTGCCTGAGGAGGTAGTGCTATTGAATACATTAGATGCTTTTAAAAAAGGCCTGGATACTTATTTAAAAGAGCATAATATAGAGGGCTATGTACATTAGTATTGGGATTAATATTTAGTTAGGGCTTGTTGATCCAAGGAGAAATCTGATTGCCATTTGGAATCAAGAAGGAATTTTTCCCCCCATTCAGAGTAGAATTTGAAATTGCTGTATTGAGGGTTTTTTTTTTTTTTGCCTTCTTTTGGATCAACGATGGTAAACAGAAATAGGAAAAGGGTTGAACTAGATGAACGCAAGTCTTTTTTCAACCTAAATTACTATGTTACTAAAACATAGGCGCTCAGCTTAAGTAATCTATCCGCTCTGTGTGGTCTAAACTAAATCCCCTCTCAGACAAGCAGATAATATCTCTCTGGGACTAGGACCCAAGCAGTCAGAACCTCTACTATATGGTAGCCCAGCAAAGCTATTGCTATAGCAGGTGCTTACCTAAAACTGGAGGCCAACTGCGACAGGGTTCCTTACCCTAATTACCTACGTTCTCTATATATACATGATTTCTAATTTATGTCCTAATATGTACCGTATGATAACATATTGCCCTAAATTAGATACCTTACCTTTTCGTAGAGGCCGAAGGTTACCCTAGTTAGATACCTCACCTCTCCTGTTCATAGAGTCCGAAGGTTACCCTAGTTAGATACCTCACCTCTTTGTAGAACCCGAAGGTTACCCTAGTTAGATACCTCACGTCTTCGTAGAGGCTGAAGGTTACCCTAATTAGATACTTCACCTCTTCATAGAGGCCGAGGGTTACCCCAGTTGGATACCTCACCTCATTGCAGAGGCCAAAGAGTTTCTGGCTGGGGTCCTTATCGCTTCATTAGAGGCTGAAGGTACACTAGTTAGTTACCTTACCTCTTCATCAGAGGATAAAAGTTACCCCTGTTAGTTACCTTACCTTTTCATTAGAAACAGAAGGGGACCCCAGTTAAGTTACACTATCTCTTAGTAGAGGCTGAAGGCTAACCCAAGTAAGTACATTAATCTACTAGTATTATCATACTTAAACTTTTAAAACAAACAAATATCCAATTCAGGTTTAAATAAACAACTTTCATAAATGGTTCTCCTTTTCTTCTGGCTTCTTTCACCCCCTTCTACCTAGCAATGGAAAACATAGAACAACCAGCTCATTCAGAATCCGAAACATCTCAGATTGCAGCCCTTACACCCCAGCCCAGGAGCCCTTCACTTTGCGGATGGACCGTGGGAAAACTCCTAGCAGAACTCACAACACTCCGTATCCCCTTCCCGGCATCAGCCAGGAAGGCGGAATTGTTCCAGATCCTATTTTTTTCATCTACCCCAGCTCAACGCCCCCCCTCCCCATCCCCTTCCCCATTATCTGCAGACCACTTTTGCCACATTACTAACCTCCTTGCAGGTCTAAGCTCAGCAGTGGCCGGTATCCATTCAAGAGTGGTATCACTGAAACACTTCACCCATATGAATGTTATAGTTTTCAGGCAAAGAAGGACAGACACAATCGTAAAATATAAATAACCACCTTTATTTATAATGTACAGCAACTAATAGTATAGCCCACACAACCCCAGAACTCAGGATGATAGGACCCAGGCACCTACCCAGAGCCTCACACTGTGCTGTGCACTGCACTATTACGAGCTACCAGAGACTAGGCCCGGAGTGTGGATGAAACAACAGAGGGGATAGTACTGATGCACCAGTCTCCACTCCGGGTCACACGACCGAAGGCAACAGGAAGCGAAAGCAGGCCTGAACCACGGAACACAGAGACTGATGGCCTGGCCAGCAACAAGGTAATCCACATGCCCCCTGTCCCCGCATCTCCCCAGCCCATATGGTCCCTGTCAGAGACTTTGTCCTGTTGGAGCATAGAGGGTTAAAATTTAAATCCCAAAATTAACTGAAATTCTGTTTTAGGATGTGTGCAAATTATCTCATGTTTGAACAATGGCCCATTGGTCCAAGGTAGGGAGAAAAATAACTAAATGACTAATGGTGATGGATAGAGAATTGCAGACAACCGTAGTGCCAAGCAGTAGTATTATCTTATGGGAGAATCTTCAAGTTTTAAACAGAGAATCCCCCCTCTCTGAAAAGTGACATCTTTATATGACGTAAGGTCAAAAATTACAGAGAAGTTATCATTTTAGGTGTGAATTTTAATGTAGAGTAAGAGTGCTGTCACGGTTTATTATGACTCTCAGACACAAGTTTTAGGTAAAAAAAAATCAATTTTATTGAAATAATAAATGATAACTTAGGATGGCAATAACATACATAATATATATATACAGAATATAGCACAGACAGAAGGCAGACTCTACCGGTCCTGTCAAAATACCGGACAGGACAGTCTTTAGGCTCTACCGGCCTTGCCAATACCGGGTAAGGCAACCTGCAGATGGAATAGCATAACGGTTTACCGGCCTTACCAAATTACCGGGCAAGGCAGCCTCAATAGATACACAATGTAGGCTCTACCGCCCTGCCAATACCGGGTAAGGCAACCTCAGATGGAATGTGGCAAAAGGTTCTACCGGCCTTACCAATACCGGGCAGGGCAGCCCAGAGATAATAGCAGCAGTCAGATGGAACTGGCAAATTAGCAGAATCGTTAAGCAGCAAGGCTTTGGAGCAAACCAGCGTCCGCACGCTGGAAACAACACTGAATAGTATAGCCGTTAGGCTTAGCGAGCAAACCAGTGACCGCACACTGGAGTAACAAGCGAGAGTATAGCCGCAAGGCTTAGGAGCAAACCAGCGTCCGCACGCTGGGACCAACACAGATTTGTATAGCTGATAGGCTTTGGAGCAAACCAGTGACCGCACACTGGTGTAACAAGCGAGTTTGTATAGCCGCAAGGCTTAGGAGCAAACCAGCGTCCGCACGCTGGGACCAACACAGATTTGTATAGCTGAAAGGCTTTGGAGCAAACCAGTGACCGCACACTGGTGTAACAAGTGAGTTTGTATAGCCGCAAGGCTAGGAGCAAACCAGCGTCCGCACGCTGGGACCAACACAGATTTGTATAGCTGAAAGGCTTTGGAGCAAACCAGTGACCGCACACTGGTGTAACAAGTGAGTTTCTATAGCCGCAAGGCTTAGGAGCAAACCAGCGTCCGCACGCTGGGACCAACACAGATTTGTATAGCTGATAGGCTTTGGAGCAAACCAGTGACCGCACACTGGTGTAACAAGCGAGTTTGTATAGCCGCAAGGCTTAGGAGCAAACCAGCGTCCGCACGCTGGGACCAACACAGATTTGTATAGCTGATAGGCTTTGGAGCAAACCAGTGACCGCACACTGGTGTAACAAGCGAGTTTGTATAGCCGCAAGGCTTGGGAGCAAACCAGCGTCCGCACGCTGGGACCAACACGGAATTGTAGCAATGTCACCAACGCGACCAGGCAGAAGGTCGCCAGGATACTGAAGACAGGTGATGAGATGACAGGAACCAGCAACGATCAGTCAGGTCAGAAAACAGCAGAGAAGATCAGCAGGAACTGCAACACCAGAGACTAGGCCGGAACCAGGACTGGAAGTACTTCAGCATGCAGGAAACACTGGAACAGTAGAGATCAGGAACTCAGGAACACATGAGATCAGGAACTCAGGAACACTGGAACAGAGGCCCAGCTATCACTAGCATAGTGATAGCAAGAAGGTCAGAAACAACACGAAAGGGCACTCAAAGGGTGCCCAATCCAGGTTTAAATAGTCAATAAGAGGCGGGCTATCTGCAGACAGCCAATAGAAGCCCCCTACTGGTGACAGACAAGTAACTGCAGCCAATCACGGGCACCGTGATAGTACCCCCCTTTCAAAGACCCCCTCTCCTAGAATAGGGTTTAGGTTTCTGCGGGTAATTGGCATGAAAGGCCCTAGTTAACCTAGGTGCATGAAGGTCCGTACTATCCACCCATGATCGATCCTCAGGACCATACCCTTTCCAATGTACCAGGTACTGTACCCTTCCTCTAAGCCTACGGGAATCAATAATGCTCTGAACCTCGTACTCCTCCTGGCCCTCGACCTCAACAGGTCCTGGCACCACAGGTGTGGTAGTATAGCGATTGCAAACCAGAGGCTTAAGAAGGGACACATGGAACACATTATGGATACGCATGGATGCAGGTAGGTCTAGTGCATAGGAGACAGGGTTAATTTTGCGAATAACTCTGTATGGACCAATAAACCGAGGAGCCAACTTATTAGACGGAACCTGCAGCTTGAGATTTCTGGAGGAAAGCCATACTCTATCCCCAACCTGAAAGGAAACCGCTGGAAGCCTTCTGCGATTAGCATGGCGCTGATGACGCTGAAATGACTGACCAAGTGCCCTCTGAACTTGTGCCCATGTGGAACGGAGTTGCTCGATATGCTCATCCAGAGCTGGAATCTGTTGCGTCTGAAATGAGTCTGGAAGCAAACAGGGCTGGAACCCATAATTAATCAGAAACGGAGAGCTCCCAGATGAAGAATTGACCGCACAGTTCCTGGCGAACTCTGCCCAAGGCAACAAGTCGGACCAATTATCATGATGGTCAGTAACGAAACAACGGAGAAATTGTTCCAAGCCCTGATTAGCTCGTTCAGCGGCTCCATTGGTCTGGGGATGGTAGGCAGAGGAGAAGGACAGCTGTATGCCCATCTGTTGGCAAAATGCCCTCCAAAATCTAGACACAAACTGGCTCCCCCTGTCAGACACCAGTACCCTAGACACTCCATGCAACCGGAATACTTCTCTGGCGAACACCATTGCCAATTCCTTCGCTGAAGGAAGACCACGGAGGGGCACGAAATGAGCCATTTTAGAAAACCTGTCCACCACCATGAATATAAAGGAGTACCCCTTCGACATAGGCAACTCTCCCATAAAATCAATGGAAACATGAGACCAGGGGCGTTCGCCATTAGGCACCGGTTGAAGCAAGCCCACAGGGAGATGTCTCGGGGTCTTAGCGCGGGCGCAGGTGGCACAGGCATTCGTAAATTCGGCACAATCGTTTCTCATGGAAGGCCACCAAAATAACTGAGAAAGGGACCATAACAATTGGTCTCTACCAATATGTCCCGCAGCCTTAGAGGAATGGTAGGTTTCGAGCAGCCTAGTACGAAATGATTCAGCGACAAAACATTTGCCCACTGGGGTTTCATGGGGAGCGGACCCCTGAGAGGCCAGGATCTCCTCCCCTAGAGGAGAAGTGATACTCGTGCGTATAGTAGCCAGTATTCTATCAGGTTGGATGATAGGAGCTGGTGCTTCCACTCTGTCACTGTCGGCCTCAAATTGTCTTGACAGTGCATCAGCCCTGATATTTTTTGACCCTGGTAAATACGATACAATGAAATTAAATCGAGACAGGAACAGTGCCCACCTGGCCTGACGAGAGGACAATCTCTTGGCCTCCGACAGATAGGTCAGATTCTTATGATCTGTTAGGATTAAGACAGGATTCTTAGTACCTTCAAGCAAATGACGCCATTCCTTAAGAGCAAGGATAATGGCCAATAATTCTCTGTCACCTATCTCATAGTGGCTTTGAGTGACAGTCAACTTTTTAGAGAAAAACCCACAAGGTCTGAGAGTTCCACCTTTCTCGTGTCGCTGCGAAAGTACTGCCCCGACCCCAATATCTGAGGCATCAACCTCTAACGTAAATGGAAGTAAAGGATTGGGGTGGGATAACACAGGAGCCGCAGCAAATGCCAGCTTCAAATTCTCAAAGGCTTTCTCAGCAGATACCGGCCAACAAGAAGGATTAGCACCCTTGTGCGTAAGATCGGACAGAGGTTTGACAATGGAAGAAAAGTTCTTAATAAACCTCCTATAATAATTAGCGAAACCCAGGAAACGCTGTATGGCTTTAAGACCCTTGGGTTTTGGCCATTGTAGGACAGCTGACAACTTTTCTTTGTCCATGGCAATGCCATCATTGCCAATTATGAACCCCAAGAATGGCACACTGGTTCTATGAAACTCACATTTTTCCATTTTACAAAATAATTTGTTCTCACGGAGTCGTAGCAATACTGCGGATACATCTTTGATGTGCTGTGCCATGTTTTGGGAGTAAATCAGTATATCGTCGAGGTACACCACAACACATGTCTGTAACATATCTCTCAGAACATCATTTATCAGTTCCTGGAAAACTGCGGGTGCATTACACAGCCCAAAAGGCATTACTAGATACTCGTAGTGCCCAGCTCGAGTATTAAAGGCAGTTTTCCACTCATCACCTGCTCGAATGCGAACCAGATTGTAAGCGGCCCGTAGGTCCAACTTGGTAAATATCGAAGCGCCCTTAAGCCTGTCAAAAAGCTCGGTGATGAGTGGTATTGGGTATGCGTTTTTTGCCATTAGTTTATTCAAGCCCCGGTAGTCAATGCATGGTCTTAATTCGCCATTTTTCTTTTTTACAAAAAAGAACCCAGCCCCAGCTGGAGAGGTAGATTTACGTATGATCCCTCTAGCAAGGGCATCAGAAATGTAATCCTCCATAGCCTTATTTTCATCACAAGATAATGGATAAGTGCGTCCTTTCGGAGGTACTGCACCAGGCTGCAATTCAATGCAACAATCATAAGGTCTATGCTGGGGTAGCAAACTAGCCTCTCCTTTGCTAAAAACATCGCCAAACTGTTGGTACACATCCGGCATAGCAGAGGAGGTGCACATGACCTTAATAGGCTGGATGACGCACTTGTCCATACAAAACTGGGACCAAGCAGCAATTTCACACTTTTTCCAATCGAATTGTGGGTTATGTAACTGTAACCACGGAAATCCCAATATCACCGCATGGTGCGGGGAATTAATCAGTTGAAACTGCTGCTCTTCTCTGTGAAGTGCCCCAATAGTCATAGACAATGGCATAGTTTCAAATATAACCTGAGGCGGTTCTAAGGGTCTACCATCAATCGCTTCAATAGTCAAGGGGTTTTCTCTTTCAATGCGTGGAACTCCGTGCAATTCAGCAAAGGTATCATCCATAAAATACCCTGCTGCACCGGAGTCAACCAAGGCCAAAACCTCCACAGAGCGTTGTGCCCAAGACAATACCACCTGTATGGTGGGTTTCATTATGCCCGACACTGGGGACGATTGTACACCACCTAGGGCCTGTCCCCCAAGATACCCTAGGTGTGTGCGTTTCCCGGACGTACCGGACAGGAATTTAGCAAGTGCCCTTTTTTACCGCAGTATAAACATAACCCTTGTTGTTTGCGATATAGTCTCTCTGCCTTGGATAGTCTAGTGAAGCCTATTTCCATAGGTTCACTTGTTACCCGTACTGGTTCACTAGACTTCAATGCCAAGGGAGGGATGGGTGGGCAAAACATGCTACTAGGCTCATTATTTTTTGACCGTAACTTACGATCTCTGGCAATTGATCTCTCACGTATTCTGGAGTCAATTATCATAACATACTCAATGTAATCATCTAGATCAATAGGTAGATCTTTAGCAGCGATTTCGTCTTTAATGTGGTCATTCAGGCCTTGAGAGAAGGCTGCCAATAATGCCTCGTTATTCCAACCTACCTCTGCTGCCAATGTGCGGAATTCGATGGCATAGTCGCCCACTGTACGCCTGCCCTGTTGTATCTCCATAAGGCGTTTGGCAGCAGAGGTGGTTCTACCAGGAGGCTCAAACACTCTTGAAAGGAACGCACAAATTCACTAAAGTTCTTAGTACAAGGTTTAGCATTCTCCCACAAGGGGTTAGCCCAAGCCAATGCTCTGCCAGTGAGCAGTGATATCGTGAACCCCACTTTACTACGATCATTGGGAAATGCGTGTGCCGTCAATTCCATAAAGATTTCGAGTTGATTGATGAACCCTCTGCAGAGACTAGGGTCACCATCATATCTTAGCGGCAAGGGTGCAGAAGCCGTTAACCCTTTAACAGTACCCCCTAGGGGTCTGGTATCACTTTCCGGTGTCTGACTTGGCGAGACCACCGGGCTAGAGCTAGATTGGGCAGCAGGTACCGTGCGTTCAAGGATCGTTTGAATTGCAACTGCCAACTGATCCAAACGTTGCTCGAGCACATCCATCCTCCAATGGATATTCTGTGCGTTACCTTCACCCTTGCTGTCTGAGGTCATGGCCCTTTCGTACTGTCACGGTTTATTATGACTCTCAGACACAAGTTTTAGGTAAAAAAAAATCAATTTTATTGAAATAATAAATGATAACTTAGGATGGCAATAACATACATAATATATATATACAGAATATAGCACAGACAGAAGGCAGACTCTACCGGTCCTGTCAAAATACCGGACAGGACAGTCTTTAGGCTCTACCGGCCTTGCCAATACCGGGTAAGGCAACCTGCAGATGGAATAGCATAACGGTTTACCGGCCTTACCAAATTACCGGGCAAGGCAGCCTCAATAGATACACAATGTAGGCTCTACCGCCCTGCCAATACCGGGTAAGGCAACCTCAGATGGAATGTGGCAAAAGGTTCTACCGGCCTTACCAATACCGGGCAGGGCAGCCCAGAGATAATAGCAGCAGTCAGATGGAACTGGCAAATTAGCAGAATCGTTAAGCAGCAAGGCTTTGGAGCAAACCAGCGTCCGCACGCTGGAAACAACACTGAATAGTATAGCCGTTAGGCTTAGCGAGCAAACCAGTGACCGCACACTGGAGTAACAAGCGAGAGTATAGCCGCAAGGCTTAGGAGCAAACCAGCGTCCGCACGCTGGGACCAACACAGATTTGTATAGCTGATAGGCTTTGGAGCAAACCAGTGACCGCACACTGGTGTAACAAGCGAGTTTGTATAGCCGCAAGGCTTAGGAGCAAACCAGCGTCCGCACGCTGGGACCAACACAGATTTGTATAGCTGAAAGGCTTTGGAGCAAACCAGTGACCGCACACTGGTGTAACAAGTGAGTTTGTATAGCCGCAAGGCTAGGAGCAAACCAGCGTCCGCACGCTGGGACCAACACAGATTTGTATAGCTGAAAGGCTTTGGAGCAAACCAGTGACCGCACACTGGTGTAACAAGTGAGTTTCTATAGCCGCAAGGCTTAGGAGCAAACCAGCGTCCGCACGCTGGGACCAACACAGATTTGTATAGCTGATAGGCTTTGGAGCAAACCAGTGACCGCACACTGGTGTAACAAGCGAGTTTGTATAGCCGCAAGGCTTAGGAGCAAACCAGCGTCCGCACGCTGGGACCAACACAGATTTGTATAGCTGATAGGCTTTGGAGCAAACCAGTGACCGCACACTGGTGTAACAAGCGAGTTTGTATAGCCGCAAGGCTTGGGAGCAAACCAGCGTCCGCACGCTGGGACCAACACGGAATTGTAGCAATGTCACCAACGCGACCAGGCAGAAGGTCGCCAGGATACTGAAGACAGGTGATGAGATGACAGGAACCAGCAACGATCAGTCAGGTCAGAAAACAGCAGAGAAGATCAGCAGGAACTGCAACACCAGAGACTAGGCCGGAACCAGGACTGGAAGTACTTCAGCATGCAGGAAACACTGGAACAGTAGAGATCAGGAACTCAGGAACACATGAGATCAGGAACTCAGGAACACTGGAACAGAGGCCCAGCTATCACTAGCATAGTGATAGCAAGAAGGTCAGAAACAACACGAAAGGGCACTCAAAGGGTGCCCAATCCAGGTTTAAATAGTCAATAAGAGGCGGGCTATCTGCAGACAGCCAATAGAAGCCCCCTACTGGTGACAGACAAGTAACTGCAGCCAATCACGGGCACCGTGATAAGTGCCCTCTATAGTTTGGATAGCATCATAACTGGCTTCTAACATTCCTTGTATAATTAGGGATAATATAAATATCCAATCAGGGCATACTGGTGATGTCACGGTATAATGAGATGGATCTCTGTCCAATCATTGGGAATGGGTGGAGATTACTTATAAGGTAAAATTTGCCTAATATAATGCCAAGAGAAGGTAATTTCACTCTCTTAGTTCCTGGTTCCATCTCTGATAATATACAAAGAACCCACACTGACTGACCTGGTAACTATATTTTATTTATTTTAATTCTGCAGAATTTCAAAATAAATATATTTCCTTGATATTTTAGGAAAGTTATTTATTTGCTAATAGAAGCCTGGCCAGTTTTAGTAGCAAATATTATGATCAGCTATATTTAGTCTAGTAATTCTGAAATTACGCAGAATTAATTAATTAATTGTTATAAATTGCCATAGAGGTCATAAAATAGTGATAGCAGTGAGATATATTTATCCTTGTATATATTGGTTAATATAATTTCTGTTATTTCTAGAATATTGTGTTTCTGGAAAGATTATTGTAACGGATCCCAGCCGTTTCTCCGGGAAAATATGTTAAAGCCCACTGCCTACACTTTGCCCCTCAAAGGAACTGCTATTCACAGGGTCGGCCGGGTTCCCATTGGCCAGTCCGAGTTAAAGGGACGCCATTGGCTTAACATGGGGAAAAGTAGGCACCTCTCGGATTGGCCACAGGTTTCAGTGGACTGCAGGGCAATACCTTCGGCAACCAGTAGGTGTCTTTCTATCTGTACGAAGGAAAAGACTCCATACTATGTCAAACATTATGTTGCTTGGGAAGTAGGCACCTCTCTGATTGGCCAAAGCTCTGGGTGAGGAGTTTAAAGGTCCCCCATAGGGTTAACATGGGGGAAAGTAGGCCACCCAGGGATTGGTCAATCAAGGGCCCGCCCCGAGGTACCGATTGGCTGCCTAAAGTTAAAGGGACTCCATAGACTTTACATGGGAAAAGTAGGCAGCCATCGGATTGGCTGCTCGAGTTCAGCTCTCACCCTCTTATTGGTCCAAGAGTTAAAGCGGCCAGATTGAATTACTGCGGCTCCATGGAGTCTGGTGCCCCATTGTACCTGAGTTTACCCCAACCCCAGGGGTCCCATTGTATGTCCCCTCAACCCATTGCACTGTGCCAGTTAACTTTGTTATGTATTGTTGTTCTTTGTTCCAAATCCTCATAAAAGAGCTGAATTCAGCCACAATAAAGTGTGAGTTCTTTTGATCCTCAATTGCGTCCTGTGTCTGCGTTATTGGGTTTTATCAAGGGTCTTCTATTGACCCCCATCCTGGGAAGCTGTCTGAAGGGACTGACCTGTAAACTGAGCTACTGACAGCCACCATCTGGGGAGAGGTAGTCGGCAAAACGAGCTACGTCCATCTGCAGACTTAGGATCTCATTACACTGGTGGCAAGTGGTGGATCGAACTGAAACCAGACCAGCAGGGGGAGATATAGCCACTGGCTTAACCCCGGTTTCAGCTACACTAAGACCAGCCCAGCGGGGGGAAAAACAGCCATTGGCTTGACCCCGGTCTTAGCAACTAATATCTCACCATTGCTGAGGTTTACCGACATCGATCAGTCACAGAGCTCCAGCAAATGGCAGAGGAGCGAGGACGGGATGCTCAGGGCATGAAGAAACAGGAGTTGGTCATGATGCTGCAGGACATGGATGATGAGATGGCGGAGCAAGCCCGGAACACGGACTTACCGGCCGAAGAGACCTACAGCATCCGCTCCAATCCCTCAGCATCCCCACCGTCGCTCCTATGTCTGCTGTATCCTCCACGGATATGGTGAGCCAAAGAGTGGCAGCGCGCTTGGCATTGGCAGGACCAGATCCAACTGCAGAATTCTGAATTAGGATGATTCTGGCTGTGGAAAAAGAATATCTGGAGGAACTGGCCCAGTCCAGACAAGGATTCCCTAGGCAGCCCAGCGAGGCTCATTCGGATATGATGGAGCATAACCGATGGCTGCCACATCAGTTGTTCAAGGTGTTTGATGACAGTGGGGGTGACATTGATGGATTTCTGAAAGATTTTGAGCGCCAGTGCAAGGTGGTCCAGGAGGACCGACAAGATTGGGTAACTATCCTGGCAGGTAAACTGACAGGGAGGGCCGCAGAAGTTTACCAGGCCATCCCGGATGAATGGATCACGGATTATACGGCAGTAAAACGGTGGCTACTTCAGCAGTTTGCCATTACCCCAGACACTTACAGGCATCACTTTCGGGAAGGATGGTGCCAGCACAAGGAAACTCAGGTGGAATGGGTATATAAGATGGAGACTGTTGCCAACAGATGCTACTGGAACAGTTCTTTTTCCAGGTTTCGCCTGAGGTACGAGACTGGGTCTATGTCCATGATCCCTGCACTGTCACTGTGCCGGCCGAACTACCAACAAATTTGAGGAATCTCGGAGGGTGGGACCCCTGTCGGATACCATCCACAGTCCCCCTGGATCCAGCGGGAATCGAGCAGTTAGTTCGTCTAACCAAGTTACTCGGACAATAACCGCTACCGCACAGCGAGGCCCTGTGACATGGTCCCCTCGTCCCAATCCTGGCCCTGAATGTTACCAGTGCCACCAGCGGGGCTACATTCGACCCATTTGTCCCCAGAATTGACCGCCCCCTGGCCCACAACATGGCCAAGCTCACTGGAATACCCTGGGCCCGCAAGGTCGAGGGGCACCCAGGACTGCCTATTCCATTGAGGTTCCAGGTCACGAGGAATATGACTGGCCGGCGCCCAGGGAAATTGTGTAACCTTCTACAGCGGAGGCTGCCTGGGGCTATTGTCATGAGGTGGCTCTGCCCCAGGATTCTCTGTCTGACAACAGGAACTACTACATTCAGGATATACAGGTGGATGGACATACAGCCCAGAGGTTACAGGATACTGGGGCTACTCTCACCCTGGTACAGCCTCAATGTCTCCAGCGCCATCACCGCACCAATCAGGCCGTGGAAGTGCGGGTGGCTGGAGGAAAGATTTACCAGTTACCTATGGCCCGGGTCCACCTGGATTGGGGCACCGGGCAACAATTTAAGACTGTGGGAGTCATGCCGGGTCTGCCCACCGATGTCTTGTTGGGCAATAATTTGGGTTGATTGTAGAGTCACTTTGAACCAGAATCACCTCTAGAAGGCTGCCAAGTGGTTACCCGCACTCAAGTCCGACGCCCGACGGTAAGCGCTACTGACACTGGACCATCCCCTTATCCCACGGACACTAGTATTACTTGGTCTCCCCTGACTGAATTGAAAGCAGCCCTACAGACTGACCCTTCCTTAGCTGGGTATAGACGCCAGACCAACAGCGGGACCCTGGGACCCAGTGGAGAGAGCATAGTTTGGAAAGACGGGCTACTATACCGGCAGACCATGTCCATAGGGAAGGGAAGAACCGAGATAGCCAAAACTCAGCTATTAGTTCCCACGGTGCACCGAGCCGCCCTACTGGCCCTGGCTCATGAGGTCCCATTGGCAGGGCACTTCAGAGTCAGACGCACAGAAGAGCGGCTTACCCGAGCTTTCTTCTGGCCCCAGATCTCTAAAAATGTTCACACTTTTTGCCGAACCTGTTATATCTGTAAGCGGGTTGGCAAACGGGGCGACTGTTCGACGGCACCCCTACAGCCCCTTCCCATTATAGGGGTCCCATTTCAAAGGGTGGCTGTGGACATTGTAGGTCCCTTGGCCAGATGCAGCCACTCAGGCAAAAGATTTATCCTTACCATGGTGGACTTTGCCACCCTGTACCCTGAAGCTGTCGCGCTGGCCAACATAACTGCAGATTCCATAGCCACTGTGTTAATTACCATTTTTACCTGGGTGGGCTTCCCCCAAGAGATCCTCTCGGACCAGGGGCACGCAATTCACCTCTGAATTGCTGCAGCAGGTCTGGAAATTGTGTGGGGTCCAATCCTCTCAAATCACTGCCTACCATCCCCAGACAAATGGGCTTTGTGAAAGGCTCAGTGGGACCCTGAAACAAATGCTCAGGGCTTTCACCAACTCTCATAGAGACTGGGAACAATACCTACCGCATTTGCTCTTCGCATACCGGGTGGTGCCTCAGGAGTCCATGGGCTTCTCCACCTTTGAACTACTGTTTGGGAGACGAGTCCGTGGGCCCCTGAACATCCTCCGCGAGTATTGGGAAGGGAAGTGCGAGACGGAAGAATCCCCAGCAGTTACATATGTCTTGGAACTGAGGGATCGGCTGGAGACACTGACTGGCTGGCCCGGCAAAACCTCCAGACCGCGCAAGCTAAACAAAAGAGATACTATGATAGGCATGCCACGTTCAGGGAATTCGTGGTAGGGCAGAAAGTACTCGCTCTATGACCAGTAAGGCAGAACAAGCTCCAGACAGCTTGGGAAGGGCCTTACCAGGTCATAGACAGACAGGGAGAGACCACATACTTGATAGCTAGGGGTCCCCAACTGAAAGATAGGCAAATTTGCCACATCAACGCCCTTAAAAAATACGAAGAGCGCCCGAAGACATTTTGGCCATATGCACCTTGGCCAGTCAAGAGGCGGAGGACAAGGAGCTCCCTGACCTCTTGGCCGATGCTCAACCTAACTTGCCCACTAGCTCAGTTCCCTTGGGTTCTCATCTCATGCCAGAACAACAGGACCAACTCCGGGGCATCCTGTCCCGTTGGCCCACGTTGTTCTCGACTTTACCCGGCCGCACAACACTGACCGACCACAAGGTAGATACCCTCGCCCAAACTCCCCTGAGACAGCCCGCTTACCGGGTGCCAGAGGAGGTTAAATCACATATCCAGAAGGAACTCCAGGACATGCGGGAATTAGGGTTAATTGAGGAGTCCGACAGCCCCTGGGCCTCCCTGGTAGCCCTAGTCCCTAAGAAAGACGGGACCATCCAGTTCTGCGTGGACTACCGTAGGCTGAATGAGAAGACTGTGACGGACGCTTATCCTATGCCTAGGGTAGATGACCTCCTTGACCGACTCGCTGGGGCTCGCTATGTTACTACCTTGGATCTGAGTAAGGGCTACTGGCAGATTCCCTTGGCCCTGGAGGCAATGGCAAAATCAGCCTTCATCACCCTGTTCGGCTTATACCAGTTCACAGTTATGCTGTTCGGGATGAAGAATGCCCCCTCCACCTTTCAGAGACTGGTGGACCGCCTGCTTACTAGGGCCCAGGAGTTTGCCTGTGCATGCTTAGATGATATTGTAATCCTCTTGGGAGGATCACCTATTGCACCTAGAGCCTATTTTAGGTAGGATTGACAAAGCAGGACTGACTATATGCCCCAACAAATGCCAGATGGGAATGGGGAGGTTCAGTGGGAGGTTCAGTACCTCGGTCACCGGGTGGGCAGTGGGTGTCAGTGACCCGAGCCGGCTAAAATAGAGGTCATTGTCCAGTGGCCCCAGCCTCAGACCAAGAAGCAGGTCCTGGGGACAACAGGATACTATCGCAGGTTTGTCCCTTGATACAGCGACATAGCTAAACCTTTAACTGACCTCACTAAGAAGGCTCTACCCAGATGGATTACCTGGACCCCGGCATGCGCTCAGGCCTTCAAGGCTCTGAAAACTGCTTTAGGACAGGCCCCGGTGCTTGCTGCTCCCAACTTTAACCTTCCTTTCTTGGTCCACACAGATGGCTCTAACATCGGGTTGGGAGCGGTCCTGAGCCCAGTGGATGCCACAGGAGAGGAGCACCTGTCACTTTTCAGAGCCGCAAATTGCTGGACCGGGAGATGGACTATGCAGCCATAGAAAAGTATTCCCTGGCATTAGTTTGGGCCATCAAACGGTTTCAACCCTACGTCTATGGTAGGGAATTTACAGTAATAACGGACCACAACCCTCTTGTGTGGCTCAACAAAACCTCGGGGGATAACGGCCGCTTACTGCGGTGGAGTCTGGCTCTGAAACCATACACTTTCTCAGTTAAATACCAATCAGGCAAACATAACCGAAATGCGGATGGGTTGTCCTGTCAGGAGGATGCCTAACCTATGGACCCACTGCTCTTTGTTTCTGTTGCCTGTTATACCACGCCGGCGGACTTGGACGCTCGAGGGAGGGTGATGTAACGGATCCCAGCCGTTACTCCGGGAAAATATGTTAAAGCCCACTACCTACACTTTGCCCCTCAAAGAAACTGCTATTCACGGGACAGGGAATAGGGGAACCTGCCGTTTAGATTTCTGGGGTCGGCCGGGTTCCCATTGGACAATCCGAGTTAAAGGGACGCCATTGACTTAACATGGGGAAAAGCAGGCACCTCTCGGATTGGCCACAGGTTTCAATGGACTGCAGGGCAATACCTTCGGCAACCAGTAGGTGTCATTCTATCTGTACGAAGGAAAAGACTCCATACTATGTCAAACATTATGGTGCTTGGGAAGTAGGCACCTCTCTGATTGGCCAAAGCTCTGGGTGAGGAGTTTAAAGGTCCCCCATAGGGTTAACATGGGGGAAAGTAGGCCACCCAGGGATTGGTCAATCAAGGGCCTGCCCCGAGGTACCGATTGGCTGCCTAAAGTTAAAGGGACTTCATAGACTTTACATGGGAAAAGTAGGCGGCCATCGGATTGGCTGTTCAAGTTCAGCGCTCACCCTCTTATTGGTCCAAGAGTTAAAGCGGCTAGATTGAATTACTGCAGCTCTATGGAGTCTGGTGCCCCACTGTACCTGAGTTTACCCCAACCCCAGGGGTCCCATTATATGTTCCCTCAACCCATTGTACTGTGCCAGTTAACTTTGTTATGTATTGTTGCTCTTTGTTCCAAATCCTCATAAAAGAGCTAAATTCAGCCACAATAAAGTGTGAGTTCTTTTGATCCTGAACTGCGTCCTGTGTCTGCGTTATTGGGTGGTATCAAGGGTCTTCCATTGACCCCCATCCTGGGAAGCTGTTTGGAAGGACTGACCGGTAAACTCGGCTACTGACAGCCGCCATATGGGGAGAGGTAGTCGGCAGAACGAGCTACGTCCATCCGTGGACTTACGATCTCGTTACAATTATAATAGCTAATATTTAATCAAGGGAATTCTTTGAATTAATTTATTAACTCTCTAACTGCTGTTTGTCTATTTATTTGTGGTGTTCATTCTGAAGTTCTTTGTGCATGTGCTAGGCCTATCTTTTGTAAATTGGAAGTTTTCACTTTCACTAGACAAAAGAAACAGCCTTCTGGGTGTGGCACCTATTTTAAATCAGTGGATTAATTCTTGAAGTGCCTATAGGTTTTATATATATTGCTATAGTCAGATTTATGATATATGTTGCATGAAGTGGGTATCCTTTCTAGACATATATTATTGGGTTAATTCTAAGTAGATTCTTGGTATAATCTCTGATTGACTATATATTAATTGCAATTTATATGTTTTATTCAGAAGGTATGCAATAATTGAAATCAGTACATAATTAAATTATAGTGATTAATCTGGGATTCTATTCCAGTCATTCTCTAAATTTGATTATTAAATATATGGTACAAGGATAATTGTTAGAGGAATTGTCTTCAATTTTTATAACAATACACCTTAAATCATAATTAGCATAGTCTATACAGTTTCAGGGGCAAAGGGTATTCATATACACTGGTGCCAACTGTATTTTATTAATAAATAAATTAACCTTTTCTATGCTACTGGGTACAATTATTGTTATTTAATACCTCTGAATGTACATATGTGTGATTAACTCTTTCACTGCTGGTAATCCTTATGGTAACAATTGTGGTTTGGTTTACTATGTATCTATTGTAATTGCTAATCACTCATTTATCTCATCATTGCTGATACTTTTTATATATAATATATTGTATTTTAATAAATTATATTTTTGCACAAATATGCGGGATTGATTATTTCTATCAATTCTTTACTGTGAAGTAGCGTGTCAATACCTAATAAAGTAGAACGTTCTCAAAAATTATTTTATATTGTCATTTACTTATTTAAGTGAAGATATCCAACCTGATTGGTTCTCTTATTTTAACCCTTTGGATACCTTCATAATAAATAATCCGACATCCCCCTTAACATCTTCAGAGATATTATCGAAGGAAAAGAAATCAATCTCATCACTCTACTCATAGCATCACAGGACTTATCAGAAAACAAAATTATCAATTGTAATGAAGTGTCAGTTACCTTAAAATCAAAAGATCGCAGGCTATCTAAAAAAAATTGTTGGCCGCAGAGTTTGTGCTAGCTTTGGCGTATACTGGGACATTATCTGTTCTGCTTACCAAAACAGATGCCAAAAGCTGGACCACTGTATGCATTTGGTCGTCGGCTTGGCTCATAAGTACGGTGCTAGCACTTTTTACGACTACCACCATTCTTTTGCAGCCAAAGCAGTGGCTGCAGAGACCCAATTTAACTTCATGACCGACTGGAGTAGTCTGGACACGGAGCTATTCTGCCGGCACTTCGCCAGACTAAGAGCACCAGTATGCATCCATTGCCAGTCATCATACCACTCAAGCAATCTTTGTTCATCAGCTCCAATAACCATGTACCCTATCAAAAATAACATCTCCGGGAATTCACTAAACTTTTCAGCTCAAGAAGGAACCTCACATGCCCCCCCCCCCCAGTCATGACAAACTTGGCCGGCAAATTCACTATATGGGAGGCACCCCCTGGTGTAACAACTTTAATTCAAGGGGGTGCTTCTTTAGTGGATACCGGCTCCGGCATCTATGCAGAAACTGCCGACAGGCCCATTCAAAAACCATCTGCCCCCGTTTCCATGCAAATAAAACTCTTGGCGGAATGTATAACAACATCTTGCAGCCTCTAATTTCAAATCAACCTAATACTTCACAGACTCCATACATAATTATAGGCCAAACCGAAGGATTCCACACTGGAATTTTAGCCAGCCCAGCATTATCAGTTGATTGTCCAAACTTAGCATCAGCACAAGCAGACCCAAATACAGTCAGCTCACTATTAGCGGAAGAAGCAGAGAAATGTTTTGTAACGGATCCTACCCCATTACTGGAGCCCTTGTCTGGGCACATGACTAATCAGCCCTGGCCCAAGAAATTACAGACATTGGACAGTATGGAACATTACTATGAGACTGGTTGTACAAACCCTCCAGCTCTGGTCGTAAACTTGGAGACTGGGGATAGCCTTATGGGAGCAGGCAGTGGATTCGAACAGTACTTTGTGCCCAGAGCTGCCCTGTGTTCATAGACTATGCTTAATGCATTATCGTGTTTGAGTGGTTTACACATTCGTCGATACCTTGTCGAATGGGCAGTGGCAGGGACACTAGGCAAAGGCTGGTTCGATCGAATCCCTGAGGCAGACATGCAAAGAACTTCCATAGTCTATCATGGAGACTTGTAGACAGCTCAGGGATTGGTCAGCAGAACAGTCCATAGGCCCCTGCAGATGTGTATTCTAGCCAATCCAGCCTTTTTGTGTATTGTAAGATGCCGTGTATTAATCCATTCACACCCCTCAAGTCTCTGTGCCCATTGTATACCCTAGTCAACCCTTTTGTATTAGTAATGCAATCATGTCTGTGTTATTGTAATTGCTTAGACCATTTGCTGTTGGTCCTTTGTCTTGTATATTGTGATTGTATTATCCCTGTGAGTTACCTATTGTATTCTGCCTGCCCATGTATTTCATTGTGGTTCTTGTGTATAAATTTGTGTGGTTTGCTTAATAAAGTTGAGAGTTACTCTGAGTGAACAAGGAGTCCTGGAGTCTTGTACTGCTTATGGTATAAAGTATCCACTCTGATACCCATCTGCGCCAAGTATCCTGAATCGGCGACTGCCTGCTGGCAGCTTCCTGCGACCCAACTTCTTCTCCTTCCTGTGGTTCCAGTGAACATTCGACTTGAGCGTGCTTCGTGCTTGAATCTTCTCGACAAACAGCTACCTGTGATCCTGCTACACTTTTCCTGTTATTTTTAGACCGGGAGTAGAGGCCTCACTCTCTACTGCCCGGAATTCCAGCCTGCGGCTCGTTGACGAGACCGGAGCCTCATTGAACCCTCCTCGACTCGCATCCTTCGAAGCGGAGTCAACGACATCGGCGATTCTACAACTCTGCGAGTCAACAAGTCCGTCCATTTGCTCGACTGGTGCATCAGATGGCGCCAGTCTGGCATAGAGAGGGAGAAACCCAGGAACGACGGCGGGAGGTGACGCTGTCCCTTCTTGCTTCCGTTACACTGGTGGCGAGCGGTGGGATCTTCTCCTTCTTTCATTGGTTGCATCAAGTGAGATATGGCGGACAAAATATTTCTACTGGAGGCCCTGGGCATATACAACATGTGGTACGAGTATATCGGTTATCGGTGGGAGACCAAGTTAGGCGATCTGGTCAATGAGTTCTACAGAGAGATAACAGTGTGCATCAAAGAGGAACTCCAAGTCCAGGATGAATACTGGGAGCTGGTCAAGTACCTGAACCAGGAGTATGCGGAGGTTATGGTCAACTTTTTCCCATATGACTTGCGACTGGATCTCCAAGGACTGGTGTGGGCGGCCTTTCATAAGGATGCCAATTTCGGCCATACGGACTACAGTCATTACTGGGAGATCCTTGAGAAAAGAAAGGCCATGTTTGGGAAATACTTTCCTCCGGATCTGGAGGGAAACCTTACACCTCTTAGTAGAAGAGGAATGGAACTTGGAGCGGATATAAATGGGATGGCTACAAGAAGCCCAAGAAATTTTAAGAGAGGAAGACTGGGGGGGCAACGCATCTGAGGAGGACTTCAGTGACTTTGAGGACCTGGATTGTGTTACCCCTGTTCACTCTGCACCAGTGAGTGGGAATCAGCTCCTCACCAGTGACCCTTGCTTTGCTCCTATGTCAGGGAGTGGGACAAATGTCCTCCCTGATGAACCTTTTGCCCTGGAGTGTGTTACCCTGGACCTGAGGAGTGGGAACTCGCTCCTCCTCTTCTCCAAGAATGTCCCTGCATCAGGGGGTGGGACAAACATCCTCCCTGATGGGCATGTTGGCTCGTTCCCTGCTTTTCCTGCTGAGGTGAGTGGGACAAAGGTCCTCACCAGCAGCAACGTTCTCCCTGAACTGGTGGGTGGGAGAGAGCCCATCAGCCCCTATGAACCCCCTGCTGTGGTGAGTGGGAGAGAGCTCACCAGCAGCCCCAAGTGCATTGGCCCTTTGATGTTGGATACTGCCCTGGAGAAGGGGAAAAGTGTGCTCTCCAGGTGCAGGGATACTATTGCCAGGAGGATTGGGAATGCGTTCATCCTCAAGAAGAAAAATGGCCCTGCGTTGTGTGGCCTTGAAGAAGAGGACCCCAGCAGACTGAAGGGAAACAGTGCTGTCCCTGTGGACTGGTGGGTGGGAGCAAGCCCAGCAGGGGCCCCTGTGCCTTCGGATATGGTGTGTTGGGCCTGATGGCGATGGCCCCAGTAGGCTGCATGGATACAGAGCTGCTGCCTCAAGGAACCCTGAACTGGGGGGTGGGAGTGAGCCCACCAGCCCCTATGTGACCTCTGGCCTGGTGAGTGGGAGCGAGGCCACCAGGCCCTGTGAAACCCTGGCTGTGATGAGTGGGACACCAGTCCTCATCAGCAGCCCAAAGCTTGTTGTCCCTTTCCCTGAGACCTCAGCCTTGGTGAATGGGACCACGGTCCTTACCAGGGATTCCCTTATTGCCCCTGGATCTTGTTACCCCAGCCTGGTGGGTGGGAATGTGTTCCCCACCAGGACAAGTGATGGCCTCTCCCCAGGGAGTGGTACCACTGTCCTCCCTGAGGGGCATACTGACCCCTTGGTTGCTTTGACCCCCGTTGACCCCAGCCTGGTGGGTGGGAATTCGTTCCCCACCAGGCCAACTGTTGATCCGGCCACAGTCCTCCCTGATGGCTCTGTGGTTTGTCCCTTGGGTAGTGGGACCAGTGTCCTTCCCAGTAAAACTGTTAATTCCTGGACTGGTGAGTGGGAGTAGACTCCTCACCAGTCAGCCGGATGCTCTCCCATTGGGAAGTAGGACCACCAGCTTTCCCAGTGGCCTTTTGAATATTGCCCCAACCCAGGAGAGTGGGAGCAGCCTCCTGTCACTGTGGGGCACTTGCCCAAGTAAAAGGGGGAGATGTGCCCATCTCCCCACAGAGAGACCCCGTTGCCCCATGGAGGTCCACCGTATGGACTGCCCCTGGACCCAGAGCCACTGACCCCAGCTCTGCCGGGAGTGTGGAGAAGCAGAGGCCACCCAACCTGGTGCTAGCCAGGACTACGGATTACCAGTTTCCCTGGCCCAGGACAAAGGGCTCAACGTTTGTTACTGGCCCAGGACCAGGGCCTCAAGACTTTTGCCTAGCTCCAGACAAGGGGCTCAAACCAGTATGGCTTTCCCAGAGTCCCAAGCCAGCATTTTCTCCCGCAACCGCTGGCTTGATACAAAAAAGGGGGAGAAATGTAATGGATCCTACACCATTACTGGAGCCCTTGTCTGGGCACACAACTAATCAGCCCTGGCCCAAGAGAACACAGACATTGGACACTATGGAACATTACTATGAGACTGGTTGTACAACCACTCCAGCTCTGGTCGTAAACTCGGAGACTGGGGATAGCCTTATGGGAACAGGCAGTGGAGTCGAACAGTACTTTGTGCCCAGAGCTGCCCTGTGTACATAGACTATGCTTAATGTATTATTGTGTTCGAGTGGTTTACACATTCGTTGACACTGCGTCAAAAGTGCAGTGACGGGGCCACTAGGCGAAGGCTGGTTTGATCGAATCCCTGAGGCAGACATGCAAACAACTTCCATAGTCTAACATGGAGAACTGAAGGCAGCTCAGGGATTGGTCAGCAGTATAGTCCACAGGCCCCTGCATATGTGTATTCTAGCTAATCCAGCCCTTTTGTGTATTGTAAGATGTATTGAGACCCCCTGCCGTGTGTTAATCCATTCAAGTCTCTGTGCCCATTGTATACCCTAGTCAACCCTTTTGTATTAGTAATGTAATCATGTCTATGTTATTGTAATTGCATGGACCATTTGCGGTTGGTCCTTTGTCTTGTATATTTTGATTGTATTATCCCTGTGAGTCACCTGTTGTATCCTGCCAGCCCATGTATTTCAACGTGGTTTGCTTAATAAAGTTGAGAGTTACTCTGAATGAACAAGGAGTCCTGGAGTCTTGTACTGCTTATGGTATAAAGTATCCACTCTGATACCCATCTGCGGCAAGTATCCTGAATCGACGACTGCCTGCTGCCAGCTTCCTGTGACCCAACTTCGGATGCTGTCAGGCGGTGACGTGGACTCTGTCTTCTCTTTTCTGCGGTTCCAGTCAACATTCAACTTGAGCTTGCATCGTGCTCGAACCTGCTCGCCAAACAGCTACCTGTGATCCTGCTATACTTTTCCTGTTATTCATAGACCGGGAGTAGAGGCCTCACTCTCTACTGCCCAGAGTTCCAGCCTGCGATTCGTCAACGAGACCAGAGCCTCCTCGAACCCTCCTCAACTCGCTGTAACGGTTTGTTAAGACTCTCAGACGCAAAGTTAGGTAAAAACACAACTTTATTGAAAAGTTTAAGACAACCCCATAGGGTATCATACATGTACATACATATATATTGAAATGACAGGAAAAGCAGTAATAATAGCGAATAGGCTCTACCGGCCTTGCCAATATACCGGGCAAGGCAGCCAGGACTAATGCACAGAGAATTTAATAGGCTCTACCGGCCTTGCCAAAATACTGGGCAAGGCAGCCTGGACTGGCACACACAGGATAGTTGGCTCTACCGACCCTGCCAATATACCGGGCAAGGCAGCCTAACGGAATACCACAAGTATACAGGCTCTACCGGCCCTGCCAATATACCGGGCAAGGCAGCCTAACGGAATACCACAAGTATACAGGCTCTGCCGGCCCTGCCAATATACCGGGCAAGGCAGCCTAACGGGATACAGCTAGATACAGGCTCTACCGGCCCTGCCAATACCGGGTAAAGCAACCCAAGATGGTAACTAAAGAAAGGTTCTACCGACCTTACCAATATACCGGGCAAGGCAGCCTTATACGGAGAAGGTGGCAACCATTGAGACCTCAGCGACCGTCTAGATGACAACAACAGTCACATGGATGACATGCAGAGGCTAATAGGCTCAAGTGGCAAGCCAAGGAATAGCAGGGAACCACCAGTACCCGCGTACTGGGGAGTCAACGTAGCTGCCTAGGACTTGACAGCTCTAACCAGCATGGAGCGAACCAGTACACGCGTACTGGAGAAACCGTCTCTCTTCCGGTGCACCGCAACCGGTAACCTCTGTAAGCAAACCAGTACCAGTGTACTGGAAGCATAAAATGCAAGTAGCAACAAGAGCCGGATGGCTAAGGAGCAAAACAGTACCCGCGTACTGGGAGTACAACACAATGTTGCAACAGCAGCCGGGTGGCTGAGGGGCTAACCAGTACCCATGTACTGGAGCACAGTACTACCGTGCAGTATCAGCCGGATGGCTGTGGAGCGAACCAGTACCCGCGTACTGGGAATCGAATCACATAGACATGACAACAGCCGGGTGGCCGTGGAGTGAACCAGTACCCGTGTACTGGGAATCAATTGAATCGAGGCAACAGTAGCCGTGAGGCTTTAGGAGTGAACCAGTACCCACCTACTGGGAACCCAATACAGTATCGAGGCGACAGTAGCCGTGAGGCTGGGGAGCGAACCAGTACCCGCGTACTGGGATACAAAACAGCATTGAGGCAACAGTAGCTGTGAGGCTGGGGAGCGAACCAGTACCCGCGCACTGGGAACCCAAATCAGTAACGAGGCAACAGTAGCCGTGGAGTAGTGGAGCAAACCAGTACCCGCGTACTGGGAACCTAATCAGTATCGAGGCAGCATAACCGTGAGGCTGTGGAGCGAACCAGTACCCACGTACTGGATAAACCAGCAAGAGTGGAAATGTCACCTAGGCAACCAGGGAGCAATAGTAGACCCAAGGAACTGGAGAATGAGCACAGCAGGTGAAACAGGAACCAGCAGGAAGCAGCGACACAGGGCAACTCCAACCAGATCAGGAACGGAAACAGCAACCGCTGAACTGGAAACTCAGGAACTAGACAATCTCAGATTAGCAGGAACACAGCAAGGGCCCAGGAAGCTCAGGAACATGATGAAAATGCGAGCAGCATAGAGACAACACGAAAGGGCAACCAAAGGGTGCCCAGGCTCAGTCTAAATAGGCAATGCAAGGTGGGCTGAAGGCAGACAGCCAATGGGGAGCCCCCTACAGGTAACTGAAACAAAAAGGCAGCAATCACGGGCACCGTGATACTCGTATCCTTCGAAGCGGAGTCGACGACATTGGGGATTCGACAACTCTGTGAGTCAACAACAAGTCCTTCCATTTGCTCGACGGTGCCAGTCCACCGTTGAGAGGGAGAAACCCAGGAAAAACGGAGGAAGGCGACGTGGTTCCTTCTTGCTTTCGTTACAGGTGTCCTTATAGGCCCCTTTCCTCCCCCCCCCCCATTTCCCATATGGAGAATAAACCCTCTAGACCTAGCTACCCATAAATTCACACTAAAAAAAGACATCATAGACGTATCAGACCCTCAAGCCACACTAGCACCCAGGATAAATTCACTGATCCCCTCAAAAGCATACTCCATTACAATATGCTAGCATAGATAATGCCATAACACTCATACAACAAGCCCTCCCGAACTGCTGGAATCTCCAAAGCAGACATCAAAAATGTATTCAAACTCCTTCCAGTACACCCCTCCCTCTGGCACTTACAAGGTATCAAATGGCTAGGCCACAACTCACTTTCGGTTGCAACAGTAGTCCCAAAATCTTTGACGAATTCGCTGACCTACTCTGCTGGCTGCTGCTAAACCATTGCCATTGCCCTTCCGTTCTACACTACCTAGATGATTTTTTTATTAATAGACCACTCAGTCCACCCCCCAGATAGCCTTAAAGGGATAGTAATACTTAAAAATTACTAATCCCTATATTGCAGTCATGTTAAAAAGAAATGAATTGCCCCCAGTGTCATCACTCAAACCTTTATGGTTTGAGAGATAATCACTCCTAAAGTTCTCCTCTCCCTCCCCTTTCCCCGAAGTCAGCATTGTAGCTGACTGTAGGGAAACCTGTCATACGACCGTCAGGCAGCTCTACAGCCAAAATTGTGGTAAAAAAAAAAAAATCTTTCACTGAAACGATCTTCTATGTGTGTTTGGTTTGCAAGCATACGTAGAAGACCTTTTGCTACAGCTTACCTTGTTTTCAGCGTCATCTGCAGGAGTGAGGCTTCAAGCATGCAGCAGGCCTCTGTTTTATGTGCCATGCTTCCTGTAGTCCCCTCCTACCTACTTCCTTCCTCTCAGCTGCTCCTCCTACCTTATCACGGTTCCCGTGATGACCTGTCACTCTCTGCGGTGGTGTGTTCCTATTGGCAGTGCTTGTTATGCCTGCCCAGTATGGCCTTCTTATACCGGGCCTCTGGCACCTGTCAGGTGCCCTTTTGTGGTGTTCCAGTACCAGTGCTTCCGTTGCTGTGTTCCTGCATTCCTGTGTACTGATTCGGCTTGACTGACTATTCTTCTGGTTCCTGCTCTGTGTATGACCCGGCCTGGCTGACGTTCCTGCTCCGTGATTGATCCGGCTTGTCTGACGTTCCTGCTCCGTGTATGACCCGGCCTGGCTGACGTTCCTGCTCCTTGATTGATCAGGCTTGTCTGACGCTCCTGCTCCGTGTATGAACCGGCCTGGCTGACTTTCCTGCTTGGTATCCTGCTTCCTGAGTTCCGGTTCCAGTGTGGCTTCGTCTATGTCGCTTGGCGACATTGTGAACTGTCAGACTTGTGTTTCTTAAAGCTGACCTCCCACTTGCTGAGCTTGTTGCCTCCGTTACCGAGCCTGTCCGTTTACACTTGCTGTGCTTGTTGTCTCAGATACTGGGCATCCGTTAACACTAGCTGAGCTTGTTGCCTCCGTTACAGAGCCTGTCCGCTGACACTTGCAGTACTTGTTGTCTCTGTTTCTGGGTCATCCGTTACACTTGCTGAGCTTGTTGCCTCCGTTGCCGAGCCTGTCCGTTAACCCTTGCAGAGCTTGTTGCCTCAGATACCAAGCCTCTCCATTACACTTGCTGAGCTCACCACCTTCATTACTGAGTCATCCGTTACATTTGCAGAGCAGTGGGTTTCCGTTACCATCTACCGTAGCTCTTGCAACATCACGCTTCATTGGCGCACCGGTAGCGTGCTACTGGCTCTGGTCTTACTCGGCTCTAGCAGTGTTGGGGTATCCGTTGACGCACCACGGGGTGCTACTGGCTCTGGTCCCTTTCAGCTCTGGCAGTGTGGGTATCCGTTGGCGCACCGAGGGGTGCTACTGGCTCCGGTCCCATTCAGCTCACACAGTGTGCCTATTCCATTACGCACGGCAGAGTGCCCTTGGATCTGGTATTATCTAGCTCTAGCACCAGTGTTGGTCTTGCTTATCACCAGTCTTTGAGGACTACTGGGCGTTGTCTTACACACCACATTAGAGACTGATTATTTGCATTGGACTTAACCCTAGCCTTACTCAGTTCCATTGCTTGTATGCATTGCTCTCTATCAATACTGTGTCTGCTATATTACCATATTGCCTTCAGTTACGTGTAATTCCTATTTCTGCCCTTAGGGGGCCGTGTTCCTAATTTATTCTCAATAAAACTGTGTTTTATTTTTTACCTCTGGTCTGAGAGTCAGAATAACAGTTACATACCTACTTCCTGAGGAGGGGTTTTAAGGGCAGTCTGAGTCTTGACTCAGTTGCCCTTGCGTTGTTGTTCATAGCAGTTCTATTACCTTGGGCTCTGTGTATGACCTGGCTAGTCATCCAACCTGGTGCTGACCTGTGGCTCTGTCTGACTATTCTTTTGTCTATCCCTATAATGGACACCCAACCTGGTGCAGACCTGTGGCTCTGGCTGACTACCTGAACTGTGTATGACCTGACTTGTCTGACTACCCCCTCTGGTGCTGACTTGTGGCTCTGTCTGACTGTTCTTACATTTGTTCCTTGTACCTAGCAGACACCCAATATAGTCCGGACCTGGGGCTCTGGTAGACTAGCTCCGATACTGACTGCAGGCGTGAGTCAGGTATCCCTTTCCTTATACTGATTGCAGGTGTGAGTCAGGTATCCCCTTCCTTATACTCACTGCAAGCGTGAGTCAGGTATCCCTTTCCTTATACTCACTGCAAGCGTGAGTCAGGTATCCCTTTCCTTATACTCACTGCAAGCGTGAGTCAGGTATCCCTTTCCTTATACTCACTGCAAGCGTGAGTCAGGTATCCCTTTCCTTATACTCACTGCAGGCGTGAGTCAGGTATCCCTTTCCTTATACTGACTGCAGGCGTGAGTCAGATATCCCTTTCCTTATACTGACTGCAGGCGTGAGTCAGTTATCCATTTCCTCATACTGACTGCAGGCGTGAGTCAGATATTGCTCCCTACTGACTGCAGGCATGAGTCAGTACTCTCGCTTTGTCAGATCAAGATCCAGTGTTCCTGTTCCTTATCACGGTGCCCCGTGATTGCCTGTGACTGACATTGCCCTGGAGCGACATTGTTTACTATCTGTCACTCTTGCTGAGTCGCTATTCTTATAGGGCACCACGCTGATGAGGTCATTGCTCCACCTACCCATCAGGGTTTTTAAGCCTCAGCCTGTGTCATTTCCAGTACCCTTTCGTGGTGTGCCTTAGCTTATTTCTGTGTGGTGCATTACCGTTCCTGTGTATTACCTGGCTACGTCTGACTACCCGTTCCAGTTCTGACTCCTGGCTCGTCTGACTACCCATTCCGGCTCTGACCCCTGGCTTGGCTGACTACCCGTTCTGGTTATGACCATTGGCGCCGTCTGAATATCCGATCCGGTATTGACCTTTGGCTGCCTTCTGGTTAACCCTCTGTGTTGCGCTCCATGACCATTCAGTTTTACGGTTTGGTTTCCGTGCTGCTTTGTGTCTTCCGCTTTGTGCTCGCTTCCGTTAAGCTGCGCTTGTCAGTTATTCCGTGTGTCTGACCTACCGTGGCCGTACCGGCCTTTGTTGCCTAGCCTTCTTTATCTGGTTACCGCCTAGTGTATCCCCTGTGGGGATACAGATCTACTCCACTCTTTTGCTGACTTTGTGTTTGGGAGTGCTCTGCAGTTCCCTCTCACCTAACGTGTAGTCCGAGGGCCATTCCGTTCGGACCACATCTCCTGTGAAGGGTGAAGAAAGTGCCTACACTGTTCCTCTCTGGTCTCGTGAAGGTGTGCCATCTGATCCAGGTACGGAAGTGCTCTGCACTGTACCCACATCTCCGAGTAGTCTAAGGGCCATTCCGTTTCTGACCACCTGTCCTGTGAAGGGTGAGGAAAGTGCCTGCACTGTTCCTCTCTGGTCTCGTGAAGGTGTGCCATTCCATTTGTGTATGGGAGTGCTCTGCACTGCCCTCACCTTAACCTTGTAGTCCCAGGGCCATTCCGTTTGTGACCACCTGTCCTGTGACGGGTAAGGAAGCGCCTCCATTGTTCCTACCTGGTCTCGTGAAGGTGTGCCACTATCCACTGCCACTTTTGTCTTCTGAAAGACGTGCCACTTCTACTGCTACTTGTGTTATTTCATACTACTGTGTGTCATTTATTGCTATTTGCCTGTTACCCTATCTCCTGCTGTTCATATTATTTAATAAAGTTTTATATTAAGTTCATTTGTACCTGTCAGTGTGTTCAATTCCTAGTCACTCCATGACATTCCTGCTCCTGTTCCTGCAGAGACTACCAGCGGCTGAGGCCTAGTCTCCAGCAGAGTGGTCAAGCTTGGCAGCCTACTATTCCTGATAGCAGTGCTCCCTGGCTTGTAACCCTCTGCTTGCTACTTGTGTATATAGTGTGCTCTACTTTTCTATTATTAATAAATTTGGCATTTATCTATACCGTACGGACTCCTGAACGTTATTAGTAAACCGTGACAGTACGCAAGGGCCATGAGTTCAGACGGTGATAGTAATTCAGTCTTTCAAAGGATTCTTGAAAAGGATGGAGAAACTGAGTCAACGACTTGATCAGTTGTCTTTGGCCATGCAGATGGTTTCGCAGCACACTGCTAGCCTTGAACAGATTTGTACCCAATTGGTGGCCCTCCCAGAGACCTCCTGGGCACCAGTGGTCCAACTTCTCCTGACGCAGGCATGGTCAAGAGGTTGACGGGTTCCGCTCAGCTCCCACAGCGTTATGGTGGGGATCCTGATAGCTGCCGTGGCTTCCTTAACCAGCTGGGCATATATTTTGAGTTAGTACTGGATGCCTTTCACCAGCTCAGGGTGCCTCACTTTTCCCATGATGCTATTTTCTGCATTACTAACATTACTTATACACATTTCTTGGGAATCTGCGTTTCTGGGAAGTATTATACACTGTATTCTTCTCATTGTCATTGACACTGTGAGACCTAATGATAACCATATGTTCATTTCTTGTTGGGAATTTACTTGTGAATTCAAGGGGTGCCCTGGAACATCCAGATTGCATGTTAGGGGTGCCTTGGATGGAAGGATTGTGAACCACTGATCTAGGCCTTGTTGGTGTATTTGCTTGGCATTGAGGAGGTTAATATTTGACCTCTGTATGCTTGGGTTATGTACTTGTATGAACTGCTTCTCTGATTTGTTTTCTCCGTCAGTGGTTTTTACTCTGAGTTGTGTGGTGTGCGGCTGTATAAAATGGGTCTGAACATTCTGCCAGTAAATGTTGCAATTTATCTCTCGTTGTCCCTACCGCAAACATTTGAATGGCCCTGGGGTTAGCTTTTACATTGGCCTCAATGGGCGATATTTTGATGACTGTTGTGGTTTAAAAACTGACATTAGTTCTTCATTTTGGCAACATTTGCATCGCTTACTTAGCTTTCAAAACCACTGTCGCCAGTTTTTTCTGCTGACGCCAGCATTTGGATCAAGCCCTTTATCAGTGCAGTTTTTTCACTTTTTTCTCCTAACTCATTGCACTGAATTCAATGGGAGGACTGAATTTCTCCCCACCATGTGCCAAGGTTCCCTTCTTCTCATACAAGCATAGAATAAAAGGGGAGTCAGGTTCCTGCATCATGCCATTCTGTGTTTGTGAAAGGAAGAGAAAGCAGCACATCTTTGAGCAAGAGAAAACAGGCTAATAAAGTGGAAGTGAAACTTGTAGTTTTGTTTTCTGTATTAGGGGAGTCTGGTGGCACTCTGGGGAGAGGAAGGGAGAAAGGAGGTTGACCCCAAATACCGTGTCACTGACTAGGAGGCAAGCAGAGGCAATCCAAGATCACCCTGATCTAGCTGTTATCTCTGTCCTAGGGGAGTCTCGGGTTGTGAGAATAACTCAAAGGAGGTTTACCCCAAATATTGCAAAATTGTCCAAGTCCATCCCTGATCTGGCTGTTATCTCTGTGCTATGGCAGTGTGGGGGTGTAAAAATGGAGAAAAGGAGAATTACCCCAAATATCCCAACATTTTGTGTGACTGACTGGGAAGACAAAGGCATCAGTGATCCAACTTTCTTCCTGCTGTAGCAGTTATCTCTGTCCCAGTGGAGACTGGTGGTGTGAGAAGGGAGCAAAAGAGGTTTACACCAAATACCCCAACATATAGTGTTACCAAATAAACACAGACAGCTATTATCCAAGTTCCTTTCTGATCTGGCTGTTGTTTTTGTGTCAGGGGAGTCTGGGGATGTGAGAAGGGAGCAAAAGAGAAATACCCCAAAATTCTGGGTGACTGATTGGGAAGACACAGACAACTGTGATTCAAGTATCTTCTTGATGTGGCCTTTGTCTTTGTTCCAGGGTAGTCTGAAGAAACAAGCAGGTGAACAGGGAGTATGGTTGTTATGATGATAGAGATATGGGGAGCAATTAAAATAATTGTGTTGTGAGCTGTGACTGATGCAGACTGATACTAGAAGAGAGTATTATGTAGAGATCCAAGGCAAGACATCTCACACATTAAGTTCTATTGTGTACTTTAACCCCTTAAGGACCAGGGAATCCGCTCCGCGATCCGACTGAACGACCACGTAGCAATTTTTTCTTTATTGCTCCGTTGTGTTCCGGACTCCCCGATCGGCGTGCAGCCGCGGGGGGAGCCGGAACTCGATGACGGTCATAGTACGTCATCAGTCGTTAAGTCAAATTGACCCTTGACGTACTATGACCGCCAAGGGTCGTTAAGGGGTTAAAACTGGTCTGACTGGGAGACACACCATCAACAGGTCAGTGGTGCCACAACTAGCAGCAGCAGAATAACTCTTTAACATTACTGTGTGCCCTCTTCTCTTGCTGCAGAGGAGGATGAGTTTGTTTTCAGAGATGACAAGAGTCATAGGACCAGATTGAAAGGCAGGCGATAGCCAAGAAAACCACCTTCGGGTGTTTTGTACTTGCAGTAAGCCATTTAAAGGTCCGTCTTATGAACAGCTAACGCCAGTTTTCTAAAGCTTACGGACGATAATCTTATGTGCATTCAGACCTATGGAACAAGACTTTCCAAAGCCATTTAAAGGAGTGCGGTACTTCGAACAGCAGAAAAAAAGATACATTTAAAATGCAAAGATAAGACCTAGTTTTGTTAGCCGTAACACGCATAACAGCAAAAAGAAAACACTGTTGCACAAAATAAAACAGAGAAACAGCATAGAGCACAAGCATGCAAATGGAAAAATGAACCCTTGCAATGGCAAAATAACACACAAATCATGCCCATGTACCACAAATAACTGTCAGACACAACACAACAACCTAGCAACACCACTGGGACAAGACCTTCAAAAAGCATACCAACACAACACATCACAACATAGCATAGAACAATGGGGGTTAAAACACAACACGGACACCTGTCAATACAAAACAAGCTCACTTGTGCAACATCAACAGCTGATAGAGACACAACCTGCACCCCACAAAGTCACACTCGCAACTGACAGCAACACACTAATCAAAACACAGCAGATTTTAATACACAAATCTAATATAGAGCTCAAGTCCACATATATTCAAAGTCCAAATTTGTTCAGTCCATAGAAAAGTCCGTTTTATATATAAACAGATCAGATCCCCGTTGCTCTATCCCAGTACAAGTTGTGCCACCTTGTTCAAGGTCCCAATGACCATATATAACTAAATAAATGGGAGAGCAAAAACAGGATAATCCAATCTAAGTGCAGTAACAAAATACAACACTTTATTGTATACAAAAGTAATCCCCTTCGGGGTGCCTACTCACAAAAGTATTAAAAAGAAAAGCCCATAGTATTGCAGATCCTCTGCTCCATCGCCTGGGGAATCTCCACACTGTTCTATTGGCGTCCTGTACGTACGTCTGACTTCCGGTCTCTCTGGTGACGTCACTCCTCGAGTCCGTTCGCCAACACGTTCCAAGCCTTGTCTCAGTGTAGATCAGTTCCACCTGGCTCAGAGTTCCACAAACCTTTGCTTACTATTCCCATAGGGATGGCGAACGGACACGAGGAGTGACGTCACCAGAGAGACCGGAGGTCAGACGCACGTACAGGACTCATCTTCAGAGTTACAATACCTTGTGGACAACACATGAGCAGTTCAGTAGTGTTTCTACAGTATACTTTTTTAGTTTATATGTACCTTTTGGGTGCTCCTACAAGTGTTCAATGCATATAAGCAATATACACAAAAAGCATGTTGTTTTAATGTAGTGTGAGACTGTCACAGACTGGAAGAACAATGATAGTACAATGCAGAGAATACTAGATCTAATGTAGTCAGGCTCCTCCAACAAAGGTTGGTAGGGTGAAGGCTTGTGTTCGGCGCTTGTAGTTGTAGGCCCCCCAGTGGAGAGTTGTGCTGCAGCCAAGGCCGTATAAAGTTGCTGGCCGCAAAGCCAGATGACCCCCTTAGGATGAGACGAAGAAGGCCAAGGATAACTCACCACTGAAAGGACTAACACTACCAACCCCAGGGAGGATGTTTCCAATAATAAATAATAGTAGGAGTAGGACACTCACCAACTGTAACTGATGGCTGATAACGCCAAAACACAAACTGCAAGGTCTGCTACAGGCAGAGACCTGGAGACCTCAAGCAGCTTGCAGAGAAGATGTACAGGACAGCAATCCAGATCCATAGTGGACAGGAATGACAGGATCCCTAAGGCAGACTAGAGTAGAAAGACAAACCTAGGCTAGCTATAAGCAGTTTGCCAGATAAGCACAGTGGAGAGGTCCAGCAAGCAAGAGTCAGCAACAATAGGCAGAGACTAGAATCAGCAGGCAATAGAGAGATCAGGCAAGGCAAGGGTCAGCAACAGTAGGCAAAGTCCAGAATCGGCAGGCAGTAGAGTAGTCAGGCAAGGCAAGGGTCAGCAACAACAGGCAGGGTCCAGAATCAGCAGGCAATCGAATAGTCAGGCAAGGCAAGGGTCAGCACTGCAGGACAGAAGGATGCACAGGATCAGCAGCTAGGCTCCACAAGGAAGGAATGCTATAATCGCGCGCCGGCATGCAGCCCTTTAAGGACCTGAGCTGGAAGTTCGGCTCGAAAACGATGCTGCAGGACGCGTCAGCACCCAGAAAGAACATAGAGGCATGGATTAGCAGAGGGTGCAGCCGCGATGCAGTGAAGAAGAGGAGCACGCATGACAGAGACACATTAATGGAGAACCATCACTTTTCAATATGTGTCTGTTAAGTTTAAAGTATGATTAGACATATCTCAATGTGGGACCATATTCATGGCTAGAGTATCCCTCATACATAGGAAGGTATAACCTACATCACAGGAGTCCACTAGTTGTTTGACCCTCTGTGATGTGTTCATGCAAGGAGATGATGGCAATGTGTCACAGCTTACCTTGGTTTCAGCAGCCGTTCATGCTGCACAGATGACACAGGAAGATGGCAGCACTTGGATGCATCAGAGCAAGATGCATCATCTGCAGGCACTAGGCTTCAGAGTGTAGCAGGCCTCTATTTTATGTCATGCTTCCTGTAGTCTCCTCCTACCTCCTTCCTTCCTCTGAGCCTGCTTCTCCTACCCACTTTCTGAGGAGGGGTTTAAAGGGCAGTCTGAGTCCTGACTCAGTTGCCCTTGCGTTGTTGTACAAAGCAGTTCTATGTCCTTGGGCTCTGTGTATGACATGGCTTGTCTGACCATCCAATCTGGTGCTGACCTGTAGCTCTGTGTGACTATTCTCTTGTTATTCACCTGTATCTATCAGACCCCCAATCTGGTGCGGACCTGGGGATCTATTAGTTTAGCAATTTACTGACTGCAGGCGTGGGTCAAGCTTCTGCTTTCTCCATACTGACTGCAGGCGAGAGTCAGGTATCCTCTGCTACATTGCTGACTGCAGGCGTGAGTCAGGTAGCTCCTCCTACATCGGATCTGTTTTATGTTCGTGGCTTTGGGTGAATTAATTTGGCGCAAAAGGTTGCACAATAGCAGCTGTGTTAAAATCAATGTAGTTGTGAAGAAACTGCAAACTCACACCATGTGCTTTTTACAAAATGGCGTCCTCAACCATGTGGAGACAGGCTGGGGCCTAGCAAGATGGAGTCAGACCATGTGTTTGCTCTGAGATAAAATCTATGAGCAAGGCCAGGGCCTACAACTTGCTCACACCACACAAACCCCAACACAGCTATTAGAAGCAATATGAATTTGCCCACACCCAAAAAGCCAACCCTTTAATTAAAGGATATATCCAGAGAAATTTGTCCTAATGACCAATACCACAATTAACACAATAACACCCCAGTACTAGCAGTAAGCAATAATATTTAATAACAAACAATAATATTAACAATACACTGTATATTATCAAATATATTCTAGCTAAAACATTTAATAATATTAACTAGACAATTACTTACTGCAGTGCAAATAAAACACATAAAACAACAATTATAGTAGAAAACACTATACGTTGGTTACTAAGGTATTTTTCCTAGAAATATTATAGATAGTATGAAAATAATAGAGAGATACTTAGTTTCTATACTCATCTATCTGGAACAATGAGGATGGTGCTGCAGGGGAAAAACAGGCCAGGATCCTGGAACAGTTCTTGGGGCCTAGGCAAGGCATGGCCCCCTTGCTGCTGGTCACATCTCCCTTTCCATAGCTCTCCTGCCCCAAGACCCTTCTTTTCAAAGACTCCTTCAAGACTGCCCCCAGACTCTCTGCACACCTCTCTTATTGTTGGCAAGCCCCACCCATCTCCAGCCCACTTTACCTGATTGACACACCCCTCCTCCCCTTCTCCTAGAAGGAAGAGAAACAAAAGAGCAGGTTGTCCTCCTTTGTCATTTTCCCGCCCAAACAGACCAGGGAGACAACAAAGGAAAATGGTGTCTAAAACACTAAATGTGATTTTATGACAGGGGAGCATATCCATGTAATGGACGCAGTTTTTGTCGCAAATTCTGAAGCAACATACCTGTGTCCATAACATTCCACCTCTTGGTCCCATGTCATAAACCACACTAAAGTCGCTCACTGGATAGGTAGGTCACTGACTTCCCAAATCACCCAAATAGTCCAACGTCTGATGTTTCCTGGAGTTTGTCTATTATAGCTGTCAGTTTTGATGGATCATAATTAAATTCGCCTTCATAGTTCACAATATAACTGCAGCATTATTTTCCTACCAGCCAGCAAACTCCTACTTTGGCAGTAAGAACAGTCCAGGGCTAGGCGATTTTGGAGAGCTACCGCCCTGATTTGTAGCTGCTCATAAGACAGTTTGGTAGTAGAGTCCAGTGTTGTGTCCAGAGAGTTGTCTCATTTCTCGCTGGGCCCACGGGACTGCAAGGAACGGGTACCCTCCTTCCTCACTGACGGGGATGGTGCTGCAACAGTCAGAGGAGTTGTCCACTCTTGCATAGCTGGCCAAGGGGTTCATGAATGTGTTGGACGATCAAGGGTTCAGAGGAGCTAGCCGGCCACCAATCTATTTGAGGGAAAGAAGATAGGTACAGAATCACCATTTCATAATACAACTTTAGTATTACCAGGACCATCTGAAATAACCTCTCCTTTCTGCCTGTGCTGATCAGTGGATCGCGGTAACACCCACACTTTGGACCCCATGAGCACTTGTTTATCCTCATCCCAGGATAACAAGATTTTATGGGGTACCCAGGCTGCCACCTCTCCTAGGATTGTACCAGCAATTAACCTACTTGGGTCATTCCTAGACAGAGATGCATTCATCCATCCACACTCACACTCCCTGTTGTGCTCCAACCCTCTTTGGTCATTTTTTAGTGAGCACTAAGGTTACCTCTTGTTCCTGGAGGCATATTGCCTCCTATGGGAAAGACTAACTTCTGTTAACCTCTCCCACTACCAAGAGAAAAAAAAAAATAAAATAAAATGTTAGTTTAAATTGAAATATGGGGTGGCTACCAGTACATGTCAACCCGCAAACTAACAAATGGATTGTCATTACATGTAAGCCGGGCATATAGAGATAAGTTCTGTTGGTCAGTCATGTAAAATCCTAAAGGCCTGTGTAAAGTTCTCTCCCACCCCTTCTATACTTGGGGATAGTGTATGAATCTGTCCTTTCAAAAGCCCATTGCACCTTTTAATCAACCCCGAGGCTTGGGGTGATATGGGATAGCCTGCGCCCATTGGACTGACCAGCAAAGCGAGTACCGGTGTCCGTTTTGAAAACTGGATCTATGGGACCTCTTCATTTTGGTCTTCAGGTTCCTTATTTGAGTCAATTCTTCCGTAGTTTTATTGAGGTTCATTTCCCCCACAACTCTTGGCATTAGTCTTGTTCAGGCGGCTGCCCAAATCTTCTCCCAAAGTTCTGTACCTCCCCACACTAATGTTCCATGTAATAAGCCAAAGGTAGTCTCTTTATATCGGCATACTTCTGGTAATTTGAATCACCTATATCTTGCTCTTGTATCACCACCTCTCCATACGGATTGCATGTTACAACAGTCCAGCGTCTTTTGTTCTTTGCAGGGTATAATTCCTCATATGGCAAAGTTGACTTGATTGGAGAAAGCTGTAATGCAAGTATCTTCCAAGTATTTGGATGTGGCAAGAATTCATATGTCGCGAGACCATTGAAGCTTTGTTAATCCACCTTGCTCTTGTGCGTACCATTTTCCACTTCATGAGAGCTGGACTCCTGGCCCACCTCTGCACAGATAGGTAGGCCTCTTCACCCCAAGTGGTTGGGGCCTTTAATGTCACAGTCTCTAAAAGGTATTGGAAGTTGGCTTGATTCTCTGGCAACCGGATCATGGCATGTGGCGGGGGAGTGTTGATAGTGTTGGGGCATCAAAGGTATATTAGCTTCCTTCCCAAGTGAATGCAAATGGAATTTTGTGACTCAGGTGCAATGAGAATTGGAAAAGAAAGTATCCACTATATCAATCGCTGCATGCCACCCCTGTGTCTGTTTGGCTGTCATAAATGACAGGGACGATACTGGGGACTGCAGCGCTCAATGGCGGTGCCACTCTATTGAGTCCCCAATAATCTATCGTTCCACACCAAGAAACCGTCTGACTTCTTAACAGGAATCACAGGAGCGTTTAAAGAGCAAAATTGCAGGATGAACTAAAACTGACTAATCTGATTTCTTTCAACCCTCCTGGTAGCCCTTGTTGGACTACAGGGAGGGAGAAGGACAACAGGTGTCCAGTTTGTATTTCCTCTCACCACCTCCCATGCCGCATGAACATAAAAGGGTTTGTGAGGAAAGCCAAAATCTGAACATCTCTCAACTGCATCTCTATTATGAGTCCTAACAATATATCTACCCCCAAGATATTGTCAGGAAATTGGAAACTCAAAATATTATCCATAAACCCAGGGGCCCTTTGTTTATGGAATATGTGACTGTGGTTTGTATAGCCTTAGTTACTCTTTCCCCTAGACCCTCTCTGTGAAATGATGGGGCCTACAAGTTTGGAAGGGTTACCTGTAACACTGTTACCTCGGCCCCAGTGTATACTAAGGCTAAAACCTAGGTGTGGTTGGTTTCCTTTCCCCACCCTACAGTCAAAGGAACATGGGGCTGTCGATCCCCAGCCTTGATGGGTAACATTGTGCTGGGGATTGGCCGTCCCATGGGTCCATTCCGTCATTGTCTGCTATGGCACATAATTCAGCTGATGGGTACATGGATTTTGTTTTCCTAGGATGGGGGACAGGAGGACAGGAATTAGCAACAGGAATATTAAATTCAGATGGTGTGTATATCAGATTTGTTTCATTAGTGAGAGTTTTAGAAATAGGTACATTAATATGTACCTTTCTCTTAAAAGCTTTCCACCTTTTGAACAAAACATGATTTGACCTTTTTTTTAGTTCATCTACATTGACACCAGCTTTAACAAGATCTACCATCATTTCTTTCCTTGACACCTTTGTGTGTGTGGAAGCATCCTGTTTATTATTCCTCTTAGGTTTATCAATAGGTGGTTTCCCTTCATCCTTCCTTTCTGGCTTGCTAGCCATGGAGACACCCCTTTTCTGATTAACCTTTTCCTCTGTTTTGTATTTCCCCAATTCTGCTAACCCTTTTGTACTCACAAAAATCTGACCATTTTCTGCTGTACCATTTATCATTGACAAAGGGGACCCTCTTTTAGCATTTACAGACTCGTGTCTATCACAGTCCCTGTGTACCCTTCGTTTTCTCTGCTGGGTGATGAGTGGGCGAGCTTTGAAGCTGTCCACCTTTTCGTCATCATCAGAGGAGGAAACATATGAGTATTTTGAGTACTCCTTTTCTTCAGAGGAGGATGAGAAGAGTGACTCTGGGTCCCTGCAGGGCCCTGTAGTCAGTGTTCTCACCTTTCTGGTGGTGTATGGCACTTTACCCCTGTGAGAGCGACTACGGTCAAGTTTATTGATTAGCCGAGTATTAGTCTCCTGTAATTCAGTCTTACGGGCATTGTTATTTTCCAAACATTCATTTGATATTAACAATTTTTGTCTTACATCAGCTAAATCTCTTTCTAGGGCTTGTCTCTTTACTACCTCATTTTTTAAGGCATGTAAAATAATCCACCCCACTTCTGCCGCAGCTCTGCTCTCATGTTTAGAATAGACCCCTAAATCAAGCTTAAGTGCCATACCTCCTATCTCTTCCCCAACCTCTGGGTACACTGGAGCACTGTGACGTACTAGCTCATCTGCTATGGCATTCCATCTACCCATAGCTGTAGCCCAATGTGGTACAGCCCCAAATTTGGGTCTTTTGCCCCCAATCAATGCACTCAACTTCTTCTTAAAGAAACCCATTCTCTCAGTCAGAATCTCAAGCGCAATCAGACGGTAGGACAATCACGTGTTTGTAGTGAGCCTAACTAGTATGTGTTTTACCACTAACAAATACACACTCAGGCCGCACTTATGTGTTTTTATTTTCACTCATGGGAAAACACTCAAACTAACAGTGAAAGTCACAGAACACACAAACTGTTGGATGTTTGTTTTTGTTTTTCCTGCCCTTCTAGAAAACAAACAAACTCATACATAACACATACATCAGTCTTCGGAATTGTAGTACAGGTATTTGAAGTCACCTGTCTAGGTACAAGTGCTAGTGACTAGTCAATTGTCCACTGCAATGGTACAATGCTAGTTAGTCACCTGCCTAGGGAACAAGCGCTCAAAGTCACCTGATACAGTATGATGTTATGTAGGTAATAATCCAGTTTATCCAGACATATTACTTTGGGCAGTGTAGAATTAATCCCCCATCAAAGCACTCAGTAATTCATGCTCTCAGGAAATTCATGCTCTCCGTTAAATATACTTTAAAGTTAGTATTGTAAACAATACACAAGTGTTTCTAATTAAAGCAATTTAACAGCAGAACAGATATGCGTGTTTAACCAAGTACCTGAACACAGGTTAGCAGGCACATGTATGTTTTTACTTTCACACAGGGAGAAAACACGCAAACCACTATGAAAGTTACAGAACACACAAACTGTTGAATGTTTTTATGCCTTTGAAGAAAACAAACAAACTCATATACACACACCTGCACGTCAGGTGACTTCCTATTAGGCTTCAAAGTTAGTTCTCCCAAAGAATGGGCACACAAGTTTTATAATTGAAGCACTACTTCAAAGTTAGTGACATCTCCACAAAGGCAAATGGTACAAATGCTAGTTAGTCACCTGCCTCAGGTGCTCAAGTCACCTGTCTAGGTACAAGTGCTAGTGACTAGTCAATTGTCCAATGTAGTTACCCTCTATGGAAAGCACACAAGTCTATAATTGAAGCGTGACTTTAAAGTTAGCAACTTCTCTGCAGAGGCACACAAGGATTTAACTGAAGTAGGACTTCAGAGTTAGTTACACTCTACAGAGAGCACACAAGAGTTAAAGTCCCTTTAATAGGAAATCTTGACAGTACAGAGATATGCATATGCGCAATAAATCTAGCCACACTAGAAATATCACGTCCGGCAATTGCAGAACCTTGACCTAAACGTTTACAATTAAAATGCCTCAAAGTTAGCACTCCTCTAATGAGAGCACACAAGGGTTAATTGAAGCAGTGTAACTGTAAACGCTCCCTCTTGCCTCTGTATATATCTATACCCATACACATACACAATACCCAGGCATACACATCACAATACCCAGGCAATTATCATATATGCAATACAGACAATACAGGTAACTGTAATATGAGCACTTATCCATACACTTTGAAGTTTGAAACTCCTCTGTGAGGGCCCCACAAGTCTATAATCAAAGCATGCAAAGTACACCTATTACAGTTCAAGAGTATTCCAGCACACAAATCCTCTTTTAGTGAATAAGCCCCTTGCAAGGTGACAATACTAAAACCCACCACTCTTGTCGCAGTGTGGTACTGGCACACAAAAATAACTTGGGACGCTTACTTACTAAATTGCCCAGGAAAAAATATTAATTAAAAAATAATTTAAAAAAAAATGTATTTTTTAACAAAATATTAATTTCTAGGAAATATGTCAATAATGGTTATTAATCATTAATATTAATAATTTCTGCGAATACCCTGCTCAACTACGCCATTTGTTTTATGTTCGTGGCTTTGGGTGAATTAATTTGGCGCAAAAGGTTGCACAATAGCAGCTGTGTTAAAATCAATGTAGTTGTGAAGAAACTGCAAACTCACACCATGTGCTTTTTACAAAATGGCGTCCTCAACCATGTGGAGACAGGCTGGGGCCTAGCAAGATGGAGTCAGACCATGTGTTTGCTCTGAGATAAAATCTATGAGCAAGGCCAGGGCCTACAACTTGCTCACACCACACAAACCCCAACACAGCTATTAGAAGCAATATGAATTTGCCCACACCCAAAAAGCCAACCCTTTAATTAAAGGATATATCCAGAGAAATTTGTCCTAATGACCAATACCACAATTAACACAATAACACCCCAGTACTAGCAGTAAGCAATAATATTTAATAACAAACAATAATATTAACAATACACTGTATATTATCAAATATATTCTAGCTAAAACATTTAATAATATTAACTAGACAATTACTTACTGCAGTGCAAATAAAACACATAAAACAACAATTATAGTAGAAAACACTATACGTTGGTTACTAAGGTATTTTTCCTAGAAATATTATAGATAGTATGAAAATAATAGAGAGATACTTAGTTTCTATACTCATCTATCTGGAACAATGAGGATGGTGCTGCAGGGGAAAAACAGGCCAGGATCCTGGAACAGTTCTTGGGGCCTAGGCAAGGCATGGCCCCCTTGCTGCTGGTCACATCTCCCTTTCCATAGCTCTCCTGCCCCAAGACCCTTCTTTTCAAAGACTCCTTCAAGACTGCCCCCAGACTCTCTGCACACCTCTCTTATTGTTGGCAAGCCCCACCCATCTCCAGCCCACTTTACCTGATTGACACACCCCTCCTCCCCTTCTCCTAGAAGGAAGAGAAACAAAAGAGCAGGTTGTCCTCCTTTGTCATTTTCCCGCCCAAACAGACCAGGGAGACAACAAAGGAAAATGGTGTCTAAAACACTAAATGTGATTTTATGACAGGGGAGCATATCCATGTAATGGACGCAGTTTTTGTCGCAAATTCTGAAGCAACATACCTGTGTCCATAACAGGATCAAGATCTTGTGTCCCTGTTCCTGCTCCTGGTTCCAGCAGAGAGCTGGCTTAGGACCCTCTGTTTGTTCTTGCTATATTTCTATTGTGTACTACCTTAATTATACTTTAATAAATTGCATTTTACTATACCGTACTGACTCATGAATATCTCTGGGGAACCGTGACACAATGATACACTAAGGTGTGTTGTGAGTGATAAGGAGGTGATACAGGGGTCATTACTACCCCAGTGATCTCATGTCAACAGTTCCCATGTTGCTCAATGTAACCAATGTTCTGTGATTGCTCTGGTTTGACATATCTCAATACATAGGCTACAGTAACAAACTGACCAACTGAAGAAGTGATATCACTGGAGAAGTCTATTTCAACCTTAGTTAAACATTAACAAAACTTACTGGATAACCCAATGATCAGCCTAAGATTTCAATGTGTAGCACCCACATTGAAATCTTAGGGTGATCACCGGGTTATCCAGTAAGTTAGTTTCATAATCAAAGTGTGACTCACAGCCTATTTGGCTGCATGTTCTATCTATCCTGCCCGTTACTTCTTAGCTAAGTCAAATAGCTGTTTTGATAACCCCTATAAACCACAATAATTGATGCAAGTGAATGTTCACAGTGTTGCACCAGTTGTTATGCTAAGGGGTAGGTATCGGTTGTTCAAATCAAACCCACATCACGGCCATACAACACTGTCATGTTGTGTGGTTCCAGTATTGAATTGCAAGCTGGATTTGGACAACGTTGTGTGGTGCAGTGGACCACTCCGTTAACTGCTGCTCACTCTCCATACACTGATTCTCCCTGTGGTTGTGGTCTCTTATTTCCACCAGCAGCTGCCTCATCATGTCCATCATTCCAGTTCTGTACTGGCACAGCTCGCTGGTTAGGACTGTGTGCTGAACTTCAGGGCATGGAGGGTGGCTGCATTCCTCAAGGAATCCCTTTGGAGCCTTCTGAGATACCTGTTGGTCCTCTGGGATTCCCTGAGATGCCTCCTCTGTAGCACCAGGCACTCCGACTTCATTCCGCTGCTGCATGCACTGCCGGAGGAAGATGTGCCTGGTGATGCTGCCTCACCTATGTCCTCCTGTTCTGGTGGAGATGCTGGTGCTGGTGGAGTGGGAGGTGCTCGTAGAAAGGCTGCTGCTGGTGGTTTGACTGGTGCTGGTGGAGAGGCTGTTGCTGGTGAGGTGGCTGCTGCTGGTGCTGTTGAGGTGGCTGCTGCTGGTGGAGTGGGTGGTGGCTGTGTCCCCACCACATCCAGGGACTCTGAGCTGCCCATTGATCTCTCTGGTGGTGGTGGGTTGAAGTTGTCAATTGGTTGAGGGTGCTGAGGCTCCCCAGTCAGGCCCAGGTGTTCGTAATCCAGTGGCCAAGGGTCATACCTTTGCCAATGATAGCTGCTTGGCCCCCACCTAGGATCGTACCTGGGCCCATGCTGGGGAGCCTTCCAGGAGGGCAAGTCCAGCCCCTGAGTTGGACCATATGCCCCATACTGTTGGGTGGGCACTGTCATGGGCATCCAGTGTCTTCCTGGTGGTGGTGCAGAGTAGTACTGTCCCGAGGTGGACGGCTGCATCCACCTCTCCTGTTGCATCCATTCACTGTAGAGGGGTGCAGCAAGTGGTGAAGCTGGTGGTGCAGAAGGTGTAGATGGTGGGTATGGTAACCACTGGCTAGTCCCCTCCTCTGGATGCTGCCTCCTCCATGGGCTCCTGCTGTACTGCAGGTCTGTATGCTGTGTGGAGAAATTACATGGTGTGATTAGTAATGCATGGGTTACCACCCTGGCAATCACAGATTGAAGCACTTGACAAGATCCTTACATGAGGTATGTTCAAGTTCATTCATCCAGGCCATCAATCAGGTCAGTAGTAAAGGATTTCTCTGATTAAGGCCTTTTGTTGTTTGGATCAGTCACTCCATCATTCAGGATGACCCAGAGTTGCTTAATCAGAAATATCCATCAATCATGGCCTGTTGGTGTGCCACCTTCAGTGGTTGATATTTGGTTCCCATGTGTATCCTGCAAATAGTGGATGTTCTAACATCCATCCATGACATTGCCACTCCTGAGGATCCATGTGAAAACCAAATGTATGATCTGGCAGTTCAACTGAGAGCAAATGATTGGATGCACAACACAAAGGCCTACTTGGTTCTACTTTAATACAAGAGTGTTGTTTATTTTGAGGCCTGTGTGTTGCACATACACCCAGTTAGTCTCAGTGACACTATGATGTGTGATTTGATCCATGATTTTTGTAATTCAGTGAGCGGTGATGAAGACCTGATGAAGTGGAGGTGAATTGGAAATTATGACTTCTCCAGTGATATCATTTCTCCATTTCCAATGTTTTTCTATGGAGTCTATATAATGAGACCTCAAAAACTTGAATCATGTTATTGAATAGTCTCCATAGACTAACATGGGAATTGGTGAAGTGATGGTATGGAAGGATTAAAGGGATAGTAATACTTAAAATGTAAAAAAAATATGTTGTAGGGTTTATCCCCCTGAGTAAAACAAGAGTACTCCCACTGCTGAGAGGTCTTTCATTCAAAAGTTATTAATTTTCAAAGTTGAATTTTTTAAGTGCAATATCACAGTGGCCTGAAATTGTACAGTGGTGCTGTTGCTACACCATCCTATGGAGATTTATGGTCAACTGACCAGAGTTGTCCATAGGATCGTGTAGCAACAGCGCCACTGTACAATTTCAGGCCACTGTGATATTGCACCTAAAAAATTCAACTTTGAAAATGAATAACTTTTGAATAAAACACCTCTCAGCAGTGGGAGTACTCTTGTTGTACTCAGGGGGATAAACCCTACAACATATTTTTTTTACATTTTAGGTATTACTATCCCTTTAACTTCACTCCATCATCTCTTTTTCACCTCTTAGTGAATGTCCCCTGTGTAGCATTTAATTGTTACCCTGTCGATTTTGTTTGTTGTAAGTTAACCCTTTGAGTACTAGAGGTGTTGCCAAAGCATTGTCGAGCAAAGCATTGATGATCTCTCTAGCACTCATGGGGTTATGTGCTGACTTCCCTGTGGGTACACAGGTGACATTGTGGTGGAACAGTGAAGATCTGCAATAGACAACATTTTGTAAAGCATGATTTGTGTCGATTGTGTGTGATTATCACAACAACTGGGACTTGGACAGGTTTGGGCCTGGTTGAACCTTTCCATTTGTGCTTGTATTGTGTCCTGTTTTTAACCCTCAGGGTGCTGTGTCGGTGCAGATGTGTGGATCAGTGTTGGGCATGTGTTGGGGTGTGACTATGTTTGTGTGTGATGGTTGTGTTGGTTGATGTAAATCACAGTGCCCGTGATTCCTCCATTTGCGACATTGCTATTTCCTGGTCATTTCCTTCTAGCATTCTTATTGGCGAGCAGTGATTACTCCTCCCACTGGTTACCTTTATGTTCTAGCACTGTCATTATGGTGGCACCCTTTCATGGTGTTCCAGTATCTAGCTTTTGTTCCTGTGGTTCCTGGTATCCTGTGTGTGACCCGGCTCGACTGACTATCCTGCTCTGTGTACCGACCCGGCTTGGCTGACTATACTGCTCTGTGTACCGAACCGGCTTGGCTGACTATCTGTAACGGTTTGTTCGTCACACAGACACAATGATTTAGGATAAAAACACAGTTTTATTGAAATCACAATAGAATAAGAACCCTCACAGGTCCTGTATTATACAGGCAGTATAATACAGACACACGACAGGTTAATAATATAAATGCCCACACAGGTCCAGTACAAATCAAGGTACAAGCAGTCTATACTGACACAGGTCAGGCAAAAAGGAGTAGGTTTCCCAGGACTCAGGTACTGCAAGAGTTAAAGTTCATCAAGGAGTGTAAACAGTCCCATGTGGTAAAGCACTGTGATAGCACTTCCCAGAACGAGAGCTTCTGGACGCCAAATGCCAGCAGAACAAACGTGAACTGCCAGAGTACAACAGGAATAGCGTAGAGAGCACTGCCGAAGCAGATAACGGAGGACAAGCCAATGGCGCACTGCCGGAGCAATAACGGAGGCAGACACTTGCAACCGGTATGAGCAGTAATGGAGGACTAGGCCAAAGGCACACTGCCAGAGCAGTAACGGAGGCAGACACTAGCAACCTGCAGGAGCAGTAACGGAGGACAAGCCAATAGCGCACTACCGGAGCAATAATGGAGGCAGACACTTTGCAACCGGTATGAGCAGTAACGGAGGACTAGGCCAAAGGCACACTGCCGGAGCAGTAATGGAGGCAGACACTAGCAACCTGCAGGAGCAGTAACAGAAACTGACTCTTGCGCTCAGTAGAGCAAGTGGAACCAGATTGCCTGGAGAGTGAGAATGTCGCCAAGGCGACAATAAGCTGTAGAAGCATGAATGTCAATCAAGCCGGGTCGGTACACAGGAACGTCAGTCGAGCCGGATCGGTACACAGGAGCAGGAACGTCAGCCAGGCCGGGTCAGTACACAGGAGCAGGAACGTCAGCCGGGCCGGGTCGGTACACAGGAGCAGGCACTGAAGAGTAGTCAGGCAATCCGGGTCGGTACACAGGAGCAGGAGAACTGATGCGGAGTAGTCAGCCAGGCCAAGTCGGTACACTGGGAAACACTGAGCAGGAAACTAGCACTGGTACAGGAACACCACAAAAGGGCACCGTGTGGGTGCTGGAGCCCAGTATATAAAGGCCATACTGGGCGGGATCAATACAGGACAGCCAATGGGAGAACACACAGGATAAACTGACAGGAAAACAACAACAAGGGAGCACGGGCACCGTGATAGTACCCACCTCTCAAAGACCCCCTCTCCTGGAAGAGGGACCTGGCTTCTGAGGATATTTAGAGTGAAAAATGTGCAGTAGTCTAGGAGCATGAAGGTCACTTTGATCAACCCAGGAATGTTCCTCAGGACCATAGCCTTTCCAATGGACCAAATACTGCAATTTTCCTCTAAATCTGTGTGAATCAATAATGCTTTGAACATCATACTCCTCCTGACCCTGAACCTCTACCGGGCCGGAAACCACAGGAGTGGTAGTGTAGCGGTTGCATACTAAAGGTTTCAGTAGAGATACATGGAACACATTATGAATGCCCATAGGCGCAGGGGGATCCAAGGCATACGAGACAGGGTTAATTTTACGGATCACCCTAAATGGACCAATAAACCGGGGAGCCAGCTTATTAGACGGAACTTGCAACTTGAGGTTTCTGGAGGAGAGCCATACCCTGTCCCCAACCTGAAAGAAGACCGCTGGCAGCCATCTACGGTTAGCGTGGTGCTGATGACACTGGAATGACTGACTGAGGGCCCTCTGAACCTGTGCCCAAGTGGAGCAGAGTTGCTCGATGTGCTCGTCCACAGCTGGAATCTGTTGCGACTGGAATGAGTCCGGGAGCAAACGTGGCCGGAACCCGTAGTTGATGAGAAACGGGGAGCTCCCAGACGATGAATTGACAGCACAATTCCTGGCGAACTCTGCCCACAGCAACAGGTCTGCCCAATTATCATGATGATCGGTGACAAAACAGCGCAGGAACTGCTCCAGTCCCTGATTGGCATGCTCAGCGGCCCCATTGGTCATTGGTAGGCAGAAGAAAAGGACAGTTGAATGCCCATCTGATCACAGAATGCTCTCCAAAATCTGGATACGAATTGGCTCCCGCGGTCGGACACCAGAACTCTAGGTACCCCATGCAACCGGAACACTTCCTTAGCGAAAACAACAGCCAACTCCTTTGCAGAGGGAAGGCCAGGAAGAGGCACGAAATGAGCCATTTTAGAGAATCTGTCAACCACCATCAGGATGAACGAGTAACCCCTAGACACTGGCAGTTCTCCCAGGAAATCAATGGATACGTGGGACCAGGGGTGTTCACCATTAGGCACTGGCTGGAGTAGGCCCACTGGGAGGTGTCTAGGGGTCTTGGCACGGGCACAGGTGGCACAGGCTGCAGTAAATGCGGAACAGTCAGTCCGTAGGGAGGGCCACCAGAAAACTTGTGAGAGAGACCATATTAATTGATCCCTCCCAATATGCCCAGCAGCCTTAGACGAGTGATATGTCTCGAGTAAACGGGTACGGAAAGGCTCATCCACAAAGCACTTGCCCACTGGGGTTTCTGGGGGAGCCGTAGCCTGAGTAGCCAGAATCTCCTCCCCCCGTGTTGAAGTGATACTTGTACGTAGGGTAGCCAGGATGCGTTCAGGCTAAATGATGGGTACAGGGACCTCATCCCTCTCTGTTTCAGGCCCAAATTGTCTAGACGGCATCAGCCCTAAATATCTTGGAACCCGGCAAGTAAGATACTACGAAGTTGAAGCGGGATCGAAACAGGGCCCATCTAGCCTGAAGAGAGGACAATCTCTTAGCCTCTGAGAGATAGGTCAGGTTTTTATGGTCAGTTAGAATTAGCACAGGAGTTCTGGTACCCTCCAGTAGGTGACGCCATTCCTTCAAGGCGAGAATGATAGCCTCTGACTCTGAGCACTAGACAGCTTTTTTGAGAAAAACCCACGTGGTCTGAGAGTGCCCCCTGCCACCGGGCACTGTGATAGTACTGCCCCTACCCCAATTTCAGAGGCATCGACCTCCAACATGAATGGAAGGGACGGGTTGGGGTGGGACAGTACAGGAGCAGATGCAAAGGCGGATTTCAGTGTCTCAAAGGCATAATCAGCTGCCTCAGACCATTGGGAAGGATTAGCACCCTTGTGCGTGAGGTCAGACAGAGGCTCCACAATAGTGGAAAAATTTTGGATAAACTTTCTGTAATAATTGGCGAACCCCAAAAAGCGCTGAATCGCCTTTAACCCTTTAGGCCGTGGCCATTGTAATACTGCTGCGAGTTTCTCCTGGTCCATAGCAATACCATCCTTAGAGATCACGAAACCCAAAAAAGGCACTTTGGACCTGTGAAACTCTCACTTTTCCATTTTGCGTAAACGAAGCAACACCTCGGACACATAACTGATGTGTTGGGACAAATTATCCGAGTGTATGAGTATATCATCAAGGTAGACTACTACACAGGATTGTAGCAAATCACGGAGGATATCGTTAATAAATTCTTGAAACACCGCAGGTGTGTTACAGAAACCAAATGGCATAACTAGATATTCATAATGCCCGGATCTGGTATTAAATGCCGTTTTCCACTCATCCCCAGCTCTTATCCTGATCAGGTTATAGGCATTACGTAGATGGAAGAACCTTGAAACCTGTCAAATAGTTTGGTGATGAGTGGTATGGGGTAGGCATTCTTGGACATCAATTTATTCAATCCACGATAATCGATATATGGCCTTAACTCGCCACTCTTCTTTTTAACAAAGAAGAACCCAGCACCAGCAGGCGGGGTTGACTTTCTAATGATCCCTCTTTTTAGGGCATCCTCAATGTATTCCTTCATAGCTCGATTTTCCTTGCACGAAAGTGGGTACGTGCTCTCCCTAGGGGGCACAACCCCTGGGGGCAAATCAACGGCACAATCGTATGCCCTGTGCTGGGGCAAAGTGCTAGCCTCTTCCTTACTAAAAACGTCACTGAATTAGTGGTAGTCGGCTGGCATGGAGGGAGAGGCACACAGGATCTTAACTGGCTGAGTCACACAATGTTTCATACAATACTGGGACCAGGAAGTAATCTCACAACTCTGCCAGTCAAACTGGGGATTATGCAGATGTAACCAAGGGAACCCCAGAATGACCGCATGGTTAGGGGAATGAATTATCTGGAATTGCTGTTCCTCCATGTGGAGTGCACCAATAGTCATAGACAGTGGAATAGTTTCCATAGTAATCTGAGCTGGTTCTAATGGTCTGCCATCAATGACTTCAGTGGCTAAGGGAGATTCTCTTCTAACCAGCGGAATTTTATATAGCGCAGCAAAGGAACTATCCATGAAGTAACCAGCAGCGCTGGAATCAACCAGGGCCAGAACTTCCACGGAGTGTTCTGTCCAAGAAAATACCACCTGAATCGTGGGTTTCTGCATAATCGGGTCTAGGGACTGGTGAACACCACCTAGGGCCTGTCCCCCAAGGTACCCTAGGTGCATTCGTTTCCTGTACGTACAGGACAGGTACGTAACATATGCCCAGCTTTGCCACAGTACAAACATAACCCCTGCCTCCTGCGGTGTGCCCGTTCCTCCTTGGTTAGTCTGGTGAATCCTAGTTGCATAGGTTCACAGGATTCCTGTTTATGATCAAGAGGCAAGGGAGGCGTGAGTGGGATCAAAAAACTGTTATGCCCGCTGCATCTAGGCCGTAGCCTACGGTCTTTAGCCACAATTCTCTCACGGATCCGAGAATCGATCAGACTAGCGTAATCAATATATTCATCCAAATCACTAGGCAATTCTCTAGCTGCAGTCTAATCTTTAATATGGTCAGCCAGACCTTGAGCAAATGCTGACACCAATGCTTCATTGTTCTACCCTACCTCTGCTGCCAATGTACGGAATTCTATAGCGTAGTCGCCCACAGTACGATTGCCCTGTTGTATCTCCATCAATAGTTTGGCAGCAGAGGTGGCTCTACCAGGAACTTCAAATACTCTCCGAAATGTCTGCACAAACTCCCCGAAGTTCCTGGTGCAAGGTTTAGCATTTTCCCATAAGGGATTGGCCCATGCCAGGGCTCTGCCTGTCAATAATGATATCATAAATCCGACCTTACTGCGGTCATTAGGAAAAGCGTGAGGGGTTACCTCCAAAAATATCTCTAGTTGGTTAATAAACCCTCTGCACAGGGTGGGTTTGCCATCGTATCTGAGTGGTAACGGAGCCGAAGAGGTTAACCCTTTGACTGAGGCAACAGTAGTCACGGACTGACTCTCCGGTGTCAAAACTGGGGGGACCACCGAGTTCTGAACTGGTTTAACAAGGTGCACGGTGCGCTCAAGAATAGTTTGTATGGCCAGTGCCATCTGGTCCAAACGCTGCTCATGTACATCCATCCTCCAGTGGATGTTCTGTGTATTACCTTCACCCTTATTGTCGGAGGTCATGGCCCTTTCGTACCGTAACGGTTTGTTCGACACACAGACACAATCATTTAGGATAAAAACACAGTTTTATTGAAATCACAATAGAATAAGAACCCTCACAGGTCCTGTAGTATACAGGCAGTATAACACAGACACACGACAGGTTAATAATATAAATGCCCACACAGGTCCAGTACAAATCAAGGTACAAGCAGTCTATACTGACACAGGTCAGGCAAAAAGGAGTAGGTTTCCCAGAACACAGGTACTGCAAGAGTTAAAGTTCATCAAGGAGTGTAAACAGTCCCATGTGGGAAAGTACTGCAATAGCACTTCCCAGAACGAGAGCTTCTGGACGCCAAATGCCAGCAGAACAAACGTGAACTGCCAGAGTACAACAGGAATAGCGTAGAGAGCACTGCCGGAGCAGATAACGGAGGACAAGCCAATGGCGCACTGCCGGAGCAATAACGGAGGCAGACACTTGCAACCGGTATGAGCAGTAACGGAGGACTAGGGCAAAGGCACACTGCCGGAGCAGTAACGGAGGCAGACACTAGCAACCTGCAGGAGCAGTAACGGAGGACAAGCCAATGGTGCACTACCGGAGCAATAACAGAGGCAGACACTTTGCAACCGGTATGAGCAGTAACGGAGGACTAGGCCAAAGGCACACTGCCAGAGCAGTAAAGGAGGCAGACACTAGCAACCTGCAGGAGCAGTAACGGAAACTGACTCTTGCGCTCAGTAGAGCAAGTGGAATTGGATCACCTGGAGAGTAAGAATGTCGCCAAGGCGACAATAAGCTGTAGAAGCAGGAACGGCAGTCAAGCCAGGTCAGTACACAGGAACAGGAACGTCAGTCGAGCACGGTTGGTACACAGGAGCAGGAACGTCAGCCAGGCTGGGTCGGTACACAGGAGCAGGAACGTCAGCCAGGCCGGGTCGGGTCGGTACACAGGACCAGGCACCGAAGAGTAGTCAGGCAATCCGGGTCGGTACACAGGAGCAGGAGAACTGAGGCGGAGTAGTCAGGCAGGCCAAGTCGGTTCACTGGAAAACACTGAGCAGAAAACTAGAACTGGTACAGGAACACCACGAAAGGGCACCATGTGGGTGCTGGAGCCCAGTATATAAAGGCCATACTGGGTGGGATCAATACAGGACAGCCAATGGGAGCACACACAGGATAAACTGACAGGAAAACAACAACAAGGGAGCATGGGCACCGTGATAATATCCTGCGCTGTGTACCGACCCGGCTTGGCTGACGATCCTGCTCTGTGTACCAAACCGATTGGCTACTTATCCTGTCCAAATTCCTACTCCGTCCATTGCCTGTCCTGCTCTGTCAGTGCCTGTCCAGCACAGTGTTTTCCTCCTCCTGAGACACCCGTACCTATACGCTTGACCCGGCACAGCTTGTCGCTCCATATCTACAAGGTTGGCTGTCGCTCCCATTGTGCCTCTTTAGTCTCGGTCTGTGTGGCCGTTCGGCCTGTCCAGAGGTCTATAGCGTCCTTTGCCCGACTGCGGGCTGGTGCGTGGTTTAGTGACCTCACTTGTTTGTGGCCTTAGTTCCTAGGTTTGTTTAGTTGCCTTGCGTTGATGCTGCCAGTACTGCTATACCACCTAGCGTACTAGGGGTCCAGTTGCCTTGCCTTGTCACTGCCAGTACTGCTATACCACTTGGCATACTAGGGGTCCATTTCCTTGTCTTGTCACTGCCAGTACTGCTATACCACCTAGCGTACTAAGGGTCCGGTTGCCTTGCCTTGTCACTGCCAGTACTGCTATACCACCTAGCGCACTAGGGGTTCGGTTGCCTTGCCTTTGCCAGTACTGCAATACCACCTAGTGTACTAGGGGTTCGGTTGCTTTTCCTCGTTGCTGCCAGTACTACTAGTCCTCCTAGCGTACTAGGAGTTCGGTTGCTATACCCTACTGCTGTCAGTACTGATATACCTCCTAGCATACTAGGAGTTCAGTTGCATTGCCATATCTATCTGTCAGCTATACTCCTCACCTGGTTTCCAGGTGATCTACTGCCTTCGTTCCTGTCAGTCTTGCTGACCTCCCTAGCTCTCTAGGGATCCTGTTGTAGCTCAGTCTGGGCCTTCCCCTGCCTTTCCTACTACCCGGTGGGATCTGCTGTTTCTGATCCAGAATATCTCTACTGCTGCACTATTCCAGATCCTGGGTCCACAGGAGTACCTCTCTGCCTACATTGCATTCTTGTATCTGTGTCCTGTATTTCCATGACTATTATTATTGTTTTGCCTGTACTAAAGTACTTATTTGTTTAATAAAACTGTGTTTTACTAAACCATCCATGTGTGAGTGTCTGAAAACAGTAACAATGTGGTGTGTCGTTATATGATGATGCACTTACCAGTAGTGTAGAGGCTCCTCTCTTCCCCAGTGTCCGATCCTCCAGGGACCCTCTCAATAGCCGTGGCCAACATGTTCTGCCACAGCATCTCCTCCCACCTGCCGAAGGTGATGTGGGCATGGGGACCACCTCTGGTGCCTCGGGCATACAGGGCAACCTCCCCCATCATCTTCTTGACCCCCCTCTTGTAGTCACCCTGTTACGGTTTTCTGACACTCAGACACTGGTATAGTAAAAACACAGTTTTATTGAAATAAAAATGAATGAACAGCGCACCTGGGGGCCAGGAATGGTAAAGGTGAGATACAGGCCCAAATGAGTATAGCAGAGTATACAGCTCAGGTAAGCAAATATACAGGGTTAAATGTGGAGAGATAGACTGTTTATTAAACTGATTGGCCAACGCCCAGAAGTTGATATCAGTCTCTTGATGGTGCAGAGAAGGGTGTATTGTGTGACTGAACTAATCACTCTCAGATACCTTTGCACATGAACACCCAGATTGACCAGCAAATGCTCAGGGCTGAGCCTATACCACCTTAGTGGAATACTCTGGAGTAAAGCCACTGCAAGAGCAAATGGACCAGAACCTGAATCGCCCTCAATATTGTCACGGATATAACCCTGCGTGTGCCAACGGGAGAAGAGCCGTACACACCCCTTGGGTGCCAGAGCGGAGCAATCACTGCACAAGCGATAATGAGCCAAAGTAAATGGTGATACGGTAGATGGCTAACACATTGAGCACTAGTGACCGGAACCGGGACACCCCTCCGGTGTTATGCGGAGCACCTACAGCAAGAGCCAATGGAGGTACCAACGCCAACCGGCGTGGTCGCGGCGCTTAACGCCACCGGAGAAGACAACAGCTCTGCTAGTGCAAATAGGAAGGCAAGGTCGGAAAGGCCCAGGCTCAATAAGTGTTAACAGGTTCAAATGGAATACACTATCTTGGCAAGTGAAAAAGAACAGGCTCATAAATCGGCGGCAACCGGCACAGCAAGGGTTAATCCAGGTTCGGTAAGGAGACTACAGCTCAGCAGTGCTATGGAACAGGCTCAGGCAACGGCCCAGTAGACTAAGAGAGGATTAGCCAGAGCAACACAAACACAGTTCATAATGTTGCCACCCGGCGACCAGGATCACACAGGAACTCAGGAACAAACACAGAGCAGGACTCCAACCGGAACCGGGTCAGTACTCGCAGCAGGAACGTCAGCCAGAGCCGGGTCAATCACGGAGCAGGAACGTCAGCCAGAGCCGGGTCAATCACGGAGCAGGAACGTCAGCCAGAGCCGGGTCAATCACGGAGCAGGAACAACGGAATGGTCAGACTAGCCGAGTCGGTACACAGGAATGCAGAAACACAGCAACAAGGCGCAGGCTCAGGAACAACACAAAAGGGCAACTGACAAGTGCCCAAAACCCAGTATATAAAGGAACATCCTGGGCGGGCCAATCAGCTTCCTCCAATGCACAGGTAACACAGCAAAGATTGACAGGGAATCACGGGGACCGTGATAGTACCCCCCCCTCTCAAAGACCCCCTCCCCTGCCAGAGGGTCTCGGTTTCTGAGGATATTTAGAATGAAAGTTGCGCAGCAATCGTGGGGCTTGAAAGTCCTTGTGGTCTACCCAAGAGCGCTCCTCAGGCCCATAACCTTTCCAGTGGACCAAATATTGTAACTTGCCTCTAAATCTCCTGGAGTCAATAATGCTCTGGACTTCGAATTCCTCTTGGCCCTGCACATCCACCGGCCCAGGAACCACCGGAGTGGTAGTATAGTGGTTGCAAACCAAGGGCTTCAATAATGACACATGGAACACATTGTGAATGCGCATAGTATTTGGAAGCTCCAATGCGTATGCCACGGGATTGATCTTGCGAATAATGTTGAACGGCCCAATGAACCGGGGAACTAATTTGTTTGAAGGCACTTGCAGGTTGAAATTCCTGGAGGAAAGCCACACCCTGTCCCCAACCTGGAAGGAAACCGCTGGCGGCCTTCTGAGATTGGCATGCCGCTGATGTCTCTGGAAGGACTGGCTGAGGGGCCTTTGTACCTGTGCCCAAGTGGAACGGAGCTGCTCCATGTGCCCATCCAGAGCCGGAATCTGTTGTGACTGGAATGAGTCTGAGAGCAGACAGGGCTGGAATCCATAATTAACGAGAAATGGAGAGCTCCCAGATGATGAATTAACCGCACAGTTCCTGGCAAACTCTGCCCACGGCAACAGGGCGGCCCAGTTATCATGATGATCAGTCACAAAGCAACTCAAAAACTGCTCCAGTCCTTGATTGGCACGCTCAGCGGCCCCATTGGTCTGGGGATGGTAGGCAGAGGAGAATGACAGTTGTATGCCCATCTGGCCACAGAATGCCCTCCAGAATCTTGACACGAATTGACTCCCTTGGTCCGACACTATCACTCTGGGAACTCCGTGCAAGCGGAATTCTTCTCTGGCAAAAATTATTGCCAATTCCTGGGCCGAAGGAAGGCCAGAGAGGGGCACGAAATGAGCCATTTTAGAGAACCTATCTACCACCATCAGGATAAACATATAGCCTTTGAGTACCGGCAGCTCTCCCAAAAAGATAGATATGTGGGACCAAGGGTGATCACCATTAGGCACTGGTTGGACCAGCCCCACTGGGAGATATCTGGGAGTTTTAGCACGGGCACAGGTGGCACAAGCGGCAGTAAATTCAGAGCAGTCAGCTTTCAGAGAGGGCCACCAAAATGTTTGTGACAATGACCATGCCAATTGATCCCTGCCAATATGCCCGGCTGCCTTAGATGAGTGATAGGTCTCGAGTAACCGGGTACGGAAAGGCTCATCCACAAAACACTTGCCAACTGGGGTTTCAGGAGGTGCCCGAGCTTGTGATGCCAAGATTTGCTCCCCCAGTGGCGAAGTGATACTGGTACGAATCGTAGCCAGAATCCTATCTGGCTGAATTATAGGAACCGGGGCCTCATCCCTCTCAATGTCTGTGCAAAACTGTCTGGATAGCGCATCTGCTCTAATGTTCTTGGACCCTGGCAAGTATGATACTATGAAGTTAAATCTGGACAAAAATAGGGCCCACCTAGCCTGCCGAGATGACAGCCTTTTAGCCTCTGACAGGTAAATCAAGTTCTTATGATCCGTAAGAATTAATACCGGGGTTCTTGTGCCTTCCAACAGATGTCGCCATTCTTTTCATGCCAAGATGATAGCCAACAATTCCCTATCACCAATTTCGTAATGGCTTTGGGCACTAGAAAGTTTCTTGGAAAAGAACCCACACAGTCTCAGGTTACCACCCTCTTTAGGGCATTGGGAGAGAACTGCCCCCACCCCAACCTCAGAGGCATCGACCTCTAAAGTAAATGGCAGGGTGGGATTAGGGTGGGATAGTATAGAAGCAGATGCAAATGCATTTTTGAGGGTTTCAAAGGCCTTCTTAGCTGCCTCAGACCATTGAGAGGGATTCGCGCCCTTATGCGTAAGGTCAGAGAGAGGTTTTACAATGGTAGAAAAGTTCTGAATAAACTTTCTGTAATAGTTGGCAAAGCCCAAGAACCGTTGGATAGTTTTTAACCCCTTGGGTCGTGGCCACTGCAGGACTGCAGCCAACTTCTCTTGGTCCATGGCGATGCCATCCTTAGATATAACAAAACCCAAGAAGGGTACTTTGGAACAATGAAATTCGCATTTTTCTAATTTGCAGAACAATTTGTTCTTACGCAATCGAAGCAACACCTCAGAGACATCCTGGATGTGCTGGGTTAAATTAGCAGAGTGAATCAATATATCTTCAAGGTACACGACTACACAAGACTGTAACATATCGCGGAGGATATCATTGATGAACTCTTGAAATACGGCAGGTGCATTACATAGTCCAAGTGGCATAACTAGATATTCGTAGTGGCCCGACCTAGTATTGAACGCCGTTTTCCACTCATCTCTGGCCCTGATCCTTATTAGGTTGTAGGCGGCACGTAAATCGAGCTTCGTAAAAATAGAGGAGCCTTTCAACCTATCAAATAACTCTGTGATGAGTGGAATGGGGTACGCATTTTTGGACATAAGCTTATCGAGTCCACGGTAGTCAATACATGGTCATAATTCGCCACTTTTCTTTTTTACAAAAAAGAACCCTGCACCTGCCGGGGAGGATGATTTACGAATGATTCCCCGTTCGAGGGCATCCTCAATGTATTCCTCCATGGCCCTATTTTCATCACAGGACAATGGGTATGTCCTACCCCTCGGTGGCACCACCCCCGGGGGCAAATCAATAGCGCAATCATAAGGTCAATGTTGCGGCAATGTGCTAGCCTCACCTTTACTGAATACGTCGCTGAACTTGCTGTATTCAGCTGGCACAGAAGGAGAGGTACACATAATCTTGACTGGATGAGATAGACAGTGACCAGTGCAGTAATCAGACCAAGACTTAATCTCACATCTTTGCCAGTCAAACTGGGGATTGTGCAGCAACAACCAAGGGAACCCCAGAATGACCGCATGATGGGGTGAGTGTATAATTTGGAAACATACCTCCTCCTTGTGGAGAACCCCAATAGACATAGTGATGAGAGTAGTCTCCATGGTGATAAGAGCTGGTTCTAGAGGTCTGCCATCAATAGCCTCAATGGCTAGTGGAGTATCTCTTTTAGACAGAGGAATATTGTGTCTCTCAGCAAATGCCCGGTCCATGAAATAGCCTGCTGCGCCAGAATCTACCAGAGCTAGTACCTCCACAGCTTTGCCACCAAGGAAAGAACTCACTGGTATGGTGGGTTTCTTGGAACAGGGATCTGGGGACAATTGTACACCACCTGTCCCCCAAGGTACCCTAGGTGCGTGCGTTTCCCGGCCGTACCGGACATGTGCGTAATAAGTGCCCATTTTTACCACAATATAGGCATAACCCTTGTTTTTTGCGGTATGCCCGCTCCTCCTTAGAAAGCCTAGTGAACCTGATTTGCATAGGCTCAGCTGTCTCGGGTACCCGGTCAGGAGGATTGGGAGGTGAGGGTGGGTTTAAAGACCTATCGTGCCCATAGGTTCTGGGACTTGCCCTTTTTGCCAGTCGCCTCTCGCGCATGCGGGTATCGATCAGAATCACATAATCTATATACTCATCCAAATCGGTGGGCACTTCCCTGGCCGCAATTTCATCTTTAATGGGGTCCGATAACCCTTGGGCAAAGGCTGCCAGCAATGCCTCATTATTCCAAGTGACCTCTGCTGCCAGAATCTGAAATTCTATAGCGTAATTGCCTACAGTACGATTGCCCATCTGTATTTCCATCAATGTTTTGGCAGCGGAGGTGGCTCTCCCAGGCGTCTCGAATACTCTCCGAAACTGTTTGACAAATTCGTGGAAGTTCAGAGTACATGGTTTTGCCTGCTCCCATAAAGGATTAGCCCATACTAGGGCTTTACCAGTTAATAGAGATATCATGAACCCCACCTTGCTACGGTCATTCGGAAAGGCATGAGGTGTTAGTTCTAAGAATATCTCTAGTTGGTTAATGAACCCTCTGCACAATGTGGGTTCGCCATCATATCTTAGCGGTAATGGCGCCGTCGCCGTTAAACTTCTGGAGGGTGCCACCATTTGCCCAGTAGTGTTATCCGGTGTCATAACTGGGGGGACCACCGGACTTTGGTTAGGTATATCTAGGTGTACCGTACGTTCTAGCAAGGTTTGCATGGCCAGTGCCAACTGGTCTAGACGTTGCTCGTGAACATCCATCCTCCAGTGGAGGTTCTGTGTATTACCGTCACCTTTCCCGTCTGAGGTCATGGCCCTTTCGTACTGTTACGGTTTTATGACACTCAGACACTGGTATAGTAAAAACACAGTTTTATTGAAATAAAAATGAATGAACAGCACCCCTGGGGGCCAGGAATGGTAAAGGTGAGATACAGGCCCAAATGAGTATAGCAGAGTATACAGCTCAGGTAAGCAAATATACAGGGACCAGTAGTGTAGAGGCTCCTCTCTTCCCCAGTGTCCGATCCTCCAGGGACCCTCTCAATAGCCGTGGCCAACATGTTCTGCCACAGCATCTCCTCCCACCTGCCGAAGGTGATGTGGGCATGGGGACCACCTCCGGTGCCTCGGGCATACAGGGCAACCTCCCCCATCATCTTCTTGACCTCTCTCTTGTAGTCACCCTGTTACGGTTTTCTGACACTCAGACACTGGTATAGTAAAAACACAGTTTTATTGAAATAAAAATGAATGAACAGCGCACCTGGGGGCCAGGAATGGTAAAGGTGAGATACAGGCCCAAATGAGTATAGCAGAGTATACAGCTCAGGTAAGCAAATATACAGGGTTAAATGTGGAGAAATAGACTGTTTATTAAACTGATTGGCCAACGCCCAGAAGTTGATATCAGTCTCTTGATGGTGCAGAGAAGGGTGTATTGTGTGACTGAACTAATCACTCTCAGATACCTTTGCACATGAACGCCCAGATTGACCAGCAAATGCCCAGGGCTGAGCCTATACCACCTTAGTGGAATACTCTGGAGTAAAGCCACTGCAAGAGCAAACGGACCAGAACCTGAATCGCCCTCAATATTGTCATGGATATAACCCTGCGTGTGCCAACGGGAGAAGAGCCGTACACACCCCTTGGGTGCCAGAGCGGAGCAATCACTGCACAAGCGATAATGAGCCAAAGTAAATGGTGATACGGTAGATGGCTAACACATTGAGCACTAGTGATCGGAACCGGGACACCCCTCCGGTGTTATGCGGAGCACCTACAGCAAGAGCCAATGGAGGTACCAACACCAACCGGCGCGGTCGCGGCGCTTAACGCCACTGGAGAAGACAACAGCTCTGCTAGTGCAAATAGGAAGGCAAGGTCGGAAAGGCCCAGGCTCAATAAGTGTTAACAGGTTCAAATGGAATACACTGTCTTGGCAAGTGAAAAAGAACAGGCTCAGAGCAACAGAAACACAGTTCAGAATGTCACCACCCGGCGACCAGGATCACACAGGAACTCAGGAACAAACACAGCGCAGGACTCCAACAGGAACCGGGTCAGTACTCGGAGCAGGAACGTCAGCCAGAGCTGGGTCAATCACGGAGCAGGAACGTCAGCCAGAGCCGGGTCAATCACGGAGCAGGAACGTCAGCCAGAGCCGGGTCAATCACGGAGCAGGAACAACGGAATGGTCAGACTAGCCGAGTCGGTACACAGGAATGCAGAAACACAGCAACAAGGCGCAGGCTCAGGAACACCACGAAAAGGGCAACTGACAAGTGCCCAAAACCCAGTATATAAAGGAACATCCTGGGCGGGCCAGTCAGCTTCCTCCAATGCACAGGTAACACAGCAAAGATTGACAGGGAATCACAGGGACCGTGATACACCCCATCTCTTTTTCACCAACTCCACAGGGCATCTGCAGGTGGCCACAGCATTCACCCTGCTGCAGACCTGACTCCAGGCAGACTTCCTCCTCGTAGCCAGTCCAGAGACCTTCTCCCTCGGGTAGAAGAATGCTATCCCTCTCAAAGAGAGTTTCCACAAGGGACCTGATCTCCTCACCAGTGTACCAAGGATCCCTGAGCCTCTCCTCGTCAGCTCCAGCCTGTGAGGTGTCAGAACTGGAGTGTCCTGCCTGCGCTGCCCTGATTGTGTTGGGTGCTCCCCAACAAGTACCCCTCTTCCCACTGACACATCTGTCCCTGCCCTCTGTGTGCCTCTTCTAGGCCAGGTCCCCCTTCCGCCCCATTGATCTGTTTCTCCCACTCCTACTCTCACTAGGGATGCCCTCCTTACCTTCCTCCTCTTCCACTACTCTCCCCATCCCTCACTCCTGTCCTCCTATTCTCGCCATCACTCACCCACTCACACCCAGGCACTCACTCAGGTCCTCACAGACACACTCGATCCCACTCACTCTCTGTCACTCACTGATTCACACTGTCAAAATAAAGGATATAATATGTGTAATATGCTATAAAAAAAGACTGTGTGTATGTGTTTGTATGGGTGTAGGTAATATTTGCATAAGTGTGCTATGTGTCTATTTATGTGCACTTTTCCAACCTCTAAACTCCTTCTACCTTGCTCTTGTGAATGCTCCTCTCACTCGCTCTAATCTCTATCCTCCTCTCCTGGGTCCTGTGATCTACCTAGCCAAAACTCGAAACACAGACAAGGTTGGACCATTATTTTTTGGTATATATAGGTGTATTTGAACATATTTGCTACTTTGTGGTCTTGGGATTGGCTGTGGGTTTGAATTTGTTTGTGCATCAATCAGGGTTGCTAGCCAAAGTCGGCTGTTACGTTACAACTTGACTTAAGGCTTGTTTTATCGGGTGATTAGGATGAATAGTGATGTGAAAAAAGGTGCAACGCAGGTTTTTGTGTTATGTGTTTTTATTGTGCCTACGCTCATTAGCTATTCTTGTAGACTACCTGTCGAATCCAATGTAAATCAGGTATTATTTGCGGGCGATGTGCCTTTTTTAATTAGCGGCTGTTTTAACTCAAACTTTTTAATCTACCCCACACATATCGCCACCACTCCACAACATATGTCTTTGAAGAAATAAAGTTACACAGTTCCACTATGTACTGGTATCCTACACTTACTAAGTTCTTATAAGTAAAAAGCTGCTTAAAAATAATGCAAAAGTACACCTGTGTAATAGCAAACTTGTCAACATGTTGGCGGTTGACATGCTGCCCTTTTCTTTTGTTGAAAACACAGACTTTAAAGAACTGATGTCATGTGTTGCACCCTTTGAATATCTCAAGCTGTAGTTATTTTTCAAGGATGTTTGTGCCAATATTACTTAAGCGGGAAGTTAGTGTTGTCGGCAAAGTACAAAGACACTCAACCTTCTAACATTTTATTCAAGGGATATGTTGCTGTAGGACTCACAACTTCTACTTTCAGCTATTTATTTCTCCACTTCAGTCCTCAGAAGAAGTAATATTGCAGTGGGAAATATTGCAGTCATAGAAAACATAGGTGAAAAATGTCAAAGTTGTAGCTGGAAATGTATTGGTAGTGGTGGAAATGTTTGTGAAAAAAAGCAGGAAATTGTTTTTGCATGAAAATTCTTGTGGGAAATTTATCTGACCTTTCATACTGCTGTATGTTCCTGGGGGGTATATATATATATATAGATGATATATATAGATGAAGAAGAAAAGAAACAGGTCACAAAAAAGATCTAAGTGTAAAGGGCATCAATGCAAAAAGAAAATGATTCGTGTGAGCAATATAAGTAAAATAAAAAAGCAATGGGATGGTGGTTGAGATGATACTTACTTGATATACAGGTAACTCGTCTATCAAAATGCAAGTGTGCGGAAACCAGTGGACTAGTTTAGGAAAGTGGTAGAATAGGGGACAATAGATAGTATATGAGAATGTATGACTGAGAAATAAGGGAGTGCAGGACAATTTCTGGGTAAGAGAACAACTACCACTCTACATAGGACCCTTGGGTCTAATTAGTGATAAAGTGCACTATTAGGGGAGAATAGGTGTGTGGGATCAGAGTACCCCCACCCCAATCCGTGTATTTACAAGAATGCTCTCTTGATGAGCATCCTGCATCCTCCTTTCTGCTACTTTAGTCCTCCCTTTCAGTCAGTTGACTCACTTTTCACCCTTCTTCCACTTCTCTACCTAATTTCCTTAATGCAACACTATACTGTTACAATATATCCTTGACTCCCTTCTCCATACTATTCTCCTTATGAAAGAAAAGCCAGCCAAAAAAACATATATGCGATACAAAATCCACAACAATATAACCAACAAATATTTCAATAATTTATTAGATACATAAAAAAAACAATACTGTCAAAGATCAACGTGTTTTGGGGCTTTCACTGCCCCTTCATCAGGATTAATACATTTTACATTAAGAAAGCCAAATATGGCTGGATGTGAATTTAAAGCTAAATCCACCAATCAGGAAGCAGATAGAAAACTACAGTAAAAAATAAAATTAAATAAAAATATTCCAGTATAGTTTGACTACATATCAGGTGTCCATACCATCTTCTTTTTTTTTTTTTTTTTTTTTTTTTTTTTTTTTTTATCCATAGTTTTAATACCTCCCATTCCTACCTAACACCCTCACATCCACACACACACACAAACTCACCGTTGACGAAGCGGGACATGGGCCTCTACTCCACTGTAATATCCTCCTCCACTTCCACCCCTTGCACAGGGAAAGAATCCCCCCCCCACATATACATGCAACTTACCTAACCACCCCCCTCTCATCTTGGGTTTTCCCCCTTTCCCCCTTCCTACTAGTTCTTCCATCCTCAGTTGATACCTCAACTGAGCCATTACTTCCTTCCACGGAATTGGTCCTAGTTGTTTCCACTTTCGTGCAATTACCATTTTTACTGCCAGCAAGCAATGAATTATAAAACCTCTATCTTCCAACCTGATTTGAGGCCATCCCACATGTAATAAAGCTATACCAGGCGATCTCTCAATTCTAATCCCCGTCATCCCAGTAATCAAATTAAAAATACTATCCCAAATTATCCGAATCTCACCACAATTCCACCACATCTGTATATATGAGCCCGTATTCTCCCCACATCTCCAACAAATACTCGAACCGTGACCCATCTTACTCAACCTAGTCGGGACCAAATACCACTTGTTAATCAACTTAAATTGTAACTCCATTAAATTTAATGAATGGACCATCCTACCCACATCCATAATAATCCGATTCCACGCTCCTATTTCAATCTCAATCCCTAATTCTCTTTCCCAAACTGTAATTATTGAAAATTTAATCCTAGGCCTGACCAGATCTAATAGTTTCCTACAATTGGAAACTACCTTCTTAATCTCCACACCTTTAAACAAGCCATTCATAAATCCAGAGAGCTCTACTTCATTACTCAGAATTTCTTTCTCCACAAAATTCTTTACCCTTAAATATGTAAAGATTTCTGCACTGGGCAGATTAAATTCCTGAGCCAACTGGGAATAAGTCTTCATTTTACCCAAACCTACCATTTTTTCTACCCTATTCATCCCTCTCTGCTTCCATACAGCTAAATCCATATCCTGTATATGATGTTCCAAATATGTCATGGATACAGACCGCGGTATCACACGATTTATTTTTAACCACCTCTTAATTTTATCCCAGTTCCTCATCAACTGACTCACTATCAGATTATTAGCTATCTGTTCTTTCAATGGTTTATACCTCCCGGACCCCGCTCTCCACAAAAGAACTTCTAAATCCTCCACTTCACAAACTTCCTGTTCTATAGCATACCAGCCTTCTGTCTTAGACTGATCCAACTGCATCCTATATATATGGGAGATTACACAGGCCATATAATATTCCTTCACCAGCGGGAAACTCAGCCCTCCCTCTTTCACCCGATAGGATAATCTTTTCTGACTCAATCTGGGTTTCTTATTCTTCCAAATAAAATTTGCAAAGCTATGCTGAACCATCTTGAGCCAGCTTTCTGATACTCCCATCGGTACCATATAAAACAAATAAACCCATTTGGGAATTATATAAGTATTTAATACATTTACCCTGCCCCACCAAGACAATTCCAACTGCCTCCACTCTCTCAAACATTGATTTGTCTGTTTCAGTAAATGCATAAAATTATATTCCATGATCCCAGTTATCTTCTTCGTAACAAAGATTCCTAAATACACAAAGGCCTCTTTGACCCAAGAAAAACCATACCAACATTTCAGTTCTTGCTTTATTCCCGGATCCAAATTAAGTCCCAAGATCTTAGTCTTGTCTATATTCATCTTGTAATTTGACACTCTGCTATATCTCTGGACCTCCTCCATCAGAAATCGTATGGATACAACTGGATCCGTAAGAGTTAATAACACATCATCCGCATACAAGCTTACTTTAACCTCACATGATCTAGTGGAATATCCTTTTATCAACAAATTCTTTCTAATATTAATTGCCAACGGTTCTATAGAAATGTTGTACAATAAGGGGGACAATGGACATCCCTGCCTGGTTCCATTAGTCAACTGGAACCAATTTGAACATACATTCGGCCCGATAATTCTAGCTGTAGTATTATGATACAAGGACATAATAGCCCTAAGAATCCAACCTTGAAACCCAAATCCTCTCAGCACGCAGGACAAGAAGGACCAACTGACCCGGTCGAACGCCTTCTCGGCGTCGACCGCCATAACCACCATAGGCAACTTCTTTTTACTAACCACGTCCATAACATCAATAATTCTTCTTAAATGAACAGTAGAAGATCTTCCTTCCATGAATCCAACTTGATCTTTATGTATTATACCACCTAATACAACCTTCAGCCTATTAGCCAAAACCGCTGCGTATATTTTTGTATCCCCATTAATCAATGAGATCGGTCTATAATTAGACACCTCCGAAGCGCACTTATCTGCTTTAAGTATAGGGATCAAATTTGCCTGAACCATTTCTTCCGGAAAAAAACCCTGCTCCACAATACAATTAAACACCTCGGTCATCTGTTTCACTAGCTGAGATCTAAATACCTTAAAAAACAAATTCCCATATCCATCGGGACCAGGAGCTTTCTGTTTATCCAGATCGCAAATCACCCTATTTACCTCTCCTTCATTTATAGGTCTATTCAAAAAGGCCAGTTGTTCAACACTCAGTTGGGGCAACTTCGTTTTCGCAACGTATTCCTGAACTTCTTCCTGTGTAACATCTTGATATAGATTATATAACTTTCCGTAGAACCCTTTAAAACACTCTCCTATTTTCTCTGGGGACACACACACCTCATCCCCGATCACCAGTTTATGTACCCTATTTATTGCCCTTTTCTTTCTCAGTCGATTAGTCAACATCCTATCTGCCCGATTCCCTCTAGCATAGAATTTCATTTTCAATTTTTCCAAATTATACACTGTCCTTTCCATCACCTTATCATTAATTTCCCGCTGGATTTCTACAACAACATTAGTTCTACCCGGAGACGGAGAATTCTTATTCTCCCTGACCGCTTCATAGTACTTAACGTACAATTCTGCCAACCCCCTCCCCGCCCTCCGTCTTGCCTCATATTTTAATTTAATAAAATAACCCCGCATAACTGCCTTAAAAGTACACCAATTATTAATTGGAGAAGTTATATCAGGGACATTCTCCTCAAAGAAATTATCTATCATACTACCAATAAATTTTACATTATCTGTACTATGAAGCAGCCAATCCTCTAATCTCCATGTGGTCCTACAATTCATCCTCTTATCCACAGTAAAATCTACAATAACCATACTGTGATCTGACCAAGTGTTATTTTTGATTTCTATCCGTTCTGTCTTTTTCAAAAAAGTACAATCCCCCAAGATCAAATCAATCCGAGAATATGACAAATGAACCCTTGAAAGATGAGTGAAATCTATTTCTACAGGATGCAATGCCCTCCAGATATCATACAAAGTGTACCTATTCAATATATTATTCAAAGCCCTAGCTTGAGTCTCCGTACCCCTATCTGTCTCCCCTCCCCTACCCCTCCTCTTATCCAACCTGGGGTCCACCACACAATTAAAATCCCCCGCTATAATACACGATCCCTGCTTTACCTTATCAACCTCCTCCAAGATTTGGGTCAACAACCCCATCGGTCTCTTATTTGGCAAATACACATTTACCAATGTATACATTATTCCATTAACTAAGCAAACAACTATCAAATACCGTCCCTCCTTATCACTAAATGAATATTTAACTTCAACCGCAACAGCTTCAGAAAAAATGATGGCAACCCCTTTTTTCTTCTTTATAGCATGGGAAGCGTGTATCATCACCGGAAACCTCCTACCCCAACCCCAGCTTCTATCCGTGTACTTCCAGTGAGTTTCCTGAAGAAACGCAATATCAACTCTATCTCTCACAAAAGAATTACGAATAATTTCCCGTTTGTGGGGGGAATTCAATCCCTGCACATTAACAGAGAGCAATCTAACCATACTCTTCCGATCCAGATTTGAGGCCCACATCCCCCTCGCCAACAACACACACAAACATATCAAACAAACACTCCCACCCACTACTCACTCCAAACTCCACTTTGGACCTTCGGAATGACCCACCCACATTCTCACTTGGATGGGTCCTCCGAACATCCCCTCTTAACCCACCCTTCGTGGATACCCTTCCACCCACGTTGATCATGTCACCATTGACATGTGGTAGAGACTGTTCTGAACACCAAAGAGGATCCCCCAATCACCCAGAAAGGGCAAAGATGGGGAGAGAGGGAGGAAAAAAAAAAAAAAAAAAAAAAAAAAAAACCGCACACCAGTGAAAACACCCTCAAAAATCTACGTATAATAGCTTCATTAATTGACCACACAAATTCAAATATAATATTCAAACCCGAGATCCATTTACCACCCCTAAAACATAATATCCAATATACCCTCCTATATGTGTACCTCCCTTATCATTAAAAAAAAAAAAAAAAAAAAAAAAAAAAAAAACCCTTCATAATTCTTCATATAATACCTTTCATTAATTAACCACACAGTTCCCCATATTCTATAATATCCGGACCATCAAGGTCCATTTACCACCCCTAAAACATAATATCCAATATACCCACCTAAGTGTATACCACCCATATCATTAATGGGGAAGAGCGAAAAAAAAAAAAAAAAAAAAACCCACCACCCCTCCCTTCCCACCTTCCCCCTAATCCCAATCCCCCTTCTTCTCCTAGTCAGAGCATCCACCCCTCCAAGACCAACCCCCCCGGGTGGTCATAAACACCTATTAACAAAGGGGATCTAAAATGCATCCCTAATATACCTAATACACAATATTCTCTCTATTTTACACTCCCCCCCACCCAGATCCCTTAATAGATACCTCTGCGTCGCCCCCAATCGGGATCCCCCGACCAGGTTCGAGGCACCCATCCCCCTGGGGCGAGGACAAGCGAACAATTCCCCTACCCATGCTGAGCACCCCACCACTTTTCCAAATGGACGGGGTCCTCAAAATCTTTCGCCTGCCCTTGCCACCATACCCTAATACAGGAGGGAAGCCCCCAACGATACTTTACATTCTTCTCCCTCAGGAGCCCCAGTACAGCAGCAAAACCCCTCCGCCAACTCCTGGTCTGAAATGATAGATCCTGGTAAATCTGAATTCTCTCGTATTTAGGGGACATACTAACCAACTCCCATCTACCTCTGAAAACCTGTTCCCTAAACACGAGAGAATGAAAGCAAACCAAGACATCCCTGGGCCTTCCCTCCCCCCTAGGCCCTCCTATCCGATGGAATCTTTCCATTATAATCTCAGAGTCCAAAAATTTAAGTCCCAAGTCTCTATATAACTCCAGCAAATAATCTCTCAACGCTTCATCTTTTAAAGTTTCATCAATATTCCTAATTCTGAGATTCAACTTCCTGGATCTGTCCTCCTATTCTCTGATCTTCCGATCCAAACCAGGAACATGTTGGACCAATCCCTCAGTAATTTTACAGAGGGACCTGTATTTATTATCCGAATCCTCCATCCTTTCTTCCATTAATATCAGCTTAGATGTCAGAGCTTTTAGCTCCTGCTTAATATCCATAGAACTCTTCAGAATTTCTGCTTTAATCTCCATACATTCATTTCTCAAATACTCCTGCGACACTGTGTAAGCAGGGCTTAATCCAGGTTCTATTTGCTGAGGAGTCCCCGGTATTATTCCAGTCATTCCCCCCTCATTTTTATCCGGGGTAGATACAAAAAAATCAGAGACCCTGGGGCTCTTTCTGTGATTTCTTATCCTTTTTGTGCAAATCTTTCGTGGAAGCCTTCTTTGAAGACATCTTCCAATACTGCGGGCGATACAACTGCCCCCTGCAACACCTTTATACTTTACAGCGGACCTTGGGTCTGGCCCCCGGAAAAAAAAAAAAAACCAAAACCTCCTGGTGAAAGCTTGAACTTGTCAGCGGCTCTGGCCGTCACCTGCTCATTGTTTGCTATAACATATTGCCCTTGGGACCAGTTTTCCACCAACCTCCTTACACCCCCAGTGACTTATCCAGTCTATCTTGAGGTACTCACAAGACCAGGCCATCAACGATTCCAGCCAGCCAGTCCTTCGGGTGCGGGAGCCTCCACCTCCAGCCCCGGCCTGCTAACGCCGCTTCCATCCATCAAGCTCCAATACCAGGCGACGGGCCAGCCTATTAGTTTTGCGTACTTTTTCTACCGCATGCCGTCTTCCCCGTCTTCTATGGGGCCAGACCCGCCCGCACGCCATCCATCCTCCACCGCTTCCTTGTCAAGGAGTTACCATCGCCCGCAGCACCTTCGGGACGCTCAGTGATCCTCCCGGCGTTCACAGTCTCCACCTCCTCCCGCGTGACACGTCTTACGTCATCACGCTCCCCTGTCCATACCATCTTCTAACACTCAATACTACCATTCATTTTTTATCAATATTAAGTAATTCTTTCTATTAGCATGAAGCTTAAATTTCTTTACTTATACAATCCAGTTAAGGTATTTAGTGGTACTCCGTCCAACTGCAATGACAATACGAATACACATTTATAGAGGGTAATGATCCTTAAGTCCTTGTAAATGGAAGGACAAGAGAATCTGTTTGCTTTGCAATGTACTGGAGATACGCTAAGCTCCAATATCGTCCATTATACTCCAAATTCCAACAGTATATCCATAATTTGATAACAAATAATTTGTTCAAACCTGAGGATCACAGGTTCTAGTGCTGGCAAGGTCAACTCAGCCTTTCACCCTTCTGAGGCAGATAAAATGAGTCCATGATCCGCCCCTTTAACAATTCTAGAATTGTATGTAGGGGGTGGAGCCTACCTTTCCTCCTTGGCTGCAGCTAGCCAACCAGCTCCAGAAAGATTTGTTTCTTGGTGAAGACACAGGCAAGAGAACAGTTCTGCTATAGTTTTAGAAATATTTTATTTTTCTGTTAGAAATGTAATACCACCATGAGGCAGATTACCATAACTGACAATGCCCTTAGATGTGGCTAGCTCAGTAACCAGGTGCTTTTTGTGGACCTTAAGCCCTGGGGGGAAAATCTTGGTTACAAGTTCTTTCCTCAGGAGTTGCCCACCGAGGCTTCTTCTTAATACATACCATGTATTCTTCTTAATACATGGTAGCCTGCAGGTCCACATGTCCCACAGTGCCCCTCCACACGGGGGTTTTCCTTTGGAGTTCCTATTGCACGCTCCTGCACTTATTGGGTCTATCTGTATGTCTGTTGGGTGTTTTGGAGCAGGTTTATGTGGTACTTTAACCCTTTAGCTGCTGGTTTTGCATCTTTTGGGGGGTTTTCTGACACTTTTCCTACTGGTTCAGTGCTTCTTGGGTATCCTAACATGTTCTAGTGATGTTTCATGCATTTTTATTTTACTGTTTCAATTTTGTAAAATTTGAGGCGGGCTTTACCGCACAGGCGCCATTGCTCCATTCACTCCTATGGGACTGTACAGTTTGGGACATATCTCTGCAACCGCTTAACCTAGCGACTTCAGAGATGGCTCATTTTTCTTGTCTGCCCTTTTTATGTGTTTGGGGGGCTCAGGGGGCTTCGGGCACTGTTTGGGTACTTTTTGTGGGAAAACTACATTTCCCAAGAGCGCATACTTTGTGCGCTCGTTTCTGATTGGCTCCCGCTGCGGCAGCCATTTTGTGCCATTTCCAGAACGAGTATCCTACGCAGGGCTTGGACTCTCCTTCTCTCCTCTGCTGACTAACTCTTTGCCTGCCAGATAAGTCTAGTTTAGCGATTTCTGCGGTGAACTCTAATCCTACAAACTGTACTTGGGTGATTTCTTTTATTGTAAGGATATTTGACACTGTGAGAATGTCTATACCATTGGAGCTTGGGGCCACACCTAAGACTAAGGATGCTGGGGTCTCTGTATCCCCTATTGCGCATTGCTCTTCCTGTTATTCAGGGTTACCTAGAGAATTCTCAGGTCATTTATGCTCAGCATGTTCTGATGTCCCTGAGAGTATCCCAGGGACCTCCAGCCATGCTCTAGAGCCAGTTTGGGTGCAAGAGTTCAAGGCTGCTACCAGGTCTACATTGCAACTCTTTCAAACCCAGTTACAGGGGGTCTTACATTCTTGGCAGACCCCCTCCTCCTTCAAGTCTTCCCTGCCAAAACCTCAGGGAGTACCTGACGTATCAGATTCCTCTGAGGAGGAACTGCTGGTGGATTCAGATGTTGGGGAATGTTCTGCTGTGGGCTCCACTCAGTTTTTTGGGGATCCTTTTGAGGCTGATCCTGAGCCCTCGGCTGAGGGCCTGATCAGGGCTGTTTTGAATACACTTAACATTCCATTAGTTCAGGCGGTTCTTTCTGATCCCTCTGATTTTTTTCAGGAGCCTAAAAAGCCCCTTACTTGCTTTCCACCTAACTCTTGATCGCCTTGTGTCTGAAGAGTGGAAAACTCCGGACAGGAAACCTTCTGTGTCCAAGAGATTTGCCAAGCTTTATCCCTTCTCTGAGGCAGCGCTTGCTTAGTGGGTTCATCCTCCCAAAGTGGATGCTCCTATCTCCAGGCTATCTAAGTCTACTGCCTTGCCAGTTTCTGATGCATCCGCTCTGAAGAACTGGACTGACAAGAAACTTGAGGTCTCCCTCAAGTCCATTTTTGCCACTGCTGGTACTGCCATGCATCCAGCATTCGCTGCAGCATGGGTGAACTAGGACATTGCGGTCTGGACTGAACAGGGTGCTCCTACTTCGGATATGTTGCTCCTTCTTGCCAACATTTCTGAGGCACAGCACTATGTTTCTGCTGCCTTATTTGATGCCATCCGTTTGGTGGCAAGGGTTTCCACCGTGTCTGTGGTTGTCAGAAGGGCTCTTTGGCTCAAGATCTGGTCCTGACACTGCTTCCAAGAAAGCATTGCTCTCCTTACTTTTTCAAGGTACTTCTTTGTTTGGACCAGATCTTAAAGATCTGATCAGTGAGGCCACAGGGGGTAAGAGTACCCTTCTACCTTTGGTCCCCAGGAAGAAAATACCGCTTAAGCATAATCAATATTTTCGTTCCTTTCAGACTGAGACAAGTTTGGCGAACCAGACGGTTCCCTCAGCTCCGCTTGCCTCCTCCAAGCCCAAACAGCAATGGAAGCCCAAGGTCTCATCCAAGCTCAAGGCATGACTCACCGAACCCAGGTCCCCACTCTGCTGTGGGTTGTCATATGCGTCACTACCACAGCATCTGGGAGGATTCAGTGGTGGACCCGTGGGTTTTACAGGTGGTGACGGAAGGGTACAGGATCCTTTTTGTGTCTCTTCCTCCCTTTCGTTTCTTTCCTTCTCATACGCCTCAGGGAAAGGATAAACGCCGGCTGATCAACGTCGCTATTGAGGCACTTCTGGACACGGATGTTCTAGAGCCGGTTCCAGTTCAGGACAGAGGTATGGGTTTTTACTCAAACCTCTGTGCTCTCCAGAAAGGACGGTGGTTGTCGCCCCATTTTGGATTTGAAGGATCTCAATTCCTTTGTGATTTGGACTCATTATCACCAGGAGTCTCTATAGACTGTGATTGCTGCTATGTCCCCGGGGGAATTCCTTGCATCTCTGGATCTTCAGGATGTGTATTTACACATCGCCATTCATCCAGAGAGCCAGCAGTATCTCAGATTTGCCTGCAACCGAGGGCATTTTCAGTTTTCAGTTCTTCCCTTTGGAACTCTCCACTGAATCCTTGAGTGATGATCCGTATTCCATGAGTATGATGGTCCTTTTTGTCAGATATGCTGCAGCTACTTCTATCTTCTGAGGAGTAATCCAAAACTTCACTTCATCCTCACTGAAGGCATACATTTTCAAGAATCTAAAGGTGCCAGTTTCTTCTACTATCTTGCTATCTTCTTCAGCTGAGGAATACAATGACAGCAATTTTTGAAGACTAGCATATTTAGTATCAGTTCTGTTATAGGTACTGTCCTCTATCTGTGATCTTTTCTTCATGTATGCAGCTTCCTGCATGGCAGAGAAAGTATCATGCATAGAGGAACACATCTAGGAAAGGAAATATTGGAACTGGGATGGCATATCCTGACCAGGTACTTTCTCGAGACAACTGGAAAATTGTTTGGCTTAGTCTGAAACAAATAAATTATATTTCTCACAACTGGCACGGAGCCTGCATTTCTGAGGTGCTTTGTCCTCCTTACCACCAGAAGGTTCAGCAGTAGATTTCTCTTTTTTTAGATGCAGGTTGAGGACATCCTAAGATCTGCAATAATAACAGCCCAATATAAAGGCAAGCAACAGTTTAATACATACATAAGGAACTGCCATCAAAAGGAGTCAAAGGCAACATAATAATCCCCAGTCAGAAGCTTAAATATGCTGTAGCTGGTGTGTGTTGCAGAGCTGGATTAAGACTCCACAGGGCCCTAGACAGGATCCCAAATTGCCCCCTTACACACACACACTCATGCACTGAAACCCTTTGCCCTTGTGGTTAGAGGGACTAGTACTAACCTAAAAGACAAAATGAATGCTTTAAATATATTAAAAATGTACTGCAGAGCTTATAATTTGCCACACTAGTGATTCCAAGGAGCTTACAATTTAAATGGGGTTGCAAAATTATAGCTCAGATCTTACAATTGAAATGGGGCTACTTAAGTGATACCACAGATCTTACAGCTGAAACTGGGTACTCAAGTGATGCCACATAACTTACAATCGATATGTGACTACATATTACATAAGTGATACCAGAGTTTACAATTGAATTGGGGGTACATTAGTGCTGCCACAGAGCTTTCAACTGAAATTGGGATATGCTAGTTATACCAAACACAGAGTTTACAATTAAAAGTTGCTACATAAGTGCCCACATATACCATCTGCCCCAAGTCTGGTTCCAGTGGTAGTCACAGCGTACACATAGATCGTTTGTCTGTCCCAATCTGGGTTCCACTGGTAGTTACAAGCCCCCCAAATACACTGTCTGCCTCTAGTCTGGTTGCACTGGTAGTCATAAGCCCCTACATACATTCTCTACCTGCCCCCCAAAAGACACACACACTGGTTAAATACAATTTATTTTGCAGACCAGAAACAATCACTTGCAAAATGTGTTTTCTTGATATTTCTAAACTTATAAAATGGTTTATCTCATTGCTAGTTCCTTGACAGTATGGTCAAATCTTTTGTTCTGATGGCTGCAGAATTATGGAGGGCCAGAGTTGTCATTTTAAACACACACCACACACTCTCAGTCTCATACACTAGCACGAACACACACACACACACACGCACTCAGTCTCATACACTAGCACACGCATACACACACACTAGTGCATGCACACACACATACTCAGTCTCATACACTAGCGCACAATGAAATACACTGTGATAATGCTCATATATTGGGGTTCAGTAGTGTATGAGTGACCAACAAAATAACTGCAGCAAGAAAAAAAGATTCTTACTTACTTGAATCTGCATTTGTACATAAATAGTATTAAGCTCTTGCTTACATAAATATATATATTTTGGAATGAGCTATCTATAACCATTCAGCTGCTATTGTACTACATCTATTCTCATCCTCAGACAGTCCTTGGCTAGCTAATGATGATGGGAGTTGTAGCTGAACAACAGCTGGAAGGCTACAGTTTTCCCCCTTCTGCTTAGAAGTGTGGGTAGAGAAGGGGTTAATATCCTGTGGTTAGAGCTATGTGTAAGAGTATTCACCGGATGTCCAATTGGCCTTTGTTTAAGAGACATTGCCTGCAGATTTAGAAGTACTACTGTACAGAATGTCGTTGTCAGGGTCAGCACTCAGCTCATTACATCATGATCTGCTGGGCATAGTAGGCCTGGCCCCTTACCGTGTGCGTGCGCCGGACATCTACCGCGAAAGCCCTGCTGCCAGTGTGCACCTGCTGCCACAAATGGCGTTGCAAGCAAGCGGGAGCTCTTCTATACAGCCCCACCACCGTGTGACCATCGGCGTGCTGCGTAAGGTAACACTTACCCCTCTTCCTTTAGTCCATATGCACATGTGCCACTGTGCCAGGACTCAAATCCTGACACATGCACACGTCTGGTAATGACGTGCAGCGTCCAAAGTGAGCAGCAGCGACATCTTCATCATGGAATCTAGAAATGCACACAAGAGAGAAGAAAGAAGAAAGCGCCCCTTGTGTTGAATCCTCTATAGCAAAAACCGCCACCAAGCACCCGGTGTGAGTTATACTCACAAAATCATTTGCTGTCAATATGTAAGACAGCTCAAAAAACACTCGAGGGAAATAGCTGCCCTCGATTTCAGCACACTGGTATACTTCAGGTCGCTCTCCTTAAGCCGCTCTCTCCAAACGTCTCAGCAATACACAAAACTAAAAGAAAGAAGGCGCCCAATGGTGCAATATAGCCAGTATAATATATTAAACGTAAACTTGAATGCCAATTGGCTACTTACAAGTAAAGTGGTCAGCCGTCACTGCTGACTATTGCGCTAGCGGAGAGATTCACCCGTCTCCGCTCGGGAATTCAAACAGTGCAACTCTTACCAAGCAAAAAAATAATACTAATACAGGAACAAAAAACTGCTTCCAGCTCTAAAATAAATTTATTAAAATATCGCCTTGGGAATAAGTTAGCAAGATACAACTAACACCCAAAACAAAGATAAAATAAAAATAGTCTTACAGTCTCACGCGTATCGTGGCTACTACGTGCCACTTTATCAAAGACAATAAATGGACTAACAAAGAACAAGAAGCCGTTACACATTTAAATGCAATTACAAAATAATTTGATCCAATTGCTCTGGACTTACCCGGTGCAATGGTCATGGACCTATCACTCTGCTTTCGCCAAGTTGTTGTCTGATGACGCACTAAATGCGCCTCTCTGAGGCATCAAACAGAGCAGTCACATGACCATACATAATACACGGAGAAGAAACCGGAACAATGATTTACATAAAATATAACAAATATTGCAATATAAACCACATACAAAAAAACACTAAAGGACATATAAAGTTAAAAAACATATAAAACAATCCAATACAATACATAAACGTTACATAAATTGGATCTAATCGGTCCGGGTATGCTCAGTGCAAAGGTCATGGATGTGTCAATCAAAGCTCACCAGTAATCATACCGAGGACGCACCAAATGTGCGCCCTCAATACAATGAGCAGAGTGATCACATGACAAACCTTAATACACAAAGCACAACCCAGACCAATGAACCACGATAATACATTCAAAAATTAAATCACATATTAAAAAAGACACATATAAACATAAAAAGTGAAATCAGTGTAAAACAGTGAATATGTGCGAATGTAAAAAAAAAAAAAAAAAAAAAGGGGGAAATATGGACCTTGGGTACCCAACTAGGTCTAAACCCAAGGAACAACATCCTTATAAGTACAAAACATATCCCATCAAAATGAATTATTTAGCAACCAATTATTCAAAAGATGACTCAATAACTTCATTTAAACCAAGAGGAAAAAGTGTCTTCAATTGAAAAATCCAAAAGGATTCTCGATTATTCAATCTAGACTGTCTATCATATAGAGTAGATTGTTTAATAAATTCAATTGGTATAATTACGAGACCTGATGGATTACTATCATGATGATCTGCAAAATGCTTAGAAACACTATGTAATCTATAATTATTAATAATGTTTCTTTTATGTTGGCCGAATCTAGATCTCAACTTTTGTGAGGTGCGACCAACATACTGTAGGCCGCATGGGCACATAAGTAAATAGACCACAAAGGAGGAATCACAATTCATAAAATGTTTGATTTGGTAAACCTTCCCCGTGGTTCTGGAACTAAATTCCGTGGCTTTGTTGGAAATAAATGCACAAGTGTGGCATCTTGATGACAAACACCTATATGAGCCAACCACTTTCCTCTGATTGTCACCACTAACACCATGTGATAATACAGTTTGAGTTTTGCTTCTATATTCAACATTCTTCAATTTACTAGGGGCTAGAATGTTCTTCAATGTCCTAGCTCTTCTAAAAACCACTTTAGGATTCTTAGAAATAGAATCCTTCAAAAATTGGATCATTTAGTAAAATATGCCAATGTTTCTTCAAGATCTTATGGATCTCGTTGGAATCATTAGAATATCCGGTAACAAAGAGTGGTATTCCCTTAAATTCTCCACCTTTATCGGTCCTAATATAAGATATGTCTTTTTCTTCCCGATGACACGCTCTCATATAAGAATTTTCCACTAATTGTGATGGATAAGATTTCTCAATAAAACGCTGTTTGAGTATCTCAGATTGTGTTTCAAAATCTTCAAAGCGAGTACAGTTGCGTCTAATACGACGAAACTGACTAAAGGGAGTATTTTTAAGCCATTTAGAATGATGGCAACTCGAAAAATCGAGATAACTATTTTTGTCAACTGACTTAAAATATGTTCGAGTGGAAACCACCTCGTCTGTTACACCCATTAATTCAAGATCTAAAAAATTTATGTTATTCTTATTCACTGTGGAAGTAAATTGAATACCCCACAAATTATCGTTAAGATACTCTACAAAAGGGATAATCCCTTCAGATTGACCCCTCCAGATAATAACATCATCAATGTAACGGCGATAGAGCACCAAGTTCGCGCTGAATGGGCTAGATTGATAAATTTTATGATATTCAAGATAACCCATAAATAAATTGGCGTAACTAGGAGCGAACTTGGTGCCCATCGCCGTACCCTTGATCTGTAGATAATGAGACTCATTGAATTCAAAATAATTATGAGTCAAAATGAACTCAATGGCCTCCAAAATAAACTTTATCTGGATAGGGGGCATAAGTAAATCCTGTCTGAGGAAATAATTAACAGCCTCCAGTCCTCCACTATGAGGGATGTTGGAGTATAAGGATGTAACATCCAAACTGACCCAAAAGAATTCTTCCGACCAAGTAAAAGACTTAAGTAGCGTAATAAGATGATAAGAATCACGTAAATAGGATGGAAGTCCTAAAACTAATTTTTGCAGGTGAAAATCAACGTATGCCGAGAGATTGGAGGTCAATGAGTCAACACCGGATATGATTGGTCTACCAGGAGGACATAGGAGAGATTTATGGACTTTAGGCATGGCACTGCCACTGAGTGTGAGCTCAGCTGAGCACCAATGAGGTTTCCGCCGGGCCCCTGGCCTCATTTGACCAGGCGGCTGGCCCCAAAGAGAATCAGTGCAGCATAAATAACTTGAAAGCAGAGTCCAGAATGAAGTATTCCGGGCCCCCCCTCAGTTCGCTGGGCCCTAGGCAGGTGCCTTGTGTGCCTTGCCTGTGATCCGGCTCTGGTGTGTTGCACCAGTGCAAAGCAACACCACCACCCCAAAGCCAGAATCAAGAGACAGCATAAATAACCCATATGCCAGCTATCATCCAGCTATGCTGCCATGCTGCTTAGGCAACTGGAGGGAGAAAGTCTGCCTGCCAAGAGCTGCTCTGACATTCAGACTGAAGACAAGCACTTTGGTGTGTATTCCATGGGAGCAGGGGAGGGCTGGCAATTTGTGACCCAGTGGGCAAATACATTCAAGTGGCCCATTTCTATTATCGTTCCAGGCCACTGTTCCAGCCCACCCCCTTTTGTTAATTTTAAAATTGATGTTGTGACGTAAGTCACGTGATACCACATAGCTTACAGTTGAAATGGGGCTACACTAGTGCGCCACTACAAAGCTTACAATTTAAATAAAGCTTACCTAGTGATACTATAGAGCTTACAAGGGAAATGGTTTATGCTACTAGTGTAGCTCCATTTGGATTGTACCTCTGTGGTATCACTAGTGTAGCTCCATTTACAGCAGCAATCGGGAGATTTAGTGAGATGCAGTGGCCTACCAGCCCAGACATATGACTAGCCCAGGGGGCAATTGCCTCCCTGCCCCCCAGGCCAGCCCTCCCCTGTATGGGAGGTATCACAGATGTGACTTCCCTCACGGCCAGAAGCTAGCCGGTCGCAGTCCTGCTCCCTCGCGGCTCGGCCGCATTCTGATCTGCGGCAGCTCTATGCCACTTCCTGTTGTTCTTGCGGCTCTAGCTGTGTCCATTCCTTTGGCAGCTCAAGCCGCATATGTCTAACATGGATTCACGTAGCAGGAGAGTCACGTGCGCACCGTACTTATAGTGCACCAGCTTGTTCTGTGCTCCTCCTTCCCAGGGTGCTGGTAGTTATAAGCTGCCTGGACACAGGGCTCATTTGCCCTTACGTTGGTGTCCAGTGCAGTTCTACTTCTTTATTCTCCTGATCTCCACTGTATGACCTAGGCTTGTCTGACCTGTGGCTCTGTCTGACTATCCTCTCCGTGTTGCCTCCTGACTAGTGGACATCCAATCTGTCGCAGACCTGTGGCTCTGGCTGACTACCCGTTCCACGTATGACCTAGGCTTGTCTGACCATCCTATCTGGTGCTGACCTGTGGCTCTGTCTGACTATCCTCTCCGTGTTGCCTCCTGACTAGTGGACATCCAATCAGGTGCAGACCTGTGGCTCTGGCTGACTACCCACTTACACTGACTGCAGGTGTGAGTCAGTAGTATCTTCCGTGTTGCATTCCTGGTGGGAGATCTCGAGAGTTCTGAGTCCAGTACCTTCCTCGTTCTACCTGAGACTACCATTGGCCTAGGCCTAGTCTCGAGCAGTGAGGTCTACTTCGGGGCAGCCTCCTATTGCTGATAGGTGTTGCTGGCTTCTCCAGGTACTCTCTGCATCTTCCTGTCTATTGCTTGTGTTATTATTATTTTTAACAAAGGTGTTTTACTATATACTGTACTGACTCCCGAGTTATTTCTGGGTAACTGTGACAGTAAATAAGGGCCTTGACTACAGGCGGTAATAGTGATCCACCTTCTCAGAACATCCTGGACAGGATGGAGATGCAAGATCAACGTACTGATCAATTATCCTTGGCCGTGCAGACCTTGCTTAACCGTACTGCACACCTTGAACGCTTTAACCCGTAACTGGTGGCCACTTCTGCTCCTTCTTCAGCACTGGTGGTCCCTATCACCTCGGATGCAGGTGTGGTCAGAGGGTTATCGGGTTCCTCCCCGCTCCAACAGTGTTATGGTGGGGACCCTGAGCTATGCCGTGGGTTCTTGAACCAGTTGGGCATATACTTTGAGATGGTACCGCATGCCTTCCCTAATGAGCGCGGTACGGCTGGCTTTATGACATGGCTCCTTTCTGGCAAAGCACTGGCATGGGCAAATCCTTTATGGGAGATGGACAAGCCCATAATCTATAACTTTACCGAATTTGTGGCCTACTTCAAACGTGTCTTCAATGTGCCAGGTCGCACGACTTCAGCTTCTAAACACCTAATGACCATCCGCCAGGGCACTCATACAGTGGAAGAGTATGCTATCGAATTTTGTACCCTGGCAGCCGAGGTCGGCTGGAATAATGAGGCCCTGGTAGCCGCCTTTTCCCAAGTGCTGTGTGACAATATTAAGGATGAGATTGCTAAGTGTAATTTACCCAAAAATTTGGATGAGTTAATTTCCTTTACCATCCTAATTGACACTCGGGTCAGGGAGAGACCTTCATTTAAGGAGCGCCTGCAGAGGCTTCCTTCCAGATCGACTTCTCACTTATCTTGCCCACCCAGTCCTCCCTCACCTCCTGGGCCTGACTCAGGGGGTGGTGAACTGATGCAGGTTGGTGCCACCCGGCTTTCTGTGGAGGAGAGGGCCTTCCGGAGGAGTTGCTCCTCTCCATTGGCCTTGGAGGCCATTGATGGTAGACCTCTTCTACCATTACACATTACGAAGGAGACTTCCTTGTTAACCCTGTGGGTGGGGGTCCTCCCCTCACTATGCCATTGTTCTGGGGTTTTCTTCGTTGCAGACGCATAACCCCAGGATAGACTGGCATACGTGTGCGATTTTATCTTGGGCTCCGCAATGTGACAAGTCATGTCTCTCCCATCCTGTGAGACTGGCATGTGCTAATTCCTCAGTCCTACCTAAGGAGTATTTGACTTTCAGTGATGTATTTAACAAGGTTCAGGCCAGGGTCTTACCTCCTCATATGAGAGCTACCGCCTGGTACGACCCCTCCTAGGGGACACTTATACCCCTGTCTGTGGAGGAGAACAGGGCCATGGAGGAATAAGTCTCGGATGCTCTTTCTAGGGGCATTATTCGGAAAGCCACATCCCCTGCTGGCGCAGGATTTTTTTTATGAAAAAGAAAGACGGAGAGATACGTCCGTGCATTGACTTCCGTGGGTTAAACAAACTGATGGTAAAGAATGCCTATCCTATACCTTTGATTACTGAATCATTTGATCAATTAAAAGGGCCCAAAATGTTTACAAAACTCGACTTGAGGGCGGCATATAATCTAGTCCGAATGAAGGAGGGCCTCGAGTGGAAGACAGCATTTAACATCCGTAGTGGGCATTACAAGTATTTAGTTATGCCTTTTGGTCTTTGCAATGCTCCTGCTGTCTTCCAGGAATTTATCAATGATGTTTTGAGAGAATTATTGCAGAGCTGTGTGGTAGTCAATTTGGACGACATCCTGATTCACTCTCCTACGCTGGAGGTTCATTACTTGGATGTGTCCAAAGTGTTACGCCTATTGAGGGAGAATAACCTATTTTGCAAATTGGAGAAATGTGAATTCCACAAAACCCAAGTATCCTTTCTGGGGTACATTATTTCCGCTTCTGGGTTGGCAACGGACCCACAGAAATTGTCAGCCATGTTACAGTGGCCTCTTCCAATGGGACTCAAATCATTACAGAGATTTTTGGGGTTTGCGATTACCACAAATATATTAACAATTTCTCCACAGTGGTGAAACCACTAACAGACATGGGGCTCGATTCTATTACCAATGTTAAAACCGGCATTACAAGAAAAACAAGCAGCGTGAATTTTGCAAACGTGTTACATTGGTATTCTATTGCAGAACCACAGTAAAACAAAACTGGCGTAGACTGCACATTTCAGAGTACTAACAAAATTGCCGCTGTTTGCTTTTATTCTACTACTGCCTACAAAAAACGAGCAAAATGTCAAAGCCCAAGGAAATAGATGTACATTTGATGACAGAAAGATCAAGTTCAGTGTTAGATGTGTTCCCCAAATAACAAAATCCAACTTAGAATGCCCCCCTTCGATATATTAACCCCCCCCTTTTAAAAGTCGATTACAGTGATTTTCTTTCACCACATTAATTCGATAAATATTGTAGTCGACACTTTAACCTCCCTCCTTTAAAATTCGACTTACAGTGCTCCCATGACTTTCTTTCACCATTCATATCCAACATTTTTCCTCTCCTATTTTATTCGACACACCCTCGTATTTTGTATTGCAAGATTAAACCTATGAGTACCAGAGAGGTAGCAACGCATTGCAATGTGTTTGCTACCCCTCTGGGACTCATAGGGTTAATAGGTAAGTATATGTGTGTAAAAAGTTAATTTATAATTGTATTTGTATTGTAGATTAAGTGAAAAACTTCCATAGGACTTAGTTTAAATAAAATAAGTTTCATTATATGTCTTTAAGCATGCCAAAAAGTGGCCTCTAAAGACACTAGCCATTGTGGCTAGTGTAAGTGATGTCACAAGCAAACATATATAGAGCAAATAAATAGACACAATGTGCTTAAAAAAAATCTACAATCAAAGTAATATTGATTTAAGGCTCACGAATACTCAAGCAGTTTTATCAATGAATGGATTGAAATGCAGAAAGCCGACATTAGAAAATGATGTGTAAACAATCATAAAAGTTGTGTAAGAGCCAAATTAAAGCATTAAAATAATTTTATTATGTCCAGATCACAGGAGTAGTATATATAGTTGGCTGCCTTCCCATGCTCTTGGTCACAGCTTAGAGTATCATAGGCAGCTCAGAAACATGTAACCCCTGGACTCTACTACAGCGCTGCAGTCCAGGGGTTACATGAGGTAACATCTTGCTACAAGTTGATTAACCACAAATTGGTGATTTCTCTATCACACTACTAGGAGCAGACACCAAGTGCAATGTGCAGTACAGCCAAAGAACAGCATTCACAATACAGCACACGGAGGCTCTTCAGCTGTTACCAGCCTGACCAGTAAGATTGACTTTTCTTTCTGTGCTTTCTGCATGTGCTATGGCATCATTATTGAATGTATTCAAGACTGTTTTTGAGCTGCCTATGATACTCTAAGCTGTGATCAACAGCATGGGAAGGCAACCAACTATATATACTACTCCTGTGATCTGGACATAATAATAATAACTAGTATTTATATAGCACTTTCTGCGCACACTCTCGGAATTAACCAAATTGACAGCTGAAATAATAGATGTTATTATTACCCAATCAATGGCACTCATTTATCGACCTCAGAAGGATGAAGGGCTGAGTTGACCCGGCTGGGATTCAAACCTGAAACCTTGCGGTTTGAACAGGCTCCATAGTTAGGGACTTTACCACTGAGCTATCTCACCAGCTCATAATAAAATTATTTTAATGCTTTAATTTGGCTCTTACACAGCTTTTATGATGATTAGCACATGGACTGGAACAGGCTCCAATGCTGTATCATCTGGTTTACACATCATTTTCTAATGTTGGCTTTCTGCATTTCAACCCATTCATTGATAAAACGGTTTGAGTATTCCTGAGCCTTAAATCAATATTACTTTGGTTATAGAATTTTTTAAGCACATTGTGTCTATTTATATACTCTATATATGTTTGCTTGTGAGATCACTTACACTAGCTACAATGGCTAGTGTATTTAGAGGCCACTTTTTGGGATGTTTAAAGGGATAGTAATGTTTCATAATAAAAGCAGCTCTAATTAATCATCATAGTATTTGGACCTTGGAGTGTGTTATTTCAATTCTGTCAGAGTTGTAGTTCAAGAGTAATTCAATGACAAAGTATCCCCCTCCCGCCCCTTTTACTGATGTAACACTGTTCAGCCAGATCAGAAGAGAGGTGCCCAGGTAGATTGCAGAGAGGGACAATCTTCAATTAAGATAAGAGAAAAACCTGAAAAACTTGTCAAGGGGGGTAGGGTTTTCATTATTTTCATAGAAAGAAGATTGTCCCCTGCTGTTATCTGTCTGGTCTTACAACCAGATTGCACATCTGAGAAGAGATGGCTTACACTAGGTAAAAGGGGCGGGAGGGGAAACTTTGCTTGTGAATATCTCTCAAACCATAAAGGTTTGAGAAATAAGACATATCGTTCTTCATGTTTTTTTAATGCCTACAAAATAAAATAAAGATAAAACGAAGTATTACTATCTCTTTAAAGACATATAATGAAACATATTTTATTTAAACTAAGTCCTATGGAAGTTTTTCACTTAAACTACAATACAAATACTACTTGAACTTTGTTTTTAATTGATTCCTATGGGCTTTGTGTAATTACCACTGATTTTGTTTTCACAAGTCGGGTAATAGGATACCAAAAACTGACTTAAAAAACATAGTGCCTGATTTTTTTTTTTTGCGCTGGTAATAGAATCAAGCCATCAACCTGCAAAGGTGCCAACACCTCAGATTGGTCTCCCAGTATGTTGTGTGCCTTCGAGAACCTCAAGGCAGCATTCGCAGCAGCGCTCATTTTGGTTCACCCGAATCCCACCCTACCCTTTACCCTGGAGGTTGACACGCCTGAAGTAGGAGATGGTAAAATTATTTCTCAGCGCTCGGCTCCAGGAGAGGCCTTACATCCATGTGGCTATTTCTCAAGAAAACTGTCCAAGCCTGAGAGGGTATATCAGATTGGGGACAGAGAGTTACTGGCCATCATCTTGGCCCTTAAAGAATGGTGACATCTCCTGGAGGGTACCAGCTCTCCTATCTTGATTCTGACTGATCACAAGAACCTCACATATTTGTACGAGGCTAAACGTCTGTCATCCCAGCAAGCCAGATGGGCATTGTTCCTTTCCAGGTTCAATTTAGTGGTTTCTTACCTTCCTGGCTCTAAGAATGTTAAGGTGGATGCCCTATCACTCCAGTTTTGTAACCAATCGAAAGAGGAGTCTCCTCCTACACATATCATTCCGGCTGATCTGATACTTGCTACAATACAAACCTGTATCACCTCTCCTCTGGGAGAGGAAATATTGGCCACTCAAACATCCGCTTCGGCGGAGAAACCCTGTGGGAAGTGCTTTGTACCTTTTCAATTACGCACTAAACTGTTGGAGACATACCATACTTCTAAGATAGCTGGCCACACTGAGCGAGACCAATTAATTTGGTCAATCTCTAGACTATTCTGGTGGCCGAGTCTCAGATCCGACTATTCTGCTTTTACAGCTGCATGTGCGACATGCGCTCAAAATAAATCGCCTCGACATCTACCTGTTGGTCTCCTCCAACCGGTGGCCGACGGGGAACGTGTTTGGTCACATTTGTCCATCGACTTTATGGTAGACCTTCCGGCATTCAAGGGCTTCACGGTCATCCTGGTGATCATGGATAAATTCCCTAAGATGGCTCACTTTGTACCACTTAAAGGCTTACCATCCGCGCAGGAGTTGGCGAAGGGGTTCACTAGAGAGGTATTTCGGCTCTACGGCATACCCAGGGTTATTGTATCGGACAGGGGGAGCCAGTTCGTGTCTCGCTTCTGGAGGTGCTTTTGTGCTCAGATGAGGATTCAGCTGGCCTTCTCCTCTGCATACCACCCTCAGTCTAATGGTGCGGCAGAGAGATCTAACCAAGCCTTGGAACATTTCCTCCGTTGCTATATTTCTGACCACTACGACAATTGGGCTACCTTATTACCTTGGGCAGAGTTTGCCCGGAATTGTGCTATGAACACATCCTCACAGAGTTCTCCATTCTTAATCAATTATGGGCAGTTGCCGGCACCTACCTTTCAGGTGAGGGAGAAGGTTTTTGTCATAGTGTTAGCAGCGGCTGCCGAGCCGACCGCAGCCTTACCCGGCAGCTCAAGCCACAGCTCCCATCTGGAGGTTCCAGCTGCAGTGTTGTATGTCCGCTTCTGCCTTCAGTCTGGCCGCATGGCTTGTTGGCGGCTCAGCAGATCTATGTGCAGGGTTCCGGTGCTTCCGGCTCCCTGCATCAGCATATTGGCGCGTGTCCAGGCTGGGACACACGTCCTATTTAAAGTGACAGCGCTCATTTGTGGCTCCTCCTCTTCCTGGGTCTCTAAGCATAAAAACTTCCTGGACACCACTGTCAGTCGACCTTTTGTGATGTCCAGTGCAGTTGGCTTGTGGTTTTGTGCTTTACCTGGTTCGTCTGACTACCCATTCTGGTGCCAACCTTTGGTTTGTCTGACTTCCAGCTCTGTGTATGACCCCGGCGTGGCTGATATTCCTTCTGGTGTGGACCTGCAGCTCTGGTAGACTAACTCCTCTGTGTATGACCCTTGGCCTGGCTGACTACCCGCTCTGTGTATGACACTGGCTAGTCCGATAACCAATCTGGTTCAGATCTGCGGCTCTGGTTTACGTTTGCTCTATCTATATTCCGGCTTGTCTGACTATCCACCTTGGTGTTCCTTGGGTTGTCCCCTGCATACAAACGCTCCAGTGGAAAACTTGTTGGTTAACCTCGGTGGCTCTGGCAGACTTTCCCTTGCTCCTGTTCTATACTGTGGTGTTCAGGTGCGGACCTGTAGCACAGTACCTGTCTCCGGGACCTTGTTAGTACTGGTGCGTACCTGTAGTAGATCCTCAGGTGTGCATTTCAGGTGGTTTCTCTCCTGCTTGCCCTCTGGGGCTCAGTATCCCTACTCTGGTACCTTGTCAGTACAGGTGCGTACCTGTAATAGATCCTCAGGTGCGGACTTGCGGCGGTTTCTCTCCTGCTTGCCCTCTGGGGCTCAGTATCCCTACTCTGGTACCTTGTCTGTACAGGTGCAGACCTGTAGTAGATCCTCAGATGCGGACTTGAGGCGGTTTCTCTCTAGCTTGCCCTTGGGGGTTCAGTTCGGTACAACTACAGCACTATCCTTCCAGACGTCTTCTATATTATATGGTGTTCTTGCAGTACCGTTGTTCTGTACGTTGTGTATCTTAATAAAGATTGTGTTACCTACAGTACTGGTCCAATTCTCATTCTTACGATCCGTGACCATACGAAAGGGCCATCTCTATGGACAGTACTGGTAACCCTTCTACCCAAGACCTCCTAGCCAGAATGGAGGTTCAAGAGCAACTTATCAATCAAATTACTATGGCTTTGCAAACTCTGTTAAATCGAACCGCTCATCTTGTCCGCCCTTGCGGACAACTGGTGGCCTCCCCAGCTGCTAACCCAGCACCGGCAGCGCCAGCCAACCCTGATGCAGGCTTGATCAGGGGTTCTTCTTGGCACGCTCCTACTCCTCAGCGTTTTGAGGGAGAGCGGATTCCTCAGCCAAGTGGGTATATTTATGGAGTTGGTTCCACAGGCGTTTCCCAATGATCGCAGTAGAGTTGGGTTTCTGATTTCGCTACTTTCTGGCAATGCCTTGGCCTGGGCCAATCCGGTGTGGGAAACGGATAAACCTATCTTTTATGACTTTCTGGTATTCATGGATTCCTTCTGTAAAGTCTTTGACATGCCCGGTCGGAAGGCATCTGCCTCCAAACACCTCATGGCCATACACCAGGGTACTCATACTGTAGCCGAGTATGAGATTGAATTCCGTACCCTGGCAGCGGAGGTTGATTGGAACAACGAAGCTTTAGTTGCTGCATTCTCTCAGGGTCTGTGCGACTTAGTCAAGGACTTGGAGAAATTGATTTCATTCACAATCCTGATCGATACCAAGATCAGGGAGAGACCTTCCTTTAGGGAGCGTCTGCGTAGAACTCCATCTCGATTGGCCCCCAGCTTTACATACCCACCCATTCCTCCCTCACCTCCCACGCCTCCTGGCCTTGTCTTGGGGGACAGCAAGGCCATACAATTGGGGGATACTCGCCTTTCTGGGGAGGAGAGAGCCTTCCTACAGAGGGAAGGTCTTTGCTTGTATTGTGGCAATTCCGGCCATATGTTGAAGTCTTGCCATGTGCTTCTGGGAAAAGCCCGCACCTAAGATCCTGTCGGGGACAGATCTTAGGTGGCATATCCCAGTCCCAGGAGGGTGTAAAGGGTAAACCTATCCTCGAGGTTATCCTGTCTTGGGGCAAACTCTCCACAGTTGCCGCTGCGTTGCTCTATTCAGGGGCGTCAGGATATTTTATAGACTCAGAATTTGCCGATAGACATTCTTTCCCTCTGCAGTCTGGCGCTTCACCTTTGGCTATTGAAGCCATTGATGGGAGGCCCATTCTACCCTCCGATATCACTCAGGAGACACTTCCCTTAACCCTGAGTGTTGGAGCCCTGCACTCAGAAACCCTGCAATTCCAGGTTATGCAATCGCCACACTACGCTATTGTCCTGGGGTTTCCATGGCTACAGACGCACAACCCCAGGACAGACTGGCAAACCTGTGACATAATATCATGGGCTCCTAGCTACACGAGTTCCTGTCTTGCACGTCCTACAAGACTATTATGTACATCCTCTCCTGTCCTGCTGGAGGAGTACAGGGCCTTCCGTGACGTATTTGATAAAGGCCAAGCCGGTGCGTTACCTCTTCACAGGTCCTACGATTGCAAAATCAACCAAATCCCTGGAACTACTCCTCCTAGGGGTCATGTTTATCCACTTTCGGTGGAGGAGACGAGGGTCATGGAGGAGTATGTAGCGGATGCACTTGCCAGAGGAATAATCCACAAGTCCTCTTCACCAACGGGCACTGGTTTCTTTTTTGTGAAACAGAAGGATGTGGAACTGCGTCCCTGTATTGACTATCGTGGTCGGAATAAGCTGGTAACCAAAAACACCTACCCTATACCCTAATAACCGAACTGTTTGACAGACTAAAGGGTTCCAAGGTGTTTACCAAACTTGACTTAAGGGCTGCGTATAACCTTGTTCAAACGTGGAGATGAATGGAAGACAGCTTTTAATACCCGAAGTGGCCATTATGAGTATTTAGTGATGTCTTCCAGGAGCTGATCAATGATGTACTTAGGGACTTGCTGCAAAACTCGGTTGTCATATATCTAGACAATATACTCATTCATTCACCCTCTATGGAGGCACATATTGCAGATGTGTCTAGAGTCTTACAACTACTGAGAGAGAATGGCCTTTACTGCAAACTTGAAAAATGTGAGTTTCATAAATCTCAGGTCACCTTCTTGGGTTATGTGATATTGGCCTCGGGGTTCGCGATGGACCCTCAAAAACTATCTTCCATCATACAATGGCCTCTCCCGGTGGGGTTGAAGGCACTGCAACGTTTTTGGGCTTCGCTAACTACTATCGCAGGTTCATTAAAAACTTCTCCTCGATTGTAAAACCACTTACTGATCTCACATGTAAAGGGGCGGACGTATCTAATTGGTCATCCAGTGTGGTTGGGGCATTCGAGACTCTGAAGTCTGCCTTTGCCAAGGCTCCAAAACTAGTACATCCCAACCCCGCCCTGCCCTTTACGCGGGAGGTTGACGCGTCTGAGACAGGAGTAGGCTCCCTTCTGTCACAGCGCTCGGCTCTGGGTGAGGCGTTGCTCCCATGTGGCTACTTTTCCAAGAAATTATCTAAGGCGGAAAAGATGTACGAGATCGGTGATCGGAGAATTGCTTGCTATCATATTGGCATTAAAGGAATGGCGTTACCTGCTTGAAGGAACTAGTACCCCGATCCTGATCCTCAAGGATCACAAAAACTTAACATACTTGTCGGAGGCTAAAAGATTGTCTGCTCACCAAGCCAGATGGGCATTGTTCCTGTCTAGATTCAACTTCGTTGTTTCATACCTCCCTACCTTTAAGAACATTCAGGCGGACGCCCTATCCCGCCAACATTGTCCTGACTCTATGGAGGACTCTCCTTCCGCCCCCAATCATTTCAACTGATCGTATTCTGGCTCACATTAGCATTACGTCTCCACTGGGACAGGAGATTTTAGCCGCCCAGGTCTCGGCACCTGAGGAGAAACCTAGAGGGAAGTGTTTTGTGCCGGTTCAGTTGCGCACCAGACTCTTGGAGACTTACCACACTTCCAAAACTGCTGGCCACAAAGGGCGCGATCAATTGATATGGTAAATCTCTCGACTATTCTGGTGGCCGAGCTTAAGGAAGGACTGCGCCGCCTTCGTGGCAGCTTTCCAGACCTGCGCACAAAGTAAATCTCCACGTAGCCTACCGGTGGGACTCCTTCAACCCATTTCGAATGGGGAGCGCCCATGGCCTCATTTGTCCATAGATTTTATGGTTGATCTCCCAGCATCCTTGGGTCACACACAGATTTTCTAAAATGGCACATTTTGTACTTCTGAAAGTGTTGCCTTCTGCCCGACAGTTGGCCGAGATATTTGCTAAAGAAGTCTTCCATTCACACGCATTCCTAAAGTGATTGTCTCCGACCGTGGGAGCCAGTTTGAGTCCCAATTCTGGAGATGTTTTTGTGCACAACTAGGGATCTGGCTTGGCTTTTCTTCAGCCTATCACCCTCAATCTAATGGTGCAGCCGAAAGGTCTAACCAGGGCCTTGAACAATTCCTTAATTGCTACATAAATAACCACCATGATAATTGGGCTACTTTGTCACCCTGGGTGGAGTTTGCAGTAATTGTGCCGTCAACTCCTCGTCTCAGTGTTCCCGTTTTTGATAAATTATGGGTTTCAGCCCTCCGCTCTTCCTGAGACCTTCGAGGCACAACCTATTCTGGCTCTGGATGAGCACTTACGGGCACTCCGTTCCTCTTGGGCACAAGTACAGCATACCCTACATGGTTCTATGCAATGTCACAAGCAGCAGGCTGACTGTAGGCGATTGCCTGCACCCACCTTTCAGGTTGGAGATAGAGTATGGCTGTCATCCCAGAATCTCAATCTCCAGATTCCTTATAGAAAACTCGCTCCCTGTTTTGTTGGTCCCTTTCGAATAATTCAGAAAATCAACTCTGTGACTTACGCCCTACAGCTTCCAGCTACGATACACATTCATAACGTTTTTCATGTGTCTTTACTGAATCCATTAACCTGTAACCGGTTTACTTCTGCCTCAGTTCCCCCAGCCCCTATTCGGGTGAGGTATCATGACGAATATGAGGTACAGAACATCTTGGATTCCAGGAAGGTCAGGGGGAGATTGCAATATTTGGTGCACTGAAGAGGTTATGGCCCGGAAGAATGCTCATGGATCTCTTCCGAAGATGTGCATGCCCCCATTCCGATCCGTAGATTTAATTCCTGCTTTCCAGACAGGCCTCGCCCCAATCCGTGGAGGAGGGGTCTTTAAGGGGGGGTACTGTCATAGTGTTAGCTGCCGAGCCAACCGCAGCCTTACCCGGCAGCTCAAGCCACAGCTCCCATCCGGCAGTTCCAGCCACAGTGTTGTATGTCCGCTTCTGCCTTCAGTCTGACCGCATGGCTTGTTGGCGGCTCAGCACATCTATGTGCAGGGTTCCGGTGCTTTTGGCTCCCTGCATCAGCATATTGGCACGTGTCCAGGCTGGGACGCGCATCCTATTTAAAGTGACAGCTCTCATTTGTGGCTCCTCCTCTTCCTGGGTCACTGGGCATAAAAACTTCCTGGACACCACTGTCAGTCGCCCTGCAGTTGGCTTGTGGTTTTGTGCTTTACCTGGTTTGTCTGACACCCGTTCTGGTGCCAGCCTTTGGTTTGTCTGGCTACCCGCTCTGTGTATGACCCGGCGTGGCTGACATTCCTTCTGGTGTGGACCTACGGCTCTGGTAGACTAACTCCACTGTGTATGACCCTTGGCCTGGCTGACTATCTGTTCTGGTGCTGACTTGTGGCTCTGTCTGACTACCCTTGTCTGTACAGGCGTGGACCTATAGTAGATCCTCAGGTGCGGACTTGAGGCGGTTTCTCTCCAGCTTGCCCTTGGGAGCTCAGTTCGGTACTACTACAGCACTATCCTTCCAGACGCCTTCTATATTATATGGTGTTCTTGCTGTACCGTTGTGCTGTACGTTGTGTATCTTAATAATGATTGTGTTACCTACAGTACTGGTCCAATTCTCATTCTTACGATCTGTGACAGTTTGGCTGTCACCCCGCAACCTTAATCTCCAGGTTCCCTGTAAGAAGTTTGCTCCTCGATTCATTGGTCCCTTCCGTGTTCTGCGGAGAATTAACTCTGTGGCATTTGCGCTGAACCTTCCTGCCTCAATGCGCATACATAATGTATTCCATGTCTCCTTACTCAAACCTTTGATTTGCAACTGGTAAACCTCGGCTGTGATCCCGACAGCACTCATTAGGGTTGGCAATCATGAGGAGTATGTGGTTCAGTGCATATTGGACTCGCGTACCTGGTACACTGGAAGGGATATGGTCTGGAGGAACACTCCTGGGTACCGTCTAGTGATGTGCATGCCCTGATCTTGGTGCGTAAGTTCCATGATCAATTTCTCATGAAACCCCAACTCTGCCTGCAGAGGAGGGGTCATTGAGGGGAGGGTACTGTCACAGATGTGACTTACCTCACGGCCAGCAGCTAGCCGGTCTCGGTCCTGCTCCCTCGTGGCTCGGCCTTGTTCTGATCTGCGGCAGCTCTCTGACACTTTTGGTTGTTCTCGTGGCTCTATCCGCGTCCATTCCTTTGGCATTTTGAGCCGCATATGTCTATTAAGGGCACACGTAGCAGGAGAGTGACGTGAGCACCGTACTTATAGTGGATCAGCTTGTTCTGTGCTCCTCCTTCCCAGGGTGCTGGTATTTATAAGCTGCCTGGACACAGGGCTCATTCGCCCTTACGATGGTGTCCAGTGCAGTTCTAGTTGTTTTTTCTCCTGATCTCCAGTGTATGACCTAGGCTTGTCTGACCATCTAATCTGGTGCAGACCTGTGGCTCTGGCTGACTACCCGCTCCGTGTATGACCTAGGCTTGTCTGACCATCCAATCTGGTGCTGACCTGTGCTCTGACTATCCTGTCTGTGTTGCCTCCTGACTAGTGGACATCCAATCAGGTGCAGACCTGTGGCTCTGGCTGACTACCCACTTATACTGACTGCAGGTGCGAGTAAGTAGTATCATCCTCGTTGCATTCCTGGTGGGAGAACTCAAGAGTTCTGAGTCCAGTACCTTCCTCGTTCTGAGACTACCATTAGCCTAGGCCTAGTCTCGAGCAGTGAGGTCTACTTCGGGACAGCCTCCTATTGCTGATAGGTGTTTCTGGCTTCTCCAGTTACCCTCTGCACCTTCCTGTCTATTGCTTTTGTTATTATTACTTTTAATAAAGGTGTTTTACTGTATACCTATCACGGTGCCCGTGATTGCTGACTTCTGCTGTCAGTCAGGTGTGTGTACTCTCCATTGGCCGCCTGTCTTTTGCCCGCCCAGTATTGCCTATATAGACTGGGCTGAGGCACCCTTTGGTTGCCCTTTCGTGGTGTCTCTATGTCAGCAGTCACCTGCCTAGTACCTGTATCCTTGGGCCTGTTTTGCTCTACTACCAGTGTCAGCGTTTCTCCAGTAGTCAGTGCCTCTCCTGCATGGTTCCTGCCTCCGTTCCAGATCCGGTTGGGCTGTCATTCCTGCTTCCATTCCTGATCCCGTGCTGCCGTTGTTCCTGCTCCGTTCCTAACCTGGTTGGCAGTCCTGTCATTCCAGTGGTGGTCCTGGCTTGTCTGCTGTTCCTGCTACTGAATCCTGACTGTCATCGTCTGGCTGCTGGGTCGCCTGGGTGACATTCTGATCACTGGTTTACTCCACTTTCACCAGTTGCTGATCCCGCTAGTATAGAACCGGTTGGGCGAAACGATTGTCCAGTACGCGGTACTGATTTACTGCACATTCACCGGTTGCTGATTCCACTAGTATAGAACCGGTTGGGCGCTATTGTTGTCCAGTGACGTGTTCAGTAAGGGAGAGGCTAGCGGCTTTGCCTCAGCATTATTCTTGTGATTGAGCTATTGATCTGCCTCCTGGCGCCGTCCCTCCTCGAGGTCGCACGTACCCGTTGTCATGCGAGGAGAATCGGGCCATGCAGGAATACATCGCTGAGGCCCTCAAAAGGGGCATTATTATAAAGTCAACCTCGCCCGCGGGGGCTGGTTTCTTTTTTGTGAAGAAGAAAAATGGCGAGTTAAGACCATGCATTGATTATCGCGGCCTAAATAAGCTTGTGTCCAAAAACGCCTATCTGATTCCACTCATCACTGAACTGTTTGACACGTTGAAAGGCTCCTCGATTTTCACTAAGTTAGACCTACAAGCCACTTATAATCTGTTCAGAATAAAAGCCGGAGATGAGTGGAAAACGGTGTTCAATACCAGATCCGGAGACTATGAATACCTGGTGATGCCATTTGGGATGTGTAATGCCCCTGCAGTGTTCCAGGAGTTTATTAAAGACATTCTCCGTGATATGCTACAGTCTTGTGTGGTGGTTTATCTTGATGATATACTCATACATTCATCTAATTTGTCGCAACATATCAAGGATGTGTCGGAAGTTTTGCTGAGATTACGTAAGCACAAATTATTCTGTAAAATCGAGAAATGTGAATTCCACAAGTCCATGGTGCCTTTTCTGGGCTTTGTGATATCTAAAGATGGCATTGCCATGGATAAGGAGGAGCCCGCAACAGTGCTGCAATGGCCACAACCCGAGGGACTCAAGGCTATCCAGCGGTTTCTCGGGTTTGCCAATTATTATAGGAAATTTATCCGAGACTTTTCCACGATTGTTAAACCGCTGTCCGATCTTACGAATAAAGGTGCTAATCCTTCCCAATGGTCTGAGGCGGCTGAACAGGCCTTTGTGACACTTAAGTCCACTTTTGCATCCTCTCCTGTGCTAACCCCTCCCTTCCATTCACCTTGGAAGTTGATGCCTCTGAAACTGGGGTAGGGGCAGTGTTGTCTCAACGTCCGGCTCCTGGGAGAATACGGAGACCCTGTGGGTTCTTCTAAAAAAAAATGGTCTAGTGCCCAAAGTAACTACGAAATTGGGGACAGAGAACTTCTGGCTATTATCCTTGCTCTCAAAGAATGGCGCCACTTGCTGGAGGGTACTAGGACTCCTGTGTTGATCTTGACAGACCATAAAAACCTGAAGTACCTTTCAGAGGCTAAGAGGTTGTCCTCTCGACAAGCCAGATGGGCCTTGTTTCTGTCCCGCTTCAATTTCATCGTATCCTACTTGCCTGGTTCCAAGAATGTTAGGGCAGATGCCCTGTCCAGGCAATACAGTCCAGAAATAGATAAGGATGAGGTCCCTGTACCCATCATTCAGCCTGATCGCATTTTGGCTACCTTACGTACCAGCATCACTTCGCCCCTGGGGGAGGAGATTCTCGCTACCCAGGCTGCTTATCATGGTGCCTATGCTCCCCTTGTTGTTTTCTGTCAGTCTATTCTGTGCTTTGCTCCCATTGGCTACTCTGTGTTTGTCCCGCTCAGTATGGCCTTTATATACTGGGCTCTGGCACCCCTCCGGTGCCCTTTTGTGGTGTTCCTGTACCAGTGCTTGTTTCTGCTCAGTGATTCCCAGTGTACCGACTTGGCTTGCCTGACTACTCTGCATCTTGTCTCCTGCTCCTGTGTACTGACCCAGATTGCCTGACTATTCTTCTGCGCCTGCTCCTGTGTACCGACCCAGCTTGGCTGACTTTCCTGCTCCTGTGTACCGACCCGGCTCGGCTGACGTTCCTGCTCCGGTGTACTGACCTGGCTTGGCTGACGTTCCTGCTCCGTGATTCGACCCGGCTGGGCTGATGTTCCTGCTCCATGATTCGACCCGGCTTGGTTGGCGTTCCTGCTCTGTGCCACCTTGGTGACATTCTGATCATCAGGCAATTGTGTCTCCGTTTCCACTCCTGCAGAGTACAAGTGGCCTAGTCTCTGTTACTGCTACGGCAGTGTGCCATTGGCCTTGTCCTCTGTTACTGCTCCTGCAGTGTACTAGTGGCCTAGTCTCCGTTACTGCCTCTGCAGAGTGCAAGTGTCTGCCTCCATTACTGCTACGGCAGTGTGCCCTTGGCCTAGTCTCCGTTACTGCACCTGCAGAGTGCAAGTGTCTGTCTCTGTTACTGCTATGGAAGTGTGTCACTGGTCTAGTCTCCATTACTGCCTCTCCAGAGTGCTAGGGCTCGATTTAAAGGCAACCGTTAAACCAGCCGCTAAGTGAAAAAGGCACATCGCTCGCAAATAATACAGGATTTACGGCAGATTCAATAGCTACTCTACGAGAATAGCTATCGAGCGTAGGCACACAAAAAACACGTAACACAAAAGCCGTTGTCGCTCATGTTAATGCACAACAGGCGGCCAAATCACACGATAACTGCGCTCAAAACAACATGTAATATAACGGCTGCCGTTGTCATGCAACCATGATTGATGCCAAAACAAATTCAAACACACAGCCAATCACAAAGCCCCAATGTATCAAATAACTTCAGATACACCTATATATACCCAAAAATAACCGGCACACACTGTCTGTTATCGAGTTCTTCAGAGCTAGATATCAGGACCCAGGAGCGGAGGATAGCGATCAGAGAGAGGGAGAAAGGAGCAGTCATTGGAGGTAGAAGGAGATTTTTGAGTTTGGAGTTTGGAGAGAGGTGCACTTACTAGACACATATTACACTTTTGCACATATTACATACACACATACAAACACAAACACATACATATACATACATATAGTCCTTTTATTTTATAACACCTTACACATTTTACTTTTTATTTTGACAGTGTGAATCTGGGAGTGAAAGTGTGTGACAGAGAGTGACTGGATCGAGTGTGTCTGTGAGGGCCTGTGGGAGTGCCTGGGTGTGACTGGGTGAGTGATGGCAAGGAGAGGAGGACAGGAGAGAGGGATGGGGAGAGTAGTGGAGGAGGAGGAAGCTCAGGAGGGGATCCCTCAGCAGAGCAGGGGTGGCAGAGGGAGATCTGCAGGGCGGAGGGGGACCCGGCCCACAAGAGCAGGCACACGCAGGACAGGGACAGAACCTACAGTGGGACGAGGGGTAGTTCCTGGGGAGCACCCCACACAGGCAGGGTCAGACCAGGCAGGGCACTCCGGATCTGAATCCTCCCATGCCGGAGCTGATGAGGGCAGGATCAGGGATCCCAGATATAGTGAGGAGGAGAACACGGCTCTTGTGGAAGCTGTCCTGGAGAGGCAGAGTGTTCTCCACCCGACGGCAAAGGTCCCTGGCCTGGCAGCGCGAAGGAAGGCAGCCTGGAATCAGATCTGCAGCCGGGTGAACGCGGTGGCAACATGCAGGCGGGACATGGAGTCTGTGAAGAAGAGATGGGGTGACTGCCGGAGGGTGGTCAAGAACAAGATGTCTGACATGGCCAAGCAAGCCCGAGGCACCGGAGGTGGCCCATCTGTGCCCATCACATTCTGCGGCTGGGAGGAGATGGTGCGGCAGAACATGTCCCCGACCATGATCGAGGGGGTCGTGGGAGGAACTGACACTGGGGATGAGAGGAGCCTCCGCACTACCGGTAAGTGCAACACTACAGAACAACACACTACAGCAACCAACACCAGCTGCACACACACACACTCACACCTCAACACATGTCCATCACTCAGCCATACAACTGCACCAACACAGCACCATGAGGGTTAAAAAAAGGACACAACACCTGGACAAATGGCAACGTCCAACTTGGGACAAACCTACTTGGGTCAAAGTCCTACTTCAATCCTCCTGTCGCTGTGCTCATTACACACAATACACAAACCATCATGTTCAAAATGTCGACTGTCATAGATCATCACTGTTCACACACAATGTCACCCATGTCCCCACCCCCACCCTAACCCCTTGAGTGCTAGAGGGATCATCAATGAATCGATCAACAATGCATTGGCAACCCCTCTGGTACTCAAGGGGTTAACCAGACAACAAACAAGTCAATAGGACAACGATCACATGCTACACAGGGGACATTCACTAAGTGGTGACAAACAGATGGTGGACACAAAGTAACTCTCACACACCCTCACTTCACCAATACCAGTGTTAGTCCATGGAGAACATGCAACAACAAGAATCAAGTTTATAAGATCCCATTGTACAGACTCCATGGAAAACACTGGAAATGGGGAAAGGAGATCACTGGAGAAGTCACCATCATGTCCACCCCATCAGTTCAACATCACCGCTTACTGAATCACAAAAAGGGGGCATCAGGTCACACATCACAGTGTCACACAGAATAAATGCTTGTAGGTGCAACACACAGGCCTAAAACTATTCCACAGATTTCAAGCTGGAAAAAGTAGGCATTGGTGTTGTGGCTGCAATCATTTACCCAGACTTGAAATTACATATCCCATATCTGATTCCCACATGGATCCACAGGGGTGCTGATGCCATGGATGGATGGTACACCAGCCACTCTTTGCAGGATACACATGGGAAACAAATAGCAAACATCATTATACCTTGGTCATCAACAGGCCATGACTGATGGATATCTAGGATTGAGTACGGTTGCCTCACACAGAAGGATGGATGGGCTCATACACAGAGAAAAAACAGGCCTCACTCAAAGATATCCCTCACTACTGGCTGGATTGTTGCCCTTAGGATTCAAATGTTACCAAATATGTTACAACACGATGTGAACACAGAGATCACTTCACTGGATGTGATTGCCTTACTGGCCAGATGTGTGCACCCATCACAAATCAACCTACATTGCTACCATCCAAATACACATACATAGTATATCACACTCTACGTAGATGGGATATACGAGGTATGTTCATATCCATCATATCAATACAATGTCATGTTGGATGGGTGCACATGTATAGCCAGTACGACAATCACACCTACTGAACTGCTCTCTGGCTTCACATCTTGGAAGGTTATTACTCTATCCATATGAAGGGTACATATCCACATACATATATGACCATTTCTACTTGTGTGTCACTGTAATGGGATAGCAATGGGTAATGTCATCAAGATGTCATATCGTTGCCATCGTGAACAGATGTGTCTTGATCTAAGTCCCATCCCTCCAACACTCATGGTTATACAGATATTGCTGTGTGTGACAGGTGGAGATATCTATCATTTGACCACACGGAGGCTCTTCAGCAGAGCCAAAGTCGCAACATTTAGAGATAAATACCTCTTTGGAATGGTCCACAGAGTGTGCTTGCAAACCAGGCACACTCTGTACACCGTTCCAATTAAGTATTGTTCTCTAAATGGGGCGATTTGGGCTCTGCTGAAAAGCCCTCGTGTGGACAAATAATGACTGAAATCTCCATCTGTCACATAGAGCAATATCTGAACAACCATGAGGGTAGGAGGGATAGGACTAACAGCGAACAACATCTGTTTTCACAATGTCTACAATATGACATCAAGGTGAACTTAACCTTTGCCATCCCCCTGGAGGGATAGCCATTCCTACAAGTTGTGAAGATAAATATATGTTGTTGGATTCACCCCCCTCCCCCGACTTAAACAATGGTATTCCTACTGTTGAAAGGTGTGTTGATTCAAAAGGTATCACAGCTCAGAAATGGATATGTCAGGGCCAATACCCCAGTGGCCTGAAATTGTACAGTGGTGCTGTTACTACACAATCATGTGGACAGCTCTGGTACAGGGACCAGATATCAACATGGGAGGGTGTTGCAACAGCCCCACTGTACTATTTCGGCCCACTGTGATATTGCACCTCAAAATGAAACCTTCACCTGTAATAACTCAAACAACACCTTTCAGCAGTGGGAGTACCCTTGTTTACCCAGGGGGATTAACCCAAGCACATATAATTTTCTTCACCACATATCAAAGTATAACTGTCTCCACAAACATATGGCTAAGGTCACTAATCACAACATCTTATTTCTCCACACAGCTTACGGCCCTCAAGCCCAGTGGGAGACAGTGGAGGAGGCAATGTCACCCCCCAGTGAGGAGGACACAGAGGAGGGGACCAGTCGGTGGTCACCTTACCTACCATCACCATCCCCTCCAACACAGGCTGCACCACCACCTACTGCACCCCTTCAAGCTGCACCACCACCTACTGCACCCCTTCAAGCTGCACCACCACAGGCTGCACCCCTTCAAGCTGCACCACCACAGGCTGTGCCCCTTCAAGCTGCGCCTCCACAGTACAGTGGCTGGATGCCACAGGAGGAGAGGTGGACCTATCCAGCCACCTCCACCAGCTACTACCCTCCATCAGCAGCACCACCACCGCCAGGGAGGCAATGGCTGCCAGGGACAGTGGCCACCACCCAATATGGGCCATATGCCTCCCAGTTAAACTCACCCTCCTGGATGGCTCCACAGCATGCCCCAAGATATGATCCCAGGTGGGGTCCAAGCACCTATCAGTGGCCACCATATGACCCATGGCCACTGGACTACCCACACCTGGGCCTGATTGGTGAGCCCCAGCGCCCCGTACCCAGGGACATTTTCACACCTCCCCCAGCACACACATCATTGGGCAGCTCGGAGTCACTTGATGTGGTGGGCATGTGCCCATCATCTGCACCAGCCACAGCACCTCCAGCAGCACCGGCAGCCACAGCACCTCCAGCAGCACCAGAGAAAACAGCACCCTCAGCAGCAGAGGAAACAGCACCCTTAGCAGCAGAGGAAACAGCACCTCCAGCAGCACCAGAGGAAACAGCACCCTCAGCAGCAGAGGAAACAGCACCCTCAGCAGCAGAAGACTCAGCACCCTCAGCAGCAGAGGAAACAGCAGCACCTGTGACACCGGCCACATCCACCTCCAGCACCGCATGCCTCACAGGGATGGAGGCGGAGTGTATGGCCCTGCAGAGGAGACTACTCCGGTCGAGCAGGAGTACTGACAGCAACATTACAAGGAGCAGGAGGCAATCCAGAAGGAACATTGCTCAATTGGAGAGCAGGATCCAAGGTTTGGAGTCGGAGGTGTCCAGGGGGAATACACTACTCCAGCAGCTCAGGACTGGTGTGATGGACATGTTAACACAGGTCCTTGTGGAGTTGAGGGAGATAAACCGCAGGGAGAACCTGAGGATGGAGAGGGAGAACTTGCATTCCACTGAGGGGTCTACTGCAACCACCACCCCCTCTAGTGTTACCCCTGAAGCCACACCTAGGGGGCAGAGGATTACCAGGAGTTCAACAAGGGCATCCACCTCTGGCACCCAGGCTAAGGCCCCCCACCCAAAAAGGAAAAAATGAAAGGCCCAACCTGTCAACTTTCCCCTCAATAAAAAAACCTTTTTTTTGTATTCCTGTCTGATCTGTTGTGTCTTCAGTTATGTATTGGGTTGCAGGGTTGTCTCCAATGCATTGCCATACAATGCAGTGAACACAACCTCTGCCTGGGTGAAATGTTAGTGGGATGCTACAACATGGGTTCACACACACACACACACCGTTGTACAAATTCAACTTGTAATACATCCCTGGAGCCATATTACACCACTGTGTTATATGGCGGTGTTGTGTGTTGAATTTGAACAACAAAACATACCCCTTAGCACAACAAATTGTACAACACGAACATTTGTCTACATTATATGTTGTGTTTAACCCTTTGAGTGCCAGAGTGGTAGACAACGCATTGTAAAGAAATGCGTTGGGGACCACTCTTGCACTCAGTGGGTTAATGGGATAACCAGACAAACAGCTCTGTGACTTAGCAGGGACATTATAAGCAGGATAGATAAATGGGACATGTATCCATTTTGACTTGGATTCACACACTCATTGTGCAACTGACTTACTGGGGAAGCCAATGTTTTTAACCTAGGATTTCAATGTGTAGCACACACATTGATATCCTGGGCTGAGCATTGGGGTCTCCTGTAAGTTGAGTTGCTGTTTCCCTAAGGGTGTAACAGACTTCACCAGTGATAACACATGTCCACTTAGTCTGGTTGTTCGTTAGCCCATGTACTGAGATATGTCAAAGTGGAGCAAAATCTCAGAACATGGATTTTTCTGAGCAATACAGATACTGTGGACAGGTATTCACTGTGGAAGTATGTCCCCTGTATCACCTCTTCATCACTCCCACAACACATTGGTGCATCACTGCCACCATCATCTGTTTGCATGGATACATCACAGAGTCCAGTCACTGGCAAACAAGTGGTGGACTCCTGTGATGTGGGTGATGCCTTTCCATGTATGGGGCATACTCTACCCTGGGTGTGGTAACACATTGACATATGTGTTCTCAAATATATCCTCCTACAGACACAGATAGAATGGTGATGGTTCATCTTTATTGTGTCTCAAAGTACATTAGAATGTACATGTGTTTTGTGTGTGTATTGCCTATATGCATTGAACACCTGTATGAGAACACTAAATGTACTTTGAAACTAAATCGTAATACTTCAGTAACACTGCTGCCCTGCTCATGTGTTGTCCATGAGGTTTGACAACTCTGTAGCTGAGCATCCTGACTGTACAGGTTAAAACACTCAAGAATTAGTGTTTTCTGTGTCTCTATGAGAATGTTCCAGTAGAGGTTTGTGTGAACCTCAGGTCAAACTTTGCATCACCAACAACATCACCATAAACAGCAAGGGGTGATCTTCATGAAGGTGTTGTCAAGACATCAATCCAGTCACATGGAAGATCTTCAGTTCAAGGATGGATCATGTTACGGATGCCTGCGGGACAAGAGGACAGGATTTGGAGCAGTAGACCTGAACTGATCATCAAGCAACAACAATTTAGTCTTTTTCATCCCCTCAGTTTTCACAGTTACAGGTGAGTGCACAAACCATTGCTTGACAATGTGTTGTGTACTCATCTGTAACCAATTCTGTGGGGAACTAAGGACATGTGCATCAGTCCTAGGGATATGTGCCCCTGACATGTATACACACATTAACAAGTGTTCTGAGAGCTCCATGGAAGTAATGACATTGTGCTGCCACTGTGAAAGTGACAGTGGCAGCCCAATGTCATTTGTTCCATGGAACTGTTAGGACACATTTGTTGATGTGTGTATTCATGTCAGGGGCACATATGTCTGCACACTCACAGGTCTGCATGGAGTCCCTGGTAATCTGATCTACGTCTCATGACCTCTACATTGTGTGCCCATACCACTGTACATCCACCCCTGTGCTGCTCTTCTCAGCTGTAGCACAGTACAGGTCCCATATTGAGTCTGATGTCCCTTCTAATGCATATCATTAGATAATACTCTTTCGCTACTGGGCTAGCATGGTTGTTCAGGCTATAATCATGGCATATCCAGTTAGTTGCTGTCAATCAAGCCATGGAAGGTGATGAACATGGGTAATATGTTGTACCTTGTTTATCCTGGGGGTGTGCGTGATATCCTTGGGGTCTGTATGTCAACGTGGAGAGTGGAATGGAGGATGGTTGTTGAGTCCACACACACAATTTTCCACGTCCACTGCCAGTGCAGTGCTGTGTCACTGTTCCTGTGGGGTGAGACAGAACAAAATGTGCAGTGTGGTTAGTGTCACAGGACTGATGGGGGACTTGCGTGGATTGTTTGCATGCATGTGTTATACTCACAGGTGAAGTGTTCCATGATGAGCCTGTCTCTGATCTGTGCCCCTCTCATGGTCTCCTCCACATGCCCGATGTCCATGGCCACTTCCTGTATGGGGGGGTCTGGGATGTGCTCCAGCAGCCTGGTGTCCACTGCGATGTTGTTCAGTATTGCGCACACCACAATGATGTCACACACCTTAGCCGGTGCATACTGCAGTGCTCCCCCAGAGTGGTCCAGACATCGGAATCTTGACTTGAGGAGCCCAAATGTCCGCTCAATAGCATTCCTCGTTCTGGCATGAGCCTGGTTGTAGCTTTCCTGGGCATGTGTTTGGGGATTGGCCAGAGGGGTCAGTAGCCAGGACTTGCATCCATAGCCAGCATCACCTGTGTAATGTGAGTGACATGGTGAAACAGGGAGCACATGTTGTGTGAATGATGTTTTGTGTGGTGGACGTAGTAGCTGTGGGTCAGGTGCATGCTGAGCTGAGTGATGTGTACGCCTGTGTATGTGGTGTGATTTTGTTTTGTGAACTCACCCACTAGCCATCCCCCTGTAAAGGTTCCATTCTCAAAATCTCTGTGGACTGAGGTGTTTTGTAGAATGTATGCATCATGTGTGCTGCCAGGATATTTTGCACAGACATTCATGATCCTCATGTTGCTGTCACACACCATCTGCACGTTGATGGAGTGGAAGTTCTTCCTGTTGATGAATATCTGTGCGTCACGTGCTGGGGCCTTAATCCGGACATGGGTGCAATCTATAGCACCCATGACCCTGGGCATGCCTCCCTTTGCGTAAAAGGCCTGCTTGACGTGTATCCAGTCCATGTCGGTGGTGGGAAAATGTATATAGGTACTGGCCTTGCTTTTGAGGGCTGGCAGGACCTGGGCCAGCACTCTGGAGAATGTGGCCTGTGACATGCCAGATGCGTAACCCTCAGTGGACTGGAAGGCCCCGCTTGCTATGAAGTGTATGGCACAGAGTAGTTTCTGCAGGCCAGTTAGGGCATGGTTGTGGATGTAGATGGGATCCACCTGCTCCTTGATGACCTCATACAAGGCAATGATGCTGTCAGGCCTCAACCTGTAGCGATCAATGACCTCGTCATCAGCCATTCCAAAGAGTGTGACCCTTGGGCGGTATACCCTGGGCCTTGGTGGTCGTCTATACATCCTGTGCCCTCCAGGTGGGGATGGACTCCTGTGTGGCTGCTGAGCCAGAGCCTCCTCACTTGCAACAGGTGAAGGCTGTTGATGAGGCGTGCTTGGAGTTTGCTGATGTTCCCTAGCTCTCTCCCTTGCACGCCTTCTCCGCAGTCTTTGCAACAATATGTAACCCAACATACTGTTTGCTCTCTCTATCTGTCTCTATCTCTCTCTGTCTCTACCTCTCTCTCTCTCTATCTCTCTCTATCCCTCCCTGAGTGGAAAACAAGCCACAAGTGAGTGTGTTGAGTTGTCCCTTTAAGTACTTGCTAGGGCGTTGTGTAGGTGTGGTGATGAGGTGAGTGCTGACCAATGGTGAGTTGTTTGTGTCCAGGTAAGTGTTAGCAGGTGTGTGTGTGTTATAAGATGTGGTGTGTTGTGCTTGTTCTGTGTGTGCCATTTGCGGGCGTGCAGTTGTGGGGTGCAGGTCGCGTGTTGATGTTGCCCAGGTGAGCTTGTATTTGCAGGGTCCGCTTTGTGTGATGACCCCCATTGTTCCGTGCCATGTTGTGTTGTTGTTTTTTTGTGTGTCATTGTTCCTGTGGTGTTGCTTGTTGTTGTGTGTGTAGTGATTTGTGTTGTGTGTGCATGTTTTTGTGTTGTTTTGGCATTGCACGGGTTAATTTTCCCATTTACATGGTTGTGCGTTAAGCCTTTTGTGTCTTTTCCTCTGTAACGGGTGTTTAGTTTTGGCCGTTAAGTGTCTAACGTGTGTGAAAAGTGGGTCTTAACTTTTAGCCGTTAGGTGTGTCTTTTTTTCAGCCGTTATCAGTACCGCAAGCCTTTGAATAGCTCTGGGGTATGTTGTTCCATGCGTCTGAATGCACGTAAGTGTATCAGCTGTAAGGATTCTGCAACTGCCGTTAGCTGTTCTTTAGACGGATCTTTGAATTGCAACATGACACTTAACGCACCCGTTAGTGTTTTTTTTGCTAACGGCTGCCTTTAAATCGAGCCCCAAGTGTCTGCCTCCATTACTGCTACGGCAGTGTGCCATTGGCCTAGTCTCCATTACTGCGCCAGCAGAGTGCAAGTGTCTGTCTCCGTTACTGCTACGGCAGTGTGCCATTGGTCTTGTCTCCGTTACTGCTTCGGCAGAGTGCGAGTGGTCTGGTCTCCGTTACTGCTACGGCAGTCTCCTATGTTGCTCAATTCCTGTTATTACTCTGGCAGTTCACGTTTGTTCTGCTAACCTGTTTCTGGGAGTTACGAATCCTTAAGCTGTCTATATGGAGAGAGCTCCATCACAGACCTCTCTGCACATGGGACTGTTTACACTCATTGAGGACCATTAACCCATGCAGTACCTTTCTCCTGGGAATCCATCGTATTCTTCCTGACCTGTGTCCGTATAGACTGTTGTGGACTTTATGGTTATACAGGACCTGTGTAAGCATATGTATGTGTAACCTGTCGTTTGTCTGTATTATTTAGCTTATATACTACAGGAACTGTGCGGGTTATTTTATTACTGTGATTTCAATAAAACTGTGTTTTATCCTAAACCACTGTGTTTGTGTGTCAAACAAACCATTACACTGCTGCCCCCCCGACACCCCAGTGGGCAAGTGTTTTGTAGCAATGCCATTCCGTACCCGTCTGCTCGAAACATATCACGTATCCTGAGCAGCGGGGCACATAGGGAGAGATCAATTGATCTGGTCCCTGTCACAGTTGTTCTGGTGGCCTTCTATACATGCTGACTGTACCACATTTGTAGCAGCCTGTACTACTTGTGCCCGTGCCAAGTCCCCTAGACACCTCCCAGTGGGGTTACTTCAACCTGTGCCTAATGGTGAGCAACCTTGGTCCCACGTCTCTATTGATTTCCTGGGAGAACTGCCAGTATCTAGGGGCTACACGTTCATCCTCATGGTAGTAGACAGATTCTCTAAGATGGCACATTTTATGCCCCTTCCTGGCCTTCCCTCTGCCCAGAAGTTGGCAGTTGTCTTTGCTAGAGAAGTGTTTCGGTTGCATGGGGTACACAGGGTACTGGTGTCTGACCACGGGAGCCAATTTGTGTCCAGATTCTGAAGAGCTTTCTGCGATCAGATGGGCATACAGTTGTCCTTTTCGTCTGCCTACTATCCCCAGACCAATGGAGCCGCCAAGCGTGCCAATCAGGGATTGGAGCAATTCGTGCTCTGTTTCCTGTCCAATCATCATGATAATTGGGCAGACCTGTTGTCATGGGCAGAGTTCGCCAGGAACTGTGCGTTTAATTCGTCTTCTGGGAGCTCCCCGTTTCTCATTAACTACTGGTTCCAGCCGTGCTTGCTCCCAGACTCATTTCAGACACAGCAGATTCTAGCTCTGGATGAGCATATCGAGCTCCATCTGGGCACAGGTACAGAGGACCCTTAGTAATTCGTTCCAGCGTTATCAGCGCCATGCTAATCGCAGACGGTTGCCAGCGGTCTCCTTCCAGGTTGGGGATAGGGTATGGTTATCCTTCAAAAACCTTAACTTGCAAGTCCCTTGTAATAAGTTGGCTCCCCGGTTCATTGGACCCTTTAAGGTCATCCACAGAATTAACCCAGTCTCGTATGCTCTAGATCTCCCAGCATCCATGCGTATTCATAATGTGTTCCACGTATCCCTTCTGAAACCATTGATATGCAACCATTACACTACCACTCCTGCGGTCCTCGGTCCTGTTCAAGTTCAAGGCCAGGAGGAATATGAAGTGCAAAACATTATTGACTCACAAAGGTTCAGAGGGAAATTACAGTACCTGGTCCATTGGAAGGGTTATGGTCCTGAAGAACGTTCCTGGGTTAACCAAAATGACCTCCATGCTCCCAGGTTGTTGCGCACATTCCACTCCAAATACCTTCAGAAACCTGGTCCCTCTTCTGGGAGAGGGGGTCCTTGAGAGAGGGGGTACTATCACGGTCCCCGTGCTTCCTGGCGACATTCTGTCAGTCTCTCTCACAGCTAACTCTTATTGGTTGCAGTACCTTGTCCCGCCCAGTATTTGTCGTTAAATACTGGGTCCTGTCACTTCGCTGTTGCCCTTTCGTTTTGTATCCGTTGCCAGTGCTTGTTCCAGTTCTCAGTGTGATCTCTGTGTACCGACCCGGATTGCCTGACTACTCTGCTGTATCTGTTCCTACCTGTGTACCGACCCGTACTGCCTGACTACTCTGCTGTATCCGTTCCTGTTTTGTGTACCGAACCGGCCGACGTTCCTGCTCTGTGTACTGACTCGGATTGGCTGACGTTCCTGCTCTGTGTACCGACCCGGCCCGGCTGACGTTCCTGCTTTGTTTACCGACCCGGATTGGCTGACGTTCCTGCTCTGTGTACCGACCCAGCCCGGCTGCTGTTCCTGCTTGTGTACCAACTGGATTGGCTCGTACTTGCTCTGTGTACCGGCCCTGTAGGGCTATTGCTCCTGGTATTGGTGCGACCTGCGGCCCCATTCCGGTCCTCGGTTTGGGGTTCTGCTTCCAGGCCTCGGTCTCCGGACTACCCTTTGAGCCACATGTGCAGTCTAGTATCGATAAGGTCAGTGTTGCGCGGGCGACATTCGTGTGTCTACTCCATCAGTGCACCACGGTACACTTGACCCTCCTTCCTGCCTTCAGCTGAGGTTGGTGTTTCATTAGGCGCCTCAAGCTGTGTTACCATCAGGCAGTCATTGCTGGTCTTGGCGTTCATTAACCCCTTCGGGGAAGGTGTTACTTGTCACCGGTCATTCACAGTGCAGTCTCCGTTGGGCACCCTTCTGGGCATACTGTCTCAGTCCTCCGTTACTTCTAAGGCAGATCTAGTTATCCTGGGCCTCTGTTGGCTACTGGGCGTTTCTTGCTATTTAAGCACTACCTGTGCAGAGTGGGAGTTCAAGGGCCTCGCACTATTAGGGCCTGCTTGCTGTATTGGCCTAATAGTAACCCGTTCCTGGCTGCCTCAGTTTGAGTTCACACGAACATAACCTGACCTGTGTCAGTATATTTTATGGTCTGTTTTGTACATATACTGGACCCGTGTGGGTATACATTGTATTTATGCCATAACCTGTCCTGTGTCAGTACTGTATTGTGTTACCTATATTGCTGGACCCGTGAGGGTTATATTCGCTAAACCCGTTCAATAAAACTGTGTTTTATTTCATCTACTGAATCTGAGTGTCATTAAAACCGTAACAGGGGGTTATGAACTAAGGAGTGATAAAGAGGTGATAAAACAGAGGTGACTTATCCTGTGATTTCACTTCTCCAGTTCCTATGTTTTTTTTTTCTATGGAGCAAATCCACTACGATTTCTCCAACATTAGAGATCTTAGAGCATTGGCTCCATAGAATAACATAGAAATTGGAAAAGTTATTGCTGCAATATCACCTCTTTATTACACTTTAGTGCATAACCCCCAAAGCCTCTTCTTCAGGCATAATAAGAATGAAAGTTGAATACAGAATTCATGACAGGTTAATCATTCATGCAAATGAATGAATTTAAATTGCACGGGCTGTAATTATTCTGATCATAATTCATCCCCTAGACTACAGCAGTGTCTCTTCAAGAAATCTACAAATCTATAAAGAGACTGCTGGAGCCTAGGGAAAGAATTATGAACAGTACTGATAAATAATTCCACTGGCTGTGAATATTTTTATTATCCCTGAAGGAGAAACCTAGGGCTCAGTTCAATTACTGGATTCTGTCCTCATCACTTCACGGAGACTGATCGCTGGCAATTCATTTTAATGTTTTCTTCTCTGCCTCCACTTTGTCACCCCTACCACTGTCTGTTGGGAATACCACAAGGTTCTGTACAGTAGAAGGCTTTCAATCTACTCTTTTTAATTTAAGAAACTTTCTTTTGTTTTCAACATCATCTCTGTGCTGATGACATCCAAATCTAAATTTCCTCTCAATGCTTTTCCTCTGCTGATCCATGTAGACAGTGCTCTCTCTCTTTTTCTCTCTTCATTACCTTCCTGGATGTCTTCTTGCCATCTAAAGCTCAAAATAACAAAGAGCTAATAATATTAACTGATGTTTAGCTCACTGTCAATTAAATCACAGTCACCCAGACCTCTAGATTATGCTGCCTGGGAGTCGTCTTTGATTGTGATCTATCCTTCATTCCATATGACTGGTCAATTTCCAACTTATGATACCTCCATCTAGGCAATATCTCTAGAATTCATCCTTTCCTCACCCATGAGACTACCACAATTTTTATCCATTCACTCATTATATTCTGGGTTGACTACTGCAGCACTTTCCTAATTGACCTTCATCCTCTCAACTAGCCCCCTACAGTCCATAATGAATTCTGATGAAATCCTAATTTACCTCACACATTGCTCTTCTGATGCTACTACTCTTGGATAATTATTTCACTAATTATAAAGGATAAGGAAAATCAGTTAAATAATTATCCGCGAATAGTGACATCAGAAGAGCAATGTGTGAGGTAAATTAGGATTTCAGCAGAATTCATTATTGGTGCCAACTTACAGAGACCTACTGCTCATCTAGTTTCCAAATACCCCTACTTGCCATATTAAAAGAAAAAGGAAACAGTGCACAAGGGGTCTACGTGTAGTAGGCTGGTAAAAGGAATAGGATTATATTATTGAGAGGTATAACAGAACACACAAAAATTGAAGTACGTGAGTGGAAATATATAGAATATAGGTAAAATAGATCCCGTATTGCTACTCAGCAGAGTGAGCACTGTTGAATAGATGATACAGAAAAAACATCAATTTTAAAACACCACCACTGTTGGTATATAAATGAATGCTACGTAAGGATAAAAAAATATATAAAATAAGTAAAAAAATAAATAAATAAAAACAAAAATGATGATGATGAGGCTATATAACCTCACTCATATGAACACTATAGCAAGATGAAAGGGCTACACTCATATGGTATTAGGGGCGACTGTGGTAGTGGCCTATGATGAGGACCACAGAAAATCGAAATGGGACTGCAATAATATAAAGATGGATAAAGTGATGGGAGTTACAGAGTGAGACAGTGGAAAAAGACTAAACTTCTATGCACCTTTTGTGGACAGAAGCTTACAACATATATTCTTGTCACAATAGCCTTTAAACACCATTACTGCAGTCTGATGACCAGAAACATGCTTGTAAGTAAGCCCATCAGAATAAATATTCAGCCCGGACTGTCTGGGTCCCCATGCCTGTCCTTGTTCCAATCAGTACAATTGACTAATTTCTCCTTATTTCAGTGTTAGTATAGAGTGTGAGTAGGAGATTCTCCTTTGGTGCTATCGCCACTTTTTTATTTTTTTACTTGCCCCGTAGTCAGGCTGGAGTAGTCAGTAAGACGCCAAAACTGGTGGGACCCCATTTCAAAATTACTCAGCCAATGAGAGGTGGGTATGTGAAGTTCAAGCATACCTATCTTTTGTTACAAAGTACCAAATCAAAGTATCAACATGTACATTAGTGTTCCAAGTACACTGTGAATAGGATAATGTAATACCATAGTAACAAGGAGTTGGTTATATTCTAGTGTGGCACACACAATTAGAAACATTACTTTTCATCTAGTAAAACAATATTTTAAGTCAATATTTTAACAAACTCAGATTTACATGAGTGTCATATCCATATGTCAGGGTGGCTTGAAGGTTACTGGAGCCCAGAAGCAGGGATGTGCACACCTGTGTAAGTGTGCTACTAACCAGGAGGATGGATAGAACAGACCCACTGGAGATTAGGCCACAACACAAGGGCTACTGAAGATCTGAAGTCCGCAAGAGCAGCAGGAAGGGCTGTAGGCCAGCAAGATAAGTAGCAAATCACTGAATACCTGGACTAGGATGCCAGAGGTTAGAGTGGTCTGTAGATTTGCAGAGGTCTAGGATGCCAGAGGTCAGAGTGGTAAGTAGTTTTGCAGAGGTCTAGGATACCAGTGGTCAGCGGGGTCAAGCAGAGCCATGGTCAGGATACCATGTTAAAATGATACAGGAACTCAAAATAAGTATGCCCGTTACAGCAGGATAGACCATAATAACCGAATCCAGAGCAAGGGGTAGTCAAGGTTTAAATAGGGACCTGACTGGCATCATATGAGAGGAAGAGCCCACCCACACTCACCTTGACTCCAGAAGAGGCCATCCAGAATGCCGAACAGCAGACATGCCCATTTCCTGGTCAGCTGCGGATGATGTGGGACACGCGTGCGACTCATCACCTGAGTCAGCACATACCTCCATTGTGAGGGGACGCTCAAACAGGCAGCAGAGTCACCCTTAACAATCAGAGGACTGGGGATAGTGCCGCTCAGCTGGAGGAGCAAGAGGTGAGAGGCTTCTTCCTGTGCAGGCCTGACACCATATTAGATGATAATGCATTAACATCACATCATATTGTTTTTTGTACATCCGCCAATGCAATTACATGGAACCACAGAATTTGTTAAAATATTGATTTCAAAATATTGTTTTACTAAATGAAACTTGTTTCTAATTGTGTGTGTCCTACTAGAATATAACCAACTTGGAACACAAATGTTTATGTTGATACTTTGATTCAGTACTTTGCAACAAAAGATAAGTATGCTTGAACTTCACATACCTGCCTCTAATTGGCTGAGGACTTTTTAATCATTACACAATATAGTCCAGACCTCTAGAAGAGTACTGTTGGTCTGCAGCAGGTGATGTGCCCCTGCTTGTGGTTCATTGATTAATAAGGAGAAAGTGTGAATCTTAACAAAATCTGATAAATAGGTGTATGGTTTTAATGAGAAGAGAAAAGAAAAATCTGGAGCAGGGAAGGAGAACCACAAGGGAGCTTAAAACAACTAAGCACCGAGGAGAGGGCACAGCGGGTATATAAAGGCACTGAGAGCATGACATCACCACACCGCTCACGTGCCCGACAGACCAACCACCTCACAGGGTACTCCAGTAACCAGGAAGGAGAACACCCCCTGCCTCTCCATGACTCAGAGGACTGAGTCACATGACTCTGACATCACACTTTGGAGCGTATGCTCGTCGCCATGAAAAAGGACACTGGGCAGTGAGAGCTCAATAAGTACGAGCCTGACATAATGTTACGGTTTTCTGACACTCAAACCAGGGTATGAAGTAAAAACACAGTTTTATTGAAACAGGATAATAGAACAGTGCCCCTAGGGGCCAGCACAGGTATAATCAGTACTGGCAAATACAGACCAAGTAAAGTAAGTGCAATACAAAGATAGGAATATATGTATATATAGACTGGGGATAACCCCAAAGGGTTAACAGGAGCAACTGGAGTAACTCAGTCCTAGATTGGCCAACGCCCAAGACATGATAACAGTCTCTGGATGGTGAGAAAGGAGTAAAGTGTCTGCACTGAATCACTCTCAAGGTAGTAAAGTGGAGCACTCCTATTGCCCAGAGCTGAGCCAATACCACCATCGTGGGCTTAGGAGGAATGCTACTGCTAGAGCTGAAGTAACCAGAACCTGAATCGCCCTTAATGTGAATTGGTAGTAACCCTGCGCGTGCCAACTGGAATGTGCCCAGACACCCTGAGGATGCCAAGATAGACAGTTGCTGCACAAGCTATAATGAGCCGGAGCACTGGGAAGGGCAGGAGATAACGTACACCCTGAGCGTATGTGAGCCAGAGCCAGGACACCCTTCCGGTGTCGCACAGAATCCACACTGCAAGAGCGTACAGACTACCAGCGCCAACCGGAGCGGTCACGGTGCACACCGAACACTGGACGGAAAGTGCTCTGCAATTGATAGTATGGCTTGGTCTAAAGGCACTAAGAGTAGCGGGCTCAAAGGGTAACCAGAGGCTTGGCAAGCGATATATGAGGCACGTAACCGGAGACTACAGGCACTGCACGGGTTAATCTGGTTCAGAGAACAGCTCAGCAGACAGAGGATGGGAAAGCAATCCCAGGCTACAGCTTGGAAGAGAGAGAGGATCAGCGAGATACCAAACAGTTCAGAATGTCGCCAGAGTGACCGGAGCTGCACAGGAACACCGGAACAGCGCACAGGACAGGAACGTCAAACGGAACCGGATAGATACGGTAGCAGGAACATCAGCTGGAGAACGGAGCAATCACGGAGCAGGGTCGTCAGCCAGAACCGGGTCAATCACTGAGCAGGGTCGTCAGCCAGAACCGTGTCAATCACAGAGCAGGGTCGTCAGCCAGAACCGGGTCAATCACGGAGCAGGGTCGTCAGCCAGAACCGGGTCAATCACGGAGCAGGATCAGAAGAGTAGTCAGACAAGCCGGGTCGGTACACAGGAGACACTGGAACTCAGCAATGAGGCGCAGGATCAGGAACACCACGAAAGGGCAACTAACAAGTGCCCAAGAGCCAGTATAAAAAGGAAGATCCTGGGTAGGCCAGTCAGCCTCCTCCAATGAAAAGGTAACACAGTAAAAGATTGACAGGGAATAACGGGGATTGTGATAGTACCCCCCTCTCAAAGACCCCCCTCCCCTGACAGAGGGTCTCGGTTTCTGAGGATATTTAGAATGAAAGTTGCGCAGCAATCGTGGGGCTTGAAAGTCCTTGTGGTCTACCCAAGAGCGCTCCTCAGGCCCATACCCTTTCCAGTGGACCAAATATTGCAACTTGCCTCTAAATCTCCTGGAGTCAATAATGCTCTGAACTTCGTATTCCTCTTGGCCCTGCACATCCACCGGCCCAGGAACCACCGGAGTGGTAGTATAGCGGTTGCAAACCAAGGGCTTCAATAATGACACATGGAACACATTGTGAATATGCATAGTATTAGGAAGCTCCAATGCGTATGCCACGGGATTGATCTTGCGAATAATCTTGAATGGCCCAATGAACCGGGGAGCCAGTTTGTTCGAAGGCACTTGCAGGTTGAGATTCCTGGAGGAAAGCCATACCCTGTCCCCAACCTGGAAGGAAACCGCTGGCAGCCATCTGCAATTGGCATAGCGCTGATGTCTGTGGAAGGACTGGCTGAGGGACCTTTGTACCTGTGCCCAAGTGGAACGGAGCTGCTCCATGTGCTCATCCAGAGCTGGAATCTGTTGGGACTGAAATGAGTCTGGGAGCAGACAGGGTTGGAAGCCATAATTAACAAGGAACGGAGAGCTCCCAGATGATGAATTAACGGCACAGTTCCTGGCAAACTCTGCCCACGGCAACAGGTCTGCCCAGTTATCATGATGATCAGTCACAAAGCAGCACAAAAACTGCTCCAGTCCTTGATTGGCACGCTCAGCGGCCCTGTTGGTCTGGGGATGGTAGGCGGAGGAAAATGACAATTGAATGCCCATCTGGCCACAGAATGCCCTCCAGAATCTTGACACGAATTGACTCCCCCGGCCGGACACTATCACTCTGGGAACCCCGTGCAAGCGGAATACTTCTCTGGCAAAAATTATTGCCAATTCCTGGGCCAAAGGAAGGCCAGAGAGGGGCACGAAATGAGCTATTTTAGAGAACCTATCTACCACCATCAGGATAAACGCATAGCCCTTGGATATCAGCAGCTCTCCCAAAAAATCAATAGATATGTGGGACCAAGGACGATCACCATTAGGCACTGGTTGGAGCAGCCCCACTGGGAGATGTCTGGGAGTTTTAGCACAGGCACAGGTGGCACAAGCGGCAGTAAATGCAGAGCAGTCAGCTTTCAGAGAGGGCCACCAGAATGTTCGTGACAATGACCATGCCAACTGATCCCTGCCAATGTGCCCGGCTGCCTAAGATGAGTGATAGGTCTCGAGTAACTGGGTACGGAAAGGCTCGTCCACAAAACACTTGCCAACTGGGGTTTCAGGAGGTGCCCGAGCTTGTGATGCCAAAATTTGCTCTCCCAGTGGCGAAGTGATGCTGGTACGAATAGTAGCCAGAATCCTATCTGGCTGAATTATGGGAACCGGGGCCTCATCCCTCTCAATGTCTGTGTAGAATTGTCTGGAAAGACCATCTGCCCTAATGTTCTTGGACCCTTGCAAGTATGATACTATGAAGTTGAATCTGGACAAAAATAGGGCCCACCTAGCCTGGCGAGATGACAGCCTTTTGGCCTCTGATAGGTATATCAAGTTCTTATGGTCCGTAAGGATTAAAACTAGGGTTCTTGTGCCTTCCAAAAGATGTCGCCATTCTTTTAATGCCAAGATGATAGCCAACAATTCACTATCACCAATTTCGTAATGGCTTTGGGCACTAGAAAGTTTCTTGGAAAAGAACCCACACGGTCTCAAGTTACCACCTTCTTTGGGGAAGAAACCCCAACCTCGGAGGCATCTACCTCTAGCGTAAAAGGCAGGGTGGGATTAGGGAGGGATAGTATAGGAGCAGATGCAAACGCCTTTTTGAGGGTTTCCAAGGCCTTTTCAGCTGCCTCAGACCATTGAGAGGGATTCACTCCCTTATGCGTAAGGTCATAGAGAGGTTTTATAATGGTAGAAAAGTTCTGAATAAACTTTCTGTAATAGTTGGCAAAGCCCAAGAACCTTTGGATAGCTTTTAACCCCTTGGGTCGTGGCCATTGTAGGACTGCAGCCAACTTCTCTTGGTCCATAGCTATGCCATCCTTAGATATAACAAAACCCAAGAAGGGTACTTTGGAACAATGAAATTCGCATTTTTCTAAGTTGCAGAACAATTTGTTCTTGCGCAATTGAAGCAACACCTCAGAAACATCCTGGATGTGCTGGGTTAAATTAGCAGAGTGAATCAATATATCGTCCAGGTACACACCTACACAAGACTGTAACATATCGCGGAGGATATCGTTGATGAACTCTTGAAATACGGCAGGTGCATTACATAAACCAAATGGCATAACTAGATATTCGTAGTGGCCTGACCTAGTATTGAATGCAGTCTTCCACTCATCTCCGGCCCTGATCCTTATTAGGTTGTAGGTGGCACGTAAATTGAGTTTCGTAAAAATAGAGGAGCCTTTCAACCTATCAAATAACTCTGTGATGAGCGGAATGGGGTACGCATTTTTGGACATCAGCTTATTGAGACCACGGTAGTCAATACAAGGTCGTAATTCGCCACTTATCTTTTTCACAAAAAAGAACCCTGCACCTGCCGGAGAGGATGATTTATGAATGATTCCTCGTTTGAGAGCATCCTTAATGTACTCCTCCATGGCCCTATTCTCCTCACAGGACAATGGGTACGTCCTACCCCTCGGTGGCACCACCCCCGGGGGCAAATCAATAGCGCAATCATATGGCCGATGCTGCAGAAGTGCGATAGCCTCACCCTTACTGAATACGTCGCTGAACTTGTTGTATTCAGCTGGCACGGAAGGAGAGGTACACATAATCTTGACTGGACGAGATAGACAGTGACCAGTGCAGTAATCAGACCATGACTTAATCTCACATGTTTGCCAGTCAAACTGGGGATTGTGCAGCATCAACCAAGGGAACCCCAGAATGACCGCATGATGGGGTGAGTGTATAATTTGAAAACAAACCTCCTCCTTGTGGAGGACCCCAATAGACATAGTGAGGAGAGTAGTCTCCATGGTGATAAGGGCTGGTTCGAGGGGTCTGCCATCAATAGCCTCAATGGCTAGCGGAGTATCTCTTTTAGACAGAGGAATATTGTGTCTCTCAGCAAATGCCCGGTCCATGAAATAGCCTGCTGCGCCAGAATCTACCAGGGCTAGTACCTCCACAGCTTGGTCGCCTAGGAGAAAACTCACCGGTATGGTGGGTTTCTTAGAACAAGGATCTGGGGACGATTGTACACCACCTAGGGCCTGTCCCCCAAGGTACCCTAGGTGCGTGCGTTTCCCGGCCGTACCGGACATGTGCGTAGTAAATGCCCATTTTTTCCACAATATAGGCATAGCCCTTGTCTTTTGCGGTAGGCCCGCTCCTCCTTAGACAGCCTAGTGAAACCAATTTGCATAGGCTCACCTGTTTCAGGTACCCGGTCAGGAGGAATGGGAGGAGAGGGTGGGTTAAAGGACCTATCGTGCCCATGGGTCTTGGAACTTGCCCTTTTAGCCAGGCGCCTTTTGCGCATGCTGGTATAGATGAGAATCACGTAATCTATATACTCATCCAAATCAGTAGGTACTTCCCTGGCCGCAATCTCATCCTTAATGGGGTCCGATAACCCTTGGGCAAAGGCTGCCAGGAGTGCCTCATTATTCCAAGCTACTTCTGCAGCTAGAATCTGAAATTCTATAGCATAATCAGCCACAGTACGATCGCCCATCTGTATTACCATCAGTCTTTTGGCAGCAGAGGTGGCTCTCCCAGGTGTCTCGAATACTCTGCGAAACTGTCTGACAAATTCATTAAAGAGTACATGGTTTAGCCTGCTCCCATAAAGGATTAGCCCATGCCAGGGCTTTGCCAGTTAATAGAGATATCATGAACCCCACCTTGCTACGGTCATTCGGAAAGGCATGGGATGTGAGTTCTAAGAATATCTCGAGTTGGTTAAGGAAACCTCTGCACAGTGTGGGTTCGCCATCATATCTTAGCAGTAACGGCGCCGCCGCCGCCGCCGTTAAACTTCTGGAGGGAGCCACCATTTGCCCAGTGGTATTATCCGGTTTACCAAGGTGTACCGTACGTTCTAGCAAGGTTTGCATGGCCAGTGCCAACTGATCTAGGCGTTGCTCGTGAACATCCATCCTCCAGTGGAGGTTCTGTGTATTACTGTCACCTTTCCCGTCTGAGGTCATGGCCCTTCCGTACTGTTACGGTTTTCTGACACTCAGACCAGGGTATAAAGTAAAAACACAGTTTTATTGAAACAGGATAATAGAACAGTGCCCCTAGGGGCCAGCACAGGTATAATCAGTATTGGCAAATACAGACCAAGTAAAGTAAGTGCAATACAAAGATAGGAATATATGTATATATAGACTGGGGATAACCCCAAAGGGTTAACAGGAGCAACTGGAGTAACTCAGTCCTAGATTGGCCAACGCCCAGGATATGATAACAGTCTCTGGATGGTGAGAAAGGAGTAAAGTGTCTGCAGTGAATCACTCTCAAGGTAGTAAAGTGGAGCACACCTATTGCCCAGAGCTGAGCCAATACCACCACCGTGGGCTTAGGAGGAATGCTACTGCTAGAGCTGAAGTAACCAGAACCTGAATCGCCCTTAATGTGAATTGGTAGTAACCCTGCATGTGCCAACTGGAATGTGCCCAGACACCCTGAGGATGCCAAGATAGACAGTTGCTGCACAAGCTATAATGAGCCGGAGCACTGGGAAGTGCAGGAGATAACGTACACCCTGAGCATATGTGAGCCAGAGTCAGGACACCCTTCTGGTGTCGCACAGAATCCACACTGCAAGAGCGTACAGACTACCAGCTCCAACCGGCACAGTCACGGTGCACACCGAACATCGGACGGACAGTGCTCTGCAAGTGATAGTATGGCTTGGTCTAAAGGCACTAAGAGTAGCGGGCTCAAAGGGTAACCAGAGGCTTGGCAAGCGATATATGAGGCACGTAACCGGAGACTACAGGCACTGCACGGGTTAATCTGGTTCAGAGAACAGCTCAGCAGACAGAGGATGGGAAAGCAATCCCAGGCTACAGTTTGGAAGAGAGAGAGGATCAGCGAGATACCAAACAGTTCAGAATGTCGCCGGAGCTACCGGAGCTGCACAGGAACACCGGAGCTGCACATAGACAGGAACGTCAACCGGAACCGGATCGATAAGGTAGCAGGAACATCAGCCGGAGAACAGAGCAATCACAGAGCAGGGTCGTCAGCCAGAACCGGGTCAATCACGGAGCAGGATCATCAGCCAGAACCGGGTCAATCACGGAGCAGGGTCGTCAGCCAGAACCGGGTCAATCACGGAGCAGGATCAGAAGAGTAGTCAGACAAGCCGGGTCGGTACACAGGAGACACTAGAACTCAGCAACGAGATGCAGGATCAGGAACACCACGAAAGGGCAACTGACAAGTGCCTAAGAGCCAGTATAAAAAGGAACATCCTGGGCGGGCCAGTCAGCCTCCTCCAATGCAAAGGTAACACAGTAAAAGATTGACAGGGAATCACGGGGGCCGTGATACATAATCATCAGCTTGTCTTCTTGTTCATGAACCTTTTCTGCCTGCGGCCAACCTTGGCCTGTTTTTGACCTCTGTTAGTCTTATCCTCCAGTTTTTTAGCTTTGTTTACCCTGCCATTGGGTTTATGTTACCTCTATTCTATTTGAAGAACAAATAACTTCCTGCTATTCTCTCAAATCCTATACAGTGTTCATTTTCAGTAAGCTAACATGAGCACAAAATGGTTGAGGCATTTAAAGTCAGGAATAGGACAGCATTCACAGTCCTTTTTATGGGCAATGAAAAGTTTAGAGTAAGAATCCTGTGAATCTTTCCTAAGAAGTAACTGGTTTTAGCAGCTAACAAACTGTGTCCAAAAATAGCTTCACTTGGTACTGTGAGGACCTCTGGACATGAAGAAACAACGTGGTGAAAGTGACTTATAATCCATGTGGTACCCTTCTGAAATTACCCACAAAACCCACTGGTCCACCATGGACATGGCCAGACATACATGACCTCCTATAACTTAAAGAGGTCCAGACCACCACAAGTCATGCAGAGATAGACATGTTACTTTTGGGCTTCTGCACAGGTTTCTTGTGTGACCAAGCCTGCTTGGGTAGAACACTCCTAGGCTACTGAGCGAAGCGGTTCCCTGGACATTTATCCATGTAGCTGTGGGTAACAAAAACCATGCTCCTTCTGTGGGAAAAATGGAACATTAGGAGTAACCAGAGGCAACCAGGTGCTCCTGGCATTACTAATAACCTTCTCCAGTTCCAGGCCAAACAGCTGTTTGGCCACAAGAAGGAGAAATACCAAACATTTTCTAGAAGACTGGTCAACCGACCAAATCATAAACCACAAAATGTGACGTGCAGCAGAAAAAAGCTGAGTCTTTATCAGTAAGCTTAGCAACATCAAAGGCCACAGGAAGGTAAGCATTACCTTCAAGGATCTTGGAAATAAGAACCATCAGATCATCTCTGGGTGTATTTTCTTGTACTACATTAAAAATCTGATCTCCCCAGACAGCCATAGCCCTAGATACCCTAAATATTTGGCTTCATAAAGGAATCTAGGTGCTTATCTGTCTAATCTTGGTGTCCACCAGCAGCAAGGCTGTACTCTTGGCGAGGCAAGAAAATGGGGGATATATAGCAAGGACAGAAGCCCACTCTGCTAAGCCTCAACAGAGAGATATATATACATTGATTAAGGATTATCCTTCAGTCAGGCATCTCCATTCCTTCAGGAGTATTTAGTTTAACCCCTTAAGTACCAGCGGTCCAGGGAAGTTACCTTCCCTTAAGGACTGTTTTGATCTTTGCAGACGCGCCAGTACACGTGACCTGTTACGCGTACCGGCGCGCCGCTTGGAGGCCTAAGAGAGATCACTCCGGTCTTGGAGCGATCAATTTTAGGCCCCGTTTTTACTTACAGCACTCCCGGTAGAGCGCTGTAAGTAAAAAGTATGTGACGTGCTATGACCGTCACTGGTCCTTAAGGGTATAAGGACCATGACGGTCATACCACGTCATGTTGGGGTTAAGGAATGGTGAAGAGGAAAAGACATATACGCCGACTAAGGAATAGTCTTCTGTCAGGCATTTTCCATTCCTCAAGGAGTATCTTGTTTAAGGAATGGTGAGGAGGAAAAACAAAACAGGGAAGAGGAACGAGAATCATAGGCCTCCATTAAGTGCATTTAGGACCGCCGGAATAAGACCCTCAGTAAAAGAACTGGGCTCTTCCTCATAAGATTTCCCAACAGAGAAAAGAATCCAGGTTGTCTGCATCAGGTTCCCCTTTCTCAGTGGGGGAACCACAATAGTGGGGGGATCACCCCCCATTACATGACTTAAGTGCCTTTTGGGGGTGCAGAGGGTGCCATGGACAAAACATCTAAAGCCCCTTGAATAAATGAAGGGATAGAAATAACTGAGAAAATTAGGGCCTTAGCCCATGCAGGCCCCCTTTCAACAGGTGAGGGATCCAAATGTTGAGAAGGGACCACAGAGCAAGAGGGACATAGAGTACCAGAGAATTCACTAGGAAGCCTTTCTGGCACAAGGAGCAATTAATTAAAGGGGGTAAAGGGGTTAGAAGAAATCCCTGAAGTTTCACCAGCCTTGGCCTTGCCCATGTCTCCCTTAGATTCTGACAACCTCAAGAATAGAAAAAAAAAAATACAGTTGAAGCAGGAGAAAGGTAGAATAAAAGTACTTATAAATACTTAAAAGTATGTACCTCACTGAAAAGGGTTAACGTGAGATACAGGAAAGAGAGTAGGAAGTAGAACCCAGTCTAGGATGTCATGTAGACTTGTGCACGGGCAAAATTTTCGATTTAATTCGAATTCGGACAGTTATTTTTTTCTAATTCAGATGATCCTAATTTCGGACCGGGCCTATTCGATTCGAACGAAATTCTGATCCATTCCGAATTATTCGGCCGAATTTAACATGGGTTAAATTATAGCAGTGCGCCTCCGTGCACGCTGCTATCATTCTTTGCAGACAGGGTGTGCATTTAGAAAAAAATCCATCCCAAAAACGGACATTGTCGTACATTGCCAGACTGTGCATGTCACCTCTACTCCAGCATGGGATGCCAGTCACAATGCAAATGTCGAACATCGAGAACCCATGCCTGTCATTCAATATAGCATATGCTCGAACATCGAAAAACCATGCCTGTCATTCAATTGAGCATATGCTCGAACATCGAAAACCCATGCCTGTCACATCCTACTCAATATAAGTGGTCGACTCGAACATGGACAAACTACATGTCACATTCTATGTTAGTACATAGGTAAAGGTTAAGGTTTCATTTTCTGGTACCACCCTCCTACCCTACTGTCCCTCTTTAGTACCCAAATTCCTCTCTCTCGTTTTCCTATCCTGATTTCCCCTCACATCAGATAAGTCTATGTGTATATACATTATAGTGTTTCATACTACATCAAAAATAAACATCAATGATTGTTTAAACTGCAGTATGTGTGTCTAAACTAATTTGTGTATTGAAAATACATTAACCCTATTGCGACAAATAACTTACCAGGTACGTCCAGCAAAAACTGTCACTTAGTGACAGAGGACGTACCTGGTAAGTCCTGGAATTCATTCGCTAGAATGAAGAAGAAGAAAAATCCGTCGTTAAGTGCCGGGCGCATGTGCGCGCGTCCGGTCATTAAGGGGTTAATCTTGTGCTAAGTCATCACGTCACTTAACCCTTCTCAGAGACTGACAGAATTGGAACCAAGTGCCAACTTGCCTTTGATTCGAGGATCGCAAAATGTGGCAAGCATTAACTTGGGACAATTGTCCATGAGCTCTTCCATGCGCCGAGTAAGTTCCTTCTTCAACCTCGTTAGAAGGGCAGCAACATCTGGAAGTATATTACCCTCAGCATCTGGCAACTGTTCCCTATGGGAAAGGAAATCATCCAATTTTAAGGAGAGGTGCGTGAAGAGGGGAATGACTTCTGCCAGACTAGCGTTCTCTTTGCTCAAAAGTTCTGTCAAAGCACGGAAAGGCGTAAGGACTGTCACTACCTGTTCCATCAGGGCCCAGTCAGCCCTGCCCAGTGTTCTGTTACTGCCAATGAAATGGTGACATGACATTGCATGAATTGCCTTTTTCTGCTCCAGGATACGCTCTAGCGCATCTAAGGAGGAGTTTCACCTGGTCCCAAAATCTTGTTTTAGGCGGTGCTCTGGGAGGTCTGCCTTTTTCTGTTCCTCCCTGAGTAGCTGGCTATCTTTGACGCTCCGATGGAAGTGGCCAGAAATTTGTTGGCACGACTCCAGAAGTGCTGACAACCTTCCAGTGTTACTGCCATCCTCAAGAGCAGCCTTCACTACTAAATGCAGAACATGCGCTGAGAAGCGCACACCCACAAATCTGCCATCCAGGAGAGCCTTGATCATGTTAGCTGCACCATCAGTAACCACAAACCACATTTGCTCCTGTGTGCCTGCCTGCTCCCCTAGCCATTGCGCCACCATGTTCTGCAGTGCTTTGCGAATGTTATCTGAGGTGTGCTGCTGATCCATTACCTCAGCATGGAGGAGGAAAGAGCGGTGCCCTGCCTGCTTGGCTACTGCACCTGAACTTGTTGTTGCTATCAGTGTGTCTTGCAACACACTGGGCTGCCACCAATGTGCGTCAATGACAGGAAGCCATACTGGCCACTTGGAGCACTCCATAAGTCAGTGGTAAAGTGCACTGACCTTCAAAAGACCAACGCACGACTGGTACAGTGAGGGCACTATAGTTCTACTAAATGTGGTGCGGGATGGAATTTTATATCGGGGTGCAACAACCTCCATAAGTTGATGGAAGGGCTCCCCGTCCACCAAACTGAAAGTTGCACCCCCAAGGGCTATGAGCTGTGCAATGAGGCGTATAATTTTCCTGGACTGCTGTCTGAGCATCCCCTTGGAATGAAACCCACCAAAATCTTCCAGTGCGGCCTGTATTGACTTTGGGATGGGCTATGACTGTCTACTGCTTTTACTAGGACCAGATGTGGCATGATCTCCCTGCCCTTTTTCCTGCCTACTGGTGGTGAGTGTTACACTGGTAAATGTAGTAGTGCCACCACGTTCTGCACTCATCAACACTGACTTGTGGTAGTGGTTCAGGTGTTGGTTCATCCCAGAGGTGGAAAGATGACCCAACACCCTCCCACGGCTGACTTCCCTGCCACACAATTTACATTTTGCTAGCCGGCCATCGCCAAGTGTCACAAAATGGTCCCACGCTTTGGAGCGACGGATGACTTTGGAAGGTGGTGGAGAAGAAGAAACTGAGGTGATACTTTCTTCATCTTCACATGCTGAAGCAACCTCACTATGCTTTTTTTTTCTACATACCTTTACAGGGTTACTAGTAAACCCAAAGATGGCAGCAGGGATGTTCGGACTGGGATTGGAGGAGGGTGGAGTAACACTGGTGGCAGAGACACTAGCAGCTACTACCTGCATGGGAGACTCATTTGGAACTGGAGAGTCAGGTGGTGAGTTTTCATCAATAGAAGACAGAATTGTAGCTGGAGAAACAGGAGGAGTACTATGGGCAGCAGTGGAAAAATGGAGCTCAGGAGAATAATCAAGGTCAGTGGAAAAATCATGCTCAGTGGAAAAATCAAGCTTAGCAGGCCTTGGTCCCTCATATTCTTCTTCCACCTCTTGTAGGTTTGGACAGGAAGAAAAATCATCAGCAGCAGATTTTGGGGAGAGCTGATGAATTCCCTCTTCTGCCTGGTGGCTACCAGGAAATGGTAAATTATCTCCCTCAATAACCTTTTTTGGAGACGATATGCTCTCAGTGTCAGTGACAGTGGCGACAGGAGAAATTTTCTCAAAATACTCTAATAATTCAAGTTTGGGTTGCTTACTCGGACGTTCGCTGTAAAACTCCCGAGTTGATACTGCCCGCAGTTTCCCACCAGTAGTGTTCATGTTCAACAAGCTAGGTGTCCCCAGGTTTATAGAACTGGTTGTAGCAGAAGTGGTGACGGAACTGGCAGTGGCAATAGTCATTGTGCAGGTGGTTCTGGGGGGATCATCACGAAACAGCTGGCGAGAGACGGGTGACGGCCGCTTCGTGGTCTTAGAGGAGGAACTGGACCTCTCTACCCTGCTAGTAGAGGTAGAACGACCAGCAGTTCCCTTCTTCTTTCTAGTTTTTGTTTTGGACTGCTGCTCAAAGTACTCTTCTTTCCCCGCCTGCTGCTGCTAGCTCTGTTGATTAATAAAATCAACACATGTGACTCTCCCTTGTGGTGGCTAAAAGGCACCCTGCCTGCCTATACAACTTTGACAATGGCAGTGTGACACTGAAGATTATTCAAACAAATCACTTGTATTTTGTATGTTTTTAATAAAACCAACACATGTGGGTCTCCCTTGCGGTGGCAAAAAGGCACGCTGCCTGCCTATACAACTGTGACAATGGCAGTTTGACTCTGAAGTTTATTCAAACAAATAACTTGTATTAGGAATAATTTTAATAAAACCAACACGTGGGTCTCCCTTGCGGTGGCAAAAAGGCACCCTGCCTGCCTATACAACTGTGACACTGGCAGTGTGACGCTGATGATTATTCAAACAAATAACTTGTATTTTTTATATTTTTAATGAAATGAACACATGTGACTCTCCCTTGTGGTGGCTAAAAGGCACCCTGCCTGCCTATACAACTGTGACACTGGCAGTGTGACGATGAAGATTATTCAAACAAATAACTTGTATTATGAATAATTTTAATAAAACAAACACAGGTGACTCTCCCTTGCGGTGGCTAAAAGGCACCCTGCCTGCCTATACAGCTTTGACAATGGCAGTGTGACGCTGAAGATTATTCAAACAAATCACTTGTATTTTTTACATTTTTACTAAAACCAACACATGTTGGTCTCCCTTGCGGTGGCAAAAAGGCACCCTCCCTGCCTATACAGCTGTGACACTGGCAGTGTGACGCTGAAGATTATTCAAACAAATAACTTGTATTATGAATAATTTTAATAAAACAAACACAGGTGACTCTCCCTTGCGGTGGCGAAAAGGCACTCTGCCTGCCTATACAACTGTGACGCTGAAGATTATTCAAATAACTTGTATTATGAATAATTTTAATAAAACAAACACAGGCGACTCTCTCTTGTGGTGGCTAAGAGGCACCCTGTCTGCCTATACAACTGTGACACTGGCAGTGTGACTCGGAAGATTATTCAGACAAATCACTTGTATTTTGTATGTTTTAATAAAACCAACACAGGTGACTCTCCTTTGTGGTGGCAAAAAGGCACCCTGCCTGCCTATACAACTGTGACGCTGTCAGTGTGACGATGAAGATTATTCAAACAAATAACTTGTATTTTTTATATTTTTAATAAAATCAACACATGTGGGTCTCCCTTGCGGTGGCGAAAAGGCACGCTGCCTGCCTATACAACTGTGACACTGGCAGTGTGACTGAAGAGTATTCAAACAAATGACTTGTACTTTTTATATATATATTTTTTTTTAAGAAACACAGATGACCCCCTTGCGGTGGCGAAAAGGCACCCTGCCTGCCTATAGGACTGTCAGACTGGTTGAAGTGACATTGAAAATTATTCGAACAAATACCTAATATTTTTTTATATTTTGCACAGGAACAAATATCACTCGCTCTTGCAGTGGCAATAACTGGAACTAATGCTGGCTGCCTACCTATGCCTAGCCTAATGCTACCTGCCTGCCTACACAACAACTGGACACTCTCTAATCTCCTCTTCTCTCTCTGAGCTCCAACAAAGCAATGAGGAAATGCAGGCTGTCTGCCTGTGTGACTGTGTCATTAGTCCAACCCCCATCATGAAACGAAGAAGGCTATTGGAATACAGACAAAAGAGGGAAGTTGTGCATGAAACGGAGAATGGAATTGGACTAGAGACATGTAGGGAAAATTATGGAGGGAAAGTAATTGAGCGCGCACATGAAGTACAAAAAAATGTTTGGAAATTTGTCGAATGCCAAAACTTCCAAAAGTTTTGACGAATTTCGGTCCTGGGCTGTTTGGAGTCGGATCATTTTTGCCGAATGACCCTTGAGTTTCGGATTGGTCGAATGTCTCCGAATTACCCCATTTTCAACGAAATCTGAATGTCTCCGAATCAATTCGCACAAGTCTAATGTCATGGATCACTTCTTCCCTAGTCGAAAAGTCTAGTAAGAACTGGCTGCTGGGAACTGTATTTTTTCTGATTTAAAAATGGAGCAGTGATTCTCCAGCCGTCGCTTAATCTCCCCCCCATAGCAGGAGTGGTGCCATGGAGATCCACAGACCAGGAGGGAGATTCACTAAGTGGTGATACAGTGGAGATGACATCTACTGTTTATCACTTCTCCAGTTCCTATGTTATTCTATGGAGTCTATTCACTAAGATCACCAAAGTTGAAGAAATCTTAGTGCATTGGCTCCACAGAATAACATAGGAGCTGGAGAAGTGATAAACTGGGGAAGTGATCTCCACTGTATCACCTCTTTATCACCACTTAATGAATCTAGCCCTTGGTCTTGAAAGCCTATGCTCTGGTCAATCCTTCCAAAGTATGCCAGGTATAGGAGCATGCCTGAAAGGGAGAAGTGCATTCTTCTGGTCTGATCAGACTGCTGCAAGCCCCCGGGGACTCTATTTCAGCTACACAGTTGTTCCTGGACACAAAGAAACAGAAAATACAGGCCTGCAGAAGTGAGATAACCACACACAATAGGTTGTGAGATCAATATCTCTTCTTATTTATTATAACACCGCATCAGTATTTATAGGTAACACAGGGTGTTGTCACACAACAGTAGAAAAGTCCCCAAACATCCCCTTGATCAAGATGCTTTGACCTATCAGATTAGTGTCAATAACCTATGTCGCCATTACATGCCTAGCTGGTGCTCTGCTGCTGTGAGGGTTAATTCAGTCTGCGATCAGTATTTCTATTAGTGTTGCATGGCCTTCAAAATGTAACGTAGAGAACAAAAACAGCTGATAAACATGTTATGAGCAGAAAAACAAAACATATTCAGTACAAATCTCTAAAAAAGCACATTAACCCCTTAGTAACCCCTGATTAAGTAACATATAAAACCCTTATTAACTCTTTCACCACCTAATGTGGGATTATACTGCCTCATATCTTACAGCAGAAAATAAAAAAGAAGAGAGCGTTTCACTTGCTTCCTCCTCCATGGATAGCACTGATAAAACTGAGCATGTTCAGGTGGGGAAAAGTAGTGTAGGCTGGATCCACCTCAGAGATCTCTTTTTTCAGTGCCCTGCCCTTCTAAAGGCAGGTTCCTGTGTTTCACTTAGGATGTATACGAAAATAAATTAGAAGTGGGGAAAACCTGTGACTCTCAAATAAGACTAGTATTAACATCATCTTTATTGTAAACACTGTAGGTCAGTAATATCGATTACAAGCTCTGAAAGTTCAGATTAATTATTGACTGAAAGATTTTTATTGTACATTTAGTTGTTCTTTCCAAAACTTTACAAGTGATGGTTTGGTTTCACTGACTATTGCAAGCACGATGGTCCAGACTGTATCTGTACTGTAAAACTCTGGTCAGTTTCCCTATTGACTGAAAGCGTTGAACATTGGGCAGACTAGTGTGAGAGTGTGACCTAAATGGTGTGCCCACTCTCATCTCTGCATCTGCCCCTCTAAACCACACAAATGTGACCTATGCCTCCCTGCTCCATACTAATGTGACCTGACTCACCTCCTCCACACTAATGTATACCCCAGTTTCCCTCCAACCCCCTGCATGTTTACTATTGTACCCCCCATCCCACCCTTACCTCATAATAAATGTGACCCAATGACTCTTTACCACCTCCATGCTGTCCTTAGCTCTAATGTGACTTGCCGATCCCCACTATCCTCCAACCTCCTTCATGCTTCCAGCCCCACTACCCCCTGCTTTGCTCCACCCTTATGTGAATCCCCAGGAGATTAACACCATTGATGCTAGACAAGTCTCAAACCCACTGTACAGCAATGCATTGGAGACATCTCTGGCATCCAAAGAATTAACAATGATGCTCTTGGAGCTCCATTATTTGCAATTTGCTGTGAATGATACATATTGTTTATCGTTCCAGGCAGATGGCACACATGTTCCTCCATCTCTTACTGAGCTGGTTACAAAGTCAGAGGAACAGGCGGGCTGTCTCTCTGAAATTATATACCATTTAGATGCCAGAGGGGTCTCAAATGCATTGCAGGGCAGTAGATTTGAGACCTCTATAACATCCAAGAGTTAATGTGGAACATGGCTGTGCTGGCAGACAGTGTATTTGTAGTTTTGTGACTACCCGTGGGACAAGGCTTTGCTGGCAGACAGTGTATGTGTGGATCTATAAAGGCAGTGGAACAAACTGGGCTGGCAGATAGAGTAGTGTGATTTTGCAGCTACATGTGGAACAAGACTGGGCTGGCTGACACTGTATGTGCAGTTCTGTTGCTACCCATGCAACAAGGCTGAACTGGCAGACAGTGTATATGCAGTTCTGTGGCTACCAGTGGAACAAATCTGGGCTGCCAGGCAGAGTAGTGTGGTCCTATAAAGGAAGAAGGCTAGGCTGTCAGACAATGTAGCGTGGATCTGTGACTCTCATTGGGACAAGGCTGGGTGGGGAGACATAGTAATGTGGTTCTATGACTACCATTAAAACCAAGCTAGGCTGCCAGACAGAGTAGTGTGGCCATGGGGCTACCAGCCGAATAAGGCTGGACTGGCAGACAGTGTAGTGTAGTTCTGGGACTATCAGTGGAACAATGCAATGATGGCCTAGCAGACACGCTGGGATGTCAGACAGTGTATATATGGTTTTGCTGAGGTGTCACACAATATAGGTGTGGTTCTGTAACTACCAGTAGATAGTGGACTATATCTCTCTGTGGTTTACACCAATTCATTCTTTTCTCTCCTTGAGGACCACTAATCCCTTCTTTGATAGTTTAAATGTTGGGAAATATGAACTCTGTAATGTGATTACACAGGGGAAATGTATCTCTGGAAATATTTTGTTGAAATGTGTCCAAGTATGGCTAAAAATATGCCATCCCCCATCCTAGATACATTTTGTAGTATTTGATGTGCATTGTAAAATAGGATTTTAGTCTTACCTTGTTAAATCCTTTTCTCTTAGTACATATGGAATACAGGTACCATGGGAGGTGATCTTCATTCATTGGAAGGCAGAACATTTCGCAAGATAAGGTCTTGAAGGTGGAGCCTTCTCTCCCCTCCATCAGGATAGCCCTACCTTTCAAGTTTTGATAAGAGACAAGCTCACTAGAAAGGACAGTGAGAAAAGAAGAGGTACAGGAGGCAAAAATGTTGTAAAGTTGATACCTTTATTGGCTAACTAAACAGATTTAAGATGCAAGCTTTCAATACTTCTTAGGTCTCTTCCTCAGGCATGTTATACAGATAAACATGGAAACTTCTCCCTTAAATACAAGTACACATTACATTGTTTATAATGGAAATCAGATAAGAATGTTAGTCCAGATACTGATTGTTTGATCAATCAATGGTAGAGGATGTGAATTAAATTGCATTCTTCCTCTGAGTCCAGGTATTTATGATCCCAGATAGACTGTCGTAAAAGTTAATTCACAATGTGTTAATGTGACAGAAACTCTGTCTTTATTCAGCCCATAAGTCAGAGAGTCAAATTGTAGCATTAATTTTACTTCCCATAATTTTCTGTCCCTCTGAGTGCGAAATTGTCTCATCAGTACAGTCAGTCTAATGTCCCTGACACTGTACCCGCTTTGGAAAAAATGTTCTCACACTGGTATCTCTGTCTTTTTTTGTTAATGCTGGATCTGTGGAATTTAAACCTCTTATGAAGTTTCTGTCCCGTTTCCCCCAAATAAAGAACACCCAGCTTCCTTCAAGACACCACGGATCTCTTGAACAAAGTAGCAGACTTGGGCCCCATTCCAGAGAGCACCATCCTTGCCACTATGGATGTAGAATCCCTTTACACCAACATTCCACACATAGATGGCATAGCAGCATGCCAAGAACATCTGGAAAGAAATAAAACAGCCAAGGAACCAGTAACAAAACTCATACACTTTATAATCACCCACAACTACTTCAAGTTTGGCCAGGACCTCTACCTTCAGAAAATGGGGACTGCAATTGGTACCCGAATGGCGCCACAATATGCCAACTTGTTTTTGGCAAAGTTAGAAGAGGACTTCCTGTCCACCTGCCAGACAAAACTCCTGGTCTATCTCCGCTACAAAGATGATGTTCTTATCATCTGGACCACCAGTGAAGAGAAAATTTTCATATTCCACAAAAATTACAATGCTTTCCATCCCAGTATCAATCTAACACTCAGACATTCACGCACAAACATTAACTTCCTAGACACGACTATCAGTATTCAGAACAACTCCATCCACACATCCCTGTACCGTAAACCAACGGACAGACCAACCTACCTGAAAAACGATAGCTTTCACCCAAAACACACAAAGAACTCCATCATATACTGCCAGGCCATCAGATACAATTGCATCTGTTCTGACATGGCAGACCGTGACAAGCACCTCCAGAAACTCAGCGGAGACTTTATAAAACAGGGTTACAGTGCAAGGATTATTGACAGTCAGATACAGAAATCTACTCACATAGCAAGAAAAGATCTGTTGAGCTACAAAGAACAGCATAAGGGAAACCGTGTGCCACTTGTTGTCACTTACCACCCCCAGGTTGAAGCTCTGCGCAAAATATCAAGAGAACTTCAAGCAACCTTACATACACATGAAAGACTTAAGAACATATTTCCACAGTCTCCCTTACTCTACTTCAGACAGCATCCCAATTTAAAACAAATTATGGTAAGGAGTGCCCTGAACAAAAATACAAAAAATGGCATATTACCCTGCCTACAAAGTAGGTGTAAAACCTGTGCACACATTTACACCACAGACAAGATACCCATGCCGAACACCGTTACACCATAAGATCTACAGTAATTTCACCTGCAAATCATCCAATGTAATATACCTCATCATGTGTGCAAAATGCCTAACAGCTCTTTATGTGAGGGAAACAGGACAGAAATTACATTAAGAGGTTTAATTCTCACAGATCCAGCATTAACAACAGAAAGACAGAAACACCAGTGGGAGAACATTTTTGCCAAAGTGGGCACAGTGTCAGGGACATTAGACTGACTGTACTGATGGGACAATTTCACACTCAGAGGGACAGAAAATTATGGGACGTAAAATTAATGCTACAATTTGACCCTCTGACTTATGGGCTGAATAGAGACAGAGCGTTTCTGTCACATTATCACATTGTGAATTAACTTTTATGACAGTCCCTCTGGGATCATAAATACCTGGACTCAGAGGAAGAATGCAATTTAAATCACATCCTGTACCATTGACTGATCAAACAATCAATATCTGGACTAACGTTCTTATCTGATTTCCATTATAAACAATGTAATGTGTACTTATATTTAAGAGAGAAGTTTTCATATTTATCTGTATTACATGCCTGAGGAAGAGACCTAAGAAGTCTTGAAAGCTTGCATCTTAAATCTGTTTAGTTAGCCAATAAAGGTATCAACTTTACTACATTTTCACCTCCTGTATTTCTACGGCTAACACGGTACCAACTCTCATATATTCATATGTTCGATCCCTCCTTTATCACAGTTGGCAAAGTGTTTCGGCACCCCATGATTTTCTTTCTTTCTTTTTATCTTTCCTCTGTGTTCAGATATGCGTAGTTTTAAACGTCTAATGGTGCGTCCAACATATTTGGTACCGCATCCGCATTATCGGAAAATAACATAGGAGGTATTAGTCTATATGTTGTGGGATATTATAGGTCTTTACATTTTTCACATCAGAAAAAGACTTGGTGCCGTCACACATATATTTAAAATTGGCACATCTAGGTAGATGACATTTATATGTTGCTTTAGCTTTTAGATCTTCTAAAAATACTGTGTTGTCTTTCATCCAATATGGAATACAGGTACCATGGGCTATACAGATAGTAGGCTCCCAGTGGTGGGAAGTAATAGAAAGGACCTAGCACCAGTCCTCATGATACCGGGGTCCCATAGGATTATCCAGAGCTTGGAACAGCCCAAACACAACTAATTGTCAACAGACACTGAAAACAGTAAGCACAGTACACAAGAACAAGAGCCAACCAGTCTCAAACAGTTGAAAAGGCACAGGAAGGATTAGGCCCTTAGACAGACTGTATTTCCTGAAGGACCTTCCTGCCAAAGCTGGCTTCAGCCAATGCCAGAACATCCACACGATAATGCTTGACAAAGGTGTACATGGAGGACCAAGGAGCAGCATTGCACAGGTGTTCAGCAAAGACCTGATTCTTGTAGACCCAAGAGACCCAAACAGACCTGGTGGAATGTGCTGTAACATGGAAGGGAACAGGTTTCATCCTGACTTCGTACTCCCTACGGATGGTAGACTTGATCCAAGAGACAATGGTGACCTTGGAAGCAGCCTGGCCTGCCTGAGGACCATCAGGGATGATAAACAAGGCTTCAGTCTTGAGACAGCGCACCACATCCAACAAGTGGAGATCCCTCTCCTTGTCAGACTTAAGGTCAGGAGGGAAGAAGGCACAACAATCTCCTGATTGATGTGGTACTCAGAGACCACCTTATGAAGGAATTCCAGGGAGGTTAGGAGAACAGCCGTGTCCTTATGAAACACCAGGAAAGGCGGCTTGCAAGACAAAGTCTGCAGCTCAGCCAAAAGAAAGGCCACCTTCCATGTCAAGAGACGTAAGGGAATGGTAGCAAGTGACCCAAAGGAAGGCCACTGCAAGACACCCAGCAGCAGATTAAGGTCCCACGGAGGCATAGGACCCTTATAGGCAGGGAAAGCATGGGTGACCCTCTGAAAGAATACCTTGACAACTGGCAAGATAGCAATAAGTCTCTGGAAAAATACAGAGTTAGCAGAAATCTGAACCTTCCTGCAAAAAGGACAGGACCACCAGAAGGTCAAATGCCCATGAAGACAGATGGTTGTCTACACACCAAGAATGGAAATTGGACCAAACCCTGTGGTAGGCCTTAGAGGAGACAAGCTGTCTAGCCTGGATCACAGTGGAGACAAACTCAGGGAAGAATCCCTTTCTCCTTGGCATATAGGCTTCAACAGCCATGCTATCAAAGCCAGCTTCTCCATGTCCTCAGTTCAGAGGTACCCCTTAAGGAGGATGTCTGGTCTGGGTGGCATTGGAAATGGATCTTCAATGGAAAGACACACCAGTTACACAAACCACTCCCTCTTGGTCTAATGAGGAGCGACCATAATGACTGTCGGATCGTCCATCCCTATCTTCTGGAGTACCCTGGTAATGAGAGGAAAGGGAGGCAAGATGTGAGTTGAAAGTGCCACAGAATCACCATTGCATCTGAGGCAAAGGCCAGTGGGTCCCCCCAAATGGAGCAAAGCACTGGAACTTTTCTGTTCATTGTGGTCATTAGGTCAATTTGTGGGAGAACCCACTTCTGCACAATCTTAGTGACCTAAGAAGTCCATCAGGACATTTTCTATGCCTGGAATGTGAACGGCGGAGATGGCCAGAATGTGGGTTTCTGCCCAACCCAGTATGTACTTGACCTTGATACAAACATGAGTGCTGCGAGTGCCCCCTTCCTTGTTGATATAAGCCACAGCCGTGGCATCGTCCAATTGGACTGTTACTAGGTGACCCTTCAGCTGAAGGGTCCAATAGACCAGAGTGAGCTGGACTGCCCATAGTTACGGAACACTGATGGACTGAAGAGATTCCCCAGGTAACCCAGAACTGCACCCTAGCCTCGTACGCTGGCATCCATCATGACCATGGTTCACTCCGGGATCACAAACAGCTTCCCCTGTTCCAGGATGATACTGTGCAACCACCACTACAGATTCAGTATGACTTCCAGAGTGACGGAGAGCTGCTGATCCAGGAGATCTGGATTCCCGTGCCACTTCCAGATGACAAGTCTCTGGAGTTCCCTGGTGTGAGCCAGAGACTAGGGCACCTCCACTAGGGTAGACACCATGCAGCCCGCAACCTTCATGTACTTCCAGACTGGAGCTGAAGACCATTCCAGAGCTTGGGACACCACCTGAATGACCTGTAGAATCTTGTCCTCTGGCAAGAAGACCCTCCCCAGATGGGTACTGAACATGAGCCCCAGGAATATCAACTCATGTGAAGGAACTGGGGATGACTTTGACATGTTCAGGATCCACCCATGGTGGATCAGAATCTGGGCACATTCCTGGGCCTGCAGGGACAGGAGCTCACATGATGGAGCCTTTAGTAGAAGGTCATCCATGTAAGGAGTCATCCGAATCCCCTGGGTGTGAATGAAGGCTGTCAAGGCCCCCAGTACATTGAAAAACACAGAGACATAGCGGTCAGCCCAAAGGGTAGAGCAGTGAACTGGTAGCGCTCTAAGGCAAAAACAAAACCTAGATCGTGATGACTGTCCCGGTGACTAAGGATGTGCAAGTATGTGTCCTGAAGGTCCAGAGATGCCAGGAATTCTCCTGGACACATAGCTGTGATGACAGAGTGCAAGGACTCCATCTTTAAGCAAGCAGTCTGCACTGATTAATTGAGGCCCTTGAGATCCAGAATGGCTGGGCAGCTGCCATCCTTCTTGGACACACAAACAGGTTTGAATAGAAACCTGTCCCTCTCTCTTGAGGAGGTTCTGGAACAAGAACTCCCTTTTCCAGAAGAGACTGAACCGCTTCCTCGAATAGACGCACCTTTTCCTATCCCTGGGGAATCCTGGACTGGAAAAATCTGAAAGGAGGAAGGGACTTGAACCCTATTCTGTACCCTTCCGAAATTAAGCTCAGAACCTACTGGTCCGCAGTAGAGTCTGCCCACGTGCTTTGGAGTAGGCGAAGATATCCGCCAACGGGGGACCTGAAGACCAGGATTCTGCAAGACATACAGAGGTAGGCTTGCCAAACTTGGGCTTGGCAGTGGCTCACTTAGACTGCCACTGCTGCTTGGGCTTGAGGGGGAGCTGGGTAAAGGCCTGAGAGGCTTGTGGCCTTTTCTCCTACTTTTGAAGGGAACAAAAAAGACGTAGTTTCCTCGCCATGGTAGGGCATTTGGACATCTGAGGTAAGAGGGTGCTCATGTCCCCCAGTAGCATCACTGATGATTTGCTTCTGCTCAGGACCAAAAATAGATTTGCCCTGAAAGGTCAAGAAAACCAGTCACTACTTGGAAGAGAGGTCCACGGACCACATCTTATGCCACAGAGTGCGCAACGCAGTAAAGGAAAAGACAGAGGCCTTCGTCGACAATCAAACAGCTTAAAAAAAAGCATCATTAACATATGTTTGAGCTTCTGACATGTTGGCCATAATGACCAAAAGGTCCTCCTTTTGGGCACCATCACAGATAGCGTCCATAAGTTGTTCTCCCCAAACAACAATAGCTCTGGTAACCCAGGCAGTGTAAAAAATAGGCTTCAATGCAGCCCTAAATGGCTCCAAAGTTTGACTGGAGGATAGAGTCAAGCTTCCTATATGTCACATCCTTAAGGCCCACCGTGTCTGCCAATGGCAAAGCAGTGAAAATAGGGGGATCAGCTGAAGGAGGAGAAGCCCACTACACCAAAGCTGCCTCGGAGAAGGGGTACAGCTTAGAGAATCTCTTAGAGATAGACAACTTCTTATTGGGGGTCTTCCATCCATCCAAAATGATCTAATCTAGAGTGTTAATGAGGGCAAAGACAGAAGAAGACTTTTTACATCTCTGAAATACATCAGTAGAAGAATGACCCACATTAGGTGTATCAGAGAACTGAAGGGTCTGTAAGACAGCCCTAATGAGCCCCTTATCAGAGGGAGCAGAGTCATCTTTGTAGGGGGTCCCCATAAGAACAGGAAGAATCCCCCTCTTCATATTTCCCCTCCTCTTTATCATCCACAGAGGACTCCTCTTCAGGGGAGTCCATTAGTAGAGGCAAACTTGGGACCTTAGGGGCCACAAACCTGAGGATGGTAGGGGGTTTCCAAGAATGAAGAACCCCTTGCAGAAAGAGGGCAAATTGTGCCATAGTGGACTTCAAGTCTTTTACTTTTACTGGCTGTTATTCAAGCCTGGAGGGCCCCGGTGGAGTAGTAGGGGCCACAACGCATGAGGGGCATAGAGATCCCAAATACTCTCTAGTGAGCCCCACTTGGCATGAGGAGCATTAAGTAAGTGTGTGTGTGTGGGGGGGGTCAGAGACTCCCCTGAGTCCTTTGCCTTAGGTCTAGCCCCATGTCCCTTTGGATCCAACATCCTAACAGGAACAGTGTCTAAAACAGTATAAAACTGTATCCCAGAATAATAATTCACCCTAGAAAATCCCAGAAAGGTACTTATCTGGCAGGTGAAGGGTTAATCTGAGGAGAGTAAGCAGAGGCAACCTCTGCATAGGATAAGTAAGATAGGAGTAAAATGGTGGGTGTAAACCAGGCAGCCAATCAGAAGAAAGGCACCGAAATGGACATTCTTCGTAATATAGTCTTGTTTGTTACTGTTACCTAGCAATGCCTACAGCTCCATTTGTGGGGCCCCAAGGGCTACCCAAATACTTGACATGTGAACTGGATACCAGGGCATGAGGAGACAAGAAGAATGAGCCCAAACGGTTGCAGAGATATGTACCAGAGAAGTCTTTCCCATAGAAGTCAACTGAGCAAGTGCGGCTGCAACGGGAAGAGCGTCTTAAAGGCACCACATACCCAAAAACGGAAAATTTTTTAAAAGTTTCCCAGGACACCCACAGAAAGACCCAAGGGGACATGGGGGGGTTAATAAAACACATAACTCTGAAGGGAAATCCTAGGAAAAGACCCAAAATCAGACAAACCAGCAGGGAGGGGTTAAACAGTACTATAGCAGCCATCCACGCTCCACAACATAGGGAAGAGACTAGAAATAAAAGACCCAACATAAGCGCAAGAGCTCATTGCTCAGAATCAACCCCTATATGGAGGAGGCCAATAGGGACAAGCAGACCATGGCACTCAAATGGTTACTCACTAATCTTTAACTTCTGTCTTGAGGTTCCCATTATGAAGGAACAAAGCCTCAGAGAGACACTGCTGGGAGAGAAAACTTGGGCTGAATGATTCTCTCCACAGGGCTGCAAGGATTCACAACAGCACCTGCACACTGGGCAATCTTCCAGGGGATGCCAGAAATGGTAACCCACCTAATGGGGAACTGTAAAAGTCCATTATCTAAGAACAAAATAAGAAAAAAGCTAAAAAAACGAAGCAGCAATGTTACAAGCCTGTTCTCTCTATCAGGAACATATCAAACCTGGAAAGTCAGAGATAGGGATAGGGAAGGGGAAGGGAAGGCTCCACCTTCAAGATCTTGTCTTCTGAAATGTTCTGCCTTCCAATGAAGGAAGATCACCTCCCATTATACCTGTATTCCATTTTGGACTAAAGTGAAATTCTGTTTACTATCTGCTGTGTCAAAATCTAAACAAAATCAACTGAGTGTGGTGTCATAGAGGCTGCCCCAGCATCTTCGCCTATGCAAAATTGTCTCGCTTGTGCGTATGGAGTCATAGAGGTTTTGTTTGTGTCAGGTCATAAGTGAGCATGAGTTGTCTTGTTTGCATATGTGTAGATGCATACTTGAGGCAATTGGCAAGCATACGTGTGGGAGAGGAATATAAAATAGTAGGCAGGGCGGTTTCTTTCTCTGACAGGAATGGTGTGGAGGTCTAGTAGTGAAGGCAGATCACGACAAGCCTAGCAGCTACAGACATCATGGGTTCAATACATGGGGCTGGCAATCCAGTTAGTTCTTCAGGGTATTTGTTGCCTGTTTAGTTTAGACTGTGGGCATTAATTTGTTAAAGTGTTTTGTCTCTGATAAGTAAATGAACTAGAGCTGTATCTTAATACACACAGATGACAGAGTGAATATCAGTGAGAACCACACTGTGCCCTTCAAAATATAGAAAATATTATGCAGAAAATCTTGTTGTAGTAATGTTTACTCAAATGTTATATTTGCATTACTAATATAAACAATATAATATAATATAAAACAAAAATTAAATATATTTCATATGTGTTGTTTGAGAGACATCCTTTATACATTCTTGGAAATCCTTGCTAAATTTAATTAAAATTAAATGTGTAAAAATTTATAGTTTATGTTGTATAAAATGAAAAGCAAAACAAAAACAAGTCTTAAAAGAGGACAACTGTTGTCTTAAATCAGACCTGCCACCCAATTAACATTTAAATTAACCCTTTAAGGACCGGGAAAATCTGAGGTCGTTTTCCCTTAAGGACCGGAGCAATTCTGATCTTTTTGACTATGTCTTTGTTCAACAGTGTTTTCCCTCTAAGTCTTTTATTCCACCCCCATAAATTATATATTGTTTTTTTAAGCACAAATAGGGCTTTCTTTTGATAACCCACTTATATGGATAACCCACCATTTCCTTTATGAAAATTAAAAAAAAGGTAACAAAAAAAAAAAAAAAAGTAAAAAAAACACCATTTTTGTTTTTTCTCTTGGGTTCAATTGAGCACAAAGGATTAAATTTTTATGGAGACTGAATGAAAAGTATGACCGGTCAGTCATACCTACAAAATGCGCAGTTTAAAGTGGCCACTGTCCCCCCTGGGTGAAGATCTCCATGTCCCTTTTTTCCACCCTATTTTGTAAATTTTTTATCCCTGACATTTGGCGGTGTGTATAAGTGTATTATAACAATCACACTTCCAAAAAAAAAAAAAAAAGTGTGATCACATTAACCGGCACAAGCAAGAAGGGCTGAAACTGAACTCCCCGGTCTCGGAGCGCTCAGTCTCAGCCTGGAATTAATGATAGCAGCGTGCACGAAGGTACGCTGCTATCATTTAAGCCATGACGGTCCAGGACCATCATGGGTCCTTAAGGGTATAACAACCCATGACAGTCCAGGACCGTCATGGGTCCTTAAGGGGTTGAAAATCTGCCTATATGTTGAACTAGCAATTTTTCATTAAAATAAACTGTTTTGAGACATGAACCTTTAGATTCTTACTAAATGTTATGCTTATTTCCTGCAAAATTAGCTAATTCTGTTAACCCTTTGTGCCACACTGGTATCAAATGCATAGTTTTGCAATGCATTAGATACCTTTCTGGTACTCAAAGGGTTATTTGTCTTCTGTGGCACACTTGGTTTACTCCAGAATTACCCTGTTTAAGTTTGTCAACCTTGCTGTGTGGTAATATTGGCCTACCATATAAACTAATTAGAATAAAGTATTGCCAATAAAAATTAAATTTCTCAAAAAATGTTTTGTATTACAAACAATTGACTAGCATTACAAGTTCAGTTTTGATTCTCTTTAAAATGTACTAAATGTATCACGGCATGCCCATGTTAACATAATGATAGTTTCTAATTCACTTTGAAATTAATTTCACACATTTATAGGTCTTATGTATAAAAGCAAAATGGCACAATTCTGAGACAAACAAACTGCACTATAGGGGGCAAATAAAAATTCTCAAAATTGTCATCAATTTAAATGCATATTTTAAGCCCATGAATGCTAGAAACATCTCCAAGGCATTGGCTCATAATGAGCTGGAGATTTCTCTAACATTACATGTGTTGAAAACCTAATTTACATAAATGATTTTTTTTTTTTTTGCCAGTGACAGTGCAGTTGAGTAGTCCCAGAATTGCTCCACTTTGCCTTTATACTTAAAGGCCCTTAAAATATTGTGAGAGATATTCCTTTAGTTGACAATTTTTTATTCATGTTGTAACAAACTCTTTATTCATGGTGCCCTTTCAAAAATGTCATCCTGGGAACCTAGCCGTGCTTCCAGGGCAAGACTGATGATACGTAGAGCATTTTGATACTGTGGGTATTCTTGCTGGATCTGGTGGATGATGATGCTAACTGTGTGAATGCGGCTCTCCTGTTTCAGTCGCTCAGCCTCTAGTGCTTGCATAGTGCTGCAAAGAGGTTTGTATTTTCCATCCTTCAGAGCTTGAAGATGCTTCATACGGTTCTGAAAGGATACAATCTGTGACAGGTTCTAAAGTGAAAATAAACAGAGAGATGAATTACTCTTTTTAGTGAATTTAAATTTGAGTTGGGCAGATACACTTGTGTATGGCAAATTTAAAGCAATGCAATCACTTCAAATATGAGCAGAGAGTAAAATCATCCTTGGGACGGGGAATTGTTCCTTAAAGTGAACCTCTCAGCTAATGAATGCCTCAATTTATTTTTTCTGATCTATTACAAAGCCCAAAATACCTACACAAAAAATTCTAAAACTGAACATAATTTAAAAAAATATTACATTTATTGATCTCTGTTCTGCATCACAGAGGGGTCAGCTATAATTCCATTTAATCACATCAACCCTCATTCACAAATGTAGTAGACCAACTACCATGCAAAGAAGTGCAACAAAACTGATAGAGGGATTGTATGATCTGCGTTATTTAGAGAAACTAGCCAAACTGAGTTTGTTTACATTAGAGAAGAGACTTCTAAGGAGTGATATGATTACAATCTACAAATATATTCAAGATCAATAAAAAGAACTATCCAATTAAGTATTTATGCAAAGAGCTGAGAAAAGAACGAGAAGTCATCCATTAAGACTAGAGGAAAGGCTTTTTCAGCTAAAACAAAGACAGTGATTTTCTTACAGTAAGGACAGTAAAGCTATAAAATTCTTTGCCTCAGGATGCTGTACTTGCAGACACTGTAACTGCTTTCAAAAAAGCGATGGATACCTATCTAGCACAGAACAATTTTGAGAATTATGACAGAAGGCTTTAATTCATATAGTTTATTGATCCAGAGAGCTATCAGACTGCCATTTGGCGTCAGGAAGAATTTTTTTTTACCCACTTGTTTCTTAATAGGGTTTTTTTTTTGCCTTCCTCTGGATCAACAGGGGTGATTTGGCATGGGCTGGACTCGATGGATTGTGTCTTTTTCAGCCTCATCAACTATGTTACCATTATTATGCACATCACAGACACTTTGTTAACCTGTGATTGCCAGAAGGATGTATAATGCCTTGCTCTGGTACCAGTGGCAGTGACAGTGAATAGAAACCTGGTTAAAAGAGGATTTTAGTCTTACCTGTTAAATCCTTTTCTCTTAGTCCATGCAGGTTACTGGTAACTCTGGGTAAGCGATCCACCCATTTAAGTAGGCAGGAACAATTCTAGAATTGTATGCAGGGGTGGAGCCTACCTTCCCTCCTTGGCTGCAGCTAGCCAACCAGCTCTAGAAAGATTTGAGACAGTAACTACTGACTAGATAGTAGAAGGGAAAGCATGACCCTGACGGGCCCCCACAGTCTGCCACAGGAGAGCCAGGCATGGTCACTTGACAGGGTGGGAGACCAGTAACCTGTATGGACTAAGAGAAAAGGATTTAACAGGTAAGACTAAAATCCTCTTTTCTCTGTCATCCAATACAGGTTACTGGTAACTCTGGGATGTCCAACCATTGAGTCTCCCAGAGACGGGAAGTAAGGCAAGGACCAAGTGCAAGGCCCCCAAGTCACCAAAGCAGATATGAACCATCAGATCAGAGATAGCCCAACAAACAATGGAGTGTCAACAGACACTGAACAGGGGTAACAACACCCCAACTGTTACACAGCACACTGAACTAGAGCCAACAGGGCTCAAAAGTGAAGGAAGCACCAAGAACCTAAGAAAATCCTAGATAGGCAAGACTGCCTCCAGGATTTTCCTCCCAAAGCTGGCGTCAGCTGATGCCAGTACATCAACACGGTAATGCTTCGAAAAGGTGTGCACAGATGACAAGGTGGCAGCCTTGCACAACTGATCAGCAGAGGCCTGATTCTTGTAAGCCCAAGAGGCCCCAATAGATCGAGTAGAATGATCCATGACCCTGAAAGGGACAGGCTTTTGCCTCAGCACATAAGCCTTACGAATAGTGGACTTGATCCAAGAAGCAACAGTCACCTTGGATGCAGGTCTTCCTGCCCTAGGACCCTCAGGAATGACAAACAACGTGTCCGATTGCCTGATAGACTCAGTGCGATGTACATAAAACTTGAGACAATGCACCACATCTAATAAGTGGAGATCCCTCTCCTTGTCAGAGGTGGGGTCAGGGCAGAAAGAGGGCACCACAATCTCCTGATTGATGTGGAACTCCGAAACCACCTTCGGGAGAAACTCCCGAAAGGTGCGACACACTGCCTTGTCCTTGTGAAACACCAAATAGGGTGGTCAACAGGATAGAGTATGTAATTCCACAACACAACGGACAGACACAATCGCCAGGAGAAAAGGCATTTTCCACGTCAACAGGCATAGAGGAATAGTAGCCAAAGACTCAAATGGAGGGCGCTGAAGAATGCCCAAAACCAAGTTAAGATCCCATGGAGGAGCAGGAATCCTTAATGCAGGATGAGTATGAGCAACGCCCTGGAAGAAAACCTTGACATCAGGAAGGATGGCAATACACCTGTGAAAGAAAACAGAGAGAGCAGACATCTGAACCTTAAGGGAACTCAAACTGAGGCCCTTATCCACACCGTCCTGCAAAAAAGCCAGGACCGTAGGCAGATCAAATTCCTGAGACAGGTCCTTGTCGGCACACCAAGATAGGAAGGTCGACCAGACACAATGGTAGATCTTGGAAGAAACAGGTTTGCGAGCACTAAGCATAGTAGCCACCACACCAGAAGAAAACCCTTTTGTCCTCAATATTGAGGATTCGATTTCCAAGCCATCAAGGCTAGACAATGAACATCCTCCTTCCACAGGTAACCCCGTAGAAGAAGATCCGGATGGCAAGGGAGCCGGAATGGCTCCACCACTGACAGATCCAGAAGCTCCAGAAACCAAGCCTGGCGAGGCCAGTATGGAGCAATCAGAATAACTGGACAACGCTCCAGTTGTAATTTCCGTAATATCCTGTGCAACATGGGGAGGGGAGGAAAGATGTAGGCCAGAGGGAATAACCAAGCAATGGACATTGCATCCACCGCCAGAGAAAGAGGGTCCCTCCATCGAGAGCAGAACCTCGGAACCTTCTGGTTGTGTCTTGTCGCCATCAGGTCGATGTAAGGAAGACCCCATTTCTTAACAATGAGGGGTAACACCTCTGGGTGCAGCTTCCACTCTCCGCTGTCCACTGTGTGTCGACTGAGGAAGTCCGCCATGACGCTGTCTACGCCAGGAATGTGCACTGCAGATATGTCAGGAACGTATTCTTCTGCCCAGGACAAAATAGCCTTAACCTCTAACCAAGTGGTGAGACTTCTTGTCCCGCCATGCTTATTGATGTAAGCCACGGCCATGGCGTTGTCGGACTGTACCCGGACTGGACAGTCTTCCAACTGAGATGTCTAATGACGAAGGGCATGAAATAACTCCTGAAGCTCCAACACGTTGATGGGAAGGAGAGATTCTTCCAGAGACCATCGATCCTGTGCACTCAGGCAACCCAGAACCGCTGCCCATCCAGAGAGGCTGGCATCCGTCATCGCCATGGTCCAGAAGGAAACTAGGAAGGACTTGCCCTTCAGCAGATTGGAGAGGTCGAGCCACCAGGGCAAACTCAGTTTCACATGAAGCGGAAGTGACACCGACGTCTTCAGAAGGTCCAGCCGACCCCTGCACACCTGGATCACAAACCGCTGGAGTTCCCTGGTGTGTGCCATGGCAAACGGTACCGCCTCTATGGTGGAAATTAATTTCCCTATGAGAGATGACAGCTTCTTGGCTGGAACTGGATCTTGAGCCAGTATCGCAGAAACCCTGTGGGCGATCTGGTGAGCCACCTCGTCCATGAGAAACACCATGTTCTTCTGGGTATCGAAGAGGAGGCCCAGGAACACCAGACGCTGGGAACGAACAAGATCCAATTTGTCCAAGTTGATGATCCACCTGTGAAGAGTGAGAGCATGAATGCATTGAGGAACCTGCTGATGAAGAAGTTCCGCAGAAGAGGCTTTCAGAAGCAGGTTGTCCATATATGGAGTAACTCTGATGCTGTCTCGGTGTAGGACGGACACTAAGGCCCCCAGGACATGGTTGAAGACCTGAAGAGCTGTTGTCAGACCAAACTGAAGAGCTGAGAACTGAAAATGTCCCCAGTCGCAGGCAAACCAGAGGTACTGCCGACTCTCTGGATGAATGGCAATGTGTAAGTATGCGTCCTGAAAATCCAGAGATGCAAGGAATTTCCCCAAGGACATGGCAGCAATCAACGTCCGTAGAGACTCCTGGTGATAATGAGTCCGGGTCACAAAGGAATTGAGATCCTTCAAGTCCAAAATGGCATGACAACCGCCGTCCTTCTTGGAGACCACAAAGAGGTTTGAGTAAAAACCTCTGTCCTGAACTGGAACTATCTCCAGAACGTCATTGTCCAGAACTGCGCCCTGAAGCGTATGAGAAGGGAGAAAACGAAAGGGAGGAAGAGAGACAAAAGGATCCTGTACCCTTCCGTCACTACCTGCAAAACTCATGGGTCCGTCACTGAATCCTCCCAAATGCTGTGATAGTGATGCAGACAACCACCCACAGCAAAGTGTGGACCCGGGTTCGGTGAGTCATGCCGAAGAAGGCTTGGAAGCCTTGGGCTTGAAGGAGACCTTGGGCTTCCATTGCTGTTTGGGCTTGGAGGAGTTACACGGAGCTGAGGGAACCGTCTGGTTCACCGGACGTGTCTCATTCTGGAAGGAACAAAAATACCGGTTACACTTAAGCAGTGTTTTCTTCCTAGGAAATTAGGGTAGAAGTGTACTCTTACCCCCTGTAGCCTCACTGATCAGGCAAGGAGAGCAAAGCTTTCTTAGAAGCAGTATCAGCAGACCAGATCTTGAGCCAAAGAGCCCGTCTGGCAACCACAGACATGGTGGAAACCCTAGCCACCAAACGGATGGCAACAAATAGGGCAGCAGAAACATAGTGCTGTACCTCAGAAATATTGGCAAGGAGGCACAACTTATGCGATGTAGGAGCATCCTGGCGGACAGCAAGAGTGAGCTGTTCAGTCCAGACCGCAATGGCCCGGTTCACCCGTGCTTCTGCGAATGCTGGACGCATGGCAGTGGCAAAGATGGACTTGAGGGCGACCTCAAGTTTCTTGTCAGTCCAGTCCTTTAGAGCAGACGCATCAGAAACTGGCAAAGCAGTAGACTTGGATAGCCTGGAGATAGGACCATCCACTTTAGGAGGATGAACCCACTGAGCAAGCACTGCCACAAAAAAGGCATAAAGCTTAGCAAATTTCTTGGAGACAGAAGGTTTCCTGTACGGAGACTTCCACTCTTCAGACACAAGGCGGCCAAGAGTGGGGTTAGGTGGAAAGCAAGTAAGGGGCTTTTTAGGCTCCTGAAAGACATCAGAAGGGTCAGAAGGAACCTCCTGCACTAAGGGAATGTTTAGGGCATTTAAAACAGCCTTGATCAGGCCCTCAGCCAAGGGGTCAGGATCAGCCTCAAAAGGGTCCCCAAAAAACTGAGAGGAGCCCACCGCAGAACATTCCTCAACATCTGAATCCACCAACAGTTCCTCCTCAGAGGAATCTGACACATCAGGTACACCCTGAGGCTTTGGCAGGGAAGACCTGATGAAGGAGGTGGTCTGCCAAGAATGTAAGACCCCCTGTAACTGGGATGTAAAGAGTTGCTAGTAGCAGCCTTGAACTCTTGCACCCAAACTGGCTCTAATGCATGGCTAGAGGTCCCTGGGAGACTCTCAGGGACATCAGAACATGCTGGGCATAAATGACCTGGGAATTCTCTAGGTAACCCTGAATGACAGGAAGAGCCGCAGTAGGGGAAACAGAGACCACAGCATCCTTAGTCTTAGGTCTGGCCCCAAGATCCAATGGTATAGACATTCTCACAGTGTCAATAACCTTATTGCATAAGAAATCACCCAATTACAGTGTGTATGATTACAGAAATCGCTAAAATAGACGTATCTGGCAGACGAAGGGTTAATCAGCAGAGGAGAGAAGGAGAGTTCAAGCCCTGCGTAGGATACTCGTTCTGGAAAGATCACAAAATGGCTGCTGCGGCAGGAGCCAATCAGAAACGAGCGCACGAAGCAAGCGCTCATGGGAAATGTAGTTTTCCCAGAAAAGTACCCCAAACAGTGCCCGAAGCCCCCCAACACACTCGAAACATGAACCGGTTCATAGAGCAAGGGCAGACAAGTAAAATGAGCCATCACAAGGTTAAACAGTTGCAGAGATATGTCCCAAACTGTGCAGTCCCATAGGAGTGAATGGAGCAATGGCGCCTATGCGGTAAAGCGCGCCTTAAAGGCGCGTAACTCAAATTTTAAAAAATTGAAGGTGTAATATTAAAAGACATGAAACATCACTAAAACATGTTAGGATACCCAAAAAAAACACTGAACTAGTAGGAAAAGTGTCAGAAACCCCTCAAATGAATGCCAAACCAGCAGCTAAAGGGTTAAATACCACATAAACCTGCTCCAAACACCCAACAGACATACAGATAGACCCAATGAGTGCAGGAGTGTGCAATAGGAAAACCCCTGTGCGGAGGGGCACTGTGGGACATGTGGACCTGCAGCACTCAAAGGGTTGCTCAACTTTCATGCAGATCTTCTGTCTTCAGATTACCATGTTTAAAGAAGCCTCGGTGGGCAACTCCTGAGGAAAGAACTTGTAGCCAAGATTCCCCTCCCCCCAGGGCTTAAGGTCCACAAAAAGCACCTGGTCACTGAGCTAGTCACATCTAAGGGCATTGTCGGTTATGGTAATCCGCCTAATGGTGGTATTCCATTTCTAACAGAAAAATAAAAAACTTCTAAAGCTATAGCAGAACTGTTCTCTTGCCTGTGTTATCTTCACCAAGGAACACATCTTTCTGGAGCTGGTTGGCTAGCTGCAGCCAAGGAGGTTAAGGTAGGCTCCACCCCCTGCATACATTTCTTGCATTGTTCATGCCTACTTGAAGGGGCGAATCGCCTACCCAGAGTTACCAGTAACCTGTATTGGATAACAGAGAAAAATATTTTAGGGCTTCCAGCTCAATGCAGCATTTAACAGGCCTATAAAGTTGGCTGGGCCCTGGTTCTTTTCAGTTGTTACATTAAATTGTATTGCAGCTCTTGACACTCAAATACTTAAGAAGAGAGAAGGGCTGTGTTAAAGTTTGTATCCTTCTTGTATGATGCGAAGGAGACTAGAAAATTCCCTCCACCACTGATTCAGCAGCTGAACGTTGCCTGGTTAACCTTTCGAGTGCCAAAGGGTTGTGAACTGCACACCTCTATGACACTTAAATTGTTAAGAAGATGGAATGGGGTATTATGAAGTCCCACAGCAGCATGATAAAAAATATGGAAAAGAGATTAGAGATACCCTTTCCATATAATTGCTTGGTCAACCTTTTGACTTCAACAGGGTTGTGCATTAGATACTCCAAAGGCATTTACAGTGTTAAGAAAAGGGAAGGGGGATATTACGCGTAGCACACTTGCTTAATGCAATGATTGGTGCACTAGTCCACACTGCAGTGGACATCCCCCTTCCACCCAGAGGCCACAGCATTCAGTCATTTAGCAGTGAGTAAGGGGATGGATATCTCCTTTTCTCCCAGAGATAAAAGCATTCTGTCATAGCTCATGGATTGAGGGGGCCTAGGCAACCCAATTTCCCAGCACTTAACAGTGAAGGGAATCTTTAACATCACCTTCTTTCAGCAATCACAGCCTTTGGTCACATAGAAGTATATGATATGATGTAGTCTGGACATCCTCCTTTTGCCCAGAGAAGTGAGGTGGCAAATTCAACAGCCTTTCCTCCAGAAATCACATAATTTAATGGAGTATGAAGTGCCTGGACATCCCCTTTTTCTTCCAGGGGCAGAGCATTTGCTCATTAAGCAATGAGGGGGACTGAATATCCCACACTATCTAGGATATAGCAGCACTTTCACATAGCATTGTATGAAGTAAGTAGGCCTACACATCCCTATTTCTAACAGAGATCTCAGACCTCATTCATAAAGTTGTGTATGGAGGGAAGGGATCTGGACATGAGCTTCTCTTACAGACATAACAGTACCTGATCACACATCAGAGAATGGAGGAAGGGAGCCTAGACAGTATCCACTAGAGATTAAAGAACTTGTTCACTTAGCAGTATGTGTAGTGGCGGGGCCTGGATACAGCTCTAGGAAACGGCACAGGGAAAATGAGATATATATGCTTATGTAGTGACAGATATGTTAGGTTCTAGTATTTTTTAAAAAGAGATAAAAAGACACAGCGCACAGAGACCTCTAAGTGTAGTAAAGTTAAAATAATTTATTGATATTGCATAGCACAAAACTTTTGATTGCTTATAAAGAGCTAATGATAAAAAACTCTCTAAAATAAACGAAGTATACGTAATAATAACATATAGGTGGAGCTATTGATGTTATAGAGCTTGAGTGGCTTAAGTAAACGGACGGGACCTATTACGGGGTATGCGTTAGGCAAAATATATGGACCCTGCTTATATTGGAGATACTTCAAATAAGCAGTGCAGAGATTATAGCATAGTTCTTAATAACTGCTCACCAGATAAATTCTTGTTATCGGGCCCGTAGTATTATCTCCGGTGGCTGTTCCCTTGTCTCTCGGTCCTCCCGCGCTTCCCTCGGTTCTCCGCCCGCCAGCAAATAGTTGTTGATTCAAAGATTAAGCCGCTACATCTACTCCTTTTATGTTGTGTCTCAATGTCTTTTGAGGAGTCAATAGGTTAATTTCAATCAATATCGACGCATTTTGGGAAAAGTTTTTCCCTTTCTCAAGATACAATGATTGTAATACCATTCGATACAATAAGATGCTAACATTTAAAGACATACACGACCGTCTTAGCCAATCGTGTAAAGGGTCAACGTAACAAAGTTCAAAGGCAATGACCCATGGCTTGATGCATATTTAATACATATTATAAATCACATTTGTATATAACCTAATATTTTTCTATATTAGAACAGAGCAAGTAAAATTTTTTTATGTATGTTAAAATTGAAAATTTAAAAATGAAGGTGTATATACCTGACCACATGTGCTGTTCAAGCTTCGATATCATTATAAATATCGCCGAAGTATTTTTCTCTCCCAGAGTATAAAATATACTTAAATAACATCTATGGCCAGTATAACCTTAGTTGCTAATGTCCCTCATCTCAATCCTTTTTCTCTCACATGTATGTGTCGCGATGTGTAGGGGACTGTAAGGTCTCCCAGACATCGCGAAGCACCAACGCTGGACTAGGAGGTTTCAGCATCAGTGGTATATCTGACCCTATATTGGTCTAAACGATGGGTAAACATAATGGGCTGGTCTGAGTCTCAAAAGACCATAACATTATGATGTAACCTAGACATACACTGGTGAAAATAGAGATGAATATGGGAAATGAAAATGAATGTGAAAAATATATAGGGCTAAAACATGAATAAAAAAAATTGAAATGGGAATGACAAACATAATAATATATACTAACAAATAAAAAATGAAATGGGCTAATTCCAAATTTTAACTTGTGGTTGTTGGTTTAATACTTGTATAATTGATAATAAGAAAAGATGGGACATATTGGTGTTTGAACGTGACGTATCTTCATATGTAGGATATATGTATGTTATTCATTCTTTATTCTGTTTTTGGGAGTTTTGCCATTACCCTAAATTTATAAAATCACTAGAAAGGGGACTATTTGGTTTTTATAAACACCACAGGTCTAGTTCCTCATTAAGACCCATAGGGGTTAACGTTTGTAGTTTGTAAATCCAATAAGTCTCTTGTCTGGAGAGTTTCATAAATCTGTTCCCTCCCCTTACTGTTACTGGGATATGTTCAATTCCTAAGATCCTTATATCCGTAATGTTTTTGAATGTAGTACAATTTAGACAATGTCTTGGGACCGTGTGTTGTTTATTTTTCTTAAGAATATTATTTCGATGTTCCAAAAATCTCGTTTTTAGCGGTCTTGTTGTTCGTCCGACATATTGGAATCCACATATACATTCTAACAGGTAAACCACATAATCTGTTGTACAATTAATGAGTTGTCGAATTTGGAACGTTTCTCCTGTACTGTTTGATGTAAAGGATTTGCATCTATTTCTCATATGTTCACAGGTAATGCATCTATTGTGGCCACATTTATATGTGCCAGTTATTGGTACCCCTGTAAGGTCTCTCTGTGATGTTTCCAATTTTTGAATGCTAGTTATCATAGACGGAGCCAGCTTGCTTTTTAAATCTGATGATTTTTTATATATGAAGTTGGGTTTTTTTGGAAGTATTTTTTGGAGATATTTATCATTTCCCAATATATTCCAATGTCTACGTATAATCCTTTCAATCTTTTTTGTGGAGGATGTATATCTTGTAATAAAAGGCAGTTCTGGTCTTTTAGATTTTTTGGTGATGTTGACATTTTTAATTTCCTCTTTTTTATCTATTATCAGGTGTTCTCTTGGTTTATTTAGAGCCTTTTTGAATGTCAGTTTCTTTATAACCTTTTTCAAGGAATCTAGTCTTAAGTACTTCAGCTTCCTTTAGAAAATTTTGTGTCTTTGAGCAGTTTCGTCTTAACCCGAGGAATTAGCTGTAGGGTACACTCTGGAGCCAATTTTTGTGATGGTTACTTGTAGCTTCTATGAATCCATTGACATCCACTGGTTTATGGTGAGTGTGTGTACTGATATTTCCATCAGGTTCTGTTATAATCTGTAAATCCAAAAAGGTTACTGTATGGGGGCTGCTTGTATGGGTAAAGTGCAAACCCAACTGGTTGTAATTAATTGAATTGATGAAATCATTTAACTTCTGTTCACCACCCAAGAATCCAGAATAAGATAGATTACATAAAAGAATCCAGAAGGATACTTGGAGATCAAGAGTTCTATGAACCATTATCTGGTAATCCAATTACTAAATATAAAGTAAAATACGATCAGCTTATTCTCCAAGCATTTCAGATTGGTATCCTCACTAAACAGGAATACACCTTTTTATCAGTTTCTCATCCGGTTACACCCATTTTTTATCATATTCCTAAAATCCATAAAAACCTCCAAAACCCCCCTGGTCGCCCAATCATTTCAGGGATTCAGTCTCTTACAAGCAACCTTTCTGAATATATTGACCACATACTCCAACCTTATGTGCAGAAAACACCCTCCTACATAAAAGATTAATCACATATCTTGAGAAAACTAGAACACATCCAGTGGACAGAGGGATATTTATGGGTAACGTGTGATGTAACATCACTATATACTATCATAGAACATCATGAAGGCATTAAGGCAGTGGAAAAAGTTCTACGTAGAGACATACAATTACCTCAGGAACAAATTGATTTCTTATTGGATGGAATTGCTTTTATACTTCAACATAATTATTTTATGTTTGAAGGAAACTATTTCCGTCAGATAAGGGGCACAGCGATGGGAACCCGCTTTGCTCCTAGTTTTGCAAACCTATTCTTAAGTGTATGGGAGGAAGGACACATATGGAAAGACCATTTCGCAAATATGGTAATGTACGGACGATATATCGATGACATCATCCTAATTTGGAAGGGTGGTGAACAGAAGTTAAATGATTTCATCAATTCAATTAATTACAACCAGTTGGGTTTGCACTTTACCCATACAAGCAGCCCCCATACAGTAACCTTTTTGGATTTACAGATTATAACAGAACCTGATGGAAATATCAGTACACACACTCACCATAAACCAGTGGATGTCAATGGATTCATAGAAGCTACAAGTAACCATCACAAAAATTGGCTCCAGAGTGTACCCTACAGCCAATTCCTCAGGTTAAGACGAAACTGCTCAAAGACACAAAATTTTCTAAAGGAAGCTGAAGTACTTAAGACTAGATTCCTTGAAAAAGGTTATAAAGAAACTGACATTCAAAAAGCATTCAAAAAGGCTCTAAATAAACCAAGAGAACACCTGATAATAGATAAAAAAGAGGAAATTAAAAATGTCAACATCACCAAAAAATCTAAAAGACCAGAACTGCCTTTTATTACAAGATATACATCCTCCACAAAAAAGATTGAAAGGATTATACGTAGACATTGGAATATATTGGGAAATGATAAATATCTCCAAAAAATACTTCCAAAAAAACCCAACTTCATATATAAAAAATCATCAGATTTAAAAAGCAAGCTGGCTCCGTCTATGATAACTAGCATTCAAAAATTGGAAACATCACAGAGAGACCTTACAGGGGTACCAATAACTGGCACATATAAATGTGGCCACAATAGATGCATTACCTGTGAACATATGAGAAATAGATGCAAATCCTTTACATCAAACAGTACAGGAGAAACGTTCCAAATTCGACAACTCATTAATTGTACAACAGATTATGTGGTTTACCTGTTAGAATGTATATGTGGATTCCAATATGTCGGACGAACAACAAGACCGCTAAAAACGAGATTTTTGGAACATCGAAATAATATTCTTAAGAAAAATAAACACACGGTCCCAAGACATTGTCTAAATTGTACTACATTCAAAAACATTACGGATATAAGGATCTTAGGAATTGAACATATCCCAGTAACAGTAAGGGGAGGGAACAGATTTATGAAACTCTCCAGACAAGAGACTTATTGGATTTACAAACTACAAACGTTAACCCCTATGGGTCTTAATGAGGAACTAGACCTGTGGTGTTTATAAAAACCAAATAGTCCCCTTTCTAGTGATTTTATAAATTTAGGGTAATGGCAAAACTCCCCAAAACAGAATAAAGAATGAATAACATACATATATCCTACATATGAAGATACGTCACGTTCAAACACCAATATGTCCCATCTTTTCTTATTATCAATTATACAAGTATTAAACCAACAACCACAAGTTAAAATCTGGAATTAGCCCATTTCATTTTTTATTTGTTAGTATATATTATTATGTTTGTCATTCCCATTTCAATTTTTTTTATTCATGTTTTAGCCCTATATATTTTTCACATTCATTTTCATTTCCCATATTCATCTCTATTTTCACCAGTGTATGTCTAGGTTACATCATAATGTTATGGTCTTGTGAGACTCAGACCAGCCCATTATGTTTACCCATCGTTTAGACCAATATAGGGTCAGATATACCACTAATGCTGAAACCTCCTAGTCCAGCGTTGGTGCTCCGCGATGTCTGGGAGACTTTGCAGTCCCCTACACATCGCGACACATACATGTGAGAGAAAAAGGATTGAGATGAGGGACATTAGCAACTAAGGTTATACTGGCCATAGATGTTATTTAAGTATATTTTATACTCTGGGAGAGAAAAATACTTCGGCGATATTTATAATGATATCGAAGCTTGAACAGCACATGTGGTCAGGTATATACACCTTCATTTTTAAATTTTCAATTTTAACATACATAAAAAATTTTTACTTGCTCTGTTCTAATATAGAAAAATATTAGGTTATATACAAATGTGATTTATAATATGTATTAAATATGCATCAAGCCATGGGTCATTGCCTTTGAACTTTGTTACATTGACCCTTTACACGATTGGCTAAGACGGACGTGTATGTCTTTAAATGTTAGCATCTTATTGTATTGAATGGTATTACAATCATTGTATCTTGAGAAAGGGGGTAGGGGAACTGTCACTCACTTGAGTGATCATTCTGCCACCCATTCCAGTTCTGATTGGGTGCTGGGCTTTTAAAAACTTCCTGTTCTCGCTCCTGATATTCGAGCTACCTGCATGTTGATGAGATTCTTCAGCGTCTGATCCTGGCCTTGTACCTGACCTCCACTTCAGCTACTCCCAGGTGTCTTCAGCCTCCCTGTTGTATCTCGGCCAGATTCCTCAACATCAGCCTTGCTTATTGCCTTCCAAATGGTCATCAGCTAGGCCTGAGTCTCTGACTTCTGCTATTAGAGTCTACCTACAAACCAGTGAGTTTCCTGCTAGCCTAGTTGATAACTTTCTGGGTCTTGCATTTATTCCGATGGCCTGCTGGTTTGATCCTGGCTACCCGGCTGCGGCAGGTTGATCTCCAGCCAGGCTTGTTTCCCGATGGATGGTCGGACAGACCCCAGCAAATATACCAGGCAGGTTGCTTTCTGACTGAGCCAAGGTTTATCCTGTTGGGCACTTGGATGGATCTCAGCCCTCAGCTGCTGTAGCTGTTTGTCCAACCCTCAACAAAGTCTTCTTCGACTTCCAGTCGAACCTACAGTGAGACGCTGGTCATCAACAAAGTATTCTCCAACTTCCAGTTGAACCTATGGAGAGACTCCAATCCTTCGAACTGAGCCTCACTCAGACTACTATTCAAACCTTGACTGAGTCTCCAATCCTTCGACCTGAGCCTCAATCCAAGTACTAGTCAAACTTTGAATGAACTCATGTTCTGAGAGCCAGTCTGTCACAGTTTTCAGGCAAAGAAGGATAGACACAATCGTAAAATATAAATAACCACCTTTATTTATAATGTACAGCAAATAATAATATAGCCCACACAACCCCAGAACTCAGGATGGTAGGACCCAGGCTCCTACCCGGAACCACACACTGTGCAGCGCACTGCACTACTGTGAGATACTGGAAACTCTGCCCGGAGTGCGGATGAAACAACAGAGGGGATGCAACAGGGAGCAATAGCGGGCCTGAACCATGGAACACTGAAACTGATGGTCAGGCACTCTAGGAGGGTACTGAGCAAGTAGACAGCCAGAGCCAGAGGTCAGACAATCAGAGGATTGCAAGGAGCGATAGTCAGCAAGAGCCAGAGGTCAGAGAAGCCAGGGACTACACGGAGCAAGTTAGTCAGCCAGAGCCACAGGTCAGAACCAATGTGGATAGTGAGAGAAGCCGGGGTCATACACAGAGTTAGTGAGCCAGAGCCACAGGATAGAACCAATGGGGGTAGTCAGACAAGCCGGGGTCATATACTGAGAGAGTTAGTCAGGCAGAGCCACAGGTCAGGACAGAAGTGGGTAGTCAGACAAGCCGGGGTTATACATGGAGAGAGTTAGTCAGCCAGAACCACAGGTCAGAACTGATGTGGGTAGCCAGACATGCCGGGTGACTCATGAAACGCTTAGGGAAATATTGTATTTTATATATGTTATTGGAGTATTCCTTTATATTTATTTACAATAAACACCGTTTAACTATTTTATATAAAATAATTTACAGCACCAGACCCACCCCTAACTGACAGAGGGTGACCATCAATGATAGACTGTGATTCCTTTATTCACATAAAACTTAAACCTTTAATGAGATTTAAACAGTAAAAATAAAAAGGAACAGAAAGCTCAGGAAATTTAATAAAACCATTTAAAACTCACACGTAGAAGGAAGCAAATGGGTGTACGCTTTTTTCCCCTTAAATATTAGTCATCAGTGTGGGTCCCAAAGATTCAATAATGGACAGTAGTAGGTATTTGAGGAGATCCCTCCTCCACTATTGCAGTGATTTAAACCTTCACTAGCTTAACCATATGTTACTGGTGATAATGCATCTAATTCTGCTCTATCACATAGCAGAATTAAGATTACTCTTCTTAGCTGAGAAATGGAGAGCAGATAGTAAACTTTCTTATAAACATTGGATGTCTCCTTTAATTTATAATGTGTGTCTAGTTACATGCATAGCCGACACTCAGTGTTGTTAGGTAAATACTATATTGCAGCTTGCATACTTATGCAAATTATTGTATCTATCACACATATTCATTACACATCATATGTTGTTACAGGACTTACACCTTATCCCGTTCTTACGGAGATTCAGTGTTTAATCAATATTGCATATCACCAGAACCTCCCAGATTCTATGTACTCTGTTCTAGTAACACTGCCTAGCTAGCAAGCACAATGGAAATTAAGCTTACACTCTCTATTCACATATTCAGTACTAGCGTATCTTACATATCTACCCAGTTATACCCGGCTCTGTACTTGAACTACTCTTTATTATCTGCACATCACGTATTCATAAGCGGTTCAATTGCCAGATCAGGATAATCAAGGGTTAACCATCAATATCAAAATCTAGCCCTAAGTGATTATTTCTAGTGATATACCCTTCAGAACAGCTGCAATTGCTATAGATACTAATCACCATACAACCCGAGTACAAGGGAAGATGACAATCTCCACCATGGACAGATTAAGAAGATCCAAAACCAAGCCAGACAGGGCCAGAACACAGCAATGAGGATGACATGAGCCTGCTCCAACCTGTTTTTCCACAGCACCCTGGGAATCAGGGGAAATGGAGAAAGCACATATGCCAGAGGAAGGGTCCATGAAATGGCTATAGTATTCATTGCGTGCGTGTGAGTTTTAAATGTTTTTATTAAATTTGCTGAACTTTCTTTTTATTTTTACTGTTTATACCTCATTAAAGGTTACGTTTTATGTGAATAAATGAATCACAGTCTATCATTGATGATCACCCTTTGACAATTAGGGGTGGGTCTGATGCTGTAAATTTTGGCTTTCCCTTTCCTTTGATTTTGTATACTATAACTTACAAAAAGCACATTCCCTTTGGTAACATCTACACCCTGACTATGTAGAAATAGAGTGGTGCACCTTATCTTTTGGTTTTATATAAACCCTTTAACTATTTTTCTGTATCCAACTGAATTATACAATTACGGATTGGCGAGGTTTTACCGCTACTATCCGGTGAGTGCATTTTGGCAGGGGCTCTCAGTGGAAACTTACATTGATACAGTTTACCCTTAGAGGAAGTGTTTTCCTCTTTTCTTTAAAGTCTGTATTGGCAAGATCATGGTGATGTTCCCTTAAAACATGGAGACCTAGTAAACACAACCGGACTAACATTGGTCACATGAAATCCCTCATCTGCTGGGGATCTACGTCATAAAAGAACTCCATCGTATAAATCTGTGCATTCAACACAGTTTTAACACAGAATTAATCTAGCAAGTGTAACTGTATCTTATGACTGTTGTTAACCTCACACAACTGTTTAGCAGTGGCCTGATTCTTGTAGGCCCAAGACACACCCACTGGCCTAGTGGAATATGCTATGGCCCGAAAGTGTACAGGTTTCTTCCTGAGGACATATGCCTGGATTATGGCTGCCTTAATCCAGGAAGCTACAGTAACCTTAGATGTAGTCTGGCCCTCATGCATAAGAAAAAGCGAATCAGTTTTCTGAAAAGGCTTCATGCTTCAATTTCCTGACCACGTGCAACAGCTGTAGCTCCTGCTTCTGTCTGTCAGAAATAGCAGGACTTCAGCAGAACCAACAGAAGTTTGCAAAAAAAAACGGTCTGGGTGAAATACCAGAAAGGGAGGCTTACAAGACAAAGTCTGAAGTTCGGCTACCCATCAGACAGACAGAATAGCCTGAAGAAAAGCTGTCACGAACATCATGAAATGCAGGGAAACAAAGGTTCAAAAGGGGACCTCTGAGGCACTCCCAACACCATGTTCAAATCTCACGGAGTGGGACACAGAAAGACAGGGTAGGCATGAGCCACCCCTTGGACAATAGTCTGCACATCAGGGAGCAAGGCATTACACCGTAAAAAAATAACAGAGCTGAAATCTGAACTTTGAGGAAACTAAAACAAAGTCCTTTTTGAATGCTTTCTGAATACTATCCTGAAGAAAGGACAAAACTACTGGAAACTCAACAGGTCACGTCTATGACCCCCAGTCACCACACTACGTCTAGAAGAGGAACCAAACCTTATGAGAAGCCTTAGAAGAAACTAGCTTTCTAGCCTGAAGCATAATAGAAATCCTGATTACCCTTTTTGCTCAGGATGCTAGCCTCAAGAGTCAAGCCCTCAAAAGCTAGCTTCTCCTCCCAAGGAGATCACAATGGGTCTGGAGTCAAAAAGTCCTGGCACAAGGGAAGATGAAAGTCTCCACCATGGACAGATTAAGAAGATCCAAAACCAGGCCAGACAGGGCAAGACCATAGCAATGAGGATGACATGAGCCTGCTCCAACCTGTTTTTCCACAGCACCCTGGGAATCAGGGGAAATGGAGAAAGCACATATGCCAGAGGAAGGGTCCATGAAATGACTATAGTATTCAACGCAAGAGCCAAAGGTTCCCGGGATCTGGCAAAGAACTGAAGAAACATGCGGTTCAGATGAGAGGACAAAGTCCTCTGTCAAGATATCCAATGGATGATGATCAAGTTGAATATGCTATAATTCAGCTCATAATTTCCAAGATTCAGATGCTGGTGACTGAGGAAGTAGGTTACAATATTCTCTGACCTCTGCCCAAGTTACCATGCTACTGGTCCCTCCCTGTTAGTTGATGTAAGCTGAAGCCATCACATTCTTAGACTGAATCTGCACTGGAGACCCTGAAGAGGTAAGGACCAATGTGGCAGTGTGAGGCAAATTGCCAGCAACTCCAGTACACTGATGGCCAGAAGGTTCTCCTTCCTGGCCCAAAGGACATTGGCTGTCTGGAGGCCCAGAGTAACAGCCCAGCAGGCTGGTATCCGTAGTGACTATGGCCCATTAGGAAATGTCAAACGAATGTACCAGAGACAGACAGGACCTGAGACAGATGAGGCTGATGGATGGACAAATTTTTGAGAATATCCAGTTGCAATTCCCAAGAATAGACTTGAACAAATGGTACTGCCTCCAGAACAGAAACTAAGGAACTTAGTGCCTTCATGCACTCCCACACCATTGTCGATGGCCAGGATATCACTTGAGACAACTGAAGACAGACTGAATCTTGTCATCTGGAAAAAAGACCCTTAAACAAAAGGAAAAGAAAAAGCACTGACAGCAACAGAACCCCCTATAATGGGCTTCCACTAAAGATGATAAACACAAAAGGGAATAAGGAAACAATTAAAACCTATCTTTTATTATCTTATATAATAATTTGCTAGGATGTTTGTCAGAAGCCGTCATGAGCAGTAGAGACTGTGCGCATTAGGCAGTCTCTACTGTGCTTGATTGCATCACGTGAGCCGACACAAAACTGCATCGCATGGAGCAGTGAGGTAGCGGCTGTTTAACCCTTTGAATGCCAGAGGGGTAAGCAAAGCATTGCAAAGCAATGCGTTGCATACCCCTCTGGCACTTAAAGGGTTCTGGACCTTGGCCCGTGTACACGGGCTTTTACACTAGTATACATATAAAATATATAGAGTTAAAAGAAATCTGCAAATTCACAATCATGGTGTGTTATCAGGAAGTGATTCCCCAGAGTGATAGCCATAAGGATTATGCAAATATATAGTACACACTACTACTACTACTACTACTAATGCTAGCATCCCCTCAAAGTACTAAGATCTCTCCACTGATATTTATTATCATGATGCATAATATTTTTATTTTGTGACTGATATTCCAGCAACCTCTACATCCGTAAATATACTGGGAAATCAAATATGCCCTGTTATGATCAGTGTTAACTGTATGTGAAGTGACAGTAATGTGAATGTGGGTTATGACATACTGTGGAGACAAATTTCAATACTCAAAATCCTATAGTTACACTGTTATTCTCTGTGTTTCCAACTGCTATACAACTTTCAGATCTTCACCCCTTCATGACATTTCAGCAGCTGATTCATTATCACATCACCGTCATTAACCCTACTCATAAGTCATACCCACGCTGTATAAATTTCTCAAAGAAATATTGCTGTATAATTCTTATGGCTTTACTTGTGTCACACTAACGTAGGAGAAGATTGCAATGTTCAGGAGAATGGATATTTTGTTTTCCACAAACAGACATATATTTAACTGCACATGCGTCTTTCGCCATCCATTAACCCTATGCTTATCCTCAGTAATTCATGATTAACTAGTATTATTTCCTACTAACTCACCAGAGATTATAGCAGACACATATTTGGGAGATAACTGCAGTACTCAGGACAATGGGTACTGTTTGCAGTGAACCCCACAAACTGAGCCTCAGCATCAGACTCTGTCACCCAATAACCCTATGTGTGCCTCATATATCTATAGATCACCAGCACTATCCCCTACTTGCTAGCCTAATTAAGGAAATCACAGACACCAGCTTCTTTAATAGCAATATTGAACTGTTCTTTGAGCCTCTATCCTGAGCTCAGTGTGTCTGATCACGTCACTGAGCTTAAAATATACTATAATTTTACCGTTTATGCATAACATAGAGTATTATTCTCACATAGGGACACAAAAATATAATATATTTTGGAGGAAAGACCCTCCCTTGTAAGGTATCGAATCTCATGCAAATTAAGGAAATGGGACAGAAACAGAGATTTCTTGAAATTGAGTGCCACTATGGAGATGCACTCTTGAGTGTGTAACGTTACCTCTGAAGGAGTAAAAGGTTGTCTAGGTAGGGAGTTAAGTAGATCTCCTGAGCAGGTAAGGGCTAGCCCTGAGGGCAGGGGTGGCAATTGAACCCCTGGGCCAGTCATATGTCTGGGTTGGTGGGCCACTGCTTCATTCAATCTACCCCTTGCTTGCTGTAAATGATACCACAGAGCTATAATCCATACAGAGCTACAATAGTAGCATAACCAATCTGCCTTGTAAATTCTATGGTATCATAAGTGCACATCCATTTCAGTAGTAAGCAACGTGGCCTCAGTTACTTCACAACATAAATGCCAATTTTAAAATTAACCAAAGGGAGTAAAGTGGGACAGTGGGCTGGAATGACAGTAGAAATGGGCCACTTGATTGTGTTTGTCCCCCTGACCACAAGTTTCCAGCTCTCCACTGCCCCTGAGCACATAGGCCTTGTCTGCCTTCGCAGCTTGCTTATGTGGAGACCCCCTGAGCTGATGCTAGACAAAGGGCAATGAACTGGAAGGACTGTCTTCATAAAGAACCTTTGCACTGGACAATCCATGAAGTAGGAAGCCAGGAATAGGAGCCTGCCTAATAACGGATTATGAAGTTCCTTATACTAAGAAATAAAAATAAAATGACTAAACAGTGCCCACGCTACCTCCTTGATTTCTAGGTCACTTAAAACTGACCTTAGCAGGCAGGGAATAAAGTGGAGGGGAGTCTGCCTCAGAGATGTGTTTTTGAAGTACGCTGCCCTCCTGAAGGAGGAGATTTTACCAAATGGTTTCTGTGTTCCACAATGGACAAATGAGAAAATCTTTACTGCATTGGTATAGTCTGTTGTATCATAATGGGTGACAGGAGAATAGCTACCAGTGAAAAAAGGCCGGTGAACAGACAGTGTATGTATGGTTCTGTGGCCACCAATGGACAAGGCTGGGTTGTCAGAAAGCGCATGTGTTGTTCTCTGGCTACCAGTGAGACAAGGCTATGGAAGCAAATAGTGTATGTGTGGCTAACAGTGAGACAATGGATGTAGGCTGAGACATCAACCAATGTGTACAGTACTGAGGCTACCAGTGGGATACTGGAACCTATCTGGAGCTTCAGATAGGGTTTGTGTGATTCAGTGGCTATCTACTGAGAGAGGAACAAGGCTAGGGTGTCAAAAAATGTATGTCCTTTTCTGTGGCTACCAGTTGGACAAAGCTGGGGATGCAGACAGATATATTTGTGGGTGTCTATAAACCAGTGCAACAGTGGAATAAGGCTTTGGAAACAAATAGTATATGTGTGTCTACCAGGAGAGTTGAACAAGCTGGGGGTAGATGAGTAAGCGCTAAGATGGAGCGAAACATGTCAGACGGATAGCGTTCCCTTTCATATGTCCTGCCTCACCGCTACCCTGCTCCTACTTCGTGTGGATATGTGTATGTGTTTTTATTCAGAATACTAATAAAGAAGATTTTATGTATCACTTCAGCATATCACCATCTTTATCCTCGTGTGCAGTCAAATCTTTTTCTGTATTCTATTTCTGTTTTCCGGCTGTGGAGTACCTGACAGTCTTGCACCAAACTCTGATGGTTTCTATTAATTTCAATACTATATCGACATTGCAAGGTACTGTTTTCAATATATACAAGTGTTTCAAATAATGGTGTGTAGCGTATTACTTCTATGTAGATGACTAAGCATGTTTGGGCAGTGAAACAAGGCTGAGGTGTCAGGCAGTGTATAGTTCTCTGGCTACAAGTGGGGCAAGGCTTGGACATCACAGCATTGTATGTCTGATTTCCAGAGGGGTGCCCAATGAATTGTAAAGCAATGCACTGGACACTTTTCTGGCACACATGCTTTTTAAAAACTTTCAGACATCATCGGGGGGCATCAGGACCCCTTTGATGCCCCCTCAACTACTGATCGCTCAGACGACAGAGCTGGGCAATCAGTAATTCCAACCATGTATGGAAGCATAGCTCCCCTGCTTCCGCGATACCTGAACTTCTTGGTAGAAGTAGGCGGGATCAAAGAGAGCAAACTATATTATCAATGGCATCAGTAATGTCACTGGTGAAGTAGAAGCCTTTCCACGATCATGTCAACTTCTACCTGGAAGTTCAGGTAGCATTAGTAGCAGGGGGGCATGCTCCCCTGCACGGTTGCCTTTATTAATTGCCCAGCGCTATTGGTTGAGCAATCCATATCTGTGGGGCATCAGGAGGGTCCAGATTCCCTCCCATTGAGATTTTATTACATTTTAAATAAAGATTTGGGGAGGGAGGGAAGGAGGAACAGAGAAGAAACTGTGCACAGCAGACATTTGGAATACATCCTTGGCCCTGTGGAGACAGTTTATTACACATTCTGTATGTCCTTGCACTCAAAGGTGTGCAAGTAGTATTTAAAGCGCCATGTGTTATGCACACTTTTGGCACTCAAAGGTTACAATTAGGAGGGGGAGCAGGGGAATGGGAGGTTAAGGGAGGTGAGTGGTACAGAAATAGGAGTGTGGCAGAAGATACAAAAGAGGAATAAAGCGGAAGGATCTGCCAGTGGGAAAGGTAATGGATGCCGGGGCTTCATATTACTATGCTAATTGCCAGCCAAGGGTGTGGCAGTCATGGAACCAGAAATTCCCCAAAGGATAGCTGAACCAAAGCAATGTATCATATAGTTTTGGGCTAGTATACATATAGTGTCCCTGATGGTCTGATTGTTTACAACAACATTGTTAGATATGAATATGTAATAATTGGGAGGATCTAATATTATTATACTGCCGATTCTCCATCAATGAAGACTCTACAACACACTTTCATAACAACAAGTTCACTTATTTCTAGAACATTTTTATTTGTACTTGTTATTTTTGCCAACTTTTTACTCTAATAAAAAATACTCCAATAATATTTGTGTGCACAAAATCTATATCTGACTGCACTGGTACTGTGACTTTTTCCACATCATAGCCCCTCTACCAAACTCTTCTTTTCTTTCAGAGATCACAATTTTCAGTCTCAGAAAAGTCTAAATAATAAGGAGGCTTGGACACTCCCTTTCTCCTAAAGAATGTTTCTCTAGGAAACAGCTGTGTGTTGTGTGAGGGGGGCCTGGAGTACCCTCTTTCCCCCAGAGATCATACTATTCACTCACATAGCAGTATAAGGATTGAGATGGGATGAAATCCCCCTTTCTAGTACAAAATGTGTTACTAGACCATATAGATGTGTGGTGTGAGGGCCTGGGCAACCCACATTCTCTCAGAGACCACAGCATTAAGTCAAATAGCAGTGTAAGGTTTGAAAGTCAATTGACATATGCTTTTCTCCAAGAGAAAGTGATAACAGATCACACAGTAGTGTTTGAGAGGGTATAGACAATCAGAGCTCACAGCATTCACTCACATAGTGTAAGAAGTGAGGGGGTCCAGGATATCCCCTTTTCTCCTGGACACAGCAGTACACCACATAGGACTGTATGCTGTGAGAGTGGTCTGGATATCTCTTGCACACTCTCAGAGATCACAAAATTCAGTCATATAGCAGTGTAATGAGTGAAGGGGCTTGGACATCTATCTTTCTCCTACAGGTCACAGAATTTGCTCAGATATCAATGTATACAGTCATAGGGCTTGGGCATGTCTTTCTTTTTAGTTGAAAGTAGCACTCTGTCACCTGGCAGGGTATGGAATGAAAGGGTCTAGATATCTCCATTTATCCCAGAGACTGGAGCTCTCAGTTAACTGGCAGTACTTGAAATGAGGGGGCTTTTCCATCTTTCTGCCCAGATAGGGGGTAAAGGAGTCGTGTGTGGAATGGGAGGACCTAAACATCTCCTTTTCTTGCACAGATGAATGCAATTGGCCACTTAGCAGTGTATACAGTGATGGGGGGGGGGGGACTGGATATACACTACTCTCAGTCACATATCGCTGTATATCCCCTGACGAAGCAGACGAGGCAATACGTGTTGGGAGTATGGCTGTTGGTGGGGTGACCTTTCTACTATATTTTTGGATTCAAATTGACGCCTTATGATGTTTACAATCGTTAGTATGTGGAGGTTTGGTCTTGAGTGATAAGTATATTAAAGTATTTTTTATTGCACTTGCACTTTATATTCTTGATGTTAAGACGCTATTATCACTTTATACTTGCAGGTTATATTATTTTGTCACTTTATCAATTCGGCATTATTGATATATTTATGATAATATGGTCCCCTACCATTATTGTATTTGTTTTTATGTATGTTTTTGTTCATAGTATGTTAATTTTGATAATAAAGATTTTTTTCTATTTTGGCATATATCTCTTCTGGGTGGTGTGCCTCAGTAATGGAATCTAGTTTTGGGATTTCTTTTGTTCCAGTAAGTTGTCAACATAGCACTGTATGGCTTGAGGGGTGTAAACCTCCCTCTATTGCTCATCATGGTCATGCACACACAGTAGTGTTTCAAAATATTTTAACATGGAGAGTTTGCAGTCTTCAGAGAGTGACATTTTAATACAAGGTCAGATTTACCTGCCGTTTCTTCTCCTCCAGCTGCTCAATTTCAGTCTCCATGGAACTGGAATCCTGTTTCAAGGTGGTAATGTTGTGCTGCTTCTCTGCAATGGCTGAACTGAGTGATTTCTGAGTATCTTCAAGGTCATTAATGGTGGTTATACACTCTTCTGTATTCTATATAAGTGAACATTCCATCATTTAACAGATATTCGATATAAACATATCTTGAACTACATACTAGTTATGACTTAAGCCTTGCTTTTTATCCTATTAACTGCATAAGAGGATATGCAAAAATGACTGTTATACATATGGGATATTACTTGTGTTTCCCTTCGTTACACATTAAGTCATTCATGAAGCCTCACAGTGACTAAAAGTGGGGTGCAGTTGTGTATTAGAATGGGGATATGCATGCATAAATGAATACAGGTTGATTTATGATTTTATAACATCAATATATATTGCAGAGTGTATACCTAAAGTTTTATAGGCTCATGTCATCAATGTCTGAGTTTAAGCACTTTGGTTGTTGCCTAGCTATATTTGACTGGGAAAGTGGTAAAAATGACACAATCAGTGTGTGAGTTTACAGCTTTTTGTTGTACTCAGATTCCTGATATTGTCATTCATTCAGTGGCTGGCTGAACAGAGGGCTGGGAGTACTGTCTAGCTGTCCAGAACATTTGACTGATTATGGAGTGCTATACAGCATGGGTGTAATGGAGGTGGGGTAGTAGGAGAAACTCAATGCCTGATAGAAATAAAATGAAATATAGCAGTGTTTATATGTAATTATGCACACATAGATATAATATGCAGATGTGTGTGAAAATTAAAAGGGTAGTAATGCTGTTTTAAAAGTTTGCAGCGTCTTCTTTATATAAAATGTAACAGATTGTGCTATGTATAGAAGCTTACTTGTTTGTAGTTCAAAAGTTATGAAGTGGAGAAAGTTCTCCCACCCACCCCTTCTGGCCGCCTCCCACTGAATCTGAAACCTGTTCGTGAGACCAGATGGCTGCAGTGAGGGACAAACTTCAGTAAGTAAGTATAAGGAAAACCCTGCCCCACCTTGACAAAGGAGGGCAGGATTTCCCTTTGCATACTGAAGTTTGTCCCTCGCTGCATCCGTCCGGATCAGACTGAAGACTCAGCATGACGTGGACAGAAGGGGCAGGCGGGGGATCCACTTCATAACTTTTGAACTGCAAACAAGTAAGCTTCTACACATAGTAGAATCTGTTACTTTTTTACTATCCCTTTAAATGTTGCTTTTATAGTAAACATTTTAACCTATTTTTTTTCCTCATGAAAGCTACCTATTTCTAGTCTGTTCTTTGTTCTTTTATATTATTACTTTAGAGATCAGTGATGGGAAAACATTCAGAATGGTGAATCAGAATATGCATATGTTAAAGGGATAGTAATACTTAAGTATTATTAATCCCTATATTAAAGTCCTATTAAAATAAATGTATTGCCCCCAGTGTCATCTCTCAAACCTTTATGGTTTGAGAGATGATCGCTCCTAAAGTTGCCCTCTCCCTCCCCCTTCCCCGTAGTCAGCGTTCTAGCTGACTGCAGGGAAGCCAGTCGTACGACTTTCAGGCGGCTCTGCAGCACAGCTGTGATCTTTCACTGAAATGGTCTTCTACGTGTGCTTGGTTTGCAAGCACACGTAGAAGACCATTTTAGTGAAAGATTTTTTTTTTATTAACACGAGCCGCCTGATGATCTAAGACCGGATTTCCCTTCAGTCAGCTACAATGCTGACTACGGGGAAGGGGGAGGGAAAGGGCAACTTTAGGAGTGATCATCTCTCAAACCATAAAGGTTTGAGAGATGACACTGGGGGCAATACATTTATTTTTAATAGGACTTTAATATAGGGATTAGTAATACTTAAGTATTACTATCACTTTAAGCTTTTACAATCTCTTATCTGAAAACTGAAACCTGGTTGCTTACTTTCTGAATTTCTTTGATCCTTTTCTGCAGTTCCTGCAGCTTCCCGCGGACATCACTGACCGTTATTTGCTTTTTGTTCTTCTCGCTTTGGCCCCGTTCCCGCATTGCAATGGTTTCCCTCCTAGAAATCACAGCTTCCATATCACGAATCATCTTCTCTTGCTGCTTCATCAGCTGAGCATGTCGAACCTGTATTTAAAATTTTGCTATCACTTTACCACAATATATAGCCATCCAAAACATTTACCCCAATAATGAACACACAATGTTGTTGACCAGCAGGTCTCAAAAAGGGCATGTACATAATACATTTTTTGCCCACCTGCATTCGATGTATCTCGGCCCTCATTGCTTGGATCTCTCCCTGCCCCGTCTCAGAGTCCACAACATTTCTCATCTCCTTGGCCAGCTGAATCTTCTTTTCCCACAACATTATCTGATGCCTAGCAAATGGGAAAAGATGAGCTGCTTAATGTGGTTTGCCCCTCTTCTATTTCTCTAGCATATCATGGTTGTATGATTATTATTATTCTTTATTTATATAGCGTCAACTTAATCCGCAGAGCTGTACAATAGAGAATAGACGTACAGAGATATTAAATAGTAAGTCATACGTGAAGAACAGAAGGATCAGAGGGCCCTGCTTGTGAGACCTTACAGTCTAGAGGAAGGTAGTTTGGATACAGAAGACGTAAGTGCTATTGGGTGTAAGTGTCTCCTGCTACATGAGCTGCAGGTCAGTGGGTGGGAGAGAGAAGTGCTGTTGAGTGCAGTGGCCCAGGGAAGGGGTGGTTCTTGGGGATAATGTTTATGGAGGTAGCTGATATGCATCCCTGAAGAGGTGAGTTTTCTGGGAGCGTCTGAAGATCTGAAGGCTGGGGGAGAGTCTGATGCGGCGGGGGAGGGAATTGCAGAGCACAGGAGAAGTCTTGTAGGCGGTAATGGGAGGATTTAATAAGAGCTGTGGAGAGGAGAAGGTCATGTGCAGAACAAAGATGGCGAGTGTTTGTACAAACTCTTTGCTTCTTGTCAATTATTTATTTTCTAACTGATGCTCAGAAGTGGTTTCATCACAGCATGCAGTCTTACTGTAACCTTTTACCATTCAGTCTGTTGGTGACCTACTTTGAGATTTTATCAGATGCACACTTTAGTACTAGCTTAAGAACAATGGTCAAAATCATTGGTTCCTAACATATCCTCAGAGACCTGTAACAGGCCATGTTTCTAGAATTTCCATAAAGATGTGGCCAGCTAGCAGTCCCTTAGAATATGGGTGGGAAACACTAGTGTAAACAATAAAATTTTCCTTGTAGAGTGTTTTGCGTTTTTAGAATACTCACTCACTTTTCCAGCTTATCTGCTAGGAAAGAGGATGGTTAGAAGGCTGGTTGGGGGGGGGGAAGCAAGAAAAAAATGGGTAGATAGTGTAGACAAGAACGGGATGAAGAGTAGAATCGGTGTTAAAGTCACTTACAGAAAAAAATTGCAGCCAATGGAATATAAAGTGGCTAAAATGAATTGTACCTTGACTAATGGAAGATGCATAGTAGGCAAAGTTGTACAACTTGAGCATTGATAAACCAGCAATTTGTTATTATTATTGGCAATACTGAAAAACTGTGTGATGATAGATGTGACTGGTTTTTAAATATTGCGGGCTGTTCCCAGTTTAGGAGGAAAAAACAGGACCAATAGAAGATTTGGAGGAATTTGTCTCTGTGTGAGACAAGACGTTAAAGTTTAAAGGGATAGTAATACTTTGTTTTAACTTTATTTTATTTTGTAGGCATTAAAAAAACACGAAGAATGATATAAGTCTCATCTCTCAAACCTTTATGGTTTATGAGATATTCACAAGCAAAGTTTCCCCCTCCCGCCCCTTTTACCTAGTGCAAGCAATCTCTTCTCAGATGTGGAATGCAGTCCATAAACCAGACAGATAACAGAATGGGACACTCTTTTTCTTATGAAAACAATTAAATCCCTGCCCCCCTTGACAAGCTTTTCAGGTTTTTCCCTCATCTTAATCGAAGATTGTCCCTCTCTGCAGTCTACCTGGGCACCTCCCTTCTGCTCTGGCTGAATAGTGTGACATCAGTAAAAGGGGAGGGAGGGGGACACTTTGTCATTGAATTACTCTGGAACTACAACTCTGACCGAATTGAAATAACACTCTCCAAAGTCCAAATACTATGATGATTAATTAGAGCTGCTTTTATTATGAAACATTACTATCCCTTTAAATGAAAATGTTTAAGTAGTAACTGATAATTCTGTAGACACTTTATGACTAGACATTAAAGTTAACAGTGGAGTAAAAAGAGAAACAATTTTGTACTTATTTGCTATAAACCAACAAATATTTGTGAGAAAGATGAAGCTCAGCAGCTATTTAAAATGAAATTTAAATTGGTGGTGCAATATCAATAAATACATTCATTCACACTTTGGATAGACACTGAACGTAACTATACAGATATAAACTGGAGTAGTGATACTAAATATACCAATGATTTTTTGAGAATGTTTAGGGACAGCGATATACCATGGATGTTAGTAGTACCAACCAAAAAATAGGACTTTATTGTTCTTACCTTTAAATAATTTTCTCTTTAGTCCATATGGAACGCATGTACCATGGGGTTGAGTCCCTCCTCTTGGAGGTCAGAATACATCTCAAAAGAATGAGCCTTACTCCCCCTCCAGCTCAACTCTTCCCTGTCTGTATCCCAGAATTCATGTGACCGAAGCCTCACAAAGAAATCAAGCGGGAAAGAGAAGAAGAAAATCTTCTACGAGAAAAAGACTCCAAAAAAGACTCCATAGCCCAGGAAGGCCAGACCAGAAACAAAAAGGTCCCTTTCTCTGGGTGGTAGACCTGTATTCCATATAGACTAAAGAGAAAAGGATTTAATGGGTAATAAAATGAAAATCCGATTTTCTCTTACGTCCATTATGGAACATAGGTACCATGGGGATGCACCAACACTAATCTCCCAGAGGTGGGAAAAAGGAGAAAGGACCTCCCTCCCGTCCCCATGATACTGGAGCTCCCTAGGACTATCCAGTACCTGAATAACCCAAGCAGTAAGTGTCAATGGTCACTGAACTTACACAGCACACAAGATCAAGAGCCAACAGGGCTCAAACAATTGAACAACAAGCCAAAAAGGCCCACCAAAAACTTAGTGGAATGCATTATGATCCTAAAGGGAACAGGCTTCTTCCAAAGAACATATGCCTTGGTCCAAGAGGCCACTGTGACCTTGGAAGCAGCCTGACCCGCTCTAGGACCCTCAGGAATAACAAACAGAGAGTCAGCCTTGCAAAAAGGTTCAGTACGATGCACATAAAATGTAAGGCAATGCACAAAGTCCAATAAAATGGAGCTTCTTCTCCTTTCAGACTTAGGGTCAGGACAAAAAGAAGGTACAACAATCTCCTGATTGATGTGGAACTCAGTGACCACCTTAAAAAGGAACTCCTGAGAGATTTGAATCACTTCCTTGGCCTTATAAAAGACCAGGAAAGAAGGTTTGCAAGACAAAACCTTCAATTCAGAAACTCTCTGGACAGATACTACTTGCAAGAATCAATAAGAGTCAATAGATGCAGAGGAATTAAAAAAAGGGACTCAAAGGAAAGCCTCTGCATTTTTTCCCAAAACCAAGTTAAGGTACCACGGAGGAGTGGGGGCCTTAAAGGTAGGGAAAGCATGAGCTGTCCCCTGAAGAAAAACCTTCATATCCTGAATGGTGGCAATACACCTCTAGAAACAAAACATAAAGTGTTGAAATATTAATCTTACGAGACCTCAAACTGAGTCTGTTGTTCACTCCATCTTGTATAAAAGAGAGCACCAAAGGAAGGTCAAACTCAGGCAAGGACATAGCCGTGTCCACGCACGACTTTTGAAAAAAAGTCTATATCCTATGGTAGGCCATGGAAGAGACAGGCTTCCTGACCTGGATCATAGTGGAAATGACCTCCACGGAAAAAACACTCTGCCTCGGGATGTTGGCATCAACAGCCATGCCGTCAAAGCCACATCCTCGTGCCACAGGAAACCTGGCGTAGGAAGATCTGGCCTGGGAGAAAGGTGTAGCAAATTCTGAATCGAAAGACTCCAGGTCTGCAAACCACGCCATCCTTGTCAATGAAGGGAAGACCACAATTACTGTTACACCATCCATCCTGATCTTTTAAAAAAGCTAATTTTACAAAGCTAAATGCAGCATTATAAGATATTCAGTGGGATGTAATCTTCAAAGATAAAAATGAACAAGAATCAAGAAAATTGTTTAAATGCTCTTAGACAAATACCTGTGTTGATATATACCATAGGGGAATAAGCACAAGATGAGTAAATAGAGACCAATGTGGCTGAATAATTAGGTTTGCAGGGTAATGAGAAATAAGAAGCAGACTTATAAAGTGTTTAAGTCAAATGGGTCAGATGCATCATTTACAAATATAAAGAATGTAATAAAATCTGCAAATAAGCAATTATGCTACCAAAAATTGAAAATGAGAGAAGTATTGCAAAAGAGATTAATAAAAATCCTAAATAATTCTAATTCTAAGTATATTAATAACAAAAAGATAACAAGAGCACTAAACTTTTTTATGAAAACATTTATGTTTTATTTATGTTTCTAATGAGTAAAAAAAGGCCACTCTAATTGCTTTCATTTGTTTTCTTCAACATTTATAACCGTTCAAATAATCAGGAAGTAAATTTACTGTATGTATACTTCCCAGAAGTTCTGACAGCATGACTCAGCAGTTTCTACCACATTCTATGGTGAATAGTAAGTCACTGACTTTCCTCTTCATTAGAATGTAACATAATTACTATGTGGAATTTGACCACTAGAGGGCATTGTTAATGTAAAAAACACAGGTATAAACTGTAATACAACTGGAAATATGCATCTCTCAGCAGTGGGGGTACCCTTATTTTACTCAACAGGAAAAGCCCTACAGTAATATTTTTTTCATAAAAAAACATTTACTGCTCCTTTGAGGTTGATATTGGTCCTCTTAGGGCTGAGACAGGTGAATTTATTAGTGATGATAAGGCTGTGGCTGACACACTAAACACATTCTTTGCTTCTGCATATACAAAGGAAGCAACAATGACAGGCTGTGGGCAAAAAGACAAAACGACAGAATTCCTCCATCATGTACATAGCTTACTAAGGACAAAGTCCAAAAGAGATTGGAAAAGGCTATAGTGAGTAAAGCTGGACCTGATGGTATAAACCCAAGGGTACTTAAGGAACTTAGTACAGTAATAGCAAGACCATTATATGAAATGTATTGATTCACTTTCATTTGGCATAATGCCCTGTGACTGGAGGAAAGCTGACAAAGCTACATTGTTGAAAAAGGGGGCAAGATCAAAACCAGGAAATTATACACCTGTGAGCCTGACTTCCATAGTGGGTAATAAATGTTCCAGCCTACTAGGAAGGAAGACTCCTCCCCATGGTACCAATATGTCATATGGACTAAGAGAAATGGATTTAACAGGTAAGACTAAAATCCATTTTCTCTATCGGCCAATATGACATACAAGTGCCATGGGGATATACCAACCTTAGGCTCCAAAGGTGGAAAATAAGAGAAAGGAGCTAGTGCTGGTCCCCATGATACCGGAGTTCCCTAGGACTATCCGGAACTAGGAACTGCTCAAACATAACTGTCAACGGACATTGAGAACAATAGCACTGCACACAAGAACATGAGCCACCCGGGCTCAAACAGTTAAAGAATAGTAAGGCAGGAAGGAGTAGATCCTTAGACAGGCAGAACTGCCTGAAGGAACTTACTGCCAAAACTGGCTTTGACCAAAGCCAGAACATCAACAGGAAAGTGCTTGGCGAAGGTGTGCACAGAGGACCCAGTCGCAGCCTTGCACAGCTGTTGAGCAGAAGCCTGATTCTTGCTGGCTCAGAAGGCTCCAACAGACCTGATGGAGTGTGCTGTAACAAGAAAGGGAACAGGTTTCTTTCTGAGTTCGTAAGCCTTATGAATGGTAGATTTAATCCAGGATTCAATAGTGACCTTGGAAGCAGCTTTACCTGCCCTAGGACCCTCAGAGATGACAAACAAGGCATCAGTCTTACTTAAGGACTCCGTACGGTGCACATATAACTTGAGACAGAGCACCACATCCAACAAGTGGACATCACTTTTCTTGTCAGATATGGAGTCAGGACAGAATGAAGGCAAAATCTCCTGATTTATATGGAACTCATAGACCACCTTAGGAAGAAATTCCTGAGAGGTTCAAAGAACAGCCTTGTCCTTGTGAAACACTAGGAAGGGTGGCTTGCAAGATAAAACCCGCAATTCAGCAACTCTGGACACAGAGACTACAGCCGGAAGAAAAGCCATCTTCCACATCAGAAGATGTAGACGAATGGTAGCAAGGGACTCAAAGGGAGACTGCTGCATAACACCCAGAACCAAGTTAAGCAACACTATGAAACAAAAAACCTTGACATCTAGCAAGATGGCAATGAATCTCTGGAAAAATACAGAGAGAGGAACTTATACAGAGTCCTTTGTTCACACCATCCTGCAAAAAGAACAGGACCACCAGAAGGTCAAACTCCTGTGAAGCCAGATCCCTGTCTACACACCAAGAATGAAAAATGGACCAAACCTTGTGGCAGTCCTTACAGGAAACAGGCTTCCTAGCCTGGATCATAGTAGAGATAAGCTCAGGGGAGTGACCTTTTCTCATCAGGATGGAGGCTTCAACAGCCATGAAGTCAAAGCCAACCTCTCCATGTCCTACTTCCAGAGGTTCCCCTGAAGAAGGAGATCCAATCTGAGTGGCAGTGGAAACGGATCCCAAATGGAGAGGTAAACCAACTCGGGGAACCATGCCCTCCTTGCCCAATAGGGGGCAATCATGATTACTGCTGGACCACCCATCCGAATCACCCTGGGGATGATAGGAATTGGAGTGAAGATGTAAGCCAGATGAAAGCACCATGGAATCAATAAGGTGTCCGTGGCAAAGGCCAGAGGATCCCCCAATGGGAATAAAACTTTTGAACTTTCCTGTTGTTCCATGTGGCCACCAGATCTATCTGAGGAAGACCTAACCACTGCATCAACAGATCGAAAACGTCTGGGTGGTGCTCCCTCTCACCAGGGTCCACCATTTGGCAATTGAGGAAGTCTGTCAAGACGTTGTCTGCCCCTGGAATGTTCATGGCGGTGATAACAGGAACATGATCTTCTGCCCACAACAAGACAGATAGGGATCGCTTCAAGTGCCTCCTTGCTTGTTGATGTAGACCACAACAGTGGCGTTGTCTGACAGGACTTGTACTGGATGACACCTCAGCTGAAGGGACCAGTAAACAAGAGCAAGCCGGATCGCTCTGCGCTCCAGAACATTGATGGATTGAAGGGACTCCTCCAATGTTCAACTGCCATGGATCCCCAAGTGACCCAAAACCGCACCCCAATCCCTCAGGCTGGCATCGGTCGTGACAAAGATCCACTCTGGAATCACAAACAGTTTTCTCTGCTCCAGGTTGCTCTGTCCAACCACCAATGGAGATCCTGTTGGACCTCTGGAGGTAGGGAGACCCTCAAATCAAGGAGATCTTGATTCCTGTGCCAAGAGCGAATTATGAACCTCTGAAGCTCCCTGATGTGGGCCATAGAGTAAGGTTCCGCCTCCATGGTGGACACATGCGGCCCGAAAGTGCCATGAACTTTCGCACCGGAGCCGAGGGCCACTCCAGAGCGTGGGACAATTAGAAGCATAATATGCTGAATAGAGTCCTTCATCAGAAAGACCTTCCCTAGACAGGTGTCAAACCTGAGACAGAGGAAGACCAATTGCTGAAAGGGAACCAGAGAAGACTTTGACATATTGAGAATCCACCCATGGTGGAGCAGAATCTGAGCACAGTACTGGTCCAGAATTTCCATGGATGGAGCCTTCAGCAGGAGGTCTTGCATGTAAGGAGTCACCTGAATCCCCAGGGTGTGAATGAAGGCAATCAGTGCCCCCAGAACTCTGGCAAACAGCCAAGGAGAGGACATAAATACAAAGGGCAAAGTGGTGAATTGATAGTGCTCCAATCCGGAAACAAAACGGAGGTACTTCGGACTGTCTAGGTGAATAGGTGTCATGATTCTCCGGGTTTTCCTGTCTTTATCAGGTGTTTTGGTTCTCTTACTGGTCTCTTTTTTTCCCCACCTTGTTCTAGGGACGCCCTTGTTTGGGCCTATATCAAGCACTGACACCATTGTGTCAGTGCGAGATCAAAGCGCTCTGAGTATGCAGTCTTTGAAGTTTGTTCCTAGTGTTTCCAGTGTTCGATCCGGCTTTCCTCGACTAAGTCTCATGTCTCCTGATTCCGCTACTACTCCTGTGTTGGGTTTGATCTTGGCCTGTTATTTGACTATTCTTCTGCCTGCTGATTTTGTACTGTGCTGCTGATCCAGTGTTTGACAAAGGCAGCTACACTTCTGGTAGGTTTAATATGTTGATTCCAGACCTGGCGAGTAGCTGTCTGTGTCCTGGGTGGTTATCCTGCTATCGGGCTTTGCGACCTGCACCAATACCCGGCTTTGGCTGCAGCAAGACCTCCTGGGAGCAGCTAGCTAGCACCGTTCTCAAACCTGAGGACTCTAACTCCTGGCTCACTGGGGCCTGCCTAGTAAGTATTACATATTGTCTCCTGTCATTGTATATTGTATTTCTATCAAAACAGCAGTCTGCTACATCTGGCATTGGGTGCCCCTGTCAAGATGCTTACAATAGGAATGTGTAAGTACGTGTCCTGCAAATCCAGAGACACAAGGAATTCTCCTGGGCACACAGCTGCGATTCAATTCTCAAATAAGCTGCTGCACTCGTTTCTCAATGTTAGGTGCTTCTGGCTTAGATCAATGTGACAATTCAATTCCATATAGCTGAGCACACTTTGTCAATAAAAATTATCTTTATTCAACCATTCAAAACCCGACGTTTCAGTCCTCCATCGGACTTTCATCAGGGGCATTCACATCACAAGGTATGTTTCACACCTGGTTAAAATACCTTTTCAAACCTGGTGCCTGAATAGCGTATGTCAGGCTGCCATGGCAACCATCAACGCCACTCATCGTCAGGTGTGATCACAATCTTGCATTACCAAATCATAAAAAAGCATCATACCAACACTATTAAACTAAACTGCTCATTCAAGCCATTTGGCACCCGTGTACGAAGGGTGTACACCCAATACATTTCCCTCTTAGCTAATCGGGTCTCTCTATCTCCCTCCCCGTGGCTAGGCATTTTATACAAGAGAAACATTGTATAAGGGATCTGAGGTGTTTTCCTTTTGAATGTGTTAGACAAGCTCCAAGAGGGGGAGATTTGTGCACTTCAGCCCAGGGGGTAGAAAGGCAAGTGACCACTCATTTGATGCATGAGAATGTCTACTTTCTAAAATGGTATACCTTTTATATCTTTCCTTCATGTCTCTAACAGTTATGAACATTTTAGTACAAGCAGCCATTTTCAAAGAAGCAAACAGGTAGGTGTAATTATGTGCTTCTGGCACCCCTAAGGTAGGCTGACTCATTCCAATGGGGTGTAATTTTTCTCCTAAGAGCACTAGCTAATGAAAACAGTTGGAAATTCCATGGTTTTCACAGATTTACATACAGATGAAGGGGCAGAAATGTAAGAAAATGCCATTTTTTCCCTATAGTGCCAACTTCTGGAAGAATTTGAGCAAAACAGGCTTGGGGTAAGAAGGCAATTCACCCCTCATTAGATGCGGCAGGTTGTCTCCTTTCCAAAATGGTATGGTTTGTATAGCCTTTCTAAACTTCTCTAGTTGTTATAACCATTTTTGTACAGACAAGTAATGTTTGCGAAAATGTTAGAAACATTAGAGGTTGCAATTGGTGTAGTTTGGTACTTGTAGCGCCCTCTAAGGTAGGTCAACTCATACCAATGAGGTGTCATTTTTCTCCTAAGAGCACTAGCTAATGAATACAGTTGGAAATTCCATGGTTTTCACAGATTTCAGTACAGATGAAGGGGCAGAAATGTAAGGAAATGCCATTTTTGCGGTGCTGGTGATTAGCGCTCTGCGCTAGCTATGGACGTAAGTAAAACTTTACAAATTTGGTATTTTTTTTACTCAGGGGACTCGGGGATTTTTCAAATAATTGCAACTTTTTCAATCAAGGTAAATGTTTTTGATACATAGTATGTGATTTTAGCAAAATGAGTACATTTTCACTTTTTTGTCATTATGACATCATAGCTTTTTTTACAATGTAAAATTCTCTTCATGTAAGGTACCAAAATAAAGCTCAATTTGTTCTGAAAAAAAAAAAACAAAAAACAAAAAAAAACAATATATAGTTTTCCATATGTAACTAAAAATCCCCAGAGTAAATCAAGACTAAACGGAAGGATAGCAAAAATGCTGAAAAAGTGTCTGGCCTGCAGGGTACAGGAAGTGGCCCGAGCCTCCGGCACTGAAAAGGTTAAGCAAATCTGCAAACTATCTTTCATGTATTAAAATACAGCACAAATTTGTTTTCTTAAAATAAATGGTAATTTATGTTTCTGGTCATCAGATGCCGATGTTCCTATCACATATATGGAGCCATAGTCAGTGACTCATGTTCTCCATAGAGCTCATTATAAAAATAAAATGCCATTTTTTGGAAATTAGTGGGTGTTGTAGATTAAAAGAAAAATCTCTGAGCAGTAATAGCCTGTGAGTGAAAACTTTCCCAGCATTCAAAAGGAAAACCCAGTAACATATATTTTTTAATAATAGCAGTGTACGGGTTCTTTAACCCCTTAAGGTCCGGGAAAATCTAACTTTTTTGACTATGTCTTTGTTAAACCACATTTTCTCTTTAATTCCTTTTGTACACCCACACAAATTATTTACTGTTTTCTTAAGCACAATTAGGATTTCTTTTGATACCAGAATTATATGAATACCTCATCGTTTAATTTGAAAATTAATAGGAAAAAAATTAAAACAAAAATGTTGCTTACATTTTCCTGTCAGGATTTGCATACTACTAGTTCATTAAAAAAAAAAAAATACCGCAAAATATATTAATTTGCTTCTCCTGAATATAAAAGTACCCCATATGCCTAATATTTCAATGTCTTTCTCACATTTACAAGGTAAATATTACAAGATGGACGCCATTATTTCTAGCCTGTAATTTTTCAACAATTGGCATGTGACCATCATAGCTTAGCTGACGGTGCCAGAACCAAAAATGTCCCACAAAGGTATATGTTTCTGAAGACTAGACAACATAAGGTAAATAATCAGGAGAATTTTGGAGTTTTTTATGCAGCTATTTTTCCAGAAATATTTTTTAAAATTGTGGTAATATTTTGTTTTTTTGCAGTTTTCACACTTACATTTCAATATTACTGTTGATATCAAGCACGGGATAGTTGAAAATTTTAAGAAATTCATTGATTAGTATTCAGCTCCTTCTTCTGAGTACAGCAATACTCCATATGCATAGGTTTCACAAGGTTTGGGGGAGCTACAGGGCCCAAATTGGAACATGCGTGTTTCCAGTTTCACACTTTGAATTTTCACAGCTTGCATCACTTGTGCCATGTCTCATTTGGGACTGTGTACCAGCACTCCACCTTAATATTTCCCCCAAAAGTGTATATTTTTGGAAAGTAGACACCCCAGGCTTTCATTTTATGTATGTTTTCACATTTTTTACGCAGCCATTTTACCACCAATTCCTCGTAAATCTTGACGTAAGTAAAAAAATCAGCGTTTTTCATACTTTGTCTTCAATGTTGATGTGAATTTCAAGCACATGATAGGTGAAGTTTTTTTAAAAATGCATTGTTTAGTGTTCAGCTCCTTCTTTGGAATACGGCAATACCCCATATGCATAAGTTTCTCAAGGTTTGGGGGAGCTACGGGGCCCAATTTTAAACAAATATTGAATTTTCACACCTTGTGTCACTGGTGCCATTTTTCATTTGGGACTGTGTAACAGTGCTCCACTCTAAGATTTCCCCCCAAAAGTGTATATTTATGAAAAGAAGACACCCCAGGCTTTCAGTTTAGGTGTGTTTTCAAATTTTACCACCAATCCCTTGACGTAAGTAAAAAAACACCCTGCATTTTTCACACTTCGACTTCAATGTTGAAGTGAATTTCAAGCACAGGATAGGTGAAGATTTTATAAACTGCATTGATTAGTGTTCGGCTCCTTCTTCTGAGTACGGCAATGCCCCATATGCATAGGTTTGTCAGGGTTTGGGGAAGCTATGGGGCCCAAATTGGAACATGCACATTTCCAGGTTCACAGCTTGCATCACTGGTGCCATTTCTCATTTGGCACCTTCTTCTGAGTATGGCAATGCCCCATATGCATAGGTTTGTCAAGGTCTGGGGGAGATACTACGCGTCTGTTCGCTTTGTTCAGCCGGATCGCGCATGCGCGGCTCGGCTCTTCATGATTGTCCTCACTTGTTTGCTTCCTCCTGGTTATCAGTTGAGCGCGGCGCACCGCGCAGTTACATCCATTCGGGGGGGGGGGGGGGGGGGGGGCGCTTCGCCTCGCCGGTCTCCTGTGTTCTGTGGGTGAGGATCTGGGAAAGTTTTTCAACTTATCACGTGATACTTTTCTCCATGGCTGCCAAATTTCTCTAACCCTGTGTCTTAGTTCCCTGGCTGTATTATGTACCTTACACACTACTGTCCAGTTGTTTTTGTAGCTCTAGCTACCTGGTGGACCTGGGCTACTTCCCCTCTCTTTCCTCACGCCTACTCTGGGTGCATTTTTAGTTTTATACTGCAGTGTATATAATTACTCTGCATCTGTGACTCTAGGCTACTTGGTCAATATGGCACTGCATCTGTGAACTATGCAGCTTTCTTGAAGTGTATATATTAACCACTGCATCTGTGGTATTATTCTGCAGTGTATATCTGGATCATCCCTTATCCTGTTCTTGGGTCCATATCTTTAAGTGTTTCTCTGCATTTCATCTGTCTCCTGTGTCCTAGTTTTTTCTTTGACATGTCCTGTGAGGCAAATATATATTTGCATTCCCTTACCTTGTGCTTGACTACAGTCAGACTAGTGTCCTGGCGCTCCAGCTTGCTACACCTTACTCCTCTACATCAGTACATTTGTCTAGTGACTATATCTATAGTACATGTACTCCATGCCCAGAGATAACTATTGTAAGGGTAATCCCTTTTTCGATAGGGTATGCAGATGTATACACCACCTTGCTCTATTTCCCTATCCTGCCCTGTATTCACGGGTCTATGTATCTGTATGTTTATGGTATGTCTGTCTATATGTGGGGGTATATATGTCTATATATGTGTGTATGTAGCACCTTGCTGGGGCTCTGTCATCACATATACCTATTTCTATTTCATCCCTGCATCTGCACCTGGCATAGTGCTTTCTTACCCACATATCTGATTTCTCTGTCTATCTGCCTTTTTCCTGGTACTTCTAGCATTTTGTTTCCATTCTGCCTGCTTTGATCCCACAGACAGGTTACTTTTCTTCTCACTTCTCAGAGGGAACAGATTTCCTAATTATATGGAACTGGATATCAGTATCCATATCTACTTCTCTCCTCTATTGTTACCCCAATGTCTGTCTGTCTGTCTTTCTGTTGTTGTCATTCTGGCTGTTGATTTACTGGCATGTCTGTGTGTCTGTAGGTATGTATATCGTGTGTATATGTCGCGATATACATACGTGTATGTATGTATGTATTTCTCTGTTTATATATATATTTGTATGTATGTATATATATGTTTATATATATATATATGTTTTTATATATATATATATATATATATATGTATATATGTGTATATGTTTGTATATGTGTATACTGACCCTAGTTACTCCTATCTAGGTCTAGACCTACTGGCTTTTTCTTTTATCCCCTGTCATTTCTTCTGGGCATAGTTTCTCTCTCTACATTTTTTTTCGCTATACTGTTTCCTCTGGCCATAGATCTATTGGCATTGATATTATTTGACCCTAGTAGTCCTAGCTAGGCTTCGACCTACTCACATGTACATTGCTGGTTGCTGTCTTTAACTCTGTTGTTCCCTATATAGCCATGGCCTTTCTTGTATCTTTTTCCCCTCTCCGGGCATAGTTTATTTGTTCCTTGCCCTCATGTTTTCCTGACTGGTTGTCGATCTACTTGCTTATCTCTCACCCTGGGATTTTTCCCCTCTGGTCTTAGGTCTCTTTGCATATTTTTCCCTAGTTCTCCTAGATCCATTTGCTTAGACTTTTAGCCCTGGTAATTCCTACCTGGGCTTGGTCCTCTTTGTATATGTTACCCCTGGCTTCCCTAGCTGGGTTTTTAGCTCTATTGGCGTATATTTTTCACCTATCATTCCCATTTAGACCTATCTCTGCTGCCATGGCTCCCTTTTCCCTGGTACTTCCATGTCTGGCCATGGGTTTGTATGTCGTCATGTGTGTATATCTGTCTATAGGTATGTATGCCGATTTGGTGTCCCTGTTCCTCTTAGGTTTATATGGGAATTTCTAGCCCTTCCTTCAGTGTTACTATGGTTTCCCTCTCCTTGGCTATCATCCACTTATGTGATGCTGGCTCTCTGTCTGACGGGGCAGAGGGGGTTTCCAGTCTGGTGGAGCACGCAGGCTGGCCCAGACTGGGGCCTCCCTCTGCATCGGGCACACGGACTGCGCAGTTCCATAGCATCGTGGTGCTTTCCACTCTCTTCAATGTTTATTAGCGGCTTTGACTCATATGACCCCAGCAATGGGCAGTGTTGCACATAATATCCCCATCATGTCTGCATCGGCCATCCCGGGGACGGCTGTTTATATTCATACCACAAGAGACCTTTCTATTTAGTGCAGACATTATGCCCATGGCTCAAGTTATTTTAATTGGCATACGGCTAATTCTGCTGATGCAGGTTGAACCCTGCTTTGACACCGCAAGTACAGGCGGTTATGATTGGTGTGGCTCCGTCCCACTACCCTGACCCTCACCTCAGGAGGAGGAAGTAAATCTGAGGAAAGACCCTCACCTCAGGAGAGAATACATCTGAGGTATATGAAGCATTCAGGTGCTTAACCTGACTCCTACTGTGCTGCCAGTTAATATTCTGATGGGAATGCCTCCCTTTAGCACATACTCACTATGTCTTCTGGACAGCTTTGATTTTGTGAGGCTCAGTTCCCTCACACAATGATCCCAATTTCTTGCCTATGCCTAGTTTGGAATATTTTCCTATACTTTGTGCAGCTTAGTTCCCACACATGAGATCCTTTCCTCAAGAGGAAGGTATATCCTGCTGAATGGTGATATTCTGTGTTGAGCGCGATCTTGCCTGTGCCTACTTTACTTTACTTTACTTTTCGCACATTAGTTTCCCACATGTGAACCTCTCCTCAATAGGACAATTTTTATAGTTGTGATCTTGCAGGTTGAACCCATTTTCTGGTTGTACTCTTGTTTCCCTGCTTTGCCGGGGTTGCTTGTTGTTAAATGTGATCTCGTTTGTTGCGTCCGTGTCTTGACGCCTCCACTCTGGAGGGCTTTGGTTGGGGCGACTTCATTCCTCACTACATCCTTTTCTCTACAGGTCTCTTTTCTTCCATTGGGAAAGTGGGGGGCAGATTCTCCCACTATTCCTGTCGCTGGGTTTTTGCTTTCCATCTTGTTTCTGTTTGATGGTCTGGTCGTGTTTTCTGTTGGCTACGGTAGGCCTCTACTGTGCATCCTTTGTATCTCTTCGGCTTTGCGTCGAGTCATCTTTGGTGAATGGCCATCCTGTTGGTTGGTGTCCTTGCTTCAGTCGGCTTTGTTATACAGCGTTTTTTTCTCCTCTTTTCTTTCTCCTTTTGGGTGTGTCTGCATTGCGTTTCTTGATGTTTGGTTTTGGTCTACGGGTTTCCCCTTGTACCAGTTTCTACCTTTTTCTCTATGCTGATCGGTCTGTTTCTCTTTTCTACGGTTCTCCTTCTTTCTGTTCGGCAAGGGCGTTTCCTTTCCCATCTTGGGGGTTCGGTTTTGGGTCCTCACGGATCTTTCATGCGCGTTTCCTGGGGTTTCTGTTCGGCATTGGCTGTTTGGGGCTTTCGCCTTGCCTGATGGTGGTCTCGGTTGAGATTTTTCTTTTCTACCCTGGTCTCCCCGTGTATTCCTCGACGTTGGTCTTTTTAGCTTTGGCTGATTGTCCTCCTGCCAGGACTCTTACCCCTAGGTGGGTCATTTTTCTTCTGGGGTGTGTTGCAGTCGAGTCTTTCGGATCAGGGGCAGCCTGCTTGGCCGTGGTTCTTGGATTTTCCTCCTTGCTGCCCTTTATCTTGGGATGTGTTTGATTGGCATGGCTGTGATTATTGGGTTTCCTCCTTTTGGAGTGTGTGTGTTCATGACTGTACAACCCCATGGTTGTTTCATAGTTTGTGCTCGGTGTTGCTGATTGGTCTAGTGTGTGTACCTTTTGGGTCTTTATTTTAACTTATTTATCTTCTGTCTAGTTAACGTATATTGTCTAGCTTTGAACTAGCATAATATGAAGCCTCCATGGGCTTGCCATAAAATTTGTGGATTTTCCTAACAATTGTGACGGAAAGTCGGAATTTTATTAAAGACACGGAGGCATATATTATCCCTCCCAGCGTTCCCTCCCCTTTCACTGTTTCTCCTCTCCTTCCAGGTGGATCTCTGCAGTCTTGTTCTGCTTGGTGTACGGTCTGCTGTCGGTTCCAGGTTGCTGTTTTTGAAGGATGTTTCCGAGGGATCATGTTCTTCGGTCGCTTCCATAAGAAAGAGGGGGAGTTGAAGGCGGCTTCCCAGTTTATAGGGATTGTGGGAGTGGTTAACTGGGGGTGGAGTATTATGGGTTCAGTTCTTTTTTCTCTGTATGTAACAATAAAGTTTTCTCTTGCTGTTGAGTGGAGCAGTGGAGAAGGATTATAGCATAATATTCGCCTCCGTGTCTTTAATAAAATTCCGACTTTCCGTCACAATTGTTAGGAAAATCCACGAATTATATACTGCAGTCTGCATCATGTAAATGGCAAGCTTTTTGTACCATGCCCTACACTTTCGTATGGTGAGGTACGGCTGCATGAGTTGATCGCACAAATCAACTCCTCCCATGTGTTTGTTGTAGTCTTTGATGCAGACTGGCTTTCTTACTACCCCGCTTCTATGAACAGAGACTGCCACAGTTTTGTCCTCATACATAGTGGAAACCATGTAGACATCTTTTCTGTCCTTTAACTTAATTGCCAGCAGGTCTTGTTGGCACAAAGTTGATGATGTCCCGGTTTTTAGTTTTTTTGCTATAAGTTCTTTGGACATCTCCCTGCAATTGCCACAGTGTCAAAATAAAAAAGTGATTTAAATAAAAGGGGGCTGGTGTAGTAGTTGTCAACATATAAATTATATCCTTTATTTAATAAGGGGTAAATTAGATCCCAAACTATTTTCCTATTTGTTTCCAGAGATTCAGGGCAACCAGGAGGGTCAAGTTGGCTGTCCTTGCCCTTGTAAATTCGAAAAGCCTGGGTATAGCCTGTGGCACTTTCACACAATTTATAAAATGTAATGCCGAATTTGGATCGCTAGGAGGAGATGTATTGCTTGAAACCTAACCTGCCTTTATATTTCATAAGGGATTCAGCTATACTTATGTGTTTTTTTGGGGGTATATACCTGGGCAAAGTTTTCCTGTAAATGATTTATTAGGGGGCGAATTTGGAACAGTCTGTCATACCGGGAGTGTTCTTTTAGGAGGCACAGGGAATTATCACTAAAGTGCATAAAGCGCAAAATCATTTCGTATCTAGTGCTGGTTTTTACTCCAGTAGTATCTAATACTTGTTTTTTTAACTATTCCCATTTTCATTGTTAGGGCCCAGAATTTCTTGAATTCTAAAAGGTCTGTGGGTTGCCATATTTCTTCCTTGGAAACAAACGCTGATGGGTTGGCAGCAATATATTCAGTTGCATATAAATTGGTTTGAGACACGATTTTCCCCAAAATTTCTTCCCCCCAAAATAATTTAAAAAACTCAACATGGGTAAATCCTGCCACATCCACTTGAATTCCTGGGTTGCTTGTGAATTCAAGAATTTCTGGGAATAAATTGGCTGATGATACTCATTCATCAGCAGGAGTGGTAGTACTTGTGGCAGGTCTTGGGGCATTTCTTATGGCAGCTCTTTGGGAAGTTGCTGGGGCAGCTCTTGGGGCATTTGCCGGGGCAGTTGTAGGGGCACCTGTTGGAGCAGTGTGTTTCATAGAAGGCCCTGCGTCATCACTACTAGAGTTGCTCTCACTGTCCGAAAAATGACTGATATCGAAATCTTGACGCAGTGTCTGTGGCGTTTGAGTCAGAGGCCAAATAGGAATACGCCTCTTCTAAAGTGTACTTCCGCTGCATTGTACACACCTACTCTAACCTAAATAAATTACTAACTTCTATACCTAACTATACCTAACTCTCACCCCAAACGATCACTATTCCTATGATACTTTTTTTATATTTTTTTTTATCTACGCTACTCCTAAACTTAATTCTATCCCTACGCTTTACCCTAACATACGTATTCCCTGAACCTACCCAACCCAACTACCTATCTAAACTAGTTTATAATATAAAATAATTTTTTTAATAAAAGAAACTTTTTTTTGTGGATTTTTGGTATTTTTTCCTACTCTACCCCTAAGCCTAAATCTAACTCTAAACATTACCCTAACCCACATATACCCTGAACCTACCTAACCCAAGTCAACTACCTATCTAAACTATAATTATTTATTCTAAATATCAACTTTTAAATAAAATAAACTCTTTTTTTGTTTTTCCTAAGCTACCCCTAAACCTAAATCTAATCCTAAACCTTACCCTAACCCACGTATACCCTGAACCTACCTAACCCAAGTCAACCCTTTGAGCACCAGAGAGGTGTCCAACACACTGCCAAAATGTGCTTAACACCCTTCTGACACTTAAAGAGTTTAAGAACCAGAACTTCCCTGGTATCTCTTTCTCCTTCCCACAGACCTTCTGAGATCCTCCTATGGTTAATTGAACCTTGGTCTGTGTTAGAGCATGATTAAAATGTATTCATGATCATGGAAGAGAGGATGAATCCAACAGGTTCTGATTACAACTTTGTCTTGGTATTTTTATTTGTCTCCAATAGGGCTGTTGGTATGCGCCATAATTTAATGCCTTTAGCTTTCTGCATATAGCTTTCAATGATAACAATCTTTAGTGGAAGTATTGAAAAATCAAATTAACATTATTTTGTCATAACTAATCCTCTATATTGTCCTGATAATTCCTTTACAATAGACAAAGACATTTCCAGCACACTCACTCTGCCTCCAGAAGGCTGTGCAGGAGTCTCTCCTTCTCTTCTTGGAGATTTCCCATGTTTTCCCGCATCTCTATAGACTCTTTCTCTGCCTCCTGGAACAGAGAAAAAGAGAGTTCACTCACTTACATGCCTTGCAGGATGCTTAGGTATGGTTCTCATGCTGACACTCACGCGAAGTGAAAGGGTGAACTCGCTCTCCATCAACTGGTTGTGCTGCTGCAGCTGTTCCTTGGAAATGGTGTTCTTGCTAAGAAGCATGTTGAGGCGCAACATGTCATTCTTCAGGTTCTTCATGTGATGTTCGATATCCTTCTGCTCATTCTTTTCCTGCTCTATCTCATCTAAGGAGGAAAAAAACCCACATTTGATGAATCTGTTTAACCATAGTTAGATAATTTATGAGCTTGAAAAATGACACAAGTCCACTAAATTCAACCTTTGCCAGACATCTTTGGTCTAGATTGAAGTATAAAAAACTTAATTGAAGCCATTTATAATCTTGCCAAATTGGCCGACTCCAAAATGGCAATCTGATTTCTCCCAGAATGAAAGTGTTTCTTGCATAACCTTCTTTATGAAAAAGTTATCTATTATTTGAATACACTAATAGCAGCTTCCAACACAACCTTCCGAGGAATGGATTTCCACAGGAAATATTTGGATGAACAGGCAGAAAAAGTGGCAAATAAGGTTTAATATAAATAATAGACAAAATGGAAAACTACCTGAATAAAAATAATTGCTTGTTTGCAGATTCAATTGTATTCTGACAATTCAAAAGATTGCTTCTTATTTCTTGTTTTCCTGCAAACCTCTTTCATAAGCCACATTGGTCTTAATTTGTTCCTTTTTTATTTATTCCCCAATGGTATATATCGAGGCATATATTCATCTAAAAGCATTCAGAAGAAATTCCATCTTTTTTTCAGCATGTTTATGTTAAAATATTACATTCCTTTCAATGCCCTCTAATACTGCTTGTAGCTTTGAAACATTAGTCTCTTTAAAGCTGAATGATACAGCTGAACATTTGTTAATGGGTTTCTCATAAATTTCCAAGGATACCATATTATGGTCACTGCTAGCAAAATGTTCCCTCATATATATTGTATACCATTCCAGAACTCTAGGTCCAGCAAGCCTTAATTTATAGTTGATATCTCTAACAGTCTGGACATGATGTCATCATTAAGTATACTTATCAAATTATTTCCTTTTGTTGGGATGGAAATCTCATTTCTTCAGACTTCATAAATGATGCATTTATGAGTAGCAAAATTAGCAAAAATTAGTGCATTTCCATTTTTAGCATATAACAAGCTAAACAGTCTACAATACCAGACTACTCTGCTTGATGATACAGGGTTAACAAACTTAGATTCAAAATAAAATCATGACTGTTTCACCTTAAAATGAAGTCCCTTTATCTCTAAATGTGTACACTAGATTTTCACATACTCTCAGTGCGAATTTTCTTCTGCTGTAAAATGGTCAGTTCTTTCTTCAGCATTTCCACTGAAGCATCCTGTTCCTCCCGTTGCTGGGTTAGTGTCACCATTTCTGTCTGCAGCCGCAGCCAGTACTGCTGTATAGACACAATTTCTGAATTGTATTCATCAATCTGCTTGTTTAGTGCAATGATCTGGATTTCCAGTGGTCCTACTTCCTTCCCCTGAAAATAGATGATCAAAGACATAGCTCTTTAAAAAAAAACACACACACACACTAAACAGCTGCAGTGATATTAATTTAAGAGATATGAAAACACTGGCATGTATATTTCTGAGGTTCACAGATGGTTTGTGGTCAATATATTTATAAGTAGTTATAAAAAAAAACATTCCTATTTAAACATTCAACTGGACGTCATGAGAAAATCACAGGCCCCTAAGTGACAGGTAATTATCATTTAGAACGGTATCTTAAAACAGGTACACAAACTCAGAGTATGAGACTGTGGTAACAGAGTAAACAACTAACAAAGTATGGTCTGAATGTGAAACAAAAGTGAGGTACAATTCGTGGGAAATGAAACTATAGAAAAAAAAAATGTCCTTAATGTTTCCACAGCCAAGTGAAAGTTAATCAATCCCTGAAAGCATACGGAGAATTTTACCATCTCCGTTCAGACTGAACCAGGAAACTTCCTCTGGATAGAACAGTTGGAGGCTTGAATAAATTGTATATTGGATTTTAGTAAAGTAAGTAAAGGCTATTCTTTTAGCTTTGATAAAGCAGTGTTTGTGCTGCGAAACACGTAAGCATTATATAGCCTAACTTTAATTATATTAAAAAAGAAAAGTTTTTATTTTCACAATTTATTCAAGCCTCCATCTGTTCTATCCAGCGGAAGTTTCCTGGTTCAATCCGAACGGAGACACTAAATTCTCTGTATGCTTTGAGGTCAGATCTGTTAATAACAGTTGTCTGACATATATTATATGTGAGTAGAAACAATTTTATGCTATCACTTGGTGAATTATAACGGAGTTACACTATTGTGGCGCTTCTCTCTTTTTTTCTATGGTTTTACAATTATTGTATACGAAGAACAGCCGTATGCTTGTGAAACACTAGGAAAGGTGGTCTGCAACTCAGCAACTCTGTGGACAGAAACCACAGCCAGAAGCAAAAACATCTTCCACGTGAGAAAACGCAGAGGAATGGTAGCCAAAGACTCAAAGGGAGGCTGCTGAAAGGCTCTCAACACCAAATTAAGGTCCCACTGGTGAGTGGGAGCCTTACAGGCAGGGAAGGCATGAGCGACGCCCTGACAGAAGACCTTGACATCTGGCAAGATGGCAATGCGTCTGGAAAAATACAGAGACAGCTGAAAGCTGAACCTTCAAGGGAGCTAAGATTGAGTCCTTTGTTCACAGCGTCCTGTAAAAAAGACAGGACCACCGGGAGATCAAATTCTTGTGAAGACAGATTCCTGTCCACACATCAAGACTAGAAAATGAACCAAACCCTATGGTAGGTCTTGGAAGAAACAGGTTTCCTAGCCTGGAAAATAGTGTAGATCACCTCAGGAGAGAAGCCCTTTCTCCTCAGGATGGAGGTTTCAACAGCCCTGCCGTCAAAGCCATGCGCTCAACGTCCTCCTTCCATAGGTACCCCTGAAGGAGGAGATCCGGTCTTAATGGCAGTGGAAATGGAATGTAGAGGGCAACTAGCTCTAGGACCACACCCTCCTGGTCCAGTAAGGGGCAATCATGTTGACCGCCGGACCGTCCATCCAAATCGAACGAAGCACCCTGGGGATGAGAGGAATAAGAGGAAAGATGTAAGCCAAATGAAAGCTCCTTGGAATCGCCAGAGTGTCCACAGCAAAGGCCAGAGGATCCCCCCAACAGGAAAAAACCATTTGAACTTTCCTGTTGTGCCTGGTGGCCATCATGTCTATCTAAGGAAGACCCCACCTCTGCACCAACTGGTCAAAAACGTCTGGATGGAGTTCCCACTCTCTGGGATCCTCCTTCATGGCAAATATGGCCAGAACATGTTCTTTTGCCCAGACCAAGATGGACTTGACCTCTGACCAAGCGGGAGCACTTCTTGTGTCTCCTTGCATGCTGATGTATGCCAAGGCTGTGGCGTTGTCCAACTGGATGTGAACTGGATAACCCCTCAACTGAAGGGACTAGTACACCAGAGCATGCCGAATCTCCTTGAGTTCCAGAACATTGATGGACTGAAGGGACTCCTCCAAGGTCCACCTGCCCTAGACACCCAGGTGACCCAGAACTGCTCCCCAGCCTTGTAGGCTGGCGTCTGTTGTCACAAAGATCCAATCATGGATCACAAAGGGTTTCCCCTGCTCCAGGTTGGACCTGTCCAGCCAACAGAGCAGGTCCTGTCTTACTTACAGGGGAAGAGAGACCTTGAGATCCAATAAATCCGGGTTTCCATGCCAAGAGCAGATAGAGAATCTCTGGGGCTCCCTGGTGTGGGCCATGGTGTATGGAACCGCCTCTATGGTGGACACCATGCAACCCGCAAGAGTAATGAACTTGCGAACTAGAACTAAGGACCACTCCAGAGCTTGGGACACCAGATGCATGATTTGCTGATTGGAATCTTCTGTCAGAAAAACAATCTCTTGATGGGTATCGAACCTGAGGCCAAGGAAGAACAGGAGCGGAGAAGGGACTGGAGAAGACGTGGTAGAGGAGAAACTGAACACAAACTTGGACATGCTGGTCCAGGAGTTCCCTGGACGGAACCTTCAGCAGAAGGTCGTTCATATAGGGAGTCACCTGAATCCCCCGGGTGTGCATGAAGGCAATCAATGCCCCTAGGACTCTGGCAAACACCCGAGGAGCGGAAGTAAGCCCAAAGGGCAGTGTGGTGAGCAGAAGTAAGCCCAAAGGACAGTACAGTGAACTGCAAATGCCCGAAGTCGCAAGCAAAACGGAGGTACTTCTTACTGTCCGGATGAATCGGGACATGCAAGAAGGCATCCTGCAGATCCACAGATGCCAGGAACTCTCCCACACAAATAGCTGCAATGACAGAGTGCAAGGACTCCATCTTGAAGCGTGCAGTCTCAACAAAAGAACTGAGATCCTTGAGGTCCCTCTTGGCCACTACAAACAGGTTTGAATAGAAACCTGAACCTCTCTCTCTTCAGGAGGAACTGGAATCAGAAATCACTTGTCCACATCTCCTTGAAAAGACACAACTTTTCATGGCCCAGGGGAGACCGGGATTGGAAGAATCTGTAGGGAGGAAGAGATTTGAAGGAAATGTTGTAACCTTCTGGTATCACCTGCAGAACCCACTGGTCTGCCACTGACTCTGCCCAAGCAGTTGAAAAATGGCACAGGTGACCACCCTCAGGCAGCTGCGGACCAGTATTCTGAGAGTCATGCAGAGGATGACTTGCCAGACTTGGGCTTGGAGGTGGCATGCTCAGATTGCCACTACTGTCTGGGCTTGGTGGTAGGGCTTGGGGTGCCGGTTTGAGACATGCTCGGATTTGGCCTTTGTGCTCTTGTCGCCAGTGGCCTCATTAATAATCTGCTTCAGTTCAGGCCCAAAGAGAGATTTGCCTGGAAAGGGGAGAGAAATCAGTCACTTCTTGGAAGAAAGGTCCGCAGACCAAATCTTGAGCCTCAAAGTGCATCTAGCATTGACAGAAGGCAGAATCCTTAGCTGAAAGTTTGATGGCACCAAAAAGAGCATCATGACATATAGTTGAGCTTCAGACTTGTTGGCCAGGAGGGCTAAATGGTCCTCCTTAGGGGTGCCATTTCTGACAGCCTCAGTAAGTTGTTAACCCCAGATGACAACAGCCCTGGTGACCCAAGCAGAAGCCAAAGTAGGCCACAGGGCAGCTCCAATGGCAGCAAAGTTAGACTTGAGGACAGCCTCCAGCTTCCTATCATTCATATCTTTGATAGCAGTAGTATCCACCAGGGGCAGAGCCGTAGACGTACAGAGTCTAGAAATAGGGGGGGGGGTCAACTGTAGGAGGTGAAGCCCACTGAGCCAAAGCTGCCTCCGAAAAGGGGTACAGCTTGGAGAATCTCTTAGAAAGAGAAAGTCGCCTGTCTGGCATCTTACACTCATCCAGCATAACTTGGTCCAGAGTGGCATTGGGTGGAAACACAGTGTATGACTACCTGCACCTTTGAAAGACATCAGAAGAAGAAGACTGGCCCACATCAGTGGTATTAGTGATCTGCAGGATTGTTAAAACTACCTTAATGAGACCCTCAACAGAGGGCTTGGGGTCAGCGTCAAAGCGATCCCAAAAGAATAGGTAGAGTCCCCTTCTTCCATATCACTGTCAAAAGAATCTTCCTCAGAGGTTTCAGTGAGATCAGGTATACCTGGGGCCTTAGGGGCCACAAATCTGAAGGTGGTGGTGGGTTTCCAAGAATGGAGGACACCTTGGAGGGATAGAGGAAACTGTGCTATAGAGGACTTTAAGTACTTGAATTGCTCTTGTTCAAGGCTGGAAGGACCCGGAGGTGTAGTGGGGGCCACAGCACATGAGGGGTATAAGTGTCCTGAGTATTCTCCAGGGAGCCCCGTTTGGCATTTAGAACAGTAAGCAAGGGGGGGGGGGGGTCAGAGATGCCCCTGAGTCCCTTGCCTTAGGTCTAGACCCATGTCCCTTTGGATCCGATATCCTAACAGGAGAAGTGTCTAAACGGTATAAGAATCACAAATACTATGACCCAGATTGATAAATCACTTCAGAAAGCCAGAGAAAGTACCTGGCCAATAGGAAAAAAGCCCGCAAAACGGTATTCTGGGAGTTGTATTCCTTCCACTTTACTGTAACATATCAATGCCTGAAATTGAACTTGCGGGGCCCGAGGGGCTCCCAAGACATTGGAGATTCATAGGACAAGAGGAGACGAGAAGAATGAGCCCTCTCTCAACTCTGTATGTCAAACACAATAGTTTGTCTCATAGAGGTCAATGGAGCAAGTGCGGCCGAGCTGTGAACACACCTTAAAGGGGCAGAACACTAAAAATACAATTTTCACCAAAGTTACTGAATTTATCCAAATACCCAAGGGAATATATAGAGATACATAAAAATGGACAATCCTGAAAGGAAAAGTCAACCTAACCCAGTGAAACTAGCAGGAAATGGGTTAATTACATAATGCAGCCTCCAAAACCCTGGGATCAAATAGAAATAAGATACCCAACTTGAGTGCAGGAGTTCTGGACTCCAATAAAACCCCTATATGGAAGGGGACTTTAGGACAAATGGACCATGGCACTCAAAGGGTTACTCAACGAACTTGCCCTTCTGTCTTCAGATTACCACTGTGAGAACAAAGCCTCAGAGAGACCCAGTCAGGAGAGAGAAACATGGGCTGCAAGGGTCCACAGCACCTGTTAGCTGGACAATCCAGGAATGGTAATCCACCTAAAGGGGGAACTGTGACACCCCATATCTAATATAGAAAATAATAAAGAATTCTAAAAAACTAAGCAGAAAAGTTCTCAGCCTTCACACAGGCTGTGGAACAAGTCTAACTGGAAGGCAGGGCTAAGGGATAACCTGATAAGAAGGAGGGAGACTCCACCCACAACTTTTTTTTCCAGCCTTCTAGGAGGAGCTGTCACCTCCCCATGGTACATGTATGTCATATTGGACGACAAAAAAACAGAATAACTATAGGTCTCCTGGGAAGTTTAAACAAAACAGGTCCTCTGACTATCTGAGGAACAAGTCCCAGCAGCCTCAGACATCCACTGGCTGTGACTGCTAACAAAGGTAAGAAACGGGTAAGTTTCAGTTCCATGACGGGTGTTGAATCTCATGCCAAGGAAGGCCAGAACCTGGAAGGGAAATGGAGAAGATTTCTGCAGGTTTAGAATCCAGCCATGGTGCACCAGAATGAAGGCACAATCTTGGATATGGTGAGCTAAGAGATCCCCTGAAAAATCCTTGATGAGGAAGTCATCCAGATACAGTGTCAAAGAAATGCTCTGTGTGTGAATAAAGGTGGCCAGGATCACCATGATGTTAAGATTATTGGTGCTGAAGCCAGGCCAAACGGCAGATCTGTGATTTGGTAATCATTGTCACCTGGGCACATCACCATTGTGACAGAACTCAAAGAGTCCATCGGGAAGCGAGGAGTGACCACATACTAGCTGAGGTATTTGAGGTCAAGAATGGCCAGAAGCTGCTGTAATTCTTGGGAACTACAAACAGGTTGGAATAGAAACCTGAAGCATGCTCCGAGGGCCAGGACTGGCATCAGCACCTGTTTTTCCAGCAGAGAGTCTATGGCCTCTTGGAACAGTCTTGCCTTGTGCCGATCCTTCGGGACCTTTGAGAAAAAGAAACAACATGGAGGTGTCACTCCGTCTGTTTTTTCTCCACCCATCTTACACTTGACTGGATAGCCCTTTAAAGTCTTCCTGGTTTTGGTTTCCCATGCTCAATCTTTGAGCTAACCTGTGTTCATAGATAATCTTTGATGTTCTGATCCTGATTTTGACCTCAGCTTTGTTCCCAACTACTGTCCCTGTCTGCTCCTTGATCTGCTTGAATTCCTGTTACGACCCTGCTTGATATTCAGACAATATTCTCTGCTGTTATCCCAGTTTGACCTCGACCTTCATCCCCGACTTCAACTGCTGTCTAGTCTCCTCAATACTCAACTGGCTAATCTCTGACTGCACCTGCTTCCACCACCTGGCTTTGGGATTGGTCCCAGAGTGGCAAGTCGATCTCCGGCAGGGCCTGCTATCTACAGACGGCCTTAGAGATCCCAGCCAGGTACACCGGCAGGTCAATCTCCGACTGGGCCTAACCACTCTATGAAGGAAGGCTGGATTGATCCAGACTCTTTGGCCTACCCCTCATCGACTCCTCGTCGGAGGTTGCTGCTGGTGTTGAGTGTTCCAGTGGCCATAGTCTCCCAACAATCTGACTGCTGTTTGGTCTTCAACTATCTCATCATTCGACTCTGTGAGTTTCTGTCACAGCTTACCTTAGATCCAGCAACGCCACCTTGTTTGATGCAGGGTATGGATGGCTCGAAATGACACTTTGGCGTCATCCCATGCGTCACTCTGAGGATTGGGCCTGTGTGCGCTTGGCGTCTTCAACGGCCGCCCGTGTCCTCTGGCTAGGAGAACTGGTGGGTCAGAGTGATGCAACAATGGTGCGGGAGTTTGACGCATCCTGACGTGATGGCCTCTGTTTTATGCTGTAGGAGCTGGTAAGCTCCACCTACCTACTTTCTGGATGCCTTTAAAAGGGAACTGGATCTTGATTCAGTTACCCTTACATTGTTGTCCAGTGCAGTTGTATTTAGCTTGTATCCTGATATCCTGTGTATGACCCTGGCTTGTCTGACCATCCATCCTGGTGCTGACCTGTGGCCCTGTCTGACTCTTCTCTGTGAGCTCCCTATCTGGTTGGACATCCAGTATGGTGTAGACCTGTGGCTCTGGCTGACTACAAACTCCGTGTATGACCTTAGCTTGTCTGACTATCAAACCTGGTGCTGACCTGGGGCTCTGTCCAGCTACCCTCTATGTTCCCTCCTGTTTAGTGGACATCCTAACTGGTGCAGACCTGTGGCTCTGGCAGACTCTGGCTTTACTGACTGCAGGAGTGAGTCAGTAGTCTCCCTTGTTGCCTTCCCTTTCGGAGACAACCTTTTCCTTACTGACTGCAGGCGTGAGTCAGTCTTCTCCCCGGATGCCATTTTTAGAGTATGAGACTACCATTGACTTCAGCCTAGTCTCTGCAGTTTGGTAACTTGGAGGCAGCCTCCTATTTCTGATAGAGTACCTACCTCTTTGGTTACCCTCTGCTCCTTCCCGTGATTTGCTGTATATATTGCTTTTCACTTTGATGTTCTAATAAAGGTGAATTTAACTATACCGTCTGACTCCTGTCTTTGCTTGCTAACCGTGACAGTTTACTCGACCTCCAGTTGACATTTGACCTAGTGTGCCTCTGACTGCTCCAAGAGTCGCAGACCTTTGTACCAGGCATCCAGTCTGTCCCCGACTGATTGCTACTCTAGAGTTTGACATTCTCCAGCCTGCAGCCGTTATAGACTACTCACTTGCTCCGACCCTCAGTGCTTTACATTCAGACTCTGCACAGGAGTCCTCTTCATCTTCCTTCGACCCAGTGACAGAAGGAAAGTATTTGAAACCTGTTACCCTTCCAATATTACACAGAAAACCCACTGGTCTTTCATGGAGGATGCCCAGGCCTCTCAAAAAGGACAGAGACGGCCCACTACAAGGAAAAACGGACCAAGATTCCACGAATCATGGGTCATAGATGAGAGTTTGTCAGACTAAACCTTTGAAGCTGGTCACTTGGGCTGCCAGGCTTGGCTGGGTTTTGAGGCAGAATGCATGAAAGGCTTGTGAACTTTGCTCCCTCTGTGCCCCCATTTGGAGGGGGACAAAAAATAAGCACCTTCCTTGCCAGAAAGGAATGCATAGTGGAGATCTGAGGCAACAAGGTAGTTCTTTCAACTAATTTTCTGTTTCAGTCCAGGTTCAAAAAGGTACTTACCTATAAAAGGCAAGGAAACCAGTAACTTCTTAGAAGATTGGTTTGCAGATTACATCTTAAGCCACAGGGAGCGGTGCACAGCATCAGAAAAGGTGGAGGCTTTCACTGAAAACCTGGTGGTTTCAAAGATCACCTCAGAGACATAGGTATTAACCTCTGTGATATTAGCCATCAGAACCAATAAATCCTGCCTGGCAACATCAGCACATAGAGCATCAAAGATGCTCACCCAAAATGTCTACTGCCCTGTTGCCCCGGGTAGAGACAAAAAATAGGCTTTAGTGCAGCTCCTGAGGCAGTGAATTGGGCCTTGAGAAGAGAATCCAGTCACTTCATTACCAGATCCTTAAATCCCGCTGTGCCTGCAAGCGGCAGGGCAGTGTTTTTTGCCAGCTGCGAAACTGAGGGATCCATGGAAGGGGAAGGCGGCCATAAAGCCAAAGCCTCAGCTCAAAAAGGGTATAGCTTAGAAAAGCGCTTTTTAAGGAAAAGCCTCTTATCAGGAGTTTTCCACTCATCCATAAGGATGTGATCAAGAGTGTTATTGGTGGAAACACACCTCTGGAAAATATCCTGAAAGGGAACTACCCCCATCATAGGCGCCAGAGACCTGTAGGGTCTCCAGGACTGCCTTGATCAGCCTCTCAGCTCAGAGGAGTGGATCAGCCTCATAGGAAACTCATCATCCTCTGAGGGCAATTTTTCCTCAGAGAAGACCCCAAGAGGCTCCAAGAGAGAATTAACCCCTGGACAGAGGAAGGAATCTGGGCCACTGAAGAGAGAAGTGTCTTGATCCATGCAGGCTCTTGATCGGTGCTAGAGGGGAGTAATAGGGGCCACTGCATATGAGGGGCAAAGATACCCTGAATATTACCGAGGTAGCCCCGTGTAGAAAGAGGAACAAAGTGTGACGGGGGGGGGGGGGGTAAGGGAAGCCCCTGAATCCTTTGCCTTAAGATTTACCCCCATGTCCCTAGGAAAATGTTCCAACGACTAGTAAAATAAAATAAAAAAAATAAATAACCCTAAATACTCAGAAATACACTTATCTGGCAAGTGAAGGGTTAATCTGGAGAAGGTGAGCAAGGAGAGCCTTTGTGTAGGATACTCAAGAGAGAAGTAAGATGTCCACCAGAAAACTGTCAGCTAATCGGAAGACAGCCCGTGAAATGGGAATTCTGGCTTCTGTAGTCTTCATTTCTGTTAACCTAGCAATGACTACACCTCTGTTCAAGGATTTCCACGAACCACCTGTACACTTAGAAAGTAGACTGGATGATAAGGCATACGGAGACAAGAAGGTAGACCTTTGTAGCCCAAACATCTGCAGAGATATGTCCCATAAAATCGATTTCCCCATAGAAGTGATTGGAGCAAAGATGGCCATGGGTGGGTTCCCGTTCTTAAAGGGGCCACCACACTAAAATCGAAGTACAACAAAAATGTATCAAAAGACCCAAACCCCCCAGATAACATCAGGGGGAGTCCTAAAACTAAGAGTCAAGTAGTGGGGGAATGAAAATAAGCTCCCCAAAGCACTCCAATGTACCAAATAGCACAGAATTGATTAGCCCTTTGAGTGTTAGAGAGGTGCCCAACACATTGCATTGCCAGTGATGATAACTCGCCTAATGCGGCATTCTACAGTCCCAAATCTAAGGTAAAATAATAAACACACTAATAAAAACTAAGAGGATTGCTGTGCCCTTCTAGCTTGCCTGCAAGACATATGAATTCTGGGAGTTAGTGGGCAGGGGGGTTGAGCAGGAGGAAGAGGAATGAGTCTCCATCCCAAAGACCCTGTCTTTTGTGATTTGCCCTGCCCTCCAGAAGGAGGGACTCAACACCCATGGCACCTGTGTTTCATATTGGAGGAGAAAAGATTCAATAAAAATAATTAACCCTCCCTGCCATCAGTTTAGCATATTCTGCTGGATGGACTGTGCAGATGCTCCCTGATTCCCTAACCTCAGTTCACCAAATGGGTGGAGATGAACAGCCAGATATTTTCATCTGCAAACTCACTGGTGGTAATGCAAAGGAGGAAAAGAACCCTGAAAGTGCCGGGGGGACAAATGTAATATATTCCCACACCTGGACTGTAGCCAGAAGACAAAGCAGGTGTTATTTTCATCAAACTTACAGATTGGTGAGGGGTTTCACTTAACTTTCTATGGGCTTTACTCCCACATTCTTTGTGCCCTCGGGGAGAGACAAGGGGCCCACTTAGAGCAGCAGTAAATTTCCCTTTCCTGAAGAAGGTTTCACATGCTTTTCAAAAACATCAGGGTGTTTAAATTGCATGTGCTAAATGAGGGCAGATGTGCCAAGGCGTGCCCCATCCTTTCCCCTTTTTCACTATCTTGTCCCTCCATGTAAACAGAGCAGTTGCTGACAAATGCACTGCGCCTGCCCCGAGACAAAAATAGTCCCAAACACATGATTTTAGTATGGTGGGGGGAGGAGAAGAGAAGACTGGCATTATTTTTCTACAGATACACCTGGAATGGATGGGGCAGGTGCTGATGCTGCCTCACCAGCAGCACTAGTGCTAGGACAAGGACATAGTAACATAGTTGAACAAGTCCAGCCCATGCCAGAACAAAAAAAAAAAAAAAAAAAAAAAAAAAAAAAAAAAAAAAGTGAAGCTGTTTCTAATTAAGCCACAAGTCGGTAAAAGAAAAAATCTTCCTAACACCAAATAGCAGTCAGTTTCCTGGATCAACAACCTGAATTCAAGCCATTTGTGATAATTCTCAATATTGTTCTGTGCTAGCAAGGTATACATTTCTTTTCTTAAACCCTTAAGGACCGTCCGTGCACGCATGCGGTCGTCACTTAAGGACCACAGAGCATTTTTTTTTTAACTCAGCCGATTCTGGACTCCCCTAACGGCGTGCAGCCGCGCACGGTGCCCAGAATTCCATGATGTACATGTACGTCCTTGGCCCTTTAGGGACCTCAACCTCATGAAGTACATGTACGTCATGGGTCCATAAAGTGTTAGTAATGTCCAAAAAAAGTTTTTTTGCATTTAGAAGAGCTTAAAAAGCTGAGCTAAATGCAAAAAAACGTATCTCTCAAACCGCTATGGTTTAAGAGATACAGGCATTTAAAGTTTGCTGTTTCCTACTGACAGCTGTAAAGCTGTCAGCAGGAGATTTGTGTCGGTCGACACGGAGGCGCTTGAGAAGTGCTGAGATCTCATTACTTACAAGGAGTCCCTTCACTGGAATGGTCTAAAACGTGTGCCTGAACACCATATGCAAAAAAACTTTTTTTTGGACATTACTAACACTTTGAGAGGTTAAATCAGTTACAGCATCTGCAAGCAAAACATCCAGAAGCAAAGAATTCCATAGCTTTACAGCTCTTACTGTAAAAAAATCTCTGCCTTTCTTTTAGTCGAAATAGCCTTTCCTCAAGACTTAATGGATGACCTCTCGTTCTTAGCTCATTTCTTTGTGTAAATAATACATTGGATAGTTCTTTGTATTGACCTTGTATATATTTGTAAATGGTAATCATATCACCAGTTATATGTCTCTTCCCTAATGTAAACAAACCCAGTTTAGCTAGTCTCACTGTATAACTCAGATCCTCCAATCCCTTTATATGTTTTGTTGCACTTCTTTGTATTTTTTACTTTTCAATAATGTCTTTTTTAAAAACTGATGCCCAAAACTGTACTCCATAATCTATATGAGGCCTTACCAAGGATTTATATAGAGGTATAATTATATTAGCATCCAGTGCATCTATGCCTTTTTTTATGCTGGATAGTACCCTATTTGCTCTTGCAGCAGCTGAGTGACTCTGCATACTGCTTTGAAGTCTATCTTCTTTCAGTACTAAATCTTTCTCTAATGAGGATTCCTGAAGTTGTTTCCCATTTAGTGTATATGTAGCATGTTTGTTTCTAAAGCCCAAATGCATAACCTTGCATTTATCTACATTAGATTTCATCTGCCACTTTTCTGCCCATTCACTCAGTTTATCTAAATCCTTCTGCAGAGAAAAAAACATCCAGTACTGTATGTATTTCCTCACACAGATTAAGGTCATCAGCAAAGATTGAGATGCTACTTTCAATTCACACTTTTAGATCATTAATAAACAAATGAAACAACATTGGTCCCAGAACTGAACCCTGTGACTTTAGACAAACTTGTGGGAAATGGAAACACATCTACCTGGTTCTAGTTCCATATCATTGATGTTGGTGCCCAAACCAGTGGTGGCCATGGTGAAAACTAACACAGTAGGCTGTGACACATCTACTTCTGCCTCAAATGACTCAGAAGCAGGAATCATGCTAGAAGAAATTGTCATTATCTAATTGTTGCTGGTGGTGGTGGTGATGCCCATTCCCAAATGCATCTCTCTCTCTGCTAGTCTATATCATTTTTGGCCAAAAACGCTCCAGTACTCACTTCTACACTACCAGCTACACCGCCCTGCAATTCATCCTCACCACAACCTGTTCCTTTCTTTCTTTTCCTGTTCCCTGCTATCACATTTATCATCTCAGCTGGCATACTGACAATAGTAGCAGACACAGGCAGCTAGCTGAACTGTGCTACTGCTACTAGCAAGTAACCTTTTTTTCTTCAAAGTTTATTGAGTAAGAAAAGACAAGTACAAATGTAGAAAGGACAAAAGAGAAAAAGAGAACACCAATACAATCCAGGTATAACAAGAGCATGAAATGGAAAGATAAGGATCCAACAAACTAGTCATACACTAGATCTTTCCATAAACAAAAATTTGGTTCAAAGAGTACAAGTAAAAGTCAGAGATAACCAGAGAGAAAAGAGCAGTAGTGTGAGAAGAGAGAAAATAGGAGAAAGAAGAGAGGCGAGAGAAGAAAAGGGGAAGGAGGAAAGGGGGGAGGAGATTTGGCAGCACTTTCCAGTTCCGTAATCCAGCATAATAAATGTTAAAAATACACAGGATCAGGGATTTACCTCGCAGGAGGATGGGTCCCAAGGAAAAGCTGTTTATAAGGCCCACTCGGGGGTGTTGCGACTATACACATCCTAGCTGCATTTAAAAGATGCGTCAACAGAGTCCTCTGGGGCACACTTTTGAGTAAGGATTTCAAACCCAAAGAGAACAGAAGAAGGATCGGGTCCAATAGCAGAGTCAGCGACAGCAGGGAATTGACTTTGGAGAGGACATGCATCCAGTAATTCAGAATCATAGGACATGACCACCAAATATGGGCCATATCTCCTACACCAGTACCACAACGCCAGCATGTGTCCGGGGTCAATGGGTAATAAATGTACAAAATCACCAGAGACCTGTATCAGCGTAAAAGGAGCTTATAGTTAGTTTCGACAGCCATCAAGTTCCTGGAGGAGTATAAAGCACCCCTGATAGGCTGAACCCAAGCGTTATCTGGAATCGTAACACCCAATTCAGATTCTCAAGCTAGTTTGTAGTGTGAGAAGGAGATCTCCTTGTCCCCAAGGAGCCTATAAAGGTTCGAGATGGCGTGAGACATAGGAGAGCGAGAGGAGGATACAGATTGGGGACGACAGAGCGCCTCAAAGGGGGTAAGATCCTTTAAGAGCGAGTTCTTCAAAGGAAGGGAGGAGAAGAAGTGTTATATTTGGAGATAACCCAAATAGTCGTGGGATTGTAAGTTGAGGAGAGTTTGTAAGGTTGAAAAATCAGCCAGGTAGCCACCGTCCAGTAAGCCAGAAACTAGAAGCTGCCCGCCCATACGCCAATGCAAAAAGACTGCTGGGGATAATTCCGGGGGAAAATCTGGATGAGAAAGGAGAGAGAGGAGGGGAAAGGGAACATTGGAAAGGGAAGAGACAAATGAGTCCAAAAAAGGCGAACATAGGGCGCAAAAGTAGGGATTGCAGGAGCAACCTAGGCCTAGAGGATGGAGGGCAACATATCCAGTGAGACAGCGGAAATTTCTGGGAGAAGGATTGTAAGAGGGAAATCCATGGTTTATCTGCAGAAGAGTGGTACCAATGCAGTACTGAGGACAGATATACTGAGAGATAACATCTTAGCAAATCCCGAGCCCCTAGACCGCTCTCCCTCCAGGATCTGGTGAGTATAGCCAGCCTGATCCGAGCAGGCCTATAGTTCCAGGAGAAGACATTAAAAATGCACTGAAGGGATTTGAGATAAGATTTGGAGAGCGCAATGGGCAAAGTCTGCATAAGATACATCACCTTAGGTAGATATACTGATTTCAGGACCTTAATGTGGCCAGACCAAGAGAGATAGCTAGTCTTGAGGGCTCTCAGTTCCTTGTCCAACTTGTTGATGAAGAAGGTCCGCTGAGGTGGCTTTCAATAGCAAGTCGTCCATGTAAGGAGTCACTATGATGCCGTCCCGGTGGAGGACGGAAATCAAGGCCCCCAGGAGCACTGTGGGACAAGTGGACTTGCAGCACTCAAAGGGTAGCTCACCTTTCCTGTAGATCTTCTGTCTTCAGATTACCATGCAGCAAGAATTACCTCAGTGGGTAACTCCTGGGGAAGCACTTTGAATCAAGATTTTCCCCCTCAGGGCTTAAGGACCACCAAAAAGCACCTGGATACTGAGCTAGACACATTGAAGGGCATTTGTCAGTCATGGTAATCCGCCTAATGGTGGTATTCCATATCTGACAGAAAATAAAAATAAACTAAAACTATAGCAGAACTGTTCTCCACCTGGTGTTGTTGCACAGAGGAACAAATAATTCTGGAGCTAGTTGGCTAGCTGCAGCCAAGGAGGGAAGGGAGGCTCCACCCCCTGCATACATTTAGAGAAATGTTCCTGTCTACTTAAAGGGGCAGATCGCCTCCCAGAGTTACCAGTAACCTGTATTGGACGACAGAGAAAGGACGTTAGCTGGAACACTGAGCTGGATTCTTCCATAGTTTGGGGATTACTGTGATGTGAGCCTTAGTCAGGAGAGGGTGGGAAGACATGGAAAGTGGAAGCTGATTAAAGGCCTTGGCTAGGTAAGGAACAAGTAGGTCCTAAAACTTACGGTAGAAGCGCAAAGGGAAGCTGTATGGGCCAGGACTTTTACCAGCGGACATCTGCTTAATGGCTAAAAAGATTTCAAATTCAGAAATAGCATCCTCAAGTTGAAGAGGTTGGGAGGGAGTCAAAGAGGGGGAGCTGAGTGTCCCGAACATAAGATGATTGGGCGTTGCCAAGATGGGATATCTCAGGAGAAGTTAGGTTATAGAGATCAGCATAGTACGCCTGAAGGCCTCAGAGATCACAGGAAGATCATGGACACATTTCCTAACTGAAGACTGGATGGAATGAATCTTAACTGGGAGACAAAGGGGAGTCAGCTGTCTATATAGCCACTTTCCACACTTATTGCCCTGTTCATATGTAAAATGCTTTGATTTTACATACGATTTATTGATCAGGGAAAAAAGCAAAGAGCGAGCCTGCTGATGTTGCTGTAAAAGGTCCTGCAGCACTGAGCTGTCACCTGAGTCCTGGTGATGCTTTTCAAGAGAGGCAATCTTTTTGAATAAGAGATCGAGGTCCTGCTTGGCCTTAATGTGGTGCACAGACCACAACGTAATACATTCACCCCTAACTATGCACCTCAAGGCCTCCCACAGCATGGTCGGGGACACAGTAGGCTGAGCATTAAACCTAAGATATTCAGCTATAGCAGATCAGAGGTGGGACACAGAGGTAGGAAAGGCCAGTAGAGTGTCATCCAGTCTCCAGCTACCGGAGCTAACTGCATAGGTAAAGACACCTTCACTTCCACCTGAGCATGGTCAGACTAAGTTATGGGGTGGATATTTGCAGCTCTAATGAAACTGACATATTGCTGTGGAACAAGAAATAAGTCTATACCTGAATAAGTGGCGTGAGGTGGGGAGAAGAACGAGTAGGAGCTGTCAGAAGAGTTCAAGAGGCACCACACACCAATTAACGAGTGGGAAGCCAACTCTCGAAAATTAGTATAGTGGGAGAACAGTCCAGGAAAGGGTTAAGAACAGAGTTAAAATCGCCACCCAGGAGAAGAAAACCTTCCGCAAATGTAGAGAGGGAGGCAAGAGCAGACGGGGAGTTTGTGTGAAATAGGAGCACAGAGTGTGGCAAATGTGCAGAGAAGAGATCCCACCTTCCCCTTAATGAACATGAATCTGCCCTCAGCATCCAACAAAGAATCAGATAAGGTGAAGTGAAGGCTTTTATGGAGCAGGATGGCTACTTCGCAGCACTTGGAGGAAGCATAGCTACAGAAATGATAGGGATATGTCTGACTATACAGTTTTGGTAGATTAGAGGAGGCATAATGAGTCTCCTGCACAAAGCACACCTTGCCTCCAAGGCAAGAGCACTCCCTATATAGGAGGGACCTTTTCTGGGCCATGTTAAGCCCCTTTGTATTGATCGATATGGCCTTGAACCTATAAGCCATACTGAAGAGGGAAGAAGACCAGTAGGCTTAGATTCCCCACCTGCTGGTGCCCAGAAGGGGCCAACTTCTGACCAAAGGGGAGGGGAGGAGGTAGAAGGGTGGAGGAGAGGGAAAACAGGAGGAGGAAGAAAAAAGAGGGAAGAGAAAAAGACAAAAGAATCAGGGCAGACAGACCAGGCCTGTAGCAGAAACATGGTCATGAACCAACAATTCAAAACTGTGCAACAAGTAACTACAATACAGAACATATTTTCAATGGCAATAAGTCAGGGGTGTTAACTGCTCAAAGTACAGGAGACTGAGCCCTTCTTATAGCACTAACAAAATAGTGAGCTCAGCAGAGAATAAGATAATCACCTAGTAAAGGGGTTACGTAGGGAAAGGCACTCCACAAAAGGAACAGATCAAGATAGAAATACAGGGCAAGCATGGGATGTGGCCACTGGGTTCTGTAAAAGAGGGGGCCCAGGTCCACAGGCCAGGACTCCAACTGCAAGATGAGTTCTCCCTATCACCTGGCGGGCCGACCCAGAAGGAGAGCTACATAGTGTACTCCCGTGGACCACCAAACTAAAAGTAACTGCGCCAGGTAATGGGAGATATCCCATGGCGTCAAACCAAAAAATTATGGGTATCACCTCAACAGGAGTTGAGTTGCGAGGACAAGTAGGCCTAAACAGGCTGATAAGAGACCAGCAGGAGCTCAAGACCCCACGAGGCCAGGAAGTCACAGAACAGGTGGGCTAAACTTGGGACGCAGTCGCGGGTACCCAACAGCGGGGAACCCAGGACCATGGGCCAAGACCCGCACCCAAAACACTCTCACAGTCCAATAAGTGGATTCAAGAGGCGCAAACCGTCGTATGTCTGGGAGCCGCAAGGGTAATCAGGACCAAAGAGGATGAGCAGAAAGTGTCAAGAGCATAAAATGAGACATGCATACAAACATAATACCATAAAGTAAAAAAACAAAAAAACATAGCCTCATATTAAAAAGAAAAAGAGCAAATGGGGCTAGGTAGGAAGACAAACAGGAAAACCAGAGGCTCCGAGTTATACAGGTGCAAAGTTACCCAATACTGACAGGTCTGAGCAGGGTACACGAGGTAGTGAGGTGTCCCTTAAAGGGGGAGGAAGTAAGGAAGCATGAAGGTCAGGAGCCGGGGAAAAGTTCAGTAGTTTGCAAAATTCCTGGACATCCTCTGCCCTTCATACCGTGAGTGCGACCCTCATAGGTGATGATCATCGCAAACGGAAAACCCCAGCGGTATGGGATGTGGAGTAATCTGTGCAACCCCTCTCCAGGATGGATCCCGATTCTCTGGCCCGCTTCATGATAAGTTTCTTTTGAACAAAGGAATAGAGACGACTACATCCCTGGGGGGATTCCCTGTCTGACTCCTGGGACGCAGGTCCCGATGGGCACGCTCAAGTCGCATAGATGCGCTGGGAACAACCAGCAACTTGCTAAACACATCCTGGAGGGTCTGGGCAAGTGATGTAGGTAGGACAGACTCGTGATATTAGATCTGCGAATCCAGTCCTCCAAGTCATCAAGCTGGGATTGGAGGATGTCAATAGTCTCGTCTTGGTAGGTAAGGCGCTGCTGCATACGATCCTGAGCCATGTAGATGGATTCCTGGGCCTCCTTCAAGTTTTTGGCCCTCGAGCCAAGGCTATGTAAATCGGAACGAAGCTCTGCTATGTAATTTTTAATCGAGTCTTCCTTAGTTGGGAGATCACCCCAGGAAGCCAAGCCAGTTGAGTGGGCAAGAGAGACCAAACCTTCGACTGTAGCCATATTGCACGGGGGTGAGATGGTTTGGGAACAGTTCGCACCTTTTTTCTAAAAGAATACAATCCCACAAGATCCGCTGATAGGGCTACGAGACAGCTAGATTAGGCAGAAGGCTCACGAGGTCCGAAATCACACGTCCACCATCTTGGATGTCCAGACACCCCCCAGTAACCATTTTTAACGTTTCCCCAGATCCCTGGGGAGGATGTTGAGGGCTAGGTGCGCGAGCAAAAGTAAAGCCCTGTGAACTATTTCTTCTGAGGGTAGGTATAGTTTCTTAAAGGTGAACTTTCACATCTAATACACTTTGTCTCATATAATTCATGTATTAAAATGATATGTGGATTGGCTTGTTGTTTGTTTTTTTTACACTTTAGTAGACATTCGGTATAAAATAAACACTTCATGCGGTCACTTCCACATTCTGCGGTACAGGGGTAACGTTGGCACATTGGCGCAGGACTTCCCAGACCTCCAATTCTCCTCCCACCTTTGCCAGGGAGCGTGTTCATGCTTCCCTTCATAGTCACATGAATGACGTCTATTGTAACAGCAAGATCCGTTTGTCATTATATTGAGCTTGCACTGAGCTTGTTACAATAGATATAATTCACATGAATACAAAGGGAAGTGTGAACGCGCTCCCTGGCAGAGTCCTGTGCCACTGTGCTGATGTTACCCCTGTGTTGCAGAATGCAGAAGTGATTGCTTGAAGTGTATATTTTAAACCGAATATCTACTAAAAAAAATAAGTATAAAAAAAACAAGCCAATCCACCTATCAGTTTAATACATGAAACATATGGGACAAAGTGTATTAGATGTGAAAGTTCCGCTTTAATAGAGCAATGACAGCTTGTGCTGTGGGTCCCAGTATCTGGTGGGACTCCACAACAGTGATTCAATTATCAGTTCACAATGGGCTACATAATTCTTTAAACTGACACAGCCTAAGAAAAAGGGCCCCTAGGAATCAAAGAGAGGTAAACATATGAGAGCAGTTGAAAAAGTCCTAAAATGCCACAACACGCACATAATCCTTTCTAAACATGCCAGCAAATGCGAGCCAAAAAGTGTTAACATATGGCTCAGTGTGCAAGTATATGTGTATTATATTCAACAGCAGTTAGCAGTTTTTTTTTACCCCATATCAGTTGTGCTTTCTCCAACAATGGAAGAATGAGGTTACACTTAGTACACTTACCCCAATAAGTGCAATAGTAGAATCTATTTGCTTGCTGAGTAAGTTGATTGTGGACTGCTTTCTCTCAATAGCTAAGGTACGCTTGGCTATCTCACCCTGGCTATGGGAAATCAACTCATTGGTGCTCCGAATATTCTTGTCCAATTCAGCTAGTGTCTTGTGCAAGGCTTGGATCCGAGATAAACTTTGATTGATTTCAAGAGAAATTTGAGCGGTTTCATTCTCCAGCTTAGAATAGTTTATTTCCTGCAGGGATGGAAGAGAAATATATAGTTACATAGTAGTTTAGGTTGAAAAAAGTTCATCCTTTTTCCTATTCCTATTTACCATTGTTGATCCAAAAGAAGGCAAAACCCCTCATTACAGCCATTTCAAATTCTGCCTTCTTGATTCCAAATGGCAATTAGATTTCTCCTTGGATCAACAAGTACTAAGTAAATATTAATCCCAATACTAACATACATAGCCCTATGTTCAGCTCTTTTAAAAAAGTATCCAGGCCCTTTTTAAAGGCATCTAATGTATTCAATAGCACCACCTCCTCAGGCATAAATTCCATACTTTTACTGTCCTTACCATAAAGAATCCCTTCCGCTGTTGTAGACCAAATATCCTTTCCTGAAGTGGGTGACCCTTTGTCCTTTCTAATATTCTATTAATGAACAGGTCTTTGGAGAGCCCTTTGTATGGGCCCTGAACAAATTTATATAATGTTATCATATCCCCTATATTGAATCTCATTTGCCATTTGCCTTCCCAGTTACCCAGTTTGTCCAAATCATCTTGTAATGAAGACACATGCAGTTCAGACTTCATTATCCTACCTAATTTTGTGTCATTGGCAAACACTGATACATGGTTCCCTATGTCCACTGAGAGATGATTAATAAACTATTTAAAAAGAAGTTCCCAGAACAGATCCCTGAGGTACCCCACTTATCACGTATGTCCAATTGGAGAACTTCCCATTTACCTCCACTTGCATTCTATCCTTAAGCCAGTTTCCAATACACGCACAAATGTTTGCCCCTAAGTCTATTTCATTCAATTTGCACAGTAACCTGTTGTGTGGAACCGTATCAAATGCCTTGGCAAAATCTAAATAGATCACATCAATCGCTGTACCCTAATCTATATTTTTACTCACTTTTTCATAAAACGTTATCAAGTTAGTTTGACAAGACCTGTCTTTCACAAAGCCATGTTGGCTCCTGCTACCTAAAACAAACACTATGTGTATTGCATAGTGCTTTAAACTTAGTATTGGATCTTGAAACTTTGCAATCAAGCAGCTTCACTTGCTTAGAACATAGTAGCATGACTCTCTTCACAGTTGAGCAGGTGATAGACACCTCTAAGGTGGAAGAGAAAAACACAGGTATACTACCGAAAAGTTTTCTGGTGCATTGGCTCTGACTCAATGCTTTAGAAATGGTATTACTAATGATATCGTAATGGAAAGAAGTCCATGATCTCACCCATGTAGATTTATTATCATTGTTTTTATCACATACCAGTTCCAGCTTTCTTTTTTGCAGCTTTCCAGCTAGGTGAGAGGAATATTTGGCTGCTTTGTCAGAGGTCATCTTCTCTTGCAGTTTTTCCATGATTTTTGCTTCCAGGGTCCCCTTAACTTGGGATTCTTTCTCAATCTGATTGCGGAAGATTGCCATCTCACTCCAAAGCTTTGCCCGCTCCTTAAAGAAAGACACAGTTACGTGAATTACACAAAACTAGAAAACCCAAGGGGGTAATTTGGTGAGCTAGGCCTGTAACAGGATCAAATAACATACATTAGTATCACTCTGCACACAAAAAGTTTAAGCCTGCAGCAAGAAGCATTACCCTCTTATGGTGCCTTTAAATGAAAAGTAAACTGTATTATGCTTTAGCAAACATCTCATATGTAATTTTTATTTACTTACAGAATATGTGTATGGTGTATAAATATTAAAAAAACAGGATGAAATGTGAGATCTGCTGTCAACAAAGAATTTAACCATCTAATGTGTGGTATGTCAGCAGCATGTCCTGGACCTCAATCACCAGAAATGAATTTACTGTATTTGTCTAAAGTGCCTGCAGAATCTTAAGATGGTGGAATGGAACAGATATTGAAAATTATGAGGCTGTTGCACTTATTCTCATAATGAATTATTAAGAGACGTTTTGCACTTTGTAAGACGTAATACCTTTCAACAGAGCAACATATCAGTTTAGCAATCTATTATGCAAAAGCTTTAAGAAAAAATGTTTATTATATTGGTACTGCAACACATCAAAGGGACTCAATAGTTTTTATAGAGTTTAACAGTTTTGTAGAATACCTTGCACTGTTAAAATGTATCACACCATGCAGACATTCAGATAACGATGATGAAATGTTTGTGGAGAGTTGATGGAACAACTGCAGTGGTGTTTTTTTCAGTCATATGCTTCTATAGCATTATATCTGTACTGTAAAATTTTGATCACAGATCATGTACAATACACTTACCACAGTGACTCTACTAAGAGCTTGCTCAGTCTCATGCAATGTGCGCATATATGTGCTGAATTCAATCCTCAGGGCTTCCTGTCTGGCCTGACACTGAGTGATCAATTTCTTGCTCATGGCTGCATCACTTTCCGCCCGGTTTAACATGAAGGTCAGCTGTTCATTTTTGTCCTCCTCCTTTGTTGCCGATTTCTTATAAGTTTCAATCTCTGCGTACATGGACCGAAGATCCTGCTGAGCCAGACTGGGAGAAAACAGGAAGCAGCGAGTGAGATTGTTTGAGGGAGGAGAGAGGGGGAGATTGTCAGAGATGTTGCTTGATTAGTATCAAAACAATGAGCTGCAATCCTTATGAATGAAACTCTGTGTAAAATGTATTGAATACACACACACTCGGGTATTAATAAAAACAATTCATAAATTATTACAGTGAGGAGAGAAGTAAGCCCCAACTAATGTGTTTCATATCTCTTACAAGTGCTTCATCAGTCTGATAAACCCTGGAAAGGATGTGAGGTATCTTTTTTACTTTTGCATGAAACACCCTGATTTAGCAGGTGAAACAAAAGAAATGGAGATGAAGTCAAACACAAAACCCGAATACTAATAAAACAAAATTGAATCAATGCTCATTTATTGCCATATGTTGGAACAAGCAATGAAAATAATAAATTGAGTGAATATAAATGGACACAAGTGTTAATATAAATATGCAACATAAAATTTGGGAATGTGACTCGCTATTTGGATCCAATTGTGAGTTCATCAGCTGGCTGCCATCTTGGTTTGAGCATGCACTAGAGCTACCTATGCAGTGGTATACAAAGCTACCTTGAGGGATGCAAGAAAGGCAAAAAGAAGGGGTGCTCCTAGTGAAATACCATTTGAACCAGAAACACCACCACTATACCACCTTACTTACAAAATGTAAGGAATATCTGCACATATGAGGCATACAGGACAGCCCCCACTCTGTCACTTTACTGAGTGTAGTCTGCAGCTCCTTCAAAAACTCCAAAGGCGTTGGACACCCTTAAACAAAATAAAACAAACACAAGAAAGGGCGTAAAACCACAGTATATATGCTGTAGAGTAAATATAAAATGAATACTCACAGCTGTGGTAAAATACCGGTTCCACACTTCCAAAACCGGTTAGAGCTAAGAGGGATTTTAAACTCCACCCCGATTCAGACTCTACTCAAAATGATAAATACACCGTTGAAAAAGTAAATTTAGGGGGGCGGAGCCGACTGGCGTCCAAGATGGCCGCACTTTAGTTCTGCTCCGTGAACTCGCCAGAGATATTAGCCTCTTTTGGACGCAGTGAGGGCTTTTATGCCCTTCAGAATTGCTTTTTGGGACTGACCAACTATATGTCTTCCAAGCGGGGACGTAAAACTAGATCCAGTGCCGCGGGAGGATCCCAACACACGGAATCAAAACTCCCACGTGCCTCTCAGTCTACACCGCAACAAACAACTCTCAGGTCTTTCTCCCCGAGGCGACCCAAACTTACTGCTGTAGACTCTTGTACCATGACGGATCCCGAGCTCCTTCACGATTTGGGTGGCCTACCCATCAAGGCAGACCTAAAAGAAATGTTCGACGACATGAAGGCATCTTTTAGCCGGGACCTAGCGGGCCTTCGATCTGAGGTGGCGCAGTTAGGCCAACGAGTCAACTCCCTGGAGGAAGATGGTTCCTCTTGTACAGAGAGGGTTTCAGAATTGGAACAGGTAGTCCAGGAACAACGAGACACCATAACTAACTTACTCTACCGTTTGGACGACCTAGACAATAGAGGAAGGCGCAACAACTTGCGTATTAAAAACTTACCTGAACTGGTTGCTGGTCAATCTTTGGAATCTGCTCTCCAGTTGATATTCCGAAAGCTGCTTCAGAAACCGGACTCTTATATAATTCAGCTGGATCGAGCTCATAGAGCCCTCAGAGCCAGACCTGAACCTAACCAGAAACCGAGGGACGTTGTGTGCTGCATTCATCGCTTTTCAGAGAAGGAACTTATCCTCAGGCGGAGCAGAGATCAGGGTCCGGTTCTATATGTAGGTACCGAGATTCAGATATATAACGACCTATCTCCTTATACGCTACAACAACGTCGGGCCTTGAGGCCCCTTACGGACCACCTCACTAAAATGCAGATACGCTACCGCTGGGGCTTCCCATTTAGCCTACAGGCTCAGAAGGATGATACTACAGCCTTCATTCGTTCCCTGGAAGAGGCTGATACATTTTGTGCGGCACTACAGATACCTCCGGTGCCCTCCACCCAGGATTCTGATCTCCGTCCAGAAGTCAGCCAACGTCCTGCCTACTTACCTCAACGTCGGAATCGCATTCAGAGGGCTTATGATGTTTGGGTCACCGTCAAGAAGTCAAGGCCAGCTTCGGCTGATACTTGCTCTCATCAAGCTGGTGACTCTCTCTCAGCAGCCACTTAATAATCTGGCCTACAGGATCCTGAACTGTTCCTAGAGATTTCCCCGCTTGGAATTTCTCTCCTCTTGTGTGCCTCAGGGACTCTCTGCTGCAGGATCCCACTCAGGAACCGGGTGACATTTGGGACTTATTTGTTTGTCTACTCTACCTCTCCCTGCCCCATCCCGTCCTCTCCCTGTGTATATCCTTTGTGTGCCCCCCATAGCTCCATACTATCTGTTCCCTTATTTGTGGTGGTCCTGTGGGTTGTGGGTGGGAGTTGGTTTCTGTGGGGGGTTTAGGCCGGAAAATGCTGATCGCTCACGGGCCCCCCCAGGTTCCTGTGGGGATTGCCCGGGGAGTGAACATCAATGTTGCCCCAGATTATTGTTCCCAGTATTCATTAAGATGCTGCCTCATTTGAAGCCAATATGGGGATTACTATTGCACTTATTGTTGTATGTATTATATACTTACTATACTTATGACAGTTTCTCTAATACTGTTGAGGGTCCTAATGAGGGCTTTGTCTGGACCCCAGTGCCTCGTCCCTGGGCTTTACCTTGTTGTTTGGGTTGCCTGGGTTTGGTGCTCCGGGGTTGGATGCCGCCCCTCTAGCCCTAATAAGCCTTATGTCCTGTCTGGGTTGGGATCCTCCGCTGCTGCGAGTTGTTTTATTCTGGGAGGCAGCCGGTTTGCTGCGATTCCCCTCACTCTGTGTGGGGCCTCTGCGTCCCGGCAGTGTTTCCCCCCCCCCCGTTGTTCCCCGTTGTGGAACATGACATATATTAAGTTAACTGAGTCCTCTCCAGTGGGGGGTGGCGGTTGCTCCCACCTCGGACATACTGCAGCCTACAAAAATTGGGTTGATGGTTGCGGCCGCGTTTTTCGCGTCTGCCTCCACGGAGCCCTGTTCATCATATTTTCCTGTTAGTTCCGTTGTTTCACTAGGTTTACTTATTGTGCCCGAAGAGTTCATAATGTACTATTTTTTTTTCTTTTTTTTGGGAATTTATCTCTGGTGAGATTCAGTTGGCTATTGCCAGTTTTTTTTGTTTACTTTGTCTCATGGCGGGAGTTCCCTCCCGTTTTGATCTGAGGGGAGTTACCCCCTACCCCTCTCAGATCACCTCTGCCTTTTGCAGCACTACCTCTTTCTCTATTTATTGTTTTCTTTTTTTTCTTCTGCCCTTCTCTACGGCCTTTCCTTTATTCTTCCCTGCTCAGTTTTCTTCCTGCTTCCTTCCCTCTTTCCCTAACATCTCTCCCCATCCCATTTCTTCTCCTTACGAGAGTGGACTGTTTCTGTCTGTTAAACTTTGGCAATTTCCTTTCCCTTATGTCTGGACATGCCGGCGCCTTTGAGTGTTAAATGTTGTTCCTTTAATGTACATGGACTGAATGTACCCGAGAAGCGTAGTATGACAATCAGAGATGCCATTAAAGATGGTACTCAGATTTTGTTTCTCCAAGAAACTCATTTTAGACGGGGTTCTCACCCTACGTTGAGTACTCGCCATTTCCCCCATTAGTGGTACGCCTCCGGAGACATCAAAACAAAGGGTGTAGCTACCCTTATACACCGCTCTCTTCCCTGGGAGACCATAGATAGTTATCTAGACCCTGAGGGTAGATTCTTACTTCTCAAGGGTCTTCTTTACTCTAAGAAAATCACGCTAGTTAATGTATACTTTCCTAATGAGGGTCAAGTGTCCTTTCTTTCGTCCTTACTACACAGACTTGACGTTTTTAGTGAAGGAATTCTTCTTTTAGGAGGCGACCTGAACTTCCCATTGTGTCCTTCCCTTGATTGCAATCCCCCCACCTCCGCACACTCTGTCAGGACTATTCAGAAATTTAATGACATTCTGACCAGTAAACAGCTTTTTGACGTCTGGAGATTGGAAAGACCCTCCGACAGAGACTTTTCCTTTTTCTCGCACCCCCATTCCAAGTATTCGTGAATCGATATGTTCCTTTGCGATCAATATTCATTACAATTTATTCGACATGCTTCCATAGGTTTGATTAAGTGGTCAGACCACAGCCCTGTCTTTGTTGAATTACATTTCCCAGATACTTACTCTGGTCGTGCACCGTGGAGATTGAATGAACTCCTACTTAGAGATTCTGCCGTGGTGAAGTCGATTTCGTCGGCCATCCAGGACTATTTTTCTATAAATTCCTCTGGTGCTGTCCCAGAACCGACGGTATGGGAGGCTCATAAAGCAGTGATTCGGGGGCTGTTTATTCAACTGGGGGCTCGCAAAAAAATTGAACGTTCAAAACACCTGAATGAATTGTTGAGTAAATTGGCTCAGTTAGAGAGTAAACACAAACGCCACTTAGATGCTGATACAGGGAGGGAGGTTTTGGCATTACGAGGAGATATTGCTTCTCACTTGAAGGCGTACTCTTTGAAATCCTATCAGTGGCTTCAATACCAATCTTATCTGCAAGGCAATAAATCTGGCAAACTATTATCTCGCCTAATACGCAAGCGTCGGGCTGCCAGACATGTGTGAAGCGTGTTAGATGAACAATCTCGGCCTCGTCTCTTATATCCTGACATTGCGAATGCATTTCGCTCCTTTTATAACGATTTGTGCAATATTCATAGCTCCTCCGGGTTCTAGTTATGAAGAGCGACTCAATTCTTTTTTATCCAAATATAAATTGCCTTCTCTGCCGTCATCAGCCATATCAGTCTTAGAGGCTGACTTTACCACGGATGAGCTTGAACTAGCCCTTCGCACTATGCCCAAACATAAATGTCCGGGCCCGGACGGTTTCCCAGCTTCTTACTACTCCACTTTTAAATCGTCCATACTTCCTTGGTTGACTAGATCTTTTAATGCAATCAACGAGTCTACTCTTTTCCCTCCTCAAACTTTAGAGGCCCACATCACAGTTATTCACAAGACCGGAAAGGACCCTAACCAATGTGGCAGTTATAGACCCATTTCCCTTTTAAATGTAGATTTAAAGCTCTATGCCAAGGTCTTGGCCCTACGTCTGAGTCCTCTCCTCCCAGCTTTGATACACAGAGACCAGGTGGGCTTTGTTAAAGGTCGACAGGCTAGGGGTAATACCACCAAACTTATCTCTCTACTGCATAGAGCCTCAAGACTCTCCCTTTCTACTATACTGGTCTCTCTTGACTCAGAGAAGGCTTTCGATCGAATCCACTGGGGCTTTCTTTTTGGTGTCTTGCGCTCTCTCGGTCTGGGTCAGGCCATGTTGTCACGTATTGAAGCTTTGTATTCTGGTCCCACTGCCCGTGTTATAGTTAATGGAACTCTTTCAGACGCTTTTAATATCTCCAACGGGACTCGCCAGGGATGCCCCTTATCTCCGTTGTTACATATTCTTGCTCTCGAACCCTTACTCATAGCGATCCGTTCCAATGATGTTATCTCAGGTATCCCTGGAGCTGACGATGACCAGAGGGTCTCAGCGTTCGCTGATGATATTCTTTTGACTCTCTCTAATCCAGAATCATCTCTCCCCGCTGCTTTGGATCTACTGACGACTTATGCTTCTTTATCGGGCTCCCGGCTTAATGTCTCTAAGTCTGAGATCCTAAATGTCAATCTCCCAGAACGCAGATGTCACCAACTTAGGGAGCGTTATGGCTTTAGTTGTCCCTCGTCCTCCATCACCTACTTGGGGGTGCAGCTCACCCCGATGACTACTGATCTTTTCCAAGCTAATTATCTGCCACTATTATCGGCCATTAAGACAGATCTCCAATCTTGGGATTTCCCACAGCTGTCTTGGTTCGGGCGTATCAATATTATCAAAATGGTGATTTTACCAAAATTTCTTTACCTGCTTCAGACTCTTCCTGTTCGGATTCCTCGCTCCTTCTTGAGGTCACTCCAATCCTTAATCTCTAAGTTTGTGTGGCGGAATAAGACCCCGAGATGTTCAATGAGGGACCTGGGAGTTCCCCGTCTGAAAGGGGGCCTGGGTCTCCCAAGTTTTGAATCCTTCTATGATGCTGCCCTACTGACTTTGTTGATAGATCTGGTTCACAAACCAGACACAGCTACATGGATTCCGATCTCCACGGCGGATACCCCCAGTGTCTCACCCAGACAACTTCTCTTTATACAGAAGAGTGACTTACCTAGGGGCCTTAGCCTCGACCCACTTTTACACACTGCTCTCAATTGGTGGTATAGTAAAAGAGAAGTTGAAAATTGGTCCTCCTTTCCATCGCCGCTCCTCTCCATTCAAGGCAATCCCGCCTTTCCTCCTGGGTTGATTGGGAATTCGTTTCAAAACTGGTCCATATCAAATTTAATACTTCTTCCAAGTCTACTTCGAGACGGAAAAGTGATACGTTTCGGAGATATGGTTAAAGAATTCGGCTTGTCTCCTGGTGACTGGTGGAAACATCTTCAGGTCAGTCACTATGTATCCTAGGTTCTCCGCAAGGGATCTCCGACCCGCCCGCTTTCTGCTATGGAATCCTTCTTAATGAGTCATGGAGCTGTACTTAGACCACTATCTAAGGCTAGCCGAGCACTAGCTACTTGCTGCTCCACAGGACCCCTGCCCTACACTAAATCGTGGGCTTCGGACCTGAGTACTCCTGCATTCTCAGATAATGAGACTTGGCTATCTATTTTTAGAAACTTTAGGTTTCTTCCTAGGGATACTCCGTCTCAAGAAAATTATTTTAAACTATTGTCACGCTGGTACCTGACTCCGACTCAGATATCGAAATTTGATTCCTCTGTTTCTGATTTGTGTTGGAGATGCTCGGATCGTAGTGGTACCTTCATTCATATATGGTGGTCATGTCCCAAAGTTACAGAATTTTGGTTGAAGATAGCCGATGAGATGAGTCTTATCTTAGGTTTCTCCATTCCAATAGATCCTGCTCTCTTCCTGCTCTCACATCATTCACAATTCCCTCCTAAGAAATTCCAACTCTTACACTTTCTCTTAACAGCTGCCAGATTGACTGTCGCTTCTCACTGGAGATCGGCTGTTGTTCCCCCTCTGGCTATGTGGCAGGCCCGAATGGATAAATTTTATACAACGGAGAAGCTACATGCTTACAGTGTTCATAACTTTCAATCTTTCAGGGAGATATGGTCTCCTTGGGAACGATACCATGGTGGGGGAGGTGTGTCGTGCCAACCGGCAGCTCCGTAAGTCCAACATCCAGTCCATGGGTTAGAGAGCAACTTATCCTGCTCCACTAAATCTTTTCCAGTTACTATTGGGTTAGGCCTACTTGGTTATTTGATGACTGAACAGTCTACTCCGCCCTCCCTTCCCTCCCCCCCCCCCTGCTCCTTTCCTTTTCCCTATTTTCCCTTCTTTAGCCTTTTCCTTCAATTCTTCTTTCTTTCCTGCTCTTTTCTGCTTTTCTTTCTTATATTATATTCTTTTGCTTTTCTCATACTATATGATTATCCTTTTTTCTTTTCAATTTGTATAGTCTTAAATCTCATGTTATGAGTCATGTGTCATATTACTTGTATTCTGCTCTCTTTGTGCTTCAGAATTGCTGAACTGTTATGTCTTTATATGCTCCTGTAATGTCTTATTGAATTTCTTCAATAAACTTTTAAAACTTTAAAAAAAAAAAAAAAAAAAAAAGTGAATTTAATAAAATATAATAGCTGAGAATAACAATCTAAATACATGGATTTACGTGTTTCAAAGTACAAAACTTCTTCATCAGAACCCAAATTTTATAGAATTACAGTATTGCCACAATAAAATTTTTCACATTTCCTAATCCCCTGCTTTTCAACTGGCCCTCAATATTGCCAATCAAAGGGTTAACACACATCAACAAAGATGTGCTCAAAAAGCAACACATCACTCACACCACTGCACTAGCACCTAGCGAATGCTGCATGGCATTGACTATGTGATTGGGCACACAGTGCACATCAGGAACCCAGTGGATCACTGCAGCACTTTACCCCCCCCACACCTCCAAGCAGCTGTTCTCCTACCCTATGCGCTCCACTAACCTCCATGTGCACATAACAGAAGCTTCCATTACTTAACAAGTACACCAAAACTATTAACCATTTGCATGCAAAAGGGGTACGCAACACATTGCTTTGCAATCCGTTGCGTACCCCTCTGCCACTCAAAGGGTTCAACTAATGAGGAACGCACACACAAATAGCAGCAACACTTCTTATCAAAACATGCTTCATGTTCACATTTCAGCTAAAAGGCCAATATGGCCACCTTCAAGCCAACACACACTTGCTGAGTAATGGCTACCAGACCACAGCAAACTCTTTACTGGCCACTAGCAAAAGGGGAGTGTTGTTGCCCATGGACATTAACTCCTTTCAGTGCTTGAGGGGTATTGAAAGCAGTGATTGACAATGCTTGGGGTAAGTTTGTGGCAGTGTAGGGGTTAAGTGTCTGAGAGCCAAACATGTTTCACTTGCAAAACTATAGGCACACCATTGTCAATCAATGTGTTCAATACCCGTCAAGCACTGAAAGGACTTAAAAAGAAAAGGATTTAACAGGTATATACGCTAAAATGTTATTTTTCAATAGTCTGTTGGGGGAGGGGGGTTAATAGTGTATTTTTTGGACATCTTTGTAATAGAGGGGTTAACCAAGGGCAGTGTGGATGTGGACAGGATGCTTGGAAGACACTAGTGAGAAGCTGGAGAGTCAGACAGGGGACCAGGTGGACTATTGCTCTTCTGTTAACCTTGGCTGATTCTGTCTAAGGATGGTTATATGCCTGCTTCCTTTGTGACTTCATGAGGTTTGTTTTGGAATGATTTGGGAGCATTTTTCACAATGATTTCAATTAAGTGTTTTTTAAAGAAACGCTATTCAGGAAATAATTCCCATCCTTGGCACATATGTGATAGCTATCAGGACCAGACAAAAATATCTACTAATGCAGAAAACAGTCCATTGGTAAACATTTTTGTCTTTAATGGAATCTATGCATAAGACTGTATTTGCCTCCTGTATTTATACGGCTAACACGGTATCAACTCTCATCTGTTATAAGACTGTTATGACATCAAGTTTGGTTAGAGAGAATATTTTTCCCACTATTAGTATTGTTTGATTACAAATTATCATGCTTTTAATTAACGCCATCATAATCTCGCCAAAACAACACATTTAATTCATGTTATGTTATTTGGCCTGTTATAATTTGATATAAATATTGAGTGTAAATATTAGAACTTTGTTTAATTTTATTCCACTCATCATTAGGATTTCATGACCTTTTTTCATTACAAAACTGTTCAAAAATTTTGGCACTCCATACAATTTTTTATTGCCATTATAGTAACAATATTGTTTTACTATTTTTACATTTAGTATGATATTTATTTATTTTTATTCATTGAGGCTATGTTTGCATATCTATGCATAAACCCTTTAAATACTGAATGATAAATAAGGAGTACATTGTCTTATTTCCTAGCTGAGATTTAACTTTTTTGATTATTTATCTGAACACCAGGTGGATATCTAATGCATTGTGCTTCAATGCATTGGATACCTCATTTGAACACAAAGAGTTAAAGCTGAAGCCTCCTTTTTTATCTGATGATTTGGAGCTGGGGTGAAGCATTTTTTTTCTTTTTTTTTTTTTTAAGCATGAGGTACGGTTTTTCCCCTAACTGCTTTTATCACATCTGTATATACATTTGTAGCACAGACAGTAGATCTTATCTATGTAATACCAAAAAACCAGGCATACCTAAGAGTCTCCTGCATGGCAGCATAAGCCTCGTCCCTTCTCATCATACCAATAAGGCTGCTGTTCCACTGCTGAAATAGCTGTTTCTTCTCCAGTCCAATGGCTTCAATCTCCATGCAAGCCTGGAGAAAAATGAACAAGAAGATTAATTCCCTAGATGCTAGTAACATCTCCAAAGTATTGAGAAGGAATGAAATGGGAAGGACTCTAGCAAGTGGTTAATGGGCCAATAATGCTTAAACAAACCATTCTGTTTCATTGATTTGCTCTTACATAAGGCCTGTCTACTAACAACCAGATACATGTTTGAAATGGAATTTACCTCAAGAGCTTGTATATGTACACAAGCAGATAGTAAAAAAGATGAGGTGAATGTTCATTTGCACCTTTACCAACAGCCTCACTGCTCTTATTAATGCTGGCAATCAGGTGGATTGGTCCCAAAGTATAAAATAACTTTATTGCTAAAGTGAGGGCAGAGCACTTGAAAAAAAATGCAAGGCCTTTGAGGCAGAGACTCCCCCTCTCCTTATTCAGTTTTACCCACCACCCCTATGTTTCACATAAAGTAGTGGCAGAAGAAGTGGGAAGAAAGAAAGGAAACACCCTGAAAAAAGACCCCAAGAGGACTTCTCTGCCTGGGAAGTTAAACTCAGGGTTTTGTATTCAGGTCTAAGTCCTGTGTTCCGCATGTACTAAGAGAAAAGGATTTAAGGGTGTGACTAAAATCCTCCTTTCTCTTACATTCTACATGGAACACAAGAACCATGGTACCCACTAAGATTCCCAGGAGCTAAAATAGAAAAAAAAACCTCTCCCCACAGAAGACCAGTATTCCATATGACTCAACTGGCATCATGTAAACCTCATGTATCAATATATAATGAAATAGCACAGCAAACAATTAACAAAAACTAACAGGGTTCAGAAACTCTGAATAGGCTAGAAAAGGAAAAAAGCAGTTCTTAAGCAGGCAGAAAATCCTGAAGTACTTTCCGGCCAAAGCTGGCCTCAGCCGAGGTCAGGACATTGAAAAGGTGTTTGGTGAATGTTTGCAAGGATGGCATCACATTACCATCTTACGCAGCTGTTCAGCAGAAGCCTGGTTCTTGTAGGTCCAACAAGTGCCAACAGATCTGGTGGAGTGTGCCATGAATAGGAACAGGTTTCTCTCTGATCACGTACTCTCGTACAGTATCTATGATCCCTGAAGCAATGGTGACATTTGATGCAGCCTGACCTCTCTAGGGCCTTCAGGAATGACAAAGAGGGAATCTGTCTTTCTAAAAAGCTGTGTGTCTGATGTACATAGTACTAGTTGGAGATCAGGGCAAAAGGAAAGAAGAACAATTTCCTGGTTAATATGAAAATCTGAGACGACACTGGGCAAGAGACCGGAGTGGGATCACTAAATGTGAGGAAGGTATGAGTCACCCTCTGAACAAAGGTCTTAACATCAGGAAAATACATTTATTTTCTGGTGTCCTCCACTCCTCCAGCAGAACCTGGTTTAAGGAGTGATTGGGAGGAAAAATGGGAGAGTCTTTCTTACACCTTTGGAAGATGTGCAGTGAGGAAGATCCTGCATCAAAGGCTTCAGAAACCTGAAAAGTTACACTGCTCTGAGGAGCCCCCATACTGGAAGGCAAGGGTCCACCTCATAGGAACCCCCAAAGGACAAGGAAGAAGCAATTTCTTCTCCATCTGTATGTACTTCCTCTTCAAAGGAATCTCAAACCAACTGAGAGTGGCCCCTAAAGACAGGATCAAAGTGTATGATGGGGGTCATGGGGTGCCACTAATGGAGAACCCCTTAAATATATGAAGGTATAGAAGCAAATGATGACAACAGAATTTTGACCCAACCTATCTCTTGTTCTACAGTGGGGTCCACAGTGGAGAAGCAGAGGCCACAGTGCAAGAGGGACATAGGGGGACTGTATGTTCCTGCGGAAGCCCAGTTTGACAAAAAGAACAATGAGCTAAAGGGGTTATGGGGGCCCCTGAATCTTTAGGTTTGGATTTGCCCACGTGTCCTTTGTGATCAGACATGTTAAGAGGAAAGACCCCCGAAACTAGGACAAAGTCATCTAAAGTAGTGTAAAAGTAAGAGAAAGTTCAAAGAGATAACCAAAAAGGTACTTAACGGATTGCAAGGGTTTAAACTGGTAAGGAAGAGAACAGAGCTGGTTTGCATAGCTTATGCAATCGGCAGAGTAGAATTTCTGACAAGGCACCACCCCATAAAATCCAGCAAGCCTGGGAAAATAGGATTTTTGTGAACTTACTGTAAAATACTTTTCTCCATATGGAACACAGGAACAATGGGGCTAAGCACCCTAATTCAGGATGCCAGGACACTTAAAAAAGACAGGGTCTTTGGGGTGGAGACTCCGTCTTCTTACTTCAGCTCAACCCCCTCACCCACCCACTCCAGATTCATGTGTGGCAAGAGTCACAGAAAAAAGAACCTAAGAGGTTAAGAAGAAAATGAGTTTACAAAGACTAAGACCATACGAGGAATCCTCTATATGGGGTAGAAAATTCAGGTAAAGATATATCAAAGCATCCCAAAGATTCCGAGGAGGGAAAGGAGAAAAACCTCACACTTCCCCCATGATACCAGTATTCCATAGAACAAAACTGGATCTGAATAAACTAAGGTGTCAACTGACGCCAAACTAGCACAGCAAACCCTACAAGAGCCAACTGGGCTCAATCTACTGGACAACAAATAGGCCATAGATGAAAAGGAAAAAGAGTCCTCAGACAAGCAAAAATGCCTGAAGTATCTTCCACCAAACCTGCCCTCAGCCGAAGCCAGGACATTAACATGGTAGTATTGGGTAAATGTGTGCAAGGAGGGCCATGTTACAGCCTTGCACAGCTGTTCAGATGTGGCCTGTTTTTTCCAGGCCCAGGAAGCATCCATTGATCTGATAGAGTGTGCTGTGATCTTGACATGAAGAGGTTTCTTCCTGAGCAGATACATCTTGGCATATGGTAGCCTTGATCCAAGAAGCAATGGTAACCTGGGATGCTACCTGACCTGCCCTAAGACATTCAAGAATGACAAAAAGGGAGACAACCCTTGAGAAAAGGCTGAGTGCAATGCACCTAGTATTTAAGGCAAAGCACCACATCCAACCAACGGTGATCCCTCTCTTGTTTGTATGAAGGATCAAGGCAAAAGAAAGGAACAATGAGCTGATTGATGTGAAAGTATGAGACAACCTTGGGTAAGAACTCCTGTGATATAGAAATACTGCTTTGTGCTGGTGAAAGGCAAGGGAAGGAGGATTACAATATACAGCCTAAAGCTCAGTCAGCCTCCTAACAGAGAAAACGACCAAAAGAAAAGCAATTTTGAGCCTCAGGGAACACAGTGGAATCAAGGACAAAGGCCCCAAGGGATATTCTGGAGGATATATAAGACCAAGTTGAGGTCCCATGGTGGCATGGGATCCTGGAATGAGGAGAAGGCATGCGCCACCCCTTGGAGGAAGGACTTAAGAAAAGAAAGGGCTGAGATCTGTATCTTAATAGGCCTTTGTTGAAACCATCTTAAAGCAAAGCCAAAATTCTGGGAAGCTCAAAGGTCTGAGCAGATGCATTTTTGCCAGTGCGCCACTGGTGGAAGATGGGCCAGACCCTATGGTATGCCCCAGACAAGACAGGCCTCCTAGCTTGGATTAGAAGATGACATCATCAGAGATTCCCTGCCAGTTCATCCCCTTTAACTGCCTCTCTGTCAGTCATCACATTTAACTGCCTCTCTTTGAATGCTGTCAATCATCATTGCAGCCTTTATATACTTACTCCTCCTTGCTACTTATGCATGATCTGTTGTTCCTGTTAGTCTCCAGTCAAGTTGTGTTCCTTACCCTGCTACGTTGTGGACTATTCATTTGCCTGTTGATTTTGCCTCTCGGGATATCTCTGTTACTGACCCTGCTAAGTCTCCAGTCAAATTGTGTTTTTCTGACGCCGTTACCTGTACTGTCCCTGTCCCTTATAATGGTAGGAGATCTTATTCCTGTGTAGTTCTCTCCTCCTTGCTCTCTGTGGCTTCTGACAGTCTTCTGGGAGCTTGGATTGCCAGTTAACCTTGTGCAGTTCCCAGTCCAGCCTGCTTGGTAATACCTCTAATGCCATCTGCTGCTGGATATTGGAATACTCTTTCTTTTGTTGTTTCCTGTACAGCTCTCAAGCCATTTGTGGGTTATCTTCGTCTCCTAGCACTGCTCCCCAGTGACAAAGCTAGACCTTGCTCTCCCCCACACGAGAAGCTTGCACTACTCCTGCTGAGGTCATCCTGTACATTCCCCAGCTCCACTGGAGGGTACCATCTGGCCTTGCAGCTGGCAACTTTATTAAGACCTTGCTGCAGCAAAGTTCAGTAGTGAGTAGTCCACACTCATTAGTCACAAACCCTAGCACCACTTCCAAGCACTAATTTTTTTCAGTCTGGGTGGGAGGAGTAGCAGCTCCTGAATGGACAGGTTGAGGCGATCCGCAAAGCTATCCCTCCAGACAGGAGCAATCAGGATGATTAGGGCCTTCTTCATTCTGATCTCCTGGATCACCTTGGGAAGAGAGGAATCTGAGGAAACACATAGTACAGTTGGAAGTTCCACAGGATGGACATCACTCTCCACTGCAAAGGCCAGCAGATCCGTGGTTCGGGACGCCATCAGAACCATTGTTGGGATACCCCAGCACTGACCGATCTAGTAGAACACTTCCGTATGCACCTGTAAGTTTCCTGGATCCGGGTCTTAACAGCTGAGAAAGTCTGCAACCATGTTTTCTACTCTAGGGATATGAACCTCTGACATGGCTGGCATGTGGACCTCCACCCGGAGCAGGAGATCCTACCCTACTTTCCATGCCGTCTTGCTGCAGGTTCCTCCCTGGAGGTTGATGTAAGACAATGCTGTTGACTTGTCTGACTGAACCCTCAGCAGAGATCCCGTGAGTACCTGGGACCAGTGAAGGGGCGCCAGGTGATTGTTTCAGAGTTCCGGAATGTTGATGGACAGCAGATTCTCCTCTCCTATCCACTGGCCCTGGGCAGACATGTGACTCTGGGTTGTGCCCCATCCTGTCAGGCTTGCATATGTTGCTACAAGGTTCCACTACTGAATTGCGAAGGGATGCCTCTGAATAAGGTGGAGGCAGTGAAGCCACCAACAGAGTTCCACCTTCAGTTGTGGAGAAAGGGTTATTTCCAGCACAGACACGAGATGACAGAGGACTCGCACATAGTCCCTTATCGTTCAGGAGGGCCACTCCAGTGTCTAGGACACATCCTGAGAGAGGAGTTGGATCTTCTCCTCCATGAGAAACACCCTCCAACAGAAGTGTTGAACTTGATTCCCAGAAAGACCAGGTGCTGGGATGAGATAGGAGAGGACTTCTTTAGGATTAGGATCCAACCGTGATGCAATATAATGTGTGTACACTCTTGGATATGGAAAAACAAGATTTCTGCTTAAAAGCCTTGATCAGCAGATCATGCAAATATAGTATCAGAGAAATGCTTGATAATGGATGGATGAGCTAAAGCTTCAAATGATCATCATGAAGATTCTGGGAGCTGAAACGAGGCCAAAGGGCAGTGCAGTGAACTGACAGTGACTGCACACCTGTTGATCCAGGTGAATTAGAATGACAAAACAAAGTGATAGGAAGGAAGGGACCCACTGATCCGTTATGGAGGATGCTCAGGCATCTTGAAAATGATGGAGATGACCCCCTACAGGCAAAGACAGACCAGGACTTGGCAAGTCATGAAGAGTCTGGCTTGTGAAACTTAGACTTTTTCAGAAGAAAAGTCTGCTGGGTTTTGTGGCAGGCACTCTTGGGATATCTGAGGGCTTTGCATCCTTTGTGCCCCGGACTGGAAAGGGAATTAAATCATGCGTCTTCTTTGTCAGAAAGGACAGTTTGTTGGAAATTTGAGGCAAAGGGTACTTTTTTTCACCACTGGCATCACTAATGATCTGCTTCAGGTGAGGTTCGAATAAGGCCTTGACCTGAAATGGCAAGGACATCAATGACCAACTCTAGAGCCACAGGGTGTGTCACAAAAGAGAAAGCTAACGATTGCCTGAAAACCTAGCCACATGAAAGAGAGCTTCAGTAATGTAGGCATTAGCTTCCATAATGTTACCAAGCATAAGTATGTCCTCTTTTTGAACATCATAACACACTGCATCAGACAGCTGTTCTCCCCACACAACAATAGCTCTGTTGACCCAAGCAGAGGCAAAAATAGGCCTCTGTGCTGCACAAGTAACCATGAAATTGACCTTAAGTAGGGAATAGGGAATCCTACCGCTTATCAGCCCGGTCGTTCAGCCTAGCAGCATCTGCAAGAGGAAGGACTATTTTTCAGCCAGGTGTGAAATATGGGGGTTAACAGCTGGGGAGAGAAGTCCATTAAGCTAGCATCTCAGCCTTGAAAGGATAATGTTTAGACACATGTTTATTAAGGAAAGGTATCTGGAGTTTTCCATTCTTCCAATAGGATTTGATCAAGTGTATAATTGGAGGGAAAGACAGGGGAGTATTTCTTATGCCTCTGGAAAATATCTGGAGAAGTAGACCCCCCATTAGAGGCCTCAGAGACCTGAAGGGTCTCAAACACCACTTAATGAGCCCCTCAACAGAGAGGACAGGGTCAGCCTCATAGTATAAAGGAAAAGGAAGACTCCATATCCTTACCATCTTCTGAATCTAATTCCTCCCCAGAAAACACACTGAGAATGCCTTAAAGACAGCTTCAACATTCTTAATAGTGGATAGAATACTTGCCACAGATGAAAACAGGGTTTTGACAGAAGCAGGCTCTTGGTCAATGCTGGATGGCCCAGAAGAAGTAGTAGGAGTCACAGTACATGAGGGACATAGAGAGCCACAAGACTGGGCGAGCCTGTTACCGTGGGCAGAGTTTGCCCGGAATTGTGCCATGAAATCTTCTCCTCAGAATTCCCCGTTCATGATTAACTATGGCTTCCAGCCTTCTGTACTTCCTAAGTCATTTGAGGCACAAAATATTCCTGCTCTGGAGGAGCATTAAAGGGAACTCCACTCCACATGGGTACGGGTACAAAGAACCCTGCAACGGTCCAACCAACAAGAAAAAAGACAGGCTGATCGTAGACTGTTACCAGCACCAGTATTTCAGGTGGGGGAGAGAGTCTGGTTGTCAACACAAAACCTGAACCTACAAGTACCTTGTAGAAAGCTGGCTCCCCGGTTTGTGGATCCTTTCCGTGTCCTGTGTAAAATCAATCCTGTCACCTACGCCCTAGAACTGCCAGCCAATATGCGCATTCACAATGTATTCCACGTTTCATTACTAAAACCCTTGGTCTGCAACCGGTATACTTCTGCTCCTGTACATCCGGCTCCCGTGAGAGTTGCAGCTCTCGAGGAGTATGAAGTACAGAGCATTCTTGATTCTTGTAGGGTACGAGGTCAATTACAGTATCTTGTACATTGGAAAAGGTATGGACCTGAGGAGCATTCCTGGGTTTCTGCTACTGATATGCATGCTCCCGCGCTCATACAACGGTTTCATTCATATTTTCCATCTAAGCCTCGACCGCCTCCGCAGGGGGGTGGGTGTTGAGGGGGAGGTACTGTAAGCGTTCACCCTTACCTTCACCAGGGAAACGGCTGTTCTAGTGCTCCGTTCGGCAGCCAGTTCCCTTGGCGTTCCGGATGCTGTTCCTGGGCTGTGTGTGTGGGTTCCTGCACATTGCTTTGGCTCCCTCTGCTAGACAGCTGAGTCAGGCGCGTGTCACTGGGGATTCCTTGAGTGACGTGTGCGGCTCTTAAAGAGACAGTACTCCACCTTCCAGGGATGGAACTTAGAATATTTAAACTGCCTGGACACTAACTCATTTGCCCTTTCGTGGTGTCCAGTGCAGTTGGCTTGCTTCTGTGCATAACTTGGTTTGTCTGACTACCCTTTCTGGTGCCAACCTTTGGTTTGTCTGACTACCCCCTCTGTGTATGGCCCCGGCTTGACTGACATTCCTTCTGGTGTGAACCTGCGGCTCTGGTAGACTAACTCCTCTGTGTATGACCTTTGGCCTGGCTGACTATCTGAACTGGTACTGACCTGTGGCTCTGTCCGACTACCTGCTCTGTGTATGACCCTGGCTAGTCCGATACCTATCTGGTATGACCTGCGGCTCTAGTTTTCGTATTTGCTCCGTGGGTGTTCCTATTTGTCAGACTATCCACCTTGGCGCTACCTGGGGTTGACCACTGCGCACCCAGCATACCAACGCTCCAGTGGATAACTAGTTGGGTACTCCTGGTGGCTCTGACAGACGTCTCCTTGTCCCTGTCCATTTACTGCGGCATTCAGGTACGGACCTGTAGCGCAGTAGCCTTTTCTGGATCCTTGGCTGTTCAGATGCGGACCTGTACACAGTAGCCTTTCTCTTGTACCTTGTCTGTTCAGGTGTGGACCTGTAGCGCTGTAGCCTTTCGCAGGAACCTTGTCGGTACAGGTGCGGACCTGTGTAGATCCTAAAGTGCGGACCTGAGGCAGCTTATCTCCATCCTGTCTTCTGGAGCTCATCCCGGTAGCTCCATAGCAGCACTAGCCTTCCTTACGTCTGCTATATTGTATTGTGTTCTTGCTGTTGCCGTTCTATCTGTACGTGCATATCCAAATAAAGAGTGTGTTACCTACAGTACTGGTACGCTTGTCGTTATTGAGTCCGTGACACCATTGTTCCGGTTTTCTCCCTCCTGAGGTGAGTTATGAAGGGGTAGCCATGCCGGTACTGCTCCAGAGCTTCCTCCTATAATGGGGGTCAAAAGAAGCCCCTTTAGACCATACTATAACAAAATGACAGGATGCCTTCTTGTTCCAGAATGAATATACTTTATTTATGGCAGAACAGCTCTTTTTATACACAGTTGACAACAGTAAGGCACAAAGGCCAGACAGAGAGCACAATAGTGGTAGACACGCGGTGATGAAATCACAAGACATGGTATAATGGAGCAGACATGATTGAATTAGCTTTACAGTGTCGGTGTGAGGGACAAACAATGTAACAAAGGGATGGGGTTGGCCTTCAATGGTCAAGAGGGGCTAGAATACACAAACTTGAACAATGCACACTGGACTGGACCATCTTTTACGAGGTTTGAATATTCCGCTTCAAAACCTGACCAAACCGGGGCCAAGAATAATGTAGCGAATCCTGACAGTGGATGTCACACCAGCCCTCAGCCTATCAGTGGCTACAGGTAAGGCCGTCTGCCGACCAATTGTGGAACCGCAGACATTCTCCCATGTTAACTCTATGGGAGCCTTTTAAACATGGCACGTGGTCTCCTGTCAACCAGTGCCTGGGCCGCCTACTTTTCCCCATGTTATGCCTATGGCGGACCTTTAAACTTGGCCCTGATGTTCTGACCAATCAGGCTGAGTCTTCAGACCTCGTCTCATAGTGTTCGACTAATCACTTTGACATGTATTTGATGCTCTGACCACGAGCAGGCGAACCCTGGTTGGTCGTTGAATGTGGCGTGAGTCGTCGACATAGTTCCCCGTCGACAGTGTGTCGACCAGTTCCCAACCCTGGCGTCCATAGTCCATTGACAATACAATTCTTGCTCCACACTGTACTAAGTCCTTGAGACGTCGTGCCCTTCAGCCTTTCGCCATAAGGTTTACAAGGTCTTTGTGTGACCTCAAAGTAATGGGACCCTTCCCGTTACACTAATAGATTCCCAAAGGCTTTCTGTAATGTCTCTTCATTCGGTACCATGGCCATGAAAAAATGATGGGGTTGTGAAATACACTGTGTAACTGAAATTGACATCCTCAATAGATGAGTGAAGTAATGGAGTCTTTCCTCTAGAGGAGCATTTGTGGGAAACTCCATACTCCAAACTTCATTCTGAAGTGGGCTTGGAGTCTGAAGCCTTGAGCAAATTTTTCTTTTGTGCCCAAGTAGGATTTGCGCTATTAAAAGGAAGGAACCTCCAGATGAATGATGAGAAATTTGTGTGGAGGAAGTTTTATTTCTTTAAGTAAAAGTCCTTCTTTTGTTGTCAAACCTTGTAGATTTATTCTAAAACAAAAAGGTACTTTTACTGCCAGTGATGAGGCTGACAATTTTGTCTAACTCTGACCAAATAGGAGGGATCCCTTGAAAGGGTAAGATATTAGAGTTATTATTTTTTTTTTTTTAAAACAGAATCTGCAATCCAGTTCTTTAACCATAAAGCATTAAGGCACTACGTGCTGTAATAGTTGATGCTGAACATTTACATATCTACGTAGTTATCTCAGGGCTTCTTTCTCATGGATTTAGCCTATAATAGGGAAAATGTTATTATGAGGCACATTATTTGGAATGTTGAATATATTTTGCGCTTGACAGGTCACAGCAGCTCTACATGCCCAAAGGAAGATCAAATGATTGCTCCTGGTCCATAAAACCTCAGTTTGTTCAAGGTATCAATATTTTTGTTAGCAGGTTCTTTAAGCTCTGCTGTTGGCTGAACTGGAACAGCAATATGTTTGGGCAGTCTGGAAACAGTAAAGTCAGCTGTTGGCAGTTTGGACCAAAAGGTAAACCTTTGATTTAGAAGGAATAATCACAGCTTTATCTGGATTTTCCCACTCATCTGTAACTATCTGATCACTCTTATATACCAGTAATATAATAAGAGAAAATTTACTCACTGATATTTGTATTTCCTCTGTGTCCTTCCACGGCAATACTGTGGGTTGTAGCTCCTCCTCTCCAGCTGGTAGGACCAATTGATTTTTTTCTATTTAAGCGCCTGCTCTGCTCCCTGCCCTCAGTTATATGTATATCCAAGCTGGAATGAGAGGACATGTTAGTTATAGGTTACATAAAGAGAGCTTTCCCTATTTGTACATTATTAAGCATCAATACAGGGAACGATACCATTACCAATACCATCAGGGTGGGGTGCCGTGGAAGGACACAGAGGAAATACAAATATCGGTGAGTAAATTTTCTCTTTTCCTCTGTGTCCAATCCACGGCAATACTGTGGGACTTACCAGAGCAGTATCCCTATGGGCGGGACTTTAATCAAAGATTCTGGGCAGAAGTGGCTGCTTGGAGCACCTTCCTGCCAAAGCTAGCATCTTCTGCCGCCTGGACATCTAGACTATAATGTCTTACGAATGTAGATACTGACGACCAAGTGGCTGCCTTACAGATTTCAGTTGCTGAAGCCACATTCTTTAAAGCCCAGGAAGATGCTACTGCTCTCGTAGAATGAGCTTTTAACCCTGTTGGGGGTATTTTGTCAGCTGACTGGTAAGCTAAGATGATGCAGTCTCTTATCCATCGAGCAATGGAAGCCTTGGATGCTGCAGTCCCTTTAAATTTCCCACAAAAATGCACAAAAAGAGCATCTGTTTTCCTAAAGGAGTCAGAACGCTTGAGATAAATTTTCAAACATCTACGCAAATCAAGATTTTGCAGGCGACTATCTGGATTAAGAATAGAGGCTGGAGGAAAAGTGGGTAAGACTATCTCCTGACTTAAGTGAAAACTGGAGATTACTTTACTTCTGAAAGAGGATTTAGGCCTCAGGACTACTTTGTCCTGGTGGAACACTAAATAAGGTGATTTACAAAGCAGGGCCTGTAACTCTCCCACACGTCTGGCTGAGGTGACTGCCGTAAGGAGTATGGTTTTTAGAGTGAGATGCTTCAAGGAAACCAGCTCCAGGGGTTCAAAGAATGGATGGGCAGAGAGTTGTTGGAGAACCAAATTTAAATCCCAAGGGGGAATGATTTCCCTAATCGCGGGTTTAATTCTAGAAATGGCTGAAAGATATCTTCTGATAATATACTGTTCAGCAAAAGGCTGGGCAAGAATGGCAGAGATTGCAGAGAGCTGTACCTTTAAGGATGCTGGTTTTAACCCTTTGTTAAATCCTTCTTGTAAGAATTCCAAGATGGCTTCTGGGGATATGTTATGTCTGTTCAGACTTTTAGACACACACCATGAATGAAAAGTTGCCCAAACTCTATAATAAATCCGGGAAGAAGAAGGTTTTCTGCCCTGAAGAATGGTACTGATGACAGAGTCCGATAATCCTGAGTATTTTAAAGAGCTCCGTTCAGCCTCCAGGCCATCAGATTCAAGAAGGCTGGATCCGGATGTAGAACAGGACCTTGTGACAGTAGGTCTGGTATGTTTGGCAGTTTTACTGGAGGCCGGATTGAGAGTTTTATGAGGTCTGCATACCACAGTTTTCTGGGCCAATTTGGAGCGATCAGGATCACATTGGCTTGATCCCTTCTTATTTTTCTTACTACTTACATGATTAGTGGAAGAGGAGGAAAGACATATGCTAGTGGAAAATTCCATACTGTTTGAAGAGCATCCTGCTGTAGAGCCAGAGGAGTTCTCCATCTGGACATAAACTGCTTGCACTGGGCGTTTTCCGGAGTGGCCATAAGGTCTATTACAGGCCTGCCCAGTGATGACGTGATGCTTCTGAAGATGGACTTTTTCAGGGACCACTCCCCTGGATCCAAATGGTTCCTGCTTAGAAAGTCCGCTTCTCTGTTTAATCTGCCTGACAGGTATGATGCTTTCAGGTTCAGTAAGTGATGTTCCGCCCAGTATAAGATCTGGATCGCTAAATGATTGAGTCGAAGACTTTTCGTTCCTCCTTGATTCATCAAGTAACTGACCGCTGTGGTGTTGTCTGACCTCACCAACACTGCTGTAGTCTTCAGATAAGGCTGAAATGCTTTCAACGTTCTCCAGACTGCTAGGAGTTCCAAATAGTTGATGTGGAACTTTGATTCCCTGGCTGACCAAGTGCCCTGTATTGTTCTTGTCCTCCAAACACCTCCCCATCCTTGAAGACTGGCATCCGTAGTCACCGTCTCCCATTGAGGTTCCAAGAGAGATCTCCCTTTTTTGAGGTTCTCCCGAATGCTCCACCATACTAATTCCTTCTTGGTTGAGGGAAGCAGAGGAATTGGTAGAGATGGATTGAATGGGTCTTTCTTGAAAAATTTTAAGTAATTTTCCTGAATTAGTCTTCCGTGGGTCCTGGACCAAGGAACCACCTGTTGAGCGGAAGTCAGATTGCCTAAAAGTTTTGCAAATGATTTTGCTGTCTGAACTCTGTATTTTCTGAACCGACTTACGGCATGATAGATTCTGTCTTGTCTGTCTGTTGATAGAGTCACCCGTGCTTGAAGAGTGTCTATTTTGACCCCTAGAAATATGAGTGACTGAGTGGGGGATAATAGGCTTTTTTGTAGATTGACGATCCAACCCAGATGCTTTAGAAGATCTAGACATGCTTGAGTGTTGACTGACGCTTGCTGTGGAGAATCTGCTATCAGGAGCATGTCGTCCAGGTAAGGAACTATTCGGATTCCTCTTAACCTCAGAACACCCATAACCACTGCCAGGATCTTGGTGAAAGCTCGAGGGGCTGTAGCCAGGCCGAACGGAAGTACCTTGAACTGATAATGGCGTCCCAGTATGTGGAATCTCAGAAATCTTCTGTGAGATTCTCTCACTGGTATGTGATAATACGCGTCCTGGAGATCTATTCTGGTCAGGAAAGCTTGAGGCTGGATTATCTTGAGAATAGAGGACATTGTTTCCATCTTGAATTTTCTGATGTGTAGCCATGTATTCACTTGCTTGAGGTTCAGAATGACTCTGATTTCTCCTGATGGTTTTGAAACACAGAAAATATTCGAATAAATTCCTCTGAACCTCTGGATCTGAGGGATCTCTTCTATGACTCCCATCTGAAGAAGTCTCTGGATTTCTTTCCTCATATTTGGAATTAAATGTTTGTTCCTGATGCTGGATGTCTGAAAACTTGACCGTTGGGGGACAGTTCGAAATTCCAGAGCATACCCTATCTCTAAAATCTGGGATACCCAGTGGTCCGGTTGAATTTCTTTCCATTGTTTTTGGAAAGCTTGAAGCCTGCCCCCCACCGGACGAGATAGGGTATTGCTGGCTTCATTGAGGGTTTTGAGCAAAGTTGGTCTTTCTCTGGAACTCTCTTCTGGTTCCTGCTCGCGTGTTCTGTCCAGCGTCTCCTCTTCTTTGGTTATAGGAAGAACCAGGCCTATACCTTCTGGACTCCCGAAAGGACTGACGCTTAGATCTAGCAGATCTTGGGGAGGATGCCCTCTGGCGACGCTCTTGAGGGAGGAAAGGGCTTTTCCCTCCTGAAGACTTCTTAATAATTTCTTGTAACTGATCTCCAAAAAGTTTACTTCCCAGATATGGCAGAGAAACCAACTTGTTCTTGGACGAGGCATCAGCTTCCCAAGCCTTAATCCATAAGGCCCTGCGAGCTATTACTGATAGTGCTGAAGATCTAGCAGTTAACTTGATATTATCCAAGGATGCGTCACACGAAAAGTTGACCGCGTCTTTGATAGTGGCGACTTCCTTCAGGAGCCTAGATCTTGAGACAGAGGAGTCGATCTTTTCTTCCAGATCTGCTAGCCATAGACGCAGGGTGCGGAACATACAGGCCATTGCTGTGGCTGATTTGAGGTTATGCCCAATTGTAGTGTACTGTTTCTTTAGGGCACTATCTGCTCGTTTATCCATTGGGTCCCGAAGTGTTGTTCCATCTTCCATTAAGATTGTTGTTCTGTGGGATACTTGGGCTACTTCAGCATCTACCTTGGGAGGGTTAGTCCAAGTTGCCACTTCTTCTTCTGGAAAAGGATACATTTTATGGAATCTGCGCGATACAGCAGACTTTTTATCACCCTGTTTCCATTCATTCTTAATAATGTCCTGAATGGAACTATGGACTGGAAATTGCGGTGACGACTTCTTATACCCAATGAAGGCTGCATCCATTACGTTAAGGTCTTTTTGCGATTCTGATAGACCTAGAGTTTTACGCATAATCTTAATCAGGTTGTCAACCTTCTCAATACTAAAATTGCCTGACTCTTCAGTAATTTTGCCTTCTTCTGCAGAAGAGGGTGCTGATTCCAGATCCATAACGCTATCTTCATCTTCTTCGTCTTGTATTCGCCTAGAAGGCCCCTCATCTGGATCAGATGGTCTCTGACGTTTCTTAGAAGACTCTTGTAGTGCAGAAAATGTCTCCTGCATAGATGAGCGCATCCACCCCAAAAATTCCTGAAATTGGGAGGGAATAACATCTCCTGCTGCTTTCCTTAGACATTCTGCGCACAATTTTGAAGAATCAGAAGGGTTCAATTTTGTATCACAACTTGCACAGCTTTTTGCCTTAGGGGCTGCTTTATCATCCTTAGAATCAGATGAAGGTTTAGGCTTTTCAGCTTTCTGGTCTTTTTGAGCAGACATGATCAATAAACCCCTTGGCAAGTAAACAGCTTCAAATTTCTTTAAATACACTTATATATAACATATATAAAGTATCCAGTTTATCAGGACTTACCCCATGCCTTAACTTGTTCTGTTATATACAGCATGCCTCCAGATCACCTCCCTCTCTGCTTCCTTCAGCGTGCGGTTCACTGCTGGAGCGCACGCTGTTGATTTCCTGTTCTGCTGCATAAGACTGATCACCAGCCGCCCGCGTCTGCTGTAGCCCGCCGGGCAGAGCGCCCGCATCGGAGGAAGGCTGCTTCAAGCCGGGGTGAAGGATTCAGGACTCAGTATGTGCTCAAGAGTCCGTGATCCAGAATGCAGAGGTGAGGGATGAAAATGTCGCTAGCGTGTGAGGCTAGCGACATAAGAAAATAACAAAGCCGCATGTTTCTTCTTCTTTTTTTTTTTTTTTTTTAAAGGTTTCCACGGCGTGGAGGCTTGAGCCTCCGTCCTCCCAGCTGTGGTAGGACCAAAATAACTGAGGGCAGGGAGCAGAGCAGGCGCTTAAATAGAAAAAAATCAATTGGTCCTACCAGCTGGAGAGGAGGAGCTACAACCCACAGTATTGCCGTGGATTGGACACAGAGGAAATAACAGTATATTTATTTTCATATTTAAAAAGAGCCTTGGAAGATTACTTAGAGGCTTGGTCATCCAATTTTTCCAAAAGATCCAGGTTAGCTTTTTAATTAAAGATTCCAAGGGTTCTGAATATGAGTCATGTAAAAGGACATAAAAGGTACCCTCTCCAAAGGATGAGGAGGATTCAGAACTGTCACTGGCCAATTCACTTTCATTGTCAGGAGAATATGAGGGTGAATAATTAAGATTTTTGGAGGATGTTATGTTCGTGGACTTTTAAATGCTGCACGAGGTGCTACTGTGAATCACCAGTCCAAAATCCTCTCTAATTTGGCAAGAGAACCTGGTAAGGACTTAGCCCACTTTGGTTCCAGTGTAGGAGGGGACAACGGTAAAGGAGGAAGCCCTGTTAGCCTCTAAGTCCATACCTTTAGCATACAGACATATTGTTTGTGATACTTTGCATTGCATATTTTTACATGCAGTAGAGTACATTTTATTGTTCTTAGTTTTCATCTCCCCTTTTTCTGCCATAAATGAAAGAAATAAATGAAATCTCAATATCAGCTTAGTATACCCTAATTAAGAAATGTTCAACTTCCTAACAGTGAATAAAATGAGAAGTATTAATAATATATGCCAGTGTCTCAAAGGAACTTGGTCTAAATGGAGACTTGTAGTCCAACAATCATTAATACAGTGTGTGCATTATTGGATGAACACAGAGGTTGAATAATGGAAGACTGAAATGTGTATTGCATTAAAAGCCCCACTATTAGCACTTAAACCATACCCTATAGTAGCTGGTAGTGAAGGGGTTAATAGTTATCACACACTGTATAGCACTGCTCTTGCAAAATCAGCAAAAGCGAATGGCCAGGTAAACTTAGAGAAAGTAACTGAAAGCGCCCTGCTCCTACTGTACAAATCAGATATGGATCCGTTTTTACTATTTATTGATAGAGGCTGCTGAGAAGAAAAACTCTGAAGCCGCACTAAGTAATGGCCGCCTATGTGTGAGTTAACTAGCAATGTAAGCAGTGCAGTATAGCGCTCTGTGTGGAAACACAGAGTACTAAGCACTAAATTAGATGCACTAAGTTAAATTTAGTAATAATTATAGAATAAATAAAGAAAATATGAGGTCAATTTGGGGTAAAAATTAGGTAATTTTTTTCTATAATTAAAACTAAATAAAATGATAATACAAATTCGAAACTATGTCCCACAAAGATCACTTACTAACTGAAAAGCTTCTCCCCCCTTAACAGCCAAAGGCCGAGTTCAGGCCTCTATGATTCAGAGTGTAAGCTATTCCAAAGGAAGGAAGCTAGGAATCAAATAATTAAACAGGAGGACTCTCCTCACAAAGTGAGGGCCCTCAGAAGCTTGAGTAGAATGGTAAAATAATAAAAGAACTAACGAAGATCTCTTCAGGAGGGAAGGACGCGCTAAAAAAACTGAAGGTAGTTGGGCAGGGAGAGGTGTTAGCAGCTAGGAGGTGAGAGGGGTTTGTTTAGAATGTCCTGCCTCCTATAGGCAAGATGCTTAACCCTATGGTCCCTGCATCCCTAAATGATGCTATAGAAAATTAAGTAATTCAATTAATATGCACTAATTGAATGAAATGATGACTTCGTAATTGGAAATTAAAGGAAGCTGATGCATATGATGAAAAAATGTGCATAGCGTTTGGCTAATTGCTTATAACATTTGGCATGTTGAGCTTGGTGAATTGTGTACAGCTTTTGGAGTAGAAAGCTTTGCATATAAAATTTTGTGTTTGGTGTTTTGTGTATAGCGTTTGGTGTATGGCATATAGCATTTGGTGTATTGCATACATAGTTGTGCTTTGTACGTATAGCGTTTGGCAGTTAGTGTTGTGTGTATTTCTTGTAGCATTTTGTGTATAGAGTTGTGTGTATAGCATTGTGCACTTGTTATTTCTTCAATGCTTATTTGACCAATCAGATTCAAAGTTGTTTCAATACATCAAGGGTAGGGACTCAACCTCAGCAACCAATAGGACTAAAGTGGACTCATTTAAATAGTGTGAATGTGGTGGCTGCTTGTATATAGTTGATTGACCATTATCAAGGGCCTTATTTTTATACATTGTGGTGTGTTGTTCACACTTCTATTTAACAAGTAAACTTTTAATATCACTTTGTGGAGAAGCAGCTGTCCTTTTCTATCCACTTTAGAAAGTAGTTATATCCCAAACAGAGATGAGTGGTTCTGTCAGTGAGGGATCTTCTCAGGTACTTGTGAGTATTCTGGTTCTGGCCACTGAGTACATTACTGCTAATGGTTACATAGAACTTGTTGAAATATTACACAATTGGGCAACTTCTGTTTTCTATTTTATCTATGATTGTTGCCAGTAGGGAGAGAGAGTTTTGAGGTGCTGCCCATCAGTTGATTATGCCTATTGGAAAGTTTGCCAGCTGCATCTGCGGCAGTGTTATCACTAACAGGAGATTGATTTGCTGAGTCCTATGTATGTAGATTTCCAGCAACTCTTTTTCTTAGCACCCACTTGAAGGATATTTGTGGTGATGGTGATCATATTTTCTCTCTGATCCTGCACAGGGGTGTGCCCCTTGTGTTCTCCTTTTCTTTCTGACTGTCTCAGTCTCTATCACCGACTTTTGTGCTCTCGCACTTAACCTTAGACTTTCCCCACAGTCTTTTTAGTCTCTCTCACTAATGATTGATCTCGCTCACTGGCTCTCTCATTTGTTGTCATTCTGAGTTTGAAGTCTTTCTTAATCTGTCTGTCTCGGTCTCCTTTACCTAGTCTTGCTCTCCGTTTCAGTTTTATTCTTGTTGTCTAAGTTTCTTTTGCTCACTCTTGTTCTCTCTGCCTCGCATATTCTCTTACTCACTCGCTCTGTCGCTTTCAAGGTAGTAATAATGAATATACTGTATATTAAAATATGGTATCAAAAACATTTTTGTATCCCACAACAAGTTGCATGGATATATGAAAGATCAAAACAGTAATATTTTAGAAACAAATTAAAAATGTTAAATTTTACACTGTACTTCAACTGGAAAATAGCTGTAGCCCTTAAAGTAGGCCACTTGCTAATAAAAACACCCCGATATAACTTACCATTGCCAAAACATCCAAAATCCCTATAAATCTTGCTTGTGCGCCTTTATATATAAAGATAACAGCTTCAATCAGTCTTGTATGTTATATCCACAGAGGCCGCAATAAGGTCAGTGGGGGGGGAGGGGTATTATTAGGAGGAGTTAGTTCTCCTTTAAGAGATTAAAAAATCCATTGTATTATAAAGAAATATTTTTACAGGTAAGGTTTTTTCCCCTCTGGGAGGGAGACATATTCCATATAGACTAAGAGATTTTAACAGGTAAGAACATTAAAATCCTATTTTCTCTTATGTCCAATATGGAACACGGGTACCATGGAGATATAATAAAAGCTAACAACCAACAACTGGCAGTAACAAAAAAAAAGTAGGTCCTTAAACAGGCAAAACTGACTGAAGGTCCTTCTGACCAAAGCTGGCCTCAGCCGAGGACAAGACGTTTACACAGTAGTGTTTGTTGAAAATATGCAACATGGACCAAGTTGCAGCCTTGCACAGCTGTTCAGCCGAGGTCTGGTTCTTGCAAGCCCCGGAAGCACTCACAAATCTGGTGAAAAACACTGTGATCTTACAGGGAACTGGCTTCTTCCTGATATCAGGAAGGATTTAGGCTATCATACACCAAGTATAAGAGGCAATGGTTACCTTGGAAGTGGTCTAACCAGAAATTAACTCAGAGATGACAAAAAGAGAGTCAGCCTTATGAAAAGGCTTAGTACTGTGCACATAGAATTAAAGGCAACTAGGGCTGAAACAACGAATCGATATTATCGATAAAAATCGATTATGAGAATCGTTGTCAACAATTCTCATAATCGATTAGTTGTAGTCCCAGAGTGCCGCCTCCGCAAGTGTCAATATGACAAGATCCATCCGCCCGCATCATCACGCTCCCCTGCGGGCCGTGATGACATACAGAGAAGGGGAAGAGGGCAGAGGCACCGGAAGAGAAGCGCTTGCTGCCAGCAGACTGATCGTTACTGTCTGGCAGCAAGCGCTTCTCTTCCCGTGCCTCTGCCCTCTTCCCCTTCTCTGTATATATGTCATCAGGGCCCGCAGGGGCGCGTGATGATGCGGGCGGGCAGGAGGGAACTCAGAGCCAGCCAGCCACAGGGGACCGGATGCCACTCAAATTACCCCCTAGCCCGCCAACTCAACGCAGCAAGAGGAGTGCAGCAGTGACAAGGAGAGCGACATTGACAGTCTAGAGGAAGAGAGGTACAAAGGGGAGAAGGAGAGGTGCAAGGGGGGAGAAAGAGACACATGGGGGAGAAAGAGAGGCACAAGGGGGAGAAAGTACATGGGGGAGAAAGAGAGGCACAAGGGGGAGACAGTGAGGCACAAGGGGGAGATAGTGAGGCACAAGGGAGAGAAAGAAGTACAAGGGAGAGAAAGAAGTACAAGGGGGAGAAAGAGGCACAAGGGGGAGAAAGAGGCACAAGGGGGAGAAACAGAGGCACAAGGGGGAGAAACAGCGACACAAGGGAGAGAAAGAAGTACAAGGGGGAGAAAGAGGCACATGGGGGAGAAAGAGAGGCACATGGGGGGAGAAAGAAGTACATGGGGGAGAAAGAAAGGCACAAGGGGGAGAAAGAGAGGCACAAGGGGAGAAAGAGAGGTACAAGGGGGAGAAAGAGAGGCACAAGGGAGAGAAAGAAGTACAAGGGGGAGAAAGAGAGGCACAAGGGAGAGAAAGAGAGGCACAAGGGGGAGAAAGAGAGGCACAAGGAGGAGAAAAAGAGGCACAAGGGGGAGAAAGAAGTACATGGGAGAGAAAGAAGTAAATGGGGGAGAAAGAGAGGCACAAGGTTGAGAAAGGTACAAGGGGGGAGAAAGAGGTACACGGGGAGAAAGAAGCACAAGGGGGAGAAAGAGAGGCACATGGGGGAGAAAGGTACAAGGGGGAGAAAGGTACAAGGGGGGGAGAAAGAAGTACATGGGGGAGAAAGAGAGGCACAAGGGGGGGAAGAAAGAAGTACATGGGGGGAGAAAGAAGTACATGGGGGAGAAATAGAGGTGCAAGGGGAAGAAAGAGAGGTGCAAGGGGGAGAAAGAGAGGTGCATAGACCCCATAGTAAAATAATAACAATGACACATGTTAATGTGTAAAGTTTTTTATTCTGCTGTTTGTTTTTAACACTCAGTTTGTTCATTAAATCATTTTAAAGAATGAAAAATTAGCATATTGTTTTTTTATCCGATTAATCGAAAAAATTATCGGCCAACTAATCGATTATCAAAATAATCGTTAGTTGCAGCCCTAAAGGCAACGCACCACATCTAACAGATGGTGATCTCTCTCCTTATCAGATTCCAGGTACTGAAAAAAAAAGAAGGTACAACAATCTCCAGATGGATGTGTAACTTGGAGACCACCTTGGGAAGAAACTCCTGAGAGGTACGAAGTACTGATTTATCCTGATGAAACACCAGGAAGGGAAGTTTACAAGACAGAGCTTGTAACTCAGCTATCTGCTGAACAAAGACAACTACTAAGAGGAAGACCATCTTCAGCATCAACTGGCACAACAGGCTCAATAGGAGGCCTCTGCAAGACACCCAAGACCAGGTTTAGATCCCACAGAGGAGTGGGGTCCTTGAAGGAAGGGAAAGCATGAGCTACCCCTTGAAATCCAGGATAACAGCAACCCATCTCTGGAAGAAACAGAGAGCCCTGAAATCTGAACCTTAAGGGAACTCGGGCTTAGTCCCTTGTTCACTCCTTCTTGAAGAAAAGACAGCACTAAAAGAAGGTCAAAGACCCATGGAGGCACGTTCTTGTTGAGCACCTGTTGTGAAAAACAGACCATACCTTATGGTTTTCCTTGGAACAAACCAGCTTCTGTGCCTGAATCATGGTGGAATCAAGGAGAATCCCTTCTGCTTAAGGATGTTGGCTTCGAGTGCAGTGCCATCAAAGTCAGTCTCTCCACATCCACATGTGACCCTGGAACAACAGGTCCGGTCTGGGAAGCAGCCGAATTGGGTCCTAAATGCACAGACTGACCAGGTCCAGGAACCACTCCCTCCCTGGGACGGTAAGAAACAAATAGAATGAACACCACCCCATGCATTCTGATCTTCCGGATCACCCTGGGAATGAGAAGAATCAGAGGAAACCCTTTGGAGAAACTAAAGCTCCATTGAATGGTCATTGCATCCATCATGAAGGTCAGGGGTCCCCTGAGTGAGAGCAGAATGTCAGAACATTCCTGTTCTCTCTGGCTGCCATGAGGTCTATCTGCTGGAAGCCCCCAGTGCTGAACTACTAATTAGAACTCCTCCTAATTTCCTGGATCTTTGTCTTGACGACTTAGAATGTGAACGGCTGAGATGGCCAGAATATATGTCTCTAACCAGCTGAGGAGATCCTTCACCTCCTTCCAGGTTACCTCTCTGCAAGTTCCCCCTTGGCGATAGATGTGCCACAGCTGTGCCATTGTTCAAATACCCTCTCTCCAGAACAACCTGGAGAACAGAAGATCAATGAAGGAGAGCCAAACTGATCAACAGGAACACCAGGATGTTTAATGACAACAGACTTTCTGCCTGTCTGCTTTGGACAACCAGATGTTCCAGGACTGCAACCCAACCCCTCATGCTGGCATGTATGGTGATCAGTGCCCACTCCGAGGTCACAAAGGGCCTCCTTCTCGCTAGGTTTGGCAAATGGAGTCACTATCTGAGGTTCTTGGCTTCCAGAGACAAGATCATCTGCTGAAGGATATGCTTTGGATCCCTGGACCAGAACCTAACCATATCCTTCTGGAGTTCTCTTGTGTGGAACTGGGAATAAGGGACCACCTCCATGGTTGATACCAAGAGGGCCAACATTCTTATGAAGTCCTTAATCGTGGTCGATGACCACTCCAGCTCCTGAGACAGGTCTGGGAACAGAACATGTATTGTTTCCTATGGAAGAAAGACCTTCCCCTTGTCAATGTCTGAGAGAGACTATGGTGAAGGAGACTCACAGAAGAACATTATGAGTCAGATTTCACTGATGAAGGATTCAGTCATAGGATTCGAGGAGGGCCAACTGGAGTCAACCAAAGACTAGGAGAGAGAGACCGTTCCTCGAACAAGATAGTCGTAGACTCTTCAGGTGTTGACTGGAGTCGAATAGACCGGGCTTGGAAAAGCCATCGACCTAGAACTGGTCAGTTGGAGAAACAAAACTTCAACTTCCCCTACCCTCAACTGGCCGGAAGCCCGGAGGTGTTGGTCTAAATATTACGACTACGACACCCATCAGACAGGAGGCAGGGAGCCATAAGCCGTCGACCTTACACACCCTCGACTAGCCGTGTCAGTCATCGGAGCTACCGACAATGGCACCATGCTCAGTCAGAGGGCCTGAGGTGTGGATTCAAGCAAATGGTAATTGGTATAACCGGGAGTAACAGAAATCTCTGGCGGGACACCCATTGCGCAGAAGATGGCAGGAAGAGTTGTATTCGAATGTCTCTAAAGCAACTGGAGTCTCAGTCAGACAACAGCTGAAGGTACACTCGTTGCGCAGCACAGCAACAGGAAAGAAGTTGCAGAGAGGATTAAGAGTGGTCAAGGGAAAGCAGATTTCGAAGCCAGACAGGAGATAATGGTATCTGGGGATGAGATGGAGCTGCAGTCTGGGTGAAAGCCGGGTCGAGATTCGTAGTGAAGAATCGCAAATTCAGGAGACAGAAGACAAGGTCAGGAAACAAGCCAAAAGGGTCGGTAAACTGAGATTCAGGAAACTCAGGAACGCTACAGCAAGGACTATCAGGAACTTGGCGAAAAAAATCGAGCAAGTGCTGGAGGCTGACCCAGGTAGATATAGGCCACAGTAACCAATAGAGATGCTGGTAGGAGGAGTAACAAGAAGGAGCGTGACATCCCTAGAGGGTGACAAATCTCATGTCCAGGAAGGCCATAACTCAGGAGGAAATCTGAGAAGACATTTGCAGGTTTCAGATCTATCTGTTATGCACCAGAATGTGGGCACAGTCTTAGATATGTCTAGCTAAGAGATCCCTTGAAGGAACCTTGATGAGGAAGTCATCCAGATACGGAGTCAGAGCGTTGCCCTGAGCATGAATGTATGAGGCAAAGGCTGCCAGGCCAAATGGCAGAGATCTGAATTGGTAATGATAGGAAGCAAAAGCAAAACGCAGGTAGCATTGAATGTCCAGGTGTATCAGGATGTAATTATGTGTCTTGAAGGTTCAGGAAGGCCAGGTACTCCCCCGGGGACATTGTCACGATAACAGAACACAAAGATTCCATCTTGAAGCTTATACAGACCACATATTTGTTGAGGCACTTAAGGTCCAGCAGCCTCCATTTTACAGTAGGGTGACGAGAGGTCTGTGGAATGTGGGCCCTCTGATCCCTCTTTTGGCGGGGGGGGGGGGGGACACACAAAAATATGCACCTTCCTCTCCAGAAAGGAATGCTTGGTGGAAGCTTAGCTAACAAGATGCTCTTACCACCCGTAGATCACTGATGATCTGTTTCAGGACAGTTCCAAAGGGATTTACCCTGGAAAGGCAAGGAGACCAGAGCCTTCTTAGAAGATTGTGTCACAGGCTGCTGGTCAGGAAGGGGAACTGACCACAGCAGAAAATAACAAACAAAAATGGAACACAAAAAGCAAGAAAACCAGCACACACACAATTAAAGAAAAACCAATGTATCAGGGCTTATAATTTTAAGTCCTTTGGTACTAGCCAGACCTGAAAAGTTACTCACCACTGCAAGCCAAAACATACCAACCAGGGCTGAATTTCTACTCGCCAGGGCTAAATTTTCACTCGCCATTGGCTAGTGGCGAGTGGAAATTTTGAGCCCTAAATGTATTATACAATGTATACATAAAACATGAAATAGAAATAGTATACATATGCATACATGAACATGAAATAGCAACAATATACAAATGCATACATGGAACATGAAATAACAATTCATAACAAAACATTAATTGAAACAAAAGAGCAAGGCATTTAAGCAATAAGGAACAGGACCTGTGGGCAAGTCTGGGCAATAGGGAACAAGGCCTCTAAGTAATGGGGAACAGGGCCTCTGGGCAATGGAGAACACTCAGCTCTGGAACACAGGAGTACCAGTCACAGGAATACAAGGGGTGCAACTGCCTGCACAGATGCTCCGGGAACAACAGTCTCTGGAACACAAGGGTGCAGCAGACTCTGGAACTAGTGGTTGCAACAGCCTGCACAGGAACTCAAGGGTGAAACAGCCTGCACAGGAACATCAGGGGTACAACAGTCTCTGGAACACCGGGGAGCAGCAGACTCTGGAACTCAGAGAGCAACGGCCTTCACAGGAAATCAGTGGTGCAAGGCCTGCATGGAAACTCAGGGGTGCAATGGCCTGCATGAAAACTCAAGGGATCAGCTAGCTCCAGAAACTCAAGGCCCAGGTCCATAAGAAGAGAATTAGTACTGAGACTGATCTGAACTGATTAGTATAATCTGGCCCAGAGCAAGGCGAGAGACTGAACTAAATAGGGAGGTGTTTGCTAGGTAAGGACAGCTGGGAACAGAATCAGGTCTCTTTAGTCTGAGTGCAGTAACCTACAACAGCACCATAGAAAAGTAGTTGCACTGTGAGGTACTGCACCAGACTGAGGAGTGAACAGAACTGTGACGATATGGCCCTGGAGTCTCTGCCACAAAAGTATAGCAGTTCAGGCACGTTATCGTCCATGGGTTTCTTTTGCTAACCTGCACAGCAAACCGCTATACTAAGCACAAAGACCCGGTACTTGGAGTCGTGTATCCACCGGCAATGCAGGATATACTGCACTGATAGATATGGTTCTTATAGGATATTCTATCTATCTAGTCCCCTGGCACTTCTCTTTCTTGTTAAATCATGAACTGCCTTTATTTTCAACCAACACAACATTTTTCTACAGTTCAGAGAAAAAGGGGCGGTCCTGTAACGGTTTTCTGACACTCAGACCAGGGTGTAAAGTAAAAACACAGTTTATTGAATCAAGGAGTAATACAATGCCCCTAGGGGCCAGTACAGGAATAGCAGTAATAGCAAACACGAACAGAGTGGATGCAATACAGCAAATATGTTAGACAATGGATAGATATGAAATAACCCCAAAGGGTTAACAAGTGCAAGAGGAGAGCTCAGTCCAGTTTGGCCAACGCCCAGGATATATAGCAGTCTCTGGAACACAGTTCTTGAGTAACAAGCTGAAGCAAAGTAGCAGTCTCTGGAACACAGTTCTTGAGTAACAAAGCTGGAGCAAAGTGTCTGCGCTGAATTCACTCTCAAATAGAATAGAAAGGCACAAGTGCCAGAGCTGAGTAATACCACCGCCGTGGGATAGGGAGAAGTGCTATTGCCAAACTGTAGTACAAGAACCTGAATCGCCCTTAATGGAGAATTGAAGTTAACTCTGCGTGTGCCCAATGGAAAGTGCCCTGACACCCCTTGGATGTCAATAGTGATAGCGACTGCACAAGCACTGAGAGCCAAGCACTGGATAGTGCAGATGGATAACGTAACCTCTGTCTGTATGTAGGCCAGAGCCAGGACACCCCTCCGGTGCCGTACGGAATTTTCCCAGCAAGAGCAAACGGATAACAGTGCCAACAAGCACGGTTCCGATGTACACCGAACACCGGACCGGCAATGCTCTGCAGAAGGTAGTGAAGCGTATCAGAGGTACTCAAGAAGCGGCTCTTAACGGATATATGTATGCTTGGCAAGATGACTGAGGCACAAGACTGGAGACTACGAAGCACAGCAGGAGTTAACGGGTTCTGTACGGAGAGACAGCGACAGACAGTGTATGGCAAAGCAACCTTTATCTCAGCTAGAGAGGTGAGAGGAATAGCGAGACACCCAGAGATCAGAATGTCGCGGACGCGACCGAGACCGTGCAGGTACACCGGAACAGCAGGCTGGAACTGGGCGATAACCGGAACCGGAGCACAGCAGGAACAGCAGCCGAAGAACAGGATCAATCACGGAGCAGGGTCGTCTACCAGAGCCGGGTCAAACACGGAGCAGGATCATAAGCCAGAACCGGATCAAACACAAAGCAGGGTCGTCAGCCAGAGCCGGGTCATACACGGAGCAGGATCATCAGCCAGAACCGGATCAGTCACGAAGCAGGGTCGTCAGCCAGAGCCGGGTCATACACAGAGCAGGATCAACAGAAGAGTCAGACAAGCCGGGTCGGTACACAGGAGAACTGGAACACAGCAACAAGGCGCAGATACTGGAACACCACGAAAGGGCAAATCACAAGTGCCCAAGGCCCAGTGTATAAAGGCACATCCTGGGTGGGCCAATCAGCATCCTCCAATGCAGAGGTAGTACAGTCAAGATTGACAGCATAGCACGGGAACCGTGATAGTACCCCCCTCTCAAAGACCCCCTCCCCTGCTGGAGGGTCTTGGTTTCTGAGGATATTTAGAGTGAAAGTTGCGCAACAATCGTGGAGCATGGAGGTCTTTGTGGTCGACCCAAGAGCGCTCCTCAGGCCCATACCCCTTCCAGTGGACCAAATATTGCAACTTGCCTTGAGTCAATAATGCTCTGAACTTCGTATTCCTCTTGGCCCTGCACATCCACCGGCCCAGGAACCACCGGAGTGGTAGTATAACGATTGCAAACCAAGGGCTTTAATAGTGACACATGGAACACATTGTGAACACGCATAGTATTAGGAAGTTCCAAAGCGTATGCCACAGGATTGATCTTGCGAATAATCTTGAATGGCCCAATGAACCGGGCAGCCAGTTTGTTCGAAGGCACCTGCAGGTTGAGATTCTTGGAGGAAAGCCATACCCTATCCCCAACCTGGAAGGAGACCGCTGGCAGCCCTCTGCGATTGGCATGCCGCTGATGTCTGTGGAAGGACTGACTGAGGGACCTTTGTACCTGTGCCCAAGTGGAGCGGAGCTGCTCCATATGCTCATCCAGAGCCAGAATCTGCTGGGACTGAAATGAGTCTGGGAGTAGACAGGGCTGGAACCCATAATTAACAAGGAATGGAGAGCTCCCAGATGATGAATTAACCGTGCAGTTCCTGGCGAACTCTGCCCACGGCAACAGGTCAGCCCAGTTATCATGATGATCAGTCACAAAGCAGCGTAAAAACTGCTCCAGTCCCTGATTGGCATGCTCAGCGGCCCCGTTGGTCTGGGGATGGTAGGCGGAGGAGAAGGATAATTGAATGCCCATCTGGCCACAGAATGCCCTCCAGAATCTAGACACGAATTGACCCCCCTGGTCTGACACAATTACTCTGGGCACCCCGTGCAAGCGGAATACTTCTCTGGCAAAAATTGATGCCAATTCCTGGGCCGAGGGAAGGCCAGAGAGGGGCACGAAATGAGACATCTTTGAGAATCTATCTACCACCATCTAGATAAACGTATAGCCCTTGGAACTCGGCAGCTCTCCCAAAAAATCAATAGAAATATGGGACCATGGACGATCACCATTTGGCACTGGTTGGAGCAGGCCCACTGGGAGATGTCTGGGAGTTTTGGCACGGGCACAGATGGCGCAAGCAGCAGTGAATGCAGAGCAGTCGGCTTTCAGGGAGGGCCACCAGAATGTTCGTGATAGTGACCATGCCAACTGATCTCTGCCAATGTGCCCAGCTGCCTTAGATGAGTGGTAGGTCTCAAGTAATTGGGTACGAAAAGGTTCGTCCACAAAACACCTGCCAACTGGGGTTTTAGGGGGTGCCCGAGCTTGTGACGCCAATATTTGCTCTCCCACTAGCGAGGTGATGCTGGTACGAATAGTAGCCAGAATCCTGTCTGGCTGAATTATGGGGACCGGGGCCTCATCCCTCTCAATGTCCGTGCAGAATTGTCTAGAAAGAGCATCCGCCCTAATATTTTTGGACTCAGGCAAGTACGAGACTATGAAATTAAATCTGGACAGAAATAGAGCCCATCGAGCCTGGCGAGATGACAACCTTTTTGCCTCGGATAGATAAATCAAGTTCTTATGGTCTGTGAGGATCAACACTGGTGCTCTATTGCCCTCCAGAAGATGACGCCATTCTTTTAATGCCAAGATGATAGCCAACAGTTCCCTATCACCAATTTCATAGTGGCTTTGGGCACTAGACAGTTTTTTTGAGAAGAACCCACACGGCCTCAGGTCACCCCCTTCCTTGGGGCGTTGGGAGAGAACTGCCCCTACTCCAACCTCGGAGGCATCAACCTCTAGCGTAAATGGCAGGGTGGGATTAGGGTGGGATAGTATAGGAGCGGATGCAAATGCCTTTTTGAGGGTTTCAAAGGCTATTTCAGCTGCCTCGGACCATTGAGAGGGATTTGCGCCCTTACGCGTAAGACCAGAGAGAGGCTTTGTGATGGTAGAAAAGTTCTGGATAAACTTTCTATAATAGTTGGCAAAGCCCAAGAACCTTTGGATAGCTTTTAACCCCTTGGGTCGTGGCCATTGTAGAACTGCTGCCAACTTCTCTTGGTCCATCGCTATGCCATCATTGGATATAACAAAACCCAAGAATGGTACTTGGGAGCGATGAAATTCACATTTTTCTAGTTTGCAGAACAATTTGTTCTTGCGTAATCACATCAATAGCTCCGAAACATCCTGGATGTGCTGGGTTAAATTAGCAGAATGGATCAATATATCGTCCAAGTACACCACCACACAAGACTGTAGCATGTCCCGGAGGATATCATTTATGAACTCCTGAAATACGGCAGGTGCATTACATAACCCAAATGGCATAACCAGATATTCGTAGTGGCCTGACCTAGTATTGAATGCCGTCTTCCACTCATCACCAGCCCTTATCCTTATTAGGTTGTAGGCAGCACGAAGATCGAGTTTCGTGAAGATAGAGGAGCCTTTCAACCTGTCAAATAATTCTGTGATGAGCGGAATGGGGTACGCATTCTTGGCAATCAACTTATTGAGTCCACGGTAGTCAATACACGGTCGTAATTCGCCACTTTTCTTTTTCACAAAAAAGAACCCTGCACCTGCCGGCGAGGATGATTTACGAATAATCCCTCGTCTGAGGGCATCCTCGATGTATTCCTCCATGGCCTTAGTCTCCTCCCCAGACAATGGGTAGGTCCTACCCCTAGGTGGCACGACTCCCGGGGGCAAATCAATAGCGCAGTCATATGGCCGATGCTGCGGCAATGCGCTAGCCTCACCCTTACTGAATACGTCACTGAACTTGCTGTATTCAGCTGGCACAGAAGGAGAGGTACACATAATCTTGACTGGGTGAGATAAACAGTGACTAGTGCAGTACTCCGACCAAGACTTAATTTCACATCTTTGCCAGTCAAACTGGGGATTGTGCAGCAACAACCAAGGGTACCCCAGAATGACCGCATGGTGAGGTGAATGTATAATTTGGAAATGTACCCCCTCTTTGTGGAGAACCCCAATAGCCATAGTGATGAGAGTAGTCTCCATGTTGATAAGTGCTGGTTCTAGGGGTCTGCCATCAATAGCCTCAATGGCTAGCGGAGTATCTCTTTTAGACAGCGGAATATTGTGTCTTTCAGCAAATGCCCGGTCCATGAAATAGCCTGCTGCGCCAGAATCTACCAGGGCTAGTACCTCCACAGCTTGATCACCCAGAAGAAAACTCACCGGTATGGTGGGTTTCGTGGAACAAGGATCTGAGGACGACTGTACACCACCTAGGGCCTGTCCCCCAAGGTTCTCTAGGTACGTGCGTTTCCCGGACGTACCAGACATGTGCGTAGTAAGTGCCCATTCTTACCACAATATAAACATAACCCTTGTCTTTTGCGATAAGCCCTCTCCTCCTTAGATAACCTAGTATATCCAATCTGCATAGGCTCCCCTGTTTCAGGTGCCCCATCAGGAGGAATGGGAGGCGAGGGTGGGTTAAAAGACCTTTCGTGCCCGTGGGTCTTGGAGCTAGCCCTTTTTGCCAAGCGCCTTTCGCACATGCGGGTGTCAATGAGTATCACATAATCTATGTACTCATCTAGGTCAGTAAGTACCTCCCTGGCAGCAATCTCATCCTTGATGGAATCGGATAGACCTTGTGAAAAGGCTGCCAGGAGTGCCTCATTATTCCAGGCCACTTCTGCAGCTAAAATACGAAATTCTATAGCATAGTCGGCCACAGTGCGATCGCCCATCTGAATTACCATCAATTTCTTAGCTGCCGAGGTGGCTCGCCCTGGTGTCTCGAACACTCTGCGAAACTGTCTGACAAATTCGTTAAAATTCAGAGTACAGGGTTTGGCCTGTTCCCATAAAGGATTAGCCCATGCCAGCGCTTTACCAGTTAACAGAGATATCATGAAACCCACTTTGCTACGGTCATTCGGAAAAGCATAGGGTGTGAGTTCTAAGAATATCTCTAGTTGGTTAAGGAAACCTCTGCACAGTGTGGGTTCGCCACCATATCTGAGCGGTAACGGCGCCGCCGCCGTGAGACTTCTGGAGGGAGCCAGCAATTGCCCATTAGCATTGTCCGGTGTCATGAATGGGGGGACCACCGGATTTTGATTCGGTTTCTCGAGATGTACCGTACGTTCAAGCAATGTTTGCATGGCCAAAGCCAATTGATCTAGACGTTGCTCGTGAACATCCATCCTCCAGTGGAGGTTCTGTGTATTACTGTCACTCTTCCCGTCTGAGGTCATGGCCCTTTCGTACTGTAACGGTTTTCTGACAATCAGACCAGGGTGTAAAGTAAAAACACATTTTATTGAATCAAGGAGTAATACAATGCCCCTAGGGGCCAGTACAGGAATAGCAGTAATAGCAAACACGAACAGAGTGGATGCAATACAGCAAATATGTTAGACAATGGATAGATATGAAATAACCCCAAAGGGTTAACAAGTGCAAGAGGAGAGCTCAGTCCAGTTTGGCTAACGCCCAGGATATATAGCAGTCTCTGGAACACAGTTCTTGAGTAACAAGCTGAAGCAAAGTAGCAGTCTCTGGAACACAGTTCTTAAGTAACAAAGCTGGAGCAAAGTGTCAGTCTCTGAAACACAGTTCTTGAGTAACAAAGCTGGAGCAAAGGGTCTGCGCTGAATTCACTCTCAAATAGAATAGAAAGGCACAAGTGCCAGAGCTGAGTAATACCACCGCCGTGGGATAGGGAGAAGTGCTATTGCCAAACTGTAGTACAAGAACCTGAATCGCCCTTAATGGAGAATTGAAGTTAACTCTGCGTGTGCCCAATGGAAAGTGCCCTGACACCCCTTGGATGTCAATAGTGATAGCGACTGCACAAGCACTGAGAGCCAAGCACTGGATAGTGCAGATGGATAACGTAACCTCTGTCCGTATGTGGGCTGGAGCCAGGACACCCCTCCGGTACCGTACGGAATTTTCCCAGCAAGAGCAAACGGATAACAGTGCCAACAAGAGCGGTTCCGATGTACACCGAACACCGGACCGGCAATGCTCTGCAGAAGGTAGTGAAGCGTATCAGAGGTACTCAAGAAGCGGCTCTTAACGGATATATGTATGCTTGACACGATGACTGAGGCACAAGACTGGAGACTACGAAGCACAGCAGGAGTTAACGGGTTCTGTACGGAGAGACAGCGACAGACAGTGTATGGCAAAGCAACCTTTATCTCAGCTAGAGAGGTGAGAGGAATAGCGAGACACCCAGAGATCAGAATGTCACGGACGCGACCGAGACCGTGCAGGTACACCGGAACAGCAGGCTGGAACTGGGCGATAACCGGAACCGGAGCACAGCAGGAACAGCAGCCGAAGAACAGGGTCAATCACAGAGCAGGGTCGTCTACCGGAGCCGGGTCAAACACGGAGCAGGATCATAAGCCAGAACCGGATCAAACACAAAGCAGGGTCGTCAGCCAGAGCCGGGTCATACACGGAGCAGGATCATCAGCCAGAACCGGATCAGTCACGAAGCAGGGTCGTCAGCCAGAGCCGGGTCATACACGGAGCAGGATCAACAGAAGAGTCGGACAAGCCGGGTCGGTACACAGGAGAACTGGAACACAGCAAAAAGGCGCAGATACTGGAACACCACGAAAGGGCAAATCACAAGTGCCCAAGGCCCAGTGTATAAAGGCACATCCTGGGCGGGCCAATCAGCATCCTCCAATGCACAGGTAGTACAGTCAAGATTGACAGCATAGCACGGGAACCGTGATAGGTCCCCACACTGACATTAAACAAAGGTTACAAAAGGGGGATGGGATGTGGACACTTTCAGCCTGGCAACCACCCTGTATACATTCCCAGTGCATAGCTGTAACCATAAAACCTTCTGTAGGAATCTCAGACAAAGGGGGAGGGGAAGTGGACAATTTAAGTCTAGCAGCCCCCTTCCAGAACCATAAAATACTCAAGCTGGCTGTAATCTGCAGCTCTGAGCCTCTGAGGGGGGAAGGTATTCTGTCTATACCATTCAGTATTAGTGTCCACATGATCCCAGCCAGGGGGAGGAGATGCTCCGCCTCTTGTGGCATGTGACCTGTGACAGTCCTGTTCGTCACAAGAACCCTGACAGATTGATCCATAGACCAATCTTAAACCAAAGGGTAGCGCAGCAACCAAAATGGAGGCATAAAATAGCACCTCAGTGACACAGGTATTTGTCTCCATGATGTTGGCCATCAGAACCCACAAGTCTTTTTTTAAAAGCAAACATGAAAAAGAAGGAGCTTCTAGTATAATATTATTTGTAGAAAGATGTAATCACCCAACCTTCACCACTCTTGAAAATATACTCATAAGATACGTGGTCAGTGTGGCACTTATATGCCCACTGATATCTGTGCACAGGGGATGTCCTTTTAAACACTGTCCCCAATGCAGTGTTTCTTTGTGAAGGGAATTCTCTGTCAGGCTATAGGCTGCTCCGCACCACAACCAGAAGGAAGTCGAGACATAGAAAGGAAACAAAGGGGGGGCGGAGCGAGCGCTCGATGGAGACAGACGTGTGTTAGAGCAGCTCCCGCTCCACTGGCACTTAAAACACTAGCAAACTACTTCATTTTACTTGCATGATGGGTAAATCCACCAAGAAATCTGCTAGGACTCCCGGTGCGGTGAAGGAGGGCAGATCGGGGACTCAACCCATGCAAAATTATTTCACCCCTCACCCCGTGGAACCGCTGAGGCCTTCCGAGACCGAGATGACGTTCTCCCTGACGGCGGACACGCCTGACTCATCTGAAGGCGAGATGGAAGGCGAGGAAATCTCGCAGCCTCCGGGGCCTTCTACTGCTGGACACGAGGTCGTGACTAAGACCGATTTCCAGACCTTCACGCTTCAAATTAAGAAAGATCTAGCCTCTGTGGTGGACCACGTCTGGACTGCGGTCCGTGACAAACTTGCGGAGGTTCGGGAGGATATTAAACAACATGGCAGCAGACTTCAGTCTCTTGAGAGGGAACAGACCTCCCTACAGACCTCACTCCGTGCACTTGAACATAAATTGGCGGCACAAAGCAAGATGGCTACTCAACTGGCTCATCAAGTTATCGATCTTGACAACCGGGGTAGGCGAAACAATTTAAGGATTCAGGGCCTTCCTGAACAGGAGGGTGTTGAGGATACCCACCTCCAAGCTACTGAACTTTTCAACTTTATTTTGGACCGGGACCCTTCCACAACCATTAAGTTGGACAGGGCCCATCGGGCTTTATGTCCTAAAGACCTCTCGGGGGGTGCCCCGAGAGACATCATTTGCTGTTTACATGCACACGGCCTGAAGGAGGACATTCTACAAGCGGCTAGGAAACGCCGCTCTATTGTTTATAAGGGTTCCACAATTCAGGTACTCCCTGATGTCGCTTGGGCGACCTTACAGATGAGGAAAATGTTAAAGCCCCTGACGGATCTACTGAGAGATGGAAGTATACCATACCATTGGGGTTACCCTTTATCGCTTTCAGTATGCCGTGATGGAATCACCTATTCAATCAAGCATCACGAAGACATCTCTACTTTTTGTGAGGCCCTGGGACTGGAAACTCCGGACTTGCAGGACTGGTATAAGTTCTCTGAGGGCGACTTGCCTTTTCATTTCCTGGCTCTGCACAACCCACCATGGCTCCACAGACCCCAGCGCCGTAGACAGCGCAGGCCTCACAGGCCGGATCCTGCTGTGGCTGACGCTGGGGGTCCTTAGGATGCCGTCCAGGCTTGGATTCCCCCTGGATGTGTCCCATCCAGGGGGAATGTGGTTGCTTGCGTTCCTCTGTTCATCGTGCGGGTGGCGGGAATCCGCTTCTCCCCGCGCGGTGGACGGACGGACGCATCTCCTGGACCTATGGTTTGTTATTGAGGGGGTTTGTCTGGGGCGGGGGGGGGGGGGGTCGGAGGTCTTCCTCGACATACTGTTGGGGATGGTTACTCTTTCCTGGTACTGAATGTTGGTTTAGGGATGAGGTGGGGGGGCTGTCCTTGGGGGGGTCCGTCTGGGTGGCCACAGCATGTTTGAACTTGATACCCCTCATTTCTGTGGGTCCCCTTATTAGGCACCGCATTTTGTTATTCTGTCACTTTAAAAGAAAAAGGGGGGAAGGAAACAATAATGGCTGTCCGACTCAGCCCCTACTTTGACCCTTGTTCCACTTTACTATGGTCCTGTGGGGGTTGATGGAGGTAGTACGGGATGTCCTGGGGTCTCCCTCTTGGTCTGCCCTTGCCTCTACCCTGGGTCTCTTGGAGGGGAGGGGTTTGGTGATGCGGGCTCTCCTGGGTGGGCGGCGGGGTTCCTGTGGACTTTGTTCCCGGCTGCCCCGCTGCCTGCCCGGGATATGTTCCCATTGATCCATTGCAGGAGATCTGTGGTATATTCTGTCTCTGACCTTCCTGATGGAGGGTCTTTTGGGGCTTATCCCCACCATTTGGTGTATACGGCCCTTTCATGATTATGTTTCACAGTAACAGTTTATTGTTATACTGTTTCACAATTGTTTATGATGTTTGCTTTCTATTATATTGTATAATGTCTAATTTTACTGTACATTGTGCCAGTGGGGCGGTGACGTGGAGGTGTTCTTCCTTCTTTTTCTCAGTGTTTCCTCGTCCTTGCTTCACTGTCCTCCGAATGCACTAGTGTCACTGTATTTAGGAAGACGCGTTACGACCCGTGTTGCGGATTGGCGGCACGCCTCCTGGACATACTTGCGTTGCAGGGTTTGCCCTGCTATTCAGCTCTTCCTTTCTTCTCCTTTCCATTCTTCTCTTGTCTTCTTCTCTTCTTTGTTTCTTTGTCGTTTGTTCCCCCCCCCCCCTTTTCTTTTCTCCCTGGCTCTCACTCAGATACGCTACCCTCTCTCTTGACACCCTTCTTTGGTGCTGTGTCCGGTAACTCTTGGGGTTGGACCTGTCTGGTCTATTTTATTTACTCTTTTCATTGAGATGGGTGACTTTGTTATTCAGGTACTTTCTATTAACGCGAAGGGGCTGAACTCTCCGGGGAAGCAGTCCAGACTCTTTCGTGAACTGAGATCTGGTGGGGCAGACATTGGTCTGGTGCAGGAGACTCATTTCCGTAGGGATCGGGTTCCTGCTTATTCCAGTCCAGTCCCTTCTACCCAACAGTTTACTACTCTCATTCTCCTTTTCAAAAAACCAAAGGAGTAGCCATTGTGGTTTCTGATACTTGGTCGGACCACGATGGCCGGGCTCTGTTTGTCAAGGGCACTCTTGGTCAGGAGCAAATCACTATTGCAAACATTTATGCTCCGAAGAAGGATCAGCACCACTTTTTGTGTTCTGTGCTGTGTGACCTGAGTTCTTTTGCGAAGGGCATAGTAATATTGGGAGGCGATATAAACCTTCCCCTAAACCCTCTCATTGATTCTTCTACAGGGCAGTCTACGGTATGCTATACCAAGATTCAGAGGGTTAAGGCGGCACTACATAAGGCTCAGTTGTCTGATGTCTGGAGGATTCACCACCCGACCACCAAAGATTACACATTTTTCTCCCCCCCCTCACTCTAAATACTCCAGACTTGACTATCTTTTCCTCTCACACAGACATCTACACATGGTCCATTCTGTCAAAATTGGCAATATAACTTGGAGTGACCATGCTCCGGTATCTATGCGCATTTCAGTCCCATCTCTTCCACGAAGACGGTTCTCCTGGCGGCTGAATGAATCCTTACTGTTAGACCCCACAGACCGCTCTAAATTGCGGACGGCTCTGGAGGACTATTTTATGGATAACACCTCACCAGACGTCTCCCCGTTGATCACTTGGGAAGCTCACAAAGCAGTGATAAGGGGGCGTCTGAATAGCCTTGGGGCGCATGTGAAGAAACGGAAAGCGGCACGGATGCACTCTCTCTTGCGTCATATCTCGGATATTGAGACTACTCATAAGCTTAACCTCTCTCTGGCAGTTTATCAGGACTTGACGAGGTTGCGGGCAGAATTGGCTTCACTCTGTGAATCACAGAGGCTGCGAGTCTGTCAATTGACTCGTAGTTCTACGCACATGGAAATAAGACGGGTAAGTCTCTTGCTCGGGCCCTAAAACGAAAACAGTCACAATCCTATATTGACCGGATCCGTTCTGCTTCTCGGGATCTGGTGCACCGTACAGACGAGATAGCGGAATCTTTTTGTTCCTACTATCATTCTTTGTACAACATAAATGATTCCCTACCCAGCCCTACTCCTCTGGATGAAGATCCTGCCATTTCCTCCTATCTTGCGCGCTTCATGCCGGTGGAGCTGTCTCGTAGTGAAGTAGAGTCTTTGGAGTCTCCCATCACCCCAGAATAACTCTTGCAGGCCTTTAAGTCAACCCCTACTGGTAAAAGTCCAGGTCCGGATGGCCTCACTCGAACCTATTATAAAACTTTTCAAGATGTTCTATTCCCGAGACTTTTGGATGCTCTCAATGCCCTTCAGCCTGGAGTGGCTTTTGCTCCTCATGCTTTGGATGCTACCATTACAGTTATACCGAAACAAGGGAGAGACCCTGAGCTATGCTCCAGTTACCGTCCCATTTCCCTCTTGAATACAAATTTGAAGCTTTTTGCCAAGGTTTTGAGTCTTCGTCTGAGAGACATCTTGCCCCGGCTGATGCATTCTGACCAGGTGGGTTTTATTCCGGGGCGCGAAGCACGGGATAATAATGTGAAAGTGATCAATCTTATCCATTCGGCTAGAACAGGGAAACTCCCTGCACTTCTCTTGTCTACTGAGGCCGAAAAGGCCTTTGATAGGGTGAGTTGGCCTTTCCTGGGACACATTCTTCGACATATAGGTTTGGGTCCACGGATGTTTCTCTGGGTGACTTCCCTGTATGACCGTCCTTCTGCCCGTGTCAAGGTGAACAGCACTTTATCGAGACCGTTCGCTTTGTCGAATGGTACTCGACAGGGTTGCCCCCTGTCCCCCCTCCTTTTTGTTCTGGCCCTAGAGCCTCTTCTTAACGCTGTTCGTTCTAACACTTCCATTCACGGGGTCACTGTTTCAACTCACTCCTACAAGGTGTCGGCTTTCGCCGATGCCTTGTTGTTTACCCTGACCCAGCCACTCATCTCTTTGTCTAATCTGTTACGGGAACTGGAATTCTACGGTCGCCTATCGCATTTTAGGGTTAACATGGACAAATCGGTGGTTCTTAATGTCTCATTGGTGTCTCCCGAAGTCGAACTTCTAAAAACGCGTTTCCCTTTTCGATGGTCATCCACTGGGGTGAAATATCTGGGTATTTGTCTTACTGCGGATCCCGCCTCCTTGTTTGATGCAAACTTTGCCCCTCTCCAGTTGACACTAAAGAATGATCTAGATCGCTGGTCCAGGCTTCATATTTCTGGTTTTGGCCGGATGGCGGTGGTTAAAATGAACATTTTGCCTCGCTATTTATATCTCTTACAGACCTTACCTATCGCTATTCCCAGACCGTTTTTCTCTTCTATTCGGAAGCTCCTGTTGGCCTTCATTTGGAAATCAGGGAGTCGGAGAGTGGGATATACATATCTCACTCGCAGACGGGAGCTGGGTGGGGTGGGCCTGTCGGACATGGAGGCATATCACAATGCTGTTATTCTCGCTAGAGTGGTTGAGTGGACTATTCCCTCCACGAAGCAGTGGGTACGGTTGGAGCAGGCCACTCTAGCTGTGCCCACGCCGGTGGCCGCGTGGGTGCCGGGAGGTCCTGGCTTATGCCTGAATCGCTCCCACCCTACCATTCCGAACACTTTACGATCTTGGAAGAAACTTGTCTCCACCTCGGGATTGACTGGCTGCCCTTCTTCCCTGCTCTCTCTTTTCCACAATACTGACTTCCCGCCAGGGACGCTTTGCGGCCCTTTGGGCAAACTGCTCCCGAATCCGGTCCAATTCTCTAGACTTCGGGATGTGGTAGGTGATGCCCGGCCTGTACAGCTTAAACCCTTGTCAGACATCTTGGACAATAGACCGTGCCACCCTTCCCTTCCATACTTTCACACTCAGCTCTGCCATTTTGTTGACACTCTGGCTTCGACATCTTCAGAGGAGGATTCTCGGACTTCTTTGGAGCGTCTATGCCTTATGACCTCTCCACCGCCTAGGCTGGTTTCGACAGCGCATACCCTTCTTCTATCTGCCACCTCAGCCACCAAACCCTATTTTGTCATTTGTTGGGAATCCGATTGTAACTTAGTGCTTACTGAATCACAATGGACTAAGATTGCATTGCTTGTACAGCGCTGTTCTCCATCCACTCACATTCAAGAAAATGCTTATAAAGTTTTGACTAGATGGAACAGGGTTCCGGCTTTGATACACAAATTTTGTCCCAACGTGACTAGTAGATGCTGGCGTTGTAAAACGCATAATGGAGATTTTTTACATATTTGGTGGTCTTCTCTGCTTCAGCCTTTCTGGCACGCTGTGGTTGACACAATTCGATTGGTGGCTGACTCTGATCTTGCTATGGACCCTCTGGCGCTCCTGTTGCACCATACTTCTCATTCCGTACGTATTTATTCTCGTTCACTAACAGTCCGTCTATTAAATGCGGCTAAGGTGGTGATTCCCAGATACTGGAAACGTTCTTGTGCCCCTTCGTACAGAGACTGGGCTACCACTGTTGAAGATATACGCTCAGCGGAAGGCTTACTTCACGCAGAGGAGGGTAGGGGCTTGATCCACAAGAGTAGATGGTTACCATGGGTCGAGTTCTTGGAGAGTGATGCCTTTAGACTACGGCTTGATTAGGGCCGGATGGTCACCCCTGGGGTTGCGGGTGCGGGATGGGAGGTGTTTTGGGTGGGAGCCATCTTCCCTTCTTCCTCCCTCCTGCTTACCTCCCCTAATCCTAGTCCTCCTTGTCCCTCTTACCCCTTTCCCCTGCCCACTCCCTTTCCCTCTTTCCGTCTTCCCATTTTTTTTTTTTCTTCCGTGATCCCCTTTCCTTTGTTATTTGTTTGTTCTGCGTCCTTTGTGTTCTTTTCTCATTATCTTAGTTATCTTATCTCTTTTTTTCTTTTTCTGTTGGGGAGATACCCCCCCTTCTCTTTCTGCTTTTGTGTAGAGACCCAGTCGTTGATGGGGTCCCTATGAATATTGTATTTCATATCTAAGAGATGGCCTCCCCGGTTGGTGGGAACCCAAGTTCTTACCACCTGGGGTGGATCTTACGTTACATTGTCGCCCGGTCCGAGGCTGGGTTCTCCATAACCTTGTGTGATTATGCATATCTAAACATGTATGTTAACCAATTGGTATTTGATAGGGGTCTCCCCACTTATTACTTATTTGTCTTTATCTCTTTCATTTTGTGTTTTTGTCAAAAATATGTAAAACTCAATAAAGAAATATTAAACAAAAAAGAAAGGAAACAAAACAGGAGGGCACCCAATAGTGCCTGTTATCCGGACATTATCAATGTGTATACAAGCAAACAACAACTTACCTTGTGAGTACAAATTTTATTTGAGAGCTTATACCCACGAATAACCAAGGAGGCTTGCAGAGAATTATGCCTGCCTCTGCTCAGGCCTCGTCGTTAGTGGAAAGAGTCCAAAACACTCTGCTGTAGTCTTTGATCCACAACATTTTTTAATACAAAAGGAATCGTTTAACATATAAAAATTGCTCTAAAAGCATCAAAATAATTCACAGAATAAAAAGTAATAAAATAAAGCTATTGGCTCTGCATAATGTTTTGTAGCTCCCTAGCTACTTTCTCAAATGCACTAAACCCTCAGCCAAAAAAATCTATAATGATCAAGCTACAGCACATGATACTTAAGTACCCCTCCCTCTCTTCTAATAGGAGAATTAAACTAATCACCTATATAGACGGTCCAGAGCATAAGTTAATATATTATTTTTATATATTCAAAAAATCCCACATATTATTTTTATATCCCACATATTGTTTTTATATATTAAAAAGACCCCATCTTATCACTATTCAAAGAATTGGTTTAGTCACATAACACAAATCGAACATATCTTACTTGTCCTTTTTGGCAACATCAGCATACATAGCACCAGAGAGCTGCCCACCACTAACAGCTACAGCCCTGTTGACCCAGGTAGAGGTAAGAAAGGGTCAGTGCCGCCCCAGCAGCCACAAAAGAGGCCTTAGATAAGGGAATCAAACCTCGTATTTGCCTGGGGTCAACCTGTTTAAAGGAGGGCACAGGTCTCCAGAAGTATATTTACCACTAGACAGAAAAAATGAATTTGAACCACTGAAGAAGGCAGTGTCTTACCCTATGCAGGCTCTTTATCAGTGCTAGAGGAGCCTGGTGGATTAGTAGAGACCACTGCAAAAGAGGGGCGCACAGAAACCCTGAATATTCCCTAGGTAGTCCAATATGGAAAAATGAACAGTGAGTGAGGGGGAGTAAGGGAAGTTCCTGAATGCTTTGCCTTGGATTTACCCCATACCCCTTACAGTTCGATATATCTCTGAGAAAAACTCCCAAACCTAGTTAAAATCAAGATAAAATATCCCCAGAATACTGTAAATATAATGCCAATGAATACCCAGAAATGCACTGATCAGGTATGCGAACAGTTAATCTGGAGAAAGAGTGCAAGGAGAGTCAGTCACTGTGTATGAGAAGCAAGATGGCCACTAGAAACCTGTCTGCCAAATGGAAGAAACACAGCAAAATGGGCATTCTGGGTACTTTAGTCTTCTCTGTTGCTTGTTGCCTAGCAATGCCCACAACTCTGTTTGTGGATCTCCACGGCCCCCCTGGAAATTCAAAAAGTGGAATGGGTGATAGGGTATGAGGAGACAGTAAGACAGAGCCATCTCTGACCGTTGTAGCCCAAACTGTTACAGGGATATGTCCCGAAGAAATTTTTCCCATAGAAGTCAATGGAGCAAAGATGGCCACTGGTTTGTTCTCGTTCTTAAAGGGGCTGCCACTTCAAAATCAATCTACAAAAATGAAACTACTGCCAAAAACCCCAAACACCCATAAAAAACCTGGGGAGTATAAAAAACAGAATTAAAGTAATGGGGAAGCAAAATTAAGACCCTCAAGCATAGTATTACACCCAAATAGCCCAAACAAGTGTATGAAGAGTTAATGTAAGAAACAACAGATCACAAATAGTTATCCTCACTCCAAAGCCCTCTAGGAGTTGCAAGAGAATAGAAAAGAGACCCATAAAGAGTACCAGAGCACAGTTATGCTAATGTAGGAAGAGGCAAGACAAGTTGGGCCATAAAGTGGACCAAGGCACTCAAAGGTTACTCGCCAGTCTTCAGGTTACCACCATAGGAGAGGACAGAGTCGCAAGAGACCCTACTATGAGGGAAAACTTGTATGCAAGATTCCCTCACCAGGGCAGAATAGGTCCACTGAGAGTCCAGTGATGTAACCCACCTAATGGGGATTATACCACCCCGTATCTAAAGGAAAATTAACAAAAGCCTAATAAAAAACTAAGAGGATGTCCTTGGCTGTCCAGCTTACCTGCTGGACATGTGAATTCTGGGAGTTAGTAGGTGGGGAGAAGGGGTTGAGCTGGGGGAAGAGGGAGTCTTTTGTGATGTGCCCTGCCCTCTCTTGAGGAGAGATTCAACCCAAAGGTATATGTGTTCCATTTTGGATGTAAGAGAAATAAGAATGTCCTTAGTGCAATCCAACTGCACAATTCTAGGATAAAGCTGTGTCAACTTGCAGAGGTAAAAAACAAACTGAAATAAAAGGAAAATGACAGCAAAGCAGGGAAAGGGTAATCTAAGGGTGGTAAATAAATAAATAAAATCCCCATATCCTCATCAGAGTGTAAACTCAGAAGTTACTTTGGTCTGGAAATTTTTCACAGCCCACACGCTGTCCAAGTCAGATCTCTATGATGCTGACTATATTCTAAGTGCATCAGGTCTGTGAGTAATTTGCACCCAATGGGGATTTGGGGTTTCTATTTGTGTTCAAATTAAAGATAATTTTTTACTACATTTAGATTTCCTTTTCTCTGCTTTGATCTCCGATTTCTTTTGTAACAGATTAACTACTGTCACTTTAATTTGAAATACTGATTGCAATACAGATTGAGAATATAGGAAAATTAATATTGAGGGGGAGAAGCAGAAATGAAGGGTTACAGGTGGTGGGGAATATGAAGGTACTGTAGGGAATACGAGAGAATGAAGCTGAGGAGTGTAAGTGATGATAACATAGTAGATTGTTATCATAAAGTAACTTATCTCAAAAGGTAAGTATCTTCATACTTGTTATAAAAGGAGAATGTAATGAACATTTCTCACCTCTGCCACTGCCTCCCTCACAGCTTTGGTATCACCTCTTTGCGCTGAGATTTGTGCTTCATATAGGGAAATCTGTTCATGCAGCCTGTCCACCTCACGGGTTAATCGGTCCACAAACATATCCTGAGGTAGGGAGAAGGGTGAAAGAAGGTCAGTTGTCTCTTAACCAAAACCAGCACCTCTCATCATTGAACCTCCTTGGTTGTATAGTATAGTATAGTATAATAAACAGCAATCTTTTTTTTTTTTTTTTTTAAATAATCTTTATTTTGACATGGAAAATACAATACAACATTTCTTTGTACAGTATTGCTTTTCAATACAGAGTACATCCATACATTTAATACAATAACATTCTTAATACCTGCGACGCAGTGCAGTATGGCAGCACATTTGAACTTTATCATAACATCACTTTATTGAAATCAACACTTGTACTTTAGTTCACTGTATTGAAGTCTCTGTGGGCATTCGCCTGGGGGATTGGTTGTGTGTTTGTGGGGATGTGGGATATGGGGCATGGGTCAAGGTGGGGCAGGGGGCCGAGGGGAGGTGACAATGTTACTGGGCCATTGGAGGGGATGCTCCTTCTCTTCAGGGCTGTCCAAGATGGTATAGTCTCTTAGCAGGCTGTGGATCAATCTATGACAGTCCTGTGTTGTCACCTGTTCTCTCCTCAGCACCAGACGATTTCTTGCAAACTACAGAGCGTCTTTGACACAGCACATGATGCGCCAGGCTTCCTGGATAGCACCATACGAATGTGTCCCTGGAAATAGTCCATACTGTACCAAGTGGTACGACAAGTTTCTCTTTGGAATAGAGTCTTTGAGTTCATTTTCCAGGTCATCCAACAGAGCTTGGGCAAAGGGGCACTGCCAAAAAACATGCAGGGCAGTTTCTTCTGCCACTCATCCTCTAGGGCAGTAGTCCAGTTGTAAGGGATGGAGCAGTCCCACCTGGCCCTGGTCCCCTCCAAAGAGGTAGCAGGAAGAGATGGGACATAGCATTACCGGCAGATCCCTGGTCGCTCTCTCTTAAAGTCCTCCGCACACAGTTGCACACAAAGAAGGCCCACAGTATGGTGGGTATGTCTGGCACCCCCTTTCCTCCTTTGTGGGGCTCCTTGTACATAACTGCACGCTTCACTCTGTCCATTTTGGAGCCCCAGATGAAGTGAAACACTGCCCTTGTGATGGCTCTGCAAATTGTTACCAAGGGTGGCCAAGCTTGGGCTTTGCATCTCTTCCTGAGTTGTATCTTAAAGCTGTTGCTTAGCAAACATATACTCTAAGGAATCCACGTATAAAGTGGAATCTGAGGCAAAAAGGTGATTCCTTGTATGCATATGCATACCCAGAATTCCTTGCTGTATTGACAACACTGCAAATGTGATATTTCTGTGGGAAAAGCAAGCCTAATGGCTTGACTGGTGAATGCAGATTTCTGTTTAACATTGTATCTAAAACCCACCAGATTCAGGTGGAAGGGGTTTTCATTCACTTTTTTCTCCACCATAACTTGAATAGACCCTTCATTCTGGAAGTAGACACCTCCAAGCAAGGCATCGGAGCAGTCCTGTCTCAGAAGGATCCCGACTCCAACGTCCTCCATCCCTGCTCCTACCTCTCCCGTCGCTTGACCCCTGCGGAGAGGAACTATGACACGAGCTGTTTGCCATGAAAGTGGCCCTGGTAGAATGGAGCCATCTCCTTGAGGGGTCTAGTATTCCCTTTGTCATCTATACAGACCATAAAAACCTGGAGACCGTCAAGCACCTCACTGCCCGCCAAGCTTGTTGGGCACTGTTCCTCTCCCAGTTCCAGTTCACAGTCATGTACATCCCGGGTACCAAGAACATCAAGGCTGATGCCCTGTCTCGCCTGTTCATGGCTCCTGTAACTGATGCCCCACCTGAACCCATCCTCCCATCTGGCAAAATCCTTTCAGCCTTGTCTACCGTTACCCTGGCCAAGATCCAGCATGCGCAGAAAGACGTGGATCCCACTTGTCCTACTGGACGCCTGTTTGTGCCTGTTCAGAACTGCACCGAGATATTGCTATGGGCACATCAGTCTCCTACCTCCTGTCACCCTGGAATTGACCTCGCTATGAATCTAGTGCAGCGCCAGTTCTGGTGGCCCTCATTGACACAGGATGTTAAAGACTTTGTTCGGGGCTGCCATCACTGTGCCAGACATAAACAGCCTCTGTCCCAGCCTGCTGGTCTGTTACAGCCCCTACCTGTGCCTTCCTCCCCTCGGACATACATAGCCATGGACTTCGTGGTGGACCTCCCTCCTTCCAGGAAAAACACAGTCATCCTGGTGGACCGCTTCTTCCATTAAGCACACTTCATTCTGCTGCCCAAGCTTCCCACCTCCTAGCAGCTGGCCGATATCTTCCTCCGGGAGGTGTTTTGCTTGCAGGGTCTTCCTCAACAAGTGGTGTTGGACAGGGGCAGCCAGTTCACCTCCCGGTTCTGGAGGGCTTTCTGTGCTCGTCACTCCCGGTTCAGGAGGGCTTTCTGTGATCGTCTTGGCATCTTGGTCCACCTATCTTCTGCCTACCACCCACAGTCCAACTGTCAGACCCACAGGACTAACCAGGCCGTGAAACAGTACCTCCGACTGTTCATGGAACCCCTACAGGACAACTGGACTGATCTCCTTCCACTGGTGGAGACTGCATACAACAGCTTCTGTCATGAATCACTCCAATGCTCACCGTTCTTCTCTGCTGGTGGGTACAACCCCGCATCCCTTACGCTCTCCTCTTCCTCCAGTGTTCCGGCCATAGACAGACATCTGGATGATCTGGAAAACCACTGGAGACGAATCTGCTCCTGTCTGGTGACTGTGGCTGTGAGGTACAAGAAGGCTGCAGACCAACACCGAACACCGGGTCCTGGATACTCTGTGGGGGATGAGGTGCGGCTTTCCACGAGGAACTTACGCCTTCGGCAGCCATCAGCTAAATTCGGCCCGCTCTATGTTGGACCCTTCCGGATCCACTCCCGGGTCTCTCAGGGACTTTCTCCCTGGACCTCCCCTCCTCCATGCGGATACCTAATTCCTTCCATGTTTCCTTGCTGAAGCCTTTGGTACTCACCCGGTACTCTCTGCAGGCTGCGGTTTCCCCTCCCGTTCTTGTCGAGGGACAAGAGGAATACATTGTTCGGAGATTGCCGGATTCTTGCTTGGTCCGTAGTTCCCTTCAATACCTGGTGGACTGGAAGGGCTACGGTCCTGAGGCGTGGTCCTAGGTTGCGACCCGTGACCTTCATGCCCCATCCTGAGGCGGGCTTTTCACAGTGCCTTCCCGTCTAAGCCAGGTCGTCCGGGGGCCTCCTGTTAGGGGGTGGGGGGGGGAGGGTGGTTTGCGTCACCGTTTGCTCTGGCGATGTGCTCCTTTCCGGCTACCTCCTTGAGTTGCAGGAGGTGTCTCTTCCGGGTGCCGGCCTCGTTTGGCCACTCATGCGCAGGCCGCCACCACTTCCTTCCTGGGCGTCTGCGCATGCACCCGGCTCAGCAGGTTATTGGCTGCTCTTCCCCAATCCATCACAGCTCCCAGGTGAGCCTCCTCCTGGCTTTTCTTCCCATTGGCCAGTTGTTATATTTAAAGGGGCTGCCCTAGCTCATGGGTGCCCATTCCATGAGTGTCCCAGCATCTTTTGTCTTGTCCTGACTATCCAGTGTTCTGGAAAGTCTGGACACTGGGGCATCCACCTTAGGGGGGGTTAAGCCCACAGAGCTAGTACCGCCTCTGAGAAGGGGTACAGCTTGTCAATCCTTTTAGGCCAGGTCAGGCATTTGTCAGGGGTTTTCCATTCGTCTAAGATATTCTGGTCAAGAGCGAGATTAGGTAGAAAAAAACAATACGTTGCTTCTTAGGTCTCTGAAAGACATCACAAGCATCCTTAGGCTCTTAAGAAACAGGGGAAATTGTTCAGGATATTGAGGACTAGCCTGATGAAAACTCAGCAGATGGTTCAGGGTCAGCCTCAAAGGGGTCCCCAAATGATTGGGAGCCAAAACCCCCAGAGCATTCACCCTCATCTGAATCCACTAACAATTCCTCCTCAGAGGGGTCTGACATGTCAGGTACACCCTGTAGTTTGTGAACATTAGACCTGAATAATGCGGGGGCTTACCAAGCTTGGATGACACTCTGTAATTGCAATGGAAGTAGCTGCAAAATAGTATTGAACTCTTGCATCCAAGGTGGCTCTACACATGGCTGGAGGGTCCTGGTGGAGAGGCATGGTGCACAGGGCATGAAGGGCAGAAATTACGTGTTATTACTAGGAAGCCCTAAATGACATGAATACGCAATGGGTGTCACAGACATCCCGATATCCTTCATCTTAGGTCTAGCCCCAAGTCCCAATGGGTCTGACATCCTAACGGGGTATTAAACGTCTGATGGTATGAGAAAAAAACCCAAACACAGTGTGTAAGATTACATTTTCACCCCAGAATTAGTGAAAATGCACTTAACTGGCAGTCGAAGGGTTAATCTGGTGAGGAGAGAGGAAGAGCATAGGAAACACGTGAAAAGGAAAGCTAGAAAATGTAGTCCACTCAGTAGCCAATCAGAAAATAGCCCGCAAAGCGGGTGCTCATGGGAAATGTAGTTTCCCTTCAAGTACCCTAAAAACAGTGGCCGAAGCCCCCTGAGCCCCCCCAAAACACTCATCACGTAAACCAGATGACAAGACAAAGGTAGACAAACAGAATGAGCCATCTCTGAAGTCACCACGTTGAGCGGTTGCAGAGGTATGTCCCAGAAAGTGAAAGTCCCATAGAGGTGAATGGAGCATGGCATCTATGCGGTAAAGCACGCCTTAAAGGGATAGTAATGTTTCATAATAAAAGCAGCTCTAATTAATCATCATAGTATTTGAACTTTGGAGAGTGTTATATCAATTCTGTCAGAGTTGTAGTTCAAGTGTAATTCAATGACAAAGATTCCCCCTCCTGCCCATTTTACTGATGTACCACTGTTCAGCCAGATCAGAAGGGAGGTGCCCAGGTAAGACTGCAGAGAGGGACAATCTTCAATTAAGATAAGGGAAAAATCTGAAAAACTTGTCAAGGGGGGCAGGGCTTTCATTGAAAGAAGATTGTCCCCTTCTGTTATCTGTCTTACAACCAGATTCCACATCTGAGAAGAGATGGTTTACACTAGGTAAAAGGGGCGGGAGGGGAAACTTTGCTTGTGAATATCTCTCAAACCATAAAGGTTTGAGAGATAAGACTTATATAGTTCTTCATGTTTTTTTAATGCTTACAAAATAAAATAAAGATAAAACGAAGTGTTACTATCCCTTTAAACAATGGAACTCAAATAACAACGTTTAAGTAAATTGATTCCAAAAGTTGGAAAACACATACAAATCACCAGATTGATAATAAAAAAACACTAAGCCCAAGGGCAAATATGTAGTAGGAACTCCAAAGGAGACCCCCGTGTGGAGCGGAAACGTGGGACAAGTGGACCTCAGCACTCAAAGGACTGCTCACCTTTTTAGCAGGTCTTCTGTCTTCAGATTACCATATATCAAGAAGAAGCCTCAGTGGGCAACTCCTGGGGAAAGAACTTGCAGCAAAGATTGTGTCCCCAGGGCTTAGGTCCACAAAAGCACCTGGTAAACTTAGCTATCAACATTTGGGTGATGGGGATTGTCAGTGATGGTAATCCGCATAATGGTGGTATCCCATATCTAACAGAAAAATAATAAATATAACTAAAAACTAAGCAGTATTGTTCTCTTTGCCTTTCCTGTTCAAGGAATAAATCTTAACTGGTTGGGGGTTGGCTGGTGACCAGCTAAGGAGGGAAAAAAGGCTCCACCCTGCATTTTATTGCAAGAATTGTTCCAGCCTACTTAAAGGGGTGGTCACCTTCCCAAAGTTACCTGTAAGCTATATTGGATGACAGAGAAAACACTTTTGGGATGGCCGGAATTTTGTTAGGGAATTTAAACATTGGATACAATATGGTATTTATTCCCTGATGAAAAAGTGATCTTAGCACTTCGAAACATTGAAAAAGTTTAAGACAGAAGGAGGATCGATCCACCTGGATGTGGCAACCATAAGAGAGGCTGGCATTAGACTTGGCACTGATGCAAAATTCACTGGACTAAGTGACATACCCAGAGTCTGCATGAGCAGTTTGTGGGGTATGAGAACAAAGAATTCAGAAAGATACAATTACCGTACAGTAAGAACACATTACTTGAAAAAGACAATCAACCGTTACTAGAGATTGAAGCTTATTGTTTGTCGTGAGGAGGTATGGCCTACAATCAGACTTCAACAGAGATCACCATATACTGGAAACTGCAGACACAATGAGATAATTATATATATATATATATATATATATATATATATATATATATATATATATATATATATGTATATATATCTCAAAATGAATATCTTGTAATACCTTTTTTATTGGACTAACAGAATTATGGATTGACAAGCTTTGAATTCAATGTTTGAACTGTATTAACTGTTTAACTGTGAATTCTGTGTCCTTGTGCTCAGAAATGCTTTTGACTTGAGAAAGGGAGTTTACCCCAAAAGCTTATATATACACATACATACACAATTGTTTACAAAACTTTGGGCACCCCTGGCCCAAACACATGTTTTGTTGATTTTCTAAGTGAAAGTAAGTTAAAGGGATAGTAATGTTTCATAATAAAAGCAGCTCTAATTAATCTTCATAGTATTTGGGTCATGGAGGGTGCTATTTGAATTCTGTCAGAGTTGTAGTTCAGGAGTAATTGAATGATAAAGTATCCCCCTCCCACCCCTTTTACTGAAGTGACACTGCTCAGCTTAGAGCAGCAGGGAGTGTTTAGGTAGATTGCAGAGAGGGAGAATCTTCAATTAAGATAAGGGAAAAAAGCTGAAAAACCTGCCAAGGGGGCAGGGTTTTCATTGTTCTCACAGTAAGAATTTTGACCCTTGATGTGAGCTGTCTGGTCTATGGACTGGATTCCCCATCTGAGGAGTGGGGGCTTACACTAGGTAAAAGGGGCAGGAGGGGGAAACTTTATAATTCAATTACTCTTGAACTACAATGCTCACAGTAATGAAATAACACTCTCTATGGCTCAAATGCTTTGAAGATTAATTGGAGTTGCTGTTTTAGTGAAACATTACTATCACTTTACCACAACCTCTGCAGTAAAAAACTTAAACTTGACATATTCACTCAGATATTAATGCACAGTTACCATGTATTTGCTGAATTTAACACATTGAAGAAAAAAAAGAAAAAAATGTGCCATATGCAAAAGTGTGGGCACCCTATCAGTCAGATATCATGGCCTCCATATGTTTCTTGCAGTAACAGAGTTTAGAATTTTTTTCTCACTATTTCTTGCAGAATGCACCTAGTTCAGAAAAATTCTTAGGTCCCCTTGCATACACTGCTTGTTTAAGATCTACCTACAGATATTCAATAATATTAAAGTTTGGGGCCTGTGACGGCCATTTCTTCAGCTGAATCTTTTGTTTCTTGAAATAGTTGATGGTTGATTTTGAGGTATGTTTTGATTATTGTAATATTCAACCTCTCTTCAGCTTCAATTTCTTCAAAAACTGTTGGACATTAGCTCCCAGGATTTGTTGATACTTAGAATCCATTCTTCCCTCTACCCACACAATATTTCCTCTACCACACAACCCAAAGCATAATAATTAATCATACAGCCCAATAACAGAAGTGTCAACGGACACCAACCAGGGGTAAAAACGAACCCCTGAACTATCACAGCACACTGAACTAGAGCCAACAGGGCTCAACAGCAAGGAAGCACTAAGAACCACAGAAGCAGAAGATCCTAGACAGGCAAGACTGCCTCCAGGACCTTCCTCCCAAAGCTGGCATCAGCCGAAGCCAGTACATCTACACAATAGTGCTTCGAGAATGTGTGTACAGAGGACCAAGTGGCCGCCCGGCACAGTTGATCAGCAGACGCTTGATTTTTATAGGCCCAAGAGGCCCCAATTGATCTGGTGGAATGAGCAGTAACCCTGAATGGAAAGTGCTTATTCCGCAACATGTAGGCTTCACGAATGGTAGATTTTATCCAAGATGCAATAGTCACCTTGGATGCCAGTCTCCCTGCCCTAGGCCCCTCAGGAATGACAAACAGAGCGTCAGATTTCCTGATAGACTCAGTGCGATGCACATAAAACTTGAGACAATGCACTACATCCAACAAATGAAGATCCCTCTCCTTGTCAGAGGAAGGGTTAGGGCAGAAAGAGGGTACCACAATCTCCTGATTGATGTGAAACTCGGAGACAACCTTGGGCAAGAACTCCTTGGAAGTACGGAGTACAGCCTTATCCTTGTGAAATACCAGGTAAGGAGGTTTACAAGACACAGCTTGTAACTCTGCTACCCGGCGAACTGAAACAATAGCCAAGAGAAAGGCCATTTTCCATGTCAAGAGACGTAAAGGAATAGAAGCCAAGGATTCAAACGGGGGTAGTCTGAACTTTGAGAGAACTCAGGCTGAGTCCCTTTTCAACCCCATCCTGCAAAAAGGCCAGGACCGTGGGAAGATGTAAATCAAGTGATAGATCCTTATCAGCACACCATGCAACAAAAGTTGACCATATGCGATGATAGATCTTGGAAGACACAGGCTTGCGAGCTCTAAGCATCCTAGACACCACAAAAGAGGAAAACCCTTTCTTCCTCAAAATTGAGGATTCAACCTCCAAGCCATCAAATGGAGATGCTGAACATCCTCCTTCCACAGATATCCTTGAAGAAGCAGATCGGGACGGGTAGGAAGCGGGAAGGGATCCGCCACTGACATGGCCAGCAGGTCCGGATACCAGGACTGACAAGGCCAATTTGGGGTGATTAGGATGACAGGACAACGCTCCATCTTCAGCTTCTGGATGATTCTGATCAACAGAGGGAGAGGAGGGAAGATGTATGCTAGGGGGAACTCCCAAGGGATTGACAAAGCGTCCACTGCTAGAGCAAGGGGGTCCCTCCACCGAGAGCAAAACACTGGCACCTTCCTGTTGTGTCTGGTAGCCATCAGATCCACCACAGGTACCCCCCACATCTGGGTTAGAAGGTGAAACACCTCTGGATGAAGTGCCCACTCTCCGCTGTCGACTGTGTGACGACTGAGAAAGTCTACCATGACGTTGTCTCTGCCTGGAATGTGTATCGCTGAAATGACGGGAACATGAGCTTCTGCCCAAGATAAGATGGCTTTGACCTCTAACCAAGCGGTGAGACTTCTTGTGCAGCCTTGTCTGTTGATGTAGGCCACTGCGGTGGCGTTGTCGGACTCCACTCTGACTGGACAACCCTCCAGCTGAGATTCCCAGTGTCTCAGGGCTAGAAAGATGGCACAAAGTTCTAGAACATTGATGGAGAGGAGAGATTCTTCCGGTCCCCATTTCACCCGGGGCACTGAAACGACCCAACACTGCCCCCCAACCCCGGAGGCTGGCATCCGTCGTGACTGTGGTCCAATAGGGAATCTGAAAGGACCTCCCTTTCAGGAGATGAGACAGGTCCAACCACCATTCCAAGCTCAGCTCGACATGAGGAGGCAGAGAGACTGACAAATGCTGATGATCTGGATGATTCCTGCACGTCTGAATCACAAACCTCTGGAGTTCCCTGGTGTGCGCCATGGCAAATGGCACTGCCTCTATTGTGGAAATGAATTTCCCCACCAGAGAAGTCAACTTCGGCACTGGAACCCTTTCGAGATCCAGGATCTTGGATACCCGGAGAGCAATCTGATGAGCCACTTCTTCCGGTAAAAACACCATGCACTGCTGAGTGTCGAACAGGAGACCCAAGAAAAGAATCTGTTGAGATGGGATCAAGTCTGACTTGTCCAGATTCACGATCCACCCATGGCGATTGAGTGTCTGGATGCACAACTGAACCTGCTGGTGAAGGATCTCCGCAGATGAAGCTTTCAGGAGCAGATCGTCCATGTAGTGAGTCACTGACACCATCTCGATGAAGCACAGCTATCAAAGCTCCCAATACTCTCTGAAAAACCTGAGGAGCTGAAGTCAGTCCAAATGGAAGAGCTGAAAACTGAAAGTGGCCTTTGTGACAGGCAAACCTGAGATACCGCCTGCTCTCTGGATGAATAGGGATGTGAAGATATGCATCCTGAAAGTCCAGGGAGGCAAGGAACTCCCCTGGAGACATTGCGGCTATCACAGTACGCAGTGATTCTTGACGATAGTGGGAACTCACAACAAAGGAATTGAGATCCTTGAGGTCCAAAATAGGACGGGCACCTCCGTCCTTTTTGGCCACAACAAACAGGTTGGAATAAAATCCTGAACCTGTGTCCTCTGAAGGAACCAGTTCCAGGACCTCTTTGTCCAAAAGATCCTGAATAGCGTCGTCGAATAGACGTCTTTTTGTAGGATCCTGAGAAGGACGAGTAAAATGGAACCGAAAGGGGGGAAGGGAAGAGAAAGGGATCCTGTATCCTTCTGATACCACCCGAATAACCCAAGGGTCCGTCACTGACTCCTCCCAAATCTGGCGAAAGATGTGGAGACGTCCACCTACAGCCGGATGCGGACCCGGGTTCGGTGAGCCATGCCGAAGCAGTCTTGGAGGTCTTGGCCTTGGGGGCAACTTTGGGCTTCCAGGACTGTTTGGGCTTGGAGGAGGAGCGCGCAGAGGACGGACCTGCCTGGGATGTAGAGAGTGTCTCAGTTTGGAAGGAACGAAAGGACCGATTGCGTTTGGCAGGAAATTTCTTTTTGAAGACTGATGGTAGAAGAGTACTTTTGCCACCAGTAGCCTCACTAATCATTTCCTTAAGTTCAGATCCAAACAGTGAAGACCCTTAGAAGGGCAAAGAAAGCAAGGCTTTTTTAGAAGCTGTGTCAGCGGACCAAATTTTCAGCCAAAGAGCACGTCTAGCCACCACAGAGGAAGTGGAGGCCCTCGCCATCATGCGCACAGCATCAAAAGCAGTGTCAGAAACATAATTTTGAGCTTCGGATATATTAGCAAGAAGCTGTAACTGCTCAGACACTGGCGCATCCTGGCGAACCGCCTCAGTAAGCTGTTCAGTCCAGGCCGCAATGGCCCGGTTAACCCACGCCACTGCAAAGGTTGGACGCATGGCAGTACCAATAGAGGCACTGCCTCTTTTTATCTGTCCAATCTTGCAGGGCAGAAGCATCAGATACAGCCAAGGCAGTAGATTTAGACAACCTAGAAACTGGAGCATCCACTTTAGGAGGATGAACCCATTTAGCCAGTTCAGTCTCAGGAAAAGGGTAAAGTTTAGCAAACTTTTTGGATACAGAAGAGGATTTATCAGGATTTCTCCACGCATCAGAGACTAAACGAGCAAGAGTAGGATTAGTAGGAAAACATATAACAGCTTTAGAAGGTTTCTGAAAAACGTCAGTTGGATCATGAGTAGATTCTTGACTCAAGGGAAGGTTGAGTGTGGTTAGCACAGCCCTGATCAAACCCTCAGCAGAGAGTTCAGGGTCACATTCAAAAGGGTCACCAATGGACCTGGTAGACTCAATAGCAGTGCCTTCCTCAGCATCAGAATCCTGTAATAGTTCTTCCTCAGAAGAGTCAGACATATCAGGAGCACCCTGTGGCTTGGGCAGGGAGGTCCTGACTGTGGAGGGGGTCTGCCAAACCTGAAGAGCCCCCTGAACCTGAGAGGGAAAGAGCTAAAGAGTGGATCTGAGATCCCTAGTGGCAGCCTTAAACTCTTTCACCCAAGTTGGCTCAATGGCGTGACTGGAAAGCCCTGGGTTGCTGTCATGGCTTTCTGCACATTTTGGGCATAAATGACCAGAAAATTCTCTAGGCAGCCCAGAGTGACAAGAGAAGCAAAACGCAATGGGGGAAACAGACACCCCAGTCTCCTTAGTCTTGGGTCTAGCCCCTGACTCCAGTGGAGTAGACATGCTCACAGCGTCAGATATACTCCACTGACAAGAATCACACAACTGAAGTGTGAAAGATTAAAAATTCACCCCAGAAATGCTTAAAATTAAACTTATCTGGCCAGCGAAGGGTTAATCTGCGGAGGAGAGAGAGAAGGCTCGGTCCCTGCGTAGTATACTCGCTGAGAAGAACTCACAAAATGGCTGCCGCGACGGTAGCCAATCAGCAAATGGGCGCGAAACAAGCGCTCATGGGAAACGTAGTTTTTCTCAGAAGTACCCCAAAACAGTGCCCGAAGCCCCCCAAGACCCCCAACACACTGAATCATACAACCGGATGATAGAGCAAGGGAAGACCAACAAAATGAGCCCACTCTGACAAGCGGTTCCAGAGATACGTCCCACACTGTGTAAACCCATAAAGAGTAAAGGAGCAATGACGTCTATGCGGGAAAAGCGCGCTTAAAGGCGCGGAACATAAACTTTTAATAAAGTTACCCTGACAGGAAAAAGTTACCAAACACATATAAAACACATGTAAAAACATGATAAAACAATATTCCAATGAGGAAAACAGCAGGGAAAAGGTTAAAACCCCCATAAACCACTCCAAAACCCAGGGACTACACACAGACATTGCAAAAACACAGTGCAATATGAAGAAAAACACCCTATGAGTGCTGGAGTGCATAATGAGAACTCCCAAATAAAAGCCCAATGAAGGGACACTGTGGGAGAAGTGGACCTTCAGCACTCAAAGGGTGGCTCCCCTTTCTGCAGGACTTCTGTCTTCAGGTAACCATGTGAAAAGGGAATTAACCAAAAGGAAAATTCCCCAGCAGGGAAGCTACTTGACTCAAGTTGTTCCCTCTTCAGGGCATAAGGTCTACCAGAAAATCCCTGGAAGCTGCACTAGCCACTTTGGAGAGGGCAATTGTCAGCCATGGTCACCCGCTTAATGGTGGTATTCCATATTTGAAGAAAACAATAAAAAAACTACAGTTGATTGAGAGATGTTCTCCACCTGGTGTGCACAGCACGCAGGAACAAATCATTCTAACTGGTTCTGGCTGAAGGCAGCTTAAGAGGGAGGGGAGGCTCCACCCCCTTCATACATTTAGATGAATGTTCCTGCCTACTTAAAGGGGCGGATCGCCTCCCATTGTACCAGTAACCTGTATTGGACGACAGTGAAAACTTCTTTTCACTTAGAAAATAAAAAAAGTAATTTGGCCAGCAGTGCTCAAATGTCTGCAAACAGCTGTATACACAACTATATAGGTAAATCAATCTGTTAAACAAATTAATCCCATGCATTCCTAATTTATTTAAGATGGCCTTTTTCAGGGCTGGAAATATCTGGTGGCTGTCATACCTGTTTCTGTTTCTCCACCTCAGCCTGCATCCTCTCAAACTCTGCCTTCTGAACAGCACGTTTCATCACAGAAATGTCTGAGTGCACTTCATGATTCACATTTTCCATGTAAAAAAGATGCAAGGCCAGGTTCTCCACTTCTGTCTGCATGAATGATACTAAAGAAAGAAATATCAAAGGTTACATAACCTACACATGCACTCAGAACAATATATGCCGATCTCAGTATTCAATGCTAGGAATATGGTAAAGCGTCAATATGGCACTCATACAAATTGCCTTGGGTAAAAAAGGGTAATAGAAAACCTCTCCAGGACAAACAAATAAAAGAATATTAAAATTTAATTCAGTGGTTTTTAATGCTAATTTTAATAAATATATAAAAAGGAAGGTTTCTCTACTAAAGAAATAACGCTTACTTTGTTTATTTGAGCTGCTAATTCGCTTCAGATGTAGAAGCACTTATTCTTCATGATCTTCCTCTCTTATCTAGAACTTTCTGTGTTAAGTAAACAAACATTTCCCTGCAAGTCAATGGAACTTACTTACCAGATCAAATGGCTTAAATGAGAAAGGCAGACATTAAAGGGATAGTAATACTTAATTATTACTACTCCCTATATTAAAGTCATATTTAAAGTGTTAGTAATGTCCAACAAAAAGTTTTTTGCATTTAGAAGAGCTTAAAAAGCTGAGCTAAATGCAAAAAAATGTATCTCTCAAACCGCTATGGTTTAAGAGATACAGGCGTTTAAAGTTCGCTGTCTCCTACTGACAGATGTAAAGCTGTCAGCAGGAGATTCGTGTCGGTCGACACGTAGGCGCTTGAGAAGTGCCGCGATCTCGTTACTTACAAGGAATCCCTGAGCACACGTTTTAGACCATTCCAATGAAGGGATTCCTTGTAAGTAACGAGATTGTGGCACTTCTCAAGCGCTTCCGTGTTGGCCGACACGAATCTCCTGCTGACAGCTTTACAGCTGACAGAAGGAGACAGCGAACTTTAAACGCCTGTATCTCTTAAACCATAGTGGTTTGAGAGATAAGTTTTTTTACATATAGCTCAGCTTTTTAAGCTCTTCTAAATGCAAAAAACTTTTTGTTGGACATTACTAACACTTTAAAATAAATGCATTGCCCTCAGTGTCAACTCTCAACCCTTTATGGTTTGAGAGATAATCGCTCCTAAAGTTGCCCTCTCCCTCCCCCTTCCCCGTAGTCAGCGTTCTAGGTAACTCCAGGGAAGCCTGTAGTACAACTGTCAGGCGGCTCTGCAGCTCAGCCAAGATCGCGTTAATAAAAAATCTTTCACTGAAATGGTCTTCTATGTGTGCTTGGTTTGCAAGCACACGTAGAAGACCGTTTTAGTGAGAGATTTGTTTTTTTTATTAACGCGATTGCGGCTTTGCTGCAGAGCCGTCTGATGATCGTAAGACCGGATTTCCCTTCAGTCTGCTACAATGCTGACTTCGGGGAAGGGGGAGGGCAACTTTAGGAGCGATTATCTCTCAAACCTTTATGGTTTAAGAGATACAGGCGTTTAAAGTTCGCAATACATTTATTTTGAATATGGCTTCAATATAAGGATTAGTAATAATTAAGTATTACTATCCCTTTGAGGACTGGTACATCTGTACATTACTTAATTTACATAATTATCAACTTCATATTGATTAGAGCGAATATTTTATATATGACCTCAGTGAAACTACTTATAATCTTACCTAATCAAACTATGGCCCAGAAGTGGCAAGCTATAAAAGAGAATTTTAGTCTTACCTGTTAAATCCTTTTCTCTTAGTCCATATAGGTTACTGGAAACTTTGGGTAATTGACCGCCGCTTTAAGTAGGCAGGAACAATTCTTGAAGTGAATGCTGGGTGGAGTCTACCTCCTATCCATAGCTGCAGCTAGCCCCCCTCTCCAGAAAGATTTGAGACACTTACTAGGGACTAGGTAGTAAGAAGGAAAAAGAAGACTCCTGTGAGCATGAACCCAAAAGGACTCCCACGTTCGGTCACAGGAGAGCCAAGCATGGTCCCTTGACAGGGGGTGAGACAAATAACCTGTATGGACTAAGAGAAAAGGATTTAACAAGTAAGACTAAAATTCTCTTTTCTCTGTCATCCAATATAGGTTACTGGTAACTTTGGGATGCCCAACCATTGAGTTTCCCAGAGGTGGGAAGTAAGGCAAGGACCAGGCACAGGGCCCCAAAGTCACCAGAGCCTATGTGAACCATCAGATCATAGACAGCTCAACAATAACACTGAAGTGTCAACAGACACAAAACAGGTGCAGAACCACACCAGGAACGTAGCACAGCACACAAAATTTGAGCCATCTGGGCTCAAAAGTGAAGGAGTACTGAAGAGATGAAAGGTGAACCTAGACAGACAAAACGGCCTCTAGGATCTTCCTTCTCAAGCAAAACATCCACTTGGTAATGCTTAGAAAAAGTGTGCAAAGATGACCAAGTGGCAGCCTTGCACAACTTACCAGCTGAGGCTTGATTCTTGTACGCCCAAGATGCCCCAATGAATCTGGTGGAATGAGCCGAAACCTGAAAGGCAAAAGGCTTCTTCCATAACCTATAAGCCTTACGAATAGTAGACTTAATCCAAGACGCAATGGTTCTGAGACCACCTTCAGGAGAAATTCCTGAGAAGTGCGAAGAACCGCCATGTCACACCAAAAAGGGTGGTCTACAAGACAGGGCATGCAACTTCACGACACAGCGAACAGACAAAATCGCCAGGAGAAAGGCCATTTTCCAAGCACCAGCCCCACTCCTATACTATGACGTAGTGGGATCAGTCAGGTATATAAGAAGGGGAAAGGTCAATTAAAATCAAAAGATAAAAAGAATAAACTTTATTGATTCCCTCATAAAAACAGCGAATAAAAACAAAGACTGTTCCTGCATATGTATATAAAGTAATTAAGCAAGATTCTCTCTTATTACCATTGTCATCATAATGTTCTCTCTCTACTCCGTACTTATTCTACAAATAGATCGCTATGCTACTTAGAACCAAGTGGTTTTGTACCGGAGAATAATACGTTGCATAAATCGTTATAACGTCTGTATGAAAATCGGTACAACAGAAAAATCTGCAGAAACTAATGGCTAGTCTGCAGAAACCTGTACTATCATATAACTCCGGTGTAAATAGAATAATTCCTATAAGCTATATCCTAAGGACATCTTCTATAGTGTATCTAATGAATAAATATCCTACCTCTCTCTATTAGGTCTATATTGAAAGTAGGAAGAGAGTGTGGCCGCAAAAAGTGATCACTCAAAAATTGGAGCAAATTCCTTCCATAGCCCCAACGGTTACGTCTGCAAAAATCATTGGGTAATAGACCCGCTGGGCAAGTGATCGATATAGGCCAAAAAATCAGAGAGAGAGAGAAAGAAGGTAAGGACAGAGGTATTCTAATTTGGATACATAAATTGCTGGAACTGCACGAAAACTGACACACAGAGTCTGTGCCCAGTAACCCTGACGATCGTTTCGCCTTTAGGGTAGAGAGCCGGCGCAAAAACGCCATATTTAAGCTCTTCAAACCTTCCCCCTACTCATTAAGCTAATTAGTTAATTGACAGGCTTTTTAACTCCTATTCTTCCCTATAGATTCTCCCACATCATAACCACATAATGGCTTCCCTACTGAGTCCTTAAAGTTATACAGATCTTAACCCCCTGAGTGCCAGAGCGGAACAGAACGCACTGGAAAACAGCGCATCCTGCACCACCGCGGCACCCAAAGGGTCAGGAATAAATCCACCACCCATATATCATCGTCTCTTACGATATTTTATATCAATAATGATTGCAAATGCTTAGGAATTATTAAGGGTAGAGTCGTATTCTCCATCAACTTCAAGTTCCATATCTAGGAGATCTTATTCATTTGCCAAAGGGGATAGAATTAACCCTTTAGCGAGGTCCGATCATCCTTTAGATTCTGCTTCTTGTTATTCATGAGATTGGTTTCTTGTCCCTTTTTTTAATATTATATTAAGTATTTTAACATCCATATATCGTAAAAATATCCTATATGCCTAAACAATTAATACCAACTTTGTATAACGTCTTACTGGCTCCACTTTTACCGGATAAAGTATCCATAGTCCTGAAAACAATTTTAGGTGTAGTGATGCATATCTCAATATCCACTCGGGTCCATCACTAATCTAATATTTACACCCATTACACATTACGGTCCTCTATTTCCAGACCTCCTGTGGCGATAATAAAGTCGCCAGTTATACTCTGTTATGTCAACATCTTAACAGTGACTTCCATATCGATGTCAACATTTAATGAGCCATCGTGATATTAAGACCATATCTTTTTAGGAATCCGCGATAAGTGTTCATAACCACTCATATCGCTCCAAAAATATGATATTAGGAACATATAATATGCTCTTTCGTGGAATTCAGTCTCTTTAAGATTATTGAATAATGAGTCCCTCTGAAAAGAGGAGACTCATTTTTATAATCTACTTTATTGTATACAATCTAATTCTGATTTCTTTAAAGTTGAGTAGAATATTAACTACTTAGCTAACAGCTATAGTCCTGAAAAAAAGAATCTGTATATAATATTCATGCATCTCATTCAGCTTTATTTAAAGCCATCCAATAACTGAGTTAGAGTTCTGACCCTCTACATATCTCAAGCAGTTACCCTATAGGGGGTGTTAAAAAGCCAGTCATAATTAGTCCCAAGGTAGATGCCGCGCAAATAGACCTATAAAACACATCATTCTCATCTAAAGGGATAGGTTAGATGATATCATATCCAGATATGCAGAATATTACTACATACCCACCATACCCATTGTCATCACAGTCGCAAAGTGGACCATGGGGATATAATACTTTGCTGTATCTGCAGATTATTGTTCTTAAATATGGGCCGATAGACGCATTCCTTCATTGAGGCCCCTAGGCCATAATGTATTCAATTCAAAAATCCATTTGTTTTCCGTCTTCAATAATTTATTTTCTACGTCACCTCCCCTTATGCCTAGGGAGATGCGATCTAATCCCCAGACTGTTGTTCCCTTTATTTGTGAATTATGTTTTTCCAGAAAATGTCTACTTATTCTGGTGATGGACTTTCCCATACTCTTGTCTCTAGGGGCATTCATGATGTTTCTAAAATGTTCTCCAATACGTACTTTGAGCTGTCTGTATGTTTTGCCAACATACATCATTTGGCAAGGGCATTTAATGACGTAAATTACATTTTTTGTATCACAGTTGATATAGTGATTGCATCTACACCATTTACCAAAACGATTATTGATGCCCTTAATGGTTATAATATGTGGGCAGATTTTACAATGCCCACACGGATAACTACCCATTGCCAGTGGATCCCTAGATTTCCTAGGCATAAAGTGACTTCTCACCAATTTATCTTGTAAATTGGGAGAACGTCTACAGCTCATCATTGGTTTTTCACCTATAACTTTTTCAAATCCAGATCTGTACGCAAGACTGACCAATACTTATTTAGAATCTTTCTAACAGACTTCCATTGGTTGTTATGAGTACTTATAAACCTTATCATATTGTCATAGGGTTTATCCTTTTTTTGAAGGACAGAGCTTCTAGATGTACATATTGCTCTCTTCCTAGCCTTATTAATACTGGTCTTGGAATAACCTCGTTCCCTTAAACGTTTCGTTAACTCCTCTGCTCTTTTATTAAATAATTCGTCTGTCGAGCAGTTTCTTCTAATGCGTAAAAGCTCACCTATAGGTACAGACTTCTTTACCGATTCTAGATGAAAGCTATCAGCATGAAGTATGCTGTTAGTTGATGTGGGTTTTCTGTAGAGATCCGTATGCAGGAAGCCATCTCCTCCTTTCATAATGGTGAGATCTAAAAAGTTAATTTTGGTCATGTCATGCTCCATTGTTAACCTTAGGTCCAAGTTGTTTTTATTCAATGCCATAATAAAGTCTCTTAGAAAATTAGTATTTCCATCCCAAAGGATGAGGATATCATCTATATAGCGGTGCCAGGCTAAGATATGGGAGTTAAAGTGAGAAAAATCGTCCTGTAAAACTACCACCTCCTCCCACCACCTGAGGTACAGATTAGCATATGTGGGGGCACAGGCTGCCCCCATTGCTGTACCCCGGGTTTGTAGGTAGAAGTAGTTATGAAACGTGAAATAATTGTGAGTCAGAACAAAATTCAATAATTTGAGTAAGAAGGTTCTATAATTATCTGTTACTGAACTATCTCTCATTAAGTAGTATTCAACAGCCTTGATGCCCATGTCATGGTGGATTGAGGTGTATAATGCCTCCACATCACAACCCACCAACACAATACCATCATCTACTGGTAGCTGATCGAGTTTCACCAACAGATCCGTGGTATCTTTAGTGTACGATGGCAATTGTACTACATATTTCCTGAGTTTATTGTCAAGATATTGTGATGCTTTTTCACATAAACTCCCTAAACTTGAGACTATCGGTCTACCTGGAGGTGTAGACAGACTTTTATGGACTTTAGGGAGGAGATAAAAAGTTGGGGTGACAGGTTTAGTCACCTCCAAAAATGTTCTATCTCCTGCTGTAATCACTCCCATTTCCTTCGCTTCATCAATCATTTTTATATAAATTTTCAGAATATCATCGGTCGGGTCACCATACATTTTTTTATAACAATTCTTGTTATCCAGTTGTTTGAAAGCTTCAGCTAAATATAAATTCTTCGGCCATATTACTATGTTCCCTCCTTTATTGGAGGGTTTTATTTCCACATCTTCCCATGAGGCTATCTCCTTCACCGCTTTAGCTTCTTCTCTATTCAAATTATATGGTCCCTTCTTATCTGGCAGATCAATTATGTCTTTAATGACTAACTCTGCGAAAGTTTTTACTTGAGGGCATATCTGGGCTGAAGGGGTGAATAAAGATTTGGGTTTTAAGTTCACTTGAGAGACTTGGGGTTCTGTATTAATAAGATTAATGAGTGTTTCTAGTGGATCCGATTCTGTTATAGAAGGATCATTCTTCTTTTCTCTTGAACCAATTTTGGTGTCAAAAAAACATTCTTGGTCAAACAGGCTGACATCATCCTTTTTATCATCTGGTCTGATAAAGAACTTATGTAATAAAAGCTTTCTACAAAACAAAAATAGATCTTCCTACTTTCAATATAGACCTAATAGAGAGAGGTAGGATATTTATTCCATTAGATACACTATAGAAGATGTCCTTAAGATATAGCTTATAGTAATTATTCTATTTACACCAGAGTTATATGATAGTACAGGTTTCTGCAGACTAGCCATTAGTTTCTGCAGATTTTTCTGTTGTACCGATTTTCATACAGACGTTATAACGATTTATGCAACGTATTATTCTCCGGTACAAAACCACTTGGTTCTAAGTAGCATAGCGATCTATTTGTAGAATAAGTACGGAGTAGAGAGAGAACATTATGATGACAATGGTAATAAGAGAGAATCTTGCTTAATTACTTTATATACATATGCAGGAACAGTCTTTGTTTTTATTCGCTGTTTTTATGAGGGAATCAATAAAGTTTATTCTTTTTATCTTTTGATTTTAATTGACCTTTCCCCTTCTTATATACCTGACTGATCCCACTACGTCATAGTATAGGAGTGGGGCTGGTGCTTTAAGGAGATTTCCTTCTCTTTTCTTTCTTTCTTTCTTTCTTTCTTATCAATATATAATTAATCTCACAGCACATCCCTCTTATTCTTTGGAATAACCTATTATCACCTTAAATTCAGTGGTGCATTTGACATTACATTACATTTTCCAAGTCAGCATGCGCAAAGGAATGGTGGCCAAGGACTCAAAGGGAGTGCCCAAAACCAAATTAACATCCCACTGAGGGGTAGGGCTCTTAAAGGCAGGACGAGTATGAGCAACGCCCTGAAAAAAAACCTTGACATCAGGAAGGATTGCAATACGTCTCTGAAAGAAGACAGAGAGGGAAGAAGTCTGAACCTTAGGTGAACTCAGACTGAGGCCCTTATCCACTCCGTCCTGCAGAAAAAGACAGGACCATAGGAAGATCAAAGTCCTGAGAAAGATCCCTATCAGCACATCAAGAGAGAAAGGCAGACCAGACTCTATGGTAGGCCTTGGAGGAAACAGGCTTGCGGGCATAAAGCATAGTGGCCACCATGCCAGAAGAGAAATCCTTCTTCTTCAGTATTGAGGATTCACTTTCAATGCCGTCAAACCCAGACGATCCACATCCTCCTTCCACAGGTACCCCTGAAGAAGGCGATCCGAACGGAGGGGGAGCCGAAAGGGCTCCGCCACAGAGAGATCCAGGAGCTCCGGAAACCAAGCCTGACGAGGCCAGTACGGAGCAATCAGAATGAATGGAGAACCTTCCAGATGCAGTTTCCGCAACACCCTGTGTAGCTGGGGAATGGGAGGAAAGATGTACGCCAGAGGGAAATGCCATGGGATCGACATGGCATCCACCACCAGAGCTAGAGGGTCCCTTCAGCGAGCTCAGAGCAACAGAACCTTCCAATTGTGCCTTGTCGTCTTCAGATCTATGCAAGGAAGTCCCCACTTCTGAACAATGAAGTTGAACACTTCTTGATTCAGTTCCCACTATCTGCTTAGGATGTCTGCCAGCACGTTGTCTGCGGATATGGCAGGAACATGTTCTTATACCCAGGTTAAAATAGCTTTGACCTCCATCCAAGCAGCAAGACGTCTTGTGCCGCCTTGTTGTTGATGTAGGCCACTGCCGTGGCGTTGTTGGACTGGACTCTGACTGGGCAGTCCTCCAGATGATGTGTTCAGTGGCGAAGAGCATAAAATATCGCCCAAAGCTCCAACACATTGATGGGAAGGAGAGATTCCTCTGGACACCACCAAACCTGGGCATTGCTGTGACCCAGGACCGCTCCCCAACCGGAGAGGCTGGAATCCATCGACACAGTAGTCCAGAAGGAGAACAGGAAGGGCTTGCCCTTCAGCAGGTTGGGAAAGTGGCGCCACCACGACAGGCTCAGCTCCACATGAAGCGGAAGAGATACTGACATCTTCAGTAGGTCTGGTTTGCCCCTGCACATCTGGATCATTAACTTCTGGAGTTCCTTGGTGTGAGCCATGGTGTACGGGACCGCTTCCATGGTAGAAATGAACTTCCCCACCAGGAAAGGTCAGCTTCATGGCCGGAACTGGGTCGTGAGCCAGAACAACAGACACCTTGCGGATGATCTGGTGAGCCACCTCTTCCGTGAGAAACACCATACCCCGTTGGGTGTCGAAGAGGAGACCCAGGAAAACTAGTCTCTGGGATGGTACTAGATCCGACTTGTTCATGTTGAGGATACAGCCGTGATGGGTCAGCACATGAACGCAGTCCTGGACATGCTGATGAAGGAGTCCTGGAGATGGGGCCTTCAGAAGCAAGTCGTCCATGTATAGTGACTCTGATGCCATCCCTGTGGAGGACTGCCACTAATGCCCCCAGGACTCGATTGAAGACCTGGGGTGCTTTAGTCAGACCAAAGCGAAGAGCAGAAAACTGAAAATGCCCTCGGTCACAGGTGAACCTGAGGTACTGCCAGCTCTCTGGATGTATGGCAATATGCAGATATGCATTCCGAAGATCCAGAGAAGAGAGAAATTCCCCGGGAGACATGGCCGTGATCACTGTCTTCAAGGACTCCTGGTGATAGCGAGACTTGACCAAAAAGGCATTGAGGTCCTTGGGGTCCAAAATAGGAAGGCAGCCGCCCTCTTTCTTGGATACCACAAAGAGGTTGGAGTAAAATCCCAACCCCATTTCTGGCACCGGAACCTGTTGCAGAACCTCCTTGTCCAAAAGGGTCTGGATAGCTCCATGGAACAGGCGGAGCTTCTCTGCTCCCTGAGGAGTGTGACAAGGAAAGAACCAGAAAGGAGGAAGAGAGACCTGCAAAACCCACAGATTCACCACAGAGTCTGTCCAGACATTGAGGAACTGGCACAAACCATCACATAGCGGCGCGTGGGGACCGGTGTTCGGCGAGTCATGCCGAAGAAGGTTTGGAACCCTTGGGTGTGGTGGAGGACTGCTTGGGCCTCCATTGTTTGGGCTTGGAGGAGGAGCGCAAAGCCTGGGGTACCGCATGGTTTATGGGGAGCACCTCAGCCTGAAAAGGACAAAAAAAACAGATTCCTCTTCACAGGAGGCTTCTTACTAGGGACTAAGGGCAGGAGGAATTGCTACCCCAACAGAGCCCGAAGCCCCCTGAGCCCCCCAACACACACAGAACGTTGACCGGATGATAGAGCAAGGGCAAACAAACAAAATGAACCATCCCTGAAGTAGCGACGTTGAGCAGTTACATAGATATGATCAAAATGTAAAGTCCCATAGAGGTGAATGGAACATGGTGTCTATGAGGTAAAAGTTGTTAAAAAAAAAAAAAAAAAAAAAACACACACCACAAAACACAAGTCAAACAAACACTATATCCTAAAGGGAAAAATGCTAAAGCGCCCAAAAAGATGGCAAACTGGCAGCCAAAGGGTTAAGTTTACCACAGAAACACTGCTCCAAGCCCCCCAACAGACATACCCAATGAGTGCTGTAGTATGTATTAGGAACTCCAAGGAAACCTCTGTGCGGAGAGGAAACGTGGGACAAGTGGACCTCAGCACTCAAAGGGTTGCTCACCTTTTCACCAGGTCTTCTCTCTTCAGACTACCATTGATAAAGAAGAAGCCTCAGTGGGCAACTCCTAGGGAAAGAACTTATGAAACAAGACTCCCCCCCCCCCAGGGCAAGAGGTCCACCATAGCACCTGGAAACTGAGCTATCCACTTGGGAACTGTCAGTAATGGTAATCAGCCTAATGGTGGTATTCCATATCTAACAGAAAACAAAAAAATAAACTAAAACTATTGCAGAACTGTTCTCTTGCCTGTATCTTCATCAAGGAACAAATCTTTCTGGAGAGGGGGGACTAGCTGTAGCTAAGGAGAGGAGGTAGGCTCCACTCAGCATTCTCTTCAAAAATTGTTCCTGCCTACTTAAAGGTTGAGATGCCACGGGGGAGTGGGATCCTTGAAGGAAGGAATGGTATGAGCCACCCCTTGGAGAAAAACCTTGACAACTGGAATAATGGCAATATGTCTCTTAAAAAGCACAGTGCAGAGATCTGAACCTTAAGAGAGCTCAAACTGAGTCCCTTGTTCAACCCATATTGGAGGAAAGACAAAAACAAGTGAAAGTAAGCCTGTGAACACACATTCTTGTCCAAGCACCGCTTCTGAAAGATAGACCATACCCTATGGTATGCCTTGGGAGAGACTGACTTCCTGTCCTGTATCATGGTAAATATGACAGCTGCAGAAAAACCCTTCCACTTCAGGATGTTGGCTTCAAGCGCCTTGCCATCAAAGCCAGTTTCTCCACATCCTTGTACCACAAGTAACTCTGAAGCAACAGATCTGCCCTAAAAGGAAGACGGAATAGATCCTGAACCGAGAGACTGACAAGGTCTGCAAACCACACCCCCATGGGCAATCAGAAAGGCAGATGCCCTGTCCATCCTGATCTTCCAGATAACCCTGGAGATGAGAGTAATCTGAGGAAACACGAGAGAAGTGAAAGCTCCTCGGTATTGAAATTACGTCCATGGCAAAGGCCATAGGGTATCCCATCCAAGAGCAGAATGTTGGAACCTTCCTGTTCTCCCTGGTTGCCATGAGGTCTACCCCTGGAATGCGAACTGCTGAGGTGGCTGGATAGTAGGCCTCCGCCCTAGAGAAGAGACCCTTCCCTTTGTTCTAAGCTGCCACTCTGTTTGTTTCTCCCTGGCGACTGGTGTACTCCATGGCTGTGTCGATGTCTGACTGCACTCTCACTGGCATCCCGAAAGAATTTGGGTCTAATGAACAAGGGTTAGTCGTCTGTAGTTCCAAGACATTGACAGATCACAAGCTCTCATCCTGGGTCCACCTGCCCTAGACACCTAGGTGGCCCAGAAATGCTCCCCATCTCCACGGGCTGGCATCATGGTGAACAGGGTCCACTCCAGGATCACCAAGGGTCTACCCCGCACCAGGTTCATTCTATGCAACCACCACCAGAGATCTCCCTGGCTTCTAGAGATAGGGACATCTGAACCAGATGCTCTGTGAGAACATCCCTTTGCAGCTCCCTCTTGTGGTCCTGAGCATAAGGAAAAGATTCCAGAGTCGACACTAGGCAATCCAAACACGCTCATGGCTGAGAACCACTCCAAAGACCATGACACGTCCTGAGACACAAGCAGAACCTTCTCCTCTGGGAGGAAGATCTTCCCCTGGCGGATGTCAAACTGCATCTCCAGGAAAACCAGACCCTGGAAAGTAAAGGGAGAGGACTTCTGTAGATTCAGAATTCATCCATGGTGGACTAGAATGTGTGCGCATTCTTGAACATAACGAACTAGGAGGTCCCCTGATGGGGCCTTGATAAGAGGTCATCCAGGTATGGTGTCATTGAGCTGCCCTGAACATGGATGAAGGCCGCCAGAGCCACCATGATGTTTGCAAAAATGACTGGAGCCAAAGCCAGGCCAAACGACAGTGCTGTAAACTGGTAATGATTGGAGCTGAAAGCAAAACACAGGTAGCTTTTTTGTCCAGGTGAATCGGAACATGAAAGTATGTATCCTGAAAGTAGAGACCTGAGGTAACAAGGTACTCCTACCAAAAGTAGCATCATTGGTGATCTGTTTCAAATCAGGTCCAAAAAGTACTTGCCATGAAAAGGCAACAAAACTAGTGACTTTTTTGAAGATTGGTCTACAGAACACAGGGTGCAGTGAACAGCAAAAGAAAAGTCGGAGGGCTTACCAGAGAATCTCATAGTGTCAAAGATAGCTTCAGTAACATAAGTGTTGGCCTCCTTGATATTAGCTATGAGAACCAATAAGTCCTCCTTGGCAACATCAACATGGACAGCATCAGAAAGCTGCTCACCCCAAATAGCAAATGCCCTGTTAACCCAGGCATAAAATAGGTCTCAGTGCTGCCCCAGTGGAGAGAAGGAGGCCTTGAGAACAGAATCCAGCCTCTTATCCTCCAGCTCCTTTGATCCCTGCTGCATCCACAAGAAGGAAGGAGGTAATCTTTGCCACATGTGAAATAGAGGGGTCCACGGTTGGGGGAGAAGCCCACTGTGCCAAACCCCACCCGGAAAAGAGTATAGCTTAGAAACAAGCTAACTAAGGAAAAACCTTTCTATCATGAGTTTTCCACTCATCCATAAGGATCTGATTAAGAGTTTATTGGGTGGGAAAATGGGAGACTTTTTATGCCTTTTATGCCTATCTGGTGAGGGAGTGCCTTCATCAAATGGGTCAGAGACCTGAAGGGTCTCTAATACTGCCCTGATGAGCCTCTCTGCAGAGAAGCCTCATGGGAAGCAACCATGTCTTCATTTTCAAAATCATCAGCCTCCTACTCCTCTAAGGGCAATTCTTCCTCAGAGGAAAACCCAAGAACCTGTGAATGAACCCTAGAAATGGAGGCAATTTAATTTAAAGGAAGGAATAGGCTATCAGGAATGAAGCACCCCTTGCACAGATGAGGGGATTTGGGCCACTGAAGACAGTAAAGACCCATGCTGGCTCTTGATCAGTGCTGGAGGGCCCCTGGTGGGGTAGTGAGGGCCACAGCACAAGAGGGGCATAAAGAACCTGAATATTCTCTAGGCAGCCCGGCATGGCAAGAGAACAATGTGTGAGGAGGTAAGGGTAGCCCCTTAATTCTTTGCCCTGGATGTACCTCATGGCCCACTAAAAAGTGTCCCAAACCTAGTACAACACTAGAGGATGTCCCCAGAACAACTCTGAACCATTAATAGCCCAAAAAAAGAGGATTTTAGTCTTGCCTGTTAAATCTTTTTCTCTTAGTCCATATAACTCACAAGTAACATGGGGTGGTAACAGCTCCTCCCAGTGGGATAGAACCATTCTAGAAAAAGTGCAGAGTGGAGACGCTCCTTCCTCCATATCAGGCTACACCACTAGCCCCACCCCAGATAGACTTGTGAAAAGCCTTCTAAGTAGGACAGCAATAAGGAAGAAAGGAAAACTCCTGTGAGCAATGGACCCAAGAGGACTCCCACGTCCAGCCACAGGTGACCCCTTGGTCCCTTTCACTAGGTGGGATACCTGCGAGTTATATGGACTAAGAGAAAAGGATTTAACAGGTAAGACTGAAAGTCTCTTTTCTCTGTCATCCAATATAATTCACTGGTATCATGTGGATGTACCAACATTGAGCTTCCAGGGTGGAAAGAGAAGGAAAGGATCAAGTGCCGGTCCCCATAATACCAGAGTTCCCATGGACTATCCAGGACACAGAACAGCCCAAACTAATTAAGTGTCAACGGACACTGAATAACAAATAACACAGCACACAAAAACAAGAGCCAACAGGGCTCAAAAACTTAAAGAGCTATAAGCACAGGAATGACAAAGTCCTAGACAGGCAACACTGCCTCCAGGACTTTCCTGACAAAGCTGGCTTCATCGGAATGTCAGAACATGAACTTGGTAGTGTTTGGCAAAGGTGTGCAGAGAACACTAAGTGGCCTCCTTGCACAGCTGTTCAGCAGAGGCCTGATTCTTGTAGTACCCAACAGACTTTTTGGAGTGTGCTGGAATACGGAAAGGAACTGGTTTCTTTCTGAGCTCATTAGCCTAAAAAATGTTAGACTTAATCCAAGATGCGATGGTGATCTTGGACACAGCCATACCAGCCCTAGGGCCCTCAGGGATGACAAACAAAGCATCAGTCTTATGGAAAGACGGTGCACATAGAACATGAGACAGCGCACCACATCCAACAAGTGGAGATCCCTCTCCTTGTCAGATTTGGGGTCAGGAAAAAAGTAAGACACAACAATCTCCTGATTGATGTGGAACTCAGAGACAACCTTAGGAAGGAATTCCTGAGAGGTACAAAGCACAGCCTTATCCTTGTGAAACACCAGTAAAGGTGGTTTGCAGGACAAGGCATGCAATTCAGCTACTCTGAAGACTACAGCCAGAAAAAGGCCATCTTCCACGTCAGAAGACGTAGAGGGATAGTAGCCAAGGATTCAAAGGGAGGCCGCTGCGAGACTCCCAAAACAAAGTTAAGGTCCAGCTGGGGAGTTGGAGACTTATAGGCAGGGAAGCATAAGCGACGCCCTGAAAGAAAACTTTGATATCTGGCAAGATGGCAATGCGTCCTTGGAAGAAGACCGAGAGAGCTGAGGTCTGAACCTTCAAGGAACTAAGGCTAAGGCCCTTGTTCCCACCATCTTGTAAAAAGGACAGGACAACCGGGAGAACAAACTCCTGTGAAGACAAGTCTCTGTCGACACACCATGAATGGAAAATAGACCAAGTCCTATGGTAGGCCTTGGAAGAGACTGGTTTCCTAGCCTGAATCATGGTGGAGACCACCTCAGTAGAACAGCCTTTCAGCCTTAGGATGGAGGCTTCAACAGCAATGCCGTCAAAGCCAGACACTCCACGTCCTTTCTCCAAAGGTATCCCTGAATTAGAAGATCCAGTCTGAGTGGCAGAGGAAACGTATCTTGAACAGACAAGGCCACTAGTCCTTGGAACCAGGGTTTCTCAGCACCCTGGGGATGAGAGGGAATGAGGGAAAGATGTAGGCCATATGAAAACTCCATGGAATCGGATGCGTTGATGAATCGCCCTGAGCTCCAGGACATCTGCCCAGAACCCCCAGGTGACCTAGGACAGCTACCCAGCCCCTGAGGCTGGTGTCCGTAGTCACCAGGGTCCAATCCTAAATGACAAACGGCTTCCCCTTTTCCAGTCTGGATCTGTCCATCCACCAAAGCAGACCCAGTCTCACCTCCTGAAGAAGAGAGACAAGACAGTCCAAGTGATAAGGATTCATTCCCACGCCAAGCTCAGATGGTGAACCTCTGAAGCTCCCCTGGTGTGAGCCATGGAGCACTGGTCCGCTTTCATGGTGGGCACCGTGCGGCAAGCCTGAGACGAGAACCTGGCACTGGAGTTGAAGTCCACTCCATGGCCTGGGACACCCGTTGCATGATCTGTTGGATAGAATCCTCAGCCAAGAAAACCATCCTTTGGCAGGTGTCGAAATTGAAACCAAGGAAACGAGGATCTGAGGGGGAACCAGAGCAGATTTCTCCATATTCAGAATCCACCCGTGATGGAGGAGAATCTGAGCACAGTCCTGGACCTAGTGGTCCAGGAGTTCCCTGGACGGGGCCTTCAGCAGAAGGTCATCCATGTAAGGAGTCATCTGAATTCCCTGGGTGTGCAGGTAGGCAATTAATGCATCTAAGACTCTTGCGAACACCTGATGAGCAGTGGGAAGTCCAAATGGCAGAGTGGTGAACTGGAAGTGCCCCAGTGTGCAAGCTAACCTGAAGTACTTCTGACTGTCTGGATGAATTGGAACATGCAGGTAGGCAGAGAGGTGAGAAACTCTCTCGGACACATAGCTGTGATGACAGAGCGCCAAGACTCCATCTTGAAGTGAGTAGTCACCACAAAAGAGTTGAGGTCCTTGAGGTCCAAAATGGAGTGACTGCCACCATCCCTCTTGGAACCACAAAGAAAATTGAATAAAAACCTAAACCTCTCTCGAGGAGGAACTGGAGCCAGGACTCACTTGTCCAAGACAGTGTCACGGTTTTTGAAGACTCTCAGACTTAAGGTTTGGTAAAATAATTTAACTTTATTAAAAGTTAAAGGCAGTCCCCGTAGGGTAAACATACATAACAATACAACAGTAATAGAACATGCAATAGGTTCTACCGGCCTTGCCTAAATACCAAGCAAGGCAACCCAAGTGACAGTTTTAATGACAGGCTCTACCGGCCTTGCCTATACCGGGTAAGGCAACCGTGAGATGACGTATACCGGTTCTACCGGCCTTACCAATACCGGGCAAGGCAGCCCAATGGAATGCTGAATGTAGGATCTACCGGCCCTGCCAATACCGGGTAAGGAAACCTTAAAGATGGTGAATTACAAGGTTCTACCGGCCTTACCAATACCGGGCAGGGCAGCCCAAAGGAGTACTGTAGTAGGCTCTACCGGCCCTGCCAATACCAGGTGAGGCAACCTATAGGATGGTATAGTCAAGGTTCTACCGGCCTCACCAATACCGGGCAGGGCAGCCTGAGCAAGTAGACCAGCTGTCAGGTGACTAAGACAGCAGCGAGCATAAGTATAGAGGTCTTAATCAGCAGAAGTCTATTGCCAGGGATAATCAGACAACTGCAAGGAAGTGGACAGCGACTGACCACAGTACAGGATGTTCAGGAGCAAACCAACGTCTGCACATAGGGACTAATGGTAAATAGCGCCACCAGGTTTAATGGAGCAAACCAGCGTCCGCACGCTGGAACCCACAATGTATATCGCAACCAGGTTTAGTGGAGCAAACCAGCGTCCGCACGCTGGAACCAACAATGTATATCTCAACCAGGTTTAGTGGAGCAAACCAGCGTCCGCACGCTGGAGCCAACAAAGTAACTCGCAACCAGTTTAGTGGAGTAAACCAGCGTCCGCACGCTGGGACCAACAATGTATATCGCAACCAGGTTTAGTGGAGTAAGCCAGCGTCTGCACGCTGGAACCAACAATGTGTATTGCAACCAGGTTTAGTGGAGCAAACCAGCGTCCGCACGCTGGAACCAACAATGTATCTCGCAACCAGTTAGTGGAGTAAACCAGCGTCCGCATGCCGGAACCCACAACGTGTATCGCAACCAGGCCCAGTAGAGTAAACCAGCGTCCGCACGCTGGAACCAACAATGTATATTGCAACCAGGTTTAGTGGAGTAAACCAGCGTCTGCACGCTGGAACCAACAATGTATATTGCAACCAGGTCTAGTGGAGTAAACCAGCGTCCGCACGCTGGAACCAACAATGTATATTGCAACCAGGTTTAGTGGAGTAAACCAGCGTCCGCACGCTGGAACCAACAATGTGTATGCAATAGCGAGGAGAATAATGTCGCTGGAGCGACAGCTGGAGCGCGAGACTCAGGAACTCGCACAGGTCAACCCGCACAGTGCTGGAGCACAGGAACCCCGGAACACAGGCACACAGGAACGCTGGAACACCGGAACGCCAGCACACAGGAACACTGGAACGCTGGAGCACCGGAACGTTACAGTACAGGAACACTTGAACACCGGAACACCAGAACGTAGCATACAGGAACACTGGAAACAGGCCCAGAGATCTGACAAGCAGGTCAGGCAAAGTGGAGTCAGAAAGACCACGAAAGGGCAACCTGGAAGTGCTCAACCTGGGTCTAAAAAGGCTGTGTGAGGAGGGCTAATGACAGACAGCCAACCACGAATACTCAGCAAGTGACAGACAAAGAGCTGCATGAATCACGGGCACCGTGACAGTACCCCCCTTTCAAAGACCCCCTCTCCTAGAGTAGGGTCCAGGCTTCTGAGGGTATTTGGCATGAAATACTCGTAGTAACTTGGGTGCATGAAGGTCCTTACTGTCTACCCAGGAACGATCCTCAGGACCATAACCTTTCCAATGCACCAGATACTGTATCCCTCCTCTACGTCTGCGGGAATCAATAATGTTTTGTACTTCATACTCCTCCTGCCCCTCGACTTCAACAGGACCTGGCCTCACAGGTGTGGTAGTATAACGGTTACAAACCAGAGGTTTAAGGAGAGACACATGGAATACATTATGAATGCGCATGGAAGCAGGCAATTCCAAGGCATAAGAAACAGGGTTAATTTTGCGAATGATCTTGTACGGACCAATGAACCGAGGTGCCAGCTTATTAGATGGGACCTTGAGCTTTAGATTCTTGGAGGACAGCCATACTTTATCCCCGACTTGGAAGGAAACTGCTGGAAGCCTTCTGCGATTGGCATGACGCTGATGTCGCTGAAAAGACTGGCCCAATGCCCTCTAAACTTGTGCCCATGTGGAACGGAGTTGCTCTATATGCTCATCCAGAGCTGGAATCTGCTGTGATTGAAAGGAATCTGGGAGCAAACAGGGTTGGAACCCATAACTGATCAAAAACGGAGAGCTCCCGGAGGAAGAATCAACTGCGCAGTTCCTGGCGAACTCTGCCCAAGGCAACAAGTCGGCCCAATTATCATGATGGTCAGTCACAAAACATTGCAGAAACTGTTCCAATCCTTGATTTGCCCTCTCAGCGGCCCCGTTAGTCTGGGGATGATATGCGGAGGAAAATGATAGCTGTATGCCCATCTGTTCGCAAAATGCCCTCCAGAATCTGGACACAAATTGGCTCCCTCTGTCACACACCAGCACCCTGGGTACTCCATGTAACCGAAATACTTCTCGAGCGAATACCATTGCCAGTTCCTTGGCCGAAGGAAGGTCACGGAGGGGTACGAAGTGTGCCATTTTAGAGAACCTGTCTACCACCATCAATATGAAGGAGTACCCTCTAGACCTGGGCAATTCTCCCATAAAGTCGATAGAGACGTGAGACCAAGGGTGTTCACCATTAGGCACCGGCTGAAGCAAGCCCACAGGGAGATGTCTAGGGGTTTTGGCACGGGCACAGGTGGCACAGGCATTCGTAAAATTGGCACAATCTGCTCTCATAGAAGGCCACCAAAATAGCTGAGAGAGAGACCAGAACAATTGATCCCTAACAATATGTCCCGAGTGGTAGGTCTCAAGTAATCGAGTACAGAATGGCTCAGCGAAAAAACATTTGCCCACTGGAGTCTCTTGAGGAGCAGAGGCTTGGGATGCCAAAATCTCCTCCCCTAGTGGTGAAGTAATACTAGTATGTATGGTAGCCAATATTCGATCAGGTTGAATGATAGGTGCTGGTACCTCTTCTCTGTCAACCTCTGCTTCAAATTGTCTAGACAGAGCATCAGCCCTAACATTCTTTGATCCCGGCAGGTATGATACAACGAAATTGAATCGGGATAGAAACAGTGCCCATCTGGCCTGGCGAGAAGACAGTCTCTTGGCCTCAGAAAGATACGTCAGATTCTTGTGATCAGTTAGAATCAAAACGGGGTTTTTTGTGCCTTCAAGTAAATGACGCCATTCTTTGAGGGCGAGGATAATGGCCAGTAATTCTCGATCACCAATCTCGTAATGACTTTGAGCACTAGTCAAATTCTTTGAGAAGAATCCACAGGGTCTGAGTGTACCGCCTTTAACCTGTCGCTGAGAGAGCACCGCCCCGACCCCAGTATCTGCAGCATCAACTTCCAAAGTAAAGGGGAGTATTGGATTAGGGTGGGACAACACAGGCGCTTCAGCAAAGGCTACCTTCAACTTCTCAAAGGCCTCTTCAGCAGCCACCGGCCAGAGGGATGGGTTAGCGCCTTTATGCGTGAGGTCAGACAGAGGTTTCACAATAGAGGAGAAGTTTTTAATAAACTTCCTGTAATAATTGGCGAAGCCCAGAAATCGTTGGATGGCTTTGAGGCTCTTGGGTTTAGGCCATTGTAAGACTGCCGTCAATTTCTCTTTATCCATGGCAATGCCGTCTTTGCCAATTATAAACCCCAGAAACGGTACACTGGTTTTGTGGAACTCGCATTTCTCCAGTTTACAGAATAATTTATTTTTTCGTAAGCGCAGCAAGACTTCAGACACATCCTTGATGTGTTGTGACAGGTCTTTGGAGTGGATAAGTATGTCGTCAAGATAGACTACAACACAAGATTGTATCATATCTCTAAGAACGTCATTGATCAGTTCTTGAAATACTGCAGGAGCATTACATAAACCAAATGGCATGACTAGGTATTCATAATGCCCAGCTCTCGTATTGAAGGCAGTTTTCCATTCATCACCGGCTCTGATACGTATCAAATTGTAGACTGCCCTTAGGTCCAATTTGGTGAAAATCGAGGACCCCTTAAGTCTATCAAACAGCTCGGTGATGAGTGGTATTGGGTAGGCATTTTTTGCCATCAGCTTATTCAGCCCATGATAATCTATGCAAGATCGCTTTTTGCCACTTTTTTTCTTAACAAAAAAGAACCCGGCACCAGCCGGAGAAGTAGATTTCCTTATGATCCCTCTACTGAGGGCATCTGCTATGTATTCCTCCATAGCTTGGTTCTCCTCACAAGACAATGGATACGTGCGTCCCCTCGGTGGTACTGCTCCAGGACTCAGTTCTATGTGACAATCGTATGGTCTGTGCTGAGGTAGGGTGCCAGCCTCTCCCTTACTGCCTTACTGAAAACGTCGCTAAACTGCTGGTAGGCATCAGGTAGTGAAGGGGAGGTGCACAAGACCTTAACAGGATGGGTAACGCACTTATGCATACAGAACTGAGACCATGCAGCAATCTCACATTTCTGCAAATCAAATTGTGGGTTGTGCAACTGTAACCAAGGAAAGCCCAAAATCATGGCATGGTGAGGAGAATTAATCAATTGGAACTGCTGCTCTTCCTTGTGAAGAGCCCCAATAGTCATGGACAAGGGCATTGTTTCAAAAGTAACTTGGGTGGGTTCCAAAGGTCTGCCATCAATTGCTTCAATAGCAAGAGGGGTTTCTCTCTGAATCCGTGGTACCCCATGCAATTCAGCAAAGGTATTGTCCATAAAATACCCAGCTGCACCAGAATCTACCAAGGCCAAAACCTCAACCGAGCGTTGTGCCCATGACAATACCACCTGTATGGTGGGTTTAAGTGTGGCCAACAATGGGGACGATTGGACACCACCTAGGGCCTGTCACCCAAGGTACCCTAGGTGTGTACCGGAAAAGATGTTAACAGGTGACCATTTTTACCGCAATACAGACATAATCCTTGTGTCTTGCGATACCTTCTCTGCTCCTTAGTTAACCTAGTGAAACCCACCTGCATAGGTTCACTTGGTTCCACAATAGGTTCACTAGGTTTGGATGCAGAGGGAGGGTTGGGTGGGCAAAATATGCTACTGGACCCATTATTCTTTAACCGTACACGTCGTTCTCTGGCGGTTAATCTTTCACGTATTGTGGAGTCAATTAGAATCACGTATTCGATATAATCATCTAGGTCAGTAGGTAAATCTTTTGCTGCAATTTCATCTTTAATCTGGTCACTCAATCCTTGAGCACAGGCTGCCAACAGGGCCTCGTTATTCCATCCTACCTCTGCTGCCAAGGTGCGGAATTCAATGGCATAATCGCCAACCGTGCGCTTGCCCTGTTGTATCTCCATGAGACGTTTAGCAGCAGAGGTAGTTCTACCAGGAGGCTCAAATACTCTCCGAAAAGATTGCACAAAATCACAGAAATTCTTTGTGCAAGGTTTAGCGTTTTCCCAAAGTGGGTTGGCCCAAGCCAATGCTCTGCTAGTCAGCAGGGATATCATGAATCCGACCTTGCTGTGATCACTAGGAAATGCGTGTGCCGTCAATTCCATAAATATTTCAAGTTGATTAATAAACCCTCTGCATAATTGAGGGTTACCGTCATATCTCAGAGGCAAGGGTGCAGAAGCCGTTAACCCTTTGACTGCGGCCCCTGAGGGCTTAGATTCATTCTCCGGTGTCGGAATTGGCGGGACCACCGGGTTAGCACCGGACTTATCCGCAAGTACCGTGCGTTCAAGAATAGTTTGGATAGCAACCGCTAACTGATCCAAACGTTGCTTGTGCATATCCATCCTCCAATGGATATTCTGTGCGTTACCATCACTCTTAGTGTCTGAGGTCGTGGCCCTTTCGTACTGTCACGGTTTTTTAAGACTCTCAGACATAAGGTTTGGTAAAATAATTTAACTTTATTAAAAGTTAAAGGCAGTCCCCGTAGGGTAAACATATATAACAATACAACAGTAATAGAACATGCAATAGGTTCTACCAGCCTTGCCTAAATACCGGGCAAGGCAACCCAAGTGACAGTTTTAATGACAGGCTCTACCGGCCTTGCCTATACCGGGTAAGGCAACCGTGAGATGACGTATACCGGTTCTACCGGCCTTACCAATACCGGGCAAGGCAGCCCAATGGAATGCTGAATGTAGGATCTACCGGCCCTGCCAATACCGGGTAAGGAAACCTTAAAGATGGTGAATTACAAGGTTCTACCGGCCTTACCAATACCGGGCAGGGCAGCCCAAAGGAGTACTGTAGTAGGCTCTACCGGCCCTGCCAATACCGGGTGAGGCAACCTACAGGATGGTATAGTCAAGGTTCTACCGGCCTCACCAATAGCGGGCAGGGCAGCCTGAGCAAGTAGACCAGCTGTCAGGTGACTAAGACAGCAGCGAGCATAAGTATAGAGGTCTTAATCAGCAGAAGTCTATTGCCAGGGATAATCAGACAACTGTAAAGGAAGTGGACAGCGACTGACCACAGTACAGGATGTTCAGGAGCAAACCAATGTCCGCACGTAGGGACTAATGGTAGCCTAGCAGAGTTCTTGAATGGAAGAACCTGAAGGGAGGAAGGGATGTGAAGGGAATCATGTAGCCTCCTGAGACCACCTGCAAAACCCACTGATCCACAATAGAGCCAACCAAGATGTCTGAAAAATGTTGAAGGGTCTCTCCTATAGGGAGGTGAGGACAAGGATACTGTGAGTCATGCAAAAGAAGGTTTGGCATATTTGGCTTTGGTGGAGGGGAGTTTTGACCGCCACTGCTGCCTGAGCTTGGTGGCAGAGCACTGGGTGATGCCTGAGACACACTCAGATTCTGCCTTTGCGCTTCACTTTGGTGGGGACGAAAAAGACGCTGCTTCCTCGCCAAGTTAGGGCATTTGGAAAACTGAGGCAACCGTGTGCTCTTGCCCCCAGTGGCCTCACTGGTAATTTGCTTCTGTTCAGGGCAAAAAAGAGATGTGCCCTGAAAGGAAGAGAAATCAGTGACTTTTCAGATGAAAGGTCAGTAGACCAAATCTTGAGCTACAAAATGCTTCTGGCAGAAACAGAGAAGGAAGAAGCCTTTTCCGCAAGTTTGAAAGCATCATAAAGAGAGTCTGTGACACAAGTCTGAGCCTCAGACATGTTGTCCAAGAGGGCTAAAAGATCCTCCTTTGGTACACCCTTATGGATAGCCTCATTAAGTTGTTCAAACGAAATAGCAATGGCTCTAGTAACCCAGACAGAGGCCAAAGTAGGCCTCAAGGCAGCACCTATTGCTGCAAAGTTAGACTTGAGAATAGCCTCCAGCTTTCTATCAGTCATATCTTTGAGTGCAGTGGTGTCAGCCAGGGGTAAAGCAATAGATTTAGAAAGTTTAGAAATGGGGGATCAACCTGAGGAGGTATAACCCACTGAGCCAAAGCTCCCTCAGAAAAGGGATACAGCTTAGAAAATCTTTTAGAAAGAGAAAGGCACCTGTCAGACGTTTTCCACTCATCTAAGATAACCTGATCCAGAGCAGGATTAGGCAGAAACACAATCAGACTTCTTGCGTCTTTGCAAGACATCAGAAGAAGCTTGGCTATCAGCAGGGTTAATAGGGACCTGCAGGGTAGATAAAACCGCCTTAATGAGACCCTCAGCAAAAGGCTCAGGGTCAGCTTCAAGGGGTTCACCATAAGCATAGGAACAAGCCCCTTCCTCTGTATTAGCCTCAAAGGAATCCTTCTCAGAAGTGTCTGACAGGTCAGGAATGCCAGGAGTCCTAGGGGCCACAAACCTGAACGAGGTGGGGGGTTTCCAAGACTGGAGAACCCCCTGGAGGGAAAGAGGAAACTGTGCTATAGATGACTTTAAGTCCTTGACCAAAGTATATCTTGTTCAAGGCAGGAGGGCCCGGGTGGAGAGATAGGGGCCACAGCACATGGAGGGGATAGATGTTCTAAGTATCCTCTAGGGAACCCCATTTGCATTTGGAACGGTAAGCAAAGACGCCCCTGAGTCCATAGCCTTAGGTCTAGCCCCAGTGTCTAAATAGTAAGAGGGAACCCAAATACTGTCAACCAGATTAATAAATCTCTTCAGAAAGCTTATCTAGCAGGTGAATGGTTAACCTGAGAAGGCAAATATAGTAAAGGAGAAAAAAGAAGAAGATAGGTATCGGTACAAGACTAGGCTGAAGGAGGCCAAATGCATTATTAGATTTGCCAAAGCACAGACGGAGGAAAAAATTGCCCTGTCAATAAAAAAGGGGGATAAAACATTTTTTAGATATACAAGTGAAAGGAGGAAAATGAAACAAGAAATAGTTAAACTGAAAACAAAAAATGGAAACTATTTAAATGAGAATAAAGGGTTAGCTGACTGTCTCAATGAATATTTCTGTTCAGTTTTTACAGAGGAAGATGAAGGGAATGGACCTCTGTTAGAAAAACAAAATGGCAAGACATGGGAAACATGCATGTTTACAGAGGAAGAAGTTCTACTTAAACTTTCTTAATAATTTTATTATTTTCTTATATAAAATACACAAGCAATTCCAAATTATTTCCGCAACTCACATATTCAAAGTTACAGATACATCTTTAAGACTATGTTTCGCTTCTTATAATCATAATAATCAGTTCCACATCCTCAACTTCCACTCAAGAATATATCTAAAATTCATTCACCTACATCTTCCTCTCATATTCTTTCCCTCTTCACTCACTCCTTCATTCCCCTGACGCGATGGGGTACAAATCATTTTGCCTCAATGCCCAGGGTTCCCATATCTTCTTATATTTGTCTAAATTGCCATACTTAGCAAAAAAATATCTTTCCATTCTATATTGATAGTTAATTTGGTTGATAATCTCAATCCAAGGAGGTGCCTCCACTTTCTTCCAGTGTCTCGCTATGACCATTTTTACTGCCAACAAAATATTAATTGCCAGATAAGTCTTTATATTACCTTCCACTGGTAAATCCATATGAAATAAAAACTGCACTGGTTGAAACGGCTCATCAAGCTGAAAAATTTGCATAAACATATACTGCAATCTGTTCTTAATTTCTCTCAATTTATCACATTCCCACCATATATGATACATAGTCCCTTCTTGTTCACCACATCTCCAACATTCACTTAAACAGTCTTGATAAATTTTGTGTAATCTAGACGGGACCATGTACCAACGATGTAACACCTTGAAAAATATTTCATTCAGATTTATACAATGAACAGCTTTCCTAACATTAATCCATGTCTCATTCCATCTTTCTTCCTCATAGAAAACTCCCAAATCACTCTCCCATTTTTGAATCGTTACTGCTTTTTTTACCTCCTGTTGTTTATTAATAAAGTTTCCTATTCTAGAAATAAGTTTAGAAGTATAACCCTTCAGAATAAAATGTTCTAAAATATGAGTAGTATCCGTTAAGTTAGATCTTAGGTAACTTCTTACTCTACTAAATGTAAATAATTCTGAATTTAGGAGGCCATATCTCTCTTGCATATCTACAAACGTTAACAATTGATGATGAGTGTATAGATCAGATACTCTCTTAACTCCATTAAATTTCCATCTCCTCAAATCTATATTATCTATATATAGCTCTAAAACTTCTATCGGGGTAACTAAAGTAATATACCCATTATCCTTAAACCTTCTCCTAATCAAATGTATATTATCATATATATCACATACCACCGGATTTATCAGATTCAGTTTCCTTTTTATATCTGGAGCTACCCAATATAAATAATATAATTCATCTACACCTCCATCCATCGATTCACATAGAAACCAAGGTATCCCCCTATCCTTAATGTTATACCATTCCAAAAAATGAGAAAACAGAGAAATTTCATTTAGTAGGCACAAGTCTGGGAATCCCAATCCAACATTTGCTATACTTCTAAACATCAAACTTTTCGCAATCCTGGCTTTCTTTGATGCCCAAACATATGTTATAAAAATACTTGATATCTGTTTCAAAATTTTATTTGGAGCTTTCAAAGGTATTGTCCTAAATAAATATACAAGTTTAGGGAGCAAGTAAGCCTTTACATTATTCACCCTACCCATCCAGGAAATCTCTAATCCTTTCCATCTTTCAGTCAATCTCTGCAATACATTTCTCAAATTCAGGTAATTCCCTTCGAGCATTTGGTGTAAATTAAATCGTACTATAATACCCAAATATTCTATATAACCCCTCTTCCAATTGAATGGGTATCTATTTTCCAATTCCTCCATTACCATTTCCGATAAACCTGTATGTATTACTTGTGTTTTAGACAGATTAATCTTATAATTGGAAAATTTCCCATATTGTTCAATCAGAGCAAAAACCGCCGGGATTGAGGTTAATGGTGAAGCTAGTGTCAGCAAAATATCATCTGCATACAACGTAATTTTATATTCTTGGGTTCCAACTTGAATCCCTTGTACCTCTTCGGACCTCCTAATCATTGCTGCTAATGGTTCAATTGTTATTGCATATAACAGGGGTGCCAACGGGCATCCCTGTCTAGTGCCATTTTTAATACCAAAATATTCAGATTTTAAATTCATACCCATTATAGCTGCACTAGGAGTTGTATATAATGCCATTACTCCATCTTTAATAAACCCATTCAATCCAAATGCTTTCAAGGCACATGACAAAAACCTCCAGTTTACCCTATCAAAAGCTTTTTCAGCATCAAGTGCCAAAAAAACAGATGATATTTTTTTATGTTGTATATTAGCTACTTCTAAGGTTTAAGGTTAAAACAGATAAATCAATGGGACCAGATGGGATACACCCAAAGTTATTAAAAGAACTTAAGTGTGTTCTGGCAAAACCTTTAACAGAATTATTCAATCAGTCACTAATGACAGGAATAGTTCCACAAGATTGGAAGTTAGCAAATGTAGTACCTCTTCACAAAAAAGGTAACAGGGAAGAGTCTGGTAACTACAGACCAGTAAGTCTTACATTAGTAGTGGGGAAATTAATGGAGACTATGTTAAAGGAAAGAACTGTTGAATATCTGAATTTAAATGGCTTGCAAGATACCAAACAGCATGGGTTTACAGCAGGGAGATCTTGTCAAACTAACCTCACAGATTTTTTTGACTGAGTAACTAAAATAATAGACCAAGGTGGAGCAGTATATATAAGCTTATCTAGATTTCAGTAAAGCATTTGACACTGTCCCTCATAGAAGACTCATAAATAAACTGCAGTGTTTGGGTCTGGATGAAAAATAGTTAAATGGATAAGGCAATGGCTGAGTGACAGGAGACAGAGGGTGGTAGTCAATGGAGAATATTCGGACGAAAGGAGTCTTACTAGTGGAGTACCTCAGGGATCTGTACTGGGACCTGTTCTTTTTAATATTTTTATTAGTGATATTGCAAAAGGCCTTCAAGGTAAGGTATGCCTTTTTGCAGATGATACCAAGATCTGCAATAGGGTAGACATTCCAGGGGGAATAAGCCAAATGACAAATGATTTAGGTAAAATAGAAGAATGGTCAAGAGTGTGGCAGATGCAGTTTAACATTGATAAATGTAAGATAATGCACTTGGGACATAAAAATTCAAAGGAAAAAGGTGAAATTTACTCACCGATATTTGTATTTCCTCTGTGTCCTTCCACGGCACTGTGGGCTTTGGCTCCGCCTTCCAGCTGGGTAGGACCAAAATTTTGTTTGCTACCTCTCCTCTGCAGTTATACCGTTTGTCCAAGCTGAAAGATACAAGAGGTTAGAAATAGCCAGACCATTTATGTATTAATAAACATTGTCCTATTTGAATAAGCAAAGGAACTGATACCGATACCATTCTACTCTAGGGTGGGTTGCCGTGGAAGGACACAGAGGAAATACAAATATCGGTGAGTAAATTTCACCTTTCCTCTGTGTCCAATCCAGGGCACTGTGGGACTTACCAGAGCAGTACCCCACATAGGGATGGGCAGCCCAGAGGATTTAGAGTTGGATGGCTGCTTCAAGCACCTTTTGCCCGAATCTGGCGTCTGCAGATGCTTGTAGGTCCAGTTTGTAATGTTTGATGAACGTGGAAACTGAAGCCCAGGTTGCGGCCTTACAAATTTCTTCTGGAGAAGCTGCCGCTGTGAGGGCCCAGGAAGTTGACATGGCCCTGGTTGAATGGGCTTTCAGCCCTTTTGGTGGATCCTGATTCGCCGTTTCATATGCCAGGGAAATACAGTCTCTTATCCACCTTGCTATAGAGGCTTTGGAGGCTGCTGAACCTTTATATTGACCTCCAAAGTGGACTAGAAGGGAGTCCAATTTGCGGAAGTCCTTAGTCCTAGAGAGGTATATTTGCAGACACCTGACTAGGTCCAAGTTGTGCAGGCGTTTTTCCAGTTCGTGTTCTGGATGGGGACAGAAGGAAAGCAATACAATATCTTGGTTAAGATGGAATTGTGAAATAACTTTTGAGCGAAAAGAGGGTTTTGGTCGCAATACCACCTTATCCTGATGGAATGTAATGAAAGGGGATACAGCCACCAAGGCTTGAAGTTCACTCACCCTCCTGGCTGAAGTAACTGCAATTAGAAATGCTGTCTTCAAAGTCAGATGTTTAATAGACACTTCTTGCAGGGGCTCAAACCATGGGTGGGAGGCCAACTGCTGTAAAACCAGATTTAGATCCCATGGGGGAATGGTTTCTTTAATAGTTGGTTTAATTTTAGATATAGATGTTAGATAGCGTTTTACAAGGTAATTATCTGCAAACGGAGTGGCCAAAATAGCTGACAATGCTGATAGTTGTACCTTCAATGATGATGGTTTTAAACCTTTTTGGAATCCATCTTGTAAGAAATCCAGAATTTCCATAGGAGATATGGTAGATCTGTCCAGTTGACGCCTCTTACACCAGTTGTAGAAAATTGACCATACTCTGTAGTATATATTTGTGGTTGATGCTTTCCTCCCTTTGAGCATCGTGTCTATAACTTCTTCTGAGGTTCCTTGTAATCTCAGAGACTGCCGCTCAGCCTCCAGGCCCAGAGCTGGAAGAATGCTGGGTTTGGATGCTGAATGGGTCCCTGTAACAGTAGGTCTGGGATGACTGGAAGAGGTAGAGAGGTTCTGCAGGACATCCGGAGTAAATCTGGAAACCATGGTTTCCTTGGCCAGTGTGGAGCGATCAGAATTACTTCTGCCTTGTCTTTTCTGATCTTTCTGATGACCTCGTTCATCAGAGGAAGAGGAGGAAACAGGTATGCCAGCCTGAAGTGTCATGGGATTTTTAGGGCATCTTGTCCTAAGGCCTGAGGGTCCTGCCACATGGATAGGTACCTTGCGCATTTTTTGTTTTGACTTGTGGCCCGACCCAGTTTGGTCACCACAAGGTGAAATATTTCTGAATTTAACTCCCATTCCCCTGGGTTGACGGGATGTCTGCTTAGATAATAAGCCTGTGTATTTAGTTGTCCTGATAGAAATGAGGCCGTGAGGGAATGTAGATTCTGTTCCGCCCACAGTAAGATCTTGATTGCCAGACAATTCAGTTGATTGCTGCGGGTTCCTCCCTGGTTCATTATGTACTGGACTGCAGTGGAGTTGTCCGATCTGATCAGGACCGGTTGTTGTTGAAGTTCTTGACTGAAGTGCTTTAATGTGTTCCAGACTGCCTTTAGCTCCAATACATTGATATGTAGTGCCTTCTCCTGGGTGGTCCATGTCCCTTGGATTGTCTTGTTCTTCCAAATTCCTCCCCATCCTAATTTGCTGGCATCCGTATGGATAATCTGACAGTCTGGGTCTGTCAGAGTTCTGCCTTTTGCTAGATTTGCAGGCTGTGTCCACCAGTGTAGTTCCAGTCTGGTTTGTTTGGAGACTGGTATTACCTGGTGGAAATTTGTGGGTTGTCTTTTGTAGTAATTTAGGTAATGCATTTGGGTCATTCAAGCATGGGTTCGGGACCAGGGAATTACCTGGTAGGTCGATGTAAGGTGCCCCAGGAGTCTGGAGAATTATTTTGCTGATCTTTCTCTTTTCTGAAGAAACTTGCTGACATGACTGTGTATTTTTTGTTGACGGTCTGATGACAGATATGCTAGACCCAGTTGGGTGTTGAATCTTATCCCCAGGAATATTAGGTCTTGTGAGGGTACCAGCGAACTCTTGTGGTGATTTAGAAGCCATCCGAGCTTCTGCATTTGAGTCAGGCATGTTCTTGTACTGTTCAAAGCCTTCTGTAGAGATGTTTCTATTATCAAGATGTCGTCCAGATATGGAATGACTTTGAGTAAATGTTGTCTTCTGAGGAATGCCATGACGTTGGACATAATTTTTGTGAATATCCGCAGTGCAGATGCCAGTCCGAATGGTAATGGCCTGTATTGGTAGTGCTTGGATGTGGAACCTGAGGAATTTCCGATGTTGCTGTCGTACCTGCACATGGTAGTATGCATCTTGAAGGTCTATGCGCGTCAAGTAGGAGCCTTGTTGTATCAGTTTCATTGTGGATGAGACTGTTTCCATCTTGAAGTGTTGTAGGCGAAGAAAAGCACTGAGGTCTTTCAGATCCAAAATGAGACGAAGCTCCCCTGTAGGCTTTAAAGTATAGAAAAGAATCGAATAGAAGCCTCTGAACTTTTGATGAGAAGGAACGTCCTCTATCACCTTGTTGTACAGCAGGTACTGTAAGGCTCGTTGCATCTTCGGAATCATAGTTTTTTGTCGTATTTTGGAGCACCGAAATTGATGTTGAGGAGGAGCAGTTTTGAATTCCAGTAGATACCCCTTCTGGATAATTTCCCATACCCATTTGTCTGGATGGATCTGAGCCCAGGCCAAATGGAATTCCTCCAGCCTGCCCCCCACTGGAGGAGAAGGGGGGAGACTGGCTTCATTGAGGGACTTGTCCCCTCCGCTGGAAATCCCTGCGATTTCCAGGCCTCTGACCGATCTGCGAACCCCGTTTTCTTTGCTCGTAGCCTCTTCCTGACTTATAACTTCGAGCCTCTCGAAAGGACTGTTTTCTGTACTGTCCTCGACGTCCTGGAGATCTTCTGGCCTTCTTGTCTTGTGGTAGAAACTGGCTCTTACCTCCAGATGATCGTTTAATTATCTCTTCCAGCTGATCTCCAAATAATTTAGCGCCTGAAAAGGGAAGGGAGACTAATTTGTTTTTGGAAGAAGGGTCAGCTTCCCATGCTTTAATCCACATGGCGCGTCTCGCTGTTACCGAGAGTGACAAAGTTCTTGCGAGCAGACGGATATTATCCAAAGAGGCGTCACATGAGTAATTGATGTCGTCTTTAATGATGGCTAATTCCTTAATTAGTCGTACTCTAGAGACTGAAGATTCTATCTTCTCTTCTAGATCTGTAACCCAGATCCTTAGGGTCCTAAAGGTAGAAGCCAGGGCCGTAGCGGTTTTGAGGTTTTGGCCAATAGTGGCAAACTGTTTCTTCAGTACACTATCTGCTTTCTTCTCCATTGGATCTTTCAATGTAGTACCGTCCTCCAGGAGAATAGTGGTTCGTCTTGAGGCTTGGGCGATTGCTGCATCTACCTTAGGTGGAGTATACCAATTTGATGTTTCTTCTTCTGGGAAGGGGTACATCCGATGGAATCTTTTGGAAATGGCTCCTCTTTTCTCGGTCTGCTTCCATTCACTAGTAATAATGTCTTGAATTGAGCTGTGCACTGGAAACTGTGGAACTGTCTTCTTGTATCCCACGAATGCAGCATCCATCACGTTTAAATCTTTTTGGACATCCTCCAATCCCAGAGTTTTTCTCAAGGTTTTGATAAGATGATCCATTTTGTCTGTGCTAAAGCTGCCAGCTTCTTCCACTAGCTCACCTTCTTCCGCTGAAGAAGCTGCTGACTCTAAGTCAATATACGTGTCATCGTAGCCATCCTGGATGCCAGATGGACCCTCCTCTGGGTCTGAAGTTCTAGGGCGATTCCTTGCCGTCTCCTGCATTGAAGTGAATGTGTCCGGCATGGAGGTCTTCATCCAGGACAAGAAGTCCTGGAATTGAAGAGGCACATTCCCCCCTGCTGCTTGTTGTAGACATGCTGAACATAATTTTGCAGGGTCAGTAACTGGCAGGGTATTATTGCATCTAGCACAGGGTTTCTCCTTTGGTGCTGCTTTTTCATCTTTAGCAGATTCAGTAATTTTAGTTTTGTCAGACTTAGAATCTTTAGAGGCTGACATGTCTGCACAGGCCAGAGCTGACTGAGCAAATACTGAGGCACACTATATGTGATCGCTGGGCTAGAACAGGCTACACACATATATATATATTTAAGAGTTACATACCTGTGATCCTTTCAAAAAGCCTCCTTTTATGTCTGCTTGCCAACCGGAAGTATGCTTGTCCGCGTGCGTTCCACTCTGGAACGCGTCCTGAGACACTTCCTGCTTCCGTTCCATGTGCTTCTTTAATAGGCTGTGAGCGGGCGCGTGCGCGCGCTATTCAGCCCAGAGATCCACATTGAGAAGCCGCATATGGGAAGTGGCGTGTCGCCGTGCGAGCAGCCAGTTTCCTGGTTGATCTGGGTACCTTCTGCCAGACCAGTCCTTCGGTACGTGCAAGCGCTGTCCTTATGGGTATCGAAACCTTTTACTTTTTTAGAGCTGTGAGAGCGGGAGGCTTAGCCTCCGTCCTCCAGCTGGGTAGGACCAAAAATAACTGCAGAGGAGAGGTAGCAAACAAAATTTAAAGATTGGTCCTACCCATCTGGAAGGCGGAGCCAAAGCCCACAGTGCTGTGGATTGGACACAGAGGAAATATACTATTAAGGGTACTGTACTGTCAGAGACAACAGATGAAAAGGATTTGGAAGTAATTATCTCTAATGACTTAGAGGTAGGCAGGCAATGTAATAAAGCAGTGGGGAATGCAAGCAGGGTACTGGGTTGTACAGCTAGGGGCATTAGTAGCAGAAAAAGGGAAGTAGTCATGCCACTCTACAGATCTCTAGCTAGACCTCACCTAGAGTATTGTGTACAGTACTGGAGACCCCATCTCCAGAAGAATATAGATACTGTAGAGAAAATTCAAAGAAGGGCTACTAAAATGGTGACTGATTTACAGGAAAAGAAATATCAGGATAGACTAAAGGATCTGAACATGTATAGCTTGGAGGAGAGAAGAGAGAGAGGGGATATGATTGAGACATTCAAATACATGAAAGGATTAAACAAAGTGCAGGATGGATTATATTTCAAAGGAGTAAAAATGTTAGGACAAGAGGCCATAGTCTAAAACTAGAGGGACACAGGTTTAGATGTAATGTAAGAAAGTTTTACTTCACTGAGAGGGTAGAAGATACGTGTAATAGCCTACCAGCAGGAGTGGTAGAAGTTAATACAGTGACAGAATGTAAGCATGCATGGGATAGGCATAAGGCTGTCCTTAACTTAAAAAAAGACCAAGGACCAAAAAAGGTTTGAGGTTTTTACTGTAGGAAAATGGGCAGACTAGATGGGCCAAAATGGTTCTTATCTGCCGTCAAATTCTGTGTTTCTATGAGAGTAAGGAGATACAAGCTCTCTGGCAAGAGATGTCGGCAAAGCCCAAAAGGACATGGCACTACCTCCTCCCCCCTCAAGGGACTACCGCTGGGAGGCCACAGAAGGTCTTGATGGAAAGGAACTGCGAAAATGGCGAATTGAAGATGGAGCATGGACGTATAAGGCTGCCACTCACAAACTCTCCTCCGGCCCACAGCCCTTCCAGTTAACCAGATACTGGAGGGTACCACGAAAGATGCGGGAATCAAGCACAGCCATCTATGACAAACTAATCAGAGTAGTCTACAGAAACAGGAGGTGGAGGGGATGGTGGGGGGTGTGAGAGGCATGAACATTCACATAAGGCTTGAGCAAAGAGAAATGGAAGACAGGGTGAATCTTCAGTGTCTCTGGAAGAGTCAGGCAGTAAGAGACTGGGGAGAGATGGGTCTCGACCTTGAAAGGTTCCAAGTACCAGGGACCCAACCTGTCAGATGGCTGTTAGAGTTTGACATTCTTGGCAGAAAGCCAAATCAAATCACCAGGCTCATATCTGGGTGCCAAAGACCAATGGTGATCTGCTGCTACTTTCTGCTGCATCTGGGACAAAAGACGCATGAAGCAAATAGCCTAAAAATGAGTCGCCAGATATTGAGTACATGCCTCCACAGAGGGGACATCCAACATAGGTGGACAGAGGGTGATGGCTTGAGGATTATATCCCAAGGACACAAAGAACTAGGATCACTTCAGGGAGGTCCAGTCATCCTGCTGATGGGAGAAGTAACACCAGAGGAAATATTACAAATTCTGGTTCAACCGTCTGTCTGGCCGTTAGTCTGTGGGTGATATGCAGAGAAATGCTGCAACTGGATACCCGACCTTCCAGAAACGGGACACAAATTGGATACCACAATGTAATATGCTGCGGTATCCGATGCAGGTGGTAAATGTCACAGATAAAAAGATCAGCCAACTCAGAAGACGTAGGGAGCTTTGTTAACGGAACAAAATGCCCGTTTGGAGAAGTGAGCCACGACGACCCAAATCATGTTATTACCAGTGGAAGAAGGCAAGTCCACTACAAAGTCCATGGATATCTGACTCCACAGAAGAACTGGTACAGGGAAAGACTGAAGAAGACCCGCTAGACGAGAGAGAGGTATCTTCATATTGGCACATAAGGGACAGGACAATACAAAAGAGGCCACATTGGCCTTTAAGTCAGGCCACCACAAGTACCTGATGATAAGATCCTGAGTAAGCAAAAACCCAGGATGACCAGCAGAAACCAGAAACAGAGCAATGCCCCCAACGTAGCACAACAGAACGGTACCATTTTGGTACAAAGTACATGTTGGGACGCACAGGAGCACCAGAAGGGCAGGAAGACTGGCTTTTTTGAGAGTAGTGAGGAGAGGTGTGGACAAGGACGACAGGATCCGATTAGGTTAAATTATATGTTAAGGAGCAGACTGAGAGAAACTGGGTGCATCATGCTGGAGGGAAAGGGAGTCAGCCTTAACATTCTTCCTCCAAGGCATATAAGAGATAATGTAGTCAAAGCGGGAGAAGAACAAGGACCAACGGGCCTGAGGGAATCCCTCCTAAAAGAATGAAATTCTTCAAGGCCAGTTTCACTGCCAAAGGTTCTATGTTCCCGGTATTATAGTTCCTCTCCACAGGAAAGAAGCATCTGGAGAAGAAGGAATAAGGGTGGAGAATGCCTGAATCAGGATACCGCTAGGAAAGAACCGCTCAAGCCGCAAACTCAGAAGCATCCACCTCTAGGGTAATTGGAGCAAGAGGGTCAGGACAGCGAAGGATAAGAGCCAAGGAGAGGGTAGAACCTTTTTCTTAAACTCACATTTCTCTGTTTTGCAATAGAGATGGTTTTCTTGAAGGCGAGTGAAAACCTGCTGGACATGCAGACTATGTTCTTCAAGGGACAAGGATAACACCATAATATCGTCCAGATAAGCAATAACAAAGGACAATAGTAGATCCCTGAAGACGTTGTTTACCAGACACTGGAAAACTGCAGGGGCATTACGAATGCCAAAGGGTATGACTAGGTATTCGTAATGCCCAAACCTGGAAATGAATGCAGTCTTCCATTCGTCTCCTAGCTTGACTCTAACCAATTTATAAGTACCTCTGAGGTCAAGCTTGGTGAAAAAATAAGCCCCCTTTAGATGGTCCAGTAACTCAGGAATCAAGGGCAATGGATTACAAATGACAGACTTAGGGAAGGTCCCGCAAACAGCTTTTCCTGGCGTATTAGAGCATGAATGGACGAAATGTCCAGACTGAGCACAATAGAGGTATAAGCCTAGCACACGTCTTCTGGCCTTCTCCTCTCAGAGAGATGCAGGAAATGACCCACCTCCATAGGTTTCCCTACACAAACGGGTGAGGAGGCCACGGTCTGGAATTTAGGAGCAAGGATCACCGGATGCTTGGTCACAGGACATTGGGTACACTCCCTATCCTGCTTGGCCCAGGGTTCCTGAATCCGATGTTCCAGGGTAGCGCATAAACCAATCAGATCCTCAAGAGTGTCTGTAATTGGACGGGTAGGCAATTCATCCTTGAGACACTTGAATACCCCTATCCTGAACATTGCCTTGAGGGCATTTTCACTCCACTCAGTATCATACACCCAAGTCCTGAACTCATTAGCATACTGTAGGTCAGTTCTGGATCCCTGTTGACCCAATATGGCGGACTCAGCCATAACCCGTCTACCTAGAGTATCGGATACAGACCGAAAAGCTGAGATAAAGGAGTCAAAGTCAGCCAGGATGGGAGACTGACAGTCTAGGAGTGGGGAGATCCAAGCCAAGGTAGGACCAAGATAGATATGTGCCCGATGAGAGGCGTACGCTTCAGTTTGGCTTAAAAAATCAAGACAGCACCGATTTAAAAATCCATGAAACTCAGTGGGGAGCCATCGTATCGGTCTGTCAACGGCAGTCTAGAAGGCACCGAACTGGTAGCAGAAGACGTAGGGTCCAGAAGTCCAACAGGAATATTCTGGGATGGCATATGCTGTAACATCTTAGCAATGGAATCCATCTCGAGGCCCATTTGTTTTATCTGCATGGTATGTTGGTCGAGTCTGGAGCATTGATGGGTCACAACGCAAGACATATCCGAGGGATCAGTCAGTGGCGCAATCAAAATGTGATGATCTGACTAGGTGCAGTCAATGCAAGCTGCCTGAGAAAAGATTTGGAGAGTGGAATTCCCACAAAGAGAAAATAGATTACTGTTTAATATAAATAAACACCAATACAAAACTAAACAAAACAGAAATACTTGCACAGTAGGCCTCGGTGAACCAGAGGCTAGGGATTGCAGGCTAGGGAGTGTAGCTATCTGGCGGGTGCTGTTCTAAGGAAGCTTTGCTGTGGCCTAGGCCATGTTAGAGGTGCTGGCTGCAAAGCCTGATAGCAGGATGACAACCCTAGACACAGACACCTACACACCGAGTCTGGAAGCAGTATATATAATAGGATTTTAGTCTTACCTGTTAAATCCTTTTCACTTAGTCCATACAGGTTACTGGTACATTGGGAGGCGATCCGCCCCTTTAAGTAGGCAGGAACATTTCTCTAAATGTATGCAGGGGGTGGAGCCTCCCCTCCCTCTTAAGTTGCCCTCAGCCAGAACAAGCCAGAATGATTTGAGACACTAATACTGACCAGAGATAAGAAGGAAAAGGAAGACTCCTGTGAGCATGCCCCAAAGGTCTCCCACTGAATGCCACAGGAGAGCCAAGTATGGTCCCTTGACAGGGTGGGAGACCAGTAACCTGTATGGACTAAGTGAAAAGGATTTAACAGGTAAGACTAAAATCCTATTTTCACTGTCGTCCAATACAGGTTACTGGTACATTGGGATGTACAAACATTGAGCTTTCCCAGAGGCGGGAAGAAGGCAAGGACCAAGCGCAAGGCCCAAAAGTCACCAGAAGTCCTATGAACCAATTAATCATAGAGCCCAACAACAGAAGTGTCAACGGACACCAACCAAGGGTAAAAACGAACCCCATGAACTATCACAGCACACTGAACCAGAGCCAACAGGGCTCAACAGTAAGGAAGAACTGAGAACCTCAGAAGAAGAAGATCCTAGACAGGCAAAACTGCCTCCAGGACCTTTCTCCCAAAGCTGGCATCAGCCGAGGCCAGCACATCTACACAATAGTGCTTCGAGAATGTGTGCACCGATGACCAAGAGGCCGCCCGGCACAGTTGATCAGCAGATGCTTGATTTTTATAGGCCCAAGAGGCCCCAATTGATCTGGTGGAATGAGCAGTAACCCTGAAGGGAACGTGCTTATTCCGCAACTTGTAGGCTTCACGAATGGTAGATTTTATCCAAGATGCAATAGTCACCTTGGATGCCGGTCTCCCTGCCCTAGGCCCCTCAGGAATGACAAACAGAGCATCAGACTTCCTGATAGACTCAGTGCAATGAACATAAAACTTGAGACAACGCACTACATCCAACAAATGAAGATCCCTCTCCTTGTCAGAGGAAGGGTTAGGGCAGAAAAAGGGCACCACAATCTCCTGATTGATGTGAAACTCGGAGACAACCTTGGGTAAAAACTCCTTGGAAGTGTGGAGCACAGCCTTATCCTTGTGGAACACCAGGTAAGGAGGTTTACAAGACAGGGCTTGTAACTCCGCCACCCGGCGAACTGATACAATAGCCAAAAGAAAGGCCATTTTCCAGGTCAAAAGACGTAAAGGAATGGAAGCCAAGGATTCAAACGGGGGTCTCTGAAGAACCCCCAGCACCAAAATTGAGATCCCACTGGGGAGTTGGACTCTTGAAGGCAGGCCGAACATGAGCCACACCTTGGAAGAAAACTTTAACATCAGGAAGAACGGCAATGCGTTCCTGGAAAAATACAGACAGAGCAGAAGTCTGAACCTTGAGAGAGTCCTTTCTCAATACCATCCTGCAAAAAGGCCAGGACCGTGGGAAGATGGAAATCGAGCGACAAATCCTTATCAGCACACCATGCAACAAAAGTTGACAAAATTTGATGACAGATCTTGGAGGACACAGGTTTACGAGCTCTAAGCATCGTAGACACCACAGAAGAGGAAAACCCTTTCTTCTTCAAAATTGAGGATTCAACCTCCAAGCCATCAAATGGAGATGCTGAACATCCTCCTTCCACAGGTAGCCTTGAAGCAGCAGATCTGGACGGGCAGGGAGCGGGAAGGGATCTGCCACTGACATGGCCAGCAGGTCCGGATACCAGGACTGACGAGGCCAATTCGGAGTGATTAGGATGACAGGACAACGTTCCATCTTCAGCTTCTGGATGACTCTGATCAACAGAGGGAGAGGAGGGAAGATGTAGGCTAGGGAGAACTCCCAAGGGATTGACAATGCGTCCACCGCTAGAGCAAGAGGGTCCCTCCACCGAGAGCAAAACACTGGAACCTTCTTGTCTGGTAGCCATCAGATCCACTACAGGTACCCCCCACATCTGGGTTAGAAGGTGAAACACCTCTGGATGAACCACCCACTCTCCGCTGTCGACTGTGTGACGACTGAGAAAGTCTGCCATGACGTTGTCTACACCTGGAATGTGTACCGCTGAAATGACGGGAACATGTGGTTCCACCCAAGATAAAATGGCCTTGACTTCTAACCATGCGGTGAGACTTCTTGTGCCGCCTTGTCTGTTGATGTAGGCCACTGCGGTGGCGTTGTCGGACTCCACTCTGACTGGACAACCCTCCAGCTGAGATTCCCAGTGTCTCAGGGCAAGAAAGATGGCACGAAGTTCCAGAACAATGATGGAGAGGAGAGATTCTTCCAGGCCACATTTCCCCTGAGCACTGAAACGACCCAACACTGCCACCAACCCCGGAGGCTGGCATCCGTCGTGACTGTGGTCCAATAGGGTATCTGAAAGGACCTCCCTTTCAGGAGATGAGACAGGTCCAACCACCATTCGAAGCTCAGCTCGACATGAGGAGGCAGAGAGACTGACAGATGCAGATGATCTGGATGATTCCTGCACGTCTGGATCACAAACCTCTGGAGTTCCCTGGTGTGCACCATGGCAAATGGCACTGCCTCTATTGTGGAAATGAATTTCCCCACCAGAGAAGTCGGCACTGGAACCCTCTCGAGATCCAGGATCTTGGATACACGGAGAGCAAACTGATGAGCCACTTCTTCCGGTAAAAACACCATGCACTGCTGAGTGTCGAACAGGAGACCCAAGAAAAGGATCTGTTGAGATGGGATCAAGTCTGACTTGTCCAGATTCACAATCCACCCGTGGCGAATGAGTGTCTGGAAGCACGTCTGAACCTGCTGGTGAAGAATCTCCGCAGATGAAGCTTTCAGGAGCAAATTGTCCATGTAGGGAGTCACCCTGATACCATCCCAATGAAGCACAGCTATCAAAGCCCCCAAGACTCTCTGAAAACCCTGAGGAGCTGAAGTCAGTCCAAAGGGAAGAGCCGAAAATTGAAAGTGGCCCCTGTGGCAGGCAAACCTGAGATACCGCCTGCTTTCCGGATGAATAGCGATGTGCAGATATGCATCCTGGAGGTCCAGGGAAGCAAGGAACTCCCCTGGAGACATTGCGGCTATCACAGTACGCAGGGATTCCTGACGATAGTGGGTACTCACAACAAAGGAATTGAGATCCTTGAGGTCCAGAATAGGACGGGCGCCCCCGTCCTTTTTGGCCACAACGAACAGGTTGGAATAAAATCCTGAACCTGTGTCCTCTGAAGGAACCAATTCCAGGACTTCTTTGTCCAAAAGATCCTGAATAGCGTCGTCGAACAGACGTCTTTTTGTAGGCTCCTGAGAAGGACGAGTAAAATGGAACCGAAAGGGAGGAAGGGAAGAGAAAGGGATCCTGTATCCCTCTGATACCACTTGAAGGACCCAAGGGTCCGCCACTGACTCCTCCCAAATCCGGCAAAAGATGTGGAGACGTCCACCTACAGCCGGATGCGGACCCGGGTTCGGTGAGTCATGCCGAAGCAGTCTTGGAGGTCTTGGCCTTAGGGGCAACTTTGGGCTTCCAGGACTGTTTGGGCTTGGAGGAGCGCGCAGAGGACAGACCCGCCTGGGACATAGAGCGTGTCTCAGTTTGGAAGGAACGAAAGGACCGATTGTGTTTGGCTGGAAACTTCTTTTTGAAGACTGATGGTAGAAGAGTACTTTTACCGCCAGTAGCCTCACTAATCATCTCCTTAAGTTCAGATCCAAACAGTGAAGTCCCTTGGAAGGGGAAAGAAAGCAAGGCTTTCTTAGAAGCGGTGTCAGCAGACCAAATATTTAGCCAAAGAGCGCGTCTAGCCACCACAGAGGAAGTGGAGGCCCTCGCCATCATGCGCACAGCATGAAAAGCAGCGTCAGAAACATAATTCTGAGCTTCGGAAGTATTAGCAAGAAGTTGTAACTGCTCAGACACTGGCGCATCCTGGCGAACCGCCTCAGTAAGCTGTTCAGTTCAGACCGCAATGGCCCGGTTAACCCACGCCACTGCAAAGGTTGGACGCATGGCAGTGCCAATAGAGGGAAAAATAGATTTAAGACAAGTTTCCAACTTTTTATCCGCCCAATCTTGTAGGGCAGAAGCATCAGAGACAGCCAAAGCAGTAGATTTAGACAACCTAGAAACTGGAGCATCCACCTTAGGAGGATGAACCCATTTAGCCAGTTCAGTCTCAGGAAAAGGATAAAGTTTAGCAAACTTTTTTGATACAGAAGAGGATTTATCAGGATTTCGCCACGCATCAGAGACTAAACGTGCAAGAGTAGGATTAGTAGGAAAACATATAACAGTCTTAGAAGGTTTCTGAAACACATCCGTTGGGTCATGAGTAGATTCCTGACTCAAGGGAAGGTTGAGGGTGGTTAGCACAGCCCTGATCAAACCCTCAGCAGAGAGTTCAGGGTCACATTCATAAGGGTCACCAATGGACCTGGTAGACTCAATAACAGTGCCCTCCTCAACATCAGAATCCTGCAACAATTCTTCCTCAGAAGAAACAGACACATCAGGAGCACCCTGTGGCTTGGGCAGGGTGGTCCTGATAGTGGAGGGGGTCTGCCAAACCTGAAGAGCCCCCTGAACCTGAGAGGGAAAGAGCTGAAGAGTGGATCTGAGATCCCTAGTGGCAGCCTTGAACTCTTTCACCCATGTTGGCTCAATGGAATGACTGGAAAGCCCTGGGTTGCTGTGATGGCTTTCCGCACATTTTGGGCATTAATGACCAGAAAATTCTCTAGGCAGCCCAGAGTGACAAGAGGAGCAAAACGCAATGGGGGAAACTGACACCCCAGCCTCCTTAGTCTTGGGTCTAGCCCCTGACTCCAGTGGAGTAGACATGCTCACAGCGTCAGATATACCCCACTGACAAGAATCACCCAATTGAAGTGTGAAAGATTAAATGTTCACCCCAGAAACGCTTAAAATTAAACTTATCTGGCAAGCGAAGGGTTAATCTGCGGAGGAGTTAGAGAAGGCTTGGTCCCTGCGTAGTATACTCACTGAGAAGAACTCACAAAATGGCTGCCGTGACGGGAGCCAATCAGAAAATGAGTGCAAAACAAGCGCTCATGGGAAACGTAGTTTTTCTCAGAAGTACCCCAAAACAGTGCCCGAAGCCCCCCAACACACCGAATCATGCAACTGGATGATAGAGCAAGGGAAGACCAACAAAATGAGCCCACTCTGAAGTCGCTGTGACAAGCGGTTCCAGAGATACGTCCCACACTGTATAAACCCATAGAGAGTAAAGGAGCAATGGCGTCTATGCGGGAAAAGCGCGCTTAAAGGCGCGGAACATAAACTTTTAATAAAGTTACCCTGACAGGAAAAAGTTACCAAACACATATCAAACACATGTAAAACATGATAAAACAATATCCCAATGAGGAAAACAGCAGGGAAAAGGTTAAAGCCCCCATAAACTGCTCCAAAACCCAGGGAATACACACAGACATTGCATAGATACAGTGCAATATAAAGAAAAACACCCAATGAGTGCTGGAGTGCATAATGAGAACTCCCAAATACAAGCCCAATGAAGGGACACTGTGGGACAAGTGGACCTTCAGCACTCAAAGGGTGGCTCACCTTTCTGCAGGACTTCTGTCTTTAGGTAACCATGTGAAAAGGGAATTAACCAAAGGAAAATCCCCAGCAGGGAAGCTACTTGACTCAAGTTGTTCCCTCTTCAGGGCATAAGGTCCACCAGAAAATTCCTGGAAGCTGCACTAGCCACTTTGGAGAGGGCAATTGTCAGCCATGGTCACCCGCCTAATGGTGGTATTCCATCCTATATAATAATTCGCCAAGTTGTGTGTAACGCCCGACATGAGCAGTAAACACTGCTGCGCGGGCGGCAGTCATGCGCAGTAGAGACTGCCCACGCAGCGGCTGATATAGAACTGGGCGCTCCGAAGGAGCGTCCAGCTCTGTATCAGCCTAGGCGCGGGCAGTCTCCACTGCGTGGGACTGCCCCGCGACCGGCTGCCAGAGGCTCTGTATCAGCCGAGTCGCGGGTAGTCTCCACTGCGTGTGACTGCCCCGCGACCGGCTGCCAGAGGCACTGTGGCCCGTGTACCGGGCTGTTCAACTAGTATTTGAATAAAACAATAAAAAAAAACTAAAGTTGATTGAGAGATGTTCTCCACCTGATGTGCACAGCATGCAGGAACAAATCATTCTGGCTTGTTCTGGCTGAGGGCAGCTTAAGAGGGAGGGGAGGCTCCACCCCCTGCATACATTTAGAGAAATGTTCCTGCCTACTTAAAGGGGCGGATCGCCTCCCAATGTACCAGTAACCTGTATTGGACGACAGTGAAATAAATATATATATATATATATATATATATATATATATATATATAAACCTACTGGCAATACAGTTGTCTCTGTCATAATGTAGGAAGCAAGAACAGCAGTCGTAGACCCAAAGGGTCACAAGGTACAGAATATTCAACAGAGTCGAACATGACTAGAGTGTTGACAGCATCGAACTCGACACAATGGGCACAGGACAACCTCCGGAGTTGGAGAAAGAACAATCGATAAACCAAGTGGGAAGCAGGCCTGCAGAGACGGTACCAGGAATAAGGCAGAAGAAAAACTGGGCAGGCCAGGGTCAGAAACAATCAAGCAAAGCAGTACACAAACAGCAGGCAGAAGCAAGTCAAATAGACAAGCCGAGGTTAAAATGAACACAGGATATCAAAGCCAAATCAGGAGACAAAGACAAAGTCAAGGCAACTGGTTCGAAACATTGGAACAAACAAAAACTCGAGAAACTATATCACAACAAGAGCGCTTTGATCGTGCACCAACACAAAATGTCGGAGCTTCATAAAGGCTCAGAGCGTCATATGACAAGACGGAAACAAATTAAAACAGAAACTCTGGCAAGAGATACCGGCAAAGCCAGGAAGGACCTGACATTCTGTGACTACAGTGAATCTGTGGAAAAAGGATGTGTGGTTCTGTTCATACCAGTGGAAAATGGAGCAAGGCTGGGTAAGCACATAATGCATATATGATTCTGTGACTACCAGTGGACAATGGAACAAGTCTGTGTCAGAAAATCTATGTGTGGTTCTGTGACTACCAGTGTATAGTGGAACGGCTGAGGTACCACAGTTTATGTGATTCTGTGACTACTAGTGAATATGTGGAAAAAAGCTGGTGTGTCATATAGTGTCTTGTTTTGTGAATAACAGAGACCACAGGAATAAGGATGGGAGGGCACACAGTGTCATTCTGGGATAACTACGCTGTGTATTTGTGGTATTGTGACTACTGGTGAGACAGTGAAACACTTCTGAAGTGTCAGACAGTGTGTATGTGTGGTGTCAGACAATGTAGTTGTAGTTCTGAGAGTTCCAATGGAACAAGGCTGGGGTGCCAGAAAGTGTACGTGTGGTTCTATGACTACGAGTGGAGAGTGGAACAGAGTTGGGAAGTCAGACAGTGTGTGACTACCATTGGAATAGCAGTACAGTTCTGAGGTACTGGATATATGTAAAATATATATATATTTTCTTTTTTAGAAAAAAAATATTCCAATATATGGGGGTCTCCTTTCACAATTGCGCTGGAGGCCACAAAATATCATAAAACAAGTCTTATCTTCAAGACTAGATTTCTGGGGCCTGAATGAAAGAAATTATTTTTAAAAAGGTGTTGACTGTGAAGGATTGAATATTTATGTGACCAATTTACACTTTAATCTATAATAGTTTGTAGATCTCAGATATCTACATTTCAGAAACCTGATCTTCAAACTCTTTAAATAATGAAATATCACATCAGGAGACTGCCCCAGACATATTCTTCTTGAAAAAAAAATTGTTAAAATATTCAGTGCTGACTAATTGCTTATTTATTAGAATGATAGTTTATTACATTTTGTTACAGGGCATTGCAGGTCTTACAACCTAAAAAAGTGAAAGGTTATTTCTTGCGTAAATTCATAACACAAAATAAATAACTGACCATTCTTGCGCTCTGTGTCTGTGATTTGGTGTGTTTTCTTGTACAGACTCCTGATTGCTACCAGCTCGTCTTCTTTCTGCTGACGTAGGTTGGAGACTTGGGCATGTTTATTGTGTTGCTTCTCCAATCCCATCTGTAGGTGGGCAAGCTCCTGCTGAATACCATACAGAAGCACACCAAGATCCTCACGCTCTCTTTTATTCCTCTTCATGGATGTGTTCTGCAATGAAACCACAAAGAAAAGTGTGTTAAATGTGGCTAAGTACTTAAAATCCCCAGGCTACTGATCCCATCCTTGACAGAAACAGCCCACATGCTTCAAATTCAAAAGCTAAATACAGCCCCATAATGTATTTTATGAAACAATTAGACCTGAAATGTGGAGAGTTCAGCACCCATTGGAGAGGGAATACATCTCACACCCTCATGATATATTCACAAGAATTAACTATTTCCTCACCTCCACCCCCATTCTGGCCTGGGCTGAAAATAGCAGCATAAATGACATACTCAGATCAGATCATAACCCCCCCCCCCCATCACATTTGACCTATCACTTACTGCTGCAAAGTTCACTTCCTTCAACTGGAGAATGCCCTCCTTTTTGTACAAATCTAAGGACTTCCAATGAAGTCTAACACTAGTATGGTAAATGTTCAGGGAAACTAAAATCTAACATAAAAATGACTATTATTTTCTGGGCTACAGCGAAAAGCTTCTTGATAGGGAACATCATTTCTCATGCATCTGATTTAAAGAGAGCAACCATTACACTAAACTCAAGAAACTAAAGCAAGCACTAACTAAAGCTTACAAAAGCTACCTAAAACACAAAACTAGATAACGCTCAGGAAAATAGGTCTATGAGGAGGTCTTACAATCTGCTGCAGAGGTACACATGAATAATCAAATAAGTAGATATTTTCTACATGTTAATAAGAAGGACGATTGCTAGCACACCTAGTACAGTCAGGGGTTCCACTATGATAACTTCCATAAAAATATCCTCTTCACATTTAGTAATAGATACCATATCAAATCAACCCAGCCTTCCTATAATATATAATATAAAGTGATTTATGAAGTGCAAAATGACCCCACCCTACCACAGAACCAATTTCTGAAATGCACTCCCCAGTCATGCTCACGCCGAGCAGCAACTTTCTTGGTGCCCCAATTACTGCCACTGAAGTAGCATCTGTTCCTTCTTAAAAAAAAAAAAAGAAAAATTGCCAGGTCCTGATGGACTCCCCTCGGAATTTTATACACGTTTACAAGACGACATCTCCCTTCCATTATCATCATCTAATTTAAGGGCATCACTCTGGGTGATGAAAAAGCTGAAGCTAGCGGCCTTTGCTAATAATATATAGTAAATTAGGTAAAAAAAGGCACAAGTCCATAAAGTTCAACCTTTGCCTCATAACCCAGAGACAAGAGGATTATATAGCTTTCCTGTCACCAAATAAGCTAGTTTTTATCAGGCCTTCCTGATTTGCTACTAATAAATATTATAAACCTGTATGTTATCTTTTGAAAGAAATGTATCTATTCTTCTCTTGAAAGTATCCATTGCATCTGCCATAACCACATCCTTGGGCAAGGAATTCCATAATTTAACAGACCTTACCGTAAAAAACCTTTTCATCTGCTGAAGTTGAAACCATCTTTCCGCTCAAGGGGTGTACCCTGGTTATTTGACCAGGCTTTGGAATGAATAGCTCACTACAGAGATTGACCTCTCATATACTTGTAAACTGTGATAAGATCCTCTTAGTCACCTTTTCTCTACAGTCGTTCTTCAAGCGTCAAGCCCTCAGGTGCCTTAATTAATTTTGTTGCTCTTTGCTGTACCAACTCCAGTTCTAGAATATCGTTTTTCAGAACTGGTGCCCAAAACTGCACTGCATATACGAGGTGAGGTCTTACCAACGATTTGTACAATGGCAAAATTATGTTATCCACTCTTGCTTTAATACCCATTTTTATTCAGGAAAGGACTTTCTTTGCATTTATTAATGCTATTTGAAACTGGTCACTGTTTTCAAGTTTGTATTTACAAGATTCCCAGTTCTTTCTCTAGTACTAAGTCCCCCAAAATGATTCCATTAAGTTCATAACTAGCATTGGGGGGGTTTCCTTCCAAAACGCATGACTTTACATTTTTCCCACAATAAACTTCATATTCCATTTGGTTGCCCAATCTTCCATGCTATGTAAATCCCTCTGTAGAGAACAAATATCCTGTTCTGAATTTATAATTCTGCATAATTTGGTGTCATCTGCAAATATTGATATTTTGCTTTCTATATTTATTTCCAGGTCATTTATAAACATGTTAAAATACAGTGGACCAAGTAATTAACCCTGAGATACTACACTCAACTTTGACTTACAGGAGAATTGTCAATTTACAACCACACAGTGTTCCCTAGCCTTCAACCAGTTTTCTATCCAATTGCAAATGTTATCACCAAGCCCCAATTTCCATATTTTATACCCCAGCCTCCTGTGTGGCATTGTATCAAATGCCTTTGCAAAATCTAGATATACTAAATCAACTGACCTACCCTTATCTAGGTTGCTACTTACTTCTTCATAGAAGCTGAAAAGATTAGTTTGGTATGATCTATTCCTCATAAAACCATGTTGATTCCTGCTTATAGCCCTATTTCTTGCAGTGTAATTATGAATACAAACCCGTATTATACCTTCTAACAGTTATCCCACTACAAAGGTCAAACTTCCAGGTCTATAATTCCCAGGTTCTGTTTTAGTTCCCTTCTTAAATACACTGGCTTTACACCAATCTTGTGGCAATGAGCTTGTGGTGAGAGAATCTTTGAAGAGTAAAAAGAGGGGTCTTGCTAACTCTGCAATGAGTTCCTTGGATGTATACCATCAGATGCAGTGCTTTGTCAGTCTTCATTTTGTTCAGTCCTCCCATGACCTTTTCTTGTGTTACCTCAATATTTCACAATGGTATGGTTTTATTTGATACTTAATGAGGTTCTTCTACCATTCCTTGTTCCCTTATATATACTGACTAGTGTAAAAGTCTGTGTACACTGGCCAAAGTCCGGAACCCTTTGAGTACAGAGGGGTACGCAATGCATTGCTTTGAAATGCGAAAAGGGTTAAACCCTTAATGACCAGGAAAATCTGAGGTGGATTTCACTTAAGGACCGGAGCAATTCTGACCTTTTTGACCATGTCTTTGTTTAACAGTGTTTTCCCTCAAAGTATTTTATTTTCCCCATGAAAATTATATACCATTTTTTTACGCACAAATAGGGCTTTCTTTTGATACCACACTTATATGGATAGCCCAACATTTATTTTAGTGAAATAAAAAAAAAAAAACGGTAAAAAAAAGCCATTTTTTTCCTCCTCTTGGGATCATTTGGGCACAGTAGGTTACATTTTCATGGACACTGCATGACAGGTCAGTCATAAATGGGCAGTTTTAAGTGGGCACTGTCCCCACTGAGTGAAAAACCCCATGTCCCTTTTTCCACCCTATTTTCCCACTTTTTTATTAATGTATTACATGGCTCCACAACAATAAAACTTCCAATTTCGGTTTTAGTAATAAAATTAAAAAAAAAAAAAAAAAAATTGATTTTAGCTGGTCAAAAATGGACCTGCATTTAGCCAGCCTCCATCACAACAGTGAAGGGGTTAATACCACCAGCTGCTGCTTTTTCTTTTAACACTAGGTGTCTCCTCTCTGCTTCTCTGTCCCTTACTTTAATTGTAAGGGACAGACAGGCTGAGGAGATACACAGAGACAGTGTATAAATCACACTGTCTCATTCATTACAAATGCCGGTACATGATCCTGCACAACTGAGAAGGGATGAGACTGAACGCTCCTGTATCTGAGCGCTCAGTCTCAGCCTGGAATGAATGACAGCAGCATGCACGGAGGCACGCTGCTATCATTTAACCCATGACGGTCCAGGACCGTCATGAGTCCTTAACTGCTTTCAACCCATGACAGTCCTGGACCGTCATGGGTTATTAAGTAGTTAAGCGGCCGCTACCTCTCTGCTCCACGCGATGCAGTCTTGCGTCGCCTCACTATCATGGTGGCCGTGATTCTGCCTGAGCGACATTCCTACTTCCGGGTTTGCTTTGGCTGCTTCTTATTGGCTCTGGGTTTTCAACCCCTCCCAGGGTTTGCCTTTATATACGCGCCCTCCTGTCACTATGCCCGTGCCCTTTCGTGGTGTTCCTGACCAGACGTTTGTTGCTGTGTTCTCGTTCCGTGTATTATCCGGTTTCATCTGACCTTGCTCCTGTCTTCATTGCCTGTATTGCTTTGACCCGGCTTGCCTGACTACGACTTCGTGACCGATTTGGCTGATTCCACTCTCTGTGTACCGATCCAGGCTCTGGCTGACTACCGTTCTCTGTGTACCGATTTAGGCTCTGGTTGATTACCGCTCTCTGTGTACCGATCTAGGCTCTGTCTGACTACTGCTCTCTGTGTACCGATCCAGGCTTTGGCTGACTATCGCTCTGTGTACCGTTCCAGGCTCTGGCTGACTACCACTCTCTGTGTACCGATCAAGACTTTGGCTGACTTCCGCTCTCTGTGCACTGTTCCAGGCTTTTGCTACTCGCCTAGCGACCGCTTATCGCTAGTGCTTCTGTTGTCCTAGTCTAGTGTCTATTGCCTTTGCCATGCAGTTGCCTGCCAGTCTGCACTATTCAGTTGCCTCCGGCTGCGCTACCCTTTCAGCCTGTGCCCTCCTGCAGCCTCCGTTTGTATACTATACAGCCTGTGCTTTACGATCACTAGCGGCTCTACCACCTGTCAGTATAAACTTCTCCTCTGCCTCCGGCTGCGCTACCGTTCATCCTGTGCCTCCCTGCAGTCTCCGTTTGCGTACTATACAGCCTGTGCTTTACGGTCACTAGCGGTTCTACCACCTGTCAGTCTGTACTTATCCGCTGCCTCCGGTTGCGCTACCGTTCAGCCTGTGCCTCCCTGCAGTCTCCGTTTGCATACTTTACAGCCTGTGCTTTACGGTCATTAGCAGTTCTACCACCTGTCAGTCTGTACTTCTCCGCTGCCTCCGGTTGCACTACCGTTCAGCCTGTGCCTCACTGTAGCCTCCGTTTGTCACTATACAGCCTGTGCCTCACTGTAGCCTCCGTTTGTCATTATACAGCCTGTGCCCTAACGGTCACTTGTGGTGGTTTGACCTGTCCGTTTGCACCTATCAGCTGTCTCAGGTCGTACTGCTGTACAGCTGCTCTCCCTATTGCCTCCGGGCTAGTTAGACTCAGTCTGCTTACCATCACCTCCGGTTGTGCTCCGTGCAGACTGTGCCTACTCTGCTTGCCCCCGGCCATCTCCTCAGTATACTCATTTGTACCGTGAAGTGGGCTGCCTTACCCGGTTATAGGTAAGGTCGGTAGAGCCTATCTGCTCCTCAATCTATTGGGGTGTCTGCACTGCAGTACCAGTCTCTCTTAGGGCTTCTCCTGACCTGTACTGCAGAGGTTTTGTTCCAGTTCCTGTTCCAGTCATTTTTACATTTCTGTATTTTGTTTTATCTGTTAATGCCCTGACCTGTGTCAGATTAAATAGTGCTATCCTCTGCTTGAGTCTGGACCCATGAAGGGCATTTCTGTTCTGTATTATTTTGTCTAATAAAGATTCATTATTTTACCTTAACCAAATTGTCTGAGTGTTCAGTAAACCGTGACACTCACGCGATGCAATAATGTGCAGTAGAGACTGACGAACGTGCGCAGTCTCTATTGAGCATGACGGCTTCTGACAAACATCCTAGAAAATTATTATACAGGATGCACAGAAAGTGTATAGAAAATCTGCCTTTTCCTTATCCTCTCTAAACAACTCATTCATCTCATTTTTGAAAGGTCCAATGCAGTCCCTCTTAAGTTTTTTGCCATTTATGTATTTGAAAAACTTTTTTGGATCAGTCTTGCTCTCCCTTGCAATACGAGCTTTATTATCATTTTTGCGAACTTAATTGCCTTTTTTTGCAATCTTTGTTGCACTCACTGTAGTTTAAGAAAGAATGTTCTGTTCCTTCAGACTTAAATAGTTTAAATAAATTTTTTTTCCTTGCCATTTTCTTTTTTACATTTGCAGTTAACCACATTGGCCGTGATCTACTTCTTTTGTGTCATCCATTGCTCCGTTCTTGGAGCTCTCTGCTGCTCTCCTGGCTTCTCTCTGCTCTCAGAGCTTTCTGCCATTTCGGGGTTCCTTCCTGGCATTGTGTCACGTGCTCCATGATGTCATCCGGCAGCTCCTATATCCTGACACTCTGGACTGGCGCTGGTGCACTCAGATAGTGTTCCTTAGCATCTAGCTAGCCCAGCAGTTCTAACCCTATACCTCACCTTTTCCAAATTATGTTTAGTCCTCCTGGTTGCCAAATCCTGCCTGTCCTTAACTACTCTCTTGCTTACCGATTTTGTCACTTGCCTAACAGACTGTGTATGACCCTGGCTATTCCTGGACAACCCTTTGCCCGTTGATTTTGTCTTCTCCTTGCCTGGCTGGTATTAGATCTTGGCTTCGTTTGACCATCCTTTTCTCCTGGTGTGTACTCCTCTCCAAGTACCAGCTCCAGTATCCATAGCACCAGATACGCCAGTCCTTCGGTACCACTGTCTTTGGGGGCACTTCTACTGGACAGGTCTGTTCTCTCCCTCCAAGAAGAGTATATTTATTATTGACTTTATACTTAAATTGTTTTTGGAAAGTTAAGCCATAAGGCCTTTGCACCCTATCCCTGCTCCCCGCTCTAAGCACCCTAGCCATCACTCTCCCCTGCAGCAGAGAAGGTGCAGCCTGTGGAGGTTCCATCCTATATCCGGACCTGGCCACAGCACGATACCTTTGCAGGCAGCCAAAGCACTCTGCGCACCGCCCCCAAGAGTTGTACCCAAGCACTCCCTCTCCTGGGGGTATGACCACATCTACCCAGGTCTTTGTGACAATTTGTTCCCCACTGTTATATACGTTTAACTACATTTTTGCAACCTAAATTTGACTTTGTCCTCAGTATTTTTGCCTTTAAAGGGATAGTAATACTTGTTTTATCTTTAAAGGACAGGTGAAATACAGCGCTACACTTGGTCATATATGCAAAAAATAATACAATAATAATGATAACTAAAGAGTTAGTTTGTAGGAGTAAAAAAGTGCATAAAGAGAGTCACAAGACTCCTTCATTTAAGGGACTATTGTGTGTTGTATATATATATATAGATAGATATTTTAACTGTCCCTACACCACAGGAAGTCCTCCCACAGACAGACTCTGTGCAGCTAGTCTCAAATTGATGCAGAAATCCACATTTCGAAGAAGTTCAACATGTAAAACATATAAAGGGAGGGGAGAGACAGTGCAACCAATATCTAAGTGTAGTATTTATTACAATATATATAAAATTAAACAAGACAGAATAAAACAATAATCTGGTCATCAAACCTGTACCACCTGTACGTATATTCAACATCAGAAAAAGGAATTTTTTAGCAGTCAAACAGGGGACACTTTTAAAATTGAGTATCACCTACAATGTACTTCCAACTATGTGATCTACGTACTAGAATGTCCATGTGGCTTACAATATGTAGGCAGAACAACTAGGAGTGGGAAAGAGCGATTTATGGAACATAGGAGGAACATTATCAATAATAACTTGAAACATAGTGTATCCAGACACTTTTCAGATAAACACCAAAGTAAAACTGGAGGATTAACGTTCTACCTCATTGACCATGTACCCCCTCAGAAAAGAGGTGGAAACAGATTCACCAAACTAGCAAGATTAGAATCAGAATGGATCTTCAAACTCCACACTCTAAGCCCAAAAGGATTAAATGAAGAGATAGACCTTTGGTGCTTCTGAAGGGATTTATATATATTTTAAATAGAGTAGCATGTAGATGGATATAAAAATATACCGCTAGCCCAAAAAAAAAGTAACATTTCTAATATCCTTACTCTACTTACTCATATAGAATTTATAAATATATTCATCATGAGTATCACAAAATAAATATACTTTTTATCAGCTTGCCTCTATTCTATAAGATCAATAAACTATCTGATTATTCTAATATAAATATAAGTAACATAGGGTAACTTCTCCTATATATCTGCTTTTCAATCAATTATCAACTCTAAATCCTCTATATAATAAGAACCATTTAAGTAATTTAATTTATATGCATAGACATTTACCATCATTTTTCGCCATCATTTATCTTTAAATTTTATTCTATTTTATTTTGATTGTATTGAACATTAATATATGTCCATTTTTATTTCTATTTTTATTTTTTATTTTTCAAAGTATTCATTTTATTTTTCAAAAGTATTCTTTTTAATACATTCTAGCAAGTTTTCTGCACACACAGATCTGGCTACAATGTATTTTCGATCTATTATACCAATTACTGAACACACATTGTAACCATATTCTTGATTTCACCCTGCACCGATAACTCCTCATAAAAACAGTGTTTTTAATTAATCACCATGTCATTTCAAGTTTTGATGGACACCACTTAAAGCTATAAATATTAGGGAAAGCTAACAGCCAATCAGAAACTCTTTGAGAAAGGCGCAAACGGAGCGCTGAAACGCATCAGAGTTGAGAGAGACCCACATGGAGCACGGAGACGCTGAATCTTGACTATTACACTGGGATCAATTGGGGTGCCAAAAATCAACAGAGCACAGCATATTAACATACATATAACGGGAAATCACGAAGAAGGATGACATCGGGCTGAAACCCAGAGAGATACATTGGGAGATGCGCTAAGAGACAACGCTCATATCAAGTAAGGGGCCATCCAAACCGGATCGAGGGACATAAGCTGAGCTCTACATCTTTGTATAGAAGCACGCTTATTGAGTCGGCTCTCCAGTAAGGAGACATCTTATACTTATTCTTACTAATTGTTATATGTATGTAATATCACGCACTCCCATACTATATAGCTCTCAATTTATCTCTATACCCGTATATATCCGGCACTCTTATGTACCTCGGTTATATGTCATATATTCATTAGCTCTCCAAGCACATCCAAATATTATTTATTGTTTTTATCCAGATTATTGTTTTATTCTGTCTTGTTTAATTTTATATATATTGTAATAAATACTACACTTAGATATTGTTTTATCTTTATTTTATTTTGTAGGCATTAAAAAAACATTAAGAGCGATATAAGTCTTATCTCTCAAATCTTTATGGTTTGAGAGATATTCACAAGCAAAGTTTCCCCTCCCGTCCCTTTACCTAGTGTAAGCAATCTCTTCTCAGATGTGGAATCTGGTTGTAAGACTAGACAGATAACAGCAGAGCACAATCTTCTTCCTATTAAAACAATGAAAACCCTACCCCCCTTGACAAGTTTTTCCCTTATCTTAATTGAAGATTGTCCCTCTCTGCAATCTACCTGGGCACCTCCCTTCTGATCTGGCTGAACAGTGTTACATCAGTAAAAGGGGCGGGAGGGGGATACTTTGTCAATGAATTACTCTTGAACTACAACTCTGACAGAATTGAAATAACACTCTCCAAGGTCCAAATACTATGATGATTAATTAGAGCTGCTTTTATTATGAAACATTACTATCCCTTTAAATAATGTATCCCAGTCTATGTGTTGCATTGATGCTCTTGACATTTTGAAGTTAGCTTTTTTAAAATTAAGAGTTTTGTTTGAACCTATATAGTTTTGCTTTGCCAAACCGATCTCAAATGTAGCCATGTAGTGATCTCTGTTTCCCAAATGTTCACCTACCTTAATAGAGGATCCCATGTCCATGTTACTTATTGTCTGCACTTTCACCAGTTGTGACATGTAGCTTTCCCGAAGCATGCTCACAAACATGCTTCCCTTAGCACTCAGACAGGTCTCATTTTTCCAGTTGACATCCGGATAGTTAAAATCTCACATAATTATTGTATGCCCAAACTGAGCAGCTTTCCTTATTTGCAGTAGCAGTTGGCCCTCAACATTCTCATCAATATTTGGTGGTTTGTAGAATGTACCCACCAACACCTTTTACTTTTTACCTTCTACTGCACATTTAGTCCCAAATTCTACCCACAAGGGTTCCACATTATGGCCAGTTTCCTCACTGATATCACCTCTTAAAGGGATAGTAATACTTTATTATTACTATTCCCCATATTGTAGATATTTGCAAAAGAATTGAATAGCCCCCAGGTTAATGTCTCAAACCTTTATGGTTTGCGAGATAACAGAGCACAAAGTTCTCCCCTCCCTCCCCCTTCCCTGAAGTCAACGTTGTACTGACTGCAAGGGAAGTATGTCATACGACAGGCTTGTGGCTCTGTAACAGAGCCGAGATCGAGTTAGTGAAAAATAATTATTTCACTGAAAGTGTCTTCTACATGTGCTTGGTTTGCAAGCACACGTAGAAGACCATTTCAGTGAAATAATTCTTTTTCACTAACGTGATTGCGGCTCTGCTGCAGAGCCGCCTGATGAAAGTCAGACTGGATATCACTGCAGTCAGTACAATGCTGACTTCGGGGAAGTGGGAGGGAGGGGGGAACTTTGCATTTGGTTATCTTTCAAACCATAAAGGTTTGAGAGATGAACCTGGGGGCTATTAAATTCTTTTGCAAATAACTACAATATGGGGAATAGTAATATTAAAGTATTACTATCACTTTAAAATTGGATTTAGCTCCAATTTCAAATATAAGCACATACCTCCCTCTTTTCTATTAATTCTGTCTCTCCTCTATATTTACAGCCCAATCATGTGTATCATCCTACCATGCTTCAATTTTACAAGTTATGTCCAAATGCTTACTAACTGCCAGAAGTTCTAGTTCTCCCATTTTATCTACCATACTTTTTGCATTTGCCAACATACAATTTATTTTTAAATATTTACATATTATATCCCCTGCATGCCTTTTTTCTACATCTTCATTTAATAGGAGTTCCTCCCTATTGGCTACATTTTTCCAAATCCCTTCTCCACCCCCATGATCATTTACTTGTACCCAGCTCCTATCTACTCTAGCTATACCCTTCTCTCATTTCATAGTTTAAAAGCTTCTCCAACCTTCTTAGCATTCTATCCCCTAGTACGGTGGCTCCCCTACCATTTAGGTGCAATACATCACTTCCCTATAGATTGTATAGAGCCCAGTGCTCTAAAAACCACAAACCCTCCTACATCAATACCTGAGCCATGCATTAAGGTCTCTGCGCTCTCTCTGCCTACCTGCACTGGCCCACGGCACAGGTAGTATTTCAGAAAACACTACCCTAGAGATCCTTACCTTTAGCATGTACCCTAAATCCCTGAAATAATTCTTTAGGGACCTCCATCTTCCTCCTGCTTTGTCATTGGTACCAATATGTACCAAGACAGCTTGATCGCTTCCAGTCCCTCCCAATAATCTGTCTGCCCTGTCCACAATATGCTGAACCCAAGCACCCTGAAGACAACATCCTGTTCAGCATTCACGTTCCTGGTGGAAGATTATCCTATCTACTCTCCTAATAGTAGAGTCCCCTATTACCACAACCTGTCTTGGTTTTTGCATACCTGCATCCCATCTAAACTGGAAGGAGGACTGTTTCCCTGGCTGCTAGAGGAATCAGGCCTCTCCAGTATTGCCAATTCTGAGCTATCCTCTTAAAGATCATCTACCAATCTTGCAAATCTGTTGGACTGCGTTAACTCAGAACTGGCCTTCCACTACTGCTGCCCACTACCTCCTCTCCTTACTCTTAACCTAGCTGCCTACTTGTCCCTCCTAATCTATAACTCCACCCTCTTCACCACTAACCCCACATATTACCTGCTCTGTAAGTTCTAAACTTGTTTCCAGGTTTCCAGTGTCACACAACTTTGCAATATTTCTTTCCAGATCAAATATCTTAGATTCTAAAAAGAATATATGCTCACATTTGGCACAGCAGTATGATCCCTGAAACAACTGCTCCAAGTGTTCAAACACGTGACAAGATGTGCACTGCGTGAGATTGTCTAACCTGCTATTACTCATGCTTAGTTTTACAATTAATCTAGTGTTACACTGTCCTCTAATGATCACTCTAAGGTAAAGTAAACCAAATTTAAATGTTGGTGTAGTAAATCTCTTGAAATTACCTTCCCCAAAGAGCTCAGCTGATTTTTTTTTGAGAACTGTACTTTGGTATGAACATTCACCTACAAGACTTGTAGGGTGAGGGGTTCTTCTAGTGGGGTAATTGGAGGGCTATAGACACCATTGACATTTACCCTATTTTATCTCCAGACAACAGTGCAGGTTGTTGTTTCTCCCATGTATCTCACTCAAGGTTATAATAGGAGCGTGTTGTAGATCTTTAATACAGTTTCCAATTCTGCCGTGTATATCATGGGATTAGACATTCACAGTATTTATACTGGTTCTCTGATACACCTGGGCCTAGGGCTTAGAGCATGGGGACTTCTATGGAAGGCGCCTTGCCTGGAGTGGGTTTCCTCACATTCTAATGCTTACTGAAACTCTTTTGGGATGTACTTTGATAGTCCTCGATTACCTAGTTTAAGTGAAATTCTTCAGGGTATTTCTTTTTTATGATATGAAGAGAACTGGTGGGATATTGTGTAGCTACTATATAGAAAATGCTTAACTCAGGTAAGTCCCTGGGCTACGATACCATCTTCCCACATAAGATATGTTTTTCGCTTTTTTTTTTTTTTTTTTAAACTTGACAATGACAATCTGGCCTTCCCAGTCTTAAACACCTGTTAAAAAACAGGAACCCAGACAGTTACTCGTTGCCAGTTCCTCCTTTATGATGTTGTTATAATAGTTGTCGTTTCAATGTTTTCACTCCTCAGGGTAGGAGGAGATCTAGTGCTGTGAGACTCCCATTTTTGGAGTCTGATCCACTGTTGCTTGCACTGGTGGCTCTCATGGCTAGGATTATTTTTTGTCTCTGATGTACATACCTTCATGGCCCTTACCACCACTAATACTTCACTCCATGTAATTTCCCAGAATGTGAACTGACTGAACTCCCTGCAGAGGTGCTGCCAGGCCCTGAGGGAATTAAATCGAATGGGAGATGACATTGTTTGTATTCAGGAGACACATTTCAAGTCTAGAGCCTAAACTTGTTAAGAGTTCATTTTCCAGATCTTATATGAGCTTGGTGAAGGTTAAGACAAACGGATTGGCTATACTGATACATAAAAGGATTCCTTACTTGCATAGTCAAACACAGTTTGCAGGTACATTTTTATTAAATCTTCCCCTCTCTCCTAGACTTGACTGCTCGATGTATGGAGGATAATGAATACCGAAATAAGGGACTGCTTCTTATTCTCACATCCCCACTCCCTATACTCTAGCATAGATTATTTTCTGATCCCCCAGGACTCTTTGCAAGTCATCCAAAATACAGGTATAGGCAATATTACGTTGTCTGACCGCTCACCAGTTTTCATAACCGGTAGACGCTCCCAAACCTGTAAACCTCCATTCACGTGGAGGCTTGACAAGCACCTTCTTTTGCATTCAGATACCAAAGAAATTAATACTAAAGCCATAGAAAACTATATACGAATGAATTGTACTGACAAAGTCTTCCCTCTATTAGTGTGATAAGGTGGGAACTGCTCAAAGTTGCAGCTTCTAGGAAAAAATGCAGGAAAGGAGACACTGAAAGGATACTGGGTGAAATACAGGTTTTGGAGTCCTCCACAAGGCCTCACTAGCTACAGCAGCCTTGTAGCAGCTCTCCCAACTCCGTATCTGCTTGAAGTCTCTCTTAAATTTAGATATTGAACGCACGTTTTTCGCTTACATCAATCTAATTTTGAGCATGGGAACAAACCAGGGAAAAACCTTGCTAGGCAATTGAGAGCTAAATGTCAACAAACCTTTGTCCAATCCATCCAAACACAATCTGGTTCACCCTCATTTAAGCCAGCAGATATCACAGAAGCCTGCTGTTTCTACTATGAATCTTTATATAATCTCAAGCCAAAATGCTAGTCCGAATTCAGACCGATTGCATAAGATCCAAGCTTATTTACATGCCGCCAACCTCACTAAAACTGGAGACATCACAACGAGCTCTCTTGACCATCCGATCTCTGAGGAAGAGGTTTCCTCTGCCACTCGACACCAACCCTCTGGTAAAAGCCCAGGTCCAGATGGATTCTCTCAGGCATACTATAAGTATTTTCGTACGCTTTTAGTTCCTCTACTCACTAGAGCTTTTTAGTTCCTACCTGAGGAAATCTCTCAACACCCACTCATGACAGAGGCACATATCACGGAACTCGCAAAACCTAGCAAAAATACACAAGATTGTTTGAGCCATAGGCTCACCTCCCTGCTTAATTTAGAAATTATGCAAAAATTCTCGTTAACAGACTACAACCTATTCTTCCATCAATGATCCACCTTGACCAAGCTGGTTTCACACTTAGCCACAAACCTAGGGACAACAACAACAACACTACTGAACATTCTACACCATGTTGAATCTCACACATTGCCTGCAGTATTCCTCACAACAGATGCCAAAAAGGGATTTGGTAGATTAGATTGGTTATTCATTCTACGCACACTGGAGGAATATGGTTTTGACCCGCAATTTCTCTCCTTTATCAAGGTTCTCTATTCTAACCCTAATGCAAAAGTGAATGGCCATCACTCCAATACTTTCTCGATTACTAACGGAACGAGATTAGGCTGCCCTCCTTCATCCTCCCTTATTTGTCTTAATGTTGGAAATCCTTGCCCAACATATCTGCCTAAATAGGCATATCAAAGGGATTCCAATAGCAGATCACTCTTATAAACTATCTATATTTGCCAATAACATACTACTTACCACTACTGATCCCATGCACTGTATCCTGGCATTTATGTTGGAACTTGATACTTTTTCTCAATTATCGAACTTTAAAATTAATATTCAAAAGCCCTATACCTACTGGTAGGAGTTAAGACATCTCTCAACCACCTCTTCCCTTTCCACTGGTCAAGTACCTCGATTAAATATGTGAGAATCCAAACCAAACGAATCAGACCTATTCTTTAAATTATCTGCCACTTCTGAAATTATCTAGATGGTATTACACCCCAGTGAAACTCCACCCTATAACAACTACAAACCGCTCTATTTGTTGGAGATGTAATAGCCACACTGGAAGCTTGTCCCATATCTGGCAGTTGTGTCCCTTGATCACACCATTTGGTCCATGTGCTTGAATATAACTGAAAAGCTCTTAGGGATCTCATTATCATGTGATTCCTGACAAATCCTTCAATACAAAAGCCTGCCCCCTCTGTTCCTCTTGCTGAAAAGTTTTTTGATATACTATGTTGAATGCAGCCAAAGCATTAATCCCATTGAACTGGAAAACACCAATTCTTCCTTCCTTTAGGGTCTGGGTCAGTAAAGTTGAGGAACAAGTTCTATTTCTCCAAATGACATGGATAAATAGAGGGGGAGATCCTTCTCTGGCCATTCTACTCGACCGTTGGTATGAGATCTCTACACCCCACCTGTAACCAGCCACAGCTGGTGACAGTACATATTGCTATAGAACCTTTTGTATCCAAGACCGTATTCTCCATACTCCCCTTCCTTAATTCTCAATCTTCCCCCCTTTTTCTTCTTGTCTTCTTCAACTCTCTGATACTCTTTATCTTCCTCTTTTCTTCTTCTCTTTTATACCTCTCTTATCGGAAAATTGGTTGATACAGAGACTCTCTCAATGCACCTGTCAATGCTTTTAAAGTTATGGGATGTGTTCTATTTCCTTGAGACACACTTGATATGACAGGCATTGCTTCAAACTGACACGTTGATGTAAGATTTATACTGTTTATGTCATTGCTGTCTTGGATTAACCTTAATAAAGATTCATAAAAAAAAAAAAACAACAAAAAACAGGAATGAAGCACCAAAAAAATATAAAAAAAAAAAATAATGAAACAGTGCCGTGCCTTCACATCCACAGAAATAAAAACACACAATAAAATAGACAATAGTTGAGCAATGAAATTGAGCGTCTGTCTCTGGCAGGAACACTAGTATACCTGTGGTGAACTGATCACTAAAATACAGTGTTGTTAACCCTATAAGTACCACCACACTCCAACTGACCACAGAGACACGGACCTCACACTTAAATCCGCTATATAAAAAACACTAAACAATATAATTTTATGCATCAAAAACAGCTTGAGGACAAATCCCATACAGAAATGGACCCCTATATGCAGTTAAAAGGTTGTTCACCTGCTATGTGTAGATGGAGTAAATAATGTGTGAAAAACATTAGCAAGATGGAGCATCAGGCATCCTTCTAACTAATGGTTCATATTCTGCCGACAGAAATATGCCTATTCTTAAATTATGACACTAAGACCCATTTCAGTATAAATACAAGGCCACAAGAATAACTCGGTGTGAGATTTATTTGGATGGGAGACAAGTTATCCCTGGAATCATTTTGGATATACCAGTAGTCTCACAAATGTGTGCTACTTAAAGTTCTATATTATTTTGCTTCATATTAATTTTTATTGTACATGGTCTTTAAGACTTTGAACTTCATTAACGCAATTCATCTATTCAACATTATTGATGGTTTATTTAGAAAGGAAGCAAAGTGGTATACACTGGTGCTTCATTCATGTGTTTGTTTTTTTTTTCAAATCAATTAAATTATATTTGGAGATTATCTTGTTTTTTTTCTCTAGCTAATTATGTTACATAGGCACTTTGAACAAGTTTATATGCACACTTTTATCTCTTCATATTCTGTAGTGGGAATATAGTTCGCTATAGAAGCCTTTTTTTTTTTTATTTAGTAGGGAGCAGATTAAAGGGATATTTGCGCTTTTGTCCATTCAAATGGTCTGAAAGCTCCATCAAATTTTTAGGTATACATCTATAGCGAAGCACTGAACATATCTACTCTCATAACATCCCACTATTGTTCCCCCAAATTACATCAGATGACCACATTTCCCTATTTATTTTTTTTTCTTCAAACGCTGCCTATCTACAAAACAGTGACATTAAGCAGATACATAGCAAATTTAAAGACTTCATTTGGAACACTATAAAACCCAAAATTAGCATTAAAAAGCTGCAACATCGGAAATCCAGTGGTGGTTTCAATTTCTCAAACATCCTATATAATAATTCGCTAAACGTTTGACATGATGCAGTCATGTGCAGTAGAGACTGCAGCGAGTGCTGCAGTCATGCTCAGTAGAGACTGCCCGTGAAGCGGCTGATACGGAGTGTGGAGCTCCGAATTCAGACCGTTCTCCTCTCCATGGTTTGAATTCGGAGTGCCCCGCTCGTATCAGCCACGTCATGGGCAGTCCTTACTGCGCATGACTGCACGCGACAGGCCGGTACTGTGCTCCGTGTACATGGGCTCTTTAACTAGTACGGCTATAAAATATAGATTGTCTCCTTCAATCCTCTAAGGACTGGCTAAACCATACTAACACATACACCAAGTGACACTGAGCCAAAGCTTCATCCCACATATCAATTTATCCTACCTACTGACACACCCAACCCCCACCCACAAAAAACACCTATGTTCATTGCAAGAACAATAATCTCATATTCATCTCAGTAAGGGCCTGGTAATATGCCAGAAATCACCTACAGCTCAACAGATTTTTTTCAGCATTTCTACATAGTCCAGACTTTCGAAACGCTGTTGCAGACTCCAGATTCACTTTATAGGCAGAGTAGGTGGGGCATCTGTTAAATCCATCTACTAACTCTGAATCATCTGAATGATTTGCAACATTTTCAGATATTGTACTTCAGACCATATTTGTAAAAAAATATAAAAGGTAAAAAACATAGTGGTTTGGGTTTGTTAGGTAGGGGTAGTTATATAACTCTAGGGTCAAGCGACATTTTTCATGTGCAGTTCAAATGCCCACAACCTTATGAACACTATTTTGTTGCGTGCTTTTCCATTGCTGACATTTTAATAGTAAATCCTACATGACTGGCCCAAACACATTGCTGTATCAAATGTAACTCATGCCAGATTAATTCATAAATTATATTATTGCCCTTACATCCAGACCTTCTGGAGCAAAATACTACACTGTCAACAACAAAATGCATATCCCTTTAGCACTTTCCTCACCTGCTCTTATGATGCATATTTGTGATTCAGAAGCTCACTTATCAAAAGTATAAATTAGCCTTTTAGATTTTACAATTATGGTAGTACTCAAAAGTTTGTGGCTTGATAAATCACCTCCAGTGGCAAGAAAAGATGATTTTAGTCTTACCTGTTAAATCCTTTTCTCTTAGTCCATACAATTTACTGGTAACTCTGGGAGGCGATCCGCCCCTTTAAGTAGGCAGGAACATTTCTCTAAATGTATGCAGGGGGTGAAGCCTCCCTTCTCTCCTAGGCTGCAGCTTAGCCAGCTAGCTCCAGAATGATTTGAAACACTAATAACTGACTTGAAAATAAAAGGAAAGCAAACTTCTGTGAGCATGCCCCGAAGGACTCCCACATACTGCCACAGGAGAGCCAAGCATGGTCTCTTGACAGGGTGGGAGACCGGTAACCTTTATGGACTAAGAGAAAAGGATTTAACATGTAAGACTAAAATTCTCTTTTCTCTATCGTCCAATACAGGTTACTGCTAACTCTGGGATGTCCAACCATTGAGTTTCCCAGAGGCGGGAAGAAGGCAAGGACCAGGCGCAAGGCCCCCAAAGTCACCAGAACCTCTATGAACCAACCTGTCAGAGATCCCAGCAAAACTGAAGTGTCAACAGACACCAAACAGAGGTAAAAACATCCCAGGAACTGTTACACAGCACGCTGAACTAGAGCCAACAGGGCTCAATAGTAAAGAAAGCACCAAGAACCTAAGAAGAAGATCCTAGACAGGCAAGACTGCCTCTAGAACCTTCCTCCCAAAGCTAGCATCAGCCGAAGCCAGCACATCAACCCGGTAGTGCTTTGAAAAGGTGTGCACGGAGGACCAAATGGCCGCCCTGCACAACTGAACGGAAGAAACCTGATTCTTATAGGCCCAAGGGCCCCAATGGACCTGGTGGAATGAGCTGTGACCCAAAATTGAACATGCTTATTCCTCAACTTGTAAGCCCTACGGATAATGGACTTGATCCATGACGCAATAGTCACTTTGGATGCAGGTCTTCCTGCCCTAGGACCCTCAGGAATGATGAACAGAGCATCAGACTTCCTGACAGATTCAGTGCGGTGGACATAAACGCACCACATCCAAGTGGAGATCTCTCTCCTTGTCAGATGAGGGATTAGGGCAGAAAGAGGTCACCACAATCTCCTGATTGATGTGAAACTCGGAGACCACCTTAGGTAAAAACTCTTTGGAGGTGTGAAGCACCGCCTTATCCTTGTGAAACAGCAGATATGGTGGTTTACAGGAAACAGCTTGCAATTCCGCAACCCAGCAAACGGACACGATCGCCAGGAGAAAGGCCATTTTCCACGTCAAGAGACATAGAGGAATAGTAGCCAAAGACTCAAAAGGAGGACGTTGGAGAACTCCCAATACCAAGTTAAAGTCCCACTGAGGAGCTGGGCTCCTAAAGGCAGGACGCACATGAGCAACGCTTTGGAAGAAAACCCTGACATCAGGAAGGGTAGCAATGCGTTTCTGTAAAAAGACAGAAAGAGCCGAAGTCTGAACCTTAAGAGAACTCAGACTGAGTCCCTTGTCCACACCGTCCTGCAAAAAAGCCAGGACAGTGGGAAGATCAAAGTCATTAGACAGATTTCTGTCTGCACACCAAGACACAAATGTCGACCAGACAAGGTGATAGATCTTGGAAGAAACAGGCTTATGGGCAGTAAGCATAGCAAACACCACAGCAGAAGAAAACCCTTTGTTCCTTAAAATCGAGGATTCAACCTCCAGGCCGTCAAATTGAGCCGATGAACATCTTCCTTCCACAGGTAACCCTGCAGAAGGAGATCCGGACGAGAGGGGAACGGAAATGGCTCCGTCACGGATAGGGCCAGAAGCTCCAGATACCAGGATTGACGAGGCCAATCCAGAGCAATCAGAATTACTGGACAACGTTCCACTTTCAATTTCTGTAACACCCTTATCAACATTGGAAGAGGAGTATAAATGTAGGCCAGAGAGAATGTCCAAGGAATGGACATTGCGTCAGCAGCCAGAGCTAGAGAGTCTCTCCACCGAGAGCAAAACACCGGAACCTTCCTGTTGTGTCTCGTTGCCATCAGATCCACTTGGGGCACCCCCCCATCTCTGAGTTAGGAGTTGAAACACCTCGGGATGTAGCTCCCACTCTCCGCTGTCGACTGTGTGACGACTGAGGAAGTCTGCCATGATGTTGTCTACGCCTGGAATGTGCACCGCGGAAATGACAGAAGCATGAACCTCTGCCCAGGACAGAATGGCCTTGACCTCTAACCAAGCAACGAGACTTCTTGTTCTGCCTTGTTTGTTGATGTAAGCCACTGCCGTGCCGTTTTCAGACTCCACTAGGACTGGACAGTTCTCCAGTTTAGACTCCCAATGACGGAAAGCATGAAAAATCGCTCGAAGTTCCAGGATGTTGATAGGTAGAAGGTACTCCTCCATGGACCACTTCCCCTGAGCGCTGAAGCGACCCAGAACAGCTCCCCAGCCCGAGAGGCTGGCATCTGTCGTGACCGTGGTCCAGTAGGGAATCAGGAAGGATTTCCCCTTCAGTAGATTGGAAAGGTCCAGCCACCACTCCAAGCTCAACTCCACATGAGGAGGAAGGGAGACCAACAGCTTCTGATGATCTGGTTGATCCCTGCATGTCTGTATCACAAACCTTTGAAGTTCCCTGGTGTGTGCCATGGTGAATGGAACCGCCTCTATCGTGGAAATGAACTTCCCCACCAGAGAAGACAACTTAGGAACTGGGATCCGATCCCGAGACAGAATCGTTGAGACTCTGTGGGCAATTTGATGGGCTACCTCGTCCGGTAGAAACACCATGCTCCTCTAAGTATCGATCAGAAGACCCAGGAAGATCAGCTGCTGGGATGGGACAAGATCTGACTTGTCCAAGTTGACAATCCAACCGTGATGGGTAAGGACTTGAATGCAGGTCTGAACCTGCTGATGAAGAAGGTCCGCAGAGGAGGCTTTCAAAAGCAAGTCGTAGGGAGTCACTCTGATGCCGTCCCGATAGAGGACGGATATCAAGGCCCCCAGAACTTGTTGGAAAACCTGAGGGGCCATCGTCAGACCAAATGGAAGAGCTGAGAATTGAAAATGCAAACCACAGGTACCGCCGGCTCTCCTGATGAAATGGGTTGTGCAAATACGCATCCGGAAGATCCAGAGAAGCTAGGAACTCCCCCGGAGACATGGCAGCAATCACTGTGAGCAAAGACTCCTGACGATCACAAAGTAGTTGAGATCTTTTAAATCCAAAATAGGGCGGCATCCGCTATCCTTATTGGTCACCACAAAGAGGTTTGAGTAAAACCCCAAACCCATGTCTGAAGGAGGCACCGGCTCCAGGACATCTTTGTCCAGAAGAGCCTGAATAGCGCCTTCGAATACATGGCCTTTCTCGACATCCTGTGGAGAACGAGAAAGATGAAAGCGAAAAGGAGGAAGAGAAAAGAAAGGATCTTGTATCCCTCTGTCACTACCTGTAAAACCCATGGGTCCAATACTGAATCCTCCCAAATCCCACAAAAGAGTCGGAGATGACCACCCACAGCGGGATGCGGACCCGGGTTCGGTGAGTCATGACGAAGCAGTCTTGGGAGCCTTGGGCTTTGAGACAGCCTTGGGCTTCCATTGCTGCTTGGGCTTGGAGGAGGCACACGGAGCTGACAGAACCACCTGGTTCTTTGAACGTGTCTCAGTTTGAAAGGAACGAAAGGACCGGTTACGTTTAAACGGCAACTTCTTCTTAAAGACCAAGGGTCTTTACCCCTTGTGGCCTCGCTAATTAGTTCCTTAAGATCAGGCCCAAACAAGGAAGTACCCTGAAAAGGTAAAGAAAGCAAGACTTTCTTGGAAGCAGTGTCAGCAGACCAAATCTTGAGCCAAAGCGCACGCCTGTCCACCACAGAGGTAGTGGAGGCTCTTGCCATCATGCGGACGGCATCAAAAGCAGTAGCAGAGACATAGTGTTGCGCTTCAGAAATATTGGCAAGAAGACGCAATTTCTCAGAAGTAGGTGCATCCTGACGGACAGCCATAGTGAGTTGTTCAGTCCAGACTGCAATAGCCCGGTTAACCCACGCAACAGCAAATGCTGGACGCATAGCAGTACCAATAGAAGTGAAAATGGACTTGAGGGAAACTTCAAGTTTCTTGTCAGTCCAGTCTTGCAGTGCAGAAGCATCAGAAACAGGTAAAGCAGTAGATTTAGACAGTCTAGATATGGGTGCAAAACAAAAACAAAAGAGGGGCGCTCCTAGTGTAATATTTCCAAGAATACGTGTACCACCACCATTTATTCACCGAACTCACAATTTATAAAACCACTAACTAGTGGTCAGCCAAATAGATGGAGGATTCCAGACTGCCCCCACTCAGTCGCTCCAATTGTACTTGTAGAATGCTGCTCCCAAAGAAAATAAGGGATCTTGAAGTGGACCCCTAACAAAACAAGAAAAAAAGGAACCAGAAGGGGTGCAATACCAGATTTTATAGTGGAAAAATCCCCAATCAATGGAGTTAATACTCACAATGTGTAAAGCACCCGGTTGAATGCACTTACAACCGGTATAACGAGCAGGGATTTAATATCCGCCCTGTTTCGGATGTACTGATCTCTGGATAAAAGACTGGAACCAATGGATATCTCTTATAAAGTTTATTATTTCAGTAAAATTCCATAATTTTAAACATCAATTAAAATTAGTAAGCCCCAATGCTAAACGCGTTTCGAAGCACCGCTTCTTTGTCAGTAGTGCAAAAAAATTTGGGCTCAAATTAGTCTATCATAAAACTTAATGACACATAATATAATATTCATCCACACTTATCCAACCGTCCAGGCTCCCCTTATAATTCCTTCTCCGGCGTCCCAAATCTTTGGCGCCATGTACCCAGTCACGTGAAGGAAATACCTCATGCTCATAGCTTTCCAACAGAGGAACGCATACCAGAAGTAAAAGGCGGATCACGTCACAACAGCAAAACCTCCCCACACACCAGCGAGCGCTCCAACCCTGGAACGCAAGCTAAACCGAGTGGACCCCGCGCACTGTCCTATCGATCCCCCTCAATAAGTGGGGAATACATCCAAACCCCCAAGATCATCACTCAATAAATCAACGGAGGCTCGGATCCACTCCCCACCCTCCAATCTAAATACACACTTGCATGTCCCCCACGTGTACTTAGGGATCACAAACAGGGAACCAGGAAAAAATGGGAAATAAGTAGATGTCACGATTACATAAACTAGATACGGTGCATCCACCTTAGGGGGGTGAACCCATTTAGCCAGTTCTGCTCCAGAAAAGGGATAAAGCTTAGCAAATTTCCTGGACACAGAAGCAGACTTGTCTGGATTTTTCCACGCGTCAGAAACCAAACGGTCAGGAGTGGGGTTAGGAGGAAAATAAGTAAGGGGCTTAGCAGGCTCCTGAAAAACATCAGAGGGATCAGAAGGGACCTCCTGAACCAGGAGAATGTTGAGTGTGGTTAATACAGCCCTGATCAGGCCCTCAGCAGAGGGTTCAGGATCAGCCTCAAAAGGGTCTCCAAGGGACCTGGAAGACTCCAAAATAGTACCATCCTCAACATCCAAATATTGCAACAATTCCTCCTCAGAGGAATCTGACACATCAGGTGCCCCCTGCGGCTTGAAGTGCCCCCTGTATCTGGGATGGAAAAAGTTGTAAAGTGGACCTAAGGTCCCTAGTCGCAGCCTTAAACTCTTGCACCCAAGCTGGCACAATAGCATGGCTGGCAGTCCCTGGGTTGCTGTCAGGAACCTCAGAACATGCTGGGCATAAATGACCAGAGAACTCTCCAGGTAGCCCTGCGTGACAGGAAGTGCAATGTGCAATGGGGGATACTGATACCCCAGCCTCCATAGTCTTTGGTCTAGTCCCTAGCTCCAGCGGTATAGAAATTCTCACAGTGTCAAAATAACCAACTGTATAGTAAATCACCCAACTGTAGTGTGTAAGATTAATATTTCACCCCAGAAACGCTAAATATAGACTTATCTGGCAGGTGAAGGGTTAATCTGCAGAGGAGAGAAGGAGAGTCCAAGCCCTGAGTAGGATACTCGCTGAGAAAAGCTCACAAAATGGCTGCCGCGACGGGAGCCAATCAGAAAAAATGAGCGAAACAAGCGCTCATGGGAAATGTAGTTTTTCCCAAAAAGTACCCCAAAGCAGTGCCCGAAGCCCCCAAGCAGTGCCCGAAGCCCCCCAACACACTTGAACTATAAACCGGATGATAGAGCAAGGGTAGACAATTAAAATGAGCCCACTCTGTAGTTGCTGTGTGAAGCGGTTGCAGAGATACATTCCAAACAGTGTTGTCCCATAGAAAGTAAATGGAGCAATGGCGTCTATGCGGTAAAGCGCGCAGTACACAATAGTAATAAAAGTTAAAATGTAAGTTAAAAACATGAAAACCATACAGGGAACATGTGTGCATACTAAGAAAACACTAACCCAGTAAGGAAAGTGTCAGAAAACCCCTAAAAACATGTCAAAGCAGTAGACAAAGGGTTAAGTTACCACATAAACCTGCTCCAAATACCCAACAGACATACACACATATACCCAATGAGGGCAGGAGTGCGCAATGAGAACTCCCAAATACAAGCCCAGCAAAGGGGCACTGTGGGGATAAGTGGACCTGCAGCACTCAAAGGGTAGCACACCTTTTCTGCAGATCTTCTGTCTTCAGATTACCATGCAGCAAAGATTACCTCAGTGGGTAATCCCTGGGGAAGCACTTGTACCCAAGATTTTCTCCCTCAGGGCTTAAGGTCCACCAAAAAGCACCTGGATATTGAGCTAGCCACATTGAAGGGCATTTGTCAGTCATGGTAATCCGCCTAATGGTGGTATTGCATATCTGATAGAAAAATAAAAAATAAACTAAAACTAACGACAAACGTTCTCCACCTGGTGTTGTCACGCCCAGGAACAAATCATTCTGGAGCTAGCTAGCTAAGCTGCAGCCTAGGAGGGAAGGAAGGCTCCACCCCATGCATACATTTAGAGAAATGTTTCTGCCTACTTAAAGGGGTGGATCGCCTCCCAGAGTTACCAGTAACCTGTATTGGACGACAGAAAAAACATTGTTCATTTTACTAAAAGTCACTGGATACTTGCACTGCAGCATAAGGAAAAAAACAGGCAGACATTCCTTACAGATATGGGAATCCCTTGTAGCCACACTCCCAATGAAGCAAAGAGAAGGGTTTTAAGTATAATAGCTGGATGAACCTGAGAGAAATTAGAGAAGCCTAGTAGCTCTATTGTGTGTGTTGTCTAGTGCAAAACTAGACAACACATGAAATAGAGCTGTGGGAAGTGTCTCGTCCATAAAGCTGACCACCCTTGAGATTATCAGAAACACCAAGCAACTTTGGGATCTGCAGTTATTTATTCGTAGCTCATCCTACATCTACTAGAATAATTTGACATTCTTTCATACATACCATTTCACATAGCTCCGCATCCAAGCTCTGGATCTGTTTGGTGAGATAGTTCTTGAGAGCTGTCTGGAACCTTGTCATCAGAGGCTACCAAAAAGAAAAGAAAAACAGTTATATAGGATTTAAGCAGATCAAGATTTACTACCTAAATCTAAAAGCAAACTGTTGATAATGTGGTTTGATGTATTATAAATTGATACTATTTATTGTGGGGAACAGTATAATCACTGCATGTCTCAAACCCTCTGTGAATATACAGTCGACATTATATAAAGTGCAAAAGTGGTTAATAAAATAATGCTGCTGTAAACTACACTGAGTACTGCATGTCTATACTGTCAATAATGCAGAGAAAGAAAGGTGATTCTCTTATGTTCTGGTAATGCAATATTTTATTAAATTTTATTTAACGTATCCTGGTTTGCTATAGACTATGGTATTTTTCATTGAAAGATCTTGAAAAGCAACATGATTTTCACTACTCTTATTTAGGCAGGCATAGTTGCAGCCGCTTCTGTTGATAACTCATTTTGTGCTATACCTTCCTTGTATGCCACTACCCATGTGCCACCACCACCACCAAATGAGCTAATTTTAAACAGCTGGACACAGGCTCAGTGTATTCCACCCTGTTATTTTCCAGTATCCTCTATTTTCTTCACCACTGAAATACAAATACGATATTTAAAGCTCAAGTTTCATGTGACAGTTGCTCTCTTGGTAGACCTACAGATGAAGATAGGGCTTCATTAAAAGCCAAAAATGATCAACATAAGACCTGAACACAGGTTAGAGAAGTGATCCCGGTGATGTCCAGCTGTCCCCACAATGGTGACTTAACTGCAAAACTTCGAAGTTTCACAATTTACTCATGTGCGACCATGACTGTCACTCCCATATATCCCGCTTTTCTATTTTGCACTAATATTAAGAGGAACAGTCAAATAGAATGAAGCACTTTTGCCAATCTTTAGTTGCATCTTGACTAGGCACATTATTGTCAATTAGAAATCAAATTACATCAAGACAGGCGTTAATGGAGAAAATGTATACAAAAAAGTAGATTTTTGCCTGGCTCGGATTTTGTGGCTTTGTTGTCAAATGGCCACACAACTCCATTAGTGCCAGGTCTCCCACTGATTGTTTTGGCACCCACACTTTTAGCAGTATTTAAGAATACACTGTGTAGCCACTTTGACAGAGCCTTGCAAAAATTAGACACAGTTAACACAAAATGTACCCGATAAACTTTAGTTTAATAATTTAGTAACAACTAGCATTCAAGTACATTTGTTACTCGTACTGGGTTAATGCTTTCTCTTAAGAATTCAAGAGTATAAAAGTGTGTCAGTATGAGGATTCCACAGGCATATCAAATGAAATTAAGGTATTCCACCAAATCAAACATTTTGAGAACCACTGACACAGTTTACAATGTCAAAGGATATCGAATGATTAATGTTTTTGTCTTTTAAACATTGACTTGAGAATCATTTCCTGCACGAATATATGCAGTGTGTAATGCTGTTAAGCTCTCCAGTACAGTCCCAGCTGAGTGGTGCAGTCTGGTGCAACCATCATGCTCTTACGTGATCTGGATCCAAAACCACCAATTCCGAGTCTTCGTCTTCTTCTTCCTCCTCTCCTGTTTGGTCTTGTGAATCTTCCGTTTCTCTCTCAGCAACACTATCTTCCAAATGTTGACTATACTGATGTAGAATGGAGTATGGGGAAGAACTCACAACTCCTGTGTCACCTGAAAGCAGAAAGAACAAAATGTGGGGAGTCTTTATGTAAGCAAGAATGAAGTGCAGTAGAATCAACATGTGACGTAACTAACTCTACAAACTGGTTTCTTAATTTCTCAAAATATGACAAGTTTATGTAATCTAAATTAATCCTATATAATAATTTGCTAAATCGTGTGTAACGCCGCGACATGCGCAGTACACACTGCTGCGTGTGCTGCAGTCATGCGCAGTAGAGACTGCCCACGCCGCGGCTGATACAGAGCTGGGTGTTCCAGCTCTGTATCAGCCATGGCGCGGGCAGTCTCTGCTGCGCGTGACTGCTCCACGACCGGGTGGCAGTGACGCTGTGGCCCTTGTAACGGGCTGTTCAACTAGTCAGATATAAAGAAAGAGGATGAGTTAGACTGGCAGATTTGTTTTCATGTGCAATATAATGGCAATATGAAAACGCAAACACTTCAAAATATCTTAAAATCTATTCTCCTGGCTTTAAAATAACATGGCTCTACGACCATTTATGCTGAAGTGCCCTAAAGAGATTTTATTCATGGATGTATCTGTTGAGGACACTAAAATGCATAAGTAAATATATACAGAGAATTTTTTTTTTTTGCAGAACGGCTTGGATAAGCTGAGAAAATGAGCAGAAAAGAGGCAAATGAGGTTCAATATACTGTATATAAATGTAAGGCTATGCATTTGAGATGTAGAAAACAAGATGCTACCTACATTTACACTAAATGGGAAAACAACTTGGAGAATCTTTGTTAGAGAAAGATGTAGGTGTACTGATAAACAATACACTCCACAACAGTGTACATTGTTACTCAGCCATTACAAGAGCCAATACAGTACTATTATGTATAAAAAGGGTATAGATGCAGAGGATGGGAATAGAGTTCTTTATAAAAACTTGGTAAAGCCTCATCTAAAGTACAGTTTGGGGTACCCGTTCTGAAAAAAAAAAAGACATTACTTAACTTGAAAAAAGAACAGAGACATGCAACATAACTGCTAAAGGAATTGGATGATATGTGTTTTAAAGAGAGACTAGCCAAACTGGTGATGTGATTACCATTGCAAATATATTCAAGGTCAATACACAGAACAGTGTGCTCAGTGGTGCCCCTATCTACTAACCACACCTGGGGCAGAGAAAGGTGACAATACAGCAGACAGACAGGAGGAGACTGTGAACATACTAACTCCCCCTGCCTGTAGTCCATGAACTGGTAAAAGCTAATGGGTAAGGTTCTTGTCCCTCTTGTCCCACATATCTATGTGTCCTGCTGGCTTTGTACAACAGAATTGAAGAAAGCTCACAACGGGCTCCAGATGAATGATAGTATGGCCAGTCAGTTCACTTCAAGCTCCAATGTTTTAACCCTTTATATATCATACAGATGGATATTGTGGATATCGTAGTGAGCATGAACGAGCCTGAATCTATTACACATGTTCTCTGAGGAAGTGCTAGTATCAGCACAAAACAAGTTGGATATTTTAATATTATAAAGAGATATATTCAGGCTCGTTCACATTCACTGATATATTCACAATATCCATCTGTCTGATATATAAAGGGTTAAGATATTGGAGCTTGAAGATATAAATTGGAGTACAAAAGAAAAGACAGGGGGACAAGAACCCTGCCCGGTAGCTTACCGACCTACAGAGTATATCTGTGCTTAAGGGATAGTATTGTATCATTTTTAAAAAACTGAATCTTGCAGCCATTAAAAAAATAACTCAATGCCAGTGCCATCTCTCAGACCTTTATGGTTTGAAAGATATTTGCAGTTAAAGTTCCCCCCTCCCTCCCCTTTCCCTGACATCGGCGCTCTAGCTGACTGCAGGAGAATCTGGTCCCGGGACCAGTGGAGGCTCTTCAGCAGAGCTGAAATAGCGATTTTTAAAAATAATCACTTCATTGGAAAGGTCTACAAAGTGTGCCTGGTATGCAAGAAGGCTACAAGACTCAATTTTATTTTTTAAATGATACAATACTATCCCTTTAGTGGAGATCCCTTTAATTATCAGTCTTAGGGTCAGGACACAAGGATGTTATAACAATCTCCTGATTGATGTGGAACTCAGAGACCACCTTGGGAAGAAACTCATGAGAGGTACAAAGTACTGCAATGCAATGTGTTCCGTACCCCTCTACCACTGAAAGGGTTAACTGTGAATGTTCACTCCACAACGCTATCGAACAACAAGTTTTAACAGGACAGTATGGGCATGTTGGGAGGTATGAGGCCACAGTGATGATGTTCCTTTCTGTTAATCACTCAAATGCCAGACGCAATTGAGAAGTAAAAAGTGTGATGGAGACAATGGAAAGTCCCTGTAACTTGCTTTCACCCTTTGAGTGCCATAGGGTACGCAACACATTGCTTTATGCTGCGTACCTGTCTGTCAGTCAAAAGGTTCATTTCACAGCTCAGCGTGAGGAAATACGTGAACTTTCCATTATATTAAAATAAATATAAATATTGTAGTTGCTACAGCAGAAACAAACAGTACCACACCTCACTGTGATTTTTATACTCAGACCTCAGAGTTCCATTATAGATGGTTGTATAATATACTATACTTTGTATCATGCAATGTTACAAGCTCTAGTTTGACAAAGTAGAGCTTGCAACATTGTGTGATACAAAGTATAGGAGGGGCGAAGTGATGTCCCTGTGTATGCTGGCCAGAGGCAGTGTGAGGAAATATGCAGATCTCCTCCTAGCTGCTCCCAGGGTGTGTATCTCTGGCCCTGGCAGTGTGGAGGAGATCTGCATATCTCCTGCTAGCTGCTATCCTGGGGTGTGTGCATTGTAATTTAGGGTGAATACTGGGATCAGGCAGTCTCCTCCTAACTGCATCCCTGTGGTGTGTATTGTACAGATGTAGAATTTGTGGTAAAATTATCACATCTATTTTTTTAGTATAGAGATTATATATATACACCCACATATATATATTAATTACCACTGTGTATCCACCACTTCATTGAGACACTGTGGCTGTAAGGTGGATAACCTAAATATCCAAAAGGACTCCCTAGCTGCAATTAATTGAAACCTATCCCTATGTATAGGGCTGATGGATTCTATTGGAATCACTTATTGTTTCTTTTGTGTTGCCCAAACCTTGATCTCAAATATTGTATAGTGCAGCCAACATACTGGAGGTCGCATACACATGTAATAAGATATATCACAAATCTGGACCCACAGTTTTTTGAACCTTTAACTAGGCCCAAAGTAGTGTGAACAGTACAAACCTTTATTTTCATTCTTTTTTTTTTTTAACTGTTTCCTAGTAGAAGCCAATATGTTGTTCAACGTTGGTGCCTTTCTAAAGGCTACCCAAGGTTGTTTTGGAATCTCTTCCATTAAAAGGGAATCTCTCTTGAGTATTGCCCAATGTTTTGTTACAATATAATTAATAACATTAGCCTCTTTATGTATTGCTCTCTTACAGGAATTAAATATTAAGGCTTATGGACAGGCTTATGCCAAAAAACGCTTAATGAGCATTTTACTCTTCATCATAATCTGCTAGATGATTATTCCTACCTGACCTACCGAAACGTCCATATGGGACATTTTGAAGCCACGTTTTGTGGTAACAGCTGGCAAGTTAAGGGTAACTGTTCACATCTACTGCCTTAAAAAAAGTTTTGGTGTATATTTTGTCCCCTATAGTTTCCACCAAAACTAAATCACATAACTCAATGCTAGATTCTCTTACTAATCTAACATCATTAGCCCATATTTCTTGGATGCAAAAAAAATAATGCCTCAGTTTGCTAATCAGAAGGTGGAATAAACCCTTTGACAAAATTCTCCTTAATATATTCAGCTAGAGCCTTGTTCTCTGGTTCAGACAGGAGATGAGTTTCCCATAGAAGGCTTTGTGCCCAGATGGACCTCAGTGGTGCAGTTATAAGTCTATGGCGGTACAGCATTTGCTTCTCTCTGGGAAAAGTCATCTAAGAAATTGTGGCATTATTTTGGGAACAATTTCAACCCATGATTCCCTGGATTCCCTGACAACAGAAGCTATCAGCTGCAATTTATGAGACATGTCTTATGGCAGGATGAAGCCCAGGAGATTAATTTTCCAATAGACCAATCAATCAAAAACAGAACTGTAGATCTGCAACCAAGGTAGACCCAAAATGATGGTTGCACTGGGAGGAACAGAGAATGCTGAATTTAATAATTTTATTGAAGAGGAGACCAACAGTGGCTTTAATTACCTGGTTTCCCCCTAGAGTTTGCCATTCACCTTAGTAATGGGTGAAGGGAGAGCTTTTAAGAACAAATGGAATTCTGTTGATAACTGCCCAACAGTGGCCCGCAAAAATCCCAGCCCTGACAGAAGCCACAAAGGCATAAGTGGAGACCAAACCACAGTCCAAGTGGTGCTGATAGGAAGCAAAATTACCATATATCAAGAAGAAGCCTCAGTGGGCAACTCCTGGGGAAAGAACTTGCAGCAAAGATTGTGTCCCCAGGGCTTAGGTCCACAAAAGCACCTGGTAAACTTAGCTATCCACATTTGGGTGATGGGAATTGTCAGTGATGATAATCCGCCTAATGGTGGTATCCCATATCTAATAGAAAAATAATTAAAAAGCTAAAAATATAGCAGAACTGTTCTCTTGCCTTGTGTCTTCACCAAGGAACAAATCTTACTGGAGCTGATTGGCAAGCTACAGCCAAGGAGGGAAGGTAGGCTCCACCCCTGCAACCACTTCTCAGAATTGTTCCTGCCTACTTAAAGGGCTTGATCCCCTACCCAAAGTTACCAGTAACCTGTACTGGACGACAAGAGAAACATATGTGCTAGCCTCCATCATATTGGCCATAGAAGCCAACAAGTGGGGCATCCACTTCATCATCTTTTCAACAGCTCTGTTGACCCAGGAAGAGGCAAATAAAGGCCTCAACTAAGCTCCAGTAGCCGCAAAATTAGACCTCAGGACAGAGTCAAGTTTCTTATCTACACATCTTTGAGTCCCGCAGCATCTTCCAAAGGTAGATCATGGACTTGGCTAGCCTGAAAACTGGGGTATCCACAGTAGGAGGAGAGGCCCACTGTGTCAAATGTGCCTCAGAAACCTCTTAGATAGACAACCTCTTATCTGATGTCTTCCACTCATCCATAAGGATCTGATCAAGAGTGGCATTAGGGGGAAATACAGTAGAGGATCTCCAACACCTCTGTAAACATCTGTAGAGGATATAACCTCATCAGAGTTGTCAGGGCACTGAAGAGTCCTCAATACAGTCCTAATAAGCCCCTCAGCAGAGGGTCAGCCTCATAAGATCCCCATAGGAGTAGGAAAAATCTGTGTCTTCATATTCCCCTTCATCTCGTTCCTCTTCAGACCTCTTTACGGGTCCATGGTAAGACCCCACCTTGAATATGCTGTTCAATTCTGGGCGCCTTTTCTGAAAAAGGACATTATGGAACTAGAGAAGGTATAGAGGAGGGCTACAAAAAAATGTTAAATTTTCGTTATGAAGAAAGGCTAGAAAAGTTAAACTTGTACACACTAGAGAAACAACATCTTAGAGGATATAATAACATTATATAAATATGTTCAGGGCCCATATAAAGATCTCTCCAAAGACCTGTTCATTAACAGAACAGTACAAAGGACAAGGGTTCACCCGCTTAGACTTGAGGAAAGGAGATTTTGTCTACAACAGCAGATGGGATTCTTTATGATAAGGACAATAAAGGTATGGAATTCACTGCCTGAGGAGGTGGTGCTATCAAATACATTAGATGCCTTTAAAAAGGGCCTGGACACTTTTCTAAAAGAGCAGAACATAGAGGGTTACTTATGTGTTAGTGACCAGGAACCAGACAGACACAAAAATTTAAAATGCAAAACACCTTTATTGAAATAACAAAAGCAAACAAAGCAAAATCATGATCCAGAAGCGTAAACCAAAAGACAAGCCAGGGTCAAGAACCAAGACAGGTACTCAGCCAAGCCGGGGCCAGGAACATGGAGATCAGTGATGTCAGCAACAAGACCAGGGAGTCAGGAACCAGAAGGGATGTCAGAGGAAGCCAGGTCATGCACAGGTAATCAGCAACTCAGGATAATGAGCTTGTAACCAGAATCAGACACAAGGGCAATCAGGAAGTGAGCCAAGCTGCTTTAAATAGCCTGGAAGGGTTGGCTGATAGCAGTCAGGTGAGCAAACACAGAGAGGTCAGCTGATTCAGCCTGATTCAGCAAAAGGAAGGTAGCAGTAATGGATAGCAGAGCACTGGATTAGCCCAGACAGCAGAATCAAGCAGCAGCTTTAGGGCAGCTGAGCCAAACCTTGACAGTATGTTAGTATTGGGATTAATATTTATTTAGTGCTGTGTTGATCCAAGGAGAAATCTGATTGCCATTTGGAATCACGAAGGAACCCCCCGCCCATTCAAAGTGGAATTTGAAATTGCTGTATTGAGGGTTTTTTCACCTTCTATTGGATCAACAACAGTAAACAGGAATAGGAAAAGGGTTGAACTTGATGGATGCAAGTCTTTTTTTTTAAACTACTATGCAACTATGAAATCCCTGTGACCACAGTCATATTCTGAGCACTAGGGGTCACACATCTAAAAGTGGTAGGGGGCTTCAAGGCCTGCAGAACCCCTTGGATGGAGAAAGAGTTGAGCCACTGTGGACAACAATGTCTTAACCCAAGTTGGCTCTTGTTCAGTGTTGGATGGGCCCCATGGAGTAATAGGGGCCACAGCGCAGGAGGGGCAGACAGATCTAGAATACTCTCTAGAGAGTCCTGTTTGACATGAGGAACAGTAAGTAAGGGGGTGGGGGGTTCAGAGATGCCCCTGTGTCCTCAGTCTTAGGTCTAGTCCCATGTCCCTTAGGATCCGACATCCTGATAGTAGCAGTGTCTAAACTAGTATAGGTCACTAGCAACAGTTCCACAGACTAAAAGCTAACCCAAGAAAAGTCCAGAAAGTACTTATCTGGTAGACATAGTTAATCTGGAGAAGAAAAATCTGCCTCTGCATAGGATAAGCAAGAGAAAAGTAAAATGGCGACTGCCATACAGGCACTAAACGGAAGGAAGCCTGCAAAATGGGTGTTCTGGGTAATGTAGTCTTCTCTGTTGCCTAGCAATTCTCACAACTCTGCCATGGAACCCCAAAACACTCATGACATAAACAGGATGAAAAGACATGAGGACACAAGGAGAATGAGCTGTAACAGTTTTTTTGACACACAGACTGAGGAGGTTATGGTAAAAACACAGTTTATTAATAATACAAGAAATAAGGTAACCCAAGCGGGTCCAGTAGATACAAATGATACAATACTGACACAGGTCAGGTTAACTGTTCGTGTGAATCCTTGACGAGACAGTGGAGCAGAGGAAACTACTAGGCCAAGGGATACCAGCAGGCCCTAGTAGTACTGAGGTCAGCGGAGACTCTCTAAGCAGAGATTGACACCAGGATTGGACGAGCCACAATAGAGGTGGCAGAGTAGGAGGCCACTACTACCCCCAATACTTAGGGTAGTCAGGAGACACTAGGCAAAGCGGAGACACTCGAAGGCCCTGGACAACTGACAGACTGTCAGAGACCCTACACAGCCCAGTTGGGGACACAGGATTGTAGGGTTCTGATAGCAACGACAGAGAGTCTGCCCAAACATATATGCACAGAGTACTGCCAAGCAGTATCAAGAAAGGTCTTTCCAGACTGCCAGACTGACCAAGGGAACTGAGCAGCAGAATATCACAGTGTACTGCCCACCAGTGACAGCTAATGACTGTGACCCTGAAGCACAACAGCACCAACCCGCAAGGGGTTAAACAAAAGCTCAGACCTGGAATTGGCTACAAGGCCGTGAAGCCTAACCGAGGAGCCCAGAGACGACCCCAACCTTGGAGGTAAGTGGTGGACAGGTCAAGAGTACCGGGGTGCTAACCCAACAGATCCAAACACTGAAATGTAGGGATCACAATAGCGCACAGAGATGGAGACTGGGTCACAGTATAGCAGCGCTGCCGTAGCAGTGCGAGTATGGAGACAACAAGAGGACTGTCAGACAGACAGTAAGCAGGCACAGGAGGAGAGCCCTCCAGACGGGACACAGACCGGAACTGTCAGCAATACCGGGGTCGGTACACAGAGAAGGAACGTCAGCCAAGCCGGGTAGGTACACGGAGCAGGAACATCAGCCAAGCCGGGTCGGTACACGGAGCAGGAACATCAGCCAAGCCGGGTCGGTACACGGAGCAGGAACGTCAGCCAAGCTGGGTCGGTACACGGAGCAGGAACGAAACAGGCAGAGTAGTCAGTCAGTCCGGGTCATACACAGAATTCACACGGGAAGTCAGGAACAAGCTCTAGCGACTGGAACACCACGAAAGGGCGCCCATGAAATGACAGGGCTGAGTATTTAAATGCTAGAACTGGGCAGAGGTAAGACCCAGCAGCCAATAAAAGATAGGCAGGAAGTAAACCAGACATAGCAATGTCGCCAGAGGAATCACGGGCACCGTGATATGAGCCCACTCTGTCCCATGTATGACCAACAGTTGCAGAGATATGTCCCAGTGAAGTTCGCTCATAGAAATCAATGGAGCAAAGATGGCGGCCATGCTGAAGCGTCTTTAAAGGAGCCATGCACCCGAAAAATGGACAAATTTAAAGGTATGCCAAAATACCCACCGACTGCAGGATACATGGGGGGTGGTAAAGAGGCAGGTCCCGAAATGGAAAAGCCCAAGAAAAAGCCCCTAACCCAGGGAAACCAGCAGGGAAGGGGTTAACTACTCCCAACGCAGCCATCCATGCTCCATAACCCAGGGGATAAATAGAAAACAACATACAAAGCATGATTGCAAGAACAAAATGGTTCAGAGAGACCCTTGTATGAAGAGGCACAAGTAGGAACAAAGTGGACTGAGGCACTGAAAGGGTTACTCACTAATCTTTTCTTCTGTCTTCAGGTTACCATTGTGAAGAACGCAGAGCCTCAGGGACGTCCTTCTATGAGTGAAAACTTGGGCTGCAAGATTCTCTCCACAGGGCTGCAAAGGTCCACACAGCACCTGAACACTGGTCAATTCACTCCTGGGAAGTCCAGTAATGGTAACCCTCCTAATGGGGAGAATAGTGACAGCCCCATTTCTACAGAAAAAAAACCAATAAATAAACTGAAACAAAGCAGCAGTGTTCCAAGCCATGTCCACTCAGTCAGGAACACATCACAAACTGGATGTGGGGCTAGGTTGTCCTGTAGAAGGGGAGGGAAAGCCCCACCCTAAAGACCTTGTCTTCTGATGTGATCTGCCTTCAAAAGGAAGATCAATCCCCATGGTACCTGTATGCCATATTGGAAGACAAAGAAATCCCTCTAATTTGCCCAGAATCTCTTTGCAGGCCAGGGCATCTTTTAACATTTCATTCAGTCTGCGTTGAAAAGTGGCTTTTAAAGCTCCTGTATCTCAAAGAGCTATCACGGTGCCCGTGATTCTGGTGCTTTTGCTGGCTTGCTTGCTTCCTTGTGATTGCTTGGCGGTGACCACTTCCTGGTTACTCACACGTCATTCTGAGTGCTCACTATTTTTATAGTTCCACCTTGATTGACCTATTTGGACTCCGCCTCCCTGAGAGGCCTTATATGCTGCGTCCTAGCATTGCCTCAGTGCCCTTTTGTTGTGTACCTGAGCGATTTCTGAGTCTCGCATTGTGATCTGTTCCTGGCTGCTGAATCTATTTCGTGTATGACCCTGGCTCAGTCTGACTACTGATTTGTGCATGAACTCTTTGCCTGCTGACTGACCGCTCTGTGCCAATATAGGCTTGATCTGACTACCCGCTAAGGGTATGAGCTTTGGCCTGGCTGACTACCCTCTCCTTGCTGACCTTGGGCTTGACCGACTACCCGCTCCATGTATGACCTTTGGCACGTTAGTGGAATGCATGCAAAATGACAGAGGGAGAGTGCAGTTATAGATAAATCCACTGCATTCAGAGGGCCCCTGAAAATGTTTATGGAAAAGAATCTTAGGCAGCTTCTACGTCACTGAGGGTGCCCCAGAGTTTGACCATTAAGGTGTTGAAGGCAAAGCAGATTCAGAGGAATTCAGGTTCAAAGGTCATAGTAATTCTAAAGCAATGTCCAATTTCCTGTCCAAATTGAATTGATGCATAGAGTGTGTGAAGAGGATTTTTGCCTGCTGATCCTGGCAAATGAGTAGACAGATCTGCTGGTTACATATGGCCCAATTTTCCTCTAATGAGGGCTGCGGAACTACTCCGGGAATGGCTTGAAATTGTAGCTCTGGGGCGAAGCTGGGGTACATTGACGGTCCTTGGTGTATTGTTGCTGCAGTCAAAACCTAAGTTAACGTGCAAGCCACAAGGCCAGATGTTTACCCCCAGTTGAGCTGTAAGGCAGATTAGGATAGGCACGCAGGTACTTTTGAGAAGAGGGGAACCCAAGGTCAAGAATGTGATATGATGTCCTGAAACAAAGAGGGAAGTTCCCAATAAGTGAAAAGGAACTGGATGGTTAGCATCAGAGATCCCCTCTGGCAAATGCTCACGAAACAGCTAAGAAGAGGAGGATCAGGTGAACTGAATTCAGGAATGCAGATCAATGACAGACAAGAAGCACTCAGGCAAATCCTCTGTAACTGGTGGACAAGGCAAAGGAAAGGAGGAGGGTCCTGACAAACTAGAGCAGGGAGTGGAGGTAGATGGCAGAGAAGACCCATTCTGGCAAATTCACCAGGAAGAGCAACTGGAAAAGAATCTGTCTAGTGAAGAAATCAGAGTGCAGTTGTAACGGTTTCTTCGACTCACAGACACAATGGTTTAGGATAAAAACACAGTTTTATTGAATTCACAATACAATAAGAACCCTCACATGTCCTGTAGTATACAGGCAGTATAATACAGACACACGACAGGTTAATCATACAATTGCTCACACAGGTCCAGTACAAAATAAAGGTACAAGCAGTATATACTGACACAGGTCAGGCAAGAGGAGTAGTTTCCCAGGACTCTGGTACTGCAAGAGTTAAAGTTCATCAATGGGCCCAAGTGTGAAAGTACTGAGATAGCACTTTATAGAGAGCTTCAGGTCGTCCAAGGCTAGCAGAACAATGTGAACTGCCAGAGTACAACAGATATAGTGTAGTGAGCACTGCCAGAGCAGTAACGGAGGCAGACACTTGCAACCGGCAGGAGCAGTAAATGGAAGACAAGCCAATGGCACACTAACGGAGCAATAACGGAGGCAGACACTTGCAACCGGTATGAGTAGTAACGGAGGACTAGGCCAAGGGCACACTGCCGGAGCAGTAACGGAGGCACACACTAGCAACCTGCAGGAACAATAACGGAGGACAAGCCAATGGCGACTACCGGGGCAATCTCTGAGGCAGACACTTGCAACCGGTATGAGTGGTAACGGAGGACTAGGCCAAAGGCACACTGCCGGAGCAGTAACGAAGGCACACACTAGCAACCTGCAGGAGCAGTAGCGGAGGACAAGCCAATGGTGACTACCGGAGCAATCACGGAGGCAGACACTTGCAACCAGTGTGAGTGGTAACGGAGGACTAGGCCAAAGGCACACTGCCGGAGCAGTAATGGAGGCACACACTAGCAACCTGCAGGAGCAGTAGTGGAGGACAAGCCAATGGCGACTACCGGAGCAATCACAGAGGCAGACACTTGCAACCGGTATGAGTGGTAACTGAGGACTAGGCCAAAGGCACACTGCCGGAGCAGTAACAGAGGCACACACTAGCAACCTGCGGGAGCAATAGCGGAACTGGCTCAAGTGTAGTAAGCAAGTGCAAACGGATCGCCTGCAGAGTAAGAATGTCGCTGAGGCGACAGCAGCTGAAGAAGCAGGAACATCAATCAAGCCGGGTCGGTACACAGGAACATCAGCCAGGCCGGGTCAGTACACGGGAGCAGGAACGTCAGCCAAGCCAGGTCGGTACACAGGAGCAGGAACATCAGCCAGGCCGGGTCGATACACAGGAGCAGGCACTGAAGAGGTCAGGCAATCCGGGTCGGTACACAGGAGCTGGAACTTGAAGAGTAGTCAGGCAGGCCAAATCGGTACACTGGGAAACACTGAGCAGTAAGCTAGTACTGGTACAGGAACACAATGAAAGGGCCCCATGAGGGTGCAGGAGCCCAGTATATAAAGGCCATACTGGGCGGGATCAACACAGGAAAGCCAATGGGAGCACTACACAGGATAACTGACAGGAAAAACAAAACAAGGGAGCACGGGCACCGTGATAGCAGTACCATTTCAGACACCAAATGACTAGTCAGAACAAATAGCCGAGTTCAGGACTGGAGACTGGTGGATCATCAGGGGTAAGTCAAGGTAGAAAACTGGAGAAACTAGACATAGAACTGATGAAACACTAACTGAAGGCAGCTCAAAGATTGGACACAGGTTAGAGAGAATGGATGCATCTCATAAGGATAACACAGCCAATAGAAAACATGCCAGACAACAATGTTCAGGTATGTGCAGAGTGAGAGCAGTGTGGGCAAAAAAGCAAAAGTGACAGAAGTTTTAGTATACATAGTATGTTGTTCCAGGGAAATAGCTCAGTGAGTTTTGGAGTGAAGAAGGATTTTTTTTACCCAATTGGAGCTTAACTGGAAATGGCTTCAGTAGTTTTTTTGCCTTCCTCTGGATTAACAAAAGGTTATATGTAAAAGTCTAAACTGGACATATATTGTTTTTCCACCTCATTGATTATGTTACAATCTTACAAATGTATCTGGAATGCTTCAACATACCTGATTTTACTAAGTGCTCCATGTCCTGAGACTGTCCAGACCTCTGACTACTGGCTTCTGAAGATGTGGTAATCACTACCTGACTGCTGGTAAATACTGGCTCTTCCAGGTCCAGTTCATTTGGAGGAGGAGGCCCTTCTACTTCTATCATAAATGTGTCATCTCTTGGAACCTGTTAAAAAGGCATGTAAGAATGTAAAGAAAACAAAACTATAAAAAAGCATAAAATGTATAGTAATATGTTTATAATAGGTTTCTGTAGAGTATTTGTTAATGTTCATTAGACATATCAAGACACAATCAAACAATGCTCTAGTTAATTTTGTACATGGTTTGTGGCAATACAAAAAGCATTAATTACTAAGCCAGTTTTAGGAATTAAATTGTATTAAATGTATTCCTTCTAAATGTGGTTGTAGGTATCACGGTCCCCGTGATCCTTTTGCTGTCACTCTCAACTGTGCTGCTCCCTGATTGGTTGAGCTGTGTTGGCCCGCCCCTGGTGACCTGTTTTATTCCGGCCATTGGCACCTGTCAGGTGCCCTTTCGTGGTGTTTCTGAGCCAGTATTGCTGTTGCCGTGTTCCAGTGTTCCTGATCTCCTGTGTACCGACCTGGCCTGTACCGACTACGCTCCTTGTTCCTGTTCCGTGATTGACCCGGCCTGGCTGACTTCCTGCTTGTTGCTGATCTGGCTTGTCTGCGAATCTTCTCCGTGATCCGACCCGGCCTGGCTGACGTTCTCGCTCTCCTGCTGATCCGGCTTGTCTGCGAATCTCCTACGTGTCCTGACCCGGCCTGGCTAACTACCGACTCCTGGATTTGCTCCTGGTCCTGCCGCTCCAGTCTACAGTTCCTGTTGTCGCCTTGGCGACATTCTGATCGCTGCAGTGTGTGATCTGAGCCTCCAATATTTCCTGGGTTAACCATTGCTGAGCCGTGTTGTTTGAGCTGAGCCTTCCATCTGCATTCTGGTAACGTGTGCTGAGTCTATTACACTTGCTGTGCCGTGTCGCTACTGTGAGCCTAGAACACTTGTGTTGCTTCCATCTACCTCACTGCCACTCTTACCACCGTTAGCCTTAGCCTGATTCTCTGCCTCTGCGAGCCGGCCGCGTTGTGGGCCTCGGTAGTCGGCGGCTCTTCACATCTGCAGAGCAGTAGTTCCGCTACGCCCGTGGGCTATTGGCAAGCAGTGCAGCAACCAGTGGTCTCCGTTACGCCCGTGAAGCTGTGTTGGCTCAAGCGATCCAGTCACTGTTGGTCTCCGGTATACGCCCGCGGGGGCTATAGACTTCAGCTATCACGGTACTGTTGGTCTCCGTTACGCCCGTAGGGCTATTGACTCAAGCTATCACGATACTGTTGGTTCACGTTACGCCCGTGGGGGCTATTGGCTCAAGCTATCACGATACTGTTGGTCTCCGTTACGCCCGTGGGGGCTATTGGCTCAAGCAATTCCAATACTGTTGGTTTCCATTATGCCCGTGGGGGCTATTGGCTCAAACGATCCCAACACTGTTGGGATCCGTCGCAGCTCTTGTCTACAGCATCACACATTGAATGGACTTAAGGTGTTATCATCTAGCACCTACTGCAGTCTAGTTCACCAAGGGCGTGCCTTACACCACATTTGAGACTGATTACCCTTGTAATTAACCATTTGTCTTCTGTCATTATTTGCCTGCTACTAGAGATATATTTCCTGTTCTGTACCTGGCATTTCAGTCCATATTCTGCTATTCTCAGTACTGCCCCTAGGGGGCAACCTTGTTATTATTTTTTGCTCTAATAAAATCGCATTTTATTCTAACTCTCTGTCTGAGTGTCTGAAAACCGTAACAGTAGCACAGTTAAATATGATAGATGGGAAAAGGAGAAAAAATTAGGAAAGAAAGGGAATGGGGGAAGGAGAAAAGCAAAGAAGAGAGAAGATAAATAGAAAAGAAAAGAGCAGTAGAAGAAAGGAATTGGAAAAGCATTTGAAGCTAAGGGGGAGAGAGTCTGAGAAGGAAGTGAAGAGGATAAGGAAGAACAGGGATGAAAGACCATAGACATGGAGAAAGAGTAGGAGAAAGAAGAAGAGAAGGACAAGGAGAAAAAAGGAGAGAGAATGAATAGGAGGAAAAAAGATGAAAAAGAGGAGAAAAAGGGGGAAGGGAGAGAAGCCAAGGGTGTAAGGGAAGAGCATCAACTGAAAGATGATGGAGGTAATTAAGATGAGAAAGGAGACAAAAGTAGGAAGCAGAGGAAGGGGGAACAGGTTCAGGAGAAATAGGGTAGTGGATGGGGAAGAGGAACATGAGAGAGGAAGAAGTTGGTGGGATGGGAAAAGCAAGGTAAAAAGGGTTAAAAAATGAATAAGAAATGGCAAAGGAATAGAAGGATCAGAAGCAGGAGACACTATGAATACTCTCTGTGGCTCAAAGATCGGGCACAGATGAGGCTGAGGAGGCAGCATAAGAAGGTCAGGTAGCCAATCATCAGCAGAATGTGGGAAGGACAGGTGCAGAGTAGGAAGCACCTTTGACACAGAGGTGTCTTAGTTTCATATATGCTTCACTACAGGTCACTTTAACAAAGTCTCATAAAATTTTGCAGTTGCTTTCTACTACACTAATTACATTATCTACTTACTTATACAACCTCTCTTTTATAGCCCCCACTTCTGGCCCTGTACAAAAGTATTTATTTATTACATTCTATGGGAGGAGCTTTATAGGTGATGAGGAAAGTCTAATGTGGATGTGTTGAAAAAAGAACAGCAGACTTGCAAGAGGGTTATAATTTATAAAATACACAGTTTTATTAGTAAAGACTCAGAACATTACCTTATTATATGTACCCCCTGCAGCAACATTTCATGAACCTGGCAGCATACATCCAAGGGAGATATGATTCCACTAGTCAAGAGACTGGCATCAGGTATATTAAAGTTGAGTTATTTCTGACAATCTCTAAATTACAAAGAAGGTTGTACCATGGCTACTCTCCTCTCTCCTGAACTTGTCTGATCTACTTGCCAACTGATTAATTAATTAAATAACTAATTAATGTTCTCTTGGAAACCTTGCATGTTCTCTAAGATAACCTTATATTGAAGTATGTACAGAGTGACTAGCTCCTGATCTCTATGTTACATAGTAACATAGTTGATGAGGCTGAAAAAAGACATGCATCCATCAAGCTCGGCTTATGTCATATCGCCCATGTTGATCAAGAATAAATAAAACATTTGAAGCTATTTCCAATTTAGCCTTAAGGGGTAAAAAAATTATTTCCGACTCCAAATGGCAGTCAGATGTTTTCCTAGATCAACATCTGCTGTGAAACCAACTGTCATAAAATTGTTCTTAGATATAAAGGCAGGGCTCACAATTTCCACTCGCCCTGGTGAGTAGAAATTCAGCCCTGGTGGTTATGTTATGGCTTGCAGTGGTGAGTAACTTTTCAGGTCTGGCTAGTAGCAAAGGACTTCCAATTTTAAGCCCTGATAAAGGTATTCATTACTTTTCTGAAAGAAACTACTGTATCTGCAAGCACAGACTCACAAGGCAAAGAATTCCATAACTGTACTGCCTATCCTGTAAAAATATCCCTTCCTATGCTCTAGTTGAAATTGCCTTTCCTTTAGTCTTAATGGATGACCTCTTGTATTATGATCAACCTGATTAAATAGTTCCTTAGAAAGGTCTTTGTATTGACCTCAAATATATTTGTACTTGTGGTACAAGGGGGTGTGGTAGAATAAAACACACGGGGGAGATTCACTAAGCTGTGATAAATAGGTGATAAAGTGGATATGACTTATCCAGTTTATCACTTTTCCAATTCCTATTTTATTTTATGGAGACTATGCACTAAGATTTCTCCAACTTTGGAGATCTTAGTGAATAAGCTCCATAGAATAACACAGGAACTGGAGAAGTGATAAACTGGAGAAGCCATCTCCACTTTATCACCGCTTAGAGAATCTTCCCCATACAGTTAGGATGTTTAGGGGTAAGTGTGACCTAATACACTTTCTGACATACAAAATGGTGCCTTGACAGTAGTTGTACTAGACCAGCATCCTGTCACTCCAGTTTCCCACAAAACATAGACAGTTTTAATGGGTAATGGAGACTGCAAACACACTCTGTGGATCTGGATAGCAATTAGAGAACTGGATGCCTGAGCTTTGCCTTTATTAGACTGTACCTCTCTCTTGTCATGTGTATAGGAGCACAGTGAGCCATTGGCTAGCTTTGACTAAGCCACCTGTCAACTCACAATTCCCTTTCCCACAGTTAACATTTGCTTTTGCCAAGAAAGCCCCAATTAACACTGTATAAAGCACAATATTTGACATATGCACATATTCAATGCTCTAGCCTTTCCAGTAACTGGTTTCAAACCAGACTGGATACTGTTGGGAAATATCCCAATGCCTTTTGGAGTCAGGAAGGAATCTCTTTAATCATTTGGAGCATAACTGTAAATGGCTTCAATAGGAGTTTTTTTTGCCTTCATCAAGGGTGATATGGTAAGCGATTAACTTAATGGAAGCATGTCTTTTCTCAGCCTCACAAACTATGTTACTATATCCCCTGACTCCAGGCAGGGGGGCTGATGACCTCCCACTCCTGTTTATAGTGGATCTGCTCCCTTGTGGGAGCCTGGTGATCTCTGCATCAAGGAGTGCAAGTTCTTCTTGTCCACATTCACTTAGACTCTGAGTATTCCCATATGGGGTAGTGTTGTAGGAGTTGTTGAGATCCACAGGTTCCAGTGTGGTTGAAGTAAGGAACAGAATACTCAAAACTGGGCTGAAATTCAAGAACTGTAACATTTTATTAAATTATAAAGTAACAGGGAGTCAGAACATGACTTTAGCAGGCACATAAACTGAATCACATGAACCTGGCATGGAACCCTGATCTTAAACAGCTCCAGGAAAATCAGAAATAGCCAGAATCATCACAACCATGCAATTACATGTTATGTTTTCATCTGTCTTAAAAAAGGACTCTGCCCTATAAAATCTGATTCCACTACTCAGGAAACTGCCGACAATACCCATCAGTTGAATCAACTAAATGAGTTGCTGCCAATAATCTCTAGCATAGGGCTAACATATGTCCCCAGCTTATCTTATGACTCCCTACTACAGACAGAGACTGAGATGCTCCCCGGCAAGCTATTTTCATTATGTGCAATACAAATTACTGCATAGGGCATATCTCTTCCCCTCAACAGCTTACAAGATCAGTTTTGCGACCACCAAGAAATACTTAAAGTGTGGAGCCTAACATGCTGACCTCCTTCACTCTCTGTAGAGGTTCCCTGGGGTTCTGAGGTTTTGGGAAAGGGTGGAGTCAGTTATTTCTAAGATCTGTATATTTAGCTGTCTATGACTGATCCTGCATTCATTGTGGGATAATATGGTCTGACAAATATACATGGAAATTCACTGACAACCTTTTGCTGTTGGCTGCGAAGTGCATCTTGACTTTATGGGTCATGGACACTACTCCTGTCCTGAAGCAATGGATAGACAGAGTCACCCACTATATTCTTGTTTACTAGTTTTTGGGCTTGCAGGACAGTGGTGGCAAGGGTGAGGATGCAGGTAGAAAAGTCTGACAAAATATGTGGTCTTTGTCTTCAATACCGTCAAGGGACATTAGAAAAATAGTTTCTCTTAAGTTGTGGGAATGATCCCTGAGTTGATGTGATCTGTAGCTCGGGCACGACCCTGTACTATCACGTTATCCCCATATGGCACTAACAGCACTAACACAAAAAAGTCTTTGTTTAAGTGACTTGATGTTTGGATTGATGGGGTGGGCTCCCTGATTCCAGGAGGGTTTCCTGGCTGCGGGGGGGGTCCAGGATGGGGGTTGCTCCATTAGCGGTGGCTGCTCGGGCAAGGACATTTGGTGGCCAAGGAGGATCTAGAATTTTTGGTTCAAAGTTAAAAGTTAAGGCACAGGCTGGTGATTCATTGGTTGGTGATTTCATTGTAGACAAGTAAACTTCTGTAACTTCATAATCTCGTGAGTGGGCACATCTGACTTCTCTTTCCATGAGATGAGGAAGTGGAGTACCTTCGGAGTTCGCCTCCCCATCATGATCTATGGACATAATTGCTACCCATCTGTTCAAATAACCAGTCACATATTGAGCTTGTCTGTTGATCTTGCCTACTCATATAGATGTTGTCTTATAATCAATTACTTTTTACTAAGGTAACCAGCGTACTGCCTAATAAACAGTTATTTAAAGGAAAAAAAAAAAAGAAAAGTGGTTGCCAACATTTTACCATTTCGCTAAGCCTATACAGGATCTGTGCAAGCCTAATATTTCTAATATTAAAAGCCTAGTTTTCCATATATGATAATTGTTGATGAATGTGAATGCAACACAGAATCTGATCTTAGAACTTCAGTAGTAGCGTCATATAGATAGCATTTTATTCTGAGTACTAACCTCTTTTTTATTTGTTAAGAATAAGTTTAAGTTGAGGTTTCTTAATCTCACATAAAGTTTGTTTTACAAATAAGGTATTGGAACTCTGAATCAATGTTTCTCACAGTTACAAAATACTTTATTTCATCAAGTTCAGCCTTTCACAGATTTGATTTCAGTCAATCCAGAAAAAATATCATCAAATGAAACCATTCCAATCCAACTTCAAAAATGAGAAAAATATAATTCCTGAAGCCAAACGTAATCAGATTTCTTTCTGAATGTGCACTGGGGGTATTGTTGGAATTACCGGAAATATTAGATGTCTCTCTCTGTCCCTAGCATTACATTTAAGAAGTATTCACTTACCTTATCTTTTGAGGTTCCCGTGGTCAGCTCTGATGTTACTGCTCCTAAGGTAGGGGACTGTATATCACCTTGAACTGTTTCTTCCTTTGTGCTTGGTAACACCTCTTCCTAAATTAACAAGCAGGAAAAATAGGATTTTAGTCTTACCTGTTAAATCCTTTTCACTTAGTCCATACAGGTCACTGGTACTCTGGGAGGCGATCCGCCCCTTTAATAGGCAGGAACAATTATTCAAATGTGTGCAGGGGGCGGAGCCTCCCCTCCTACTTAAGCTGCCTTCAGGCCAGAGCCACTAGATTGATTTGAGACACTAAAACTGACCAGAGGTAAGCAAGAAGGAAGACTCCTGTGAGCATGCCCCGAAGGTCTCCCACTGAATGCCACAGGAGAGCCAAGCATGGTCCCTTGACAGGGTGGGAGACCAGTGACCTGTATGGACTAAGTGAAAAGGATTTAACAGGTAAGACTAAAATCCTATTTTCACTGTCGTCCAATACAGGTCACTGGTACTCTGGGATGTACAAACATTGAGCTGACCCAGAGGCGGGAAGTAAGGCAAGGACCAGGTGCAAGGCCCAAGTCACTAGAACTGCTATGAACCAGTTAATCACATAGCCCAAAATGTAAGTGTCAACGGACACCAACCAGGGGGAAACAACCCCTGAACTAACACAGCACACTGAACCAGAGCCAACCGGGCTCAACAGTAAAGAAGCAATAAGAACCACAGAGTAGAAGTCCTAAACAGGCAAAACTGCCTCCAGGACCTTCCTCCCAAAACTGGCATCAGCTGAGGCCAGTACATCAACTCGATAGTGCTTTGAAAATGTGTGCACAGAGGACCAAGTGGCCGCTCTGCACAGTTGATCAGCAGATGCCTGATTCTTGTAGGCCCAAGAGGCCCCAATAGATCTGGTGGAATGGGCAGTCACCCGGAAGGGAACATGCTTATTCCGCAACTTATAGGCTTCACGAATGGTAGCCTTAATCCAAGAGGCAATAGTAACTTTGGAAGCCGGTCTCCCTGCCCTAGGCCCCTCAGGAATGACGAATAGAGCGTCAGACTTCCTGATAGACTCGGTGCGATGAACATAAAACTTGAGGCAACGCACCACATCCAACAAATGGAGATCTCGTTCCTTGTCAGATGAAGGATTAGGGCAGAAAGAGGGAACCACAATCTCCTGATTGATGTGAAACTCGGATACAACCTTGGGTAAGAATTCCTTGGTAGTGCGAAGCACAGCCTTATCCTTGTGGAACACCAGGTAAGGAGGTTTACAAGACAGAGCTTGTAACTCTGCTACCCGGCGAACTGAAACAATAGCCAAAAGAAAGGCCATTTTCCAAGTCAAGAGACGTAAGGGAATGGAAGCCAAGGATTCGAACGGAGGACGCTGGAGAACTCCCAGCACCAAATGGAGGTCCCACTGGGGAGTAGGACTCTTGAAGGCAGGCCGAACATGAGTCACGCCTTGGAAGAAAACTTTGACATCAGGAAGGATAGCAATCCTTTCCTGGAAAAACACAGACAAAGCAGAAGTCTGGACTTTGAGGGAACTCAGACTGAGCCCTTTCTCAACACCATCCTGTAAAAAGGCCAGGACAGTGGGAAGATGAAAATCTAGGGACATCTTCCGATCAGTACACCAAGCAACAAAGGTGGCCCAGACACGATGATAGATCTTGGAGGACACAGGCTTACGAGCACTAAGCATCGTCGACACCACTGAAGGAGAAAATCCTTTCTTCTCTAGAATCGAGGATTCAACCGCCATGCCATCAAATGGAGATTCTGAACATCCTCCTTCCACAGATAACCCTGAAGGAGTAGATCCGGACGAGCAGGAAGTGGAAACGGTTCCGCCACGGACATGGCCATCAACTCCGGATACCAGGACTGGCGAGGCCAGTTTGGAGCGATCAGGATGACAGGACAGCGCTCCAGCTTCAACTTCTGGATGACTCTGATCAATAGAGGAAGAGGAGGAAAGATGTAGGCAAGAGGAAAATCCCAAGGGATTGACAAGGCATCCACTGCTACAGCAAGAGAGTCCCTCCACCGGGAGCAAAACGCCGGCACCTTCCTGTTGTGTCTGGTAGCCATCAGGTCCACTGCAGGTAGCCCCCACCTCTGGGTGATTAGGTGAAACACCTCTGGATGAAGAGCCCATTCTCCGCTGTCGACTGTGTGACGACTGAGAAAGTCTGCCATGACGTTGTCTACCCCTGGAATGTGAACTGCTGAAATGACAGGCACGTGATCTTCTGCCCAAGATAAAATATCCTTGACCTCCAACCAGGCGGTGCAACTTCTTGTGCCGCCTTGCCTGTTGATGTAGGCCACTGCGGTGGCGTTGTCGGACTCCACTCTGACTGGGCAACCTTCCAGCTGAGATTCCCAGTGCCTCAGGGCAAGCCGGATGGCACACAGTTCCAGAACATTGATGGAGAGAAGAGATTCCTCCAGTCCCCATTTCCCCTGAGCACTGAAACGACCCAACACAGCACCCCATCCCAGGAGGCTGGCATCCGTTGTGAGAGTGGTCCAATAGGGAATTCGAAAAGATCTCCCTTTCAGGAGAGGAGAGAGATCCAACCACCAGTGCAGACTCGATTCGACATGAGGAGGTAGAGAGACTGATAGATGCTGATGATCTGGATGATTCTTGCACGTCTGGATCACAAACCTCTGAAGTTCCCTGGAGTGGGCCATGGCAAATGGTACCGCTTCGATCGTGGAAATGAACTTCCCCACCAGAGACGTCAACTTCGGTACTGGAACTCTGTCCAGCTCCAGGATCCCGGCTACTCGGATGGCTATCTGATGAGCCACTTCCTCTGGCAGAAACACCATGCATTGCCGAGTGTCGAACAGGAGACCCAGGAAAGGGAGCCTCTGAGATGGGACCAAGTCTGACTTGTCCAGATTCAGGATCCAGCCGTGACGGTTCAGAGTCTGCATACACAGCTGCAGTTGCTGGTGGAGAAGCTCCGCTGAGGAGGCTTTCAGGAGGAGATCATCCATGTAGGGGGTCACTCTGACACCTTCTTGATGAAGTACAGCTATCAAAGAACCCAACACCCTCTGAAAGACCAGAGGGGCCGAAGTCATTCCAAAGGGAAGAGCTGAAAACTGAAAGTGTCCCCTGTGACAGGCAATCCTGAGATACCGCCTGCTCTCCGGATGAATAGGGATGTGAAGATATGCATCCTGAAGGTCCAGGGAGGCAAGAAACTCCCCTGGAGACATTGCGGCAATCACAGAGCGCAGGGATTCCTGGCGGAAGTGGGAACTCACAACATAGGAATTGAGATCTTTGAGATCCAAAATGGGACGAGCACCTCCGTCCTTTTTGGCCACCATGAACAGGTTGGAATAAAATCCTGAACCTGTGTCCTCTGGAGGAACCAATTCCAGGACCTCTTTGTCCAAAAGATCCTGAATAGCGTTGTCGAACAGACGCCTTTTTGTAGGTTCCTGAGAAGGACGAGTAAAATGGAACCGAAAAGGAGGAAGGGAAGAGAAAGGGATCCTGTATCCCTCTGACACTACCTGAATAACCCATGGGTTTGGTGAGTCATGCCGAAGCAGTCTTGGAGGTCTTGGCCTTGGGGGCAACTTTGGGCTTCCAGGACTGCTTGGGCTTGGAGGAGGGACGCGTAGAGGACGACCCCGTCTGGGACGTGGAGCGTGTCTCAGTCTGAAAGGAACGAAAGGACCGATTGCGTTTGGCTGGAAACTTTTTCTTGAAGACTGAGGGTAGAAGAGTACTTTTACCGCCAGTAGCCTCGCTGATCATTTCTTTGAGTTCAGAACCAAATAGCAAGTTCCCCTGAAAGGGCAAGGAAAGCAAGGCTTTCTTAGAGGCTGTATCAGCAGACCAAATTTTCAGCCAAAGGGCACGTCTAGCCACCACAGATGAAGTGGAGGCCCTCAACATCATGCGCACAGCATCAAAGGCAGCATCAGCAACATAATTTTGTGCTTCAGTAATATTAGCAAAGAGCTGCAACTGCTCAGATACCGGGGCATCCTGGCAGACTGCCTCAGTCAGTCGTTCAGTCCAGGCCGCAATAGCTCTATTAACCTACGCCACTGCAAAGGTTGGATGCATGGCAGTGCCAATGGAGGCAAAAATAGATTTAAGAGAAAGTTCTAGCTTTTTGTCCGTCCAATCCTACAGGGCAGAGGCATCAGAGACAGCTAAAGCAGTAGATTTGGATAGCCTGGAAACAGGAGCATCCACTTTGGGAGGATGAACCCATTTTGCCAGTTCAGTCTCAGGAAAAGGTTAAAGTTTAGCAAACTTTTTGGACACTGAGGAGGATTTGTCAGGATTCCTCCACGCCTCAGAGACTAGACGGGCAAGGGTAGGGTTAGTTGGAAAACATACAACCGCCTTAGATGGTTTTTGGAAAACGTCAGTTGGATCATGAGTAGATTCCTGAGTCAGAGGAAGGTTGAGCGTAGTTAACACAGCTCTAATCAAACCCTCAGCAGAAACCTCAGGGTCACATTCATAAGGGTCCCCAATGGACCTGTTAGACTCAATAACAGTGCCTTCCTCAGCATCAGAATCCTGTAATAGTTCTTCTTCAGAAGAATCAGACACATCAGGAGCCCCCTGTGGCTTAGGCAGGGAAGTCCTGATTGTAGAGGGGGTCTGCCAAACCTGGAGAGCCCCCTGTACCTGAGAGGGAAAGAGTTGGAGAGTGGATCTGAGATCCCTAGTGGCAGGTTTAAACTCTTTCACCCAAGTTGGCTCAATAGCATGGCTGGGAAGCCCAGGGTTGCTATCATGTCAATCAGAGCATTTAGGACATAAATTACCAGAACAATCTCTAGGCAGCCCAGAGTCACAAGAGGAGCAAAGCGCAATGGGGGGAACAGACACCCCAGCCTCCTTAGTCTTAGGTCTAGCCCCTGGCTCCAGTGGAGTAGACATGCTCACAGCGTCAATATACACCACTTAACAAATATCACCCAGTAAAAGTGTGAAAGATTAAAGTTTCACCCCAGAAATGCCTAAAATCGGACTTATCTGGCCAGCGAAGGGTTAATCTGCTGAGAGGAGAGAAGGCTCGGTCCCTGCGTAGTATACTCGCTGAGAAATAACACCACAAAATGGCGGCCGTCAGGTCAGCCAATCAGAAACGAGCGCGAACCGGGCGCTCATGTGAAATGTAGTTTTCTCTCAGAAGTACCCCAAACAGTGCCCAAAGCCCCCCTGAACTCCCCACACCCTGAAAACAGACACCGGATGATAGAGCAGGAGCATAGAAATAAAATGAGCCATCTCTGAAGTTGCTGTGACAAGCGGTTCCAGAGATATGTCCCACAGTGTGAAATCCCATAGAGAGTAAAGGAGCAATGGCGTCTAAGCGGGAAAAGGCGCGCTTAAAGGCGCGGAACACTAAATTTTAATAAAGTCCCACTGAAGTTTAAAAAGTGCCAAACAGTTACCAAATACATAAGAAACATAAGTAAAACTATACCCAAAGCTCCAAAACCCAGAGAATACCACAGAAATTGCATAAACATGAGAAATGCAAATAAAAACACCCTATGAATGCTGGAGTGCAATGCAAACTCCCAAATACAAGCCCATCAAAGGGACACTGTGGGGACAAGTGGACCTTCAGCACTCAAGGGGTGGCTCACCTTTCTGCAGGACTTCTGTCTTCAGGTGACCATGATGAAGTAGGAATAGACCAGAGGTAAATTCCCCAGCAGGGAAGCTGCTTGACTCAAGCTGTTCCCTCTGCAGGGCATAAGGTCCACAGAAAATCCCTGGAAGCTGCACTAGCCACTTTAAAGAGGGCAATTCACAGCCATGGTCACCCTCCTAATGGTGGTATTCCATATTTGAATAAAAATAATAAAATACTAAGTTGAATGTTATAGATGTTCTCCACCTGGTGTGCACAGCACACAGGAACAAATCAATCTGTTGGCTCTGGCCTGAAGGCAGCTTAAGTAGGAGGGGAGGCTCCGCCCCCTGCACACATTTGAATAATTGTTCCTGCCTATTAAAGGGGTGGATCGCCTCCCAGAGTACCAGTGACCTGTATTGGACGACAGTGAAAATAGATTGTGCATATTAGTCTCAAATTTCTTTAACGTTACCTATGTAACACTCAACACTACCAAAGAATATTCTGTGGTAATATTGGCCTAGCTCAGAAAGTAAGTAGCATATGGTGTATTGATACACATGCACCATAGAATGTGTTATGCCCACTACACACCAGAGTAGATAAAATTATTTAATTTATTTTTATCAATATTTAATAGAAATTATGCATTCTGACTCTATAATACAACACATTCATGTACTGTTTAAGAAACATTTATTAAACAAGTTCCAGTAATGAATTTAATAGTTTTATGGGATTTCAGAAACTTGCCTATGTCAGGTCAAATGATCCTGTTGATCAGAGAGGCACCGGCTTGAAACAAGCATCACCATGAAGCTGTGGAACAATTCTGGTGAGTAATGCTAGAAGGCACTGTCAAAGGTAGATGCAATCTTGCTGAGGCCACAGGCCGAATTAAATGTGCTGACCAGAGCTGGTTGAATCAGAACTGTGTCAGGATGACCTTGCCTCCATTATTGGGTAGCATTCTCTAACCAATATTAGAAGTGGATCAAGGAGGTAACTGTGTGAACCCACAATGCGAAATTAGAGGCAAAAATAAGGTGAAGGATAAGCCAAGGTCAGGTACACAGAAAACAAGAATGAAGTCTGCAACTTGCTGGGGTCAGGAAACGAGTGTCAGAATTATGATCAGTAATAAGCCAATGTCTTATATTGATACATGGGAGACAGAATCGTCACCTGAACAATCTGAGTCCTTGTGCATGAAACACAAGGAGAGCTCTGGTATAACTAATCCAGAGTCCTGCATTAGAGGAAGCTCACTGTGCTGGTTTAAATACCTGAAGAGAGGGATCAACTGACACAACTGGTCAGTCAAGAAGGATGGAGAGTTTTAGAAGGCCATAAGCATGCAATTGAAGCAGGAACCAGGCTCCAGCAAATTCCTGCTGAACCAAGTCTCTCTAATGACTCAGTATAAGAAGTACATGTCTTATAACCAAAAGGTCATTGGTTCATTTCCAGGCTGAGGTAGGTACATTTGAGATCTGAAGCAAACATGACATAGTACAGATGATTAAGCTTAAAGGAGCAGTGAACTTTTCTTATGAAAAAATATACATATAAAGTAGGGCTTTTCCTGTTGAATAAAACAAAGGTGCTCCCAATCATTAGAGATGTATGTCTTCAGAATTATTACCGTTTAAACAGTTTTTACATTAATAGTGCCCTCTAGTTGTTAGATACCAATTAGTTATTCTGTTGCATTCTCTAGGAGAGGTAAGTCACTGACAACCAGTCCACCATATAATGTGATATAAACTGTTGAGTCTTGTAGTCAGTTTCACCTTGTAGGAAGTAATCATATTGTAATTCATTTCCTGACAATTTGAACAGTTTTAACTTTTGAATTAGTCAAATGACTGACAGCAGTACACTTGTTTTACTCAGAATGAAATCTTTAACATATTTGTTTTCATAAAAAGTACTCCTCTTTCTGTCTGTGCAATGCTCAGTCTAGAACAGTGGTGGGTAAAATAGGACCTACTGGTGAGATAACTTTACCCATGGGTTTTTACAGTCAAATAACCCTTTTTTCCTTTTAAAAGTGAAGCCACCTGGTCTCCATCTTGAATGGGCTTCTCTATTCCCCATTTCCCTGTTGTGGCCTCAACACAGTCAGTGTGATAAGATGATGTCAGTATGTCCAATACATTTTTAAAATAAAATTATAAACAGTGTAATAAAAATATGAGAGGATATATATGTGTATGATAGTATATTTGGAAGAGTGTATGTTGGAAAGCGCATGAGTGTGTGTGAGTGAGAGAGTATGTGAGAATGTGTGAGAACAGTGCAGTAAGTATTTGGACAGTGACACAAGTTTTGTTTTTTGGCAAGGTACACCAGCCCACTGCATTTGAAATAAAATAATGACTAAGGATGAAGTGCAAACTGTCAGCTTTAATTTTAGGGTATTTATATCTATTTATATATATTACTCATGAACTAAGCAGGAATCATAACCCTTTTTACATAGTCTCTTCATTTTAGGCAACCAAAAGTAATTGGACAATAACAATCTTAAATCAAAGTCATATTTAGTACTATGCATTCAACGACTGAATTCTGAGACCCACAGACACAACCAGATACTGGGCATCTTCACTGATGATGCTGTGTCAGGTCTGCCATAGTCAGTTCCTATTTATTTTCAGGCATTTTACCTTTCAGTCTTGTCCTCTCCAAGAAAAATACATGCTCAATTAGATTCAGGCTGGTGATTGACCAGTCAAGCCATGAAAAACTCCTTGTTTGCATTAGCAGTATGTTTGGGGTTATTGTGCCTTTCAATGAGTTTTGAGGTGTTTGTTTGGACCTGAGCAGATAAGAGGTTTCTTTACACTTTAAAAATCCTCTTGCCTTGTTTTTTCACGCCTGACAGCCTTTGAGCGTCTGTGTCTTCATTCGCCTGTGACAAGATGCTCTACCTCCAGGATATACTTACTTCTTGGTCCAGACTCGTCCCAAAAGCACAAATACGCTGTGTAATGGGATGACGATCTAGGGAGAGAACTAACGGAGGACACTTGGTCTGCAATTTGGGAGTCAGCCTCCCGAATTTCTATCTGCACTACAGCTAAAGAAAATATCTATAAAATTCTACTCCGATGGTACTACACCCTGGTGCAACTCCATTCATATAACCCTGCTCTTCCATCCTCCTGCTGGAGAGGATGTTCTGATCTTAGGACACTGCATCATATCTGGTGGACATGTCCCGTCATTCAGGGCCTGGGTCCGTGTCTTGATACGCCAACTCACCACAGTCTCTCTTCCACACCACCCGGCAGTATTGGTATTGGGAGCCTTAAGACTTATCAGTATTGCCACAACAAGGCTAATATGACAAATATTTCCAATTGTTGCCAACAAGAGAATGGGAACGATGTTAAAACATTAAGAACTGCCGCTATAGAGCTAGTTTGTAGGTCAGAAAATTACGGATTAACCCCTGACTTGCTGCTCCAACTGAGCTAGTGTTGGGGGTACGTGGCCCTTTCAAGAATTTCATAAAGGAATAAAAGTGCTGGTCCAACGGAGCTAATAACTTTGTGCAAGCAGATTTAAACAACTTGTTTTATTCCCTGAATGAAAATGTAGAGAAAGCCTTCCAATGCTCCACTTGAACAGAGAGTAATGGCTGCAACAGTGTGAAGAGAATATGTGTGCACACACATAACGAGCGAGATCCTGTAGAGCAGCAAAATCAAATTAGCTGGCAGTGAAGAAGAAAAGTTTCCAGACACAGAGTAAAGTACTGTATAGCGCTCTCATACACTGAAGCACAGAGGAGCGCTATACAGTAAAAATGTATGAATAAAACCTGTCAGATGTTCTGTCCCACAAGGCCCACATAATTCCTGTGCTAAATAAAGCTTTCCCTCTCAGCCATTTGAGACTTGAAACTGAATAAATTAATTAGCAGTTCCAATGGAAACAAGAAGTCAGTAATGGAATTAGTATATAGGGACTCTCCGCACAAAGGGCCCCCAGACGCTTTAGAGAGATAATTAAGTAAAAAAAATATCTAACTTTGGTAGAATTCCTTTTGGAGAAAGGAAACCCTGGAACTTCTTGAGTGACACTCTTTTAAAATTGAAGGCGGTTAGGCAGGGGGAGGGGTGTGCAGCTAGGAAGTGGGAGGAGTTTTTATTAGAGTACCCTGCCTCCTAGAGGCATGCTGCTTAATCCCATGGTCCCTGCATTCCTCAATGGCGCTAGAGAAATATGCTGTGTTACAACTGTCTCTTTCCTTTAGAACTACTTGTCCACTTGTTTGAATTCCAGATCAGCCAGATTCTGTGACACACTCCATTCCCTCCTTTACTTGATTTATGTTAATGGCCGCTCAAGCCCTAATCCTCGCAGCCTGGAGATCTGCTGATGCCCCCTCCCTATTGCACTGGAAGAATAATGTTTAAGCTTAATGTGATATGGAAAGACTATCATTCTTTTGCTGGCTTTACATAGATTTGGAACTCTTGGATTGTGTATGCAAAACCCTCAAGGTGTGTTACTATGGGCTATGATGAGAGTCTGGAGTTTGCCCTTTCGAGAGGTTTTATACTTTATTGATGCATTCTGCAGAGGTGGAACAGGAGTTCAGGCTGTCACTCGTCTAGGAAAACCCTACATCCCCCCTGTTGATCTCAGGGAACTCTGCATGATGTAATGGAAAGGGGCGGGAGTATGAAACTTTTAACTCCATTTTCAAGAAGAATATGAAAGTAAAGAGATTTTAAAAGATACTATACATTATAAAAAATTAAATTGAACAATCCTATAACGCTTTATTTTTTTTTACATTACTATCACCTTAAGAGATTATATGCATTTCTTTCAGGAGTGAAGATACAAGGTTATACTGTGTATTAGTAGGTAAAACATGAAGCTCTAGTAAATAGATTAATATTCATTTGGAAGCAGGAGAGCCTATATAATTCTAATTTTTCTGGATTATGAGGCCAAGGTTGAATTTTATTGACTTGTGTACTATGATCACACACTCCTTCTATGATCACACTCTTTCTGGAATGTCACGGTTTGTTAAGACTCTCAGACGTAAGGTTTAGGTAAAAACATAACTTTATTGAAAAGTTAAGGCAATCCCATAGGGTTTTCATACACATACAAACATCACATATATATAAGCAATTGACAATTGAGATAGGTTCTACCAGCCTTGCAAATAATACCGGCAAGGCAACCCAAGTGATACTGAAGGAATAGAGATGAGTAGGCTCTACCGGCCCTGCCAATACCGGGTAAGGCAACCGTAAGATGGTAACGTACTGGTTCTACCGGCCTTACCAATACCGGGCAGGGCAGCCTGAGGAATACACAAGGAATAGGCTCTACCGGCCCTGCCAATACCGGGTAAGGCAACCGTGGAGTGGCAACGTAACAGGTTCTACCAGCCTTACCAATACCGGGCAGGGCAGCCCAGAATGGAAACCCAAGGATAGGCTCTACCGGCCCTGCCAATACCTGGTAAGGCAACCTAAAGGTGGCAACGTGAAAGGTTCTACCAGCCTTACCAATACTGGGCAGGGCAGCCCAAGAAGGGAGACACCACTAAGAACAGTGACTGTCAGATGACAATGACAGCAGGATGGTGAATAGACTATGCGGTCAAGCTGTATCACCCAAGGAGAGGCTAGTGTCGGTGCACATCTGGAACAAGTGCTGTTAGGACTGGACAGCACCAGGAACCTGACTGCAAGTCAGGGAGTAAACCAGCGTCCGCACGCTGGGACCAACAACTGTACCTAGAGCCGCAAGGATAATGGAGTAAACCAGCGTCCGCACACTGGGACCAACAGACAGTATTGTGAGCCGCAAGGCTAATGGAGTAAACCAGCGTCCGCACGCTGGGACGAACAGACAGTATTGTGAGCCGCGAGGCTAATGGAGTAAGCCAGCGTCCGCACGCTGGGACCAACAGACAGTATAGGGAGCCGCAAGGCTAATGGAGTAAACCAGCGTCCGCACGCTGGGACCAACAGACAGATAGTGAGCCGCAAGGCTAATGGAGTAAACCAGCGTCCGCACGCTGGGACCAAAAGACAGTGTTGTAAGCCGCAAGGTTAATGGAGTAAACCAGCATCCAGCGTCCGTACGTTGGGACCAACAGACAAAATGCCGCTGGAGCGACAGGAGAGAAATATCGCCACAGAAACTGAACACAGGAAACAGCAGGAGCAGGCCGAGACGAGCACCGCAAGTCGGCTGGCAACCGGAAAGACAGCAACCGGAACCGGACTGGAACTGACAAGCAGGCAGGAACACAGGAACAGGTAAACTCAGGAACAGGCCCAATAGCTTCAGCAGACAGGCAAAGGCAACGAGAGGCGGGCTGACTGCAGACAGCCAATGGGTGCCCCCTGCAGGTGATAGAGAACTGCAGCAATCACGGGCACCGTGATAGTACCCCCCTTTCAAAGACACCCTCTCCTAGAATAGGGTCTGGGTTTCTGAGGGTACTTGGCATGAAAAATACGCAGTAGCCTGGGTGCATGAAGGTCCCTACTATCCACCCAGGATCGATCCTCAGGACCATAACCTTTCCAATGCACCAAGTACTGTACCTTTCCTCTAAGCCTACGGGAGTCAATGATACTCTGCACCTCGTACTCCTCCTGACCCTCGACCTCAACGAGCCCTGGCATCACTGGTGTAGTAGTGTAACGGTTGCATACAAGAGGCTTAAGGAGAGACACATGGAATACATTATGAATGCTCATGGATGCAGGTATGTCCAAGGCATAGGAAACAGGATTAATTTTGCAAATGATTCTGTAAGGACCAATAAACCAAGGTGCCAACTTATTAGATGGGACTTGGAGCTTAAGATTCTTGGAAGAAAGCCATACTCTATCCCCAACTTGTAAGGAAACCGCTGGAAGCCTTCTGCGATTAGCATAGCGCTGATGGCGCTGAAATGACTGGCCCAGCGCCCTCTGAACTTGTGCCCTCTGAACGGAGTTGCTCGATATGCCCATCCAGAGCTGGAATCTGTTGTGTCTGAAAGGAATCTGGGAGCAAACAGGGTTGGAAGCCATAATTGATCAGAAACGGAGAGCTCCCGGAAGAAGAGTTGACAGCACAGTTCCTGCCGAACTCCGCCCAAGGCAACAAGTCGCCCAATTGTCATAATGGTCAGTCACAAAACAGCACAGAAACTGTTCCAAACCCTGATTGGCATGTTCAGCGGCCCCATTAGTCTGGGGATGATATGCAGAGGAGAAGGATAGCTGTATGCCAATCTGTTCGCAAAATGCCCTCCAGAACCTGGACACAAACTGGCTCCCCCTGTCGGACACCAGTACCCTGGGTACTCCATGCAACCGAAACACCTCTTTAGCAAACACTATTGCCAATTCTTTAGCCGAGGGAAGGCCACGGAGGGGCACGAAGTGAGCCATTTTAGAAAACCTGTCTACCACCATCAATATGAAGGAATACCCTCTAGACCTGGGCAATTCTCCCATAAAATCGATGGAAACATGAGACCAGGGGCGTTCCCCATTAGGCACCGGTTGAAGCAAGCCCACTGGGAGATGTCTAGGGGTTTTAGCAAGAGCACAGGTGGCAGAGGCATTAGTAAAATCGGCACAATCTGATCTCATAGAAGGCCACCAGAATAACTGGGAGAGGGACCATAACAACTGGTTTCTACCAATATGTCCCGCAGCCTTAGAGGAATGGTAGGTTTCAAGTAATCGAGTACGTAATGGTTCAGCGACAAAACACTTGCCCACTGGGGTTTCCTGGGGAGCGGAGGCCTGGGAGGCCAGAATTTCATCCCCTAGTGGTGAAGTGATACTAGTGCGTATGGTGGCCAATATTCGATCAGATTGAATGATAGGTGCTGGTGCCTCTTCTCTGTCAATCTCTGCCTCAAATTGTCTTGACAGAGCATCAGCCCTAACGTTCTTAGATCCCGGCAAATATGATACAATGAAATTGAATCGGGACAGGAATAATGCCCATCTGGCCTGGCGAGAGAACAATCTCTTGGCCTCAGAGAGATAAGTACGATTTTTATGATCCGTCAGGATTAAAACGGGATTTATTGTGCCTTCGAGCAAGTGGCGCCATTCCTTAAGAGCGAGGATAATGGCCAATAATTCTCTGTCACCAATCTCATAATGGCTTTGAGCTCCGGTGAGCTTTTTAGAAAAGAACCCACAGGGTCTGAGCGTTCCACCTTTGTCCTGCCGTTGGGAAAGTACTGCCCCAACCCCAATATCTGAGGCGTCAACCTCCAAGGTGAACGGGAGTAATGGGTTGGGGTGGGATAACACAGGAGCATTAGCAAAAGCCACTTTCAGTTTTTCAAAGGCCTCCTCCGCGGCCGCTGGCCAGAGAGATGGATTATCACCCTTATGCGTGAGGTCCGACAGGGGTTTAACAATGGAAGAAAAGTTCTTAATAAACTTCCTATAATAATTGGCGAAACCCAGAAATTGCTGGATAGCTTTCAGACTCTTAGGCCTAGGCCACTGCAAGACTGCTGTCAACTTCTCCTTGTCCATGGCAATGCCGTCTTTGCCAATTATAAACCCCAGGAATGGTACACTGGTTTTGTGGAACTCACATTTCTCCAATTTACAGAATAATTTATTTTTTCGTAAGCGCAACAATACTTCAGACACATCCTTGATGTTTTGTGACAAGTCTTTGGAGTGAATAAGTATATCGTCAAGGTAGACTACGACTAGGGCTGCAACTAACGATTATTTTGATAATCGATTAGTTGGCCGATTATTTTTTCGATTAATCGGATAAAAAAAACCAATATGCTAATTTTTCATTATTTAAAATGATTTAATGAACAAACTGAGTGTTAAAAACAAACAGCAGAATAAAAAATTTTTACACATTTAACATGCGTCATTGTTATTATTTTACTATGGGGTCTATGCACCTCTCTTTCTCCCCCTGCACCTCTATTTCTCCCCCCTTGTACCTCTTTCTCCCCCCTTGTACCTCTCTTTCTCCCCCATGTACTTCTTTCTCCCCCATGTACTTCTTTCTCCCCCCTTGTGCCTCACTTTTTCCCCCTTGTGCCTCATTTTCTCCCCCTTGTGCCTCACTTTCTCCCCATGTACTTCTTTATCCCCCCTGTGCCTCTCTTTCTCCCCCCTGTACTTCTTTCTCCCACTTGTGCATCTCTTTCTCCCACTTGTGCATCTCTTTCTCCCCCCTTGCACCTCTCTTTCTCCCCTTTGTACCTCTAGACTGTCACTGTCGCTCTCCTTCTCACTGCTGCGTTGAGTTGGCGGGCTAGGGGGGTAATCTGAGTGGCATCCGGTCCCCTGTGGCTGGCTGGCTTCGAGTTCCCTCCAGCCCGCCCGCATCATCACGCACCCCTGCGGGCCGTGATGACATACAGACAGAGAAGGGGAAGAGGGCAAAGGCACCGGAAGAGAAGCGCTTGCTGACAGACAGTAATGATCAGTCTGCTGGCAGCAAGCGCTTCTCTTCCGGTGCCTCTGCCCTCTTCCTCCTCTCTGTCTGTATGTCATCACGGCCCGCAGGGGCACGTGATGATACGGGAGGATGGATCTGGTCATATTGACACTGGCGGCGGCAGTCTGGGGCTGCAACTAATCGATTATGAGAATCGTTGACAACGATTCTCATAATCAATTTTTATCGATAATATTGATTAGTTGTTGCAGCCCTAACTACGACACATGACTGTAACATATCTCTAAGAACGTCATTAATCAGTTCTTGAAATACTGCGGGTGCACTGCACAGACCAAATGGCATGACTAGATATTCATAACGCCCAGATCTCGTGTTAAAGGCAGTTTTCCACTCATCACTGGCTCTGATACGTATCAAATTGTATGCTGCCCGTAGGTCCAATTTGGTGAAAATTGAGGAGCCCTTGAGTCTGTCAAAAAGCTCAGTGATGAGTGGTATCGGATAAGCATTCTTAGCCATCAGTTTATTTAACCCACGGTAGTCGATGCATGGTCTCAGTTCGCCACTTTTTTTCTTAACGAAAAAGAACCCGGCCCCAGCCGGAGAGGTTGATTTCCTTATGATCCCTCTATTATGGGCATCAGAAATGTATTCTTCCATAGCTTGGTTCTCCTCACAAGACAATGGGTACGTGCGTCCCCTGGGGGGCACCGCTCCAGGCATTAGGTCGATGCAACAATCATATGGTCTGTGCTGGGGTAAGGTGCCAGTCTCTCCCTTACTGAAAACATCGCTAAACTGCTGGTATACATCAGGTAGTGAAGGGGAGGTGCACAAGACCTTAACCGGATGGGTGACGCACTCATCCATACAGAACCGAGACCAAGCGGAGATCTCGCATTTCTGCCAATCAAATTGTGGATTATGCAACTGTAACCAAGGAAAAACAAATATTACGGCATGGCGAGGAGAGTTAATTAGTTGAAACTGCTGCTCCTCTTCATGGAGAGCCCCAATAGTCATGGATAATGGCATGGTTTCAAATGTAACTTGAGCAGGTTCCAGGGGTCTACCATCAATTTCTTCAATAGCCAGAGGGGTTTCTCTTTCAATACGTGGTACCCCATGTAATTCAGCAAAGGTATTATCCATAAAATACCCAGCTGCACCAGAATCAACCAGGGCCAGAACCTCCACTGAACGTTGCGCCCAAGATAGTACCACCTGCATGGTGGGTTTAAGTGTGCCAATCACTGGGGACGATTGGACACCACCTAGGGCCTGTCCCCCAAGGTACCCTAGGTGTGTTCGTTTTCCGGACGTACCGGGCAGGATCTTAGCAAATGCCCATTTTTACCACAGTACAAACACAGCCCTTGCTTCCTGCAATACAGTCTCTCCTCCTTGGTTAGCCTAGTAAAACCTACTTGCATAGGTTCACCTGGTTCCCGTACTGGTTCACTAGGTTTAGATGCCAAGGGAGGGATGGGTGGGCAAAATATGCTACTAGACCCATTATTTTTTAACCGTACTTTACGATCTTTGGCGGTTAGTCTCTCACGTATTCTGGAGTCAATTAGAATGACATAGTCGATGTAGTCATCTAGGTCAGTAGGCAAATCTTTTGCTGCAATTTCATCTTTAATTTGGTCACTCAGGCCTTGGGCAAAGGCTGCCAACAACGCCTCGTTATTCCACCCCACTTCTGCTGCCAAGGTGCGGAATTCAATGGCATAGTCGCCCACCGTACGCGTGCCCTGTTGTATCTCCATAAGACGTTTAGCAGCAGAGGTGGTTCTACCAGGAGGCTCAAACACTCTCCGAAAGGATTGCACAAATTCATTGAAATTCTTAGTACAAGGTTTAGCATTTTCCCACAATGGGTTAGCCCAAGCCAATGCTCTACCAGTCAGCAGGGATATCATGAACGCAACCTTACTACGGTCACTGGGAAACGCGTGTGCCGTCAATTCCATATATATTTCGAGTTGGTTGATGAACCCCCTGCAGAGATGAGGGTCACCGTCATACCTTAGCGGCAAGGGTGCAGAAGCCGTTAACCCTTTGACTGCGGCCCCTGAGGGCCTTGTATCAATCTCCGGTGTCTGACTTGGCAAGACCACCGGGCTAGAACCAGACTTGTCAGCAAGTACAGTGCATTCAAGGATAGTTTGGATTGCAACCGCCAATTGATCCAAACGTTGCTCATGCATATCCATCCTCCAATATTCTGCGTATTACTGTCACTCTTATTGTCTGAGGTCATGGCCCTTTCGTACTGTCACGGTTTGTTAAGACTCTCGGACGTAAGGTTTAGGTAAAAACATAACTTTATTGAAAAGTTAAGGCAATCCCATAGGGTTTTCATACACATACAAACATCACATATATATAAGCAATTGATAATTGAGATAGGTTCTACCGGCCTTGCAAATAATACCTGCAAGGCAACCCAAGTGATACTGAAGGAATAGAGATAAGTAGGCTCTACTGGCCCTGCCAATACCGTGTAAGGCAACCGTAAGATGGTAACGTACTGGTTCTACCGGCCTTACCAATACCGGGCAGGGCAGCCTGAGGAATACACAAGGAATAGGCTCTACCGGCCCTGCCAATACCGGGTAAGGCAACCGTGGAGTGGCAACGTAACAGGTTCTACCGGCCTTACCAATACCGGGCAGGGCAGCCCAGAATGGAAACCCAAGGATAGGCTCTACCGGCCCTGCCAATACCGGGTAAGGCAACCTAAAGGTGGCAAGGTGAAAGGTTCTACTGGCCTTACCAATACCTGGCAGGGCAGCCCAAGAAGGGAGACACCACTAAGACCAGTGACTGTCAGATGACAATGACAGTAGGATGGCGAATAGAGTATGCGGTCAAGCTGTATCACCCAAGGAGAGGCTAGTGTCGGTCCACATCTGGAACAAGTGCTGCTAGGACTGGACAGCACCAGAACCCTGACTGCAAGTCAGGGAGTAAACCAGCGTCTGCACGCTGGGACCAACAACTGTACCTAGAGCCGCAAGGCTAATGTAGTAAACCAGCGTCCGCACGCTGGGACCAACAGACAGAATGTCGCTGGAGTGACAGGAGAGAAATATCGCCACAGAAACTGAACACAGGAAACAGCAGGAGCAGGCCGAGGCTCAACCGGGACGAGCACCGCAAGTCGGCTGGCAACCGGAACGACAGCAACCGGTAAACTCAGGAACAGGCCCAATAGCTTCAGCACACAGGCAAAGTAATTGTTGTCAGAGACACCACGAAAGGGCAACTAAAGGGTGCCCAGACTGAGTTTAAAAAGGCAACCAGAGGCGGGCTGACTGCAGACAGCCAATGGGAGCCCCCTGCAGGTGATAGACAGAGAACTGCAGCAATCACGGGCACCGTGATATGGACACACTACACACCCATGGCTACCGTAACTTATCTCTAGAATGGATTGCCTCATCTCTTTCTTTCTTTCTTGCCATAATTTCAGTGTTTCTTTTGCTAATCTCAGTTTCCTTCTGAGGACTGTCTGTGTAGCAGACAGAAGCTAGTGAGAGAGAGAATAGTGGGGGAGGGGTACATGTGAGCATATAAAATCTCTGGTGAACCCTTGGTGAGGGGGAAGAAGCTGGAGGTATAGGTGCTGGCCACCAAACAAGAAGTCTGACCTCACTGAACCTGGGTCATGACCAGGGTGGGAACACCAAAGTAATGTGTAATTCTGCACAGAGCGAGTCCAGAGAAGTAAATCTCGAAGGCAAAAACAGGATCCACAGAGAGGAATAGGATAAGATGGAGAACATGAAATGATACAAGGTATGAGTCTCTGGCAAAGATGCCCACTCTGACAGATTAGATAAAGCAGCTGGTGAACGCTCAAAGCTTGGCAGTTGTGAACACTCTAGCAAACTGGAGGAATCTGCAGTGTGCTTGCAGAGCTTGGTGAATGTACACACTCTGGAGAATGGAAGGAATCTCCAGCAAACTTGCAGCGCTTGGTAGATGTGCACACTGGTGAATGGGAGGATTTTCTGGCACACTTGCAGAGCTTGGTGGATGTGGGCCTTAGAGGTCACAGTTCTGACAACCAGGAGACACCTGTCAAGCAAGTTTGAAAACACAGCACTAGGACTGAAGGATAAGGAGGAAGCAGAGTTAAAACAAGCCAAGATCAAAGCCAAGAAAATCAGTCTGATACATAGTAAAAAGGTGTAGGCAGGAGTGAAGTCGAAGATACAGGCCTAGTCAAATATTAGAAGCAGACTAGAAAGAAACCAAGGGGATCAGATGAAAAAGTGAAATATGAACCAGGTCGATAACAGGAACAGAACAGGCAACGGAACCAGATGAAGGGTAGGCTTAAATGTGCTCCACAACCAATGGCAGAAGAGGGGTGAAGAGAGTAAAAGCATAGCAGGTATGACAGAGTGACAGCCAATATCTTCTCTTTCCCCATGATCTCTCAGTGGGTGTACCTCAAGGATCAGTCCTGTGTCTCTCTATACCATTTCACTTGCAAACTAATTTAATCTTTTGGCTTTAATTACCATCTCTTTTTGTATGACAAAGAATTCTACCTCTGTTCCCCTGATCTCACTCTGGATGTTCAGTCTCAAGACACTTAGTACCTCTCGGCAATCTCCGATCTAATGGATGGCCCACCATCATCTTAAACTCAACATAATTAAGACAAAACTTGTTGCATTTCCTGTTATACCCTGCCTCACAACACCTTTAACCATTTGGGAAAATATCCTCCAATTCTCCCTCTTTCCCCTCCTACCACACTGGACTTTTTTTCACCAGTCAAGGAGGAACTGACTAACCTGCTATTCTCCTCTCCCTCCACTTCATGCACACTTGCTTTGCTTCCCTCTACCCAACTCAATCTCTCTCCCATAGTTTCTGTACAATTACATATGTGTATCTCCTCCTTTGAATCTGCTATGTTTCCTGACTTGTAGAATAACTACACAAAATGCAGCCATCCAAGCTCCAAAAACCAAGGGACCCAACTGAATAAGGTACCCAACATGAGTGCAGGAGTTTTGGACTCCAAGATGTTCTCTGTATGGAGGGGAACAATGGGACAAGTGGACCATGGCACTCAAAGGGTTACTCACCAAACTTAATCTTCAGTTGTCAGATTACAATTATGAGAAACTGAGCCTCAGAGAGACCCAGTAAGGAGAGAGAAACTTGGCCTGCAAGATTCTCTCCACAGGGCTGGAGACGTCCACAACAGCTCCTGCATGCTGGACAATCCTCCAGGGAAAGCCAGGAATGGGAACCCACCTAATGGGGGAATTGTAACACACCATATATAACATATAAACAAATAAAGTAGTCTAAAAACTAAGCAGAAAAGGTCCTAGTCTTCACACAGGTGTGAAATAAGTCAAACTGTGTAGGCGGGGCTAAGGGTAGTTTGATAAGGAGAAGGGAGGGTTCCATCTCCAAAACCTTGTCTTGAAATGTTCCAGTCTACTGGGAGAAGCAGTCACCTCCCCATGTTACCTGCATGTCATATTGGGCGACAGAGAAAATGTTAAGTCATTCTACCTACACTTTTTATTGTTACAGTTTTAATCTTATCCTATAGTTACATCATGCATATACATGACAAACTACCTATATCTCTTGTTTCCAGATAGCAGTCAGTCAGTGTCAGTGTTGTATGGGTCAGCTCCCTCTGCTACGCTCTGGTGCGGGGGTTAGGGTTAACAATGCTGGAGCTTCCTCCTCCTCACGCTCTGTCTATGCACCGGGTCACATGATACACAGTCGCAATGACGTCATTGCAACTCTCCCTTAAAGCACCAGTGTTTCAGCAGGTTGGTGCCTTCAGCTTTCTCTGTTTATCTGTGTCTTTCTGAAGTCCTTTTGACCCTGCCTGTCCTCATTACTACTGATTCAAGTCTGCTTGCCCTGACCCTGGCTTGTGACCTGACCATTCTTCTGCCTGCTCCCTGGATACCTTGCTGCTGGAATGGTGTTATGACCTTGGCTTGTGACCTGACCATTCTTTTGCCTGCTCCGTTGGTACCTCGCTGCTGTGTACGTGTTTCAAACCTGGACTGACAGACCATCCTGTTGCCTGTTATACAAGGAAACATTCTCCTATATTTCTTTATTTGGGGGTTGCCTTCTCTTTCTCTTTGTGCTCTGGGTTGGCTCAGCATCATTATAGAGCAAGTAGCTCTCTGCATTTCCTGCTTAGGTTCCATTCTATGCAGGGTTTGTTACATGTAGCTTACAGTCCTTGTTAGCTAAGCAAGTTGTGGGCTAGGTACCAATTACAGTCAGGTACAATGAAAGCAGGGATAGTGATATCAATTAAATGTCTGGAAGGGTGCTCTGAAGCTATTACCACCACCAACAGAGGTTATACAGGATAAAGATGACTGAGCACACAAGTCTTTTTCTGCTGCAGGGATAGTGTTAAATTGAATCACTATCCTTGTTTTCACTGTCTCTGACAGATTTCTCATTCGTTCATTGTCAGGGATATAAAATAAGTAAAAATAGGTTAAATAAATGTAATAAAAAAACATAGGTAGAATGAATTTACATATTAAGCTGTTGTTGCACATGCCAAGTCAAATACTTCGTTAACACACACTTTACAGAATGTTAAAAAAAAACTACTGAAACATTTTATGAAAATATATAGTATACACATATATCTATATATCTGCAATATTGGCACGACTTTGCCCGTGCTTTTAATAAAATGAATAAACCCTCCCCCCACAAAAAAACATGCATGTCTAAATAAACGTGTGATACGTGTCTGGTAATAATAGGGTTAAAAAATTACGTGTATTTACTTGTAGGACTGTTTTCCCCTGACATCCAGGTAAATCCAGAAAGAATGTTCTTAAAGCGGAACTACCACCGCTAAAAAATCTCCAATAATTCCTCATCTGGCGACTAGCTGCTCAGTAGCGCTAGTTGCCAGAATTATTACCTCGTGAAATAGAATTCCCCTTTCTTCCCGGGATGACAGGCAGGATGGAGTGCAGACATCTTTCCATAGTGACGGCTGCACGTCTGTGCTATCAGTCCCAGCCAGCTCTAGGAGGTGTTGCTAGGAGCCATTCAGCTCCAAAAGGGACTGACCGAGCAGGCGTCACTATGGAAAGATGCCTGCACTTTGTCCTGCCTGTCAGCCCGGGAAGAATAGAGAATTCTATTTAACAAGGTAATAATTCTGGCAACTAGCACTACTAAGCAGCTAGTCGCCAGATGGGGAATTATTGGAGATAAAGTTTTTTAGAGGTGGTAGTTCTGCTTTAATGACTGGATTGTTGAATTTGTGTGTGTGTTGTGAGCGCGTTTGTGTATTGTGTGCATTGTGTGTGTGTGCATGTGTGTGTATATGTTGTGTATTGCGTGAATTGTGTGTGCATTGCATGTATTGTGTGTGTGTTTGTGTATTTTGCATGCGTGTGTATTGTGCTTGTTTGTAGTGTGTGTTTTGCGCATGTGTGTTGTACATGTGAGTTTTGTGTGTGTTGTGGTGTATTGTGCGTGTGTGTGCATTGCACATGAGAGTGTGTATTGTTTGTGTGTTTTGTACGTGTGTGTTGTGGTGTATTGTGTATGCATATGTGTATTGCGTGTGTTTTTATTGCGAGTGTGTTGTGCATCTTGTGTTGTGTGTTTATTGTGTGTATTGCATGTATTTATTGTGTGTATTGCGTGTATGTATGTATATTGTCTATGTGTGTTGTGCGTCTTGTTGTTTGCGTGTGTTTATTGTGTGCATGTGTGTGTGTGTGTACTGTCTGTTTGTGTTGTGCATGTTGTGACAAGAGGATTGTAGAGGGAAGGTATTTAGGACCCAGAATCCTACACAGCCTCTACCTCTCCACCTGTCGCAGTTAGCAGGTTCTGCAACCTCCCAGCCTGCAGTTTGTAAAAAGAAAATGCTCAAAGCAAGAAGTGCAGAGAAGAGCAGTGCAACAAAGGAGGACTTGAAAAGGTTGGTTAAACCGGTGCTATTTTTGTTTGTTCAGAACCTTGAAGTAGAAGAGGAATCTACAGTAATGTTAGTGCTCAGACTGAGTTAGGCTTTTGTTTGTAGTGTTTTGTTTTTTCTGCTGTTTGTGTTTGAGGCAATGTCAAAATAAACCTGCAGATCTTTTTTAAGAACTGTGGACTATATGTGTTACCCTATAAGGCAGGGGCAGCCCGCTTACTGTTTATCACAGTGTGTATTGTATGTATGTTTTGTGCATGTATTGTGTGTGTATGTATTGTGTGTGTTGTATGTATTGTGTTGTGTGTATTGCATGTGTGTATTGTTCTTGTGTTGCATGTGTATGTATGTTGTACTTGTGTATTGTGTGTGTTGTGTATTGCTTGTGTGCCCATGTGTATTATGTGTGTGTTTTTTTGTGAATTTGAGTATGGGTTTTTTGTGCGTGTGTGTGTGAATAATGTCTCATTTTGTTTTGCATGTGTATTGCATATATGATTGTGTGAGTGTATGTACTGTGGTGCTTGTGTGTGTATTGAGGCTCCTGCAAATCCTTACAGAGACTGTCACAGGAGTGTCAGGGGGTGGAAAGGCCATGTGTGTTTTCTGGAAGACGAGATAGTGGGGGAGAACCACTCTCCCCGTATGTTCTGGACAGGCAGTATAGATTTGAATATATCCTCCTCACTGCTGCCCCTGGGTATGGCATGCAGGTTTCTTCTTTTATATTATATGTGTATATGCATGTATATGTGTGTGTTTATGTATATATGTGTATGTGTGTATATATATGTATGTATGTGTGTATGTCTTATCAACAGTCCCACTGTGTTAACCCCAGCAAACAACACAGCTTTGAATTCAATGTATTAACTGTATTAACTGTTTTAACTGTAAATTTTGTGTCCTTGGGCTCAGAAATGCTTTAGACTTGAGAAAGGGAGTTTATCCCGAAAATCCATAATTCTGTTAGTCCAATAAAAAAGGTATTTAGCGCTGATTGGAGTTTTACAACCAGTGAATAGGGTTACCACCCAGCCGGTATTTTACCGGCAAGCCGGTAAAAAATTGGCTTCTGTCCAATGTTAAGTCTATGGAGGGAATGCCATGGCCAGTATTTTTTTTAAGAAAAGGTGGCAACCCTACCAGTGAACTAAACAGTTCCTGCATTCCTTATACAGAGAAATGCAAATATACTAGCGGATAGGCATTGTAGTGCCTGAAAATTTTAGATTAGCCACATCAGCAATGGGGCTTCAATATTAAACTAGACTATTCTTACCTCCTTTTCTGTTATCTGTGCCTCAGCTTCTCCATTTGGACCATTATCCACTTCAAATCTAGGGCTGAATTAAAAGATGTAAAAATAATTCCATGTTATGCTTATGCATAGGCATATTTGTGAACATTTAAAACAAACTTCCAAAAATACATTTCCATTGCAGTCAGTTTGGAGCAAATCACTAATTACCAATATTATCATGTACAAATGTGACAAAAGAAAGCTTTATACAACAGGCCTAGTACATGAAAAACAGACACAGTTCACACCAATAGATCTAAAAATGTATATAATCACAAGATCTTGATAAATAAGTAATATGAACTTGTTGCAGTCTATTAACCTTTTAATGGCAAAAAGAGCATACTGCTCCAGTAATTATGAAACACTCATGTGACTTGCAGATAATTCAACATCTTTATTAGTGGATATGAAACAAGAAAATGTATTACATTACATATTTTTATGCATATTTTCACTGCATGTGGATTATTAGGAAGAAAGCACTACTCAGTCCACTGTACCCCTTTGAGTACCACTGTAGCCAAAGATATTATTGTATACTAGCAGTGTTGGACGGCGTTGCCCGTCTGTTTGTTTTGTAAGCAATGCTTAACCATTCGAGTGGCAGAGGGGTACGCAAGGCATTGCAAGTTCTCTTGCACTCAAATGGTTAATGTGAGGCTGAGTCACACAGGAGTGTGTGTATATATTGTATATTAACGTATGCTGTCATGTGTGTGTATATATAAGTCCTGTGTCAGCGAGGTTCACATGAACCCTTTGAGTGCAAGAGGAGTACGCAATGCATTGCAATACATTGCGTACTCCTCTGCCACTCAAAGGCTTGAGCATTGCTTAAAAAGTAAACAAACAGATGGGCAACGGTGTCCCAAACTGCTACTATATATATATATATATATATATATATATATATATATATATATATATATATATATCTATATATATATATATACACACATACACACACACTTGAAACCAGAAGTTTACATACACTATATAAAAAGACACATATGCATGTTTTTTTCACTATCTGACATGAAATCAGAATAAACCTTAACCGTTTTAGGTCAATTAGGATTACCAAAATCCTATATAATAATTCGCTAAGTTGTGTGTAACGCCCGACATGCGCAGTAGACACTGCTGCGCGTGCGGCAGTCATGCGCAGTAGAGACTACCCGCGCCGCGGCTGATACAGAGCTGGGCGCTCCAAAGGAGCGTCCAGCTCTGTATCAGCCGAGGGGCGGGCAGTCTCCACTGCGTGTGACTGCCCCACGACCGGCTGCCAGAGGCACTGTGGCCCGTGTAACGGGCTGTTCAACTAGTTATTTATATTTGCCACATGCCAGAATAATGAGAGAGAGAAAAATTTTTAATGCATTTTTATTACTTTCTGCAAAGTCAAACGTTTACATACGCTAGGATTATTATGCCTTTAACCCCTTAACGACCAGGGAATCTGCGCCGGAACGTCCACATTTTTTTTTTTTTTTCATTTTCTGGTTCCGGACTCCCCGAATGACATGCAGCCGCGGGGGGAGCCCGAAACTCCATGACGGTCATAGTACGTCATGGGTCGTTCAGTCAGATCGACCCTTGACGTACTATGACCGTCAAGGGTCGTTAAGGGGTTAAACAAATTGGGACAGCCCATATGATGACGTCATGTCTTTGGAAGCTTCTGATAGGTTTATTGCCAACATCTGAGTTAATTAGAGACACACCTGTGGATGTATTTTAATGCACACCAGAAACACACTGCTTCTGTGTGTAACATCATGGGAAAGTCTAAAGAAATCAGCCAAGATATCAGGAAGAGAATTGTGGACTTGCACAAGTCTGGATCATCCTTGGGTGCAATTTCCAGATACCTGCAGGTGCCTCATTCATCTGTACAAACAATTATACGCAAGTACAAACAAGATGGGAATGTCCAGCCATCATATCACTCAGGAAGGAGATGGGTTCTGTGTCTCAGAAATGAACGTGCTTTGGTCCGACATGTGCATATCAACCCAAGAACAAAACCAAAAGACCTTGTGAAGATGCTGACGGAAGCTGGTAAGATTGTGTCATTATCCACAGTGAAACGAGTACTGTATCAACATGGGCTGAAAGGCCACTCTGCCAGGAAGAAGCCATTACTCCAAAAGAAACATATAAAAGCCAGATTAATGTTTGCAAATGCACACAGGAACAAAGACCTACATTTTTGGAGACATGTCCTGTGGTATGACAAAACTAAAATTGAACTGTTTGGCCATAATGACCATCGTTATGTTTGGAGGAAAAAGGGAGAAGCTTGGAAGCCTAAGAACACCATCCAAACTGTGAAACACGGGGGTGGCAGCATCATGTTGTGGGGTTGTTTTGCTGCAGGAGGGACTGGTGCACTTCACAAAATAGATGGCATCATGAGACAAGAAGATTATGTGGCAATACTGAAGCAACATCTCAAGACATCAGCCAGGAAGTTAAAGCTTGGGCGGAAATGGGTCTTCCAAATGGACAATGACCCGAAGCATACTGCCAAACTGGTTACAAAGTGGCCTAAGGATAACAAAGTCAATGTTTTGGAGTGGCCATCACAAAGCCCTGATCTCAATCCTATTGAAAATGTATGGGCAACGCTGAAAAGGCAGGTGTGAGCAAGGCGACCTTCAAACATGGCTCAGTTACACCAGTTCTGTCAGGAGGAATGGGCCAAAATTCCTACCAACTATTGTGAGAAGCTTTTGGAAGGATATCCAAAACGTTTGACCCAAGTCATACAGTTTAAGGGCAATGCTACCAAATACTAATGAAATGTATGTAAACTTTTGACTTTGCAGAAAGTAATAAAAATGCCTTAAAAAATTATCTCTCTCATTATTCTGGCATTTGGCAAATATAAATAATTTTGGTAATCCTAATTGACCTAAAACGGGTAAGGTTTATTCTGATTTCATGTCAGATAGTGAGAAAAACATGCATATGTGTCTTTTTATATAGTGTATGTAAACTGTTGGTTTCAACTGTGTGTATATATATATATATATATATATATATATATATATATATACTTTGATAAGCATCATATGTCATAGCAGTAGAGTAGTACAATTCTTGAGCCAACCAACCTCATCATATGGGATACCTAAAAATTCCAATTCATTCAAATGGAACAATGAGGTATTAAAATCCCCATTTAAATCAATCAGTGGGGAATGCCCTCTGCAATACAGTTGGTTTGCTTGACAACTGCACTGCTCCACTTTTATACATAATGCAGTATGTGATGCAGTAGAATACAATTCAATTCTGGGGCAAACCAACCTCACCACATGGAACACATAGACATCCCTACATATTGCTTGGTTGTATAACCATCTAGCATTCCGTAGGTCAGTGGTTCTCAACTCCTGTCCTCAGGACCCACTAACAGGCCAGGATTTGATGATTTCCTTGTTAGAGCACAGATTAGTTAATCAATGTGAATGAGCCTCTGATCACCACACCTGTGCTCTAGCAGAGAAATCCTTAAGTCCTGGCCTGTTAGTGGGTCCTGACGACAGGAGCTGAGAACCACTGCAGTAGGTTAAAAACCTCGTTGGACTCAATGCAAATGTTATTTGTTCCGTGTAGTGTAGTTAGTTTGCTCCATAATGTCACCATGTTTCTGACTTCACCAGGTAGTTGCAGTGGGAGTCATAGCAGACCACTTTCATGATGAGCTTAACCATATGTGTACCAGAGGGGAGTACAATAGCTTTGCACTATTTTGGGTCACACAGAGTTAACTTCAACATTGATGCGGTAATACACAGAGGAAGAATGCTGTATTAGTTTTGTACCAGTTAACCCCTTAAGGACCATTGATGTGGCAGGACCGTCATGCTGGTCCTGCACTTAAGGACCATTGAAGGTCCTGACACATTAAGGGTTAACTCTCCCATCGCCGCCGCTGTGCGTGATGGGAGAGGCGCAGGCTGCCTGTTACTAGGTGCTCTGATATCAGAGCATCTAGTTTCAGCCAATGTCCCGTTTGTTGATACATGCGATTCGCTAAAATAGCGAATCACATGTATTTCCCCGCATATGACAGAAGCAGTGTTTTCAAAACACTGCTTCTGTCATATATCTCTGTCTCTCTCCTCCTCAGACACAAATCTGAGGAGAAGAGAGACAGAGAGATCGTTGCAGTGTTCCAGTTCGTGTTGCAGGCTTGCAACAAAGTTAAAAAAAACAAAAAGAAAAAAGTTTTTTTTCCCCCAATTGATCACTATAATACAGAGATCAATTTCCCCCCCCCCACCTTAATCACTCAGTTTAGTGATCAAGTGCTGCAGATCAACTTCTGCTGATCTGTGGGTTTTTTTTGCCCCCCCCCCATTGAAATCCCCCCTTTTTTTTTAAATAAAAATTGATTTTTTTTTATTTTTAGGTAATTTAATAGGTTAGTTAGATAATTTTAGTGGGGCAAATTGTATTTATTTAAATATTTAGGGTTTTTAGGTAGTTTAGATAGGTACGTTTAGTGCGGCTAGGTAGGTTTAGAGTGTACGTGGGTTAGGGTTAGGCACAGAAGAAAAATAAATAAATAAAGTTATATTATAGGGATAGTGACTGGATTAAGTTAGGTAGGATTAGGGTTGACGTGGGTTAGGGTAAGGTTTAGGGTAAGATTTAGGGTTAGAGTTAGGCACAGAAGAAAAAAAAATATATATATATTATATATATAGTTTTATTGTAGGAATAGTGACTGTTAGGGTTAAGTTAGGTAGGATTAGGGTTAGGTTTAGGGTAAGATTTAGGGTTAGAGTTAGGCACAGAAGAAAAAAAAAAAAAAAACAAGAAAAAAAATATATAGTTTAATTGTAGGAATAGTGACTGTTAGGGTTAAGTTAGGTAGGATTAAGTTTGACCTGGGTTAGTGTAAGGTTTAGGGTTAGAGTTAGGCACTGAAACCCCCCCTAAAAAAACCCAAAAAAAACAACAACAAAAAAATATATATAGTATTTACGCAGGAATAGGGACTTGGGTGGGTGGGTATCTATTTAGAAAAAATTAGGGTAGGTAGGTTTAGTTAGAAGCTATTTAGAAAAAAATAGGGTAGGTAGTTTAAGATGCAGCGTCTTTACTCTGCTGAAGAGGTGTACGCCTTTTTGGCTTCTGATTCAGAAGCCACGGATACCGCCTCTGATTTTGAGATCTCACAGTTCACAGAGAGCTCCAGTGTTCTTGCTGTGCCATCTTCTAAGAAGAGGCGTACTGCCCCAAGAGTTGCCCCAGAAGCAGCCAAAAAAAATGCCCCAGACGCAGCCCCAAGACGACATGCCCCAGAAGCAGCCAAAAAAAATGCCCCAGTAGCAGCCCCAAGACATGCTCAGAGACCTGCCACAAGGCCTGCCCATCATCCAGAGTCTACAGAATGGGTATCACCAGTGGGATTTACTCCAGCAATACCCGATTTCACAGGCAGCCCAGGAATAAATGTAGATGTGGCTCGGTTTAACCAGGAGCAGTTTTTTAATTTATTTTTTGGGGAAGAGATTTTGGGGGAGATTGTAGCACAAACAAATATTTATGCAGCCCAATACATTGCAGCCAATCCCACACGCTATGTTTCCAAGCAGCAATCCTGGTACCCCACAAATGTTGCTGAATTCAAGATATTCTGGGCCCTAACTATGGCTATGGGGATAATTAAAAAGCCAAGCATCAAATCATACTGGAGCAAAAATCCTGCATGCAATACCCCCATTTTCGCCCAAAAAATGAGCAGAAGACACTATGAAATGCTTTTGTGCTTCATGCATTTCAATGATAATACCCTGTGCCTCCCCAAAGATCACCCCCAGTATGACAGGCTGTATAAAATTCGCCCCCTTATAACTCATTTGCAAAAATAATTTTCTGAAAACTATACCCCCCAAAAACAAATATCTGTTGATGAGTCCTTAATGAAATATAAGGGAAGGTTGGGCTTTAAACAATATATCCCCTCCAAGAACTCCAGGTTTGGCGTCAAATTTTATACGTTGTGCGAAAGTGCCACAGGATACACTTATGCTTTTCGCATTTATGAGGGCAAGGACAGCCAGCTTGATCCTCCTGGTTGCTTTGAATATCTGGGAACCAACGGCAAAATTGTTTGGGATCTCATTTCCCCCTATTAAATAAAGGATACCAATTATTTGTAGATAACTATTATACAAGCCCCCTTTTATTCAAATCCCTTTTTTATTTTGACACTGTGGCCTGTGGCACTGTTAGGAGAAATTGTAAGGAGATACCCAAACAAATGATCAACTGCAAGCTACGAAGGGGAACATCCTTAGCTTTGTGCCAAGAGGAGCTGCTGGCAGTGAAGTTTAGAGACAAAAAGGACATGCACATGCATGCAACTATGCATGATGAGGGAACTGTGCCAGTCTCTGTCTGTGGCATGGTCCTCAGGAAACCAGTCTGCATCAGAGACTACAATAAACACATGGGGGGTGTTGATCTTTGTGATCAGCTCATGCAACCTTACCTCACCATGAGAAAATCAAGGGTCTGGTATAAGAAGTTTGCTATTTTCCTGATGCAGACTGCGTTTATAATTCCTATATAATGTTTAAACTGGCAAACCCCACTGAAAAAAATCACTTTTTTACAATTCCAAACGCATGTCATTTCCAGTTTTTTGTTTGAAGGGGCCACAGCAGTTTTACATCAGAGACCCCGTTTAGGACACTTTGCATTTAAAAATCCCCCCAAAAGAGTTACCCACAGAACGCTGCAGGGTGTGTGCTACGCCAATGGCAAACAGACAGAAACCACCTTCTACTGTCCTGATTGCCCTACAAAACCTGGGCTCTGCATTGGTGACTGTTTCAAACAGTATCACTTATGTGCAATGCAGTAATTCTGTAATTTAGTCATTAGGCCACACATTCCCCCTGAAATATCCTATTTTTTTTTCTCCAAAACACATCCCTCCTTAGATCTAACACTATGAAAACATTATGGGAACAACTCAGTTTTTTCCATGTGTGAAAATGGAAACGTGCATGTTCTCAACTGAACCCAGTAAATTCCCCAAACCCTGACAAACCTATGCATATGGGGCATTGCCACACTCAGAAAATGTAGTTGAATTGTGGACAATGCATTTTTACAAATCTCCAAATATCCTGTGCTTGAAATCCACAGCAACACCGAAATATAGGTGTGAAAATACAGGGTTTTCTTTTTCTTACTGCAGGTTTTGGGAGGGATTGGTGGTAAAATAAAATGACTGAGAAAAAATTGCCAAAATGCATCTAGACTAAAACCCAGGGTTGTATTCCTTACTAAAAAATATATTTTGGGGGTAAAATATTAATTGCAACATTGCTTAACACCCCAAATAATACAAAAGGCACCAGTTAAGCGAGGTGTAAAAATGCCACATCTAACAATGGAATGTGCTTGTTACCAATTAGGCTCAGTAGATTCCTCAACCCCTGACAAACCTATGCTTATGGGGTATTGCTGTACTCAGAAAAAGCAACAAAACATTAATCAATGCAGGTTTTTAAATTTTGACCTATCCTGTGCTTGAAATCCACATCAACATTGAACCCAAGTGTGAAAAATGCTGAATTTTTAATTTAAGTAAAGTTTTACAAGGGATTGATGGTAAAATGGCTGCGTAAAAAAATTGACAACAAGCCTAAAATGAAAGCCTGGGTTGTCTACATTACAAAAATATACACTTTTGGGGGGAAATCTTAGAGTGGAGCACTGTTACACAGCCCCAAATGAGACATGGCACCAGTGACGCAAGCTGTGAAAATTCAAAGTGTGAAACTGGAAACGCGCATGTTCCAATTTGGGCCCCGTGGCTCCCCCAAACCTTGAGAAACCTATGAACATGGGGTATTGCCGTACTCAGAAGAAGGAGCCGAATACTAAACAATGCATTTTAAAAAATCTTCTCCTATCATGTGCTTGAAATTCACATCAACATTGAAATTTAAGTGCGAAAAACGCTGAATTTTTAATTTAAGTAAAGTTTTACAAGGGATTGGTGGTAAAATGGCTGCGTAAAAAATTTGAAAACATGCCTAAAATGAAAGCCTGGGTTGTCTACTTGACAAAAATATACACTTCTGGGGGAAATTTTACAATGGAGCACTCTTACACAGCCCCAAAATGAGACAAGGCACCAGTTATGCAAACTGTGAAAATTCAATGTTTGTTCAAAAGTTGGTCTGTAGTTCTCCCAAACCATGAGAAAGCTATGCATATGGGGTATTTCTGTACTCAGAAGAAGCAACTGAACACTAATCAATGCATTTTAAAAAATCTTCACCTATCCTGTGCTTAAAATTCACATCAAAATTGAAACCTAAGTATGAAGAACGCTGAATTTTTTACTTACATCAAGATTTATGAAGGATTTGTGGTAAAATGGCTGTGTAAAAAATTTGAAAACATACATAAAATGAAAGCCTGGGGTGTCTACTTTCCAAAAATATACACTTTGGGGGGATAATCTTGGAGTGGAGCACTGTTACAAAGCCCGAAATGAGACATGGTACCAGTGATGCAAGCTGTGAAAATTCAAAGTGTGAAACTGGAAATGCGCATGTTCCAATTTGGGCCCCGTAGCTCCCCCAAACCTTAAGAAACCTATGCATATGGGGTATTGCCGTACTCAGAAGAAGGAGCTGAATACTAAACAATGCATTTTTAAAAATCTTCACCTATCCAGTGCTTGATATCAACAGTAATATTGAAATGTAAGTGTGAAAACTGCCAAAAAAAATTATTAAACACAATTTTGGAACATATTTCTGGAAAAATAGCTACATAAAAAACTCCAAAATTCTACTGATTATTTACCTTATGTTGTCTACTTTTCAGAAACATGTACTTTTGTGGGATATTTTTGGGTTCTGGCACCATCAGCTAAGCTATGATACTCACATGCCAATTGTTGAAAAATTACAGGTTGGAAATAATGGTGTCAGTCTTGTAATATTTACCTTGTAAATGTGAGAAAGGGATTGAAATACCAGGCATGTGGGGTATTCTCATATTCAGGAGAAGCAAATGAATATATTTAGGGTTATTTTTTTGTTACGAACTAATAGTATACAAATCCTGACAGGAAAATGTAAGCAAAATGTTGTTTTTTTTATTTTTTTTTCCCTCTTTTTTTATTTTTTAATCAAATTAAATGAAGAGATAGTTATATAATTGTGGTATCAAAAGAAAGCCCTACTTGTGATTAAAAAACAGTATATAATTTGTGTGGGTGTATTAAAGGAATTAAAGAAAAAATATGCTTGAACAAAGACATAGTCAACTCTCTGAATGATTTTCACACAAGTAGTGAAAATCACGCCCCACTGAATCACTCAATGGGAGCAGTAACTCCTCCTTACTGCCGCCCCTGGGTGTGTTTTGCCAGGCACAAAGTCTTCTTTTATATGTAGATCAATCTTATTTACACTATTATGTGTATCATCTGTTGTTTTAAAGCCTTGTGCTGGAGAGAGAAATAATTAAACTACATTATGAGTGTCAGTCGACGTTTAAGGCATTAAAAAGCAGGGAAATGTGACCCACAGAACTAGAGGGGTAAGAAAAGGCTTTAGACATATAGTGTATGCTTCACAGTTTAATAATGGGGCATCACACTGGTTGGCTAATGTGACTTGAATGCCCCAACATAACTCTCTGATGCAAAAGAGGAGTATATTGGGAAAAAGAAGTACATTTTTGGCACCAAACACTGGAGAATCAGAAGCTGGCCCTTGTTGCCTATTTTGACACTCTGATGCCCCACTATAAACCTATGATGTCATAGAAGTTTACACCAGGGCATTAAAAGTACATTTTGGGCATCATAATGGAGCACCAGGACATTCAAACTGGTTGGCCAGTATGACTCTCATTGTGACTCTTTGATGCATCATGTTTTCTATGGGATGTAAAATCTCTTCTGCTAGGCTGAGGACAATGCCAGAGGAGATCCAATGTGAGTGGTGAAACACACAGCTGGAAGAACTTCTGAGGGCTGGCAGTGAGAGAAAGACATACGCGTGAAACATAGTGCCCATCCCCTATGAAAGTCTTAGTAGAATGGGCTCTGTGTTTCACTATATGACAAGAAAGCTTCACCCATTATTTGTTGCTTAAGGTCTTAATGCAACCAATGTTGTCCACATTGCTAACATGCCACATGTTGCTTAAAATTTAGGGGTAAGGTGGTGTAGCAATTAAACCAGTAAAGGGTTTATTGTGGCCAGCAGACCAAAGGCCCCTTTGCAATTTTTTTTCTAGACACATCAGTGCTTCTTAACTTCTGACTACATTCTGGCACCTGAGCACATACTCCTCAGTAATCATGAGACCTAATTTGCCACTCATCTACCCATAGCAGGAAACTGTTAGAGTAAAAGAAACACATTTATTGCCTAATTAAGTGGCTCTAGGATGCAAGCTTTCCAGACACTTTATGTGTCTTCTTTAGGCATATTTAGAATGAAGTTTGAATACAAACCTTTTGCAGTCTACATATAGAGATAAATGAATATCTATTAGACAAACCGGCATGACAATTTTACCAGGACACCCACACTCTAAACACATTTGTCAAGGAATCCTATATAATAAAACACTAGAATGTTTGTCTGATGCAGTCATGCGCAGTAGAGACTCCCGAATGCAGAGAATGGTGGGAGCATTCTGTGCGTTTGGGCAGTCTCTACAGTACAATTGCACCGCGTTTGCCATCAGTGAGGCGGCAGTAGTATGCAGAGCAAGGCCGGCCTCTTAACATCACCCAGACCTTGGTCCGCGTACATGGACTTTTACACTAGTACATTATATTAAAGCACATGAAGTGAGATGTTGTCTACCCTGGAGCAACATACCTTTACTACAGAAACTTGCAGCTTTTTTGAGTCCATGGCATCTCTTTACAATGGCCCTCTTCAGCCAAAGCAGCCCTAAAGTCTCTTACACAAGGCAAACACCCAGAGGAGGAGTATTTAGGCAATTCTACCTTTGGGCCTTGAACATGTACTGGAATGAACCAGCTCTAAAGAATCATTTCCTACTAGGACTCTCAGATGTCCTAAAGGATGAACTACCAGGGTGCGAATATCAGACTCCTTGGAAGATCTTATTACCTTGACTTTGAGAGAGAGAGGTCAGGAAAGAGCTCAGTCCTTGGCACCAGTTTGGCAAACTCCAATTTCTGCTCCAGCATGGTCTGTGTCTTCTCAGCCTGCCTCTGAATCTATGCAAATTAGATTGGCTACAGCCATACTTTCAGCGGAAGAGAGATTATGGAGGCACTCCATGAATTTGTGCTTGTGTTGAGATGGAGAGGACCACCTCAGAGATCCTGTCCACTTCATTCTCAGAAAAGTATACAAGAGACTCCCTGAAACATTCTATAACTTGTTTTTAGGGGAAGAGGATTCTTTCTTATCAGTGCTTCTCACTTTATCTTGTACATAGGTTCCAAGAACCTTTCAAGCCAAGCACTCATTAACTCTGATGGATTTATTGTTCATCAACTCAGTTCCTCTCCCACTGGCCCTCAATGCATTCCTGTTGTAGATAGCATTGTTTGATGGGGCACCCATATAATCTAGACTCTTACACACTGTACCAGTGAGAACTTATATAAATAAACATTGTGAAATACTCTGATATGATGTTGTGCAGTGTCTTTTAATCCCTTTAGTCTTGGGACTTCATTGGTTATGGCAACATAACCCAGAAATAGATTGGAGAGGGGTCAGATTTCCTTCTCATAGATCTGATGCCATAATCACTGCATTTCCCTGATGAGAAGTTGAAAGAAGCGAACTGCTTAGCATCAAACCCTATGGAGAATCCTCTGAAGCCTACAAAGACTTCTCAAATGTTTCCAGGAAAAAAAAGGATGATTGACTTCCTTCAGATTGTATTGTTGATTGTCATATGGACCTACTGTAGGGGGCAGGATTTCTTTGTGCCACCCTTCCCCTTGTCAGAGCCAGAACTAAAGTCATTGAAGATGCGTCTTCAGGAAAATCTTAATAAAGATTTGATTTCACCCTCCCCATCTCTGTCTGGGGCTGGCGTTTTTTTTTGTTGAGAAAAATGATGGTTCCAAAAGACTCAGTGTGAATTACAAGTTAAATAGTATCATTGGAAAGAATTGGTATCCACTTCTACTCATTCCTGAGTTGATGGACCATTTGAAATATTTTCATCAAGCTGGATTTACAAGAGAATATAACCTAGGAGAATAAAGGAGGGGGAGGAGTAAGGACAGCTTTTTGGACTTCTTACTGCTATTCTGAGTACCTGGTATTGCCATTTGACTTTTGCAATCAACATGAGCCCCTTGGTGACATGGGCTGCTTCTTTTTTATTTATTTTTTTACACTACAGGACCATAGCAAATTTGGCCTTTTAAAATGGTGAGAGTCATTTTATTGCAAATATTACAGCTCAAAGTAGAATTTTTAAGTGCAATATCACAGTGGCCTGAAATTGTACAGTGACGCTGTTGCTACACCATCCTATTGAGATTTATGGTCTACCTTGCGAAACCTATGCATATGGGGTATTGCCGTACTCAGAAGAAGGAGCTGAACACTAAACAATGCATTTTTAAAAATCTTCACCTATCATGTGCTTGAAATTCTCATCAACATTGAAGTCAAAGTGTGAAAAACGCTGATTTTTTTACTTACATCAAGATTTACGAGGGATTGGTGGTAAAATGGCTGTGTAAAAAAATTGAAAACATACATAAAATGAAAGCCTGGGGTGTCTACTTGCCAAAAATATACACTTTTGGGGGAAAATTTTAAGATGGAGCGCTGGTACACAGCCCCAAATGAGACATGGCACAAGTGATGCAAGCTGTGAAAGTGTGAAACTGGAAACACGCATTTTTCAATTTGGGCCCCGTAGCTCCCACAATCCTTGAGAAACCTATGCATATGGGGTATTGCCATACTCAGAAGAAGGAGCTGAATACTAATCAATGCATTTTTTTAAAATTTTCAACTATACTGTGCTTGATATCAATAGTAATATTGAAATGTAAGTGTGAAAACTGCAAAAAAAACAAAATATTACCAAAATTTTGAATTTTTTTTCTGGAAAAAAATAGCTGCATAAAAAAACTCCAAAATTCTCCTGATTATTTACCTTATGTTGTCTAGTTTTCAGAAAGATATACCTTTGTGGGACATTTTTGGTTCTGGCACAGTCAACTAAGCTATGATGCTCACATGCCAATTGTTGAAAAATTACAGGTTGGAAATAATGGCATCCATCTTGTAATATTTACCTTTTAAATGTGAGAAAGGGATTGAAATACTTGACATATGGGGTACTTTTATATTCAGGAGATGAAAATGAATATATATAGGGGTATTTTTTTGTAATGAACTAATAGTATGCAAATCCTGACAAGAAAATGTAAGCAAAATGTTGTTGTTTTTTTTTTACTTTTTTTCCTCTTTTGTTCTATTTTAATCAAATTATAAACAATGAGGTATTCATATATTTGTGGCATCAAACGAAAGCCCTACTTGTGCTTAAAAGAAACAGTATATAATGTGTGTGGGTGTACAAAAGGAATTAAAGAGAAAATATGGTTGAACATAGTCAAAAAAGTTAAATTTGTTCCGATACTTAAAGGGATAGTAATGTTTCATAATAAAAGCAGCTCTAACTAATCATCATAGTATTTGGACCTTGGAGAGTGTTATTTCAATTCTGTCAGAGTTGTAGTTCAAGAGTAATTCATTGACAAAGTATCCCCCTCCCGCCCCTTTTACTGATGTAACACTGTTCAGCCAGAGCAGAACGGAGGTGCCCAGGTAGATTGCAGAGAGGGACAATCTTCAATTAAGATAAGGGAAAAACTTGTCAAGGGGGCAGGGCTTTCATTGTTCTCATAGAAAGAAAATTGTCCCCTTCTGCTATTTGTCTGGTCTATGGACTGCATTCCACATCTGAGAAGAGATGGCTTACACTAGGAAAGGGGCAGGAAGGGAAACTTTGCTTGTGAATATCTCTCAAACCATAAAGGTTTGAGAGATAAGACATATCATTCTTCATATTTTTTTAATACCTACAAAATAAAATAAAGATAAAATGAAGTATTACTATCCCTTTAAGTGAAATCGACCTCAGATTTCCCCGGTCCTTAAGGGGTTTTGTTTACAAATGAGTTTAAGTAAATGAAATACTTTGATCTTGCTTTAACTCATTTATTCTACTACACAAAGAGGTGTTAGTAGGTCATGAAGTAACAAAAATGCTCTATTCACCAATCCTACCCCAGCAGTACCACATAAAATAGAAGTGCCCTATATTTGGCCATTTGAAGTGTTGGTAGTTCTGTTCTCTGGTTCTCTCTTCCTCATGATCACTTTGAAGAGGAGACAGGCAGAAAACAGTGACGAAAGAAATGTCTACATACATTTATTTTGTCATGTGGCTACACAGGTACATGTGATAACTGAAGCAGTGATCACATGCCGAGCCACTAGGGAATGGCTGGATCTAACTGCGCCACTCTTGGAGTTGTCAGTTACAGCCTCCTCTCATTGATGCACACCCTGAGGCACGCCATGATCATTAACCCATGACGTGCCTCAAAGGACCAAATTGTGTGATGGTCCTGGTACAGCACTAATCTTTAAGGAGTTAAAGACTTAATTTACTAGTTCCACTTTGCCTATTTAAGTGATATCGTAATCTGTTATACATCTCTAGAGGAAAACTGTTCTCATGCCACAAAGGTTCCATACAGTCTAAGCTACTACAGACATTATGCCAAACTGGAAATATGTATTTCTAAACACTTTCTGTGGAATTCCTGAACTTAATCATCTCACCAGAATAAAAATGTACCCCAAAGGGTACTTGTTATTAAGAACTGGCCCATACCCCCGGAATGTAAGTCAGTATAGCAATTTCGTGTTTTGCCATAATTGTTCCTCTTAAGAACTTACATAATGCAGTGGCTTTCTCTCTCACAAACACTATGATGTCAGCAATAGAGAACCTATGGACATTAAACCAGCCCTCGAAGCTTCGCATCAACTATTTCAAGGACCTTGCTATCCATCTTCAAGGCCACATAATCTGGAGTATCTATACTCGTCCAAGACACCCTGTCCTCCCCAAGTTAGATGAGCTCTCTTTTCAATGTTTCAATTTCACACTACATACTGGCCATGGAATAGTAATGGTAAAGTAGATGACTTATCCCACCAGTTTCCTGATGTCAATTCCTCATCAAATGATATAATTCTGACTCCAAGCCATTTTGTGTTGACATACTCTGACATCGTCTTTCAAATCTGAGCGTTCCCTTTGCCCACTTCAAAATTTCCAAAGGAGAAACTCACTCTTTCTACATGAACAACTTTTTGCTCCAGACCAATTACTATTAGAAACAGAGAACATGATTCTAGTGTGGAAGATCACCCAGAGATTCATGAAACAAAGAACTTGACAGACGGGGCCTAGTCCATATTCACAGAATCCCTGACAAAGTTGTTTCTGACTGGGGCACTCAATTTAAATCTAAATACTGGAAATCCTTTTGCTCAGCTTTACAGATATAAAAGTGTCTTTAAAGCAGAAATTTCATCACATTAATATTGAGCCCCAAAATATAAGTACAATAGTGATATGTACAGACTTACTTGTATTTTCAAGTATAATTGCGGCATTAGTGAATATGTAACTTTTTAAGCAGACAGGCAGCGGGGAACAGTGAAGACATCTTGCACAGCCGGCATTTCCGAGACGTCCCCTTCAACTCCATGATTGGTGAGCTGAATGCCTTTGTGACTTAAGGCACCGGAAGGGACTGACAGTGCAGACGCAGAGTGCCTACTGCAAGATACCTGCCTAAAAAGTTATATATTCACTAATGCCTCAATTATACTTGAAAATACAAATATGTCTATACATATCACTATTGTACTTATATTTTGGGACTGAATAGTAATGTGATGAAAGTTCCGCTTTAATGCAGTAACATAGTAAATTATGTAGAAAAAAAGATACAAGTCCATCAAGTTCAAACTTTGTCTTATAACCCAGAGAAATGAGAATTATACAGCTTTCTTTCTGCCAAATAAGTTAGTCTTTATCAGACCTTCCTGTTTTGCGTACTAATACACTGTATAACCCTGTATGTTCTCCTTTGAAAGAAATGGAACTAAGATTCTTTTAAATGTATCTATTGTATCTGTCATAATCACATCATTTGGCAAGGAATTCAATAATTTAACACACCTCACTGTAAAAAACCTTTCCTCTGCTGAAAATGAAAACTCCTTTCCTCTAATCTCAAGGGGTGGCCTTGGAATGTATAGCTCTCCAGAGAGATCCTTGCATTGACCTCTCATATACTTATACATTGTGATAAGATCTCCTCTTGGTCCTCTTTCTCTAGAGTAAATAAACCAAGTTTCCAGGTCCTTCATCAGCAGGGTTCACTCAAGGGTTAAGCTTCCATCCTATGCTGACAGGACAGGAAACACCCCTCAAAAAAGTTAATATAATGACTCCCCTCCCCCTAACGGGTGTCCTTTGTTTCCTGCCTCTGTACCGCAATTCTTGAGCCTCGAACTGAGAGATCTTTGAATTGAATGTGCAGAAAAGGGGCCTCTCGGACATAGACCTCCTCTCAGCACAAAAAACTCCAGAGATTCAACACAGAAGTCTGGCATCCGGAAGCCCTGGGATTAGATGCTCTATGTCACCCATAGAATCAGGGTCTCAACTACATCTTTCCTCCAATCTCGCTGATTCCTACAGTCCTCATGAAACTGCGGGCGAGTCAGGCAGACGCTATTACGATTAATCCCTTTTGGCCCCGGAGACCATGGTTCCCAGAGCTTCTGAGGATATCCATCTGTGACCCTTGGATCCTACCCAACTGAAAAGACCTGCTCTTCCAAAGACCAATCCTCCATCTGGATCCTTCCAGGCTTTGCCTAGCAGCTTGGCGATTGAACAGCAATCCCTGCTACATCAGGGCCTTTCTGACTGCATGGTTAAAGTCCCAAAACGTTCTCCCCCTCCAACGCTTATGGGATCTGGTCCACCTTTTCTCTATGGGCATCAAGGAACAAGGTATCCCCAACCTCTCCATCCCTGGTCCATATCTTAGACTTCCTCTCAGAAGGTTTTCAACTAGGATTGAGCCCTAGTACCCTAAAAGTTCAGGTCTCCGCCATTTTGGCTATTACTGGGCACAGCAGGATCTGATCATCTGATTCTTCAAGGCCCTACAAAGGCTACGACCTACAGTCAGGATTCTCGCTCTTGCATGAGATCACCCTTTAGTGCTGGATGCCCTTTTGACAGATCCATTTGAGACATTAGAACACATTTCAATGGGCTTTCTCTCGATCAAGGTTGCCTTCTTGATAGTGATCACCTCCGACAGGGGAGGTTCTGAACTTCAAGCACTTTCGGTAAGGGAGTCCTTTCTGCTCTTCAGTCAAGACAGGGTTACTCTCATAGTTTCTTCCTAAGGTGGTTTCTAAGTTCCACCTTACTCAAGACATAGTCTTGCCCTCCTTTGTTCCTGACATCCCTGAAGGAGACAAGCCAGAGTGGATCAACTTGGATTTGGTCAGGTGTCTTCAAGTCTATGTCAACAGGACAGAATCTTTCAGGAAATCCAAAAGACTATTTCTAGTCCCTTCAGGATACAGACAAGGATGGCCGGCCGCCAGAGCAACCATTTCCAGATGGATTGTGGCTTGCATATCCAAAGCATGTCAGGCAAAAGGTCTTCAAGCACCTCAGGGAACCAAGGCTCATTACTCTTGGGCAGTAGCCACTTCATGGGCAGCAGAGGCCAGGGTATTCCCAGATGATATCTGTAGGGCAGCAACCTGGTCATCTAGTTCCACTTTTACGAAGCATTACCGCTTGGAAATACGTTCCAGAGACCCTTCCTCTTTTGGGAGACAAGTTCTCTGTTCAGTTTCAGTTATTTCTGATTAAATTAAATTTACTGTTTTTTGCATCAGATTCTGGTCTCTGGGTCCTTTTTTTCTCCCACCCTGCTTCAATTTGCTTGGGTACTCTCCCTTGAGTGAACGCTGCCGATGAAGAACCAGGAAAAAGGGAAAATTATTTCAGCTTACTGTTATTTTCTTTTCCTGTTCCAGAAGAGGCAGTGTTCACTGGATCCCCCCCTCCTTTTGTTAGGAAACAACCTCTTCTTGGCTAGGTAACTTAGACACCCGTTAGGGGGAGGGGATTCATTATATTAACTTTATTGAGGGGTGTTTCCTGTTGGCTGAGGATGGAAGCTTAACCCTTGAGTGAACGCTGCCTCTTCTGGACCAGGAAAGTAAAATAACGGTAAGCTGAAATAATTTCCCCTTTTTGACTAGTCGTTCAACCTGGCAGGATGCTCCAGCTTGTCATTTTTGTGTGCTATGCAAGGAGAAGGAAATGGCAAAACACAAATAAAGGAGGAAGAAGAAATAATAGATACGCGTCAACAACAGGGGTAGTGAGCAATTAGAGAGCTGCTCTGGGCTCTCTCTCTCCTGCCTTCTCTGTGTACAGAATGGCAGGATGCTCCTCTTTATAAAAGAAGCGATGTATGCTCAACTCTTTGATCACATTTTGATCACTTGGAGGGATTATTTTTATTCCTCTAATTGCTCACTCCCCTGTTATTGAGGAGTATCTATTATTTCTTCAAACGTTTGAATTCAAGTACTTGATGTGCTGTTGCATGCCGCGACATGAGAATCTTGCGCTTTCTCTGCAGTGCGAGATTCTCAATTCGCCCTTTTAATCATGGCAACATGTTTAGTACGCTGTGTAGTCACACACTTTTTTGCGTGTAATGTTTTAAAAGTGAAGCCCCAGGCATATTATTCACATGACCAATTAAAGGGGAACTACCCCCTCATAAATTTATTTTACCATAGATTTAGTAGTAGTATTAGGAAAGCGGTTTTGTTTTTTTTTTCTAAATGTATATGCTTTTAAACATATTGCAACTTCAAGCTGTGCCGGTCAGCACTGTGCAGCACGCTGAATCTTCAGCACTCCTCTTCTTCACTTTCTAGTTCTCCTCCCACCTCCCTCCCAGCTGCCCCAGAGAGCATGTTCACGCTTCCCTTTGGTGTGGTGTGAATGGCCTCTATCATTACATCAAGCTCTGTTTAGCATTAGAATTAGTTTGCAACCTCAGCATAATGCTAACCGGAGCTTGATGTAACAGTAGAAGCCATTCACACTACACTGAAGGGGGAGCGTGTGAGGGCAGCTGGGAGAAGAAGAGCTGTGCCGAAGATTCAGGGTGCCCCATTACGTGGATGTGCACAGCTTGAAGATGAAATATATTTAACCCTTTGAGTACCAGAGAGGTAGCCATGCATTGCAAAGCAATGAGTTGGATACCTCTCTGTCACTCAAAGGGTTAAAAAGTATGTACATTTAGAGGGGAAAAAAAAACAAAAAACAAACAGCTTTCCTAATACTACTTTATTAACTAAACCTATGGTAAAAAAATGTTATGAGGTGATAGTTCCCCTTTAAAGTGAAATGCTAAAAATAAATAGCTTTTAATTTGTTTAATAAGTTGACTTACCAAGGTATGTGTCTTTCATACAGAAGTCATATGTATCAACAGCTTCACTACTTTGAAATCTGCATCTAGATCACTTTACTATAACAAACAATAGGGTTCAATAAAGCTGCATAGATCGTAAGGGAACACTAGTCTTTTACACATTTGGAAAAATGAAATAATTTGTACACTATAACAAATTCAAAAAACATAGTAAATAGAATGATCTGACTACAGTTTAAGAACGCCTTCTTATGTAAATCCTTCTGAATGTTGTTTGTGTGACTCTTCCGAACTATAGGATCAATTGAGGTGCATGCGGGTATCATCCTTTCACGTACAGCTTGCATCAAAGAATGCCAGCCCTCAGCAGGGATCACTGATCAGCGCAGGTAAACAAGTAGGCGATTGGACCATGCCAGCATCATTGACATGGTCCGATTGCACGTGTGAACAAAGACTTGGACAATGTTTTCATATAAAATAATTTCAAAAACTAAATTGAGAAGGGGATGTCAAATCTGATTCTCAGGAGCTAGAGAGCGAATCTTTTCAGGATCTCCCTGCTTCAAAATGATCATAGTCTGCTTAATAACGGAATGTCTCAAAATGCACTGGCAGGTTTCGCACGAGAGTTATATGTTGTGTCGCACATATCACTGTCCCATCGTCTGTCACAATGCGTGGCTATATGGACCAACCTTCCTTTACATCAATGATTGTGATGGCATTATATTTGTTTATAATTTATAATGACATAATGATGCTCTCAAATCCCTACAAATATATGCATTAAATGTCGCCAGCACCTGATGTACAAGTCAGAAATATGTAATTTTTCGCTTTAGAAAGAGCGGACACTCACCTTTGGGTCGCAGACATTGTTCGTTGCTAAGAGACACTATCAACTTCCGGAGAGAAGGGCATTGTGGAGCGTTACAAAACACTGAAATGTGAAGGGGTGTATTGGGATATTACTGGAATATCCGGTTCTACGCCTGTGGTTTAAAATTTTATTTCGGTGTATATACGTTGTTAGCAAACGGGATGGGTTTATATGATAGAAACATTTAAATCCACACGCCATGTTTATAAGGCAAAAAAAGAGGGCACGATACCCATCATGGGTTTTGTTTCATAGTGTTGACGCTGTGTGAGAGGAAAAAAAAAGAACTGTAGAAAACACGGGGTTTGCCTTTATGTGTAGTTTTTTTTAAGACGAAAGCGCATTAGCAGTTTGTGCTGTAATAGCAATGTAGTTAACACCCTAAATCCACGTAAAAAATATTCTGCGGAGACTCAAAACTACTAGTACAAATCTGCAGTATGTTCTCCGTGTGATCTGCACTAAATGGGAGATTTGCATACACGTACAACAGTATATTTCCATACAGTACTGTGTTCCGCACGCATATCCGCAAACGGAAAGCCTGGGAATGAAGGGGTTACCCGGATCCGCCCCGCCCGCTCAACACTCATTTGGCACACGCTTGGTTTAGGCCGGACAGACTAGTGAGCGGCGTATTACAGGGGTGCAGAGCGATAGCTTTCGGGTTATGCCTGGTAAAGGTTGGGGGGCGGTACCCTCGAGCTGCTGAAAGGGCACAGGAGCAACCTTCAGGTAGGACACTGCACACAAGAAGAGAGAACGTTATAATAAAACCATACCTTATCATATTGTGCTTATCAGCATCTACTATATTAGCGATTCTCCGCATGTACTTAATATGTTTTCCTACAAGACTTCATCAGTTTTCTTTGTATCAAAAGCTGTTTTCATTGGGCTGATTATTAATACCCATGTTGGTGTGCGCAGGTTGTTGCTTGGCCTACAACGTACTGTACACTAGGCTTGTTCCACGGTGCACCCAGTTTGGTACCTATAGGATGGATCGTTCCCCTAAACGTCTTGTTTCTATAGGTTAGATTGTCTTTTACAATTACTTCTCAATATAAACACATTCTGTAATTATTTTTAAAGTAAGGCTAGATATTGTATGGATGCGAAATAAAGAATTAAATTACCAGTATATACCCAAAATATTTTATCTTCAATATAGTTGCATGCTGTAACTCTTAAAAGGATAGTAATATTTCCCAAAAAAGCAGCTCCAATTAATATTCACAGTACTTGAGCCATGGAGAGTGTTATCTCAGTACTGTCAGAGTTGTAGTTCATGAGCAATTGAATAATAAATTATCCCCTATTTTTACCTAGTGTAAGCCACCTCCCTTCAGATGTGGAATTTGGTCCCTTGACCAGACAGATCACAGCAAGGGACAGTCTTACTGTGAGCATAAGTAAAACCCTGCTCCCCATGACAGGTTTTTCCTTATGCTCACTATGAAGATTAATCGGAGCTGGTTTTATTGTTTTTTTAATGGACACTATAAATACAGTTACCTTAAAATTTAAGAAGACGTTAATGGTGAATGTATCGAAAGGCAAAAGTGGATCACATTTAGGACAAAGCAGTTGCACTTTAGGAAACAAATAAAAAATGCCATTGATTTAAAAGGAGCCTTTAACACTTTACAGAGGGGGATTTATCCTTTATGGGCCTTGATTGTAAATCCTTGTCATAGTACCTAATTTCAAGCGGAGCGTTCTTGACGGCAAATTACCCAGTTCCTGTTTGCTGTGAATGTTTGTCTGTTGCGAGCGTTCTGCTGGTTTCCTGGCCGTGTTTTCACGGTATTCCTGTGGCGCCATTTTCAGCGTGAGGGTCTGTAGTACTGGAGCAGCATGGCGCAGTCTTTTGAAAGTTATACTTACCTCGTTTCTGCATCGTTCTCTATATCAACTAATGAAAGTTAACCCCGCCCTGCTGCTTCCGGCTGTGTAGACTTCTTTAGCCTGGTTTCCAAGTCGCCCTTGCGTTGGTGTAGTCTGAGCTCGCTCAACATCTGCTACCCGGCCGTATTACTTCTACTAGCGTTCCGTGTATGACCCGGTTTTGGCTGCGAACCCCCGATTGTGTATGACCCGATCTTGGCTGAGAACCCATTTGTGTAGGACCCAGGTTTTTTTGGCTGCGAACGATTGTGTATGACCCGGTTTTGTTGCGATTCCGATTTGCTATCAAAAGGTACTGGTTGCGATCCCTCCTCAGTGTATGATCCTGTATTGGCTGCGCTTCCGTTCTGAGCATTGCCAGGGTTTGGCGTGTGCCTTCCCTGTTGACGACCCGGCCTGACTTGCGCGTCCGCTATAATCTTGCTCTGATTCTCTGCGCACCTATATATGCGACTCTGCTTTTGCCTTTACTCCTGTCTTGGTCACTGGCTATCCTGGCCTTACCTGTGGGCATATTCATTCCATTTACCTAGCTGCTCAGTGTCGCATTCCGCTAGCCGCTTTTCCTACAGGCGACATAATTGAGAGCTTGAGTGTGTGTTGCTTGACGTTTGCCAATAAGGCCTGCTGAACTGCTGGCGTGTGTTCAGTATAAGGAGTGGCGTTGCTGCTGGAGCTTGAGTCTGCTATTGACGACTGTGGTGCTGGGCTAATTCCATATAGCAAGTCTTCAGGTCTTGTGGGTCTATCGTTGGTTCAGTGTTGCGTCTGGTGTGCTTATTTACCTGAGGCTGGGTTACCATCCATACCTTACCTGTGGTCTTTTCCATAGTAAGATCCTTGTTATGTGGGTTCTGGCCATTCTCTTGGATTTTCCTCTGTTCCAGTAGTCTGCTGCCTTCCTGACGTCTTCAGTTCCTGAGTTCCTGTGTCAGTACTTCGGATCGAGATTATTGTTTCATATTGTGTATATCTATTGCTGAGTTTTCACGTTTTGTTTAACTTGCTGTCTTCAATAAACTATCCTCACTTAACTGAACCGACTCAGAGTATAATGGTGCCTGTTACAATCCTCATGGGAGGCCCATTGCTTGACTTAGCAAGTCAGTGATACCGGCAGGACTGAAATAGCACACAACACAGCATAACTAATTTACAGGAAGTGCCACTTCTGTGTGATCGCCACAGAATGTGTGATAAAGATGTAGGCTGAATCACTCAGGTTGCAGTTTATCAAATAATGAACCCACAGATTATGAAGCAAAATACAGGATGAATCACAGAGCTTGCCATAGACATGAACAGTAAACGCTTGGTGCATGTATGCCAATCTCAAATACAGTCAAGGGCCACACAATCAACACTTAAACATTGGCTGCTAGGGTCTGCATTGTGTGTCTCTCTCACTGTGTTAAGAATTTTGCCAACCTCTTCTATCACTAGAATCATCAAATCAAAGTAACACTTATTCAACACCCCGCTCCACCTACGGCAGGAATCTGGGTTGCTTCTTCCAATAGTGGATATATTCTTAATACTAAACCGTAGGGTATTTGATGATTCCTGTGATAGTCAGAGAGGTATGCACCGTGACGATAGAAATCAACCTCCCTCTTAGACATTAAATGGTACCTTATTCTCTGTGGTTGCTTCTGTGGCTTCGGTAAAGACTATTTTCTTGATCTCTTCCTGTAAGAAGGCAACAATATTATCCTCTTCTAGTGCTCTGAGGGCAACCTCCTGAAAATCTGCCATGCTGATACACAGTACGGAAGAATGAGACTTGGTCCAGTGGTTTATGTTGCTTGCGAGTTAAGAAATATGTGGGTGCTATTCAGGTTAAATGCTAGGCCCTTACAAACTCCAAACTAGAGGATGGAAGCACCCACATTTAACACGGTCTCTCTGGGTGCTGTAATTGGGTGGAACAGAATCCATGTATACTTCAAAATCAACCAGAACTCACAGCCAAAGTAAAGTGAGATAGTGTTTAATAGACTTGTTTCAATGCATATTTTTGCATTTTCATCAGGACAATGAAAACAGACTCCCATCCCCTATTATGTAAAGTGTGAAATTCCTGCCTCCAGGCACCTAGTGTGGAGTCAGGGTGACATCAATAAAGTTAATATAATTAAAGTTCAAACCAAAAAGTCCAATGTGAACAATAATCCAAAATAGAATAGGAGTCAATACCCAATGTCCTCTTCAGCGGATGCCGACTCCAAGATCAGTGAGATTAATTATGTACAAAATAAAAACAGTCCAGAGTATCGAAATGGCAGAGATAAAGAGTGGAGGGAAGGAAGACAGCGCAACACAATCCTCTTAAGTGTAGTAGTGATTGATAACTGGTTAATATTCAATGCCCTTTTTCCATGTAGTTCTTCTCACATGTAAAGGAGGCTTCCCTTTCCTCACAGTATATTCAGTATCTACCAGAAGTCACTCGGTTCACCGCATTCACTCTTACTGAGAGATGATATGTAGTTCCCAAAAAGTGTATGTCAGACCGTATATACAGAATATATGGACTATATGCTCCAAAAAGGAGACATACAGGGAACCTTTAGTGATACAGTATACCTATATGGTACTTAGGAAGTAGATCCTTATATATGTATGTATGTAAAGGACTAGGGGAATAAGTGGGCATATCATTTTATTAGATTAAAAAGTATACAATCACTAGCCACAATATATGTATAAAAACTAGTACATAAAATTCTGCACTCTGATATTGAGTCAGATGAGGGCAATACCCATAGGAATATACACAATTTAAATAAGACAAAAAGAAAATTCAATAATGGTGCTCGTCAAAAATAGCACCATGTTGGATAAAACAATAATATATCTTTGTTCTTATCACTGTATTTTTATATCGTTCACTGTGCTTCGTGACTTGCTTACTGATGTTATTGTTCTTATCACAGTATTTTTTTAATACTTTATTGAGCAAAAGTGAATACAATATAAAACTGAAAGCTTGTGCAGAATCAAAAGGTACAGTGCTACAATAGATACAGGGGTGGAAAAAGAGTTTAGCAAACGTGGTGAAGGCCCCAGTAATCATATATGGCCCACAGTATTAAGGCATAACCCTTTGAGTCAGTGGAGATGCATAGATTTCGAACAGTAAGGAAATCCAGAAATCATTGAAGAGAAGATAAAGTTGTAAGTAAAGAGAGAGGAGTGGATAGATCTTGCATAGAGATACCCAGAAGAAGGAAAATAAGTGAAAGAATAGTAAAGAAAGGAAGGGGAAGGGAACAGGTACCTCGCATGGAGATATGACACATAAATCCAAGCGTCCTATGGCTGTAAAAGGTTTTTGAAGAAGCCAGCAATATAATCTGGATCTCTCCCTACTCTCGGATATGTGAGCCGGAGTATAGTGGCATGTTCCCTAAACTTCGAGACCCATTCTGTATAAGTGGGAGGGTCAACAGATTTCCAGTGTACTGTAATTATTGCCTTTGCCAGGCCTAACACAGCTAGTAAAAGTTGATGGGGCTCAAAGGCCATGGGGGTAAGTTACTATAAAAAAGAATTTGCCAAGGGTCTCTAGACAGCTTGACCTGTAAACTTCGATCGGTGGAATCCAAGCTTTTTGTCCAGTAATCTTCCTAGAGAGGGCAAGTCCACCAGAGATGGAGCGGTGACCCAACCCTCCCATGACATCTCCAGCATCTGTCCCTAACTGAGGGGAACATAGCATGCAGCCTCACAGGAGAGTAGTGCCATCTACTGAGGAACTTAAAGGGATAGTAATACTTAAAATGTAAAAAAAAATATGTTGTAGGGTTTATCCCCCTGAGTAAAACAAGAGTACTCCCACTGCTGAAAGGTGTTTCATTCAAAAGTTAATTTTCAAAGTTGATTTTTTTTAGGTGCAATATCACAGTGGCCTGAAATTGTACAGTGGCGCTGTTGCTACACGATCCTATGGACAATTCTGGTCAGTTGACCATAAATCTCCATAGGATGGTGTAGCAACAGCACCACTGTACAATTTCAGGCCACTGTGATATTGCACCTAAAAAATTCAACTTTGAAAATGAATAACTTTTGAATGAAACACCTTTCAGCAGTGGGAGTACTCTTGTTTTACTCAGGGGGATAAACTCTACAACATATTTGTTTTTACATTTTAAGTATTACTATCCCTTTAAAATGGGATTCTAAAAGCTGAGTTGAAATAGAACAAGATTTGGCACTGCGCCAAATACTCTGCCAATCGGCATCCAAGATTGTATTCCCTATCTCTGATTCCCATGCATGTACATATAGCAGTTTTGGGGAAGGGTGGAATTGGGCAGAATATCATACAAAGCGCTAAGAAACCAACCTTTGGCAGTAGGACTGTGAAGAAGCGATTCTAATTTCGTTGTTGGACGAGACCAACCCTGTTTAAGAGCTGGAGAGTCTAAGAAATGCATGATCTGAAAAAACTTCCACCTCTCGCTAGAGGAGAGATCATAATTGGTCTCTAAAGAGTCAAACAATGCAGTCTTCCCCCCCATCTACAAGATCCCCAATCCTAATGGTTTTGCTGTTAGTCCACTGAGGGAAGTCGATCGCTGGAAGATTGTTAGTAGTGGAAAGATGATAAAATAACGGAGAGGCGTGGGAGGGGAGAGAGGAAAAAAAAGAGGATGATGACTGGTATAGGGACCATACATCCAGAAAAGCGTCCAAGACAGGATGGGCAAGAGCCCTAAGGGATCTAGACCGTAGTGGAAGTAGTACTTCAAAAAGCATATTCTGTGATGGGATGAGAGATCGCTCTATAGAGATCCATAATTTAGAAGAGCTATTATGCTGCCAGTCTAAAACTGCCAAGAGCAAGACAGAGTGATATCTTCTAAAATCAGGGATTCCCAGACCACCCTGCAGTCTGCTTCGTACCAATAAGCGGCGACTGAGCCTAGGCATCCGAGACTTCTATATGACCCGGGAGACGTGTGTGCGGAGCTGGTTAAAAAAAAAAAGTCCAAGGGATCTGGAGGGGGAGAGTTTGAAATAGATACAGCACTCTGGGAAGAACATTCATCTTGACAGAGCTGATACGTCCCAGCCAAGAAACATAATGGGGGACCAAGCAACCAGATCATGCTTAATCCGCTGCAGAAGCGTAGGGTAATTCAAATCGTATGTAGCCTGAATAGAAGTAGCGATCCAGACCCCTAAGTATCTTATGCCTTTTGCAGCCTATTTAACCCCTAGAGTGCCAAGCACTTACAGCATACCAGATTGGACGGCTGTACGTGCTGTGCCAAGCTTGTACGCTGTAAGTGTAAAATGCGGTCACTGCATAAGCTGGTATAACCGGCATGGAGTGGCCGCATTAAAAAAAAAAAAAATGCCAGCACTCATGGGGGGACATGAGGATCACTCCTCATGTCCCCCCAGTTATTGATCTCCCAGCCGATCGCGCTGGGAGATCAATATGCACGAAGGAGAAGCAGAGCTTCTCCTCTCTCCTACCCAAACTTCTGGGTAGGAATGGGCAGGACAGAGGGAAGCCTCCCAACGTCATCAGTTACATGATCACCGATGACGTTAGGGAAGTTTCCCCGGTCCCATTCACTCCTACTGGAGGTAGGAGAGAAGGGCAGGAGAACTTTGCTGTCCTGCGGTCACTAAATTGATCAAATTGGTCGCCAGTTGGCTGGGAGATCATTAACTGGAGGGACACCAGAAGGGGTCCTGATGTCCCTCACGAGGTCTGATCAATAAAAAAAAAAAAAATGTAAAGAAAAGTAACTCTGTGAGTGCCGCAGGGGTCCCCAGCGCATTGCTTTGCTTTGCTGGAGACCTGTGCTGCACTCACAGGGTCACTTACTGTGGGGTACTTTTTTTAGACCTCATTGGGGGGGATCAGGAGGGGTCCTGATGCCCCTCAATGAGGGCTATAGTAAAAAATAATAATGATGGCAAAAATGAACACTGTGTCTGCCATGGGGAGGGGGGGGGGGATGCAGACCCCCACCTCCTGTGGCACACACAGGGCTTTTATCTTTAGATTGTAATCAGAGATTGTTAGGGGGCCATCAGAAGTGGTCCTGATGGCCTCCCAACAAGCTCTGATTACAAAGTAAACAAAAAAAATAACCCTCTGAGTGCTACAAGGGTCCAATGCATCGCTTTGCAATGCACCGGAGACCCCTGTGGCACTCGCAGGGTCACTTCTTTTGTGGACACACATTTATTTTTACTAAGACCTCATTGGGGGGGGGATCTGAAGGGGTCCTGATGCCCCTCAATGAGGTCTATAATAATAATTAAAAAAAAAAAAAATAACCCTGTGTGTGCCACAATGCACAAACAGGACTTTTTTATCATTACTTTGTAATCAGTGCTTGTTTGGTGGCCATCTGAATACAAAGTAGAGATTAAAAAAAAAAAAAAATTAACCCTTTTGTGCCACAGGGGTCCAATGCATTGCTTTGCATTTCACTGGACACATCTGTGGCACACAAAGGATTATTTATTTTATCTCCCTTTTAGTTTTTTTTATTCAGACCTTATTGTTGGGTTCTGATACCCACAATAAGGTCTACACAAAAATATTGGGGGGAAAAAGCCCCCCAAAAACTGCATGCTCCACGGGGGGGGGGGGGTTCAACGCAGTGCTTTGCAATGTGTTGGACCCCCTGTGACACACACACACTTATTTTTTTTCCATTATTTATTTATTTTTTACCTTGATGTGGGGCACCAGGAGTGTTCCTGATACCGCCTCCCCAACAAGATATGAATAAAAAAATAACAAAATTATTAACTCTTTTTGTGCAACAGGGGGTCGAATACATTGCTTTGCAGTGCATTGGGCACCCCTGTGGCATGCACACAAAATGCCCACCACCCCCACGTACCCTATCCCCCTGCCTGGTTCCACAGCCCACTAGCAGTTCCATTCCCCAGCCTGTTTCCACCGCCATCTGGTAGACTCAAATTACCAGTATACACTAGATACAGGCTGGGAACCAAACTTTGTATGAGGGGGACATTCAGTGCACACTGGTAGTCACAGATCCCCCATATACACTATCGGACACCCCCCCCCCTTACCACCACCACCATCATCCTTGGTCAGCTCCCCACTAGTAGACATACCCACATACACTGCCTTACCCCTCACACACTTTGTTACGTTGGCAGCCACAGGTCTGCACGTACACTGGCTGACGCCCTAGCTTCTTTCATCTGCCATAAAATCACACATACACTTTTTGCTTTCCGATCCCTGTTCCACTGGCAGCCACACTTCTGTCACCGAAATTGGTATATCAACCCACAGCAGTGGGGTAAAAGTTTTATTAGGCTGGCAAGAGGTCCTCCTAGGAAATCCCACGGCGTTGAACCATTTTAGTATCTTTGAAGTGACTGATGTGTAAAAAAAAAAAAAAAAAAAAAAAAATTTTTTCCCTGTATCACCACATTCTGGAAATAGTTGTGCACACTAACTTAGGGGTAAAAAGGCAAGTGACCCCTCATTCGATGCGGCAGGTTATCTTCTTTCCAAAATAGTATGGTGTGTCTACCCTTTCTTTACTTCTGTAGCTGTTATAACCATTTTTGTACAGGCAAGTCCTGTTTGAGAAAATGTTAGAAAAATCAGATGTTGTAGTAGGTGTAGTTTTGTGCTTCTAGCACCGCTTAAGGTATGTCAACTCATACCAATGGGGTGTCATTTGACTCTTAAGAGTACTAGCTAATGAATATAGTTGAAAATTCTATGGTTTTCACACATTTCAATACATTTGAAGGGGCAGAAATGTAAGAAAATGCCATTTTTTTTTCATTAGCGCCACCTTCTGGAGGCATTTGTGTGCACCAGGCTTGGGGTAACAAGGGAAGTGACCCCTCATTAGATGCGGTGGGGTGTCTTCTTTCCAAAATGGTATGGTATCTCTAACTTTCCTGCATATCTATAATGGTTATGACACTTTACATGCAGGCATATAATTTCAAAAACAAAAGTGTCATGTTTAGGTAAGTGTTCCTAGCACCCAGGTATTGTATGTTATTAAACACAAATGGGGTACCATTTGTTGGTAGCAGGTACTGAATACAGCAGGAAATGTTATGGTTTTCAAAGATTTTAGTATATTTGAAGTGGTGGGAATGTAAAACAACATGTATTTATTCCTATAGTGCCACCTTTCGGAAATAATTGTGCACTTCAGCCCAGGAATAGAAAGGCAAGTGACCCCTCATTTGATGCGGGTGAATGTCTACTTTCCAAAATGGTATACCTTTTATACCTTTCCTTCATGTCTATGAAAGTTATGAACATTTTAATACAAGCAGCCATTTCCAAAGTAGAAAACAGGTAGGTGTTATGTGCTTGTGGCACCCCTAAGTGCACTAGCTAATGAATACAGTTGGAAATGCCATGGTTTTCACAGATTTCAGTACATTTTAAGGTGCAGAAATGTAAGAAAATGCCCTTTTTTTTTTTTTTTTCCCCCCCATTAGTGCCAACTTCTGGAGGCATTTGAGCACACCAGGCTTGGGTAAGAAGGTAAGTCACCCCACATTAGATTCAGTAGGTTGTCTACTTTCCAGAAATATATAGTTTTATATAGTTATTCCGCTGTTTTAGGATAGCTTTACCACAAAAACCCTAGAATGTGCATATTAGTTCATAAATTTGAAAATGCCATTTTGTGCTCCTGGTGATTAGGGCTCTACGCTAGCCATGGCCGTAGGTAAAACGATACAAATTTGGTATTTTTTTACTCGGATGACTCGGGATTTTTTCAAATAATTGAAACCTTTGCAATCAAGGTAAATGTTTTTGATACACAATATGTGATTTTAGCAAAATAAGTAAATTTTCACTTTTTTTGTCATTATGACATCATAGCTTTTTGCACGATGCAAAATTCTCTTCATGTAAGGTACCACAAGAAAACTCAGTTCGTTCTGAAAAATACAATGTATAGTTTTCCATATGTAACTAAAAATCCCCAGAGGAAATCAAGCCTAAACAAAAGGATAACAAAAATGCTGAAAAAGTGTCTGGCCTGCAGGGTACAGGAAATGGCCCGAGCCTCTGGCACTGAAGGGGTTAAAGGGGTAGGCTGACAGAAAATCAGTTTTCATCAAAGATGACGGGCACAATGGGAGCGCTTCAGATTTTGATAGGTTGATTTTAAAGTCTGAAAAAGTGGCGAAAGATTGGATCGCGTCCATCACAGCCGAAATGGATCCGACAGGGTCCGCAAAAATAGATAGCTTATGTTCTTGCCCTCCCAGCCTAATCCCTGAGATGTCCATTCTAGATCGAATATGTTGGGCGAAAGGCTCCATGACCAAAATAAATAGCAAAGGTCAAAGGGGGCAGTATCACGGTTCCCGTGCTATGCTGTCAATCTTGACTGTACTACCTGTGCATTGGAGGATGCTGATTGGCCCGCCCAGGATGTGCTTTTATACGCTGGGCCTTGGGCACTTGTGATTTGCCCTTTCGTGGTGTTCCAGTATCTACGCCTTGTTGCTGTGTTCCAGTTCTCCTGTGTACCGACCCGGCTTGTCTGACTCTTCTGTTGATCCTGCTCCGTGTATGACCCGGCTCTGGCTGACGACCCTGCTTCGTGACTGATCCGGTTCTGGCTGATGATCCTGCTCCGTGTATGACCCGGCTCTGGCTGACGACCCTGCTTCGTGTTTGATCCGGTTCTGGCTTATGATCCTGCTCCGTGATTGATCCTGTTCTTTGGCTGCTGTTCCTGCTGTGCTCCAGTTCCGGTTATCGCCCAGTTCCAGCCTGCTGTTCCGGTGTACCTGCACGGTCTCGGTCGCGTCCGCGACATTCTGATCTCTGGGTGTCTCGCTATTCCTCTCACCTCTCTAGCTGAGATAAAGGTTGCTTTGCCATACACTGTCTGTCGCTGTCTCTCCGTACAGAACCCGTTAACTCCTGCTGTGCTTCGTAGTCTCACAGCAAGTTCAGTGACGTATTCAGTAAGGGTGAGGGTAGCGCATTGCTGCAGCATCGGCCATATGACTGCGCTATTGATTTGCCCCCGGGAGTCATGCCACCTAGGGGTAGGACCTACCCGTTGTCCGGGGAGGAGACTAAGGCCATGGAGGAATACATTGAGGATGCCCTCAGACGAGGGATTATTCGTAAATCATCCTCGCCGGCAGGTGCAGGGTTCTTTTTTGTGAAAAAGAAAAGTGCCGAATTACGACCGTGTATTGACTACCGTGGACTCAATAAGTTGATTGCCAAGAATGCGTACCCCATTCCGCTCATCACAGAATTATTTGACAGGTTGAAAGGCTCCTCTATCTTCCCGAAACTCGATCTTCGTGCTGCCTACAATCTAATAAGGATAAGGGCTGGTGATGAGTGGAAGACGGCATTCAATACTAGGTCAGGCCACTACGAATATCTGGTTATGCCATTTGGGTTATGAAATGCACCTGCCGTATTTCAGGAGTTCATAAATGATATCCTCCGGGACACGCTACAGTCTTGTGTGGTGGTGTACTTGGACGATATATTGATCCATTCTGCTAATTTAACCCAGCACATCCAGGATGTTTCGGAGGTATTGATGCGATTACGCAAGAACAAATTGTTCTGCAAACTAGAAAAATTTGAATTTCATTGCTCCCAAGTACCATTCTTGGGTTTTGTTATATCCAATGATGGCATAGCGATGGACCAAGAGAAGTTGGCAGCAGTTCTACAATGGCCACGACCCAAGGGGTTAAAAGCTATCCAAAGGTTCTTGGGCTTTGCCAACTATTATAGAAAGTTTATCCAGAACTTTTCTACCATCACAAAGCCTCTCTCTGGCCTTACGCATAAGGGCGCAAATCCCTCTCAATGGTCCGAGGCAGCTGAAATAGCCTTTGAAACCCTCAAAAAGGCATTTGCATCCGCTCCTATACTATCCCACCCTGCCGTTTACGCTAGAGGTTGATGCCTCCGAGGTTGGAGTAGGGGCAGTTCTCTCCCAACGCCCCAAGGAAGGGGGTAACCTGAGGCCGTGTGGGTTCTTCTAAAAAAAAAACTGTCTAGTGCCCAAAGCCACTACGAAATTGGTGATAGGGAACTGTTGGCTATCATCTTGGCATTAAAAGAATGGCGTCATCTTCTGGAGGGCACTAGAGCACCAGTGTTGATCCTCACAGACCATAAGAACTTGATTTACCTATCCGAGGCAAAAAGGTTGTCATCTCGCCAGGCTCGATGGGCTCTATTTCTGTCCAGATTTAATTTCATAGTCTCGTACTTGCCTGGGTCCAAAAATATTAGGGCGGATGCTCTTTCTATACAATTCTGCACGGACATTGAGAGGGATGAGGCCCCGGTCCCCATAATTCAGCCAGACAGGATTCTGGCTACTATTCGTACCAACATCACCTCGCCAGTGGGAGAGCAAATATTGGCGTCCCAAGCTCGGGCACCCCCTGAAACCCCAGTTGGCAGGTGTTTTGTGGATGAACCTTTTCGTACCCAATTACTTGAGACCTACCACTCATCTAAGGCAGCTGGGCACATTGGCAGAGATCAGTTGGCATGGTCACTATCACGAACATTCTGGTGGCCCTCCCTGAAAGCCAACTGCTCTGCATTCACTGCTGCTTGCGCCATCTGTGCCCGTGCCAAAACTCCCAGACATCTCCCAGTGGGCCTGCTCCAACCAATGCCAAATGGTGATCGTCCATGGTCCCATATTTCTATTTTTTGGGAGAGCTGCCGAGTTCCAAGGGCTATACGTTTATCTTGATGGTGGTAGATTCTCAAAGATGGCTCATTTCGTGCCCCTCTCTGGCCTTCACTCGGCCCAGGAATTGGCATCAATTTTTGCCAGAGAAGTATTCCGCTTGCACAGGGTGCCCAGAGTAATTGTGTCAGACCGGGGGAGTCAATTTGTGTCGAGATTCTGGAGGGCATTCTGTGGCCAGATGGGCATTCAATTATCCTTCTCCTCCGCCTACCATCCCCAGACCAACGGGGCCGCTGAGCGTGCCAATCAGGGACTGGAGCAGTTTTTACGCTGCTTTGTGACTGATCATCATGATAACTGGGCTGACCTGTTGCCGTGGGCAGAGTTCGCCAGGAACTGCGCGGTTAATTCATCATCTCTCCATTCCTTGTTAATTATGGGTTCCAGCCCTGTCTACTCCCAGACTCATTTCAGTCCCAGCAGATTCTGGCTCTGGATGAGCATATGGAGCAGCTCCGCTCCACTTGGGCACAGGTACAAAGGTCCCTCAGTCAGTCCTTCCACAGACATCAGCGGCATGCCAAATCGCAGACGGCTGCCAGCGGTCTCCTTCCAGGTTGGGGATAGGGTATGGCTTTCCTCCAAGAATCTCAACCTGCAGGTGCCCTCGAACAAACTGGCTGCCCGGTTCATTGGGCCATTCAAGATTATTCGCAAGATCAATCCTGTGGCATACGCTTTGGAACTTCCTAATACTATGCGTATTCACAATGTGTTCCATGTGTCACTATTAAAGCCCTTGGTTTGCAATCGTTATACTACCACTCCGGTGGTTCCTGGGCCGGTGGATGTGCAGGGCCAAGAGGAATACGAAGTTCAGAGCATTATTGACTCAAGGAGATTTAGAGGCAAGTTGCAATATTTGGTCCACTGGAAGGGGTATGGGCCTGAGGAGCGCTCTTGGGTCGACCACAAAGACCTCCATGCTCCACGATTGTTGCACAACTTTCACTCTAAATATCCTCAGAAACCAAGACCCTCCGGCAGGGGAGGGGGTCTTTGAGGGGGGGGTACTATCACGGTTCCCGTGCTATGCTGTCAATCTTGACTGTACTACCTGTGCATTGGAGGATGCTGATTGGCCCACCCAGGATGTGCCTTTATACACTGGGCCTTGGGCACTTGTGATTTGCCCTTTCGTGGTGTTCCAGTATCTGCGCCTTGTTACTGTGTTCCAGTTCTCCTGTGTACCGACCCGGCTTGTCTGACTCTTCTGTTGATCCTGTTCCGTGTATGACCCGGCTCTGGCTGACGACCCTGCTTCGTGACTGATCCGGTTCTGGCTGATGATCCTGCTCCGTGTATGACCTGGCTCTGGCTGACGACCCTGCTTCGTGTTTGATCTGGTTCTGGCTTATGATCCTGCTCCGTGTTTGACCCGGCTCTGGTAGACGACCCTGCTCCGTGATTGATCCTGTTCTTCGGCTGCTGTTCCTGCTGTGCTCCGGTTCCGGTTATCGCCCAGTTCCAGCCTGCTGTTCCGGTGTACCTGCACGGTCTCGGTCGCGTCCGCGACATTCTGATCTCTGGGTGTCTCGCTATTCCTCTCACCTCTCTAGCTGAGATAAAGGTTGCTTTGCCATACACTGTCTGTTGCTGTCTCTCCGTACAGAACCCGTTAACTCCTGCTGTGCTTTGTAGTCTCCAGTCTTGTGCCTCAGTCATCTTGCCAAGCATACATATATTCGTTAAGAGCCGCTTTTTGAGTACCTCTGATACGCTTCACTACCTTCTGCAGAGCATTGCCGGTCTGGTGTTCGGTGTACATCGGAACCGCTCTTGTTGGCACTGTTATCCGTTTGCTCTTGCTGGGAAAATTCCGTACGGTACCGGAGGGGTGTCCTGGCTCCGGCATACATACGTACAGAGGTTACGTTATCCATCTGCACTATCCAGTGCTTGGCTCTCAGTGCTTGTGCAGTCGCTATCACTATTGACATCCAAGGGGTGTCAGGGCACTTTCCATTGGGCACACGCAGAGTTACCTTCAATTCTCCATTAAGGGCGATTCAGGTTCTTGTACTACAGTTCGGCAATAGCACTTCTCCCTATCCCACGGCGGTGGTATTACTCAGCTCTGGCACTTGTGCCTTTCTATTCTATTTGAGAGTGAATTCAGCGCAGACCCTTTGCTCCAGCTTTGTTACTCAAGAACTGTGTTCCAGAGACTGCTACTTTGCTTCAGCTTGTTACTCAAGAACTGTGTTCCAGAGACTGCTACTTTGCTTCAGCTTGTTACTCAAGAACTGTGTTCCAGAGACTGCTATATATCCTGGGCGTTGGCCAAACTGGACTGAGCTCTCCTCTTGCACTTGTTAACCCTTTGGGGTTATTTCATATATATCCATTGTCTAACATATTTGCTGTATTGCATTCACTCTGTTCGTGTTTGCTATTACTGCTATTACTGTACTGGCCCCTAGGGGCATTGTATTACTCCTTGATTCAATAAACTGTGTTTTTACTTTACACCCTGGTCTGAGTGTCAGAAAACCGTTACAGGCAGCCCTGACGGGTACCATTGGTGACTTTAAAAGAGTCAGAGAGGCAGCCATTTATCTTGATTTTCGCTGTAGGGTTAGAATACATAGAGATAATGCCGTGCCAAATCCGAAAGCTTGTATAATGGAAAAAAATAAGTACCAACTCACCCTGTCAAGCCTTCTCCGCTTCCGTGGAAAGAAAGATGGAGGGGAGGCCATGAGATGTGACATGATGCCCCGACGGGGCACAAAACCAGCCTGGTATGGGAGGATCAGCTTTATCCACTCAGCAAGATTTTTAGCAAAAAGCTTGAAATCCAAATTAAGAAGGGAAATAGGATGATAGTTTGCACATATAGATTTATCAGGTTTGGGTATTAAAATGACATGGGCTTCAGAGACGCTGTTATATTTGGTAATCTCCTCTGGGAAGAGAGCAAAGGCTCTGTTAAGAAGAGGGGACAACAATGTCTTAAATATAGAGTTGTAGGGCTGGGTGAACCCGTCAGGTCCTGGGCTATTCCCCTTCGGCATTTAATCAATAGCTGCTTCCACCTCCGCTGTGGATATAGGCGAATCCAGAGCGGTCTGCAACTCCAGAGGGAGCTGTGGAAGGAGTGAACCCTCAAGATAGGTTTGCATCCTAGTAGGCAAGTATACCGACCCAACAGCAGGAAGATTGTAAAGATTCTGGTAAATTTGTCGGAAGGTAGAGGCAATCTTATGGAAGTCATATATCAAAGTGCCAGAGATGTCTCTAATACGGTGGACATAGGTGGAGCTCTGTTTGGCCCTAAGCTGTCTTGCTAGTAGAGTGCCTACCTTGTTGCCTTGTTCAAAGTGTCGCTGGCGAGTACGCAAAAATAGTTTTTGAATGTGGAGATTCAGCATAGAGCGCAGTGATGAACGAAGACTAGCAAGAGAGTGAAGTACACTAGTGTCCATATCTGATTTGTGTTTAGTTTCCAAATCCGCAATAGCCTGCAAAGTATCTTCCATTTGGCGGGTACGTAACTTTCTCCTAATAGCGGCCTGCTTGAGGAGCACCCCTCTGTTTACACATTTGTGTGCTTCCCATATTGTAATTGCAGACACCTCATCCCCTACATTGGTATCTATATACTTCTGCAAATCTGTAGTTAGTGCCGAGGAAACTCTGTAGTGTGTTAGGAGGGAGTCATCTGATTGCCATGGAGGTCTATCATGGGGTCCCTGGGTACACCGTAATCGGATCAAGACCGGAGCATGATCCGACCAAGTGATACTGCCTATTTCAGCAGATATTACAGTTCCCAAGGCCAAATGGGGTAGAAGAAGAAAATCTATCTGGGAATATACAGTATGAGGATGGGAATAGAAAGTAAAGTCCCGTTCTGTCGGATGACAAATCTGCCAGATATCCAAAAGGCGGTGAGGGTGTAAAAGGCGTTGTACCCCTCTGATCACTTTAGATGAGTAGGAGGAAGATCCGCCAGAGCAATCCAGCACCGGCTGCAGAGGGAGGTTGAGGTCACCACCCACCTGAAACAGAGCTAGTTTCTCTAGAACTCTGGAGAAAAAGCTGTTCTGTAGGCTATTGGGAGAACATATATTAATAAATGTGTACATAGAGTTGTCAATGAGACTTTTGACAAATAAAAAGCGACCCTCTGGATCCCGAACTGTTTGTTTATGGAGGAAAGGGAGATTGCGGTGGAAAAGAATTGCCACCCCATTTTTTTTAATAGGGCCCAAGCCCAAATAGGCTTGAGAGTAAAACAGATTGGTAAGGGATAGTTCCCTGCTACGTTTAAGTGTGTTTCCTGGATAAAGACGACATCACCACGTAGCCTATGGAAATCATGAAGCTCAATAGAACGTTTCTTGGGGGAATTCAGCCCCTTAACATTGTATGATAAAAGGGAAAAAGAATCTCTAGCGTTAGTAGAATGAACCATAGCAAATAAAATAATGCCTTAACCACAACAGTAGGTTAGACAATAACCAGCCACTAAAACGCACGACAGAGAGAAGATAAGAACATGTACACAGTTTGGCAAAGGCAGGACCACAAAGCAGTCTGCAATCCAAACAGCGGAGCCATACTAAAATTAGCAAACAGAACAACTGCAAACAGAACAAAATGAACCTCAGGAGGAGGGTTATTTTAATATAAAGAATAGTGGCAATGGAAGCCCAAAGTCAGCCTCCATTGCAAAAGTGCACATGGGGGAATCATATAGATGGGGTCCATCTAGTTACCCCAGGGACCCTTGCGATAGAACTGGGAGGAGGGGAAGGGAATAGGGGGGACAGTGGGAGAGGTATGGACAGGGAGGAAGAGGATAAGGATAGTAGCCTAATGAAGCGGTGACATGGGCAGTGATAGGGCCTTCCAGCCTAAAGGGCGGTGCAGCACAATTAATGGGATGATAAGTAGCAAGGTGTCTTAATAACATCAAAAATTGGGACGGGGCAGGCAGTCCAGTCCTGGGGAGGGAGCCTTTCATCAAAAAAACACAGCCAAAAAACACAGTGTGGCAGAGAGGGCACATCACCCGAGAAGAGAGATCTAAGCTGGGTTCCATGGTGCAACAATAAGCTTCCCAACAAATCAACTAGTATTACTACTAGGTCATTGGACGAAGCCAGGCAAAAATCAGCAAAGAACAGGCAAGAGGGCGCCCTGCGAGCAGGAACAGCACCCCTGTCCGAGCCCCCGCTCACCACCTGAGCAACAATCCAATGCCCTGCAATGCGAGCAACATAACCATCCCCAGCCACCTTAAAAACTCCCCTCATATACATAATCAGGCCAGTTCATGTCTTGACCACACAGAAGGTGCAAATGAACTGACCGCATAGCTGCAGATTATAGGTAAGATCAGAAGACACAAATTTCGATAACTAAACAAGTCTGCAGGAGTAAACCCATATAAATTAGTAAGTATCTATAACTTAACAGGACTAGTAGATGGGGGAAGCCCCACGTACGACTGAGTCTGAGATACAATTGAAAAACAAATTAATACGAAAAATAACAAAAACAGCAAAGAGCAGGAACATTTAATAATGTGAAACCCTGAGGTACAAGGTGACCATAAGAAATTCAAGTAACCAAATAAGTACTTAAGGAGCGGACAATACCGCTGTGCCAGGAGTAAGCGAAAATCCGGGCTAGGCCCAACAACGGGGTATACCCAATAACTGTGGAACAGTAGGCTATGAAAAACATTAACATGTCAAACAACAGTATCAGAGTCCCACGTGGAGACCTCGAGGTCTAAAGTTCATGGCTGACACCAGCAATGGGCACCAATTGTTCCAAGAAGGAGATGAGACTGGGTTTTAGTCTGATGTTCAACCGGGGCCCGCACCGGAAGGAGATACTGAGTTCCCGCTGGAAGCAGTGGAGGCATTCTAATGTTTCTTGGAGGCTTTAGACCAACCGCTAGGGCCTGCTGAAGGATCAGCTCTTTTGCAGCTTTCATCCATGCAAGATAAGGCTTGGGTTGCAGCATCCAGTAATGGAACCTCGAGGGCCATGAGAAGTTCTGAAATCCCCCTTGTAACGGAGAACATGAGTCACACCGTCTCTGGAAACCTGCAACATCAGCAGATAGCCCCAGCGGTATTTCAGGTGGTGTTGGCGCAACAAATCAGTAAGCGGCTTAAGGTCCCGTTGCCATTGGATATTTAGGGGTGACAGATTGTTAAATCGAGGATAGAGGCTTCTTCGAATTCCACCCCTCGAGAGGGCTAGAATCCAAGGTGCGAGAAGGAGGAGACGGAGAACTCCTCGATTCATCCTCCGTCAGCGCCATCTTAGATTTGGCGCCAGCTGAGTCGAGGCCCATTTTTGACGAGAGATAATAGGGCAAAGCCAGCGCTTATCGCTGTATTTTTATATTATTGTTTTAGCCAACATGGTGCTATTTTTGATGAGCATCATTATTGATTTTCCTTTTTGTCTTATTTAAGTTGTGTATACCCCTATGGGTATTGCTTTTGTCTGATGCCATACCAGAGTGTAGAATTATCACGGTACCCGTGATTGCTGCCTTTTTGTGTCAGTTACCTGTAGGGGGCTCCCCATTGGCTGTCTACCTTCAGCCAGCCCTGCATTGCCTATTTAGACTGAGCCTGGGCACCCTTTGGTTGCCCTTTCGTGTTGTCTCTATGATGCTCGCATTTTCATCATGTTCCTGAGCTTCCTGGGCCCTTGCTGTGTTCCTGCTAATCTGAGATCGTCTAGTTCCTGGGTTTCCAGTTCAGCGGTTGCTGTTTCCGTTCCTGATCCAGTTGGAGTTGCCCTGTGTCGCTGCTTCCTGCTGCCAGTCCCTGCTGCCGTTCCTGATCCGGTTACCGTCGGAGAGTGCTGGTTCCTGTTTCACCTGCTGTGCTCATTCTCCAGTTCCTTGGGTCTACTATTGCTCCCTGGTCGCCTAGGCGACATTTCCACTCTTGCTGATTTATCCAGTACGCGGGTACTGGTTTGCTCCACAGCCTCACGGCTATGCTGCCTCGATACTGATTAGGTTCCCAGTACGAGGGTACTGGTTTGCTCCACAACTCCACGGCTACTGTTGCCTCGTTACTGATTTGGATTCCCAGTGCGCGGGTACTAGTTCGCTCCCCAGCCTCACGGCTACTGTTGCCTCGATACTGTTTTGTATCCCAGTACGCAGGTACTGGTTCGCTCCCCAGCCTCATGGCTACTGTCGCCTCGATACTGTATTGGGTTCCCAGTACGCGGGTACTGGTTCACTCCTAAAGCCTCGTGGCTACGGTTGCCTCAATACTGTATTGGGTTCCCAGTACGCGGGTACTGGTTCACTCCTAAAGCCTCGTGGCTACGGTTGCCTCGATTCGATTGTTTCCCGGTACATGGCTACTGGTTCACTCCACGGCCACCCGGCTGTTGTCATGCCTATGTGATTCGATTCCCAGTACGCGGGTACTGGTTCGCTCCACAGCCATCCGGCTGATACTGCACTTTAGTACTGTGCTCCAGTACGTGGGTACTGGTTAGCTCCTCAGCCACCTGGCTGCTGTTGCGACATTGTGTTGTACTCCCAGTATGCAGGTACTGGTTCACTCCACAGCCATCCGGCTGATACTGCACTTTAGTACTGTGCTCCAGTACGTGGGTACTGGTTAGCTCCTCAGCCACCCGGCTGCTGTTGCAACATTGTGTTGTACTCCCAGTACGCAGGTACTGGTTTGCTCCTTAGCCATCCGGCTCTTGTTGCTACTTGCATTTTATGCTTCCAGTACACTGGTACTGGTTTGCTTACAGAGGTTACTGGTACGGTTTTTCCAGTACGCGTGTACTGGTTCGCTCCATGCTGGTTAGTGCTATCAAGTCCTAGGCAGCTACGTTGACTCCCCAGTACGCGGTGGTTCCCTGCTATTCCTTGGCTTGCCTCTTGAGCCTATTAGCCTCTGCATGTCATCCAAGTGACTGTTGCTGTCATCTAGACGGTCACTGAGGCCTCAGTGGTTGCCACCTTCTCCTTATAAGGCTGCCTTGCCCAGTATATTGGTAAGGCCGGTAGAACCTTTCTTTAGTTACCATCATGGGTTGCCTTACCCGGTATTGGCAGGGCCGGTAGAGCCTGTATCTAGCTGTATCCCGTTAGGCTGCCTTGCCCAGTACATTGGCAGGGCCGGTAGAGCCTGTATACTTGTGGTATTCTGTTAGGCTGCCTTGCCCGGTATATTGGCAGGGTCGGTAGAGCCAACTATCCTGTGTGTGCCAGTCCAGGCTGCCTTGCCCGGTATATTGGCCCGGTATATTAGCCTATTCGCTATTATTACTGCTTTTCCTGTCATTTCAATATATATGTATGTACGTGTATGATACCCTATGGGGTTGTCTTAAACTTTTCAATAAAGTTGTGTTTTTACCTAACTTTGCGTCTGAGAGTCTTAACAAACCGTGACAAGAATTTTATGTACTAGTTTTCTTTTCATATATTGTGGTTAGTGATTGTATACTTTTTATCTAATAAAATTATATATCCACTTATTCCCCTAGTCCTTTATATACACGATATATATATCTCAGGATCTACTCCCTAAGAACCATATAGGTATACTGTAGCACTGAAGGTTCCCTGTATGTCGTCTTATTGGAGAATACAGTCCCATATTTTCTGTATGTACTGTCTGACATACACAAGACTCCTAATGGTGAAGCCTGGGATCCTGATTCAGTTAGCAAGATGCTTGATAAGTATTTTGTTTCACTAGAGATACAGGGTGACTAGAGGTTACCTGAGGTTACATACAGTCTTGTGTATGAATGAGTGCAGTGGGCGACAATAGCAGGATGTAGAAGCAAAGGATCAGTATAATGTGAGATGATATGAGAAAAAGTAGCTCAAAAGAGATTCCCAGCCCACAAGGGTGCTAAAAAGATACATGCCCCAATCTGAGTAAGGAGGTCATCCCTACACACTCTTGGGTTATCCCATCCGTCAGAGTTGTGGACAAAGAACACCATAGCCAAGATCCTTTACTGCTATGTCATGCTTTTTATAAATTTGTTTACACACCGGTCTAATACAGTTGACTCTTGCATCTTTAGAGTTATGCCTGCATACATACAGGGTGCAATGGCAGAGGTTAAATTGGCATCATATATTGCAACGTTTTTGAATGTCTTCTGTGCATTATCCACATGGGTGTGGATTTTCTGAACAAAATTAAGACCGACAAAGCACCGGGTCCTGATGGTATACATCCAAGGGTTCTTCAGGAACTTAGTGCAGTGTTAACAGAACCCCTCTATTTACTCTTTAAAGATTCTATTACCACAGGCTCAGTGCCGCAGGATTGGCGAAGAGCTAACATAGTGCCTCTATTTAAGAAGGGAACTAAAACAGAACCTGGGAATTATAGACCAGTGAGTTTGACCTCTGTAGTGGGAAAAGTGTTCGAAGGGATGATAAGGGACTATATTCAGGATTACAACACAAAAAATAAAATCATTAGCACGGATCAACATGGTTTTATGAAGAATAGATCATGCCAGACTAATCTTTTCAGCTTCTATGAGGAGGTAAGCAGCAACCTTGACAATGGCAAGGCAGTAGATGTAGTATATCTGGACTTTGCAAAGGCATTTGATACAGTGCCACAGAAGGCTGGTGTATAAAATAAGGAAATTGGGGCTAGGAGATAACCTTTGCAATTGGATACAAAACTGGCTGAAGGATAGGGAACAGTGTGTGGTTGTAAATGGAAAATTCTCCAGTACAGTTAAAGTGGAGAGTGGAGTACCTCAGGGTTCAGTATTAGGTCTGATGCTTTTTAACATGTTTATAAATGACCTGGAAATAGATATAGAAAGCAAAATATCAATATTTGCAGATGATATTAAATTATGCAAGGTAATTAATTCAGAACAGGATATTTTCTGTCTACAGAGGGACTTACATACAATGTCAGATTGGGCAAACATGTGGAATATGAAGTTTAATGTGGGGAAGTGTAAAGTCATGCATTTGGGAGGAAACAATCCCAAGGCTACTTATAAACTTAATGGAATAATTTTAGGTGACTCGTTGCTAGAAAAAGACCTGGGTATCCTTGTCAACTACAAACTTGGAAACAGTGACCAGTGTCAAACAGCAGTAGCAAAGGCAAACAAAGTCCTGTCTTGCATAAAAAGAGGTATTGAAGCAAGAGTGGATAACATTATTTTGCCATTATACAAATCATTGGTAAGACCTCACCTTGAGTATGCAGTGCAATTTTGGGGACCGGTTCTGAAAAGGGATATACTAGAACTAGAGAGGGTACAGTGGAGAGCAGCAAAATTAATTAAGGGAATGGAGGACTTGACATATGAGGAACGACTAAACAAACTTGGTTTATTTACTCTAGAGAAGAGACGACTAAGAGGAGACCTTATCACATTGTACAAGTATATGAGAGGTCAATACAAGGATCTCTGCGGTGAGCTATTTATTCCAAGGCCTGATCAGGTGACCAGGGGACACCCTTTGAGATTAGAGGAAAGGAGGTTTAAACTTCAGCAGAGGAAGGGTTTTTTTACGGTAAGGTCTGTTAAATTGTGGAATTCATTGCCCAGGGAGGTAGTTATGGCAGATACAATGGATACATTTAAGAGAAGATTAGATGCATTTCTTTCAAAAGGGAACATACAGAGTTATACTGTTTATCAGTAGGCTGATCAGGAAGGTCTGATAAAGACTAATTTAATTGGCAGCAGGAAAGCGATAAAATTCTCAGTTCTGAGGTATGAGGCGAAGGTTGAACTTGATGGACTTGTGTCTTTTTTCAACCTAATTTACTATGTTACTATGTTTCCTCCCTTGGTTAGTCTTATTTCACTGTTGTCCAATACAGGTTACTGGTAACTCTGGGAGGCGAAGCCCTCTAGTGGTAGGCAAGAACGATTCACAAAGTGTACGCAGGGGGTGGAGCCTCCTGTTCCCTCCTGGCCGCACCAGCCAATGAGCTCCAGATTGAATTGTTCCTCAGAGTAACAGGCTACAGGAACAGCTCTTCAATAGTTTTAGAAATGTTATATTTTTCTGTCAGATATAAAATACCCACCATTAGGCGGATTACCATGACTGACAATACTCTCTTCAAAGTGGCTAGCTGTGTCTAGGACTTTTTCAGTGAACCTTTAGTCCTGAAGGGGAAAATCTTGGTATCCAAGTGCTTCCCAGAAGTTACCTACTGAGGTAATTTCTTAACCCATGAAGACAGAAAATCTGCAGGAAAGGTGAGCGACCCTTTGAGTGCTGCAGGTTCACTTGTCCCCCGGTACCCCTCCGCACAGGGGTGGACATTTGGAGTTCACTTTGGGCACTCCTGCACTCATTGGGTCTATCTGTATGTCTGTTTGGGTGTTTCTGTGGTAACTTAACCCTTTAGCTGCTGGTTGGCACTTTATTGGGGGGGGGGTTTCATGACGCTATTCCTACTGGATTAGTGTTTTTATAGTATTCTTACATGTTAAATTGCTGTTTTACATGTTTTTTATAACTTAAAGTTTTACTTTATTTGAGTATTGCGCCTTTAAGGCACGCTTTACAGCATAGACGCCATTGCTCCATTCACCTCTATGGGACATTACTGTTTGGGACATATCTCTGCAACCGCTTCACACAGCGACTTCAGAGATGGCTCATTTGACTTGTCTATCCTTGCTCTTTCATCCGGTTTATAGTTCAAGTGTTTTGGGGGGCTCAGGGGGCTTCGGGCACCATTTAGGATACTTTTTGGGAAAAACTACAATGAGCGTTTGCTTTGCGCCTAATTTCTGATTGGCACCCGCCGCGGCGGCCATTTTCTCAGCGTTTTTGGCGAGTATCCTACACAGGGCTTGGACTCCCCTTCTCTCCTCAACAGATTTACCCTTCGCCTGCCAGAAAAGTCTATATTTAGAGTTTCTGGGGTGAAATTTTAATCTCTACACACTGTATTGGGTGATTTAACTGTCAGTGGGTTAAACTGACACTGTGGTTATGTCTATACCGCTGGAGCTAGGGGCTAGACCTAAGACTAGGAGGCTGGGGTAACAGTATTCCCCATTGCGCATTGTTCTTCCTGTCTCACAGGGCTATTTAGGGAGTTCTCTGGTCAGCAACCCAGGGCCCTCCAGCCATGCTATTGAGCCAGCTTGAATGCAAGAGTTCAAGGCCGCAACTAGGGACCTCAGGTCCACGCTTCAACTCTTTCCATCCCAGATCCAAGGGGCCTTCCAGGCTTGACAGACCCCCTCTGGTATCAGATCCTCCCTGCCTAAACCACTGTAACGGTTTTTAAAGACACTCAGACCAGATGTTAAAATAAAACACAGTTTTATTGAGCGAAAACAAGGAACACTGCCCCCTAGGGCTAGAATAGGTAATAACACGTATATGGATAAGTATAATGGATGTCTTTACAGGCACAATAAGGCTTGGGGCAATACTGGCATATAACTGGAAACGGTAGTGGCATAAGGGTTAAAGTCCAATGCAAGTAATCAGTCTCTGTTGTGGTGTGTTTAGCCAATGCCCAGTAGATGGTAATAACAGCCCAGTCAGTGGTGCGAGGTGGGAAGCACCTTAGCAGTGAGGCAGAACTGAAACACTTCAGGAACAGGCGATCAGCGAGATACCCAACAGTATTGCAAGAGCCGAATGGGACCAGAGCCAGTAGCACCTCTTAGGTGCGGTAACGGAGTCAGAGACACTTCATGAGCTAAATGGGACCAGAGCCAATAGCATCCCTTAGGTGCGGTAACGGAGTCATAGACACTGGAAGAGCTAAATCGAACTTGAGCCAGTAGAACTCTACCGGTGAGGTAATGAAGGCACAACACTGCGAGAGCTGAATGAGACCAGAGCCAACGACACCCTTCCGGTGCGGTAACGGAGGCAAACACTGCAAGAACTACAGTAATCGCCCAATAGAACCACGCGGTGCAACAATTGCTATTCTGTGCTCATAAGGTGTAAAGTGGAAGCACAGTTAACGGAGGCCACAATTGCTCTGCAAGTGTTAACAGACAGGCTCTGTAGTGGAGGCAACAAGCTCTGCAAGTGTAAACAGACAGGCTCTGTAGCGGAGGCAACAAGCTCTGCAAGTGTAAACGGACAGGCTCAGTAGCGGAGGCAACAAGCTCTGCAAGGGTTAAGTGGGTGATCAGTCTGCACAGCACTGCATACAGAGTTCAGAATGTCGCCGGGCGACATATAATCAGGATCTCGCAGGAACGTCAGCCAAGCCGGGTCAATTGTGGAACAGGAGCGTCAGCCAAACCGGGTCAATCACAGAGCAGGAACGTCAGCCAAGCCGGGTCAATCACGGAGCAGGAGCGTCCTCCAAGCCTGGTCACACACGGAGCAGGAACAACAAGAGTAGTCAGACGGGCCGAATTGGTACACAGGAACACAGCAACGGATGCACAGGTACGGGAACACCACGAAAGGGCACCTGATAGGTGCCAGAGGCCCGGTATATGAAGGCCACCCTGGGCGGGCTAAACAAGCTCCGCCAATGAGAGAGCACCACAGCAGAGAGTGATAGCAGAATCGTGGGAACCGTGATGACCACAGGGTGCATCTGATGTCTCTGACTCCTCAGACGAGCACTTGCTCATAGACACTGATGTGGAGGATGGTACTGTGTTAGAATCTACCTGGGATATTGGGAACCCCTTTGAGGCTGACCCTGACCCCTCTGCTGAGTGCCTAGTCAGAGCTGTATTAACCATTCTTAACATTCAATAGGCCCCTGACTTATTTTCCTCCCACTCTGGTCCGGCTGGTCTCAGAAGAGTGGAAATTCCCTTATAAGACTACTTCTGTACCCTGAAAGTTAGCTAAGCTTTATCCATTTTCTGAGGTTGCGCTTGCTATATGGGTTCATCCCCCTAAGGTTGATGCTCCTTTCTCTAGGCTGTCTAAATCTACTGCCTTGCCTGTTTCTGATGATTCCTCCTTTTAGGATTGGACTGACAAGAAAGTTGAGGTTACTCTCAAGTTCATTGTTGCGACCGCTGGTACTGCCGTGCGACCTGCCTTTGCTATTGCGTGGGTTAACTGGGTTATTGCAGTCTGGACTGAACAACTCCCCACGGCTGTCTGTTTGGATGCATCTACTTCAGAGAAATTGCGCTTCCTAGCTCACATATCTGAAGCACAACATTGTTTCTGCTGCTGCCTCTGATGCTGTCCGCATGATGGCTAGTGTTTTTACGATATCTGTAGTGGCCAGATGAGTTTTTTTGGCTCAAGATCTGGTCTGCTGACACCGCTTTCAAGAAAGCTCTGTTATCCCTGCCTTTCCAGGGTACCTCTTTGTTTGGGCCTAATCTTAAAGAATTGATCAGTGAGGCCACTGGGGGCAAGAGTACTCATTTGCCATTAGTGGCTAGGACGGAAGTACCGCTTAAACGCAACTGGTATTTTCGTCCCTCTCAGGGTGAGACGCCAGGCGAACCAGACGGTTCCCTCAGCTCAGCGTCCCTTCTCCAAACCCACACAGCAATGGACACCCAAAATCTCCACCAAGCCCAAGGCTTCCAGGACTGCTTCAGCATGACTCGCCGAACCCGGGTCTGCATCCCTTTGTGGGTGGCCGTCTGCGCCTCTTTCACGGCGTTTGTGAGGAGTCTGTGGCGGACCCATGGGTTTTAAAGGTGGTGTCGGAAGGGTACAAGATCCCTTTCTCTTCTCTTCCTCCCTTTCGCTTTCTTCTTTCTCATACATTTCAAAGTGTAGAGAGACGCTGTGTTTCGACAGCGTGGTTCAGGCTCCTTTGGGCAAGGATGTCCTAGAGCCAGTTCCTGCTCCGGGTTCTATTCGAACCTCTTTGTGGTCTCCAAACAGGACGGCGGATGTCGCCTATTTTGGATTCGAAGGACCTCAACTCCTTTGTGGCTCGGAACTCACTATCGCCAGGAGTCTCTGCGCACAGTGATCGTTGCCATGTCACTGGGGGAGTTTCTTGCCTCTCTGGATCTTCAGGATGCCTATTTACACATCTCCATCCATCCAGAGAGTCGGCAATACCTTGGTTTGCCGGCAAGAGGGGACACTTCCAGTTCTCTGCTCTCCCCTTTGGTCTGACTACGGCTCATCAGATCTTCCAGCGGGTGCTTGGGGCTCTGATTGCTGTCCTTCATTGGGAGGGCATCAGAGGGACATCCTACATGGACGATTTGCTATTGAAGGACATGTCTGCGGACCTCCTCCTTCAACAGCTTCAGACCTGTACCCAGTTCCTATCCCATCACGGGTGGATAGTCAACCTGGACAAGTCAGACCTGATTTTGTCTCTGAGGCTGGTGTTTCTGGGCTTTCTCTTCGATACTCAGATGTGCATGGTGTACCTTCCAGAGGAGGTAGCTCACCAGATTGCTCACAGTGTATTTGCAATCCTGTCTTGGGATCCAGTTTCACTTGTGAAGTTGCCCTTCCTGGTGGGGAAATTCATCTGTACAGTGGAGGCGGTTCTCCCCGCTATGGCGCGTACCGGGGAACTACAGAGATTGTCATCCAGATGGGAGGGTGTCTGCCTCTACATCAGACGAAGTTGGTGTCCCTTCCACTTCATGTGGAACTGAGCCTGTCTTGGTGGCTCGACCTTTCCAATCTGCTGAAGGGCAGGTGCTTCCTGATTCCCTTTTGTCCAAGGTGAACAGGGACGCCAGCCTGTCCGGCTGGGGCGCGATTCTGGGTTGCCTGAGTGCTCAGGGCCAATGGTCTCCAGAGGAATCCCTCCTTCCGATCAATGTCTTGGATCTACGGGCGATCTTCCATGCCCTTCGCCATTGGACGGCCCAGTTAGAGGACTGCCCGGTCCGTGTGGAGTCCGTCTACACCATGACTGTGGCTTACATCAACAAGCAAGCCGGTACATGAAGTCTCAAGGCTGTTTTGTCCTGGGCAGAAAGGCATGTTCCTGCCGTATCCACAGTTCACATTCCAGGCGTAGACAACGTCATGGCGGACTTCCTCAGTCTGCACACTGTGGACAGCGGGGAGTGGGAGTTGCATCCGGAGGTGTTTCAACTCCTTGTTCAGAGTTGGGGACCTCCTTGCATCGATCTGATGGCAACGAGACTCAACAGGAAGGTTCCTGTGTTCTGCTCTCGATGGAGGGATCCTCTAGCTCTAGCAGTAGACGCTCTGTCCATCCCTTGGATGTTCCCACTGGCTTATTTTTTTTTTTTTTTTTTTTTTCCTCCTCTACCCTTGTTGATCAGGGTCATTCAGAAGCTTCGACTGGAATCTTGTCCAGTCATTCTCATTGCTCCGTTTTGGCCTTGACAATCTTGGTTTTCGGAGCTTCTGACTTTGTCTGTAGCGGAGCCGTTTCGGCTCCCTTCTCGACCTGATCTTCTTCTGCAGGGGTACCTGTGGAAGGAGGATGTCCACTGCCTGGCTTTGTGGGCTTGGAGGTTGAATCCTCAATTCTACAGAAGATAGGGTTCTCCTCGGGGGTGGTGGCTACCATGCTTAGCGCTCGTAAGCCGGTTTCCTCCATGATCTACCACCGTGTTTGGTCTACCTTTACCTCTTGGTGTGCTGACAGGGATCTGTCACTTGGGTTTTACCTTCCCGACATCCTGGCTTTCTTGCAGGATGGGTTGGATTAGGGACTCAGTTTGAGTTCCTTAAAGGTTCAGACCTCTGCGCTTTGTGTTCTTTCAGCAGCGCATTGCGGTTCTGCCTGATGTCAAGGTTTTCTTCCAGGGCGTTGCTCATGTCCGCCCTGTCTTCCAATGTCCTGCTCCTCAGTGGGACCTCAGTTTAGTTCTGGGGGTTCTTCAATGTCCCCCCTTTGAGTCTTTGGCAACTATTCCTTTACGTCTTTTGGTGTGGAAGATGGCCTTCCTTTTGGCGATTGTGTCTGTTCGCCATGTTGAGGAGTTACAGGCCTTGTCCTGTAAGCCGCCTTATCTGGTGTTTCACAAGGATAAGGCGGTGCTCCGTTCCTACAGAGAGTTCCTTCCTAAGGTGGTCTCCGACTTTCACATCAATCAGGAGTTTGTGGTGCCCTCTTTCTGCCCTAACCCCTCCTCTGACAAGGAGAGAGATCTTCACTTGTTGGATGTGGTGCGCTGACTCCGGTTTTATGTGCATTGCACTCAAGCTGTCAGGAAGTCTGACGTGCTGTTCGTCATTCCTGAGGGGCCTAGAGCAGGAAGACCTGCATCCAAAATGACTTTGCATCCTGGATCAAGTCCTCGATTCGTGAGGTATACAAGTGGAGGAATCAGCACGTTCCCTTCTTCCGGTTTACTGCTCATTCCACCAGGTCCATTGGGGCCTCCTGGGCCTATAAAAATCAGGCCTCTGCTGATCAGCTGTGCAGGGCGGCCACTTGGTCCTCTGCGCACTCCTTTTTGAAGTTGACACTTCAGTTTGGGGCTATCTCTGACCTGTTGGTCCATAGCTGCACTGCTGACTTTGGGAGCCTTGCGTCTGGTCCTTGCCTCCTTCCCACCTCAGGGAAACTCAATGGTTTGACATCCCAGAGTTACGAAAATAGGATTTTAGTCTTGCCTGTTAAATCCTTTTCACTTAGTCCATACAGGTTACTGGTCTCCCACCCTGTCAAGAGACCATGCTTGGCTCTCCTGTGGCAGGCTGTGGGGGTCCTTCGGGGCATGCTCACAGGAGTCTTCTTCCTTCCCTTAGCTAGTCATGGTTAGTGTCTCAATTCAATCTGGAGCTCATTGGCTGGTGCGGCCAGGAGGGAAGGGGAGGCTTCACCCCCTGCATACACTTTGTGAATCGTTCCTGCCTACCACTGGAGGGCTTCGCCTCCCAGAGTTACCAGTAACCTGTATGGAGTAAGTGAAAAGGATTTAACAGGTAAGACTAAAATCCTATTTTACCAGTGAAAGATCTTTGCTATGGTCTTCTTTGCCCTCAGCTTTGACAGGTGGGATAACCCACGAGTGTGTATTGTTGACGTCCTTACTCAGTGTGGGGCATGTATCTTTCCAGCTCACTTGCGGATTGGAAATCTCTTTTGAGCCACGGTATCTCATATTGATCTAAATCATTTGCTTTGGTCTACTTCCATGCCATCTATAACTTGGCTATGTTACTGATATGACCGGATTTCTGTCCCTATGATTGGAGACACACAGCACTGCGGGTAGTGGAGAATACCTGTACCCGAGTGCAGTGGTGACCTGACATGTTAGGGAGTTTCTTTGGTGGACTCGCTCTTATTGGGGTATCGTCTGGTACCAACCTCTTGAGCTTTGCCCCTTTTTTACTTTGTGGTTTTGTCATATTCTCCTGTGCTTCGTAATGTGATGGTGTGCACTATGCAGTTGATGCCTCTGATTTAGTCACCCAATTTTTTGACAGGCAAAAGTCTCATTTATGTTTGAGATCAGTCAGTGCCTTGTGGTCTGGCCAGAAATATGCATAAAGAGTTCTTCGTCCTGCTATTGTTGCCAACCACACTCATTCATAAATCCTCACACTTGTTACTATTGTGGCTCATTCATTGCTTTGGTAGGATTAATGGTCTCCCATTTCAATCAAGTGGAAGAGACCCTGAGTTAGTTGCAGCCAACACAAAACTGTATGTAACCTCTAGCAATCCTGTATCTCTGCCTTTTTGATACTCCTAGACTGTTTTTTTAATTTTGTACATATTGAATTTCACTTCTTCACTGATCACGGAGTTGGCACCCTCTGAAGAGGACATTGGGTGTTGACTCCTATTCCATTTTGGATTATTGTTCACATTGGACCTTTTTGGTTTGAACTTAACCCCTTAAGGACCGGGAAAATCTGAGTTTGATTTGACTTAAGGACCGGAGCAATTTTGACTTTTTTGACTATGTCTTTGTTCAACCATATTTTCTCTTTAATTCCTTTTGTGCACCCACATAAATTATATACTGTTTTTTTAAGCACAAGTAGGGCTTTCTTTTGATACCACAATTATATGAATACCTCATTGTTTAATTTGATTAAAATAGAAAAAAAGAGGAAAAAAATTGAAAAAAAACAACATTTTGCTTACATTTTTCTGTCAGGATTTGCATACTATTAGTTAATGAAAAAAAAAAACCCTAAATATATTCATTTGCTTCTCCTGAATATAAGAGTACCCCATATGCCTAGTATTTTAGTCCTTTACTCACATTTACAAGGTAAATATTACAAGATGGCTGCCGTTATTTCCAACTTGTGATTTTTCAACAATTGGCATGTGAGCATCATAGCTTAGCTGACGGTGCGAGAACCAAAAATGTCCCACAAAGGTATATGTTTCTGAAAACTACACAACATAAGGTAAATAATCAGGAGAATTTTGGAGTTTTTCATGCAGCTATTTTTCCAGAAAAAAATTTCAAAATTGTGGTAATATTTTGTTTTTTTGCAGTTTTCACAGTTACATTTCAATACTACTGTTGATATCAAGCACATGATAGGTGAAGATTTTTAAAAATGCATTGTTTAGTGTTCAGCTCCTTCTTCTGAGTACGTCAATACCCCATATGCATAGGTTTCTCAAGGTTTGGGAGAGCTACGGGGCCCAAATTGGAACATGCGCGTTTCCAGTTTCACACTTTGAATTTTCACAGCTTGCATCACTGGTGCCATGTCTCATTTGGGGCTGTGTAACAGTGCTCCACTCTAAGATTTCCCCCCAAAAGTATATATTTTTGGAAAGTAGACACCCCAGGCTTTCATTTTATGTATGTTTTCAATTTTTTTACGTAGCCATTTTACCACCAATCGCTCGTAAATCTTGACGTAAGTTAAAAAAACAGCGTTTTTCACACTTGCACTTCAATGTTGATGTGAATTTCAAGCACATGATAGATGAAGATTTTTAAAAATGCATTGTTTAGTGTTCAGCTCCTTCTTCTGAGTACGGCAATACCCCATATGCATAGGTTTCTCAAGGTTTGGGAGAGCTACGGGGCCCAAATTGGAACATACGCGTTTCCAGTTTCACACTTTGAATTTTCACAGCTTGCATCACTGGTGCCATGTCTCATTTGGGGCTGCGTAACAGTGCTCCACTCTAAGATATCCCCCCAAAAGTGTATATTTTTGGAAAGTAGACACCCCAGGCTCTCGTTTTATGTGTGTTTTCCAATTTTATACACAGCCATTTTACCACCAATTCCTCGTAAACCATGACGTAAGAAAAAAAAAAAAAAAACCAGCGTTTTTCACACTTAGGGTTGGCGGCAGTATACTGGGCTGCATACAAATTGATTTGGGAAACAATTTCACCTAAAATGTCTTCCCCCAAAAACAAATCAAAAAAATGATCATGGGTAAATCCTTCCACATCAATTTGAATCCCTGGGTTGCCTGTGAATTCTGAGATTTGTGGGCATAAATTGATACCCATTCATTAGGATCCAGAGTGGCAAGTGTTGGGGCATTTCTTTGGGCAGGTCTTTTGGCAGGTCTTTGGGCAGGTCTTTGGGCAGATCTTTTGGCAGGTGCTGGGGCAGTTGCCAGGGCAGCTTTTGGGGCAGCACTTGGGGCATTTCTTTGGTAGGTCTTTGGGCAGATCTTTTGGCAGATGCTTGGGGCAGTTGCCAGGGCAACTCTTGGGGCAGCACTTGGGGCATTTCTTTGGGTAGGTATTTTGGTAGGTCTTTGGGTAGTTCTTTTGGCAGTTGCTGGGACAGTTGCCAGAGCAGCTCTTGGGGCAGTGCGTCTTTTCTTGACTGAAGGCCCAGCGTCATCACTAGAGCTGCTCTCACTTTCTGAAAACTGCGCTATGTCAAAATCTGACGCAGTGTCTGTTGCCTCAGAGTCAGACGCCAAAAAGGCATATGCCTCTTCAACGCTGTACCTGCGCTGCATTTTGCCCACTAAAAAAACTTTTTTTTTTCTTACGCTATCCCTAAACCTAAATCTAACCCTAAAACTTACCCTAGCCTACGTATATCCTGAACCTACCTAACCCAAGTGAACTACCTATCTAAACTGCACTTATTATATATATATTTTTTTGGGGGGGGTTTGGGTTTTTTTTTTTTGTTTTTTTTTCTTACGCTATCCCTAAACCTAAATCTAACCCTAAAACTTACCCTAACCTACGTATATCCTGAACCTACCTAACCCAATTGAACTACCTATCTAAACTGCGCTTATTATATATATATATTTTTTTTTGGGGGGGGGGGTTTCCCCTAACCCTAACCCTAAATCTATCCCTAAAACTTTCCCTAACACACGTCTACACTAAACCTACCCAACTACCTACCAAAATACCTAAACTATATTTACTATTTAACCCCTAGAGTGCCAGCTACTTACGCCGTACGAGTGGACACAGCTGTACCTGCTGTTCCACGCTCGTACGGCGTAAGAGTGAAATGCGGTCACTGCATGAGCCGGTATAACCGGCTTGCAGTGGCCGCATTTCAAAAAAAAAAAAATGCCTGGCACTTGTGGGGGGACATGAGGATCACTCCTCATGTCCCCCCTGTTATTGATCTCCCAGCCGATCGCGCTGGGAGATCAATAAAAGAAGAGGAGAAGCGCAGCTTCTCCTCTTCCGTCTCTCCTACCCGAACTTCCGGGTAGGAGTGGGCGGGACCGGGGGAAACCTCCTAACGTCATCGGTGACATGAAAACCGATGACGTTAGGGAAGTTTCCCTTACCCGATTCACTCCTACCAGTGGTAGGAGTGAAAGGCAGGAGAGCTTCTGCTCTCCTGCAGTCGCCAAATTGGTCTGGCTGGGAGATCAATTACTTGGGGGACACCAGGAGGGGTCCTGATGTCCCCCACGAGGTCTGAATACATAAAAATAAAAATAAAAAAATAATAAAAAAAAAACAATAGTAACCCTGTGAGTGCCGCAGTGGTCCCCAGCACATTGCTTTGCAATGTGCTGGAGACCCTTGTAGCACTCACAGGGTCATTTCTTTGGGGTTTTTTGTTTTCTTTTTGAAAGACCTCATTGGGGGGATCAGGGGGGATCCTGATGCCCCTCAATGAGGTCTATTATTAAAAAAAATATATATATTTTTTTTTTAACCCTGTGTGTGCCACGGGGGGGTCCAATGCACCCCCCCCCCTCCTGTGGCACACACAGGGATTCTATCATTACTTTGTTACTAGAGATTGTTGGGGGGCCATCAGGATTGGTCCTGATGGCCCCCCAACAAGCTCTGATTACAAAGTAATAATAATTAAAAAAAAAAATTAACCCTCTGAGTGCCAGAAGGGTCCAATGCATTGCTTTGCAATGCGCTGGAAACCCCTTTGGCACTCACAGGGACATTTATTTTGATAACTTTTTTTTTTTTTTTAAGACCTCATTGGGGGGAATCAGAGGGGTCCTGATACCCACCAATGAGGTCCATAATAAAAAAAAAAAGTAAAGAAAAAAAAATTAACCCTGTGTGTGCCACAAGGGGGGCCAATGCAGCCCCCCTTCTGCGGCGCACACACAGGGCATTTATCATTACTTCGTTATCAGAGATTGTTGGGGGGCCATCATGATTGGTCCTGATGGCCCCCCAACAAGCTCTGATTACCAAGTAATGATAAAAAAAAAATTAACCCTCTGAGTGCCACAAGGATCCAATGCATTGCTTTGCAATGCGCTGGAGACCCCTGTGGCACTCTCAGGGTCCCTCTGTTTGTGGACATATATATTTTTTTTTTACTAAGACCTCATTGGGGAGGGATCAGGGGGTCCTTATGCCCCTCAATGAGGTATATAATAAAAAAAAAATTAAAACACAAATTAACCCTGTGTGTGCCACTAGGAGGGGAGTTCAATGCCGACCCCCTTCCTGTGGCACACACAGGACTTTTTATTAACACTGGTAGTCACAGATCTCCCATACACACTATCAAACACTGCCCCACCATCACCACCATCCTTGCTCCTCTTCTCATACCCACACACACTGCCTAATCCCTCACCCTCCCACATACTTTGTTACACTTGTAGTCACAGGTCCGCACGTACACCGGCTGACGCCCTAGCTTCTTTCATCTGTTAGCCATAAAATCACACATACACCGTTTGCTTTACCATTTCTGTTTCACTGGTAGCTACGCTCCTGTAGCGTAAATTGGTATGTCAACCCACAGCAGTGGGGTACCATTTTTCTTAGGCTGGCAAGAAGTCCTCCTAGGAAATCCCACGCCATTGAACCATTTTAGTATCTTTGAAGTGACTGATGTGTAAAACAAATTTTTTTTTTTCCTGTAGCACCACATTCTGGAAATAGTTGTGCCAACTAACTTAGGGGTAAAAAGGCAAGTGACCCCTCATTAGATGCGGTAGGTTGTCTTCTTTCCAAAATGGTATGGTTTATCTACCTTTTCTTCAATTCTGAAGGTGTTATAGTCATTTTCGTACAGGCAAGTCAGGTTTGAGAAAATGTTAGAAACATCAGAGGTTGTAGTAGGTGTAGTTTTCTACTTCTACCACCCCCTAAGGTAGTTCAACTCATACCAATGGGGTGTCATTTGACTCCTAAGAGCACTAGCAAACAAATGCAGTTGAAAATTCCATGGTTTTCACAGCGCTCCATACATTTGAAGGGGCAGAAATGTAAAAAAATGCAATTTTTTTCCTATATCGCCTCCTTCTGGAAACATTTATGCACACCAGTATTGGGGTAAGAAGGCAAGTGACCCCTCATTAGATGCGGCAGGTTGTCTTCTTTCCAAAATGGTATGGTTTATCTACCTTTTCTTCAATTCTGAATGTGTTATAGCCATTTTTGTACAGGCAAGTCACATTTGAGAAAATGTTAGAAACATCAGAGGTTGTAGTAGGTGTAGTTTTCTACTTCTAGCACCCCCTAAGGTAGGTCAACTCATATTAATGGGGTGTCGTTTCACTCCTAAGAGCACTAGCTAATGAATGCAGTTGAAAATTCCATGGTTTTTACAAAGTTCCATACATTTGAAGGGGCAGAAATGTAAGAAAATGCCTTTTTTTTCACTAGCGCCACCTCCTGGAAGCATTTGTGCATACCAGCCTTTGGGTAAGAAGGCAAGTGACCCCTCATTAGATACGGAAGGATGTTTTCTTTCCAAAATGGCATTGTTTCCCTACCTTTTCTGCATATCTATTATGGTTAGAACCATTTTAGTGCAAGCAGATAATTTCAAAAACAAAAGTGTCAGGTTTACGTACGTGTTCCTAGCACCCACATATTGTATGTTAACCCACACAAATAGGCTACCATTTTTCTCATGTTGGTAGCAGGTACTGAATACAGCAGGAAATGTTATGGTTTTCAAAGATTTTAGTATCTTTGAAGTGGTGGAAATGTAAAAAAACATGTATTTATTCCCATAGCGCCACCTTTTGGAAATATTTGTGCACTTCAGCCCAGGGGGTAGAAAGGCAAGTGACCCCTCAATTGATGCGGGAGAATGTCTACTTTCCAAAATGGTATACCTTTTATACCTTTCCTTCATGTCTCTAACAGTTATGGACATTTTAGTACAAGCCGCCATTTTCGAAGAAGCAAACAGGTAGGTGTAGTGATGTGCTTCTGGCACCCCTAAGGTAGGTCGACTCATTCCAGTGGGGTGTCATTTTTCTCCTAAGAGCACTAGCTAATGAATGCAGTTGGGAATGCCATGGTTTGCACAAATTTCAGTACATTTGAAGGGGCAGAAATGTAAGAAAATGCCTTTTTTTTCATTAGCGCCACCTTCTGGAGGCATTTGTGCTCTCCAGGCTTGGGGTAACAAGGCAAGTCACCCATCATTAGATGCGATAGGGTGTCTTCTTTTCAAAATGGTATGGTTTGTGTACCCTTTCTTCACTTCTGTAGTTGTTATAACCATTTGGGAACAGACAAGTAATGTTTGAGAAAATGTTAGAAACATTTGAGGTTGTAGTAGGTGTCATTTTGCACTTCTAGCGCCCCCTGAGGTAGTTGAACTCATACCAATGGGGTGTCATTTTTCTCCTAAGAGCGCTAGCTAATGAATACAGTTGGAAATTCCATAGTTTTCACAAATTTCAGTACATTTGAAGGGGCAGAAATGTAAGAAAATGCCTTTTTTTTCCATTAGCGCCATCTTATGGAGGCATTTGTGCACACCAGGCTTGGGGTAAGAAGGCAAGTTACCCCTCATTAGATGCGGCAGGTTGTCTACTTTTCCGAAATATATAGTTTTATATAGTTATTCCACTGTTTTAGGGTAGTTTTACCACAAAAACCCTAGAATGCGCATATTAGTTTATAAAGTTGAAAATGTCATTTTGTGCTGCTGGTGATTAGGGCTCTACGCTAGCCATGGACGTAGGTAAAACTATACAAATTTGGTATTTTTTTACTCGGGGGACTTGGGGCTTTTTCAAATAATTGAAACTTTTTCAATCAAGGTAAATGTTTTTGATACATATTATGTGATTTTAGGAAAATTAGTAAATTTTCACTTTTTTTGTCATTATGACATCATAGCTTTTTGCACGATGTAAAATTCTCTTCGTGTAAGGTACCACGAGAAAGTTCAATTCGTTCTGAAAAAAACAATATATAGTTTTCCATATTTAACTAAAAATCCCCAGAGAAAATCAAGCATAAACAGAAGGATAGCAAAAATGCTGAAAAAGTGTCTGGCCTGCAGGGTACAGGAAATGGCCCAAGCCTCTGGCACTGAAGAGGTTAAAAAAAAAAAAAAAATGTAAAAAATTTTAAAAAAATCTAAAAAAAATTCAAGGGGGATGGGGGATGTCCCACAGATCAGAAAACACTGATCTGCAGCAAATTGATCACTCCAAGAGTGATCAGATGGGGGGGAACTTATTGATCACTGCAGAACAGTGATCAAAGGGTTAATATTCTTTATTTAAACTTTTTTTTTTTACTTTTTTTTTACAGTAAGGCTGGAACACCATGTCTCTCTGTCTCTCTCCACCTCAGCAGTATGCAAGGTGGAGCGAGGCAGAGAGATCTGACAGGGACAGTATTTACAAATACTGTCCCTGTCATTCAGGTTTTGCAACATGTGATTCGCTTTTGAAGCGAATCGCATGTTGCAACAATGTTTCTACCGCTTGTTACTAAGTGTTCCGATACCGGGACACTTAGTAACAAGCGGCTTGAACTCTTCCATCGCTCCGTGCGGCCGCGATGGAAGAGTTTAACCCTTGACGTACCGGGACCGTCAAGGGTCGTTGGAGCACATTTACCCTTGACGGTCCTGGTACGTCAAGGGTCGCTAAGGGGTTAAATTATAAGAACTTTTTGATGTCACCCTGACGCCACAGTAGGTGCTTGGAGGAGGGAATTTCAAACTGTACATAATGGGGCATGGGTGGTCTGTTCCCATTGTCCTGATGAAAATGCAAGTATAAGCATTGAACGTTGATACAAGTCTATTAAACTCTCACTTTACTTTAGATGGGAGTGCTGGTTGCTTTTGCATTTTGGTGTGTACCTGGATTCTGTTCTACTCAATTACAGTATCCAGAGAGACCCTGTTATGTGCGAGCGCTTTCATCCTCTATTTTGGTGCATATATATATAATCTTCTATATAATAATTTGCTAAGATGTTTGTCAGAAGCCATCATGCGCAGTAGAGACTGCGCGTGGTGCAGTTATGCACAGTAGAGACTGCCTGCGCTGCTGTCATACACAGTACAGAGTGCCCGAACACTCCGCGGCAGAGGTGCGCAGAGAGGACTCTGGTCCGAATTTGGATCGCCCCACTCTGTATCAGCCGCAACGCGTTCGGGCACTCTGTACTGTGCATGACTGCAGTGCGGGCAGTGAGCAAAGAGGTTCCGGGCACCAGCCGAGGCGGCTGGGTGGCACTGTGGCCCTTGTACACGGTCTTTTAAACTAGTGTGTATATATATAAACAATTAGAAGGTTGGAGGCACTCATTTTAAATAGGTCTAAGGTCCAGGTGCACAAATCCCCTATATAAATTAATACTATATGGAAAGAGAGAGGGGCAGCACCAGTGGGACTTTTTAGTATAATTTTAATATTAAAAAGTCCCACTGGTGCTGCCCCTCTCTCTTTCCACATACTCTATGTATAGATAGGTAATTTCATCTACCCATCTTGTATTTGGTCTTCTTTTTGGGCGTTTAGTATCGAGTGGAATCCATTCCAAAATTTGTTTGGTGTATCTACTGCCAGGTCTTCTTGCTATGTTGCCTGCCCATTTCCATTTCAGGTGCTTTATGCTTTCAAGTGATGTCACACACTTTTGTTTGCTGACTGATTCCTGAACACATTTCACTGTCGTCCAATACAGGTCACTGGTACAATGGGAGGCGTAAGTCCCCTTTAAGTAGGCAGGAACATTCTCTAAATGTATGCAGGAGGGTGGAGCCTCCCTTCCCTCTTAAGGTGACTCATTCAGTCCCGCCCCCAGAATTGTTTGTTCCTGTGTAAGACACACAGGTGGAGAACATCTCTCAATCAAGTTTAGTTTCTTTTTTATTTTCTGTCAAATATGGAATACCACCATTAGGCGGGTTACCAGGACTGACAATGCCCTCTCCAAAGTGGCTAGTTTTGGTAGACCTTAACCCCTTAGCGACCCTTGACGTACCAGGACCGTCAAGGGTAAATGTGACCGAACGACCCTTGACGGTCCTGGTACGTCAAGGGTTAAACTCTTCCATCGCGGCCGCACGGAGCGATGGAAGAGTTCAAGCCGCTTGTTACTAAGTGTCCCGGTATCGGGACACTTAGTAACAAGCGGCTGAAACATTGTTGCAACATGCGATTCGCTTCAAAAGCGAATCACATGTTGCAAAACCTGAATGACAGGGACAGTATTTGTAAATACTGTCCCTGTCAGATCTCTCTGCCTCCCTCCACCTTGCATACTGCTAAGGTGGAGAGAGACAGAGGGAGATGGTGTTCCAGTGTGCCTGTAAAAAAAAAAATAAAAAAAAAAGTTTAAATAAAGAAAATTAACCCTTTGATCACTGTTCTGCAGTGATCAATAAGTGCCCCCCCATCTGATCACTCTTGGAGTGATCAATTTGCTGCAGATCAGTGTTTTCTGATCTGTGGGACACCCCCTATCCCCCTTGAATTTTTTTAGATTTTTAAAAAATTTTTAAAATTTTTTTAATTTTTTTTTTTTTTTTTTTTTTTTATATTAAATATAGTTTAGGTATTTTGGTAGGTAGTTTGGGTAGGTTTAGTGTAGACGTGTGTTAGGGAAAGTTTTAGGGATAGATTTAGGTTTAGGGGAAAAAAAAAACAAAAAACCAAACCCCCCCCCCCCCCCCAAAAAAAAATATATATAATAAGCGCAGTTTAGATAGGTAGTTCAATTGGGTTAGGTAGGTTCAGGATATACGTAGGTTAGGGTAAGTTTTAGGGTTAGATTTAGGTTTAGGGATAGCGTAAGAAAAATAAAAAACCCAAAAAACCCCAAACCCCCCCCCCCAAAAAAAAAAAATATATATATATAATAAGTGCAGTTTAGATAGGTAGTTCACTTGGGTTAGGTAGGTTCAGGATATACGTAGGTTAGGGTAAGTTTTAGGGTTAGATTTAGGTTTAGGGATAGCGTAAGAAAAAAAAAAAAAGTTGTTTTAGTGGGCAAAATGCAGCACAGGTACAGCGTTGAAGAGGCATATGCCTTTTTGGCGTCTGACTCTGAGGCAATAGACACTGCGTCAGATTTTGACATAGCGCAGTTTTCAGAAAGTGAGAGCAGCTCTAGTGATGACGCTGGGCCTTCTGTCAAGAAAAGACGCACTGCCCCAAGAGCTGCTCTGGCAACTGCCCCAGCACCTGCCAAAAGAACTGCCCAAAGACCTACCAAAATACCTGCCCAAAGAAATGCCCCAAGTGCTGCCCCAAGAGCTGCCCTGGCAACTGCCCCACCACCTGCCAAAAGATCTGCCCAAAGACCTACCAAAGAAATGCCCCAAGTGCTGCCCCAAGAGCTGCCCTGGCAATTGCCCCAGCACCTGCCAAAAGATCTGCCCAAAGACCTGCCAAAAGACCTGCCCAAAGAAATGCCCCAACACCTGCCACTCCGGATCCTAATGAGTGGGTATCAATTTATGCCCACAAATCTCAGAATTCACAGGCAACCCAGGGATTCAAATTGATGTGGAAGGATTTATCCATGATCATTTTTTTGATTTGTTTTTGGGGGAAGACATTTTAGGTGAAATTGTTTCCCAAACCAATTTGTATGCAGCCCAGTATACTGCCGCCAACCCTAAGTGTGAAAAACGCTGTTTTTTTTTTTTTTTACTTACGTCATGGTTTACGAGGGATTGGTGGTAAAATGGCTGTGTATAAAATTGGAAAACACACCTAAAACGAGAGCCTGGGGTGTCTACTTTCCAAAAATATACACTTTTGGGGGGAAATCTTAAAAAAAGAGCACTGTTACACAGCCCCAAATGAGACATGGCACCAGTAACGCAAGTTGTGAAGATTCAAAGTGTGAACCTGGAAACGCGCATGTTCCAATTTGGCCCCCGTAGCTCCCCCAAACCATGAGAAAGCTACGCATATGGGGTATTGCCGTACTCAGAAGAAGGAGCTGAACACTAATCAATTCAGTTTATAAAATCTTCACCTATTCTGTGCTTGAAATTCACATCAAAATTGAAGGCAAAGTGTGAAAAATGCTGAATTTTTTTTACTTACGTCAAATTTTCACAGGATTGGTGGTAAAATGGCAGTGTATAAAATTGGAAAACACGCCTAAAACGAGAGCCTGGGGTGTCTACTTTCCAAAAATATACACTTTTGGGGGGAAATCTTAAAAAAAGAGCACTGTTACACAGCCCCAAATGAGACATGGCACCAGTAACGCAAGCTGTGAACATTCAAAGTGTGAACCTGGAAACGCGCATGTTCCAATTTGGCCCCCGTAGCTCCCCCAAACCATGAGAAAGCTATGCATATGGGGTATTGCCGTACTCAGAAGAAGGAGCTGAACACTATTCAATTCAGTTTATAAAATCTTCACCTATTCTGTGCTTGAAATTCACATCAACATTGAAGGCAAAGTGTGAAAAACGCTGTTTTTTTACTTACGTCAAGTTTATGAGAAAGTGGTGGTAAAATGGCCGTGTAAAAAATTTGAAAACACACCTAAAATGAAAGCTGGGGGTGTCTACATTCCAAAAATATACACTTTTGGGGGGAAATTCTAAAGTGCAGCACTGGAACATAGCCCAAAATGAGTAATGGCATCAGTTAACCAAGGTGTGAAAATTCAATATTTGTTCAAAATTGGGCCCCGTAGCTCCCCCAAACCTTGAGAAACCTATGCATATGGGGTATTGCCGTACTCAGAAGAAGGAGCTGAACACTAAACAATGCATTTTTAAAAATCTTCACCTATCATGTGCTTGAAATTCACATCAACATTGAAGTGCAAGTGTGAAAAACGCTGTTTTTTTAACTTACGTCATGGTTTACGAGCGATTGGTGGTAAAATGGCTGCGTAAAAAAATTGAAAACATACATAAAATGAAAGCCTGGGGTGTCTACTTTCCAAAAATATATACTTTTGGGGGGAAATCTTAGAGTGGAGCACTGTTACACAGCCCCAAATGAGACATGGCACCAGTGATGCAAGCTGTGAAAATTCAAAGTGTGAAACTGGAAACGCGCATGTTCCAATTTGGGCCCTGTAGCTCTCCCAAACCTTGAGAAACCTACGCATATGGGGTATTGCTGTACTCAGAAGAAGGAGCTGAACACTAAACAATGCATTTTTAAAAATCTTCACCTATCATGTGCTTGAAATTCACATCAACATTGAAGTGCAAGTGTGAAAAACGCTGTTTTTTTAACTTACGTCATGGTTTACGAGCGATTGGTGGTAAAATGGCTGCGTAAAAAAATTGAAAACATACATAAAATGAAAGCCTGGGGTGTCTACTTTCCAAAAATATATACTTTTGGGGGGAAATCTTAGAGTGGAGCACTGTTACACAGCCCCAAATGAGACATGGCACCAGTGATGCAAGCTGTGAAAATTCAAAGTGTGAAACTGGAAACGCGCATGTTCCAATTTGGACCCCGTAGCTCTCCCAAACCTTGAGAAACCTATGCATATGGGGTATTGCCGTACTCAGAAGAAGGAGCTGAACACTAAACAATGCATTTTTAAAAATCTTCACCTATCATGTGCTTGATATCAACAGTAGTATTGAAATGTAAGTGTGAAAACTGCAAAAAAACAAAATATTACCACAATTTTGAAATTTTTTTCTGGAAAAATAGCTGCATGAAAAACTCCAAAATTCTCCTGATTATTTACCTTATGTTGTGTAGTTTTCAGAAACATATACCTGTGTGGGACATTTTTGGTTCTGGCACCGTCAGCTAAGCTATGATGCTCACATGCCAATTGTTGAGAAATTACAAGTTGGAAATAATGGCATCCATCTTGTAATATTTACCTTGTAAATGTGAGGAAGTGATTGAAATACTAGGCATATGGGGTATTCTTATATTCAGGAGAAGCAAATGAATATATTTAGGGGTATTTTTTTTGTCATAAACTAATTGTATGCAAATCCTGACACGAAAATATAAGCAAAATGTTGTTTTTTTTCAATTTTTTTCCTCTTTTTTTCTATTTTAATCAAATTAAACAATGAGGTATTCATATAATTGTGGTATCAAAAGAAAGCCCTACTTGTGCTTAAAAAAACAGTATATAATTTATGTGGGTGCACAAAAGGAATTAAAGAGAAAATATGGTTGAACAAAGACATAGTCAAAAAAGTCAAAATTGCTCCGGTCCTTAAGTCAAATCAAACTCAGATTTTCCCGGTCCTTAAGGGGTTAAGCTCTGAAGAGGGAATAATCTTGATTTCAAGTAACTTCCCTGGGGACTCCTCTCTGAGTTACTCCTCTTTCACTGGTGACCTGAAGACAGAAGATCTGCAGGAAAAGGTGAGCCACCCTTTGAGTGCTGAAGGTCCACTTGTCCCACAGTGTCCCTTAACTGGGCTTGTATTTGGGAGTTCTCATTGCGCACTCCAGCACTCATTGGGTGTTTATGTATATGTATGTATATATATATATATATATATATATATATATATATATATGTGTATATATGTATATGTGTGTGTGTATATATATATATATATATATATATATATATATATATATATATATATATATATATATATATATATTGTATACATAAGTGTATGTCTGTGGTTTTGGAGCAGTTTATATGGCATATTAACCCTTTCTCTGCTGGTTTGACTAGTTTTATAAGGGGTTTTGGGACACATCCTTTACAGGGTAGTGTTTTATTCTGATGTACATGTGTTTACTATGTATTTTAACCTTTTTCCCTTTGGGGGTTACTTTAATTAAAAATTATGTACTGCGCCTTTATGGCGCGCTTTACCGCACAGACGCCATTGCTCCTTTCCTTTCAATGGGCTTACACTGTTTGGGACGTATCTCTGGAACCGCTTCACTCAGCAACTTCAGAGAGGGCTCATGTTTCTTGTCTTCCCTTGCTCTATCATCCGGTTTATAGTTCAAGTGTGTTGGGGGGCTTCGGGCACTGTTGTGGGGTACTTTTTGGGAAAAACTACATTTCCCATGAACGCTCGCTTCGCGCCTAATTTCTGATTGGCTCCTGTCGCGGCAGCCATCTAGGGCACTTTTCTCAATCAGTATCCTATACAGCGCTTGGACAATCCTTTGCTCCTCTGCAGATTGACCCTTCGCCTGCCAGAACAGTCTATATTTAGCGTTTCTGGGGTGAAATATCAATCTTACATGCTACAATTGGGTGATTCATTGTACAGTTGGTTATTTTGACAATGTATGAATGTCTATACTGCTAGAGCTAGGGACTAGACCTATGACTAAGGAAGCTGGGGTTCAGTATACCTCATTGCTCACTGCTCTTCCTGTCGCACAGGGCTACTTAGAGTGTTCTCTGGTCATTTCTGCCCAGCAGGCTGGAAATCCTGGCAGCATCCCAGGGCCTTCCAGCCATGCTATTGAGCCAGCTTGGGTGCAAGAGTTTAAGGCTGCAACTGAGTCCTCTTTACAGCTCTTTGCATCCCAGATTCAGGGGGCATTTCAGTTGAGACAGACCCCCTCGATTATCAGATCCTCCCTGCCTCAACCTCAGGGAGCACCTGATTAGATTCTTCTGAGGAAGAATTGTTGCTAGTTTGGAATGTTGAGGATTTGTTCTCCTTTGGAATCTTTCAGGTCTCTTAAGGGACCCATTTGTAGCTGATCCTGAACCCTCTACTGAGGGCCTGATCAGGGCTGTATTACCCACTCTCAACATTCCATCGGTTCAGGAGGTTCACTGTTCCCTTTGATGTTTTTCAGGTGCCTGTGAAGCCCCTTGAACATGGACCAGACAAGTCCTCTTCAGTGTCTAGAATATTTGCTAAACCTTTTCCCTTTTCTCAAACAGAAATGGCTACATGGGTTCATTCCCTTAACGTGGACGCACCCATATCTAGACTGTCTTAACTTACTGTCTACATGTTTCTGACACTGCAAGATTGGACTGACAGGTAACTGAGGTTCCCCTCAGGCTCGTTTTCGCTTCTTTTGGTCCGCTATAATTCCAGCCTTTGCTGTAGCATGGGTTGACCGGGCTGTTGCAGTCTGGAATGTGCAACCCACTGGAGGTCTGTCAGAATGCGCTTTCTTCTGAGTCATTGTGTCTCCTTGCTATTGTCTCTTTAGATCAACGCTATTTTTCAGCTCCTGCCCTTGATGCTGGGCAAGGGCCCTCACTACTTCTGTGGTGGTTTGGCGTGCGCTTTGACTTGAAATTTGATCTGCTCTCATTGCCTCCAGAAAAGTTTTCCTTTCTTTGCCTTTTGAGGGTACTTCCTTGTTTGGTTCCGAACTAAGGAACTGATTAAAGGACTTTAGGGGTTAGTGCCTCTCTACCCTTGGTTTCTAACCAAATAAATAAATATAAGGGTTGCCGTTTACGCGTAACCGGTCTTTTCATTCCTTTTCTCTCAGTCACGTTCAATGAACCAGGCGGTTCTATCTGTTCCGCGTTCCTCCCAGAACATGAGGCAATTGCAGCCCTAGGCTGTTTACAAGCCCAGGATTTCGTGACTGCTTCGGAATGTCCTTTGACACCGTGGGATCATTCAGTGTCGGACTTGTGAGCTTTTCTGGTGGTGTCTGAGGGATACTAGATCCCTTTTTTCATTCCCACCTTTTCGCCTTTAACTTCTCGTTCTCCTCAGGTAAACGAGAGTAGACGTCTATTTGAAGACGCTTTTCCGGTACTCTGGACAAGGATGTCCTGGAATAGGTCCCCCCTGCGGTCAGGGGTTCAGGATTCCATTCTAGCCTCTTTGTGGTGACCAACAATAATTAATAAATAAACAGAGGGGTTGTCGGATGTCACCTCATTTTGGATCTGAAAGATCTTAATTCATTTGTAGTGCAGTCTCCTTATTGTCAGGAGTACCTGCTCTCAGTATTCGCTGCGGGGGATTTTCTAGCTCCTCTGGACATTAGGATGCGTTTTGCACTCCCAGTCCTTCTAAAGAGCAGGCAGTATTTGGGTTTGCCTGCGTCTGAGGTCATTTTCAGTTCGGCCTTCCATTGGTCTGTCATCAGCCCCAGGTTTCCAACGGGGCTGGGGTCTTGATATCCGTCCTCTGTCAGGACGGCATCACACTTCTTCTTCACGGACCACTTGCCTTACGCAAGCATCAGCTATGGGCCTTCTTCTTCTATCAGCAGGTCCAAGCCTGTATTCTGTTCCTTCTTTTCATGGTTGGATTGTGAAATAGGGTTAGTCAGACCCTGTTCCGTTTCACCTCCTGGGTCTTCTGTTCGATCTTGGAGGTCTATGATTTTTCTACCGGGCTAGGTAACCATCAACTTACTCGAAGGATCCCTATGATTCCTATCCCGCGATCGGATACTGGCCTTGAGGTTATTTCTCTGGTGGGGTGGTTCATCTCCACGATTGCGGCGGTTCCATTTGCCATGGTACACACCAGGGAACCTCGAGGTTTGTGACATGGAGGTTCGACCAGATCTTCTGAAGCTAAAGCTCTCTCTCACTTCTCAGGTCGAGTTGAGCTTGGAGTAGGTGGTTGAGCCTTTTCCATTTCCTACTGGGTAGATCTTTCTACTTCCCTCTGGACCGAGGTCTTATTGGATGCCAGTCTATTGGACTGGGGAACTGTTCTGGGTCGTTTTAGCGCCCAGGGAAAGTGGTTCATGAAGGAGTTCCTTCTTCCCTTCTTCGTGTGCTTCATCTGGTGGGCGAGTCCAACAATGCCACGGCTGTGGCTTATTTCATCAGTCAGGGAGGGACACAACGTCTCGCCACTTGGTCGAAGGTCTAGGCCATTCTGTCCTAGGCAGAGGTTCTTGTTCCTGTCATTCTGCAGTGCTCATTCCAGGAGTGAACACCTATCACGGTGCCCGTGATTGCTGCAGTTCCTTGTCTGTCACCAGTAGGGGGCTTCTATTGGCTGTCTGCAGATAGCCCGCCTCTTATTGCCTATTTAAACCTGGATTGGGCACCCTTTGAGTGCCCTTTCGTGTTGTTTCTGACCTTCTTGCTATCACTATGCCAGTGATAGCTGGGCCTCTGTTCCAGTGTTCCTGAGTTCCTGATCTCATGTGTTCCTGAGTTCCTGATCTCTACTGTTCCAGTGTTTCCTGCATGCTGAGTACTTCCAGTCCTGGTTCCGGCCTAGTCTCTGGTGTTGCAGTTCCTGCTGAACTTCTTCTCTGCTGTTTCCTGACCTGACTGATCGTTGCTGGTTCCTGTCATCGGATCGCCTGTCTCCTGTATCCTGGCGACCTCCTGCCTGGTCGCGTCGGCGACATTGCTTGTTACTCCAGTGTGCGGTCACTGGTTTGCTCCAAAGCCTATCAGCTATACAATTCAGTGTTGGTCCCAGCGTGCGGACGCTGGTTTGCTCCTATGCCTTGTGGCTAGACAAACTCGCTTGTTACACCAGTGTGCGGTCACTGGTTTGCTCCAAAGCCTATCGGCTATACAATCCTGTGTTAGTCCCAGCGTGCGGACGTTGGTTTGCTCCAAAGCCTTGCGGCTAGACAAACTCGCTTATTACACCAGTGTGCGGTCACTGGTTTGCTCCAAAGCCTATCGGCTATACAATCCTGTGTTAGTCCCAGCGTGCGGACGTTGGTTTGCTCCAAAGCCTTGCGGCTAGACAAACTCGCTTGTTACACCAGTGTGCGGTCACTGGTTTGCTCCAAAGCCTATCGGCTATACAATCCTGTGTTAGTCCCAGCGTGCGGACGTTGGTTTGCTCCAAAGCCTTGCGGCTAGACAAACTCGCTTATTACACCAGTGTGCGGTCACTGGTTTGCTCCAAAGCCTATCGGCTATACAATTCAGTGTTGGTCCCAGCGTGTGGACGCTGGTTTGCTCCAAAGCCTTGCGGCTTTACGATTCCCCTGTTAATCTCAGTGTGTGTACACTGGGTTGCTTACGATCCTGTCCATTTGCTATTACCAGCTGACTGCTGCTACTATCTCTGGGCTGCCCTGCCCGGTATTGGTAAGGCCGGTAGAACCTTTTGCCACATTCCATCTGAGGTTGCCTTACCCGGTATTGGCAGGGCCGGTAGAGCCTACATTATGAATCTATTGAGGCTGCCTTGCCCGGTAATTTGGTAAGGCCGGTAGAACCGTTATGCGATTCCATCTGCAGGTTGCCTTACCCGGTATTGGCAAGGCCGGTAGAGCCTAACATTCTATTACTTCAGACTGTCCTGTCCGGTATATTGACAGGACCGGTAGAGTCTGCCTTCTGTCTTGTTCTATTCTGTATATATCTGTATGTATGTGATTGCCATCCTACGTTATCAATTTATTATTTCAATAAAATTGATTTTTACCTAAAACTTGTGTCTGAGAGTCATAAATAACCATGACAGTACGAAAGGGCCATGACCTCAGACAGCAAAGGTGAAGGTAACGCACAGAATATCCATTGGAGGATGGATGTGCACGAGCAACGTTTGGATCAGTTGGCAGTTGCAATTCAAACGATCCTTGAACGCACGGTACTTGCTGACAAATCTAGCTCTAGCCCGGTGGTCTCGCCAAGTCAGACACCGGAGAGTGATACCAGACCCCTAGGGGGCACTGTTAAAGGGTTAACGGCTTCTGCACCCTTGCCGCTAAGATATGATGGTGACCCTAGTCTCTGCAGAGGGTTCATCAACCAACTCGAAATCTTTATGGAATTGACGGCACACGCATTTCCCAATGATCGTAGTAAAGTGGGGTTCACAATATCATTGCTCACTGGCAGAGCTTTGGCTTGGGCTAACCCCTTGTGGGAGAATGCTAAACCTTGTACTAAGAACTTTAGAGAATTTGTACAATCCTTTCGAAGAGTGTTTGAGCCTCCTGGTAGAACCACCTCTTCTGCCAAACGCCTTATGGAGATACATCAGGGCAGGCGTACAGTGGGCGACTATGCCATCGAATTCCTCACATTGGCAGCAGAGGTAGGTTGGAATAACGAGGCATTATTGGCAGCTTTTTCTCAAGGCCTGAATGACCACATTAAGGACGAAATCGCTGCTAAAGATCTACCTATTGATCTAGATGACTACATTGAGTATGTTATGATAATTGACTCCAGAATACGTGAGAGATCAATTGCCAGAGATCGTAAAATACGGTCAAAAAATAATGAGCCTAGTCGCATGTTTTGCCCACCCATCCCTCCCCTGGCATTGAAGTCTAGTGAACCTGTACGGGAGACAAGTGAACCTATGCAAATAGGCTTCACTAGACTAACCAAGGCTGAGAGACTATATCGCAGAAGACAAGGGTTGTGTTTATACTGCGGTAAAAAAGGGCATTTGCTAAATTCCTGTCCGGTACGTCCGGGAAACGCACACACCTAGGGTACCTCGGGGGACAAGCCCTAGGTGGTGTACAATTGTCCCCAGTGTCGGGCACAATGAAACCCACCATACAGGTGGTATTATCTTGGGCACAACGCTCTGTGGAGGTTTTGGCCTTGGTTGACTCTGGTGCAGCAGGGTGTTTTATGGATAATACCTTTGCTGAATTGCACGGAGTTCCACACATTGAAAGAGAAAACCCCTTGACTATTGAAGCGATTGATGGCAGACCCTTAGAACCGCCTCAGGTTATATTTGAAACTATGCCACTGTCTATGACTATTGGGGCACTTCACAGAGAAGAGCAGCAGTTTCAACTGATTAATTCTCCGCACCATGCGGTAATATTGGGATTTCCGTGGTTACAGTTACATAACCCACAATTTGATTGGAAAAAGTGTGAAATTGCTGCTTGGTCCCAGTTTTGTATGGATAAGTGCGTCATCCAGCCTGTTAAGGTCCTGTGCACCTCCTCGGCTATACCGGATGTGTACCAACAGTTTGGCGATGTTTTTAGCAAAGGAGAGGCTAGTTTGCTACCCCAGCATAGACCTTATGATTGTTGCATCGAATTGCAGCCTGGGGCAGTACCTCCAAAAGGACGCACTTATCCATTATCTTGTGAGGAAAATAAGGCTATGGAGGATTATATTTCTGATGCCCTTGCTAGAGGGATCATACGAAAATCTACCTCTCCAGCTGGGGCTGGGTTCTTTTTCGTAAAAAAGAAAAATGGCGAATTAAGACCATGCATTGACTACCGGGGCTTGAATAAACTAATGGCAAAAAACGCATACCCAATACCACTCATCACCGAGCTTTTTGACAGGCTTAAGGGTGCTTCGATCTTTCCCAAATTGGACCTACGGGCCGCTTACAATCTGGTTGGCATTTGAGCAGGTGATGAGTGGAAGACTGCCTTTAATACTCGAGCTGGGCACTACGAGTATCTAGTAATGCCATTTGGGCTGTGTAATGCCCCTGCAGTTTTCCAGGAACTGATAAACGATGTTCTGAGAGATATGTTACAGACATGTGTTGTGGTGTACCTTGACGATATACTGATTTACTCCCAAAATATGGCACAGCACATCAAAGATGTATCCGCAGTATTGCTACGACTCCGTGAGAACAAATTATTTTGTAAATTGGAAAAATGTGAGTTTCATAGAACCAGTGTGCCATTCTTGGGGTTCATTATTGGCAATGATGGCATTGCCATGGACAAAGAAAAGTTGTCAGCTGTCCTACAATGGCCAAAACCCAAGGGTCTTAAAGCCATACAACGTTTCCTGGGTTTCGCTAATTATTATAGGAGGTTTATTAAGAACTTTTCTTCCATTGTCAAACCTCTGTCCGATCTTACGCACAAGGGTGCTAATCCTTCTTGTTGGCCTCTATCTGCTGAGAATGCCTTTGAGAATTTGAAGCTGGCATTCGCTGCGGCTCCTGTGTTATCCCACCCCAATCCTCTACTTCCATTTACGTTAGAGGTTGATGCCTCAGATATTGGGGTCGGGGCAGTACTTTCGCAACAACACGATAAAGGTGGAACTCTCAGACCTTGTGGGTTTTTCTCAAAAAAGTTGACTGTCACTCAAAGCCACTATGAGATAGGTGACAGAGAATTGTTGGCCATTATCCTCGCTCTTAAGGAATGGCGTCATTTGCTTGAAGGTACTAAGAATCCTGTCTTAATCCTAACAGATCATAAAAATCTGACTTATCTCTCGGAGGCCAAGAGATTGTCCTCTCGTCAGGCCAGGTGGGCACTGTTCCTGTCTCGATTTAATTTCATTGTATCATATTTACCGGGGTCAAAGAATATCAGGGCTGATGCACTGTCAAGACAATTTGAGGCCGACAGTGACAGAGTGGAAGCACCAGCACCTATCATCCAACCTGATAGAATACTGGCTACTATACGCACGAGTATTACTTCTCCTTTAGGGGAGGAGATCCTGGCCTCTCAGGGGTCCGCTTCCCATGAAACCCCAATGGGCAAATGTTTTGTCGCTGAACCATTTCGTACTAGGTTGCTCGAAACCTACCATTCCTCTAAGGCTTCGGGACATATTGGTAGAGACCAATTGTTATGGTCCCTTTCTCAGTTATTTTGGTGGCCTTCCATGAGAAACGATTGTGCCGAATTTACGAACGCCTGTGCCACCTGCGCCCGCGCTAAGACCCCGAGACATCTCCCAGTGGGCTTGCTTCAACTGGTGCCTAATGGTGAACGCCCCTGGTCTCATGTTTCCATCGATTTTATGGGAGAATTACCTATGTCTAAGGGGTATTCCTTTATATTCATGGTGGTGGACAGGTTTTCTAAAATGGCTCATTTCGTGCCCCTCCGTGGCCTTCCTTCAGCTAAGGAATTGGCAATGGTGTTCGCCAGAGAAGTATTCCGGTTGCATGGAGTACCTAGGGTACTGGTGTCTGACAGGGGGAGCCAGTTTGTGTCTAGATTTTGGAGGGCATTTTGCCAACAGATGGGCATACAGCTGTCCTTCTCCTCTGCCTACCATCCCCAGACCAATGGAGCCGCTGAACGAGCTAATCAAGGCTTGGAACAATTTCTCCATTGTTTCGTTACTGACCATCATGATAATTGGTCCGACTTGTTGCCTTGGGCAGAGTTCGCCAGGAACTGTGCGGTCAATTCTTCATCTGGGAGCTCTCCGTTTCTGATTAATTATGGGTTCCAGCCCTGTCTGCTTCCAGATTCATTTCAGACGCAACAGATTCCAGCTCTGGATGAGCATATCGAGCAACTCCGTTCCACATGAGCACAAGTTCAGAGGGCACTTGGTGAGTCATTTCAGCGTCATCAGCGCCATGCTAATCGCAGAAGGCTTCCAGCGGTTTCCTTTCAGGTTGGGGATAGAGTATGGCTTTCATCCAGAAATCTCAAGCTGCAGGTTCCGTCTAATAAGTTGGCTCCCCGGTTTATTAGTCCATACAGAGTTATTCGCAAAATTAACCCTGTCTCCTATGCACTAGACCTACCTGCATCCATGCGTATCCATAATGTGTTCCATGTGTCCCTTCTTAAGCCTCTGGTTTGCAATCGCTATACTACCACACCTGTGGTGCCAGGACCTGTTGAGGTCGAGGGCCAGGAGGAGTACGAGGTTCAGAGCATTATTGATTCCTGTAGGCTTAGAGGAAGGGTACAGTACCTGGTACATTGGAAAGGGTACTGTCCTGAGGATTGATCATGGGTGGATAGTAAGGACCTTCATGCACCTAGGCTAACTAGGGCCTTTCATGCCAATTACCCACAGAAACCTAGACCCTATTCTAGGAGAGGGGGTCTTTGAAAGGGGGGTACTATCACGGTGCCCGTGATTGCTTCTGTTCCTTGTCTGTCACCAGTAGGGGGCTTCTATTGGCTGTCTGCAGATAGCCCGCCTCTTATTGCCTATTTAAACCTGGATTGGGCACCCTTTGAGTGCCCTTTCGTGTTGTTTCTGACCTTCTTGCTATCACTATGCCAGTGATAGCTGGGCCTCTGTTCCAGTGTTCCTGAGTTCCTGATCTCATGTGTTCCTGAGTTCCTGATCTCATGTGTTCCTGAGTTCCTGATCTCATGTGTTCCTGAGTTCCTGATCTCTACTGTTCCAGTGTTTCCTGCATGCTGAGTACTTCCAGTCCTGGTTCCGGCCTAGTCTCTGGTGTTGCAGTTCCTGCTGAACTTCTTCTCTGCTGTTTCCTGACCTGACTGATCGTTGCTGGTTCCTGTCATCGGATCGCCTGTCTCCTGTATCCTGGCGACCTCCTGCCTGGTCGCGTCGGCGACATTGCTGGTTACTCCAGTGTGCGGTCACTGGTTTGCTCCAAAGCCTATCGGCTATACAATTCAGTGTTGGTCCCAGCGTGCGGACGCTGGTTTGCTCCTAAGCCTTGCTGCTAGACAAACTCGCTTGTTACACCAGTGTGCGGTCACTGGTTTGCTCCAAAGCCTATTGGCTATACAATCCTGTGTTAGTCCCAGCGTGCGGACGTTGGTTTGCTCCAAAGCCTTGCGGCTAGACAAACTCGCTTGTTACACCAGTGTGCGGTCACTGGTTTGCTCCAAAGCCTATCGGCTATACAATCCTGTGTTAGTCCCAGCGTGCGGACGTTGGTTTGCTCCAAAGCCTTGCGGCTAGACAAACTCGCTTATTACACCAGTGTGCGGTCACTGGTTTGCTCCAAGCCTATCGGCTGTACTATCCTGTGTTGGTCCCAGCGTGCGGACGCTGGTTTGCTCCAAAGCCTTGCGGCTATACAAACTCGCTTGTTACACCAGTGTGCGGTCACTGGTTTGCTCCAAAGCCTATCAGCTATAAAATTCTGTGTTGGTCCCAGCGTGCGGACGCTGGTTTGCTCCAAAGCCTTGCGGCTATACAAACTCGCTTGTTACACCAGTGTGCGGTCACTGGTTTGCTCCAAAGCCTATCGGCTATACAATTCTGTGTTGGTCCCAGCGTGCGGATGCTGGTTTGCTCCTAAGCCTTACGGCTATACTAACTCGCTTGTTACACCAGTGTGCGGTCACTGGTTTGCTCCAAAGCCTATCGGCTATACAATTCAGTGTTGGTCCCAGCGTGCGGACGCTGGTTTGCTCCAAAGCCTTGCGGCTTTACGATTCCCCTGTTAATCTCAGTGTGTGTACACTGGGTTGCTTACGATCCTGTCCATTTGCTATTACCATCTGACTGCTGCTACTATCTCTGGGCTGCCCTGCCCGGTACTGGTAAGGCCGGTAGAACCTTTTGCCACATTCCATCTGAGGTTGCCTTACCCGGTATTGGCAGGGCCGGTAGAGCCTACATTATGAATCTATTGAGGCTGCCTTGCCCGGTAATTTGGTAAGGCCGGTAGAACCGTTATGCGATTCCATCTGCAGGTTGCCTTACCCGGTATTGGCAAGGCCGGTAGAGCCTAACATTCTATTACTTCAGACTGTCCTGTCCGGTATATTGACAGGACCGGTAGAGTCTGCCTTCTGTCTTGTTCTATTCTGTATATATCTGTATGTATGTGATTGCCATCCTACGTTATCAATTTATTATTTCAATAAAATTGATTTTTACCTAAAACTTGTGTCTGAGAGTCATAAATAACCGTGACAACACCGTCTCGACATTGGAACCTGCATTAGGATGTGTTTTGTCTCCTAATTTGAGATGGGGAATTCCCCAGTGGATCTGCTGGCTATGGGACGCAACAGGAAGGTTACGTCGTTTTGCTCTCTGTTGAGAGACTCCTTAATTCTGTTGCTGATGCAATGTCCTTCCTTGGACGTCCTTTCTGGCCATCTTTCTTTCTCTCCCCATGTTAATATGGGTGTTATGGACATTGTAATTGTATGTTGTCCGATGTTTTCGATTGTTCTGGATTGACATTGTCAACCATGGTATCTGGGGGGTTTGACCCTATCCGTGGTGGAGTCATTTTGGCTCTCCTCTCGTCCAGCTCTTCTGCTTCTACAGGGTTCTCTGTGGATGACTCGGTTCTTCGGCTCACATTGTTAGCCTATATGTTGAATCCTCGATTTTGGGATGACAGGGGTTTTCTCCTGCTGTGGCGGCTACTATGCTGCGCGCTTCTCAGCCCGCTTCTTCCAAGATCTATCACTGAGTCTGGTCGACCTTGTGTCCTGGTGTGCTGACAGGAATCTGTCTCATGCTTTTCCTCTTCCTACTGTCCTGGCCTTTTTGCAGGACGGTCTTGATACGGAGCTCAGTCTGAGTTCTCTGTAAGTCCAGACTTCGGTGCTCTCTGTCTTTTTCCAGGAGCGTTTGCTGTTTTTCCTGATGTCAGGATTCTTTTCCACGGTGTGGCTTATGGTCGTCCTGCCTTTAGGAGTCCAGCTCCTCCGTAGGACCTTATTTGGTTTCGGGGGTTCTTCAGCGCCCCCCTTTCGAGTCCTTGGCTACTATTCCTTTACACTTTGTCTTGGAAGATGGTCTTCCTTCTGGCTATTTTTTCAGTTCGCAGGGTGGCGGAATTCCAAGCTCTGTCTTGTGAACCACCTTATCTAGTGTTCCACAAGGATTAAGCCATGCTTCGTATTTATACGGAGTTCTTGCCTAAGGTGGTCTCGAGTTTCACATCACTCAGGATTTGTGGTGCCCTCTTTCTGCCCTAATCCTTCCTTTGACACGTAGTGGTATCTCCGCTTGTTGAATGTTGTGCGTTGTCTCAAGTTTTATGTTCATCGCACAGAGTCCATTAGGAAGCCTGACGCTCTGTTCGTCATTCCTGAGGGTCCTAGGGCAGGGGGACGGGCATCCAGGGTAATCTTTGCATCCTGCATAGGTCTACTATTTGTAAGGTTATGAATTGAGGAATAAGCGTGTTCCCTTTCGGGTTACTGCTCTTTCTACTAGGTCACTTGGGGCCTCTTGGGCCTACAAGAATCCAGCGCGTGCTGACCAGCTGTGCTGGGCGGCCATTTGGGTTTCTGTACACACCTTTTCGGAGCACTACCGTGCGGATGTGCTGGCCTCTGCTGATGCCAGCTTTGGGGGGAAGGTCCTGTAGGCAGTTTCGCCTGTCTAGGGTCGTCTTCTCCTGTAGTTCTCAGTGCTTCCTTACTGTTGAGCTCTGGGGGCTCTAGTTCAGTATGCTGTGTACCAGTTTCTGGGGTCTGTGTTACCCCTAGTTGGTGTCCGTCCCGTGTTGTTGGGACCTCTGACCGTTACGTTCTTGGTGGTCCTGGTGTTTCTGGGGGCCTTGCGCCTGGTCCTTGCCTTCTTCCCGCCTCTGGGAAAGCTCAATGTTTGTACATCCCATTGTACCAGTGACCTGTATTGGACGACAGTGAAAATAGGATTTTAGTCTTACCTGTTAAATCCTTTTCACTTAGTCCATACAGGTCACTGGTCTCCCACCCTGTCAAGGGACCATGCTTGGCTCTCCTGTGGCATTCGGTGGGAGACCTTTGGGGCATGCTCACAGGAGTCTTCTTTCCTTCTTCTATCTAGTCTACTTCGTTCTCAAACAATTCTGGGGGCGGGACTGGATGAGTCACCTTAAGAGGGAAGGGAGGCTCCACCCCCCTGTATACATTTAGAGAATGTTCCTGCCTACTTAAAGGGGACTTACGCCTCCCATTGTACCAGTGACCTGTATGGACTAAGTGAAAAGGATTTAACAGGTAAGACTAAAATCCTATTTTTTCAGTCTCTTTGTTATGTTTAGAATTTGCCGCTCCATACCTCTGTGTGACCTTACATTTTTGAAAGGCTTTGGCATTCGCAGCCATACGTAAGGATTGGGAGGACACAGTGGTCAAAATCCTTTCACTTGAGGCAATGGCAAACATGTCTTAAAGACTCTACTACTCAGCTTTCCAAACTCTTGCCATCCCAATTTTCTGTCGCTCAGTTTCATCATGGTGTTTCCATCCATTTCCTGTACAAGGTAAACCTACTTGTCCACTTCTTCTAGTTCTTTTGCATCTATTATGATTTTCTTCTGTGTCCCCTCCACTGCTTAAAAATGGGTTATATTTCTTCCTCCCATCTGGCAGGACCAATTAAATTCTTCTCCCATGGTACAAAGCGCTCTCTCCTCATAATGTCTGTAGTTTTTGTTTCTGGTCCTTCTACCTATATTGTACAACTTTGTTGCATTATTATTTTGTGTTTTTTTTTTTTTTTTTTTTTTTTTTTTTTTTTTTTTTTTTAAATAATGTCTGCAAAACTGGGATAACCAAAAAGCTTCAGATGGTAATCCTCATAAAGAAGATAAAACCCCCAAACTAAAGTCATATGCTGGTTGTGATTCTAAACTTAATGGTAATGACTCTGCTAAGCTATGCGCAGAATGCATTTAAAAAGCAGCAGTAGATGTTCCAGCTCAGTTTAAAAAATTTTTAAGCTGGATGAAGGCCTCCATGCAGGAGACCTTCACAGAAATGCAAGACTCTGCGAACGAGACCTAGATATACAGACCCTGATATTGCCACTTCATCTATGATTTATGAGGAAGAATAGATGAGAGCTGGTACTGTGTTAGCTGTAGAAATATAGGAGGCAAAAATTTAGTAAAGTTGATACCTTTTATTGGCTAACTAAACAGATGTAAAATGCAAGCTTTCAAGACCTCTTAGGTCTCTTCCTCAGGCATGTTATACAGATAAATATGAAAACCTCTCTCTTAAATACAAGTACACATGACATTGTTTGTAATGGAAATCAGATAAGAAAGCTCAGTCCAGATACTGATTCTTTGATCAGTCAATGGTAGAGGATGTGATTTAATTTGCATTCTTCCTCTGAGGAGACCAAGGTATTTATGATCCCAGAGGGACCTTTTACTTATGTTTCAAATTATTTTGATCAATATTAGCATTTTTGTAATTATATGTCAGCCATGTCTAATGGAGTACTTTTGTTTTCATGTTTACCTCTTCTTTATAGAGTGGTGTTTCCAAAATGTTGATTAGAATTTGGGGTGTTGTTTGTGATATCATTTGGTTTATTTAGCCATGTAAATTGACTTCAGGCTCACGGAATTGCTATGCCAAGTCCCTGTTTGTCAAACAAGGTGCACCTTATATACTTAAAAACCTTTATGTATTTGTTATATCAATAATTTCACCAGTGAGTTATATCGTACTAATCTGTACGTGGTGGTTGAACTACAGAGAGACCTTCTCGATGAGTGAATATTTAATGGTGCTCCTATTACGATATGTATGGGAGACATTGGAATAATTGTGCATATATTCTAAACATGCAGACGGGTCCTTCTGGTTGTTCTGCCGCTCCGTAGTATATATGCAGGTAACCAGGTTTTTTATCTTACATTTTGGATCCACATGATTCATTTGTATATTTTGATTGGTTCAACATGGATTTAAAAGTGTTCCGTTTAGTCTGTCCCATTAACCCCTGAAGAAGCCACATGTGTGGCGATACGCGTCGGGTTCGGGTGTACAGGAGAGGTTGAACGCTCAGACATTTCCCTATGTTACCACTTCATGTCTTATTTACGGATGAGTATTTGTTATTATGTGTTTCTTTGCTATCATTTAGTATTGTATCTTGTACATTCATATAGATACTCTGTTCATTTCAACAATAATATTCATGGGGATTTTTATCTTAGTATTTTCTATTCATTATTATATATGACCTCTCTTGTACCGGTGTTTTTAATTTGTTTTTAGATTGTGTGCTATATAATAGATGATTCAATAAAGTATTTGGTATTTTTGTACTTTTGGATGCGTGTGCCTATGTTAATAAGTCCCTCTTTTCTGGCAGCCATAGGGTCATTTTTTTCCCATCTGACTGCTATATTTTGTTCCTTGCCTTCTTGGACTTGCTAATTGCCTCACGTTTCACTTTTCTTCTCTGTCTGTCTTTTTCAGTCTTTCTCTCTCTTGCTATCCCTCTCTACATCTTTCTTACTCTCACACTCTCTCTTCCCCCTCCTCATTTTGCTCGTTTGTTTTCACTCCCACTTCTAGTCTCGCTCTCCCCCTCATCATGCTCACACATACATTCTCTCTCCCCGTTTGTATGCTCTCTTTCCACTTGTCTTTCATGTGAGCTCTTTCCCTCCCTTCCACGGCTCGTCTGTTGTCTTCCTCCTCCTCTTGCCCATGCAATCTCTCTCTCATCCTCCTTTCTCACCCATACACTCTCTCTGCTTCCTCATCTTATATTTTCTTCATTCTCGTCTTGTCTGTAGGCTCCACCGTTTCATCTGTATGCTCCACCCAGCCGTCTTATCTGTAGGCGCTGTCTCATCTGCTCGCTCCACCTCCTCATCTTATCTGCACTCTCCACCTCCTCATCTTGTCCATACGATCCACCTCCTCTTCTCCCCTGTATGCTTCACCTCTTTGCCTCTCCCATGCACCGCTTTGCCCGTACTCTCCACCTTCTTGCCTTGCCCCTTATGCTCTTTCTCCAGCTCTTTGTTGTTGGCAGAGTCTGCCACTTTATATTACTTTGATTCTGTACTTGAATTAATGAATCTGTTATAGGCAGAGCCCACACACTGGGATAGTTTCTAATAGAACATTGGATACGTTTGTCCTCAATCAAAACTAATTGGCATACTGTGCAGAACATTAACATAAAGTGCAGTGCAATTTATCTCTTGGGAAACATTGTCCACAGTCACCTGGTCTAAACATATGAATTTGATGTGATGGTGAAATTTAGGACTTATGAAGGTGGTGGTGGGATCATCAGTTATTTTATATTATATATATTATTATATGTGGCTGGGGCATAAATATGTTTTTGTGCGATTTAAATTGGACCTAATGTAGCAGAATCTCATTTTCTCAGTTGAAACATGAAGTCTATATGATTGATTGGTGTGCTTGAGATTATTATTTTTGGAACTCAGGATCCATGTGAACATGACACAGTAGTTTTGTGTATGTAGGAGTCTTTTGTTTATAATGTATTTCGGTTATGTGAAATGTACTTTGAACAATGTTGAGGGAGTAGGAGTGGGCCTATCCTTCTGTTGTGGGATGGATTATAGAAGTGCAGATTCAGCCTCTCTCATTTTTTTTTTTTTTTTTTTTTTTTTTTTTTTTTTTTCCTCCGGTGTCTAGCACCCACTACTTCGTAAATGTGAATACTCTGCATCTACGTTTTGTGCTGTTTAAAATATAAATAACACAATTGATGCACTCACTCTTAGTGGTCTCAGTAGCCCAAGTGGTCAGCTTATTATAATGCACTCATTGAGTCTTGTTAAGAAAATTAAAGTGCTATAAGCACTTTTATTTTTTCATCAAGATGTCATAATTTTGTTGATATATATTTTATATCTATAATAATTTAGAGTAAAACCGAGCAGAAACCTCTAACATACACATGTATATGTACATTCAGGATCTTGCTTTAAGAGAGAGTTATGGTAGAATAAAAAATTCTTCCTTTGCACTGTAAAATATCATTGTTTGTCATACATTTTAATGCTCAATAGTTATATTTAAAGATCCCCCTCCCATCCATATCCTTTGTCAGCCTCTTCACAGGAAATTGGACTGACCTTTCTGAGTGAGCGGGTGACATGATATTCTGCCCACAAAGACATTTTGTCTCTGCTTGGGTAGCATTAATGCATCATGTGCACTGAGTGAGGTTCGAGCAGTGCACAGGGTTCATTAATGCTACTCAAGCAGAGTGAATTAGTAGATGAGTTTCCATAACAGCTGATTGAGCACCTGGTCAGACAGTTCTTTGGAGAGCTGGCTTACATTATGGAAACGAGTGGGAGGAATAATCTTAAAAGATAAATATCTGTGAAGCTATTATATATTTTTTTCCTTCTTGTGCAGGTGTTTTGAAGCTCAGCAGATAATGGAACTGTTGCCATGTCTTTTGGTCGACTCCTTCGTCGTGCGTCCTCCAAGGCCTCCGATCTCCTGACACTGAGTTCTGGGGGAGGTACATCCACTGTATTGGATGGAGAGGTCATTTTCTCTAAAAACAATGTTTGTGTGCACCCTCCAGAGCTGCTGCAGGATGTGGGATCCCATCATCCTGGTGAGATTCTTTCATTAACTCCTTCTTGCTGGAGTGACTAAACTACATGTAGGTCTTCAAGTGTACATGTGACTGCCAGTGTTTAAATTATTGTGTCCTGTGTATTGTCCAAAGACACAAATAGGCACAATCATGCTCCAGTCCTAAGTCCACCTTTTAAAAACTTATTGTTGTTTTCCAAAATCTCATTCTCAGCTTGCAGCTTCTTGTAATGGTGTCCACAGTAGCACCTTCATACTTGTATGTGCATACAACGAAAATAAGAGGAAACAAGAGCGCAGAGAATCTGAGAGCAGCTGTAAATTGTCAATGACGATCACACAATACAGTTGCACTTCCTAGATAAGTACTTGTAAGATTGCCGCAAAATGATGGAGATCTCCTGTGTGATCTCGGCAGGTGTAGGATATCACGTTCTTATTGCTCGTCTGGTCACATGTACTCGGTCTCCAGATTTAAAGGGACATTCCCTCGGAAGTGAGGAAAGAGCAGGAGGGGGCTAGTGTGTATTCAGAATGGAGATAAACACAACTAAATGAATAAGAGGGGAGCGGTGCACAGCCGAGCTATACAGGTCTACAACGGCTTGTTCTTGGTGATGTCCCTTTAAATCTGGAGACACAGTACATGCGATCAGACGAGCAGTAAGGGTGTGATATCCTACACCTGCCAACACCCATCACGCAGGAGATCTCCACCATTTTGCGGATGCAACAGAGTTATTACTTTTGGGCAGTCTGACAAGAATTTATCTAGTAAGTGCAACTGTATTGTGTGATCATCATTGACAATTTACAGCCACTCTCAGATTTGCTGCACTCTTGTTTCCTCTGTTTTATTTTTACTGTGTATTGCCCATGCTTGTACATTTGTGCATGTATATGTCCTTGTCATTGCTACTAAAGGGGGTTGTGTTTGTGTGTGTTTAAAATAGGATTTTAGTCGTATTTGTTTAAACCTTTTCTCTTGTTCCATATGGAACACAGGTACCATGGAGTTGAATTCCTCCTTTGGAGGGGAGAGCACCATTCTTAAAAAAGACAGTCTTGTAGGCTGAGACTCCCAGCCTCTTCTTCAGCTCAACCATTGGCCCACCTCCAGTTATGTTGTGAGCATACCACACCAATCAAGGACAGTAAGAGAAGAAGAGATAAGCTCTAGCGAGAGTAAAGACTAAGCAAGGCCTCCCATGCCCAGACAGGCAAGACCAACAAAGGTCCCTTTCTCTGGGTGGGAGAGCGGTGTTCCATATGGACTAAGAATAAAATCCTGTTTTCTTTATCATCCAGTATGGTATAATGGAGATATACCAACACTAAGCTCCCAGAGGTGAGAAGGAGAAAGTTTTGGCTTGGGCTGTCCTAAGTGTAAACGAGCACTAAAAAAACTTGCACAGCACACAAGAACAAGAGCCAGCTGGACTCAAACAGCTGAACAACAGTAAGGCACAAGGAAAAAATAGGTCCTTAGACAGGCAGAACCGCCTGAAGGACTTTCCTACCAAAGCTGGCTTCAGTCAAAGCCAGAAGATCCATACGTGTGCTTGGCAAAAGTATGCAAGGAGGACCAAGTTGCAGCCTTCCACAACTGCTCAGACAAGGCCTGATTCTTGTAGGCCCAGGAGGCCCCAACAGACCTAGTGGAGTTTGCTGTAACTCTGAAGGGAACAGGTTTCTTCCTGAGTTTGTACCCCTGATGAATGGTAGACTTGATCCAAGAGGCTCTAATGACCCGCCCTGAGGAATGACAAACAGGGAATCCATCTTCCGAAAAGTCTCCGTGCTGTGTATGTAAAACTTAAGACCCTAAACTACATCCAACAAGTGGAGGACCCTCTCCTTGAACCTTGTGCTTCAGGACAATATGAAGGCACAACAATCTCCTGATTTGTTGTGGAACTCTGAGACCTTTTTAGGAAGAAATTCTTGAGAGGTCTGAAGAACCTCCTTATCCTTGTTAAAAACCAGGAAAGGTGGCTTGCAAGACAGTCTGCAACTCGCAACCCTGCGGACCAAGACTACTGCCAGAAGGAAAACCATCTTACACGTCAACTGACACGTAGGCATGGTAGCAAAGGACTCAAAAGAAGGCCTCTGCAGAACACTCAAAATCAAATGAAGGTCCCACACAGCAGTGGAAACCTTGAAGGCAGGGAAACCATGAGCGACCCTCTGAACTAACACTTTGACATCAGGAAGAGTGGCACATCACAGAGCAGAAATCTGAACCCTCAAGGAACTCCAGCTGAGTCCTTTGTACACATCATCCTGGAGAAAAGAGAGCACTACTGGAAGGTCAAAATCCTGCAAAGACCTGTCCCTGTATACCAGGAATTAAAAATAAACCAAACTCTGTGGTAGGCCTTAGAGGAAACAGTATATAACAAACAGGAGAAGAAAAGGAAAAGCACCTCCATTGTATGGTATCTCACAAAATCCGGACAACCACCCACAATAGGACCCAACAGAGAATACTCACAGACAACGATGCTGTGATTGTACTTATGTAGTACACGTCCAATACATTTTTTTTAGGGATTAAAACTGTCCGAAAGTACAGTTATCGAACCGGAACTCCAGGCTGGGCTGCTCACAATATACACATTCTCTCCAAATGGTCAAATGATGCAGAATCATAAACCACAAAAACACAGACTTCCTCATAGTGTGAAACTGTAATGTTCTTAATATAAAGTACAATGAAATGGTACTCGCAAATGAGCTGGTCCGAAAAATGGAGAAATTCCCCTGTCTCCACTCGGGTACCTCCAGTGACATAGGAATCCTCCAATCTCTCCAAATACTGGAACGATAAGATCCAAACCAACACAGAGATGCTTCAAATATTGATGAAAACAGAAAAAAAAAAAAAAAAAAGTTGCGGCTCCGAGTAACAATGTAAAATATGTATTTATTACAAAATTACCTTGTCATGGATTAACCCCTAGAGTGCCAGGTGGGTACAATGTACGAGTGAGCACAGCTGTACCTGCTGTGCCACGCTCATACATTTGACAGCTAAAATGCGGTCACTGCTTAAGCCGGTATAACCGGCTGGCAGTGGCCGCATTTCAGCTGAAATGCAGCCTGGCACTCTTGGGAGGACATGAGGATTACTCCTCATGTCCTCCCAGGTATTGATCTCCCAGCCGATCGCGCTGGGAGATCAATATCGCCAAGGGAGAAGCTCTGAGAAACAGAGCTTCTCCCTCTTCCGCCCTCCTACCCCGAACTTCCGGGTAGGAGTGGGCGGGACCGGGGGAAACCTTTTAACGTCATCGGTGACATGGTCACCGATGACGTTAGGGAAGTTTCCCTTACCCGATTCACTCCTACCGGTGGTAGTAGTGAAAGGCAGGAGAGCTTTTGCTCTCCTGCGGTCGCCATATTGATCTCCCAGCCAATCGGCTGGGAGATCAATAACTGGGGGGACACCAGGAGGGGTCCTGATGTCCCCCACGAGGTCTGAAAAGATTAAAAAAAAAAATAAAATAAAAAAAAATATCCCTAAGTAACCCTGTGGGTGCCGCAGGGGTCCCCAGCACATTGCTTTGCAATGTGCTGGAGACCCCTGTGGCACTCACAGGGTCATTTCTTTGGGTTTTTTTTTTTTTTTTTTGAAAGACCTCATTGGGGGGATCCTGATGCCCCTCAATGAGGTCTATTATAAAAAAAAAAAAAAAAAAAAAAAAAAAAAAATTAACCCTGTGTGTGCCACAGGGGGGGTCCAATGCACTCCCCCTCCTGTGGCACACACACAGGGCTTTTATCATTACTTTGTTACTAGAGATTGTTGGGGGGCCATCAGGATTGGTCCTGATGGCCCCCCCAACAAGCTCTGATTACAAAGTAATAATAATAAAAAAAAAAAATTAACCCTCTGAGTGCCAGAAGGGTCCAATGCATTGCTTTGCAATGTGCTGGAGACCCCTGTGGCACTCACAGGGTCACTTCTTTTGGGGGGATTTTTTTTTTTTATGCAAGACCTCATTGGGGGGATCGGGGGGGGGGGTCCTGATGCCCCTCAATGAGGTCTATGATTAAAAAAAAAAAAATTAACCCTGTGTGTGCCACAGGGGGGGTCCAATGCACCCCCCCTCCTGTGGCACACACAGGGCTTTTATCATTCCTTTGTTACTAGAGCTTGTTGGGGGGCCATCAGGATTGGTCCTAATGGCCCCCCAACAAGCTCTGATTACAAAGTAATAATAATAAAAAAAAAAAATTAACCCTCTGAGTGCCACAAGGGTCCAATGCATTGCTTTGCAATGCGCTGGAGACCCCTGTGGCACTCACAGGGACATTTATTTTGATTCCTGAGGGGTCCTGATACCCACCAATGAGGTCCACAATAAAAAAATGTAAAGAAAAAAAAATTAACCCTGTGTGTGCCACAAGGGGAGCAAATGCAGCCCCCCTTCTGCGGCACACACAGGGCATTTATCATTACTTCGTTATCAGAGATTGTTGGGGGGCCATCATGATTGGTCCTGATGGCCCCCCAACAAGCTCTGATTACCAAGTAATGATAAAAAAAAAATTAACCCTCTGAGTGCCACAAGGATCCAATGCATTGCTTTGCAATGCGCTGGAGACCCCTGTGGCACTCACAGGGTCACTCTGTTTGTGGAAATATATATATTTTTTTTACTAAGACCTCATTGGGGAGGGATCAGGGGGTCCTTATGCCCCTCAATGAGGTATATAATTAAAAAAAAAAAATTAAAACAAAAATTAATCCTGTGTGTGCCACTGGGAGGGAAGTTCAATGCCGACCCCCTTCCTGTGGCACACACAGGACTTTTTATCATTACTTTGTGATCAGAGCTTGTTTGGTGGCCATCTGAATACAAAGTAACGATAAAAAAAAATAGTAACCCTTTGTGTGCCACAGGGGCCCAAATGCATTGCTTTGCAATCCACTGGACACCCCTGTGGCACACAAAGGATTTTTTACCCCCTTTATTTATTATTTAGACCTCATTGTATGGGTTCTGATGCCCCCAACGAGGTCTACACAAAAATATTGTGGGAAAAAGCCCCAAAAAATGCACGTGCCACAGGAGGGGACATACATTGCACACTGGTAGTCACAGATCTCCCATACACACTATCAAACACTGCCCCACCATCACCACCATCCTTGCTCCTCTGCTCATACCCACACACACTGCCTAATCCCTCACCCTCCCACATACTTTGTTACCCTTGTAGTCACAGGTCCGCACGTACACCGGCTGACGCCCTAGCTTCTTTCATCTGTTAGCCATAAAATCACACATACACTGTTTGCTTTACCATTTCTGTTTCACTGGTAGCTACGCTCCTGTAGCGTAAATTGGTATGTCAACCCACAGCAGTGGGGTACCATTTTTCTTAGGCTGGCAAGAAGTCCACCTAGGAAATCCCACGCCATTGAACCATTTTAGTATCTTTGAAGTGACTGATGTGTAAAACAATTTTTTTTTTTCCTGTAGCACCACATTCTGGAAATAGTTGTGCCAACTAACTTAGGGGTAAAAAGGCAAGTGACCCCTCATTAGATGCGGCAGGTTGTCTTCTTTCCAAAATGGTATGGTTTATCTACCTTTTCTTCAATTCTGATGGTGTTATAGCCATTTTCGTACAGGCAAGTCAGGTTTGAGAAAATGTTAGAAACATCAGAGGTTGTAGTAGGTGTAGTTTTCTACTTCTAGCACCCCCTAAGGTAGGTCAACTCATACCAATGGGGTGTCGTTTGACTCCTAAGAGCACTAGCTAATGAATGCGGTTGAAAATTCCATGGTTTTTACAAAGTTCCATACATTTGAAGGGGCAGAAATGTAAGAAAATGCCCTTTTTTTCACTAGCGCCACCTCCTGGAAGCATTTGTGCATACCAGCCTTTGGGTAAGAAGGCAAGTGACCCCTCATTAGATGCGGAAGGTTGTTTTCTTTCCAAAATGGCATTGTTTCTCTACCTTTTCTGCATATCTATTATGGTTATAACCATTTTAGTGCAAGCAGATAATTTCAAAAACAAAAGTGTCAGGTTTACGTACGTGTTCCTATCACCCACATATTGTATGTTAACCCACACAAATAGGCTACCATTTTTCTCATGTTGGTAGCAGGTACTGAATACAGCAGGAAATGTTATGGTTTTCAAAGATTTTAGTATCTTTGAAGTGGTGGAAATGTAAAAAAAATGTATTTATTCCCATAGCGCCACCTTTTGGAAATATTTGTGCACTTCAGCCCAGGGGGTAGAAAGGCAAGTGACCCCTCAATTGATGCGGGAGAATGTCTACTTTCCAAAATGGTATACCTTTTATACCTTTCCTTCATGTCTCTAACAGTTATGGACATTTTAGTACAAGCCGCCATTTTCGAAGAAGCAAACAGGTAGGTGTAGTGATGTGCTACTGGCACCCCTAAGGTAGGTCGACTCATTCCAGTGGGGTGTCATTTTTCTCCTAAGAGCGCTAGCTAATGAATACAGTTGGAAATGCCATGGTTTTCACAAATATCAGTACATTTGAAGGGGCAGAAATGTATGAAAATGCCATTTTTTTCCTATAGTGCCACCTTCTGGAAGCATTTGGGCACAACAGGCTTGGAGTAAGAAGGCAATTCACCCCTCATTTGATGCGGCAGGTTGTCTTCTTTCCAAAATGGTATGGTTTGTGTGCCTTTTCTTCACTTCTGTAGTTGTTATAACCATTTGTGTACAGACAAGTAATGTTTGAGAAAATGTTAGAAAAATTTGAGGTTGTAGTAGGTGTTGTTTTGCACTTCTAGTGCCCCCTGAGGTAGTTAAACTCATACCATTGGGGTGTCATTTTTCTCCTAAGAGCACTAGCTAATGAATACAGTTGGAAATGCCATGGTTTTCACAAATTTCAGTACATTTGAAGGGGCAGAAATGTAAGAAAATGCCTTTTTTTTCATTAGCGCCATCTTCTGGAGGCATTTGTGCACACCAGGCTTGGGGTAAGAACGCAAGTTACCCCTCATTAGATGTGGCAGGTTGTCTACTTTTCCGAAATATATAGTTTTATATAGGTATTCCACTGTTTTAGGGTAGTTTTACCACAAAAACCCTAGAATGTGCATATTAGTTTATAAAGTTGAAAATGTCATTTTGCGCTGCTGGTGATTAGGGCTCTACGCTAGCCATGGACGTAGGTAAAACTATACAAATTTGGTATTTTTTTTACTCGGGGGACTTGGGGCTTTTTGAAATAATTGAAACTTTTTCAATCAAGGTAAATGTTTTTGATACATATTATGTGATTTTAGGAAAATAAGTAAATTTTCACTTTTTTTGTCATTATGACATCATAGCTTTTTGCACGATGTAAAATTCTCTTCATGTAAGGTACCACGAGAAAGCTCAATTCGTTCTGAAAAAAACAATGTATAGTTTTCCATATTTAACTAAAAATCCCCAGAGGAAATCAAGCATAAACAGAAGGATAGCAAAAATGCTGAAAAAGTGTCTGGCCTGCAGGGTACAGGACATGGCCCAAGCCTCTGGCACTGAAGGGGTTAATACATCAAAAAAAAAGAGAGCTAATGCGTTTCATGCTAAACCACCACTTTCTCAAAGACAAAAAAAGGAGCTGCTTCCAAATGGCAAACTTAAAAACTGTCTCATAGTTTCTCATTGGTCAAACTGACGGGCGCGTGAGCGATTCGACGGAATTAACTCCAGATCAAACATCATGCATCCGACAATAGACCTAGATCAAAAGACTATCATCTTCATAAATTAACATTAAGTTTGGTAAAACTATGGAAACATCCACAGTGCCAAATGTCAAGCAAGCTCAATAGAGTCAGGTGCAACTCAGAGAGTCAGAGCTGGAAACTGAAAGGTACAATTTCAGAAAACCTTCCAATGGATCATCAGAACATCACGAGTAAGAACCTGAGGCCAAGAATGCAGAGTGCTATACAAGGTCTGCTCCAGAATAAAGCAATGCGCTGCGTACCCCTGTGGCACTTAATATAATTTTAAAGTTAGAACCTCAAATTGTTCTCAGTGATTTTGGGCTATATTGTAGAATGGGATATATTTAATTTTTAAGGAGAAAAGTAATTATAGTTATACTATTGATAGGCTATATTATACTATTGATAGGATATATTCAAATTTATGATTAACATATTATTTGAGAATTTTAAAATAGTTTAACTCATGTTGGATTATTAAAATCATTATTTTTTGTTAGTTTTTTTAGCATCCTGTCAGTCCGCTAGTAAGTGAGGTTATAGTTAATAAGGCCAAAAACATCACAAAGTTCTCCAACCAAAAAATATATCCTATCAAGAGCTTTGTGACCTGGGTGACATCTTTTGTTATTTATGTTATCAGCTGTGGTTGCTGCATCCATTATGTTTGCCGCACCACAAGGGCATTACGCGATCACTCCATGGAAGATAGGCTCTTGATAAAGAAGCAATCTAGAGAACATTCGGTCCCCAGGCATTTTAGTATTTGCCCATTGGGGGCAAGCCTTCTGGATCTACAATTTGGGCACTCTATCTCCTGGGGGGGCCTCAACGAAGAGTTGCAGGTGAGCAACATTTTGTAGGCGAATATCTTTTATTAGACTCTGTTTGCAGGGTGGATTTTGGTCCCCTCTGTAAAGACTTTTGATGGACTTCTCTAATAGTGTATATTTAAGATGTGTTTCCTATTGTTACATATGGTTGTTGAGATATGGAAAAACATATAGACATATACATATGGATACCTTTTTGTTATTTAATTTTGGGACAATATTACTATATCACGCTCCTTTAATATTGATGCATAATAATAATTTTTAGATTCTGATTTTATTTATGTACATCATTTTATTCATATATAATAAGCCACAAAGTATGTTTGAATGATATTTTATTTTATCTATAGGCATAATAACTTGATAATGAGATTGTTAAGAATTTATGCTGCTATTAATAGATCCGCGGATGCCTGGAGCTTCCACTGTCGACATGGAGTCAGTGTGATGCAACTTTGAAAAGGAGCACTTCACCTGTGATGCTTGGTGAGACGGATGTTGTCCTTTTTTGCCAAGCCTCTGTTTGGCTGTGTCTGGCATGTGGCCGCTGTCCAGGATATCAGCGAGTCTTTTCCAGCTACCCGCAAATACATTGGAGAGTTTACTGTCTCCATGGAGCCTGTGTGATGTGGCCGCAGGAAGGAGTTGCTTCCGGGGTTTGGTGAGACAGACGTTTTCTCCTGTTCCAAGCCTTATTTTGGTACTGTTTGGCACGTGTCCGCAGTTCAGGATCACCCGCAGATCTATGAAGTGGTATGTGTCCAAGTTTTTAAATATATAATATTATATACATGTTTTATTTTTCCCAATTGGAGATGGGGATCTGCATGTGTTTGTTTGGCCCACCTAGGCGATTAAACAGTAAGGTCATCCTGTGAAGGTTCATATATTGGTTGTTGACCTTTAGGGTGGTGGATCAATATGCAGATGTAGTGAATATTAGTGATTAAGGGGTTAAATTATTTGTGTTTTGTTTTATTTTGCACGTTTTATTTCAGATCTTCATATACCTGAGATACATAGCGGCCGAGTCCCGGGCTGTGTCAGTTATATGATTTATCCTCTGTTGAGCTTGTTGGACAGCCCAGGTGATTTACAGCACTTTGGATTCATAATCTCTTTGAACCCGATGTCTTGTTTCATTTTATGTGTTTGATATACATAAGTCTTGGGATATGTCAGTTACACTCTTTATTGAGCTTGCTTGATATTTGGCACTGTTGATGTTTGTATAGTTTTTCTGAACTTAATGTTAATTTATGAAGATGATAGTCTTTTGTTCTAGGTCTGTTGACAGACGCATGATGTTTGATCCAGAGTTAATTCTGTCGGATCGCTGATGCACCTGTCAGTTTGACCAATGAGAAACTATGAGACAGTTTTTAAATTTGTCATTTGGCGGTGGCTTCTTTTTTTTTTCTTTGAGAAAGTGGTGGTTAAGCATCATGAAACGATTTAGACAGTTTTTTAAATTGTTTTTTAATTAATGTATTAATCCATGACATGATAATTTTGTAATAAATACATTTTTTACATTGTTACTCGGAGCTGCAACCTTTTTTCTGTTTTCATCGATATTTGAAGTATCTCTGTGTTGGTTTGGATCTTACTGTTACAGTATTTGGAGAGATCAGAAGATTCCTGTGTCACTGGAGTTACCCGAGGGGAGACAGGGGAATTTTTCCATTTGCTTGAAAGCCAGATTTTTCTGACCAACTCATTTGTGAGTACCATTTCATTGTACTTTATATTAAGAACATTACAGATTCACACTATGAGGCTCTCTGTGTGTTTTTTTTTTTTAATGATTCTGCATCCTTAGAGGAAACAAGCTTCCTAGCCTGAATCATAGTAGAAATTACCTCCAGTGGAGAAATCCTTTCTTCTCAAGATGTGGGCTTCAACAGCTATGTCGTCAAAGCCAGTTTTTCCACATACTTTTTGCAAAGGTATCCCTGATAAAGGATGTCCGACCTGGCTGGAAGCAGATCGTGAACTGAAAGACTGACCAGTTCTGCAAACCATGCCCCCTCTTGGTCCAATAAGGTGCGACCAGAATCATGGTTGCTCCATCCATCCATCCATCCATCCATCCTGATCTTCTGGAGCACCCCGGTAAAGAGAGGAATCAGAGGAAAGACATAAAAGGTGGAAGTTCCACAGAATCGATATCGTGTCCGTGGCAAAGGCCAGAGGATCCCCCCTCTGGGATTAGAAGACCAGAATCTTCCTTTTGTCCATTGTGGCCAGGTCAGTCGTTGGCAGTCCCCACTGTAGTATAATCAGGTTGAACACTTCAGAATTGAGTTCATACTCTCCTGGATTCACATCTTGGCAACTTGGAAAGTCTGCCAGAATGTTTTCTACCCCTGGAATGTGAATGGAATAAATTGTCAGAAGATGGACTTCTGCCCAACCTAGAATGTACTTCACCCTATTGCGGTGGCCCCTGACGTTTTATGTAAGCCACAGCCGTGGCTTTATCTGTCTGGACTTGTACTGGATGACAGTTCAACTGAGCGAGCCAGTACAGCAGAGCAAGATGGATCTCCCTGATCTCCAGAATGTTACTGGACTGAAGAGATTCTTCCGCAGTCCACCTGCCCTGGATCCCCAGGTGACCCAGAACCGCTCTCCACACTCTTAGGCTAGCATCTGTCATGACCAGAGTCCATTCCGGGATCACAATGGGCTTTCCCTGTTCTAGGTGGTGGAGTTGCAACCATCAATGTAGGCCCTGTCTGGCTTCTGGAGAGAGGGAGATGTGCCAAATTCCCATGCCAATTCTGGATGACAGGCCTCTGAAGCTCCCTGATGTGTACTTGAGAGTAAGGCACCACCTCTATGGTAGACACTAGTTGTCTTGGATGTGCTGAGCCAAGAGTTCCTCCAAAGGAGCCTTGATCAAAAGGTCATCCAGATAAGTCATGAAAATGCCACGGGTGTAAATGAAGACTGATGAGGCCCCCATGACCCTGGTAAACACCCGAGGAACCAAAACCAGACTGAAAGGCAGAGCTAGTAACTGGTAGTGCTCTGAACCTAAGGCAAAACACAAAGAACGTTGGCTGTCCGGATGGATCGGAATCTGTAGGTACGCATCCTTAAGGTCCAGAGATGCCATATACTCCCCTGGGCACATCGCTGAGATGACAACACAAGGATTCCATCTTGAAGCGTGCTGTCTCGACATACTTGTTGAGACACTTGAGGTCCAAAATGGGACTGCAGCTGTCATCCTTATTTGGAACCACAAACAGGATGGACTAGAAACCTAAACCTTGCTATTGGGGAGGTACTGGAAACGGAACCTTCTTTTCCATCAGTGAATTCACTGCCCCCTGGAACAGTAGGGACACTGGATGGGTAGAAATGAAAAGGAGAAAGGGATCTGAAACTTATTCTGTACCCTTCTGAAATTACAGAACCCACTGGTCCGTGATAGAGGATTCCCAGGCATCCAGAAAGAGGCGAAGATGCCTGACTTTGGGAACCTGTGGACCAGGATTCCGCAGAAGCTGGCTTGACAGGCTTAGCCCTTGAAACTGTTCACTTGAGCTGCTGCCTGGTTTTGGTGGGGCGGAGGCACAAGTCGGAAGCCTTTGTAACTCAGTTTGACAGGGACAAAAAAAGATGCAGTTAGCTCTCCATAGTAGGATGTTTGGTGGGCATCTGAGACAACAAGGTGTTCTTGCCTCCAGTAGAATCACTAATAATCTGTTTCAGCTGAAGTCCAAACAAGGACAGGAAACCAGTGAATTCTTGGAAGAATGGTCTGCAAACCGAAGCTTAAGCCACAAGGTGCATTTTTTTTTTTTTTTTTTTGTGAAAATATTTTACCATGAAGAATACATTGAGATTATCTCTCATTTTCAAGTATGTCCTGGACTCATTTTATCTACCTCAGAATGGTGAAAGGCTGAGCTGACCTTGCCAGGACTAGAACCTGCAAACTTGCGGCTTGAACCCCAGGTGCCTTAACCAACTGAGCCATCGCACCAGCTGCATTGCTCAGTAACAGAGAAGACTGAGGCCTTTTTCATGTTAGTTAAAAAGACCAATACATCCTTCTTGAAGCATCTGCATGGACAGCTTCCACCATTTGTTCACCCCACACTACAACAGCCCTGTTAACCCACGCAGAGGCAAAAATAGGCCTCAAAGCAGCCCCAGTGGCGACAAAATTAGCCCTGATAGAACCAAGTGTCTTATCCTCCACATTGTTCAGTCCTGCTGCATCCACCAAGGCAGAGTAGTGGACTTGGCTAGCCTGGATACTGGGGGATCCACAGAAGGGGGAGAAGCCCACTTCGCCAAAGCTGCCTCTGAAAAGTGTTTAAAGTCTAGAAAACGTCTTATCGGGGTCTTCCACTCTTCAAGAACTATCTGATCCAGAGTGGCATTAGGGGAAAATAGATTTCTTATGTCTCTGGAAGACATCCGCAGAGGAAGGCCCCTCATCAGGACTGTCGGGGACCTGAAGGGTCTTCAAAACAACTCTAATAAGCCTCTCGGTTGAGGGAAGGGGGGTCTGCCTCATAAGAGTCCCCATAGGGGTAGGAAGAATCATATCTTCTTATTAACCTTTCTCACATTCCACCTCTGAAAATTCCTCCTCAGAGGAGGCCCCTATGGGAGCAGGCATACCCTGAGATCTAGGGGTCACATGCTTGAACGTAGAGTGTGTGTGTGTGTGTGTGTGTGTGTGGGGGGGGGGTTCCAAGACTGAAGTTGGACCACTGGGGACAGTAGTGATTTCACCCAAGCTGGCTCTTGTTCAGGGTTTGAGGGGCCCGTAGGAGTTGTGGGGGCCACAGCACAGGAGAGGAGAGAGATCCAGAATACTCTCAAAAGAGCTCCATTTGACATGAGGAAAAGTAAACAAGGCGGGGGTCAGTGACACCCCTGAGTCCTTAGTCTTAGGTCTAGCCCCATATCAATTATAATCCAACATCCTGACAAGAGCAGTGTCTAAACTAGTATAAATCACTAGTAACAGATCCCCAGACTAATAGTTCACCCAAGAAAAGCCCAGAAAGTAGTTATTTGGCAAGCAAAGGGTTAATCTGGAGAAGGAGAGCAAAGAGAGTCTGCCTCTGAGTTGGATATGCAAGAGAGAAGTAAAATGGTGACTGCAAAACAGGCAGCCAATCGGAAGAAGGTCCGCAAAATGGGTATTCTGGGTAATGGTCTTCTCCATTGCCGATGCTAATCAATTCCTGCAATTCTGTCCATAGACCTCCATGGACCCACAAGACACTCAGGACATGAAAGGGCATGAGGAGACAAGAAAAAAGAATCCATACTAACTTATGTATATCAAACCGCTGCAGAGATATGTCCCAATGAAGTTCGCCCATAGAAGTCAATGGAGAAAAGATGGTGGCTGAATGGGAAGTGTTCTTAAAGAAGCTGCACACACCAAAAAATTTACAAAATGAGGTGCCCCAAAAGACCCAATGACCCCAGAGAATAATGTGTGTGGAGCACCTAAGATACAGACCCCTAAAGGGAAAAGCACCCAACCTGGATAAAACAGGAAAATAATCCCAATGTAGTCATCCTTCCTCCATAGCTCATTGAATAAACAGTATACAGTAATAAAATACCCAACATTAGTGCAAGAGCCCAAGGGCTCAGAGAAATCCTCTGTATGAAGAGGTACAAGTGCACTCAAAGCTTTACTCACCAGTCTTCGGTTTCTTCAGGTTACCATTGTGAAGGAAGCAGAGCCCCAGAGAACACTGTCGGGAGGGAAAACTTTGTGTGCCAGATTCTGTCCACAGGGCTTCAGGGGTCCACACAGCACCTGACTGCTGGTCAGTCCACCCCAGGTGAAGCCCACTAATGGTAATGCTTATAATGGGGGAATTTTGACAGGCTAATATCTAACAGAAAAACAATTTAAAAAAAATCTAAAAGCAAGAGAAGTGTCCTGGCCATGATTTCAACTCAGAGAACACATCAAACTGGGGATCAGACTAGGGCTGAGCTGCAGAAGAGTCTGGGAGACTGTCTTTTTTTAGAATGTGTTCTGTTCTCCATGAGGAGGAACACGGTATCGCCAGAGCTAATGAATTACAAAGCATACTATAGACTTAACACAAAAATAATCCTGCACCTCCAACTGGTAATAATGAAATCAACCTATTCCCCACCAATAGTCATCATGAGGGTAGGGGTGTCATGATACCAATACATTACATTAACAGAATAGAAAAGAGAAAAAAGAAGTATCTCTAGGCACTCTATATTCATTAAAAAAGACCACCTTGACAGATATTGAAAGACATAGGGAAAATTGATTTAAAAAAAAAAAAAAAAAGATGATTAAAAAATCTCGTAGAACACCTCATGGACCGTTCCACACAAGTCCTATGGTGTCAGTGCCTTGCAACAAACTATAGAATATGGAATATTATTCCTGTTATAGATATTTAATAAATCCTAACAAGCTGAATGATTACTTAAGTATATGTATGGAACCAAAAGCACAAATATATTAATCACTTGCCAGTGCTAAGAGGAATACAAAAACCTCTCAGAAATATGGTTAATCGCTAAACTTCTATTAACATATAAATAATGCTTGGTTAGATCAGTGAAAATTATTTGTGAAAATTCACCACTATCAATACTAATTGTTCTTAGTTATAAGGTTAACAGAGGTTGTTCCGTAAAATAAAAAGTTTGCTTTTCCAGTATTGTGAGTTTTATTTGATCATGTATAAGGGCAGATGATCTCAAAGAACATTGTTGCGATTGATTTCTATATGGCACAGTACCGGTTGTGGTTAATTGTGAGGCTGGAGGACAGCAGCAGCACACACCAGTCTACTGAGAAAGGTGCACCTGTAAGCCCTTCCAGGGGACTTTGTGGGCTCACTTTGGGGGAAAAATACAGGACACCACGAACTAAGAGGTGAAGAGGCTTAGTGCCTGTCTTACAGATAATGCCTCCCTTCATCTAAACTGCACTGTCGTGGGGCTCGGTTAGGTGTTACTTCAGTTTGGATGCCAGAGCCATCAAGGGTTAAAGGAAAATCCTCCCTATAATGTTATCTCGCCTATTAATGACCCAGGGTACAAACCAAACACATGCCAACGTTTCTGATGAAATGACACAGCTCCACGAGTGAAGCCATATTGATCTCCACTCACACACATGCTTCCACAACTTCAATTATGGATACAGCCACTTTTATCTCTTTTCTGTGTGTTTTACAGCATTACCATTAACCCTTTGCCTGCCAGAGGGTTACACAACGTATTGCAAACCAATACATTGTGTACCCCTATGGCACACACAGTGTTAAGGTGCCTCTGGTAGACAAATGGTTATCGCTTCACATTATCACACAGAGAAATGATACAGACATTTCATATACACATCTTAAACAATGACCAAGCTTTCATGCCTCAGTTGCCTATTTCTTTAACCATTTAAGTGCCAGAGGAGTATCCAACACATTGCCTTGCATACCTCTCTGGCACTCACAGGCTTAATCTTTCCTGCAAACAAACCTAAAAAAACACCCAAAAACTCAACAAGCATGTTCTCTGGGGGAGACAAAGTACACCAAATATAATCTATATATAACATAAGGGGAAAAAAAATATATATATTCTAAAAGGAGAGCACCAAGCTGTGACTCCTAAGTACAAATACTATCAAGGCACAAACAGGCAAAAAAAGGTTGGTATTCAAATATCCTATATAATAATTCGCTAAATCGTGTGTAACGCACGACATGCGCAGTACACACTGCTGCGCGTGCTGCGGTCATGCGCAGTAGAGACTGCCCGTGCCGCAGCTGATACAGAGCTGGGAACTCAGAAGGAGCGTCCAGCTCTGTATCAGCCGCGGCGCGGGCAGTCTCCTCTGTGCGTGACTGCCCTGCGACCGGGTGGCAGTGACACTGTGGCCCGTGTAACGGGCTGTTCAACTAGTTCATTATATTAAAATATATGCAATATTGAGCCCCCACTCAATATATACTATACAACAAAAATTCTATCTAAAAACTCTGCTGGATCTGAGCTCCTAGAAATATATATTGATCCAGTATATATATATATATATATATATATATATATATATATATATATATATATATATATATATATATATAATGCACATATAAAAAAAAAAACTGTATTAAAAAATTCTCACTCCCGACCGTTATTTCAGATGTTATCTCTCAGCTACGTTCCGTGTATATTATGCACCGGGGTAAATAAAATACATCCACGTGTCTCCTGTCTTTATACACTGTTGCTGATGTGTTGCAAAATGAATGTGCCGATATATTGTAAAGTAAGGATGCTGATGATGGGGGCCCCCTCTATTCAACGCTTTTCGTGCTTATATAGCACTTCTTCAGGGATCTGCTAAAGTTGTAACAATCTATCTTAGATATATATCTATCTTGTGTCTGCCCACTGCATTAGTATGGACTTTGCCTCATAGATTACTGTTGCTATTTGCTGATACAGGTAACTGTTGCTATTTGCCGATATTTTAGAGATATATAGTATTTCCGACTATATTGACTATTTTGTTTATTTTAATGTATTTTTTTTTTATATGTGCACATATATGCTGGATCAATATATATTTCTATGAGCTCCGATCCAGCAGAGTTTTTAGATAGCATTTTTTGTTGTATAGTATGTATTGAGTGGGGGCTCATTATTGTATATATTTTAATATAATATTTGAATACCAACCTTTTTTGCCTGTTTGTGCCTTGATAGTATTTGTACTTAGGAGTCACAGCTTGGCGCTCTCCTTATTAGTGTATTGTATTGTTTCTATATTGTCCTGCACACTACAGGGCTAGAGGTTAGTAGCGACAAGCGGTGCCTCGGGGATTTATTTTATTTTATATATTCCACAGACCAGAGTACTAGTGGGCGCCATTTCCCAGGATTGGGGCTGATTTTTATTGTTTTTTGGATATATATAACTGTGACCCCACAAAAATAACACTTTTGAGTTAAATGTCTTAATACTGTTTATTTTGCACATAACAAAAGAAGGAAAATAAATACTATTGTTTTATTACAGCACTCTGCAGCAATTTAGGCTCTCTCTGCCTCTTATTCATACTACTATCCACCCTTCACACACACCTCAAAAGCCCATCGGTTGCTCTGCCTCTTTTTCTCTGCCTTTTCACCTTCACAACACCATCCATCTTCCACTTATTCCCCTCACATTGCACTACAGCCATCACCACTCTTATTTCCCTCCCTCCCTCCCCTTACACTGCTAATTGATATGGGTCTGGAGCATGGGACAACGGGTTGAGAATCAACGACAGATCTGCCAGAGTAATCTAAAAACACCACAACATCCTCAATGCACAGTGATGTACACTTGACATATGTTTGTATATGCATTTGTTTTTTGTTTTATTTTTTAAATACATTTTTTATTCAGTCAGCACAAGATTTACATATGTACAAGACAAATGAGCTCACAAGTTACAAAAGAAAAAATATAGCAATGTAAGCAATAAAACAGAACAACAGAGTGTACATTATATGAAAGTCTCAAATATAAGTAATATATAGTTGGAGTGGTTGGTAAAATGAGACTTAGAAGTCCCTGTCTAAAGCTTGCGTGAGACAAAGCTGGCTGAAAGAAGTTTTGAGAATACAAATGGAGGAGAAAGTGAGGGGAGAAAAGAGGAGTGAGGAAGGAGGAAAGGGGGTAAAGGTGGAATAAGGAAAGAGGAGAAAGATGGGGGGGTGGGGGAGAGTAGGGTAACATGCACCAGCAACCAGGGGACCCATCACTGAGATTTGAAAAGGGGCTGCTCAAGTGGATATTGGAACTATTGCAGCAACACATAGCGGTGATCAAACCAAACATGCATAAATTGAATTACAGGGGTAGGTCTCGTTTTCTGTTTAACCATGACAGCTTAGTGAGTAAGAAATGGTCCTCAACTTTATCAGCCCAAGCCCTGAGCGAGGGGGGGGGGGTGACAGTGTTCCATCCCAGAGGGATGAGAGCTTTCGCTACATTCAACAGAATGAGGAGGAATGTCTTACTTTGAGGGGAAATATTAGGTAAATCATGGACTAGTAAGCAGGCTACGCCTGCATTTGTGGGAGGAGCCTTCAAAACGGTCCCCGTGGCCTCCCTACCTGGCGTCCGTAGCAGTCATCCGGTGCACGCCAGGTAGCTTCACGCGGGACTTCCTCATCCGTCTGACCCGTCGTCACTTCCGGCACCAAATCGCAACGTCATCATCCGGCCCGTCTAGCCTCTCTCTCTCCCTCCCCGTCAAGTGGTTGCTTCCTGCAGTCGGGCACCTCCTTGCCGCATCGTCTCCTCATTCCTGCCGATTGCTAAAGTTTCTCTTTCTAAACGGCCTAGTAAGCCTATCTCATTTTCTCCAGGAATCTTCTTGTTCACCTCTGACTTTGTCCAGTCGTCTCTTACCAAGGCAGTCACCATCCTCTTCGCAAGTCCCTGAATCGTCATTTCCTCTAAGCCATGGACGCCAATCAAGGTAGGTAGTAGCAATCTCGCTCAAGGTTGTCATCACACCTCTATAGCAAGTTCTTTCAGTCACCTTTTTCCCCCCCTCCTCATTCCCCCTGTCTAACTGCATGATAGGATCCCAGTCTTTCCCAGGTTCCTCCCGTCAGAGGTTCCTCAATCATTTTCGCCGGTCAGTCTCCCGTCAGAGACCCGGTTGTCCTAATCCCCCAGGCAGTCTCCCATCAGAGACATTGGCCCTGGTCTATCCTATAGGTTCCTCTTGTCAGAGGCGCATCCACCCCCCCCCCCCACGACCCTCTTGTCAAAGGTTTCTTCCTCTCCCTCACGTTACCTTCTTGTTCCCCTGCACCCCTATTACTGCTGCAATCAAATTAAGTCCCTCCCACTTCACGGTTCCTTCCTTAGCCACCAATATCTCCTTGCCTCTCCTTCACTGTCTTCCTTCACTCCTGCTGCCTCCCCAGCGTCGATATCTTGTTCTTCCTGACGGTGAACAGGCAGATGGGATATCCTCCGCAGGAGTCATTCATCCCATGACTCTGTCTTTACGGTATGCATCGGATTACCAGTCTTCTCCTTCAACCCCGCCTCCTCAGACAGTTCATCTGCCGAGTCATCAGGGGCAGGGGCCTGCGTAGTCCAGCCCGTTTGGCAGGTCAGCTCCTTTTTCCCAATTCCCTTGCCTTCGGCCCTTCCACTTCCCTTTACTAATTAATCCCTTGCTCTCCCTTTAGCCATGGAAGACGGATCTCTCAGATCCAATGACAACCAAGTGTCACCTCAGCGGGATGCCACAGCCAACCCAGGATTTAGCGGCCAGACTTAGAGAATGGACTATTCCGTGCATTACAGCTGAACTTTCCCGGTGGCATATCCCCTTCCCATCTTCAGCTAGGAAACCTGAGCTTTTTCGTCTCCTATTCCCAGCTCATCCACCATCCACTCCCCCCTCCCCTCAGATCCAACCCACCCACTCTTCTTCTCCCAGCCATCCCTCGGCTCCAGAAGCCCACTCTTCCCAGTTGGATAACATTACACAAATGCTCACTTCAATGTCATCTGCAATGGCCGACATGCAGGCTCGAATCATCTCTCTAGAATCAATCACCAGATCATCTACTCAAGCAGTCGCATCTTTATCTCCTCAGTCGGCCCAAGGTAACCCTTCTCCTTCCCTTAGCCCTCAAATCACTCCAGCCCACATGATGCCAGCCCATCTTCGTAGGGATATTCTGGAAGGGAAAGACGTGAACCAGGTGTCTCTGCTAATTGCTACCCAGGATCTAGCCGAGAGCCGCACTATTCAATGCGGCGAAGTGGCAGTAACTCTTAAAGCCAAAGATCCTCGGCTTGCCAAGAAACTTACTATTCCTGAATTCGTCTTGGCATTCAGCATTTTCAGAGATATACTGTGCTCGTCTTTCCCCTCTCGAAGGAAAGAGCTAGACCAATACATGTATATCCTAGTGGACTTAGGCTACCGCTACGGAGGTTTCAGCTATTACGATTACCATTTAGCTTTTTCCGCCAAGGCGGCCGCTGCCCTAGAGCAATTCGGCTATGTGACAGACTGGGGTGCTTTGGATCACGAATTGTTCTGCAGATATTTCGCTGGCTTAAAGACCCCAGTCTGCCCTTCGTGCCTGTCAGCCAATCACAACTTCAGTTTATGTCCCGCAGCTTGGCCTAGCACTTCAGCCAATGTAGCGCCAGCTCCATCAGACCCCCCCCACCGACCCCCCAACTCCCAGATCTCGCCCCACGGTAGATAAGCTAGGCTTCACCATTCATTACATGGGTTCCTCTCCTATATGCAATAATTTCAACGATCAAGGTTGTTTTTTCCACAATTGCCGCATGCTCCATATGTGCTCCTGTTGTCACCAATTTCACGCTTGCTCCATTTGTCCACGATATTCTCACTCTAATAAATGACTAGGTAGCATTAATTCAAGTCTCCTGGAATTTTTGCTGTCAAACCACCCAGACAAAGTACTCACTTCAGTCCTCTCTAACGTCTTCCTCAACGGTTTCCTTTTAGGTATTCTCGCCCTCCCATCCTATTCTCTAGATTGTCCCAACCACCAATCTGCCCTTGCAGACCCTCTAGCAGTCGACCTCTTCATTTCCAAAGAAATTGCAAAAGGTTTTATGCAAGGCCCCTTTTAGTCTCCCCCCTTTCCAATTTGGCGCTCCAACCCTATCGGTATTGCCTACAGGAAATTCTCTTCAAAAGTCAGACTTATCGACTTTTCAGCCCCTCACTCTTCGCCCATTCCTAGCTTAAATTCCCTCATCCCTTCCTCTGAATTTACCTTTGAGTACCACAGCATAGAGAACGCTATCTCTCTCATCCAACAGGCTGGTCCTAACTGCTGGCTGTCCAAGGTGGATAGAGAGGACGCTTTCAAATTAATTCCAGTCCATCCTTCCCATTGGCGTCTGCAGGGCATCAGGTGGCGGGACAAATTCTACTTCTCCACCCGCCTGGTGTTCGGCTCTAAGATTAGCCCCAAATTATTCAACTATTTCGCCGAAGCGCTAGCCTGGCTGCTTTTGAACCACTGCAGATGTCCAATCGTGCTACATTACTAAGACGACTTCTTACTGATCGAACAAGCCCAGACCCACCCTTCTGCCCTCAGGTCCCTCCTTCATCTGTTTCAGGAACTCAATATTCCCATCTCTGCCAAGAAAACTGTTGGTCCCGCAACAGTATTAGAATTTCTAGGTATTACTCTGGATTCCTGCAACATGGAAGCCCACCTCCCGCCGGATAAAGTATCCTGCATCCAAACTATAGTCCAAGACTTCTCATCAAAAGATTCCTGTTCTAGATCAGATATCCAGTCACTTTTAGGTTATCTTAATTTCGCTACCCGCATTATTCCCCAAGGCTGTTCATTTATCTCCTTCCTTCTCTCACTACTTTCTGGTAGTTCAGATTCTTCACCCATTACCATCAACGAGTCAGCCAGGTCAGACCTAGCCATGTGGGCCGAATTCCTCCAATCATGGAACGGCAAGTCATTCCTTCCCAAATCTCCCTCCTCTCCTTGTATAGAAGTTTTTTCCATCGCTACAAATTCAGGTTATGCAGCTTCATTTGAGTCATATTGGTTACTAGAAGCCTGGCCCACCGAGGCGTCGGTCATCCCTCACTTCAGCTCGCGCTGCTGCATGGAACTAGCTCCTATCATGGCAGCCGCCAGTTGTTGGGGCAGTGAGTGGTCACTGAAGTCCGTGGTTTTCTTTACCCCTAACCCAGATTCCTCCCTAGCTGTCAATAATGGCAGGTCCCCGTCCCCCCTCATCATGTCTTTTTTAAGGAGGCTTACCTGGCTCTTCTTCAATTTAAGTTTACATTCTCATCCTCACACCTTTCTTCAGCCAAGTCCCAGCCAGTTAACAATTTTCTTCACTCTAATTTGCAGTCATTTCATGAACTCAACCCACTGGCTCACGACCATCCTTCCAAGCCTCCGCCTTTCCATCTTCTCACCCTGCAGTGACCAGTAGTGCTTCAGCTGATTCCATCATCAATCTAGCCCTCGCCCCTTGCACCAAGAAGAACTACGCCAGAGCCTGGGCTTCATTTTCTACATTTCTTCAAATGAACAAATCTCCTCACAATTACTCAACCGCCAACATTTTAAACTTTGCAGCTTATTGCCATCACTCCCTCCACCTTTCTCCTTGCTCCATTAAGCTTCAACTGGTGGGTATTCATCATTACCTCGCCTTTATCCAACCCAGCTGCCCCTCCTTATTTTCAGTCCACCAAATCAAACTGTTTTTCAAGGTCCTCGAGAAGATTTCCCATTCTCAACCCAAGCCAAGATTGCCAATCTCGGGCCCTCTCTTCTGAAAGCTTTACGAAATTATTTCATCCAACCTATTTGAGTCTGAAATCAGTTGTGTCCTGTTAGCAGCAATTTGCATGGGTTTTTATGGCTTTCTAAGACCCGGTGAATTCCTTTAAACCTCATACTCACCGGCCTTCCCAATTAAAGCAGGCTTACTTTCCTCAGACGCTCCAAGACAGATCAAACCGGCAGAGGAGCCTGGATCCCATTCTACCCCACTCAAGACTCATGTTGCCCAGTTCTAGCACTGTCTAGGCTTAGTACCCTTATTGAAGGCAAGCCCGATAACAGTCCTCTTCTTCTCACATCTAACGGTCCACTATCCTCTTCCGAATTCGCAAGACTAGTCTGCATCTCACTTTTACACGCAGGAGTTGATCCAGAATCTTATTCTGGCCATTCATTCCGCATTGGCACCACCTCTGCCGCCTCTCGAAACAACACACCTCCTCACATCTTTCAGAAACTGGGAAGATGGAGGTCGCAATGTTACACAAGGTACATTCCCAATCCAAAAGAGGAAATTTGTCTCGCCCTCTCTTCTCTGTCTCAGTAAATGTTAATAAAGTCTTTAAAGCATACAGTCTTGTCCTTATTTTTGGACTCTAATCAGGCCGGCTTTTACGTCCTCAGGCCTGGGTCCATTAGGGGCCGAGGTTATGCCAAATTCATCTAGTCATATCTCCTAGGTCATCTCAAGTCATCCGGTTTTGTTGGCTCCGTTAGCCCCTTCCACAAGTAAGCAGGCTATGCCTGCATTTGTGGGAGGGGTGGGAGGAGCCTTCAAAACAGTCCCCGTGGCTTCCCTACCTGGCGTCCGTAGCAGTCACCCTCCTTCCCTCCCTTAAACAATTCTCTAATCAGTCCAAGCTAGCCCTCTAATCAGGCCGGCTTTTACGTCCTCGGGCTTGGGTCCATTAGGGACCGAGGTTATGCCAAATTCATCTAGTCATATCTCCTAGGTCCTCTCAAGTCATCCGGTTTCGTTGGCTCCATTAGCCCCTTCCACAAATAATATATGCCAGGGGTCTTTCACCAGAGTGCAACCTAGAAGAAGCTCTATATGAGTAAGACATTTATCCCAGAAGGATCGAAGTAACGGGCAAGTCCACCAGATGTGGAGGAACGTGCCTTCCGATGAGGAACATCTCCAGCAAGTTTTAGATCGGGATGGCTGGAAGGAATGTACCGTAAAATCTTGGGTATAATACGCACAATTTTACCCCACTTCACCTTATGTGAAGTGGGGGATGCGGATTATACAAGAGAGTTTTTACAATGAAAAAATTGTAGTGTTAGCAGACCTCTTCCCTCCCTCCCCCGGCGCTCCGCTTTGAAGATAAACCTTTTGTGCAAGTGAAGTGCCGAAGAGAAGGCAAAACTTCTTGCACTTGCCGCCTGCTTCCTTCAATTGGGCTTACAGGACCTTCCTCCTCCAGCCAATGGTAATGCCCTGTTTAGTAAGGGAGAAAACAAGGGTGCGTATTATACATAGGCACTCTTGTTTCCCCCTAAAATCTTAGGCATAATATACACCTGCGTATTATACACAGGGGCGTATTATACCTGAGATTTTACTGTAATCAAGATGGAGTGTAATATCATCTGGATAGAAATTTAAAATTAATTTCTACAAAATGCATAGAGATCAAGGAACGAAAGGTATGTTTCCAAATAAGCTTCCATTCCCCTAGAGTCGAGGAGGAACCAAGTTCCTTTTCCCATGCAACTGCATAGGATGGTTTGGGCGAGGCAGGAGAATTCAACAAGATGGTATATGGAGCTCAGGAGTCGGGGTTTGGGTCCTGTAGAGAGCAGGAGAAGACGCTAAAAGGGTGAGAGGGGTTGGGCGAAGCATTCATGAATTTTCGGGAGGGTTAAGAAATTCTTAATTCTAAGGTAAGTCCAGATTTCGCGAGGGGGGAGGGAGAGGTGCAATAGTAAGTGGCCAAAATCATGCGCTCCAGAGGATGTCCCCAGGTCCCGGAGATATAAGTGTGCAGCCAATCATGGGAATTGGGATGAGTGAAGAGAGAGCCTAGTGAAGGGCAAAGAAAGGGAGTTAACAGCCTGTTTCCTAATTGAGAAGTCCCAGGTGGACAGACCTGCCCTCAGAATTGGGTGTGTTGGCAAGAGTTTGTGCCTGTGTTCTTTTGGCAGGAAGGCTTCTGCTAAGACATCTATAGAAAGCAAAAAATTCCTCTCCAAACCGACCCACAGTTTCTGGCCGGTAAGTAATGCTGCTCAATAATAACAAAGAAGGTCTAAGATGCCCAGACCTCCAGAAAATTTGTGAGCGTAGAGCATACATCTATTACTCCGGGCTTTTTTGTAGCCCCATAAGAAGTCAGAAAAATTTTTTTGCAGCTGAAACAAAGAGAGAGCCAGGTTTTCACAGCTCTGGTTGTTCCCCCCGGCCGCGTCTCTTACCTTACAGCGGCTCCTTCTTCCGGGTCTCGGCGCGACTGGATCGCACATGCACAGTCTTCGGCTGCCTTCAGCATGGCAGCTGCGCATGCGCCCGGCCAGCGCTCGGGTCATTAGTCCTCCTCCTCTCATGATCGGCTACCAGTCGAGCCCCTCTTTCTCAGCTCTCTCATTGGGTGGTCCTGGTATTTAAACGGGCTGCCCCAGGCTTAGGGCGCCCGTTCCACAAGCTAGTTCCTGGTTTGGTTCTGGGCTCTGAACCTTCTTGTCTGGTCTCTTTGTGGTGTATTCCTGGCTTGACCTTTGGCTCCATACCTGACCACGCTCAAATCTCCGCTCCCGGCTTGACCTTTGGCTCTGTACCTGACCACGCTCAAATCTCCGCTTCCGGCTTGACCTTTGGCTCTGTACTTGACTATGCTCAAATCTCCACTTCCGGCTTGACCTTTTGCTCCGTACCTGACCACGCTCAAATCCCTGCTTCCGGCTTGACCTTTGGCTCCGTACCTGACCACGTTCAAATCTCTGCTCCCGGCTTGACCTTTGGCTCCACTCCTGACCACGCTTGATCTCCACTCCTGGTTTGATCTTTGGCTCCGCTCCTGACCAAGCCTGATCTCCGCTTCTGGTTTGAACCTTGGTTCTCTTGACCTTTCCTTTGACCATTCTCTCTATCTCTGCCTGGTCTCCCCCTTGTCCAGCAGATAACAAGCGGCCATTAACCCTGACCCTGGCATTCGGATAAGTATAACCACTTAAGGACGGGTAAAATCTGAGGTCGTTTTCACTTAAGGACCGGAGCAATTTTGACTTTTTTGACTATGTCTTTGTTAAACCTTTTGTACACCTACGCAAATTATATACTGTTTTTTTAAGCACAAGTAGGGCTTTCTTTTGATACCACAATTCTATGAATACCTCATTGTTTAATTTGATTAAAATAGAAACAAAGAGGAACAAAAAAAACATTTTGCTTACATTTTCCTGTCAGGATTTGCATACTATTAGTTCATTACAAAAAATACCCCAAAATATATTAATTTGCTTCTCCTGAATATAAAAGTACCCCATATGCCTAATATTGCAATTGCTTTCTCACATTTACAAGGTAAATATTACAAGATGGACGCCATTATTTCCAACTTGTAATTTTTCAACAGTTGGCATGTGACAGCTTAGTTTAGAGTGCCAGAACCAAAAATGTCCCACAAAGGTATATGTTTCTGAAAACTAGACAATATAAGGTAAATAACAAGGAGAATTTTGGAGTTTCTTATGCAGCTATTTTTCCAGAAATATTTTTCAAAATTGTTGAAATTTTTTTTTTTTTTTTTTTTTTGCAGTTTTCACACTTACATTTCAATATTACTGTTGATATCAAGCACGGGATAGTTGAAAATTTTAAAACATGCCTTGATTAGAATTCAGCTCCTCCTTCTGAGTATGGCAATACCCCATATGCATAGGTTCCTCAAGGTTTGGGGACTTTACGGGGCCCAAATTGGAACATGCGTGTTTCCAGTTCCACACTTTGAATTTTTAAAGCTTGCGTCACTGGTGCCATGTCTCATTTGGGGCTGTGTACCAGCTCTCCACCTTAAAATTTTTCCCCAAAAGTGTATATTTTTGGAATGTAGACACCCCAGGCTTTCATTTTATGTATGTTTTCACATTTCTTACGCAGCCATTTTACCACAAATCCTTTGTAAAAAAAATTCAGCGTTTTTCACACTTCGGTTTCAATGTTTGTGAATTTCAAGCACAGGAGAGGTGAAGATTTTATAAACTGCATTGATTAGTGTTCGTCTCCTTCTGAGTATGGCAGTGCCCCATATGCATAGGTTTGTCAGTGTTTGGGGGAGCTACTGGGCCCAGTAGGGAAGATGTGTTTCCATTATCAGAGATGGAAAAAACTTAGGGTACTTTGCTTCCCATTATATTTTTATAGTGTTAGATCTAAGGAGGGATGTGTTTTAAAAAATAAAAAGCAGGATATTTCAGGGGAGAAAAGTGGCCAAATAATAAAATAAACTTTACAGCACTACTGCATTGTGCCTGCATGGTATTGCTTGAAGCAGTCACCCATGCAGAGGCCAGGTTTGGAAGGGCAATCAGGACAGGAAGTGGGGGTTTCTCTCCGTATTCCCTTGCTGTAGCAAACCCTGTAGTGCTTTTGTGGGGGTTTTTTGTGGGGGTTGGGGGGATTTTATAAATAAACTGTACTACCCTGGGTTTTGGTGGAATTATTTCTGTTGCCCCTTGAAACAAAAATTGGGAGATAAGATGGAGCTGATACTGCAGAAAACTAAGTTTTAGAGTGGAGTTTGCCAATTTGGAAATCAAAAAAGAATTAAATACTGCAGTCTGCATCATGTAAATGGCAAGCTTTTTGTACCATGCCCTATACTTTCTCATGGTGAGGTACGGCTGCATGAGTTGATCGCACAAATCCACTCCCCCCATGTGTTTGTTGTAGTCTTTTATGCAGATTGGCTTTCTTACTACCCCCTTCTACGAACAGAGACTGCCACAGTTTTGTCCTAATGCATAGTGGAAAGCACGTAGACATATTATCTGTCCTTGAACTTAACTGCCAGCAGCTCTTGTTGGCACAAAACTGAGGATGTCCTGGTTTTTAGTTTTTTTTTGCTATAAGTTTTTTGGGCATCTCCCTGCAATTGCGCCTGACAGTGCCACAGGCCACTGTGTCAAAATATAAAAGTGACTTAAATAAAATGGGGCTGATGTAGTAGTTGTCAACATATAAATTATATCATTTATTTAATAAGGGGTAAATTAGATCCCAAACTATTTTCCCATTTGTTCCCAGAGATTCGGGACAACCAGGAGGGTCAAGTTGGCTGTCCTTTCCCTCGTAAATTCAAAAAGCCTGTGTTTAGCCTGTGGCACTTTCGCACAATATATAAAATTTAATGCTGAATTTGGATCACATGGAGGGGATGTATTGCTTTAAATCTAACCTGCCTTTATGTTTCATAAGGGATTCATCTATACTTATGGGTTTTTTTGGGGTATATACTTGGGCAAAATTTTCCTGTAAATGATTTATTAGGGGGCGAATTTGGAACAGTCTGTCATACTGGGGGTGTTCTTTTGGGAGGCACAGGGAATTATCACTAAAGTGCATAAAGCGCAAAATCATTTTGTATCTAGTCCTGGTTTTTACTCCAGTAGGATCGAATACTTGTTTTTTTAACTATTCCCATTTTCATTGTTAGGGCCCAGAATTTCTTGAATTCTAAAAGGTCTGTGGGTTACCATATTTCTTCCTTGGAAACAAACGCTGATGGGTTGGCGGCAATATATTGGGCTGCATATAAATTGTTTTGAGACACGATTTCCCCCAAAATTTCTTCCCCCATAAATAAATAAATAAAACTGAACATGGGTAAATCCTGCCACATCCACTTGAATTCCTGGGTTGCCTGTGAATTCAGGAATTTCTGGGCATAAATTGGCTGCTGATACCCATTCATTAGCAGGAGGGGCAGTACTTGGGGCAGCTCTTGGGACATTTCTTAGGGCAGCTCTTTGGGAAGCTGCTGGGGCAGCTCTTGGGGCATTTGCTGGGGCAGCTCTTGGGGCAGTTGCTGGGGCACCTGTTGGAGCAGTGCGTCTTTTTTTCATAGAAGGCCCTGCGTCATCATTAGTAGAGCTGCTCTCACTCTCTGAAAACTGACTGATGCAGTGTCTGTGGCATCTGAGTTAGACGCCAAATAGGAATACGCCTCTTCTAAAGTGTACCTCCGCTGCATTGTAAACACCTACTCTAAACTAAATAACTTACTAACTTCTGTACTGTAGCAAATCACATGTTGCAACATTGTCTCTACTGGTTGAAGCTAAGTGGCCCAGTATTGGAGCACTTAGAAACAACCGCACAGAGCGATGGGAGAGTTTAACCCATGACGGTCCAGTACCGTCATGGGTCCTTAACGGGATTCAACCCATGATGGTCCTGGATCGTAATGGGTCCTTAAGGGGATAAAGGGATTGAATGTGGGAAAGAAATCCAGGACCAAGGCCAAACACACTCAACGCCGCAAACATAAATGGCCAGCTAATCAAAGGCCTTCTTGGCATCGGTAGTCAAGAGTACTGTTGGTATCTCCTTGCTCTCAATGTGATGTAGGATGCTAATAAGCCGTCACGTGTTGTGTCTGTTCTTGCAGCCTTTCGTAAAGCCAGCTTGATCCGGGTGGATCAGTGTAGGAAGGGCAGATTGTAATCTGTTAGCTAGGACTTTCGCATAGATTTTGATATCTATGTTCAGAAGAGAGATAGGTCTGTAGTTAGAACAATTAAGGGGGTCTTTGCCTGGTTTAGGTATGACCGTGATGAAAGCTTCACTCATACATGGGTGATCAGAGATTTCGGAAGGCAAGAACAGGATGGACTTCGCCAGCATGGGGGTCAGGCGCTCGTGGAACAATTTGTAGTAGGCTTGTGAGAAGCCATCGGGACCAGGGCTGTTCTCTGATGGGAGAGCCCTGATCACCGAGGATACCTTGTCCTCAGAAATTGGAGCATCCAAGGCGGACTTGTTAGTAGCATTTATCTGTGGCAGGTCAGCTTGATGAAGATAGGCTTCGATAGCGGCTTGATGGTCTGTCAACATGGAGGAAGAGCCCCTAAGATTATAGAGGGTAGAATAGTATTCACAAAAAAATTCTGGAATTGCAGTAGGGGAGTGAGTTTCCGAACCATTGGACGATTTAAGAGAAGGAACAAAAGAGGTTTGTTTGTTAGCCCATAACTGTCTAGCTAGAAGGGCATTTGGTTTGTTATCTTGCTTGAAATGGGAAAGTTTCATTCTCAGAAAAGAGAGCTCCACCTTGGCATGCAACAGTGATTTGAGTTCCGATCTGAGGCAAGTGAAGGTGGTCAGGGTTGAGGGGTCTAGGGAGGCTTTGTGGTCCAGTTCCAGTGTGTTGATCTCAGTAAGCAAAGTTTTGCATCTTAAAAGCAGCTGTTTCTTCTTCCGCGTTGCCCGCCGGATCAATTCACCCCGGACAACGCACTTGTGAGCTTCCCAAAAGGAGACTGGGGAGGACACCGAATCACGGTTCTCACGAGTATCATCGATCGTTTGGGACACAGCCTCCTTAATGTCCTCCTGTAATAAGAGGTGTTTGTCAAGACTCCAAGAGGAAGGGGGCTGTCCAGGCGAGCTGGTGCAAAGATGGAGGGATACAGGGGCATGGTCCTGCCAGGTTATATTACCAATCGAGGTAGTGTAAACAAGATCTAAGCAAGAGTGATTGAAAATAATCAATTCTGGAAAAGGACCTGTGCGGATTGGAGAAGAAAGTGTAATCATGGGTGTCGGGGTGTAAGATGTGCCATGGATCAACAAACCTGTGAGTAGGAAGTAAGCAAGGGACTGCTCGCACTGATGAATTAGCGAGTGAAGAAATGCCCGAGGAGCAATCCAGCGTTAGAAATAGAGGTAGGTTGAAGTCCCCTCCAAGGAGTAGAGCCCCTTCTTGGAAATCTGCCAGAGAGTCAAGAGCTCGAGTAATAAAAGTTATCTGACCACTATTGGGGGTATAAAACAGAGGCGAAAGTATAAATGTGGCCCTGAGTGGAACCTTTGACAAATAGAAACCGACCATCTTTATCTTTCATTGTTTGGTGACAAACAAAAGGTGTCCGCTTGTGGAATAGAATAGCAACTCCCCGTTGTTTAGTGAGAGTGGAAGGATTGGTTGTAATGTCTATTAACGAACCGCATCTCTGCACCCTGTTTAAAGTGGGTTTCCTGCCCAAATGGTGGAACTCGCCCAGGGCCATAGACCGCTTGTAAGGGGAATTGAGACCCTTAACATTATGGGTGATTACCTGTATAGTACCAGTCTTAGTTGGAATCATGATGGAATAAGTGGGGGTATTGGTTTAAGCAGAGCGGTGTGCCGCAAAAGAAGGTGAGCAGGCTTAAAATGTGTAGTAAAACAGGAATGGCATCCTGGCTTTGGTGAATGGGAAAGGGTAAGAGGGAATGGAGAGGGGCTGGAGAGAAATGAAGTGGGGACCGGGAATTGGGATAGAAGGGAGAGCTAGTAAGTCCAAAGACGGAGAAGAAGTAAAGACAAAATCTCCTTCTAGATTGAGAGGTGGACCAAGGTCCACAGCCTAGAGAGATATACACTGTAGGAGAAGAGGGTGTAGTCACAGAAGAGGAGCCAACCACAAAGTTAGGCAAGTAGGAGAACATCAGGAAGTATCTCAAAGATTATAGGGATGACTCATCCACAAAGAGTGCACTAGATAAGCAGGGAAATAAAAAGGGTATATAGAATACCGGCAGGGAGGTTGAGGCTGGACCTCCTGTGTCCAATCGTCAGTAGGGTTAGAAGATGTGACTGGTGTTAGGTGAAGCACTAGTAGGCAGGGGATTCAAGATAAACTGGGTGAGTACACAATTCAGAGGGGGGGGCGCAGGAGGTGTATGGGACATATGGTGAATAGATATCTCGAGAGGGAGGGGTGAACTAAATCCAGAGTACAAGTCCAAAGCCCATGGGTTTATACTGGGGAATAATATGGCATCCCACCACTCTGAGCCACGCCAGAAAGTTGTGAGTCCAGAGAAATGGAGTAGCACTGGCATGTCAGAGTGCCGAGATGAGCACATCCTCGAGAGAAGATCCCCCATTGGGAATGGGAAAAATCCTCCGGAGAAGGAAGGTAGATAAAAAAAGAATCGCGCTCTTCACAATAAGCAGTGTGATATGATCCCGATATATAAGGAAGCAGCCACAGCACCTCATAAGCATGGGGTCAAAGCAATCACTTTGGACTAAAGAAGACTAACTCCCAGAAGTAATAGGCTTAAATAAAGAATTTACTAATACGGAACAAGAAAAAGACATTGAGGTCTCAATGCAGCAATAGGGGTATCACTGCTACAGCAAGTAACATTTCGGGGTTTATTGTAAACATTAATGAATTAACACAGCACAAGCAAGGAGTTAATAATAATAATATCAGGTTGCTTTGAAATGTTAGGACAAAAATAACTGGGGCTGGGGCCTAGGAAACTTACTAATCTAGGCTCACCGCTAGAGGCAAAAACCTGAGTCTGATTGGGAGGCACAAATACTAGAGAAGAGGGTAATATCCCACAAATAAGCCTGGGGAAAGCCCGCCAAACCCACCCAACAGATTTTCCGTGCCCTCGAGCTTATCAGCTCTTTATCAGTGCAATAATGCAATTTCAGTATGATATCTCTGGGACCTTCATCAGGACCCCGGTTGGAGTGTAAATTGCAATGAGCATGATCAATCACAAATTCATACCTGGGAGGTCTATTTGTCAGGAATTGGAACAGGCGTTGTAGGTACGGGCCTAAGGCCTCAGATCCGACATCATTAGGTACTCCACGAATGCGGAGATTACTCCATCACTGCCTGTTTTACAGGTTGTCCAGCTTTAACATAATGTCGACCTGTTTTTTGTGGAGGGCTTGGGTTTTATGAAGCATGTCCATTTTAAACCTGTTCCAAGTATCATGATCATTTTCAAGTGTCTGGAGTCGGGAGCCCAGGTGAGAGATATCCCTTTTAATGTCTGCCAGTTCGGAGCAAAAAAATGATTTTAAGTCTTAGAGTAGGTTGTTGATGTCTTGTTTTGTGGATGGAACCTCCAAGTGATCCGAAACAGAGTCGTCATCGGATCCGCCGTGTACAGGAGCACACGAGGCTTCTGCAGCTTCAGATGAGAGCGGTAGAACTGAAGCCTCCTCCATCTTGGATGCAGTTGGCGCCAAATTGGGACTCCGGGTCTGCTTGAAAAAAGCTTGTAAGTCCCCACCAGAGAGGCGATTTCTGTGTTTAGTCATGGTCAGAAGTTGTTAAACGTTCAGATAGCCACAGGTAGGACAATATAGTAGCTGGTATTCGTCGTAATGCACTCAGAAGGTACGGAGCTCCAAAGTTGTGCGACCATCCAGACGTGCGACCAAGCCACGCCCCCCTATGCATTTGTTTTTAATCTTGATTGCCACAGGGGTAACCTGTGCATTATCAACCAATGCCTTCAATACCCCCACTGTTACTCACTTAGTTAAACTGCACAACTTGTGCAAACTTAAAACACTTAACACCTGTTTATTGTAATTGTGCATTCTCCATATGGACAACACCACTTCCCAAAATAGTGCTTGTGACGATTCTCCTCTCCTCTTTATGTGCCCCTAATACCACATCCTAGTCAGCTCGACCACTGTGACTGCTCTCTTCCCATTAACACCTTTACAACTTAACATACACCGCCTGTTACCTTATTCTAATTCCACTGACTCTATTCCTTTCACCACTAAAAAAAAAAAAAAAAGTATTTCCACAACAAATACTTTCTTCACAATCTTACATCGTCATTCAATACTATGCATGTGACACTGCGCCCTTTAACAAATATTACCCCACTGACAATGCATGCTTCGTTTACTAGTGTATATGTATAGTCCTGTGAAAAAGAAAGTACACCCTCTTTGAATATGGTTTTACATATCATGACATAACAATCATCTCTTCCTTAGCAGGTCTAAAAGGAGTTAAATACAGCCTCAGATGAACAACAGTATCATGATTTATTTAACAAAAATAAAGCCAAAATGGAGAAGCCATGTGTGAAAAACTAAGTCCACCTTATGATTCAATAGCTTGTAGAACCACCTTTAGCAGCAATAAATTGAAGTAATTGTTTTCTTAATGACTTTATCAGTCTCTTACATTGTTGTGGAGGAATTTTGGTCCACTCTTCTTTACAATGTTGCTTCAGTTCATTGATGTTTGCGGGCATTTGTTTATGCACAGCTCTCTTAAGATCCCGCTACAGAGTTGAGGTCTGAACTTTGACTGGGTCATTGCAACACCTTGATTCTTTTCTTTTTCAGCCATTCTGTTGTAGATTTGCTGGTGTGTTTGGGATCATTGTCCTGTTGCATGACCCAATTTCAGCCAAGCTTTAGCTGTCGGACAGATGGCCTCACATTTGACTCTAGAATACTTTGGTATACAGAGGAGTACATGGTTGACTCAATGACTGCAAGGTTCCCAGGTCCTGTGGCTGCAAAACAAGCCCAAATCATCACCCTCCACCACCGTGCTTGTCAGTTGGTATAAGGTGTTTGTGCTGATATGCTGCATTTGGTTTTCGACAAATGTGGCGCTGATCATTATGGCCAAACTTCTCCACTTTGATCTCGTCTGTCCAAAGGATATTGTTCCAGAAGTCTTGTGGTTTGTTCAGATGCAACTTTCAGATGCAATTAAGCTGTGCTTCCATGTTCTTTTTAGAGAGAAGAGGCTTTCTCAACACTTCCAAACAAACCATACTTGTTCTTTCTTTTTCTAATTGTATTGTCGTGAACTTTAACCTTTAACATGCTGAGGCCTGTAGGGTCTAGGATGTAACTCTTGGGTTCACGGTCTGACCTTGGGGTGAATTTTCTTGGACATCCACTTCTGGGAAGATTGGCAACTGTCTTAACCCTTTGAGTGCCAGAGGGGTACGCAACGCATTGCAGAGCAATGCGTTGTGTACCCCTCTGACACTCAAAGGGTTAAATGTTTTCCACTTTTGAATATTCTTTCTCACTATAGAATGATGGACTTTAAATTGTTTGGAAATGGCCTTATATCCCTTCCCAGACTGATGGGCAGCAACAATAGCTTCTCTAAGATCATGTTACAGCTTACCTTGACTTCAGCATCATCTGCAGGTGCAAAGCTTCAAGCATGCTGCAGGCCTCTGTTTTATCTGATTTCTTCCTGTAGTCTCCTCCTACCCACTTCCTACTTCCTCTCTCTGAGCTGCTCCTCCTACTTCCTGTGGAAAGGTTTAAAGGGCAGACTGAGGCCTGACTCGATTGCCCTTGCGCTGTTCATAGCAGTTCTGTTACCTTGGGCTCCATGTATGACCTGGCTAGTCTTCCATCCATTCTAGTGCTGACCTGTGGCTCTGTCTGACTATTCTTTTGCCTAACCCCTAATAGTGGACATCCAGTCTGGTGCAGACTTATGGCTCTGGCTGACTACCTGAACTGTGTATGACCCGGCTTGTCTGACTACCCCCTCTGGTGCTGAATTGTGGCTCTGTCTGACTATTCTTTTGTCTTTTCCCCTGGTGATCAGACACCCAATATAGTGCAGGCCTGTGGCTCTGGTAGACTTGCATAGCTGACTACAGGCGTGAGTCAGTTTTCACCTTCTACTGACTGCAGACGTGAATCAATATTCGCTCCTACTGACTACAGGTGTGAGTCAGTATTCGCTTGTACTGACTGCAAGCGTGAGTCAGTATTCACCCTTACTGGCTCCATGTGTGAGTCAGTGATCTTTCCTTTTGACTGCAGGCTGAGTCAGACCTCATTCCTCAACGGATCAAGATCTTGGGTTCCTGTTCCTGGTTCCAGCTGAGACTTCCAGTGGCTAAGGCTTAGTCTCCAGCACAGTGATTTAGCATTGCAACCTATTATTTCTGATAGCAGGCTTGCTGGGTATTACCCTTGCTTATTCCTGTTGTATATATTGTATATATCCCCTTTATGTCATTTGTTAATAAACTGCATTAACTAAACCCTACTGACTCCTGAACTTCTCTGGGTAACCAGATCATTGCTGATGTCTTTCTTCCTTGGCATTGAGTTTAAACACACCTGAATGCTCCAGACCAGCAAACTGATAAAACTTCGACTTTTATAGAGGTGGTCACACTTGCTTATGATCAATTAATCAAGGAAATTTGATTAGCAGTACCTGTTTTGTTCTTAGTTTTTCACACATGGCTTCTCTATTTTGTATTTATTTTTATTAAATAAATCATGACATGGTGTAATATGTCATGTGGTGGTGGTCATCTGAGGTTGTATTTACCTAATTTTTAGACCTGCTAAGGAAGAGATGATTGTTATTATGTCCTGATATGTAAAACCAAATAATTAAAAGAGGGTGTACTTTCCTTTTTCACACGACTGTACATATACACAAGTAAACGAAGCACTCGTTACCAATGTGGTAATATTTGTTAAAGGACGCAATGTCACACTGTATGTATATTATGTGTGTGCTTGTGAACATGTGTGTCCACTGTAATCTACCATCATATCTTGCAGGATATGTTTGTTTACACAACCATTATAATAGATTTGTATATAAACTATTTATATTATTATATTCTATCTGCTTACAGGTTACCTGTGTGTGTATATGGAAAAGGATGAGTTTTTAGGTACCACACTGATTCTGGCATGGGTTCCGAATTCTCGTATCGAGCGTCAGGATGAGGAGGCATTGCGTTACATCACCCCTGAGAGCTCGCCCATTCGCAAAACACCTCGCAAAAGAAGTCGCCAAACTCCGGGTACTGCCCCCACTGTACACCACAAAACTGCAGTAGCTTCCAAAGGCATCTTTGGGGGGGGAACAGAGCCCCCCACAGAACTGAACCCAGCATTTGGCTCCACAGAAGGGGCAGAACAATGTGCAGAACAGGGTGAAGATGAAAGGTCACTAGATTTATCCTCTGATGAGGTGAGCAAAGACAGCACCCTGGACTCCGATTCTGATGCTTTCTCTTCACCTTTCTGCTTGTCTCCAATCAGTGAGGCCCTGGTGGAGAGCAGTAGCTCAATGTTTATGGAGAATCATAGCAGGTGAGTTGAGATCTTCCCTGCATGCAGACACAGAATGGAGTTTTCCTAGTCAGGTCCAAGCTATTATACCTACAAATATACACATTGTATTAAATTGTTTGACTCGCTTGCATCCTAATTTATATAAAATGTGCGCTCCATTAAAAATACAAATAGCATGCCTCGTTCTTCCACATGCAAAACACCCCACACTCTTTTCAAACTGTTATTTAAGCAGTGTGGTTCTCAACTAAAGTCCTCAGGGACCACAGGCCAGGACTGCACACCTTGAACACAGGTGAGTTAATAAACATGACGGCCACCGATTGTATGTTACCTTCGCTTAAACTGGGAACATTCTCAAGTCCTGGCCTTGATTGTTGTCCCTGTAGACAAGGGTTGAGAACTTCGCAGTTCAGTGGCTTGAAAAAATGGTGGTCATTTTGCCCTGGAGCCTACACCCTCATATTAGCTTAGCCTGGTACACAGTCCCTCAAAGGTGCCTGATAGCAACCTGAAGCCTTATGTGATCTCTTTTTGAAAAATTATGTTATTGATAATGGGTTTTACCCCATTTATATATGTTGTATATTAAACACAATATTTCACCTTTATCCATACTCTCCTTCTTTCAAAATACTAGTAAATGCATAATCTAGTTTTTATAATGGTTCATAGTTTCATTAATACCTCCTGAAAACTGGTTTGTTTTCACATATAATCTGCCTTTTTTTTCTCAGATTTCCCTCTATTTGTTTAGTTTTGATTATGGTTGTGGTTTGATTATGATTATGGTTTGATTATGATTATGGTAGATGTAGTATATCTAGACTTTGCAAAGGCATTTGATACAGTGCCACACAGAAGGCTGGTGTATAAAATAAGGAAATTGGGGCTAGGAGATAACCTTTGCAATTGGATACAAAACTGGCTGAAGGATAGGGAACAGTGTGTGGTTGTAAATGGAAAATTCTCCAGCACAGTTAAAGTGGAGAGTGGAGTACCTCAGGGTTCAGTACTGGGTCCGCTGCTTTTTAACATGTTGATAAATGACCTGGAAATAGATATAGAAAGCAAAATATCAATATTTGCACATGATACTAAATTATGCAAGGTCATTAATTCAGAACAGGATATTTTCTCTCTACAGAGGGACTTACATACAATGTCAGATTGGGCAAACATGTGGAATATGAAGTTTAATGTGGGGAAGTGTAAAGTCATGCATTTGGGAGGAAACAATCCCAAGGCTACTTATAAACGTAACCCCTTAGCGACCCTTAACGTACCAGGACCGTCAAGGGTAAATGTGATCCAACGACCCTTGACGGTCCTGGTACGTCAAGGGTTAAACTCTTCCATCGCGGCCGCACGGAGCGATGGAAGAGTTCAAACCGCTTGTTACTAAGTGTCCCGGTATCGGGACACTTAGTAACAAGCGGCAGAAACATTGTTGCAACATGCGATTCGCTTCAAAAGCGAATCACATGTTGCAAAACCTGAATGACAGGGACAGTATTTGTAAATACTGTCCCTGTCAGATCTCTCTGCCTCACTCCACCTTGCATACTGCTGAGGTGGAGAGAGACAGAGAGACATGGTGTTCCAGCCTTACTGTAAAAAAAAAAAAAGTAAAAAAAAAGTTTAAATAAAGAAATTTAACCCTTTGATCACTGTTCTGCAGTGATCAATAAGTGCCCCCCCATCTGATCACTCTTGGAGTGATCAATTGGCTGCAGATCAGTGTTTTCTGATCTGTGGGACACCCCCCATCCCCCTTGAATTTTTTTAGATTTTTTTAAAATTTTTTAATTTTTTTTTAAATTTTTTATATATATATAAAGTGCAGTTTAGATAGGTAGTTCACTTGGGTTAGGTAGGTTCAGGATATACGTAGGCTAGGGTAAGTTTTAGGGTTAGATTTAGGTTTAGGGATAGCGTAAGAAAATAAAAAAAAAAAAAAAAGTTTTTTTTAGTGGGCAAAATGCAGCGCAGGTACAGCGTTGAAGAGGCATATGCCTTTTTGGCGTCTGACTCTGAGGCAATAGACACTGCGTCAGATTTTGACATAGCGCAATTTTCAGAAAGTGAGAGCAGCTCTAGTGATGACGCTGGGCCTTCTGTCAAGAAAAGACGCACTGCCCCAAGAGCTGCTCTGGCAACTGCCCCAGCACCTGCCAAAAGAACTACCCAAAGACCTACCAAAATACCTACCCAAAGAAATGCCCCAAGTGCTGCCCCAAGAGCTGCCCTGGCAACTGCCCTAGCACCTGCCAAAAGATCTGCCCAAAGACCTACCAAAGAAATGCCCCAAGTGCTGCCCCAAGAGCTACCCTGGCAACTGCCCCAGCACCTGCCAAAAGATCTGCCCAAAGACCTGCCAAAAGACCTGCCCAAAGAAATGCCCCAACACCTGCCACTCCGGATCCTAATGAATGGGTATCAATTTATGCCCACAAATCTCAGAATTCACAGGTAACCCAGGGATTCAAATTGTTGTGGAAGGATTTACCCATGATCATTTTTTTGATTTGTTTTTGGGGAAGACATTTTAGGTGAAATTGTTTCCCAAACCAATTTGTATGCAGCCCAGTATACTGCCGCCAACCCTAAGTGTGAAAAACGCTGTTTTTTTTTTTTTTACTTACGTCATGGTTTATGAGGAATTGGTGGTAAAATGGCTGTGTATAAAATTGGAAAACACACCTAAAACGAGAGCCTGGGGTGTCTACTTTCCAAAAATATACACTTTTGGGGGGAAATCTTAAAAAAGAGCACTGTTACACAGCCCCAAATGAGACATGACACCAGTAACGCAAGCTGTGAAGATTCAAAGTGTGAACCTGGAAACGCGCATGTTCCAATTTGGCCCCCGTAGCTCCCCCAAACCATGAGAAAGCTATGCATATGGGGTATTGCCGTACTCAGAAGAAGGAGCTGAACACTAATCAATTCAGTTTATAAAATCTTCACGTATTCTGTGCTTGAAATTCACATCAACATTGAAGGCAAAGTGTGAAAAACGCTGTTTTTTTACTTACATCAAGTTTATGAGAAAGTGGTGGTAAAATGGCTGTGTAAAAAATTTGAAAACACACCTAAAATGAAAGCTGGGGGTGTCTACATTCCAAAAATATACACTTTTGGGGGGAAATTCTAAAGTGCAGCACTGGAACATAGCCCAAAATGAGTAATGGCATCAGTTAACCAAGATGTGAAAATTCAATATTTGTTCAAAATTGGGCCCCGTAGCTACCCCAAACCTTGAGAAACCTATGCATATGGGGTATTGCCGTACTCAGAAGAAGGAGCTGAACACTAAACAATGCATTTTTAAAAATATTCACCTATCATGTGCTTGATATCAACAGTAGTATTGAAATGTAAGTGTGAAAACTGCAAAAAAACAAAATATTACCACAATTTTGAAATTTTTTTCTGGAAAAATAGCTGCATGAAAAACTCCAAAATTCTCCTGATTATTTACCTTATGTTGTGTAGTTTTCAGAAACATATACCTTTGTGGGACATTTTTGGTTCTGGCACCGTCAGCTAAGCTATGATGCTCACATGCCAATTGTTGAAAAATCACAAGTTGGAAATAACGGCAGCCATCTTGTAATATTTACCTTGTAAATGTGAGTAAAGGACTAAAATACTAGACGTATGGGGTACTCTTATATTCAGGAGAAGCAAATGAATATATTTAGGGGTATTTTTTTTTCATTAACTAATAGTATGCAAATCCTGACAGAAAAAATGTAAGCAAAATGTTTTTTTTTAATTTTTTTCCTCTTTTTTTTTTCTATTTTAATCAAATTAAACAATGAGGTATTCATATAATTGTGGTATCAAAAGAAAGCCCCACTTGTGCTTAAAAAAACAGTATATAATTTATGTGGGTGCACAAAAGGAATTAAAGAGAAAATATGGTTGAACAAAGACACTCAGATTTTCCCGGTCCTTAAGGGGTTAATGGAATAATTTTTGGTGACTCCTTGCTAGAAAAAGACCTGGGTATCTTTGTCAACTACAAACTTGGAAACAGTGACCAGTGTCAAACAGCAGTAGCAAAGGCAAACAAAGTCCTGTCTTGCATAAAAAGAGGTATTGAAGCAAGATTGGATAACATTATTTTGCCATTATACAAATCATTGGTAAGACCTCACCTTGAGTATGCAGTGCAATTTTGGGCACCGGTTCTGAAAAAGGATATACTAGAACTAGAGAGGGTACAGCGGAGAGCAACAAAATTAATTAAGGGAATGGAGGACTTGACATATGAGGAATGACTAAACAAACTTGGTTTATTTACTCTAGAGAAGAGACGACTAAGAGGAGACCTTATCACATTGTACAGGTATATGAGAGGTCAATACAAGGATCTCTGCGGTGAGCTATTTATTCCAAGGCCTGATCAGGTGACCAGGGGACACCCCTTGAGATTAGAGGAAAGGAGGTTTAAACTTCAGCAGAGGAAGGGGTTTTTTTACGGTAAAGTCTGTCAAATTGTGGAATTCATTGCCCAGGGAGGTAGTTATGGCAGATACAATGGATACATTTAAGAGAAGATTAGATACATTTCTTTCAAAAGGGAACATACAGAGTTATACTGTTTATCAGTAGGCTGATCAGGAAGGTCTAATAAAGACTAATTTAATTGGTAGCAGGAATACTGAGGTATGAGGCGAAGGTTGAACTTGATGGACTTGTGTCTTTTTTCAACCTAATTTACTATGTATTTACTATCACGCTTATCAAAATAATTTTAGCAGGAGTAAACTGATGAAGTTCCTTCATCAGATATGTAGATTTCTGTAAATAAAGTGTAGAATCCCTTTACACTAACATTCCACACACGGATGGCATAGCAGCATGCCAGGGATATCTGGAACAAAATAACACACCCATGGAACCGGTAACAAAACTCATACAGTTTATTCTCACCCACAATTACTTCAAGTTTGGACAGGACCTCTACCTTCAGAAAATGGGGACTGCAATTGGGACCCGAATGGCACCACAATATGCCAACCTGTTTATGGCAAAATTGGAAGAGCACTTCCTGTCCATCTGCCAGATAAAACCCCTGGTCTATCTCCGCTACATAGATGATATTCTTATCATCTGGACTGCCAGTGAAGAGGAACTTCTCAAATTCCATGAGAATTACAATACATTCCACCCCAATATCAACCTAACACTCAGTCACTCACGCACAAACATTAACTTCCTTGACACAACTATCAGTATTCAGAACAACTCCATCCACACATCCCTATACCTCAAACCAACAGACAGACCATCCTAACTGAAAAACAATAGCTTCCACCCAAAATATACAAAGAACTCCATCATATACTGCCAGGCTATCAGATACAATCGCATATGTTCTGACATGGCAGACCGTGACAAGCACCTCCAGAAACTCAGAGAAGACTTTATAAAACAGGGTTACAGTGCAAGCAATATTGACAGTCAGATACAGAAATCTACTCACATAGCAAGAAAAGATCTGTTGAGCTACAAAGAACAGCATAAGGGAAACCGTGTGCCACTTGTTGTCACTTACCACCCCCAGGTTGAAGCTCTGCGCAAAATATCAAGAGAACTTCAAGCAAAGTTACATACGGATGAAAGACTTAAGAACATATTCCCACAGCCTCCCTTACTCTTCTTTAGGCAGCATCCCAATTTGAAACAACTGATGGTGAGGAGTGCCCTGAATAAAAATACAAAAAATGGCACATCTCCCTGCCTACAAAAGAGATGTGAAACCTGTGCATACATTTAAACCACGGACAAGATACCAATTCCAAACACCCAGTTACACCATAAGATCAATGGTACCTTCACCTGTAAATCATCCAATGTAATATACCTTATCATGTGTGCAAAATGCCCAACAGCTCTGTGTGTGGGAGAAACTGGACAAGCACTACATAGGAGATTTCATTCCCACAGATTCCCACAAAAAGACAGAGACACTAGTGGGAGAACATTTTTGTCAAAATGGGCACAGTGTCAGGGATATTAAGTTAACTGTATTGATGGGACGGTTCCGCACTCAGAGTGACAGAAAGGTATGGGAGGTAGAATTAATGTTAAAATGTAATGCAATTTGTAGTGGTTTAAACAGAGATAAAGAATTTTTGTCACATTACAACTTAGTTGTTTGACCTTTCCAACAGACACAAGAGCATCATAAATACCTCTAAAGCCTCAGAGGAAGAGTGCAATTTACCACTGACTGATCAAAGATATATGGATCTGGATTGAGTTCTCTTATCTGATTTCCATGCTAAACAATGCAATGTGTACTTGTATTTAAGAGAGATGTTTTCATATTTATCTGTATAACATGCCTGAGGAAGAGACCTAAGGTCTTGAAAGCTTGCATTTAAATCTGCTTAGTTAGCCAATAAAAGGTATCAAAAACTATATTTGCCTCCTGTATTTCTACGTCTAACACGGTACCAACTCTCATCTGTTATATATATAATACACCTTTTCTCTATCGTCCTATGTGGAACACAGGTACCAGGGGTGCTTGAGCTTCTCCTTTGGAAGGCAGAATACATCAAAAAGACAAGGTCTTGTGGGTGGAGAGTCCCCTCTCGTTCTGCAGGAAAACATGTAATACCTCAGGTTTATGATGTGTTCTTCAGACTGCAAGGATGGCTTAGAACACTCCTCTTACTTTTAGCTTCTTTATCATTTTTTCTTAGATATCCGGCTGTTACAATTCCCCCATTAGGAAGGTTTCCATTACTGGACTTCCCCTGGAGTGGACTGACCAGTGTGCGGGTGCTATGTGGACCCTTGCAGCCCTGTGGAGAGAATCTTGTAACCCAGGTTTTTACTCCCAGCAGTGCGGCTCTGAGACTCTGCTTCCTTCACAATGGCAGATGCCTGGGTTCACCTTGTCCCTACTTGTATCTTTCTACAGGGATTTTACTCTGAGCTTTCAGGCTTTTACACTCATGTTGCGTATTTTATTATGTTCTCCCCTGATTAAGCATGGATAGCTGCATTGGGACTAGTTAACCTACCTTTCCTGCTGGTTTCTCTGTGTTGAGGGCTTTTCCTAGGTTTTTCCCTTTTAGGGACCTGTCTTTCTAATTCCCCATCATGTTCCCTAGTGTCTTTGGGTGTTTTGGGGTACCTTTGCTATTGTCCCTTTAATATTGTTTTAAGAAACGCTTCCTGCGCCACTGCCAACTTTGCTCCATTGACTTCTATGGACAAACTTCTATGGGACATATCTCTGTAGAGATGGCTTGCTTCAAGATGAAGTCCTTGCGCTTTGTCATCACAGAGATTTACCCCAGAAAAATAACTGCCATCTCTGGGCCTTCAGGATGCGTACCTACACATCCCCATACACCCAGATAGCCAGTGCTAGCTTCTCTTTTCTTTCAGCTCAGAGCACTACCAGTTCATCGCTCTGCCTTTTTTGCCTGGCCTCCGCTCCTTGGGTGTTTATCAATTTCATGGTGGCCTTGTCGGCCTTCATTCACATCCAGGGCATTCATATGACTCCTTATTTGGACTATCTTTTGCTCAATACTCCTATGGAGGAACTTTTGACTCGGCAAGTCCAAGAATGTGCTAGACTCCTGCTCCACCATGGGTGGATTCTGAACATGTCGAAGTCCTCTCCAGTGCCATCCCAGGAGCTGGTGTTTCTCGGCATGAGGTTTGAACACTGCCTGGAGAAGGTTTTCTTGCCAGAGGACAAGATCCTGCAGATCATGCAGGATGTGTCCCAAGCTCCATCAGGGAGTACATGAGGGTTCTGGACTGACTAGTGCCTACCATAGAAGCAGTGCCTTACACACGAGTGCACACCAGGGATCTCCAAAGAATTGTCATCCAGACATGGCATGGGAGTCCGGATCTCGTGGATCAGCAGCTCTCCCTCTCTCTGGAAGCCAGATGGGATCTGCAATGGTGGTTACAACAGCAGCACTTGGACCTGGGAAGCCATTTGTGATCTCAGAATAAACTATGGTCATGACGGATGTCCGCCTCAGCAGTTGAGGGGTGGTGCTGGTTCACCTGGGGATTCAGGGCAGGTGGGTTGCAGAGGAATATGTTCAGTTGATCAGTGTTATGGAACTCACTGCAATCCCCCTTGCTCTGGTGTACTGGAACTCTTAATTAAAGGGCCATCCGGTTGGGGCGTGGCTTGACGGCGGGGCAGATGGACGCATCTAGGGAACTCTCTGTTTTAAACTACCCTAATCTTTCACCATTCTGCTGATTTTGGGGATCCATAGCCCAGCCAAGCTACATATACCCGATCTGTGGGGGTCTGCTACTTGTGGATGCAGTTTTGGTCAGCTGTGGCTCTCCAGTTTGGTGGCCTAGGCCACACTTCCGCACTCTTGAGTGCCGTTTCAGCTGGACAGGTGGATGTGACTGGGTGCTTGTGGACTCCACTCTGGTCGAGCAACTGACTGAGGGGCGGAACATATCTCCCCGCATTGTGTAGCAGACTCTGAGGAGACAGCGGAGGTTCTTCACCCAATTTTGAAGTGGTCCGATCTGGAGCCTGCAGTGCAAGACTACCTGGGAGCTGTGAGTTGCCCTCATCCACAGGCTTAAACTGGAGTTTTGCGGGCCCTATCTTGGGACATACCTGGCCTCTGGTTCTGTGCGCTTCTGCCTGTGGTTCACACCTCCAAGCTGCACTGGTGACTCCATTACACAGACCATGCCCTGCAGCCTGCCCCATCCCCTTAGATCACCATCCTGTTTATTTTTTCTCCCAGTACCCCTACCTTCCTTTTAGGTCTGTCTACCCCCACTGAGGGGACCTTACTCCTTAATCCTACATAAAACAAAAACAAAACAAAGGGTGCCCCATTGTGCAGTATTTAAAACTCTCAGAGCATATATCAAATATTAAGATTATACTCACAAAGCAAGTTGTCAGCACTTCTCAAAACTGACAGGCAGGCGTATGGAGAGAACAGATCCATCTCAGCTCGGATGCAGCAGCTCCGCCACCTCTCTTGTGTATCCTTGAGTGATCTCATTCGTTTCAGATGGTGAAGAATTTCCTGGACTACTCTTTAGTATTCCAAAATATTTATTAACAACTTAAAATGCAAATTAAAAATATAGTCAATATTTAGACCACAGAATAATATCAAACGCATTTCTCAATTTATATACCACCTCTGGGTCTATTACAAAGGAAAAGCTGACAGGAAACTCACATATTGTCACAGTAATCAGGCATATAAGGACAGACTTAAACATAAAATATAAATCCACCTTTATTAATAAGTACACTAATAATAGTATAGCCCACACGACCCCAGAACACAGGATGATAGGACCAAGGCTCCTTCCCGGAGATGCACACTGCTGCGCACTGCACTAATGCGAGATACCAGAGACTGGGACCGTGATGTAGGTGGAACACCAGAGGAAACGGTAACTGAGGCAAAAGTCTCCACCCTGGGTCACGCGATCAGATGCAACATGGAGCGAGAGCAGACCTGAACCATGAAACACTGAGACTAACGGTCAGGCAAGTTCGGAGAGTATAGAGCCAGTAGTCAGCCAGAGCCACAGGTCAGACAATCAAGGCACTAGACGGAGTGATAGGCAGCAAGAGCCAGAGGTCAGACAAACCGGGGTCTACACTGAGCGAGAAAGTTATCCAGAGCCACAGGTCAGAACCGATGTGGGTAGTCAGACAAGCCGGGATCATACATAGAGCGAGTTAGTCAGCCAGAGCCACAGGTCAGAACAGATATGGGTAGACAGACAAGCCAGGGTCATACATGGAACAGATTTTCAGGAGAGCACAGGTCACAATGTAGCGCAAGAGACAATATCAGAAACACCACATACGGGCAATGACTGTCAGGCCCAGGGAGGCTTATAAAGGAGCAGATGAAGATGGAACTTAATTAGGCCACACAGAATAGGCCCATAAACAGGCATTCTAGCCAGTGCCTGTTTCAGATGTCAGCAATTCAGAGGTGGCCGCAACTAAGCCGGCCTATATACCACAGAGGAAGGAAGCCAGTATAACTAGGCCTAAAAGGTAGACTTTGATACATATAAGTACCCTCCCATATTAAGTGTTAATTACTAATTGAAATCAAACTGCCACATTGAATTTTGTTCTATTATACAGATCATGTGTTTCAGTAAGATAACAAAACCTATATTAGTAATAATAAACTTACTAATAAACATATTAGTCTTATTAAAAACACTAGTAAAAATGAACTCAGAACTAAATAAGTCAATGCATCAAATTCTCATAAATAGCCCCACATAAAGGGAATAATTATATACTCGTATTAACTCTTTATTCTCTTGTAAACACGGGCACTATATCCATTTCCCTTGTATGTCTTCCTCTTTCAATGCCCCTATACTCATACAAAATATTCATAATTACAGAATACTTGATCAGATCAGAGAATGTAATCATTATTACTATCAATACCAAAATTGAGTAAGTATTATAAAAAAATAAAAATCATTATGCTTAATAGTACTCCTACTCATACAAAATAATCTTGATTCCATGATACTTTATCGGTACTAACAGGAATGTGATATTTATAACGTTTAAATAAATTACTACTGTGTTCAAGAAAATAAAAAGTGAAATAAGTGTACATTTCTAAAATTCTAAATTCTATATGAATATTATAATAGAAAACGAATACCTAAACTATCATGTTACCCTTAGAATGGTGATAAAAATTACTCTAATATATGAACTATTATATTTACTTAAATGTGGCTTAATATGTGGTTTAATATTAACCACATACATTTTTTACATATACCGGGATAATCATTTATTATACTCCCATTATAAATTAAACAAAAAAGTGAATATTAATCTAACCCAAGTGGTTTAAAATCCTGAATCCTACACTTCATTGTACTAGGCTTAAACTGGTAGCACTGCACTGCTCTGGCCTTACCTTCTGTGGCTAGCCTGTCCCTCACCTGTCCCATTTCCCCTTAGTGCACCCTCCTGTTTTGTTTTCTTCTCCAGTACTCCCTTCCTTCTATCTCTTTCCTGTGCCTCCACTGGGCTAACGGCAAGAACCGTCTCTGTAGGTGATATCTGCTCCCTAGGGTGCGACACTCAGACCCCGGGTTTGGAGAGCTGCACGTGCATCCACCCTAGAACTTGCTAGATCTCGTGGTTGACTAGACACCTTGTTCCCCCTACTTGAGTGATTTGCCCTGACCATCTGGGGTTCTAACATACTGCATCCCCCCACCCTCACAATGGCTGATACTTGTCTGATTTTAGGACTCCTCATATGTGCCAGGCCAACACTCAGACCCTCATCTAAGTGCTTTGTAGTCCTCCATTATCTCTCCTTCCTGTAAACCTGCCTCTGGGCCTACCTGGCTTCCAAGCCCCTTAGTGCACCCTCCTTGTTTTGTTTTTACCTCCCAGTACCCCATTCCTTCCACTAAGCTATCTTATACTCCGCTGCTGCTGGTTGCAGTGCTGCTGGAGTGTTCCTGATCATTGCCACGCAGAGCAACACTGCAAATGTGTTGCTCACTCCTTGCCTCCTGCTCCCCTCTGTGATGGATGTATTATTCTACATTATCTAATCTTCTAATGTATCCTATGTTGTGAATTGTTGTTTGGAGCTGACTACCCACTGCTATCCTCTTTTTATTTAAGTTGTTATCTTACCCCTCCTCAGTCTCCTGCCTCCGTGAAGTGCTCTAACCATGGTCAAGAAATTGGGCAATTAGAAGTCAAAACTAGGTAAATATGCCAGGTGTCTGACTGAGGATGAAGTTGAGTAGCTTATGGAATGCCCTTCTGCCACGGCATCTCTGGCACAGTCCTCAGGCTTGAGGTCTCTGCAGGGTCTTGCTTTGCGGAACTCATGGCTGCTATTGCTAACTGGATCGATACAGTCCAGGTTGATATGAATCTTCTGCAAGCAGACCAGCAGGCATGATGAGGGAGGACATCTCATATATGGAGAGGCAGGTCTTAACGATGGAGGGTGCTTTACCTCCTTCCAGGAAGCTGTGCGTGTTCTACAGTCTCAGGTACAGGTCCTCTTTCACAAGGCGGATGACCTGGAGAACAGGCTGCGGCATTGCAGCATCCACATTGTGGACCTGCCAGAAAGATGTGAGGGCAGATCTCCTGGAATGTTCCTTGAAACTTGGGACAAATCTGCACTTGCCAGGGAGGAACTTTCTACATGCTTTGTTCTTGAGACACAGAGAACTTCAAAGATCGAGATACCATATTACGTCTCTCAAGGCTAGAGGGTCCCTTAACCTATGAGAATCACAGAGTCTCTATATTCACAAATTTGTAAGCAGATTATCACGGTGCCCGTGATTCGTGCAGCTCTTTGTCTGTCACTTGCTGAGTATTCGTGATTGGCTGTCTGTCATTAGCTCTCCTCACACAGCCTTTTTAAACCCAGGTTGAGCACTTCCAGGTTGCCCTTTCGTGGTGTTTCTGACTCCACTCTGCCTGACCTGCTTGTCAGATCTCTGGGCCTGTTTTCAGTGTTCCTGTATGCTACGTTCCAGTGTTCCTGTACATTAATGTTCCGGTGCTCCAGCGTTCCAGTGTTCCTGTATGCTAACGTTCCAGTGTTCCTGTGTGCCTGTATGCCGGGGTTCCTGTGCTCCAGCACCGTGCGGGTTAATCTGTACGAGTTCCTGAGTCTCGCGCTCCAGCTGTCGCTCCGGCGGCATTGTTCTCCTCGCTGTTGCATACACATTGTTGGTTCCAGCGTGCGGATGCTGGTTTACTCCACTAGACCTGGTTGCAATATACATTGTTGGTTCCAGCGTGTGGACGCTGGTTTACTCCACTGAGCCTGGTTGCGATGTACATTGTTGGCTCCAGCGTGCGGACGCTGGTTTACTCCACTGCCTGGTTGCAGTATACATTGTTGGTTCCAGCGTGCGGACGCTGGATTACTCCACTAAACCTGGTTGTGATACACATTGTAGGTTCCGGCGTGCGGATGCTGGTTTACTCCACTAACTGGTTGCGAGATACATTGTTGGTTCCAGCGTGCGGACGCTGGTTTGCTCCACTAAACCCGGTTGCAATACACATTGTTGGTTCCAGCGTACGGACGCTGGTTTGCTCCACTAAACCTGGTTGCAATGCACATTGTTGGTTTCAGCGTGCGGACGCTGGTTTACTCCACTAAACCTGGTTGTGATATACATTGTTGGTCCTAGCGTGCGGACGCTGGTTTACTCCACTAAACTGGTTGCGAGACACCTTGTTGGCTCCAGCGTGCGGACGCTGGTTTGCTCCACTAAACCTGGTTGCGATATACATTGTGGGTTCCAGCGTGCGGACGCTGGTTTGCTCCACTAAACCTGGTTGCGATATACATTGTGGGTTCCAGCATGCTGACGCTGGTTTGCTCCATTAAACCTGGTGGCGCTATTTACCATTAGTCCCAACGTGCGGACGTTGGTTTGCTCCTGAACATCCTGTACCGTGGTCAGTCGCTGTCCACTTCCTTGCAGTTGTCTGATTATCCCTGGCAATAGACTTCTGCTGAGTAAGACCTCTATACTTATGCTCTCTGCTGTCTGTCACCTGACAGCTGGTCTGCTTGCTCAGGCTGCCCTGCCCGGTATTGGTGAGGCCGGTAGAACCTTGACTATACCATCCTGTAGGTTGCCTCACCTGGTATTGGCAGGGCCGGTAGAGCCTACTACAGTACTCCTTTGGGCTGCCCTGCCCGATATTGGTAAGGCCGGTAGAACCTTGTATTCACCATCTTTAATGTTGCCTTACCCGGTATTGGCAGAGCCGGTAGAGCCTACATTCCGCATTCCATTGGGCTGCCTTGCCCGGTATTGGTAAGGCCGGTAGAACTGGTATACGTCATCTCACGGTTGCCTTACCCGGTATAGGCAAGGCCGGTAGAGCCTGTCATTAAAACTGTCACTTGGGTCGCCTTGCCCGGTATTTAGGCAAGGCCGGTAGAACCTATTGTATGTTCTGTTATTGTTGTGTTGTTATGTATGTTTACCCTACGGGGACTGCCTTTAACTTTTAATAAAGTTAAATTATTTTACCAAACCTTAAGTCTGAGAGTCTTCAAAAACCGTGACACAGATATGCAGAAACAGCTGCAAAAATTTCAGGATGTTAAGCAACGCTTGAGAGATAGGAACATTCCCTACTTTATGCTTTCTGAGGGTCAGTCAAGGTGATTGGAGGTGGTGGCCAGATTGGAGACGCTCTAGCCCCATGTGGCTGATCCCACTCCTGTGGCGGAATCTCCTGTCTTTTTGGGATGCCTTACTCCTTTGATAACTGTGGTAATGACCGGACCTGGTGGGTCTGCTACCTCACATTGTTTGGACCTGAGCCTGTGGGTAGTACCCTAATGTTAGGCTTACTATGTCTTATCACTGCTGTGCCTGAGGTGGGTACTGTCTTTGTTAGGCTTGCTATGTATTGTTACTGTTGCGCCTCTTTCAGGGACCGCATTCCTGCATTGTCATTTTCTAGATTCCTGTATGTGATATTCTTGACTGGGGTTGTCTCTGGGTCTTTTCGCTCTGTTGACCGAACCTTTGGCAGCGGAATTCAGGATGATCCTGCCATTTCTGGTCTGAGCTTGGGGGTGGGGGGCGCATGTCCAGAAGCTGGCTCTATATGCGGAAGACATGCCATTTTTCTTTGCCGATGTGGACTCCTCCCTACCAGCTCTGTTATTGTGGGTTGATGACATTGGGCAATACTATGGTCTGACCATCAGCTGGTGCAAGTCCACCATATTCTTTCTAAACCTGCCTCAGGTCGATGCCTGCCCCCCTTCAACTGAGCTATTAATTGCTGATTCCTTAGTACTTAGGGGTTTTGGTATCTGGTTCCCACATTGTGTTTGTTTGGGACGGTCTTGTACCTGTGGTGGATTATTAGGGGGACAAAAAATGGATAGTCGACCATACATCTTAATGTTATCGGTTGGGTCAACCTTATTAAGATGGTGTTTCTACCCAAACTCCTCTATGTTTTTCAGAATATGCCAGTTCACTTCCCTAAATCCTTTTTTAGAAATTGGACTCTATTACATCCCAGTTTTTATGGTGAGGGGATTGTAGGACCTAGGGTGCGGCTTTCTACACTGTATAGGTCCATATTGGAAGGGGGTATAGCCCCTTCCCGATTTCCACCGTTCCTGTTTGGCGGCTCAGGGGCCTGACCTGGCTAAACGACCATAACAGCAGCGGTTTATGGGGCATGGACAGAATTACAGAAACTGATGGGGTGGAGGGGCTATGTTCCCTCTATCCCCCTATCAGCTAATCCTACTTTTAAATACTTGCACGGTCTGGACTTTGGCATCATCCGGACAGGATACCGAATTGGGGCATGTATAAAATTATAACAGCCTCAAGTCGTTTGACCAGCTCCACAAGGAGTTCGGCCTCCTGCATCGTCTAGGGTTCCTTTCCCACGATCTGGCTCTGGTGCTGTGGATTCTGATCCATCTTAAATATGTTGCATTCTATAGCACCTGGGTAAGTTGTCTCAGTTAAGTCACATTTTTTATTTTAAAAAGAGTTATAGGTGTCTGATGGGGGACCCTTTGTTGTCTTTTCAGCCCTACACATGCAGTGTCACCCAGGCGACTTTAAATTCACCATCCATTCAGAGACCTTGTTTTGCCTGAGACAGAGATGCTATGGAGGGCAAGAATATATGCAGATCCTGTTGGTTTGATCTAGCCAGCAAAGTTCCATCCACTTCTTCAGACATACCTATACTTATTAAGCTATAATATAAGGCCTTCAGGAAGCTGTACAGTACAATCCTCACAAAAGAAGGTTGCAAGACAGGGAGACGGCTCCACCGATGAAAATCTTCAGGAACTCCAGCAACATTCAGACCGTGTTTTATTTTCAGAAGAGGAAGAATATTCGGAAGACGTTCTTGTCTTTGATGTTTCTTTAACTGAACCCTTAATTAAAGGGATAGTAATACTTCATTTTAACTTTATTTTATTTTGTAGGCATTAAAAAAACATGAAGAATGATATAAGTCTTATCTCTGAAACCTTTATGGTTTAAGAGATATTCACAAACAAAGTATCCCCCCCTGTTCAACCAGATCAGAAGGGAGATGCCCAGGTAGACTGCAGAGAGGGACAATCTTCAATTAAGATAATGGAAAAAGCTGAAAAACTTGTCAAGGGGGGAAGGGCTTTCATTGTTTTCATACAAAGATAATTGTCCCCTTCTGTTATCTGTACTGTCATACAACCAGACTCACATCTGAGAAGAGATGGCTTACACTAGGTAAAAGGGGCGGGGAGGGGAACTTTGCTTGTGAATATCTCATAAACCATAAAGGTTTGAGAGATAAGACTTATATCATTCTTCATGTTTTTTTAATGCCTACAAAATAAAATAAAGTTAAAACGAAGTGTTACTATCCCTTTAAGGCAGTTAGACAATCCTTTAAGATTCTCCTGTGAAATGGATGTTTTTTTGTTGGTTTGAAGAAGCAGCTTTCCTTACACCTCCATGGGGTAGTTAGATAAGTCATTCTTTCAGAGTGGATGAAATTGGGAAAAAGATATAAGCCAGCCACAAGGATGCAAAAGATGTATCCTTTATCGGAGCATGATTTTCAGCTCTGGAACTTCCCACCTAAGTTGGATGCGGCTGTGGTCCACCTATCCATATAAACATTCTTACTCTGGATGATGCTGCTTCATTCAAGGACCCCTTTGTCAGGCATCTCGAAAATGACCTGAAGCAGTTGTTCCTCTCCATTGGTTCCACCTGCAAGCCTGCTGTGGCCCTGACATCAGTTTCCAGAGCTATCAAGATCTGTCTGTAGGGATCTTTTGATAGATTCTTTCTCTGAATTGAAGCTGGCTACGAAATGTATTGATTCATCCATTTGTTTTTGTTTTTTTTTGTTTTTTTTTAAAGCTTAGTACTTCAGCATCACACAGTGTGTATACTGCATAGGAAAGAAAAGGAACAAATATAAATGATAAAACAATCACTAAGCTAATAGATTACATGGGTAAACATAGGCATATGACAATAAGACATCCAGTGTTGCATCTCTGCTCAAGGGATTTCTAGTCCAGATAGGTAAACATTGTATAAACAACAGAGCCATTATCGATTACAGCAGTATAGCCTTGGGAGGAAGAATGTCAGGCAGACACAGGGGAAGAGAAGGTTCAACCCAGAGAACCAAAGAACAGAAGAGCTAGAGAAGAGGAAGATGGGTGAAGTAAGGATCAAGGGGGAGGGGTTGAAGGGGGAATGGGTGAGCTGAGCGGATTCCAACCCGGGGGCCCAGTGGTCAGATGGCAGATGTAGCAAGAAATTATGAAGAAAAGGCCATGGGTCGGAAGCTAGCACCAGACCTGTCACAAATAGGCAGAGCCCCATCCCATGCCAGCCAAGGCGACCACACTTCTAGGAAAGTTGGAAGAGTACCCATGGAAAGAGTGTGGGATGTCTCCAGAGTCATTAAAAGGAGCGTTCTTTCTCTCCACTCAGCTGCCGCGTGGGGTTAAACTGTCCTTTCAACGTATTGCTAAATTTAGAGATGAGGAAAAAGCACCAGATCCTGAGGCAAGGTGACAGATAGCAATTGGTCCAAAATACCCTTAACCTAGTCCAAAAATCTCGTTATGACAGTACAGGACAACCAAAGTCATGGTGCCTGTCTCGCTCTGGCACCACCAGAACAACGGAGAGGCTGAGGGGTAGATGGAAGCAATTTTCTGTGGTTTGTAGTACCAGCGAGTGATAAGTTTAAAATACATTTGTCTGTCGTCCAATACAGTTACTGGTAACTTTGGGTAGGCGATCTGCCCATTTAATTTAGGCAGGCACAATTCTAGAATTGTTTGCAGGAGGTGGAGCCTACCTTCCCTCCTTGGCTGCAGCTAGCCAGCCAGCTCCAGTAAGAGTTGTTCCTTGGTGAAGACACAGTCAAGAAAACAGTTCTGCTATAGTTTTAGAATTTTTTTTATTTTTCTGTTAGAAATGGAATACCACCATTAGGTGGATTACCATAACTGACAATGCCCTTAGATGTGACTAGCTCCGTAACCAGGTGCTTTTTGTGGACCTTAAGACCTGGGGGGAAAATCTTGGCTACAAGTTCTTTCCTCAGGAGTTGCCAACCGAGGCTTCTTCTTAATACATTGTAGTCTGAAGACAGAAGATCTGCAGGAAAGGTGAGCAACCCTTTGAGTGCTGCTGGTCCACATGTCCCACAGTGCCCCTTCGCACAGGGGTTTTTCCTTTGGAGTTCTTATTGCACACTCCTGCAGTCATTGGGTTTATCTGTATGTCTGTTGAGTGTTTGGAGCAGGTTTATGTGGTACTTAACCCTTTAACTGCTGGTTTTGCATCTTTGGGGGGGTTATTGACACTTTCCCTACTGGGTTCAGTGTTTTTTGTGTCTCCTAACATGTTCTAGTGATGTTTCATGTACTTTTATTTTACGCTTTCAACTCTGCAAAATTGATGTTCCGGCGCTCTACCGCATAGATGCCATTGCTCCATTCACTTCTATGGGACTGTACAGTTTGGGATATATCTCTGCAACCACTCAATGTAGCGACTTCAGAGATGGCTCATTTTAATTGTCTGCCTTTGCTCTTTCATCCGATTTAACCTTTCAAATGTGTTAGGGGGCTCAGGGGACTTCGGGCACTGTTGGGGTACCTTTTCTTGGAAAACTACATTCCCCATGAGCGCTTGCTTCATGCATTTGTTTCTGATTGGTTCCCACTGCGGCATTCATTTTGTGCCTTTTCCAGAATGAGTATCCTACTTGGACTTTCCTTCTCTCCTCTGCACATTAACCCTTCGCCAGCCAGATAAGTGTATTTTAGCGATTTCTGGGGTGAAACCTTAATCTTACACACTGTAATTGGGTGATTCTTTATACTATAAACGTTTTTGACATTGTGAGAATGTCTAATCCGTTGGAGCTTGGGGCCAGACCTAAGACTAAGGACACTGGGGTCTCTGTGTCCCCTATTGGGCATTGCTTCTCGTGTCATTCAGGGTTACCTAGAGAATTCTCAGGTCATTTTATGCCCAGCATGTTCTGATGTCCCTGAGTCTCATCTAGGGACCTCCAGCCATGCATTAGAGACAGTTTGGGTGCAAGAGTTCAAGGCTGCTACTAGGGACCTTTGGTCTACATTGCTGCTTTTTCCATCCCAGTTACAGGGGGTCTTCCATTCATGGCAGACCCCCTCTTCAGTCATATCTTCCCTGCCTAAACCACAGGGAGTACCTGACGTATCAGATACAGGATCCCTTTCATCTTTCTTCCTCCTTTTTGCTTCTTTCCTTCTCATATGCCCCAGGGCGCAGAGAAACGTCATCTGTTCAATGGCGCTATAAAAGGCCCTTCTGGACAAGGATGTTCTACAGCCGATTCCAGTTCAGGACAGAGGTATGGGTTTTTACTCAAACCTTTTTGTGGTCTCCAAGATGGACTGCGGTTGTCATCCCATTTTGGAATTGAAGGATCTCAATTCCTTTGTGATCAGGACCCATTATCACCAGGAGTCCCTAAGGACAGTGATTGCTGCTACGTCCCCCAGGGAATTCCTTGCCTCTCTGGATCTTCAGGACGCGTATCTACACATCACCATTCATCCAGAGAGCCAGCAGTATCTCAGATTTGCCTGCGACCAAGGGCACTTTCAGTTTTCAGCTCTTCCCTTTGGTCTGAACAGCAGCTCCTCAAGTCTTCAACCGTGTCCTGGGAGCGTTAGTGTCCGTCCTCCATCAGAACGGCATCAGAGTCACTCCATACATGGACAACCTGCTCCTGAAAGCCCCTTCTATGGAACTCCTTCAGCAGCAGGTTCTGGACTGCATTCATGCACTCACCCATCACGGGTGGATCATCAACATGGACAAGTCGGATCTTGTCCCATGCCAGTGTCTGGTTTTCCTGGGCCTTCTCTTTGACACTCAGCAGAGCATGGTGTTTCTCACGGACGAGGTAGCTCACCAGATTGCCCACAGGGTTTCTGCTGTTTGGCTCAAGATCCAGTTCCAGCCAAGAACCTGTCCTCTCTAGTGGGTAAATTCATCTCCACCATAGAAGCAGTCCCATTTGCTTGGTTCACACCAGGGATCTCCAGAGGTTTGTGATCCAGGTGTGCATGGGTCAGCCGGACCTTCTGAAGTCGTCAGTATCCCTTCCTCTTCATGTGGAACTGAGTTTGTCATGGTGGCTCAACCTCTCCAATCGGCTGAAAGGCAAGTCCTTCTTGGTATCCTTCTGGACCAAGATGACGATGGATGCCAGCCTCTCCAGCTGGGGAGCGGTCCTGGGTCGCCTGAGTGCTCAGGGATGGTGGTCTCCGGAGGAATCTCTCCTTCCTAGCAACGTTTTGGAGTTTCGGGTGATATTTCATGCCCTTCGTCATTGGACACCCCAGCTGGAAGACTGCCCAATCCAGGTCCAGTTCGACAAGGCCACGACCGTGGCTTACATCAACAAGCAGGGCAGAACAAGAAGTCTCGCCACTTGGTTAGAGGTCAAGGCTATTTTGTCCTGGGCAGAAGAACACGTTCCTGCCATATCCGAAGTGCACATTCCTGGAGTAGACAACATCATGGCGGACTTCCTCAGTCAATACACAGTGGACAGCGGAGAGTTGGAGCTGCACCCAGAGGTGTTCAACCTCATTGTTCAGAAGTGGGGTCACCATCAGGTCGATGCAAGGAAGACAAGACACAACCGGAAGGTTCTGAGGTTCTGCTCTCGCTGGAGGGATCCTCTAGCTATAGCAGTGGATGCCATGTCCATTCCTTGGTTATTTTCTCTGGCTTACATCTTTCCTCCCCTCCCCATGTTGCACAGGGTGTTGCGGAAATTGAGACTGGAACGCTGTCCAGTCATTCTGATTGCTCTGTACTGGCCTCGACAGGCTTGGTTTCCGGAGGTTCTGGATCTGTCATTGGTGGAACCATTCCGGCTCCCTTGTCGTCCGGATCTTCTTCTACAGGGTTACCTGTGGAAGGAGGATGTTCATCGTCTAACTTTGACGGCTTGGAAATTGAATCCTCAGTATTGAGGAAGAAGGGTTTTTCTTCTGGTGTTGTGGCTACTATGCTTAGTGCTTGCAAACCTGTTTCTTCTACTATCTTAGTGTACTGATAGGGACCTGTCTCAGGAATTTGATCTGCCTACGGTCCTGGCCTTCTTGCAGGACAGTGTGGACAAGGGCCTCAGTTTGAGTTCCCTTAAGGTTCAGACTTCTGCTCTCTCTGTTTTCTTTCAGAGGAGCATTGCCATTCTTCCAGATGTCAAGGTTTTCTTTCAGGGCGTTACTCATACTCGTCCTATCTTTAAGAATCTCCCTCCTCCGTGGGATCTTAACTTGGTTTTGGGTGTTCTTCAGTGCCCTCCCTTTGAGTCCTTGGCTACCATTCCTCTACGCATGTTGACTTGGAAAATGGCCTTTCTCCTGGAGATTGTGTCCTTTCGCCGTGTCTCGGACTTACATGCCTGTCCTGTAAACCACCCTTTTTGGTGTTTCACAAGGACAAGGCGGTGCTTCACACTTGTCAGGAGTTTCTCCCGAAGGTGGTTTCTGAGTTCCACATCAATTAGGAGATTGTGGTGCCTTCTTTCTGCCCTGACCCCCACCTCTGAGAAGGAGAGGGATCTCCACTTGTTAGATGTGGTGCATTGTCTCAAGTTTTATGTACATCGCACTGAAACCATCGGACAATCTGACGCGCTGTTCATCACTCCTGAGGGTCCCAGGGCAGAAAGACCTGCATCCAAGGTGACTATTGCGTCCTGGATCAAGTCCACTATTCGTAAGTCTTACGAGCTGAAGAAGAAGACTGTTCCCTTTCGGGTCACGGCTCATTCTACTAGATCTATTGGTGCTTCTTGGGCTTACAAGAATCAGGTCTCTGCTGATCAGTTGTTCAAGGAGGCCACTTGGTTGTCTTTTCACACCTTTTAAAGCACTACCGTGTTGATGTGCTGGCATCGGCTGATGCCAGTTTTTGGAGGAAGATCCTGGAGGCAGTCTTGCCTGTCTAGGGTCTCCTTCAGTTCTTGGTGCTTCCTTCACTTTTGAGCCCTGTTGGCTTTAGTTCAGTGTGCTGTGTAACAGTTTTGGGGTGTTGTTATCCCTGTTCAGTGTCCGTTGACACTTCAGTTGTTTTGTTGGGCTATCTCTGATCTGATGGTTCATATCTGCTCTGGTGACTTTGGGGGCCTTGCGCCTGGTCCTTCCCTTACTTCCCGCCTCTGGGAAATTCAATGGTTGGACATCCCAAAGTTACCAGTAACCTGTATTGGATGACAGAGAAAAGAGGATTTTAGTCTTACCTGTTAAATCCTTTTTTCTTAGTCCATACAGGTTACTGGTCTCCCACCCTGTCAAGGGACCATGCTTGGCTCTCCTGTGGCAGACTGTGGGGGTCCTTTGGGGTCATGCTTGCAGGAGTCATCTTTCCCTTCTACTATCTAGTCAATAGTTAGTGTTTCAAATCTTACTGGAGCTGGCTGACTAGCTGCAGCCAAGGAGGGAAAGTAGACTCCACACCCTGCATACAATTCTAGAATTGTTCCTGCCTAAATTAAAGGTGCAGATCACCTACCCAAAATTACCAGTAACCTGTATGGACTAAGAGAAAAGGATCTAACATGTAAGACTAAAATCCTCTTTTCTTGATGTTCAGTATAAGAAGCCAACATCAACAAGTAGCATACAACTCCCCACAAGTCCAAGAAAAACCCGTCTCCAGTTCCCATTGGGTAAATAACCAAGGCTTGCTTGCAGGTGAAAAAAAAGGATCTTATAATTTTAGAGAGTATAGACATGGCATGGGATCTAAGCTTCCCAGCCTTAAGATCAGATTCAAAGGGAGTAAAGGCTCATGCCTCAGAATCAGCTGGCCCACACTGAACAAAGCGAGCCATTGGAGAACCAGTTTAAAAAAAGCTGATTGTTTAGCTTTAGGGGCATAAATGTTAGCTAAAGTAAAGTGGGTCCTAAACAGAGTAACTTTGAGGAACAAGAAACAACCCTCTGGATCCTGAAAACAAGCCTGCTGTTCCATGGTAGTTAAGCATTGATCAGGATCGCCATTCCTCTCCACTTAAACTCCTCTGTTGCCATCCAGATGGAGTGAAAGTGTTTGATTGGAAAAAGGTGGGAGCCCTCTGTGTCTCCTATACAAAGACCGCAAACCTGTAAAAGTCTTGCAGAGCAAGCATCCTCTTTCCAGAGGGGTTCAGACCTTTGACATTAATAGTTGGGAATTTCAGGGAGTTTGTTTGGTGATGGTGACTTAGCCATTATCGAATGAAGTAGTACAATATGCAAGGGCAGAGGCCCAGAGTACCCTCAATGACCCAGCACAGCTCATCCAGGGGAAGATGAAGTAAAGGAGAAGGGAGGGAGAGAAAGGGAAAATGGAGAAAGTATAGGAAGAGGAATCTTAGAAAGAAAAGCATAAGTGAAGAAAAATATAACAATAGAAGGTAGGGAACATGGGCCACCTAGGGCACAAAGTACCTGCCATAGTAGTTTCAAGGTGGCCAGGAGGGCCTAGGGGAGGGAGCACAACATGCATGGAATGGCAGAGAGTAGAGCTGACTGGTAGACCAGGACAACTTAGAAGTGAAAGAATGCAAGAGAAAGAAAGACCCAGAAAATGCAGGAAGGGAGTCTAAGAAGTGCACTTGTACCTATCCAAGCATGGCAATAATGTGTAGAACAGGCAGTAGATGAAACAATAATTCCAAACAACAAGATTGTACTGTGTGGACAGAGGGTAGAAGGTTAACCTCCAGCAGGTCACCTGGTTCATTGGCCCATTCAAGACAATCTGGCTTCGACAGTGGAGAACCTCCACACCTCACCCCACTGCCACTTCCCATTTTCATCAAGGCAAAATGCATTGCTCCAACTTCGACGTGGAAATGGGTGTACCCCCCACGGGGAGGATGGGCCATTCACCAAAGAGCCAATAATGAGCCCCACCAATCAGGGGAGAACCTCTGTCCGCATGTGGAGGGGAAGGGAAGGTGGGACAGAGGGGGTGATGGCAAGTGAAAAAAGGCATAGGGGAGGGTGGGGAGATGTGAGTAGAGACATTAGAAGGGAAAAGGGGGAGATGAGTGAAAAGCAGGGGAGTCCAGGATGCGGTCTATAGATAAAATTGAATGCTCTATGGTACATAGTGCGGAAGACCATCTATGAGTTGGGTGTAGACCCAGAATCCACACAGGGAATCCCACTGTGAACATTCAACATAACAAAAACCTTCTAAGTAAATTTATTTTTTATTTTGTCTTATCCCCCATGTATACTAGCGGTCAAAAGTTTTGGGACACCTCAATTTTTGCTACTTTTAGTTATTGCCATATAACTTGACAAAAACATTAGAAAAAATGTCAACGTTGGGTATTTCTAAAATCAAGACAAATATAATCTATTTAGCAGTTTTGGTTTTTTTTTAGCGTTTGTAGATGTGTAAAAGATTTTTAGTGCCAAAGTTAAAAAAAAAAAAAAAAAAAAAAAAAAAAAAAAGTGCATTTGTTACATTTGTTTCATCATATTTTTATAAATTGTTTTACAGGAAGTTTGATGAAAACAAAGGTATCTTTAGAAAGCCCATCTTATGTTAAAGGGGTAGTAATACTTCATTTTAACTTTATTTAATTTCGTAGGCATTAAAAAAACATGAAGAATGATATAAGCCTTATCTCTCAAACCTTTATGGTTTATGAGATATTCACAAGCAAAGTTTCCCCCTCCCGCCCCTTTTACCTAGTGTAAGCAATCTCCTTTCAGATATGGAATGCAGTCCATAGACTGGACAGATAACAAAAGGGGACACTCTTATTCCTATGAAAACAATGAAATCCCTGCCCCCCTTGACAAGCTTTTCAGGTTTTTCCCTTATCTTGATTAAAGATTGTCCCTCTCTGCAGTCTACCTGGGCACCTCCCTTCTGCTCTGGCTGAAGAGTGTGACATCAGTAAAAGGGACAGGAGGGGGACACTGTCATTGAATTACTCTTGAACTACAACTCTGACAGAATTGAAATAACACTCTCCAAAGTCCAAATACTATGATGATTAATTAGAGCTGCTTTTATTATGAAACATTACTATCCCTTTAAGAAAAACAGTATATAATATATGTGGGTACATTAAATGAGTAGGAGAAAAGTTAGAGGTAAACACAAACACAGTAGAAGTGTTAAAAAGCCATTGTCGTCCTGTCTCTCAAGCTAGATTTAACCCCTTAGTGACAGCCGCGTGTGTACGCGGCTGTCACCTTAACGCCCGTGGTACTTCTTTTTTTTTTTTTTTTTTTTTTTAAATTAGTCTAGAGTCCCTGAGCGGTGTGCAGCCGCATGGAGACCCGGACTTCCGGGACTTACCAGGTACGTCCTCTGTCACTAAGTGACAGTTTCTGTGGGACGTACCTGGTAAGTCGTTTGTCGTTAAGGGGTTAATAGGCGAAACACTGTCCCAGCCCGCAGAGCAAGGTGATTATGCAGCCATCTTGCTCGACTGTCGCTCTTCCCCCCCATTATTGATTCATCTATTGATCTAATCAAGTTTCAGTCCAGAGCTTTGTACCTGACAATAGCCTCTAGGAAAGCTCATTGGCTTTGCTGGAAAGCAGATTATGCCTCTAATTATAATCTATGCACTCTTCCCTTCACTTCTGGCATGCTCTTTGGATAAGCTTTGAATGAGATTATCAAGATAGTCTCAATAGCAATTTTCTTCCCCAGAATAAGAACAGAAAGCTGGACTTTTGCCCATCTCACAAGCCGCTCAGGGTCAGAATGTCCTTTTGTGAATCCCTTTCCTCTAAGACTGGGAGAGAAGCAACTAGTTTTCAAGCATGGAATGGAGGGCAGCCAGGGGCCTATTGTTACTTCAAGTCTCTTTCACAGGAAGTTAACCACAAAGTTCTGACGATGTCCTGGTTCAAACCAAGAAAATTGGTGGCAGGCTCAAAAGCACTTGCTTCTGGGCTGGACTGATTTGGTTTCAGACAAATGGGTTCTGTAGACCATCGCTTCAGGATATTCCCTAGAGTTCAAGTCTCTTCCAAAACACGATTTCTTCGGAACTTCAAAGTTTCTAGCAAATCCACAGAAGTCCCAAGTTCTTTACAATTTTATTCTTTACCTCCTACAACACAAGGTCAGTGCTCCAGGTCCAAGAAGGGAATGTACTCTGTTGTACTTTTCGTCCAATAATCTTCTGGAGAGCCCTATCTGATTCTTGACCTACAATTTCTCAACAAGCATCAAGATGTCTGGAAATACAAGATGGGATCTGTCAACACAACCATTGCTCAGGTTCTTCCCTTTGACTGGATGATCTCACTAGATGTTCAAAATGCCTATCTTCACATTCCAGTTGCCCCAGTTCATCACCGATTTTCTCTGGTTTTCGGTGGGAGAGAATTGCTTCCAGTTCTCCTGCATTCCTTTCTGGAAAGCTACAGCTACAAGGATTATCTCAAAGATCCTTCTCCCTCTTGTGGCAGAATTAAGGAACAAAGGTCTAAGGATCTTCCACTACTTAGACTACATTTTGATCCTGTCTCAATCCCATGTTCATGTTTCTGGTCTTTCTGCCCTTACAGAAAATAAATGGGCTTCCCATGACTTGGTTGTTTTTCTTCAAATCCTGTTCTCATCTCCGGCCTCCAGTCATATTATTATATCCATCTTGGGACTTACCGTTAGTTCTGGATGTCCTTTCTAAAATTTCTATTGAACCACTGGATTTAATATTCTTGAGTATTATGCCCTTGAAAGTTATGCTTATGGTTGCAGTTACATCTGCCAGAAGAGTATCAGAGCCAGAGGCACTTTCCATTGAAATGCCTTTCCTAAAATTTTTCTAAACCAACATGTTGTCTATGTCCATTGAGCACAGGATTTCATACTGCTTTCTTATTTTGGGTGACTTCATATGTATTGGATGTATCTGGATATTAAAGTATATTGTTTGCTGGAAGTGGTAATTAATATGGGTATAAGCACCCAATAATAATTAGATTTTCCTAGAAATCATTACAAAATATGGAGTGAATGGGCCCTGTTTATGTTTTTGTTTATTTAGTTCAGGGAGTCAAATGGTTATAAATAAATTATAGAGGTATAACATTACCCCCCCCATACAGAGGAGATAAGAGATGTTATAACAATATTATGGGATCCTGTGTCCACATTTTATCTAAAACTCACCATCCTGAGCTCATCTGGGTGAGGGGTAATGTTATCCCTACACAGTTTGTATAAAGGGGATAGTAATGAGTATTACTTGTATGATAACGTTTACCCCCTCCTGCCCCTTTTACTTACCTCAGCAAGCTGGCCCGGTGTCACGGACTCAATAACGAGATCAGCACCAGTACTGTAGGTAACGCAATCTTTATTAAGAATACAACGTACAGAAGATACGGCAATAATAAGTGAGCAATACAATCTAGACATAGTAGACTAGATCAGCAGCTGAGTTGTGTCGAACCGAATCCCAGAAGGCTGTCAGGGAATAAGCCGACTCAGGTCCGCACCTGAGTGGTCACAACAGCTACGCACCTGTACAGATGCAGACCACGAGCAAAGGACTGGGTTACAGGTCCGCACCTGAACCACCCCAGAATAAGGACGGAGTACGGAGGCATTAGAGTCACTGGGAGACTACGGAATAAACTCAAGTCCGCACCTGAGTTAACAACAACACAGGCCCTGCCTGTATAAGCAAGGACTGGGTACAGGTCTGCAAAAGAAAATTAAACCGCTCAGATACATGAATAAAAATACCGCTATTGCTGAATCATAAGTATATATATAGACAAGTATCTGCAGCACGGGAAAATTTCACTCACCGTGGGTCTTCCAAGCCATACATACAAAATCCTGATAGATCCAAATAGATAATCACTCACCGCGATTCTTTTAAATTAAATATACAACTTCCAGGTAGTCCCAAGTGTTGACCCTATCGGTGCTGGACAAGGATCTCCACACCTTGAAAACTTCAATATAGAAATAAACGAAAAAAGTCCGCACTCAGATGGTTGATGTACAAAATCGTTGCTATTCTTTATTCATTTAAAAGCTTGTGAGACATGTAGTCATACGATATAAATACACTCCACAACTTCCTAACGCGTTTCGGACCTAAACGGTCCTTACTCATAGGAACCGTGGCCGGAAGCTCAGGGAGTTTAAATAGGCAACAATGTATCACTCCCACCCCCTGATGCCACGTACACATATAAAACCCGAACTGGATAAAAAACCAATCATCTGTGAAAACAGGATTGGTTAAACAAATGGATAGTAATCATCTCATATATAAATAGAAGATATATAGTCCTGTTCTAATTGGACTGAAATGTGACACGCATAGGAGTCTACACCATTACCCCTTATTCACATCGGACCAAAAAACCATAAACTCCATCTTAATTAGAAACAATCGCGTGTAGCTATACAATAAAGCAACACACCATAAAAAACTTACTGGACCATGTGAATATAGGGAAATGGACTATAGAATAAAACTCTAACATCTTTTCACCAAAACAAAGTTCTAATAAAACAAACTCAAATCCCATTCTGCATTCATACCCTTTGGGATTCTTGTGTCAAGAGTAAAAATCCAAAACATCTCTCGTCTATCCAAATCAGTAAGATGACTACCTCCTCTGGGATGTCTTGAAACGTTATCTATACCACAAAAAGTTAAAGCTTCCACACCTACCCCATGGGAAGAAAAGTGTCTAGCTACAGGTGACCTCATATCACCGCTATCAACAGCATTAAGGTGTTCCCGCATTCTTTCTTTCAATCGCCTAGTTGTTCGTCCAACATATTGTTGAAAACATAAAGAACAGGTGATGAGATAAACTACATTTGCAGTATTGCAATTCAAAAAGCTATTAATTTTATACGTCTTCTTCGTAATACTGCTATCAAACGATGTAGTAATCTTTGCAAAACTGCAACATTTACATCTACCCCCACACCTGTAAAAACCTTTTAGTGACAACCAATTGTCTTTAGATTGGCTCCTAGTATGTTCTTAAAGAAAAATCAATCTACTACCTAAACTTGGAGCTCTACGGCTTGCAAACCTAACACCTCTGTCAAGAATTTCTTTAACAACCACATCACCATATAATATGGGTAATAAGTTCCGTATTGTACTACAAATCTTATTCTATTCCTGACTGTATTCCGTGACAAAGGTGAGAGGTTGTACATTCTTTCCATTCAAGATCTTATTTTTATACTTCCCCTTCCGAAAAGAGTTGTTAATCAAAACACCACGGTCCAAATTGTCCACTGTGTCCCTCGCTTTTCTAATTTGGGTACTCCTATACCCCCTCGCTTTCAACCTAAGAGTAAGTGCATCTGCTTGTTCTAAATATAATTCCTGTTTACTACAAATCCGTTTTAATTGAATGAACTGTCCCCTAGGAATATTATTTATCTGATGTCTGGGGTGACAGCTAGTAGCAAACAAAAGTGTATTCCCAGCATTAGGTTTACGGAAAACATTAACTTGTATGTCTCCAGTATCTATATTACCCGTCAAATTGACATCCAAATAGTCAATAGTGTCTTTATGGGACACATGCGTGAACTTTAAACCGCATCCATTGGAGTTGAGATACTGAATGAAATCCGTGATCATCTGTTCTCCCCCACACCAAATAAAAAATTAAATCATCAATATACCTGTAAAAATGTTTTATATAAGCTCTAAATGGATTTAAATCACCAAAAACGTGGAGCTGCTCCCACCAACCTACAAAAAAGTTGGCAAAAGGAGGGGCAAATCTTGCCCCCATCGCAGCTCCACGCTTCTGTAGATAAAAAACACCATCAAAAGAAAAATAGTTATGTGTCAGGAGATAGTCCACGGATTCCATCAAAAAGCATCTCAACTCCAATGAATAATTACTCTCCGTATCAAGAAAATAACTCACTGCTTGTTTCCCAGTATCATGAGGTATGCTGGAATATAAAGACACTGCATCAACAGTGAGCCACATACAATCCGCTGTCCACTTAACATTTTGCATAATTTGTAGAACATGTGATGTATCACGTAAATATGTCGGCAATCCCTGTACTAAAGGTTGTAAATATTGATCCACCAGGTCTGACAGGTTCTCATTAAGAGAACCTATCCCAGACACAATAGGTCTACCCACTGGTCGTATTAAAGATTTATGTGTTTTAGGTAAATAATGAAAAATAGGTATGACAGGATGTTCCACAAATATGAATTTGGCTTCCTTATCCAATAAACAACCAGTGGATAAACCCAAGTCCACAATATCCTTAAGTTGCTTTTGAAATTGAAATGTAGGATCTTTATTCAACACAGTGTAAGTATCCACATCTAGTAATTGACGAAGAGCCTCATTACGATAATCTTCCTTGTCCAACACGACCACATTACCTCCTTTGTCTGAATTACGTATGACGATGCTATCATCTTTCTCCAATGATCTAAAAGCTGTCAATTCAGCACTAGAAAGGTTAGTGTAGCCGTGTTTGGACTGTTTAGAAACATCCACTGATATCTTAGTTAATTCACGCTCAACACATTTCTGAAAAGTATCAATATGAGATCCTCTAAACTGTATTGGATAAAACCTAGATTTGAACGATATTTGAGTAGGAATCCTATCTGTGTCACACTTCAAAACTTCACCTCTAGAGAGGGTATGCAAATCTAATAACACACATTGTTCGTTAAAGGACCAAAATCTGTCCCCTCTCCCACTGACAGGACCTTTTAAAAAATCCTGATCAATGCCAGAGGACACATCATCAAGCCCTTCAACCATATAAGAAGAGTCACCACCAGATGCAGCTAGTCTAGTAGCCGGATGATAATACTTATTCAACGTAAGTGTGCGAACAAATCGATTAACATCCAATATAGTATTGAATAAGCTGAAATGTCTAGTGGGTGAAAAACTTAACCCTTTAGACAAAAGGCTTATCTCATCACTATTCAAATTTCTTTTGGACAAATTGATTACATTAGAACCCAGAGTGCTGTTTACAATCTCATTTGAACTAATCAAATCTACATCTATGATTCTTCTATGTTTCTTCCCTGCTCTACTGGTGCACCTGATTTTGAAGTCCCTCTTGTGACCCTCCGATTGTCTTTGAGAGTTTCGTTTTTTGAAGAATCATAATCACCAACTCCAGAACCTTTCTTTGAACTTTTCTTCTTCTTTTTCTTTGTTCCCTCATTATTAACATTATCATCTCCAACATCAGTGGGATTCAATTTAAATCCTTCATCAGTATCCCCATCCGATGTTTCCCATTCCTGGTCCGAAAACACCACTCTTTTATTTCTGAGAGAAGACTTTCTCTTATTCATATTTTTATAAGTAGAGCCCAAATTCCTCCATATATACACTTGTTGTGAATCATAATCCATTTTATCTCTCAGAAATTTTATTCTTTTAAACTCAGAAATGGAAGACTCCAATTTTTCAATATTTTTCTTCAATTTTAGATCTAAGTTCTTGAAAGTAGAAGTACTGGACAGTGGGGTAAGTTGTAATTGTTTGATCTCATCCTGTACCACTGTAAGTTGTTCTTTCTTGTATTCAATAATAAATGTAATTAATTTAAACGAACAAGAGGTTATTTCGGCATTCCATTTTTCTATAAAAGCAGGGTCAGTAACTACAAAAGATGGAAATTTTTTAATTCTTAATCCTCTGGGGATCCTATTGACTGTTAGATAATTTTCCAAAGTGTTTATATCCCACCACAGGTATGCTTCTTTAGTCATGGCTTTATCTATTTGTTTAAACACAAATAAGATCTTGAATGGAAAGAATGTACAACCTCTCACCTTTGTCACGGAATACAGTCAGAAATATAATAAGATTTGTAGTACAATACGGAACTTATTACCCATATTATATGGTGATGTGGTTGTTAAGGAAATTCTTGACAGAGGTGTTAGGTTTGCAAGCCGTAGAGCTCCAAGTTTAGGTAGTAGATTGGCTCCTAGTATGTTCTTAAAGAAAAATCAATCTAAAGACAATTGGTTGTCACTAAAAGGTTTTTACAGGTGTGGGGGTAGATGTAAATGTTGCAGTTTTGCAAAGATTACTACATCGTTTGATAGCAGTATTACGAAGAAGACGTATAAAATTAATAGCTTTTTGAATTGCAATACTGCAAATGTAGTTTATCTCATCACCTGTTCTTTATGTTTTCAACAATATGTTGGACGAACAACTAGGGGATTGAAAGAAAGAATGCGGGAACACCTTAATGCCATTGATAGCGGTGATATGAGGTCACCTGTAGCTAGACACTTTTCTTCCCATGGGGTAGGTGTGGAAGCTTTAACTTTTTGTGGTATAGATAAAGTTTCAAGACATCCCAGAGGAGGTAGTCATCTTACTGATTTGGATAGACGAGAGATGTTTTGGATTTTTACTCTTGACACAAGAATCCCAAAGGGTATGAATGCAGAATGGGATTTGAGTTTGTTTTATTAGAACTTTGTTTTGGTGAAAAGATGTTAGAGTTTTATTCTATAGTCCATTTCCCTATATTCACATGGTCCAGTATTAAGTTTTTTATGGTGTGTTGCTTTATTGTATAGCTACACGCGATTGTTTCTAATTAAGATGGAGTTAATGGTTTTTTGGTCCGATGTGAATAAGGGGTAATGGTGTAGACTCCTATGCGTGTCACATTTCAGTCCAATTAGAACAGGACTATATATCTTCTATTTATATATGAGATGATTACTATCCATTTGTTTAACCAATCCTGTTTTCACAGATGATTGGTTTTTTATCCAGTTCGGGTTTTATATGTGTACGTGGCATCGGGAGGTGGGAGTGATACATTGTTGCCTATTTAAACTCCCTGAGCTTCCGGCCACGGTTCCTATGAGTAAGGACCGTTTAGGTCCGAAACGCGTTAGGAAGTTGTGGAGTGTATTTATATCGTATGACTACATGTCTCACAAGCTTTTAAATGAATAAAGAATAGCAACGATTTTGTACATCAACCATCTGAGTGCGGACTTTTTTCGTTAATTTCTATACTGGGTACAGGTCCGCACCTGAATACTCCAGTATATGAATGAACGCAGCAGAGATCTGCTAGAGCCACTGGGGGAACCCCAGACTATCACAGAAGCGTGGTATGCTGAATGCGCAGTGAGTAGTCTCAGGTTATACCACGGTGGATAGTCAAACACACTAGAACAGTACGGAGCAAATGATAACCAGAGCCATAGGTCTAAACCAAATTGGTTATCAGACTAGCCAGGGTCAACACGGAGCGGGCAGTCAGACAGAGCCACAGGTCAGCACCAGAACGGATAGTCAGCCAGGCCAAGGGTCATACAAGGAGAAGGTAGTCTACCAGAGCCGCAGGGCCACACCAGAAGGAATTGTCAAACAAGCTGGGGTCATACACAAAGCGGGTAGTCAGACAATCCGAGGTTGGCACCAAAACGGGTAGTCAGAAGAACCAAAATACACAACTTAACGCAACTGCACTGGACACCACAAAAGAGCAACAGTGAATGGTGTCCAGGCAGTATATACACTTTGGGCGCCAGGAAGGGGAGGACACCCAAATGGTGCGCTATCACTTTAAATAGAGCGCATGTCCTGCCTATGGACATGCACAATAGTATAGACCGGCCCGAAGCCCTGCCAGGAGAGTGCATGCTGATGGCTGCACGCAACTGGAACGCCCTCCAGCATTGCAGCTGGAACCACTGGTCACATTGCGTCTGGAGCCGTCGGGGGCAAGCTGAGGTCGGCTCGGGCAGTTGCCGTGCACGGTTACACCCGGACAGAATGCGACAAGGAACAGTCTTCATCCAGGATAAGGAAAAACTTGCCCACTTTCGACAATGGGGCAGGATTTTCTTATACTGAAGGAAAGAAGATTGTCCCTCCCTACGATTTCTTTGGTTCGATGAGGGATTCCAGATCTGAGGGGAAGTGGCTTCCTGTAAGTAAAAGGGGCTGGAGGAGGATACTTTATTATACAATAAACGTAAAATGGCAAAATTATGCTCTCTTATACAGCTCCAGATCGGGATATAAATATAATACTCGATTGTACTTAAAAAAAAAAAAATATAACTTTCCTTTTAAGGTCTTTTTAGCCTTAGTTATTACTAGTTTAAAATAAAAAATAAGCCTCCCCATTGACAGTGCTGCTGAAATACATTAACTTCAGTGCATTCCAGCCCAGCATAGAAATGAGGGAGGTTGTAGTTCAGGTTAATGTAGGGTGGCAAGATTTTTAAAAAGTCATATTGGTGCAGGATAACCTGGCTGATGTCAGTCAGTCCTCAAAATATTGCGTATCAGTGCATTGCATTGTGTGAATGGAGGGGTGTTGGGAGAAATTGGGGACATGTAATCACCATTTCAAACATTTTCTATGTGGGTTTTAAATCTACTTTGTAGGTGTCCCAGAAGTAACTTCTTTGAGAAGCAATACGTAATTGCATGATTTGAAAAACAAAAGCTCTCAGCCCCTCAGAGGTTTTTCACTGTTGATTATCCATTCATCTGTAATATAATCTGGGTCACAGTCCACTTATTTGTTGGAAGGAGGATTTAGAGAATCCTGTATCAAAATAATGTTATTGTTTAGCTAAAGCAGAAAATGTGAAAGGTATTGCAGAAGACGGTAAAAAAAAAAATCCTAAACTGTTTTAAAAGTATGTAAATAGCAAAAATATTAAGATTGATACTGATAGTCTTAAAATTGAGACAGGTGAGTAAATTAGTGAGGATAAAGCAATGACTGACACCTTAAACACATTTTTCTGTTCTGTATATACAAGAGGAAGCAACAATGGCAGGCTACGGGCAAACATGGAAAATCACAGAATTTCCTCAGTCTTGTACATGACTCGCTAAGGCCAAAGTATAAAAGGGACTGGAAAAGGTTATTGTGAATAAAGCAGCTGGACCTGATGGTATACACCCAAGTGTTCTCAAGTAATAGCAAGACCCTTATACATAATATTTATTGATTCACTATCATTATGCATAGTTCCCTATGGAGGAAAGGGATATTAATAGCATTATTCAAAAAAGGGGACAAGATCTGAATTGGGAAACTATAGACTTGAAGCCTAACTTCCATAGTGGGTAAGGTATTTGAAGGGATACTAACTGAAAGTACTCAGGACATGAAGACTAACAACATTATTAGTAGGATCCAGCATGGTTTTTGAATAATAGATCATGTCAAATTAATTTTCTTTCATTCGATGAAAAGGTAAGCAGTAACTTGGACAAGGGTATTGCTTATGACGTAGTATAGTTGGATTTTGCAAAGCCTTTGATACTCAAAAAGAGTTTACTGCATACATTAAAAGGCTTCAGTTTGGGAGAAGATATCTGTGCATGGGTAGAGAAAGGTTAAATGATAGATTGTAAGAGAAATGGCACCCTGCTTTTAATTTGTTTATTAATGGTCTAGAAGAGGGTATTGAATGTTGTGTCTCAATCTTTGCTGATGATACTATATTATGCAAGGAAACATATGTAAAGCATTATATTTTTCTATACATAAATATTTGGATAACCTGAGTGAATAGGCAGAAAAGTGAAAGGTAATGTTTAATACAGATAAATGTAAGGTTATGCATTTGATGTGAAGAAACAAACATGCTACATCTACACTAAATGGAAAACGACCTGGAGAATCTGCCTTAGTGAAAGATAAGTACTGATAGACAGTGGTCTTCACAGCATTGTGCAGTGTCACTCGGCCTCTGATAGAGCCATAAGGAAATTATCATGTATTAAAGGTGATAAGATGCATGGAAATATAATTCTACCTGTAAATACAATAAATGCTTATTAAGGCCTTATCTAGGATATGGAGTACAGTTTTGGGCACCGGTTCTTAAAAATTATATTCTTAAACTGGAAAAGGTTCAGAGAAATGCAACAAAACTGAAAATAGAATTGGAAGATATGACTTATGAAGAGAGACTAGCCAATTTGGGTTTGTTTATATAAGAGAAAAGACTTCTATGGCAGGAAATGAATACCATTTACAAATATATTCAAGGTTAATACCAAGAACTGTCTAAGCAACTTTTTACAAAAAAGAAGTCATTCATGAAGGCTAGAGGGAAGTCTTTTTTGACTAAAACAAAGGCAGGGGTGTATTTATTTTATTTTTACTGTCAAGTTGTGTATTTATTTGCCTCAGGATACTGTGCTTCCAGGTAGTTTAGTTGCTTTCAAAAAAGTAATGGCTACCTTTCATTGCTCAGAACAATATTGAGTATTATGACAGTTGTTTTCAAAGCAGATAGACTGTTGATCAACGGAAATATCTTACTGCCTTTTGCAGTTATGAATTAATTGTTTTACTTACATGGGGCTTAATTGGAAATGGCTTCAATAAGGGTTTTGTTTTGTTTTTTTGTTTTGTTTTGTTTTTTCCCTTCCTCTGGATCAACAGGGGTGATGTGTGGCATGGGCTGAACTTGATGGACACATGACTATTTTTTTCTGCCTCATCAACTGTTACTATGTAAAATTTTCCATGTATAAGTTGCAATAATGTAACCGATCCTTTGTTTGAATTTATTTTATATTTCCCATCCCAACCCATCAATTAATGTGCACTGTACTGATTTATCCCAAGGCTATTTTTCTGGAAAAAATGTGTTGAACTATATAAAATGTTTGTTTTTATTATTTTTGTAGAAAAGTACCAAATATGATTATTTTTTAAAAGTTGATGGTGCGGAGTACTACGTTGAATAATAATTAAAAAAAAAAAATATCCCTGTTTATAACACATGAGGGAGTCCTGGTCACAAATAATGCTGATCTGCTGGAATGCCACTTTGTGCTTTTGGTGCAGACATTAAATGTTAAGATGTGCAAGCTATTCTGGCAATACTGTGGTTAAACGATTGTGATAGCATAATAACCCTTTTATATTTGCAGTCTGGTGAAATGCAGACCAGGGCATGGTAAGAACAAGTTTTTCAAGATAAATTTATAGAGCATACCATGAAAAAGTAATCTGTACTTTTTGGAGTTGAAAGAAGAATATCAGCAATGATAACTAACTAGATTGCCTCCATTTTAAATACACTTCTGGGTTTTACTGATTCCTGTGTATTCCGGAAGAATGATATTTCCAAATGCTTCCTGCTTTAAAATTGAGATCTGTTCACCATATACTCGATCTATGTAAATCTGTTGCTGTTTGAACTTCAGAAACAGAACTGTGTTACTAGCGTTCTATGTCATGTCCTGTATACAACAAGAGCTCCTGGCTTATGTAGTGCTGTACTGTGCGATTTAATGAAACTTCATCAGCCACATTCAGTAGTTACATGAACCTTGTTGCTTATGCTCTAAATATAATACAGTGTTATGCAGCTCTTCAGTGGGCACATATTAAAAATGAACACCTACTGTAAATGCTGTAATTCTTTAAAAAAAACTATTGCAATGCAATTCACTCGGTTTTTAAATAACCTAACTGTGGTGCCTCTACATAATTTTTGGAGTCAAAAGCATTACCATGACGATTACTTTACAGGCCCCTCAGGAAATGTTATAGATATGGCATTTGCCTTTGTCTGCATGATTACAGGGGTCAATTATGCTTTCCATCTCATGCCTTTTACATTATCATTTAATGAAATTTGCATCCAGCAGGGCTTAATTGGAACTGTTGCAGCCCAGGAGCAGAGGTAGGCAACAGTTTGACTTGCTAAGGTGAGTGAGAATTGGAATCAAACAACAGATAGAGAGCCTAAGGTTATCCACCCCTTTTCTAGACTGTAGTAGTTTCTATGCTGCATTGCAGTACACCTGTTTCATATAGATGTTTGATTTCTTTAAGATCTGTGATTATAGACTTAAGAATTGCATCAATCTTCTAACTAGGAAAATAAGCAGCCTCTTACTTTTGTGTCCTCTCTGGGCAGGGATGAAGGTAACAGTCACATGACAAGCCTTGCCTCATGTCTGAATGCCAACTCCGAGCTCGGGGAGATGAATGGACAGGGTGCTCATGCCAGATGGGAGGCGCAGCAGAAACTTTTGGCTCTTGAACAGACATGTGGAGTGTTTCGAGTGGACCTGGGTCAGATGCGCTCACTCCGCCTCTTCTTCAGGTAAGGAAAGGGATGAACAGGGCTCTTTTTAAGAATTTCTGAGACCACTGACATTATTGCCAAAAGATGTTGCAATTACAGGATTTTTGGGGATCCCTTTTAAACTCTTAGATGTTTCACAATGATTTGGAGACCTCTTTAGCATCCAAGGAGGTAAAACAGTAACAATGTTAAGTTGTGCCCAAAGGGAAGTATCACTCATCCCCAACAATATGAACAGATAATTAAAAGGTATCATTGTATAACATTTTTAAAATTATACTAGGGATAAAGTAGATAGAGTTTTTTTTTTTTTTTAAGCTAATCACCTGATGTCTATAAACTGACCAAGCTGGGAAATAGTAAATTGATCGGATCCCCATTATCTGCTTTTCTGCTGTATTCTTTCAGCAACCTACTGGGAAAAGCTCAACCACTAGCTGCGGGAAACACAAATTAAAATGGATTTCTTCCCTGGCATAAATAACACTTTCCCTTACCCTGGAACACCTTATTTTGTTAGACCTCAGCTGAAAAAATTGATTACATTGTTTACAAGGCTGAAAAATTACACAGATCTGTTAATTTCAATCTAGGCTAGATCTACTCTGTTGATCCAGAGGAAGGCAAAATTCTTCATCTTAAAAAGGTCATCAGATTTCTGCTTTTATCTACGTCCTGCCTTCGTTGAAGCCAGTTATCATAATTCTCTCTTATGTTCTTTGCTAAAGGTATCCATTATTTAATATATTTACAGTCTCTGCTGACAGCCACCAGAGGCAAAAAAATTCCACATGCTTTCTTGAAAATATCCTTTGTTTTGCTGAATTTCAGATCTTCTTTCCTCTAATCTTAATTAATACTATTTTCAGCCCATGCATGCATTTCTAGACTAAACAAACCCAACTTGGCTGTCTATCTGTGAGTTAGGCAACAAGGGTAAGTATTGGCTGACTGTAGATTCACATTTTCTTTGTGTCCTCACCAAGACTTCCACCAGCCTGTAGTAACTGGAGCTTTTCCAGCCCTGCATAGTAAAATATATTGCTGGCATGAACAAAGGAACCCATTTCAATCTGGTATAATTGCTACCTCATATAACATAGGAAAGTAATTCAGGTAGAACAGGATGTCTTTTAAAAGCAAAAACATAGAATAAGTGAGAGAGAGCAAAAGAGAGTGATGTTCACCACTTTATTCTTTTAATACCATCTAGTGGTACGTCATCGTAGGTGACAGTGCCTGTCTGCTTGATCACCATAATATGCCTTTCTCAGCCATCAGATCTATTAAACCTGTGATCCAAGCTCAGATACATTGGATTCTGTATGTGTCTAACACTACTAATCCATTACATATATCTTTATTAAAAAATTATAGGTTATCACAGGGTAGAAAGTGGAAAGAAATGCTGTTTTACAGTCAATTTTTTGTTCTCACTAGATGAAGGTCACTTCCAATGTTAAAACTATTTAAAGGGATAGTAATACTTCGTTTTAACTTTATTTTATTTTGTAGGCATTAAAAAAACATGAAGAATGATATAAGTCTTATCTCTCAAACCTTTATGGTTTAAGAGATATTCACAAACAAAGTATCCCCCCCCCCCCGTTCAAACAGATCAGAAGGGAGGTGCCCAGGTAGACTGCAGAGAGGGACAATCTTCAATTAAGATAAGGGAAAAAGCTGAAAAACTTGTCAAGGGGGGCAGGGCTTTCATTGTTTTCATACAAACAAAATTGTCCTCTTCTGTTATCTGTCTGGTCATACAACCAGATTTACATCTGAGAAGAGATGGCTTACACTAGGAAAAAGGGGCGGGAGGGGAAACTTTGCTTGTGAATATCTCATAAACCATAAAGGTTTGAGAGATAAGACTTATATCATTCTTCATGTTTTTTTAATGCCTACAAAATAAAATAAAGTTAAAACGAAGTGTTACTATCCCTTTAAGACTGAGCAGTTGATATTGTTTATTATTTTGTAAGCATGAAGTCTATTTTCCTTCTATTACCATTAGGGATTTTCCATGTCCATCTTCTGTGGGCCTTTTTCTGCAGAATGAGTTAATGATGTACAAATGTTGTTCTTCTGCAGATTCAGTCAGTTGGTTGCCTCTTTCATCTCTCTTTCAAGTTCCATGTTGTCCAGTCGATTTTTCACCATTTTGAATCTTACCAATACTTGAATTGAAATATCCCATTATAAATTTGTAATGCTAATTGTCCTGTTTGTAGAGGCGTAATAATTCATCATTAAAAGTTTTCAACTTCATCATCACTGTTACTGCTTGTAGGGGCATTATGTTGAATGATTTGAAGAACATAGCAACTGTTTCGCTTGTTAGCACAGGAAGCAATTATTTGAGAAATACTTTCTTTTTTTACGACTGAGTCTGTATATCTGTTAATCAAGAATACGATTCCTCCACATTGTGCATCATTGGCTCCTTTGTCATATAGCCAGTGTCCATCTTCTAATTTGACTAAATCTTTATCTTTTTAAGAGCCTCACATGAGCCGATGTCCCAGTTGATGTGATTTTAGTTCTTGTAAGAGTTCCTCTAAGCTTTCCAGTGTATAAAGACCAAAGGCAGCCTGATGAACCAGTTAATTCTTACCACTCTCTGACATTGAGCTGGTCTTCCTGCTGCTGTAGGAAGTAGCTTGCAAGCTTCCAGGGAACAAGGGCCGTTTTTGTTGTACAGCCATGCTGAGGGAATGGACCATAATCCGCCGTGCAGAGCCATCTTAAACACTGATAAAAAAATATCCACTGGCAACAGGCCAGGATGCGGGTTAGAGACTTTGTAGGCTTAATCAGAGAGAGACTTTTTGGATCTGTCTTTGTGGCACCCTATTTTCGGGTGGTCACAATGATAGATTGGATGTCTCCACCTTTGTTTGATTGCCTTATACTCTTCCCGCACCCTGGTCACTAGTGCAAAAGTCCTTTGTGTTCCTTATTTCATTTTATATTTTTTATTTATTTACCTTCTTCATTCATCCATGGAGGGCACTTTATTATTTCCCTTGAAACTTGTATCTTCTGGCCAGGGTGCGGGTTAGAGACTTTGTAAGCTTTATCAGAGGGAGACTTTTTGGATCTGCCTTTGTGGCACCCTATTTACAGGTGGTCACAATGATATATTGGATGTCTCCACCTTTGTTCGATTGCCTCAAAATCTCCCCACACTCTGGTCACTAGTGCAAAAGTCCTTTGCTTTCCTTATTTCTTTTTATTCATTTTATTTTATATATCTTCTACTATATATATGTATCGCTTATTCTGTTTTATTTTTATTTACAGTTTTATATTTTGCACTTTGTCTCTTTTTCTTTGTTTTGTTCAGAGTGCGGGATCCACTCTATCATTCGGCCACTGAATGAGAGCTATTTAGCGGACTTTATATCTATTCCCATGTCTGACAGATTCATAATATATTCCAGTTCTACTGGCTATGTACTCTTATATGGGTATTAGATTTTTGTTTTGTATTAATTTAGCATTATTTTTTCTCTGTCTTCCAATATAGCTTACAGGTAACCATGGGGACACGACAACTCCTAGTAGGTTGGAACAATTCTTCAAAGAAGTTGCAGGGGTGTAGCCTCCCTCTCCTCCTAGTAAAGGTTTGAGAGAAAACCGTAACCAAAGTTCCCCCCTCCCTCCCCCTTCCCTGAATTCAGCGTTGTACTGACTGAACTTGCTGCTCTGCAGCTGAGCCGAGATCACGTTAGTAAAAAATGATTATTTCACTGAAACGTTTTTCTACATGTGCTTGGTTTGCAAGCACACGTAGAAGACCGTTTCAGTGAAATAATTTTTTTTTTTACTAACGAGATTTCTGCTCTGCTGCAGAGCCGCCTGATGAAAAATAAAACTGGATATCCCTGCAGTCAGTACAACGCTGACTTCAGGAGAGGGAGGGGGGAACTTTGCTTACGGTTTTCTCTCAAACCATAAAGGTTTGAGAGATGAACCTGGGGGCAATTGAATTATTTTTTTAAATAGCTACACTATGGGGATTAGTAATATTAAAGTATTACTGTCCCTTTAAGAGCTTGTTTTACCACATGTGCCATTGATCTCTATGGGACAGCAGTTTATGGGACATATCTCCACAACCACTCTGAGTGCCGAGTTAGGAAATGGCTCATTTTACTTGTCTCCACTGCCGTAACTATCTGGTGGGCATTGTCAGTGTCTTGGGGGATTTGGTTCTGTTTTTAATACTCTGTAATGAGGAAACTACTTTTCTCATAAACGCACATTTTGCGGTCCGTTTTCTGTTTGGTTCCCTGTGCGGAAGCCATTTTGTTTTTCTCTCTTCACGAGTATCATACGCAGGGCTTGGTCTCCTCAGCTCTCCTCCTCAAGCTAACCCTTTGCTCGCCAGGTAATTACAGTTTAGGCTTTCTGGGGTGAAACCCTTCACCTGGGTAACAGTATTTGGGTCTTCCTCTACTGTATGACACTTTTCTCCTGTTAGGGTGACGGATCCACTTGCACATGGGGCTAGGCCTAATGCTAAGGACTCAGGGGCATCTCAGACCCACCTCACGTACTGTTCCTCATGCAATTCAGGGCTTCCTATGTAGTATTCTGGGCATTTATGCCCCTCGTGCTGTGGCCCCAGGTTCTGCTCCAGGGCCTTCCAGCCATGACCAAAAGCCAACTTGGGTCAAGGACTTAAAGTCCTTTATGGCACAGTTTCCTCTCTCTATTCAGGGGTTTTTTCAATCATGGAGACCCCCTACCTCCTTCAGGTTTGTGGCCCCTAAGGCTTCTGGCATTCCTGATTTATCTGATTCTTCCTTTGAGGAATCAGATGGGGATTCTGAGGATGGAGTGTGCTCTGAAGGGGCTTCTTCACACTTTTATGGTGACCTCTTTGAAGCTGACCCTGAACCCTCGGCTGAGGGTCTCATTAAAGCTATATTGACCGCTTTAAATATTTTCTCTACTCATATAGAGCAACAATCTACTTCTTTCAAAAGCCTAAGAAATCTATTACTGTTTTTCTGCCTAATCTCACTCTGGATTAGATTATTCTGGATGACTGGAAGACTCTGTCTAAAAGGTTCTCAAAATGTTATCCCTTTTCTGAAGCTGCCTTCACTCAATGGACTACTCCTCAGGTTGATTCCCCCATTTCTAGGCTTTCCAAGTCCACGGTCTTAGCTGTGGCGATTGATTCTGCTCTAAAAGACATGACTGACAGAAAGCTAGATGCTGTTTTGAAAGCTAATTCAACGGCCATAGCTGCGTTCATGCAGCCCACCTTGGCTTCTGCATGGGTCAATAGGGCTGTTGCAGTTTGGACTGAACAGCTGACTACTGCTGTGCACAAAGGTGCCCCAAAAGCTGACCTATTATCACTTTTGGCCAACATTTCTGAAGCTCAGCATTATGTTACTGGTACTCTTCTGGATGCTCTTCGGCCTGAAGCCAAATAATCTGCCTTTTTTGTGACTGCTAGGTGCATGGTGTGGCTGAAGATCTTGTCTGCTGACTTGATCTCTAAGAAATCACTGATTTCTCTTCCTTTTCTTGTTGGCTGTATTACATATATCTGGGTATATTCCGATATATAAAAATTTAAGTCAAATGTTAATACCCTCATATAACTTACCAAGACCGTGGTAGTTCCCTTGAATAAAGGATGGTATGTCATTTAATTCATTATTCACAGCCTAATAGTAGCAGTCTATAGTACACCAGATGCGTCAAGGTTATGTCAGATGTGAGCTGTTAGTCTCATACCCTCATTTAACCCATTGCGTGACAGCGTATTCAGGGAGAAGATCCACTCATTTTCAGCTCTCAGTAATCTGTTATCAATATCTCCAACACATCTCTCTAAATATTAGAGGAGAAGTCCAAATATTTTCAAATCTTTAATTTCAGAATTATGTTTTTGTACCACATGTCTGCATAGGCTAGTAAGTTTTCTGCCTATATCTCTTTGTGCATTTTTTTCGTTTACCAGATGTTCTTTTATTCTTACTTTTAGTTTGCAGAAGGTTTTACCCACATAAGTTAATTGGCATGGGCATCGTATTGCATGTATTACAGCTTTGGTATGATCTTTACCAAAACTGTCTTTAATCTCCACAGTATTTTTCGTCAAGGGGCATATGGTATATTGTTCACATGCATGTGATCCTATAACTGATAACTTCCTGTTTTTTTGTTTTTGTTTTTTTTTTAGGATTATAGAAACTTCGTACCAATTTGTCACCCAGATTGGGAGACCTCCTACAACTCATCCGTGGGCGTTCTCCAATAACTTGTTTAATATCATTGTCTGGAGAACTTTCCAATGATTGGATAAAATGCCACGTATGTTTTCCCATTGATTATTGTAGGTACCAACAAATCTAATGACCTTGTCATATGGTTGTTTTATTTTTTTTATCTAATAGTTCTTTTCTGCATACATGCCAAGCTCTTTTTCTAGCTTTCCATATGATATTCCTAGAATATTCTTTTCTTATGAGCCGGTCAGTTAGTTCATCTGCCCTAAAATTAAAGGTCTCATCACTCGAGCAATTCCTTCTTATTCTTAGGAATTCTCCTGTTTGTACAGATTTAATGACACACCTAGGGTGAAAACTTTCAGCAGAGAGAATGCTATTAGTGTTCCGGTTTTCTGACACTCAGACCATGGTAGAAAGTAAAAACACAGTTTTATTGAGAAAATGATAATAGAACAGTGCCCCTAGGGGCCAGGACAGGTATAATCAGTATTGGCAAAGTACACACCAAGTAAAGGTTATGCAAAACATATATGGATATATATATATAGACTGGGGAAATACCATACAGGGTAAAAGAGGAGAAACTGAAGCAACTCAGTCCTTGATTAGCCAACGCCCAGGATATGATAACAGTCTCTTGATGGTGAGAAAGGACTATAGTGTCTGCACTGAATCACTTTCAAGGTAGTAAAATGGGGCGCACCTATAGCCCAGAGCTGAGCCAATACCACCACCGTGGGATTCGGAGGAACGCTACTGCTAGAACTGAAGAGACCAGATCCTGAATCGCCCTTAACGTACACTCGGTAGTAACCCTGAGTGTGGCAACGGGATTGCGCCCAAACACCCTTAGGGTGCCAAGATAGACGGATACTGCACAAGCTATAGCGAGCCAGAGCACTGGGAAGTGCAGAGGATAACGTACACCCTGAAAGTTAGTGAACCAGAGCCAGGACACCCTTCCGGTGTCGCACAGAATCCACACTGCAAGAGCAGACAGGCTACCAGCGCCAAGCGGCGCGGTCACAGTGCACACCGAACACCGGAATGGACAGTGCTGGTTTGGCTAGTTCTTAAAGGCTCAAATCGTAACAGGCTCTAAGGGTAACCAGAGGCTTGGCAAGTGTATATGAGGCACATAACCGGAGACTACAGGCACTGCATGGGTTAATATGGTTCGATATAGGAGTGATTGCTGCATTTCCTTGTCTATCACCAGTAGGGGGCTTCCATTGGCTGCCTGCCTTTAGCCCGCCTCATATTGCCTATTTAAACCTGGATTGGGCACAAGGGTGCCCTTTCATGTTGTTTCTGACGTTTATCGCTATCACTATGTCCAGTGATAGTTGGGCCTCTTTTCCTGTACTCCTGAGTTCCTGATTGCAGCTGTTCCAGTACCTCCGGTATGCGGAGTTGTTCCAGTCCTGGTTCCGGCCTAGTCCTCTGGGGTTGCAGTTCCTGCTGACCATCTTCACTGCTGTTTCCTGACCTGACTGATCGTTCTGCTGGTTCCTGTCATCTCCTGGACTCTCTCCTGTGACCCTGGCGACCTCCTGCTTGGTCGCATCGGCGACATTGCTTGTCAGTCCCAGCGTGCGGACGCTGGTTTTCTCCAAAGCCTTGCGGCTACACGATTCCTTGTTGGTCCAGTGTGCGGACACTGGTTTGTTCCAAAGCCTTGCGGCTATACGATTCCTTGTTGGTCCAGTGTGCGGACACTGGTTTGTTCCAAAGCCTAGCGGCTATACGATTCACTTGTTGGTCCAGTGTGCGGACACTGGTTTGCTCCACAGCCTTGCGGCTACACGATTCAGTTGTTGGTCCCAGCGTGCGGACGCTGGTTTGCTCCAAAGCCTTGCGGCTATAAGATTCCTTGTTGGTTCAGTGTGCAGACACTGGTTCGCTCCAAAGCCTATCGGTTATACGATTCACTTGTAGGTCCAGTGTGTGGACACTGGTTAGCTCCAAAGCCTTGCGGCTACACGATTCCGTTGTTGGTCCCATCGTGCGGACGCTGGTTGGCTCCAAAGCCTTGCGGCTATACGATTCACTTGTTGGTCCAGTGTGTGGACACTGGTTTGCTCCAAAGCCTTGCGGCAATACGATTCACTTGTTGGTCCAGTGTGCGGACACTGGTTTGTTCCAAAGCCTATCGGCTATACGATTCACTTGTAGGTCCAGTGTGTGGACACTGGTTAGCTCCAAAGCCTTGCGGCTACACGATTCCGTTGTTGGTCCCATTGTGCGGACGCTGGTTGGCTCCAAAGCCTTGCGGCTATACGATTCACTTGTTGGTCCAGTGTGTGGACACTGGTTTGCTCCAAAGCCTTGCGGCGATACGATTCACTTGTTGGTCCAGTGTGCGGACACTGGTTTGTTCCAAAGCCTTGCGGCTATACGATTCAGTTGTTGGTCCCAGTATACGGACACTGGTTTGCTCCAGAGCATAGTGGGCATTCGATTCCCTTGTTGGTCCCAGTGTGCGGACACTGGTTTGCTCTTAAGGTCCTAGTCACTACTGTCATTATCATCCGACAGCTATTGGTACCACTGGGCTGCCTTGTCCAGTATTGGTAAGGCCGGTAGAACCTTGCTCCGCATTCCTCTTGAGGTTGCCTTACCCGGTATTGGCAAGGCCGGTAGAGCCTACACCGCAGGTTACTGGGCTGCCTTGCCCGGTATTGGTAAGGCCGGTAGAACCTTGCACCGCATTCCATCTGAGGTTGCCTTACCCGGTATTGGCAAGGCCGGTAGAGCCTACACCGTGTATCTGTTGGGGCTGCCTTGCCCGGTATTTAGGTAAGGCCGGTAGAACCTTGACGCTATTCCATCTGCAGGTTGCCTTACCCGGTATTGGCAAGGCCGGTAGAGCCTATTATTCCATTGTCCCAGACTGTCCTGTCCGGTATATTGACAGGACCGGTAGAGTCTGTATATTGTCATTGCCATTCACTCTTGGTATATATGTATGTAATTGCCATTGTAAGTGATAATTTTAATCATTTCAATAAAGTTCTGTTTTTACCTAAAACTTGTGTCTGAGAGTCATAACAAACCGTGACAGACAGTGGAATGATATAGCAACCTCAGGCATCAGCTCGGTAGAGAGAGAGGATCAGCGAGATACCAGACAGTTCAGAATGTCGCCGGAGCGACCGGAGCTACTCAGGAACACTGGAACAGCACACAGGACTGTAACGTCAACCGGAACCGGATCGATACGGTAGCAGGAACATCAGCCAGAAAACGGGTCAATCACACGGAGCAAGGTCGTCAGCCAGAACCGGATCAAACACGAAGCAGGATCGTCAGCCAGAACTGGGTCAAACACGGAGCAGGGTCGTCGGCCAGAACCGGGTCGATCACGAAGCAGGGTCGTCAGCCAGAACCGGGTCAATCACGGAGCAGGATCAGTAGAATAGTCAGACAAGCCGGATCGGTACACAGTATACTCAGGAACACAGAAACGAGGCGCAGGATCAGGAACACCACGAAAGGGCAACTGACAAGTGCCCAAGAGCCAGTATAAAAAGGAACATCCTGGGCGGGCCAATCAGCCTCCTCCAATGCACAGGTAACACAGCCAAGATTGACAGGGGGGACCGTGATAATTAGTTGCAGTGATTTTTCTAAAAATATCAGTGTGAAGAAACCCATCTGGGCCTTTGGAAATTGTGACATCCAGAAACTTGTTTTGGCATGTATTGTACTCCAATGTTAACTTGAGATTCCAAGTATTGGTATTCAGACATGTTATAAGTTCTTGTAGGTCATCACTGTTACGGTCCCATAGGATAAACAGGTCATCAATATACCTGTGCCACGATAGTATGTGGCAATTCCAGCTAAGCTTTTTTTCAAAAACAATGGTCTCCTCCCACCACCCAAGGTACAGGTTTGCATATGTGGGTGCACATGCGGCCCCCAATGCTATACCCCGGGTCTGTAGGTAGTAGTGACCATGAAAAATGAAGTTATTATTCAAGAGCACATATTTCATCAATCTGAGGATAACATATTTATAATTATCTGTCAAAGTGGCATCTTTTTCCAAATAGTAATGAATCGCTTTCAGGCCTATATCATGATGTATCGATATATATAGTGACTCTACGTCACAACTTACAAGAATCATGTTCTCGTCAACTGGTAGATTGTCCAATTTGCTGGTGTCATGAGTATATGAGGACAATTCACTTACATATTTCCTCAATTTGTTGTCCAAGAATTGTGAGGCCTTCTCACACAGACTACCGAATTGTTTGTGTTCTTATGGACATTGGGTAGTAAGTATAATGTGGGGATTATTGGGTTCTTTAACTCAAGAAATTTTTGAAAAGTTTCCTCGATTAATTTTGTATATGTGTTCATATAGTCCTATGTTGGGTCACAGGGTATTCTCTTATAGCATTCTTTTTGATTTAATTTCCTGAATGCCTTGGCCATATATAAATTCTTTGGCCAGACTACAATATTCCCACCCTTGTTGGATGGTTTGATGATCACATCTTCCCATCCTGATATTTCTTTTATAGCATGTTCCTCCATTTTGCTTAAATTGAATGGACCTTTTCTGTCGGGGAGTTCAATTATCTCCTTCATCACCAATTCCCCAAAAATACATACTTGTGGACATATCTGAGAAAGTGGTGTAAACAAAGACTTTATTTTGAAGGTGGGGACTATAACATTCTCCTTTTCCTTTGGAGAGAGGATGTCGATCATCTGGTTTTGACTGCATGGCTTTTGAATCCTCCATCTAATGGAGGAAGGGCTTTTCTCCTGAGGTGGTCTCCACCATGGTCCTAGCCAGGAAGCCTGTGTCATCTAAGGCCTACCTCTGTGTTTGGTCTACCTTTCATTCTTGGTGTGTGTGGACAGGGATCTGTCCTCACAGGGAACTGATCTTCCATCCATCTTGTCCTTTCTGCAGGATGTTGTGAACAAGGGCCTTAACCTGAGTTCCTTGAAGGTCCAGACCTTCCCCAGACCTGCTCTGCAGTGATCCGGAGCAGTGAATAGTGTTAATCCCTTAGTCACTGCCTCAATTTCCTCTCTGCAGCGTTGGTGCAGCAGGTAACGTGACAGGGTGACGCAATTATGTCATTACGCCGGGTCCTTCAAATAGCCGGCTGTTTTAGGGCCTGGTGCTTCCAAGTACCAGTTACTAGTCCTTCTTTTAGTCTCCAATTACTCTTGCCTGCATTTATTGCATCCAGCCTTCCTGGTATTGACCTCTGCATTTGACCTGACCCTTCTACTGCCTGATCCTTTGTACTGCACTGCTGGACTCCTGGTTTTTGACCTCTGCCTGTGTACTGACCATTCGTCTGCCTGCTGCTTTGGTTGCTCTTCTTCTGGAAGAGTGGTTTGATCTAGGACTGCCTGACCATCCTGTACCAGCTGTAAAAGGTACTAATTCTCCTGTATTTGGGGTTTGTTTGTCTCTATATTCTCCTGTATTTGGGGTTTGCTAGCGCTGTCTGCTTCTGGGTTCCTTCTGCACTTCTGGTGTTTCTCTGGGTTCACTTTGCATCTCTTTAGAACAAGTAGCGTTCGGCTTATACCTGCCTAGGTTACGTGCTTTGCAGGGTGGGTTACAGTAAGTTTACATTCCATGTTTGGTTGGGTGACCATCATTTTGTTCCTACATGACTAGACTTCAGCACTCTCGGTCTTTTTCCAGAGAGGCATTGCCATGTTATCGGATGTCAAAGTCTTCTTTCAGGGTGTTGCTCATGCTTTCCCTGCCTACAAGGCTCCCACTCCCCTGTGTGACCTTAACTTGGTTCTGATAGTCCTGCAGCTGCCTCCCTTTGAGTCTTTTGCTACCATTCCTCTACGTCTTCTGATGTGGAAGATGGTTTTTCTTTTGGCTGTGGTCTCTGTTCACAGAGTTGCCGAGTTGTAGGCTTTGTCCTGCAAACAGCCTTTCCTAGTGTTTTACAAGGATAAAGCTGTTCTCCATACCTCCCAGGAATTTCTTCCTAAGGTGGTCTGAGTTCCGCATCAATCAGGAGATTATTGTGCCTTCCTTTTGTCCTGACCCTAAATCTGACAAGGAGAGGGCTCTCCACTTGTTGTATGTTGTGCTTTGCCTCAGGTTCTATGTGCACCGTACTGAGTCCATTTGTAAGATGGATTCTCTGTTTATCATCTCTGAGGGTCTTAGACCTGACTTGGCTGCGTCCAAGGTGATTATTGCATCTTGGATTAAGTCTGCCATTCACTAGGCTTCCGTGTTACAGCACACTCCACCAGGTCTGATGGGGTCTTCTGGGCCTACAAGAATCAGGCCTCTGCAGATCAGCCGTGCAAGGCAGCCACTTGGTCTTTTGTGCACACCTTTGCCAAACACTAACGTGTTGATGTTCTATCTGAGGCTGAAGTCAGCTTTGGCAGGAAAGTCCTGGATGCAGTTTTGCCAGTATAGGTCTTTATCATTCTTGTGCCTTTTTGCTCTTTAAATGTTTTGAGCCCTGTTGGCTCTTGTTGTTATGTGCTGTGTATTTTTATTTAGTTCCATTGACCCTTGGTTAGTTTGGGCTCTTCCATGTCTGGGATAGTCCATGGGAGCTCTGGTATCAGGTACCGGCGCTTGGGCCTATCTTTTTCTTCCCACCCCTGGGAGCACAATGTTGGTACATCTCCATGGTACCTGGACGTCATATTGGATGACAGAGAAAACAGGATTTTAGTCACCTGTTAACCCTTTGAGTGCCAGAGGGGTACACAACACATTGCTTTGCAATGTGTTGCATACACCCTCTGGCACTCAAAGGGATATATCATTTTCTCTTAGTCCATATGATATACAGGCTCTCACCCAGTGAGAGTAAGGAGGAGATATATAAATCTGCTCCATACTGCCATTGCTGGAGATACAGGGGGACAGGATTTTGACAGGAGCAGGCAGAGACCAAAGGCCACAGCAAATCCTGTCAACATCTCTGCAAGGAGTGTACCTTTCCTCCTCATCCTCCCAAAAAAAACATTGCCGACACACACACGCACACACACACTCACACACTGTGACACACATATATGCATGCACACACACACTGTGAAATATACATACATACACACATTCCACACACTCTCACTCACTCTGACTCCCAGTGGCCTCAGCCGAACCTGTAGTACAGCCACTGAAGGGTAGCTGAAGCACAAGGAGAATGTGATTGCACTTAACGGGTTAAGGTAGGTTCTCATTGCTCAATTATTAGATGGGTGTCAACATTTGCCATGAAAGACAGAGCCACTGGCAGCCATCAGGTACACACTTAACGCACTGACTGCCACAGGGTTGTACATCAAGTTTTACCCCGCAGGACAGACCAGCAGCATAGGGAGAAGAGTCCTCAAAATTCTCACACTGCAATCTTCCATTTCCCTCCCGCTTCTCCTGCTTCCCCAGCCTATTCCTAACACTTTTTCACATGCCTGTTAAGCTCTGCCCCCACTCATGATTAAGCCCTGCCCCTTTTTTAACACAAATCGCCTCATTGATCTCCCCCCAACAGCACCACAGGAGTCCCCCTCCAAGGACTCCACAAGACAAAGTTCTCAGGTATGAAAAAACTTTCCACTGCTATTTTACTGTGACATGACACACCAGTGTATACTGCATGCCACTCTATACCTTAACCCCTTAAGGACCGGGAAATCTGGCGGAAGACGCGACTCAACGACCACGGAGCAAAATTTTTTTTTGCTCCGTTGTGTTCCGGACACCCCGAACGGCGTGCAGCCGCGGGGGGAGCCCGGAACTCGATGACGGTCATAGTACGTCATCGGTCGTTAAGTCAAATCGACCCTTGACGTACTATGACCGTCAAGGGTCGTTAAGGGGTTAATCTTTGTGTGCCAGAGGGGTGCACAACACATTGAAAAGAAATACATTGCAAACCCCTCTGGCAGTCAAAGGGTTAACACGCTGGCATAACGCTCCTTGTATTTTCTGCTTTTCATTTGCACAGCCCAAATACACCTCTACATTCAGAGCCTACAGATCCAGGGGATGAGCAAGAGCAGCAACCTACAGAGACGGGGTCCTATCACTGTGTCTGTGTCCCCCTCTGTGTGTGTGTGTGTGTGTGTGTGTGTGTGTGTGTGTGTGCGTGTGCGCGTGCGCGCATAACTGTTGCATGTGTGTGTGCATGTCTGTTGCATGTTTGTGTATATTTGATGCATACATGTGTCTGTGTGCATGTCTGTTCTATGTGTGTGTATCTCACTGTGTGTATGTGTCTTGCGTCTGTTAGATGTATGGGTGTATCAGAGTGTCTAAATTTCAGATGTACGCCCAATGTCATAAAATGTCAGCCAACGCCATGCCACAGGAGCCTCAGTAAGGAGGACATATTTATATCTCCCCCATACTGCCAATCCTGGAGATACAGAGGGCATGATATTGACAAGAATTATCAAAATCTCTGCAAGGACTTTTGCCCTCCCCCGACATCCACCTCAACAACCCAAAAACATGGAACACACACACACACACCTGCAATTGTCCTGGTAACCCTTTCAGGGCAAGAGGGTACGCAACACATTCTTTGCAATGCATTGCAAACCAATCTGGCACTCAAAGGATTAAAACCTTATAGACTTTTGACTTTCAGGGAAGTAATGTACAAGGGAGGGAGGGATGTTGGAATCCTATGCTACTCAAACGGTTAACCCTTGGAGCACCAGAGGAGTATGCAAAGCATTCCTGTGTAATGCATTGAGAATAGTGTTTCGACTACATCACTGTAAGTAATTAAATATAGCGTTACATGTTAAAAAAAAGAAATATATATATATAAAAGAAAAATATATATATATATAAGACTCAGATTTTGATTTTTTCCGGTATGACCATGTTGGGGGTTTTTGAGCCCTTTTTTTTTTGGAAAGGAAATGGACGGTGGATGACTAAGATCCCTGGTCTTTTCTCGACACCCAGCACAACCTCTCCATGGCTGATGCCTCAAAGTAAAGGAAATAACAAATACCATTAATTTAATGGTTTAAAAACAGGGGGCACTGCAACACTTATCAATATATAATTTGTTGTACTGTTTCGATATAGTTCATTGTACTGAAACCGCTCCTTAAGCCTGCTTGCTCTTTAGGTTGCGCTGTGTTAAGTTTTGTGTTCATTCTTCTTGATAATACCTTTGTGAAAATCTTGAAGACCGCTGTCAACAGGCATACTGGACAGTAGTATTTAGATCTGCTTTATCACCTTTTTTGTGCAGTAGGATGACTTCTGTATTTCTCAATGTTTCACACAGTTTGCGGAGTAGTAGGCGTTTTGAATATAGTTTATATATTTATTTTATTTAGAAAATGTTTTACCAGAAAGAATACACTGAGATTTCTCTCGTTTTTAAGTATGTCCTGGACAGTTTTCAGTAAAGGGTTGCATATTTACACAAATTGAGAAACATTATATATTACATGTTATTATATATACATACACATATTAATATACATACATATGGAATATTAAAATGATATACAGTTACACTGTTTTTAGATATAAAGAAACATTTACTTTTAAGGATTTTAGAGTGGGAGCAGATTTGATTATTTCAGGCAGGTTGTTCCAGGCCTTTGGAGCTCTGAAGGAGAAGGCGGATCTTCCTGATTCTTTCTTGTATTGTGGTATACGTAGCGAGTAGTTGTCAGTGGAGCGGAGGTTATAGTTAGTATGGAGAGCAGGAGTGAGCATACTGCTCAGGTAGTCTGGTAGTTTTCCAGAGAAGTGGTTGTGTACAGAAAAGAAAGGTGAAGGGTATGTCTAGATTTGCGTGCTAACCAATTTAGTTCTTTTAGCATATCACAGAGATGAGTAGTGTAATTAAATTGGAGGCTAAAGCGGCATATTGAATTATACAGGGTGTCAAGTTTACTATGATCGATTTCTGGTGCTGGAGCATAAACTACATCACCATAGTCTATGACAGGCAGCAACATCTGTTGCACAATATGTTTTCTAACCAGGGGACTTAAACATGATTTGTGTCTAAAAAGAGTACTGATTTTTGGATAAAGCTTGGAGGTTAATTTGTCAGTATGATGACCAAAAGTAGGTTGGGGTCAAGCCACATACCAAGATATTTGTAGGAGTCCACGGGCCTATTTACAGTTAGACTCCGTTACAATGGATAGGTGGGTATTGCAGAGATTACGCAATTTGTGCTTTGTGCCAGATATCATTGTGACAGTTTTGTCTGTGTTTAAGAACAGTTTGTTCCTTATTATCCATCTTTCAACCTCGCAGAAATCATGTTGTAATATGGCTTCAAGGTGTGATATGTTTGAGTTTTTAGCATAGAGTATGGTGTAGTCTGACACGTGTACTGAAAATGATTTGCAAACCTTGGGCAGATCATTTATAAAAAGAGAAACTAGAAGAGGGCCAAGAAAGGAGCCTTGAGGAACTCTACTTATTACTTTGAGCGGAAGGGAGTCATTGCCGGCAACTGACACATACTGCATTCTGTCTGATAAACAGGATTGGAATCAGTTTAGAGAATTATTACCCAGTCCTGATCTTTGGAGTTTGTTTATAAGAATATTATGGTCTACTGTGTCAACGGCCTTGGCAATACCTAGGAAAATGGCTTCTGTAAGATCACCATTTTCCATGCCCGCCTGGATATCGTTGGTTACTTTCTGATCTTGGTAACCTGAAGACTGAAGTCCTGCAGAAAGGTGAGCCACCCTTTGAGTGCCGAAGGACCACTTGTCCCTCAGTGTCCCTTCATTGGGATTGTACTTGGGAGTTCTCATTGTGCACTCCAGTGCTCATTGGGTGTTTTTATATATTTTGCTAATGCAATGTATATGTGTATGTCTGAGTTTTGTAGCAGTTTATGTGGGATTTAACCCTTTATCTGCTGTATTTGTTTATTTTATGGGCATTTTCAATGTTTGCCTTGGTTGGGTAATGTTTGCTGTCATAGTACATATGTTTGCTATGTGTTATGGAACTTTTACTTTAAGAGTAAAATTTATTAGAAATAATGTTCCGCGCCTTTAAGCGCGCTTTTCCCGCATAGACGCCATTGCTCCTTTACTCTCTATGGACTTACACTGTGTGGGACGTATCTCTGGAACCGCTTCACATAGCGACTTCAGAGAGGGCTCATTTTATTTGTCTTCCCTTGCTCTGTCATCCGGTTGTATGTTTGAATGTGTTGGGGGACTGGGGGGGCTTCGGTCACTGTTTTGGGGTACTTTGTGAGGAAAACTACGCTTCCCATGAGCGCTTGGTTCGCGCTCTTTTTCTGATTGGCTCCCGTCGCGGCAGCCATTTTGTGAGTTCTTCTCAGCGAGTATACTACGTAGGGACCGGACCTTCTCTCTCGCCTCTGCTGATTAACCCTTCGCTTGCCAGATAAGTTTAGTTTTAAACGTTTCTGGGGTGAATATTTAATCTTTCACACTTTAATTGGGTGATTCCTATCAGTGTGGTATATCTGACGCTGTGAGCATGTCTACTCCGCTTGAGCCTGGGACTAGACCTAAGACATAGGAGGCTGGGGTATCTGTCTCCCCCATTGCGTTTTGCTCCTCCTGTCACACAGGACTACCTAGAGAATTTTCTGGTCATTTATGGCCAACTTGTGTGGAAGGTCATGGCAGCAACCCAGGGCCTTCCAGTCACATTATTGAGCCAACATGGGTGAAAGAGTTCAAGGCTGCAACTAGGGATCTTAGATCCACTCTTCAGCTCTTTCCCTCTCAGGTTCAGGGGGCTCTTCGAGTATGGCAGACCCCCTCCACTGTCAGAACCTCCCTGCCCAAGCCACAGGGGACTCCTGACGTCTCTGATTCTTCTGAAGAATAATTGTTGCAGGATTCTGATGTTGAGGATGGTACAGTTATTGAGTCTACCAGATCCATTGGGGACCCTTATGAATGTGACCCTGAACTCTCTGCTGAGGGTTTGATCAGGGCTGTGCTGACCACCCTCAATCTTCCCTTGTGTCAGGAATCTACTTTTGACCCAACGGACGTGTTTCAGAAACCTTCTAAGGCTGTTACATGTTTTCCTACTAATCCTACTCTTGAACGCCTAGTCTCTGATGCGTGGAAAAATCCTGATAAGTCCTCTTCAGTCTCAAAAAAGTTTGCCAGACTTTATCCTTTTCCTGAGACTGAACTGGCTAAATGGGTTCATCCTCCTAAGGTGGATGCTCCAGTTTCTAGATTGTCTAAATCTACTGTTTTGGCTGTATCTGATGCTTCTGCTTTACAGGATTGTACGGACAAAAAGTTAGAGACTTGTCTTAAGTCTATTTTTGCCTCTATTGGTACTGCCATTTGTCCAACCTTTGCTGTGGCGTGGGTTAACCGGGCCATTGCGGTCTGGACTGAACAGCTCACTGTGGCGGTTCGCCAAGATGCGCCAGTGTCAGAGCAGTTGCAACTCCTTGCTAATATTTCTGAAGCTCAGAACTATGTTTCTGACGCTGCTTCTGATGCAGTTCGCATGATGGCAAGGGCCTCCACCTCCTCTGTGGTCGCTAGACGCGCTCTTTGGCTGAAAATTTGGTCTGCTGACACCGCTTCCAAGAAAGTTTTGCTTTCTTTGCCCTTTCAAGGGACTTCCCTGTTTGGATCAGAATTAAATGAATTGATTAGCGAGGCTACTGGAGGTAAAAGTACTCTTCTACCCTCAGTCTTTCGTTCCTTCCAAACTGAGACACGCTCTTCGTCCCAGGAGGTCCCGCCTGCTTCGCGCTCCTCCTCCAAGCCCAAACAGTCCTGGAAGCCCAAAGTTGCCCCCAAGGCCAAGACCTCCAAGACTGCTTCGGCATGACTCGCCGAACCTGGGTCCGCATCCGGCTGTAGGTGGGTGCCTTCACGTCTTTTGCCGGACTTGGGAGGAGTCAGTGGCGGACCCTTGGGTTCTTCAGGTGGTGTCAGAGGGATACAGGATCCCTTTCTCTTCTCTTCCTCCTTTTCGGTTCCATTTTACTCGTCCTTCTCAGGAACCTACAAAAAGGCGTCTGTTCGACGACGCTATTCAGGATCTTTTGGACAAAGAAGTCCTGGAACCAGTTTCTCCAGAGGACACAGGTTCAGGATTCTATTCCAACCTGTTCATTGTGGCCAAAAAGGACGGTGACGCTCGTCCTATTTTGGACCTCAAAGATCTCAATTCCTTTGTTGTGAGTACCCACTATCGACAGGAATCCCTGCGCACTGTGATAGCTGCTATGTCTCCGGGGGAATTCCTTGCCTCCCTGGATCTTCAGGATGCATATCTGCACATCCCTATCCATCTAGAGAGCAGGCGGTATCTCAGGTTTGCCTGCCACAAAGGTCATTTTCAATTTTCGGCTCTTCCCTTTGGACTGACAACAGCTCGCAGGTTTTTCAGAAAGTCTTGGGAGCATTGATAGCAGTGATACATCGGGATAACATCAGAGTGACTCCCTACATGGACGATTTACTCTTGAAAGCTTCATCTGCAGAGATCCTTCACCAGCAGGTTCAGGCTTGCATTCAGACATTCACTCGCCACGGGTAGATTGTGAATCTGGACAAGTCAGACTTGGTACCATCTCAACAAATACTCTTCCTGGGTCTCCTGTTCAACACTCAACGGTGCATGGTGTTTCTACCAGAAGAGGTGGCTCATCACTCTCGAGAGGATCCCAGTGCCGAAATTGACTTCTCTGGTGGGGAAATTCATTTCCACAATAGAGGCGGTTCAATTTGCTATGGCACACACCAGGGAACTTCAGAGGTTCGTGATCCAGACGTGCAGGAATCGTCCAGACCATCTGCACCTGTCAGTCTCTCTGCCTCCTCATGTCGAGTTGAGCTTGGAATGGTGGTTGGACCTGTCTCATCTCCTGAAAGGGAGATTCTTCCAGATTCCCTATTGGACCACGGTCACGACGGATGCCAGCGTCCTGGGATGGGGGGCAGTGTTGGGTCGCTTCAGTGCTCAGGGGAAGTGGGGATTGGAGGAATCTCTCCTCTCCATCAACATTCTGGAACTACGTGCCATCTTCCTTGCCCTGAGACATTGGGAATCTCAACTGGAAGGTTGTCCAGTCAGAGTAGAGTCCGACAACGCCACCGCAGTGGCCTACATCAACAGGCAAGGCGGAACAAGAAGTCTCGCCGCATGGTTAGAGGTCAAGGCCATTTTATCTTGGGCGGAAGCACTTGTTCATAGCAGACTTTCTCAGTCGTCACACAGTCGACAGCGGAGAGTGGGCTCTTCATCCAGAAGTGTTTCACCTTCTCACCCAGATGTGGGGGGTTCCTGTAGTGGATCTGATTGCAACCAGGCACAACAGGAAGGTGTCAGTGTTCTGCTCCCGGTGGAGGGATCCACTGGCCCTGGCAGTGGACGCCTTGTCCATCCCTTGGGACTTTTCCCTAGCCTACATCTTCCCTCCTCTTCCACTGTTGATCAGAGCCATCCAGAAGCTGAAGGTGGAGCATTGTCCTGTCATCCTAATCGCTCTGAATTGGCCTTGTCAGTCCAGGTATCCGGATCTGATGGCAATGTCTGTAGCGGAACCCTTTCCACTTCCCTCTCGTTCAGATCTGCTGCTACAAGGTTACCTGTGGAAGGAGGATGTTCATCGTCTTCATTTGATGGCTTGGAGGTTGAATCCTCAATTCTGAAGAAAAAGGGTTTTTCCTCTTCTGTGGTGTCTACGATGCTTCGGGCTCGTAAGCCTGTGTCCTCTAAGATCTATCATCGAGTCTGGTCAACCTTTGTAGCATGCTGTGCTGATAGGGATCTATCACTTGATTTCCATCTTCCTACTGTCCTGGCCTTTTTACAGGACGGTGTTGAGAAGGGACTCAGTCTGAGTTCTCTCAAGGTTCAGACTTCTGCGCTCTCTGTCTTTTTCCAGAAGCGCATCGCCGTTCTTCCTGATGTCAAAGTTTTCTTCCAAGGTGTGGCTCATGTTCGGCTCCTCAGTGGGACCTTACTCTAGTTCTGGGGGTTCTCCAACGACCCCCCTTTGAGTCCTTAGCTACTATTCCTTTATGCCTTTTGACCTGGAAGACGGCCTTCCTTTTGACGATTGTATCAGTTCGCTGGGTGGCAGAATTAAAAGCCTTGTCTTGTAAACCTCCTTATCTGGTGTTCCACAAGGATAAGGCTGTGCTTCGCACTTCCAAGGAATTTTCACCTAAGATTGTCTCCGAATTTCACATCAATCAGGAGATTGTGGTGCCCTCTTTCTGCCCTAACCCTTCCTCTGACATGGAGAGGGATCTTCATTTGTTGGATGTCGTGCATGTCTCAAATTTTATGTTCATTGCACTGAGTCTATCAGGAAGTCTGACGCTCTGTTTGTCATTCCTGAGGGGCCTAGGGCAGGGAGACCGGCATCCAAGGTGACCATTGCATCTTGGATCAAATCTACTATTCGTAAGGCTTACGAATTGAGGAATAAACATGTGCCCTTTCAGGTCACTGCTCATTCCACCAGATCAATTGGGGCTTCTTGGGCCTATAAGAACCAAGCGTCTGCTGATCAGCTGTGCCGGGCGGCCACTTGGTCCTCTGTGCACACGTTCTCAAAGCACTACCGTGTGGATGTGCTGGCCTCGGCTGATGCCAGCTTTGGGAGGAAGGTCCTGGAGGCAGTTTTGCCTGTTTAGAATCTTCTTCTTCTGAGATTCTCAGTGCTTCCTTACTGTTGAGCCCTGTTGGCTCTATTCAGTGTGCTGTGTTTTGTTCTTGGGGTCTGCTCTTACCCCTAGTTGGTGTCCGTTGACACTTCTGATTGTTGGGATCTATGACCGGTTGGTTCATAGAGGTTCTGGTGACTCTGGGGGCCTTGCGCCTGGTCCTTGCCTTCTTCCCGCCTCTGGGAAAACTCAGTGTTTGGACATCCCAGTGTACCAGTAACCTGTATTGGATGACAGTGAAAATAGGATTTTAGTCTTACCTGTTAAATCCTTTTCACTTAGTCCATACAGGTTACTGGTCTCCCACCCTGTCAAGAAACCATGCTTGGCTTTTCTGTGGCATGCTGTGGGAGTCCTTTGGGGCATGCTCACAGGGGTCTTCTTCTTCTCTCCTATCTCTGGTCAGTGTTAGTGTCTCAAATCATTCTGGCTTGTTCTGACTGAGGTGCAGCCTAAGAGGGAGGGGAGGCTCCGCCCCCTGCATACATTTAGAGAATGTTCCTGCCTACTTAAAGGGGCGGATCGCCTCCCAGTGTACCAGTAACCTGTATGGACTAAGTGAAAAGGATTTAACAGGTAAGACTAAAATCCTATTTTTTATCCCCACTTTTGTGGATAGGCACAACTCTAGCCACCTTCCGGGATTTGGGCATATACACTGCTGCCAAAAAGGCATTCATTAAAGATGCAATTGGTTTGGCCATTACCATGACACTGAGCTTTAATAGCATTGCTGGTAGTTTGTCAGGGCTAGATTGGGATTTCATTTTTGGGTTGAGGAGGTGATCATATATTTGGCTTTCATTTACTGGCATGAAATTGAATTCATTTTCATAATTGGACTGGGCAACAGGTGCCCTTGAGTGTTCTGTAGATGGCTGAACTTCCAAGTTATCTTTGTTTTGTGTAATCAGGGTGGTGGCACATCCAACAAAGTAGCTGTTAAATGCATTGTCTATGGCTATGGGGCACTGTATTGTTTCTTTGTCTACGGTTATAGGGTTGTAGAGGTTTTTAATAATCTTCCAAAAGTTGACTGTCTTTGAAATGTTGCTGTTTAAGTTGTCAGTAAAATATTGTGCTTTTGCTAATTTTGTTTTTTTTGTACGTGTTCCTTAATTGTCTGTATGCAGTGTTAAATATGCGGAGCCGGTTTGTTTAAATTTTGACCTTAAGGCATCTCTGAAACTGTATAATTGAATCAAGTCAGCTGAGATCCAGGGTAGATGTGCCCCCCTAACCTTCCTTAGTGGGGCATGGGTATTACAGACCTGTAAGAATTTAGAGTTTAAAAAATTAAATTGTTGAGTCTAGGTCTGGTATTAGATATTTTCTATGCCATGAGCAATTTCTTAAATCATTTAGAAAGGACTGGAGATTAAATTTTCTAAATGATCTCGTGAGTATGACTTTGGAACTTGACTTGTTTTATTTTGCGGACACAGTAAACTATGGAGTGATCACTAAACACGTTTGCTAGTACACCTGAATCTTGGATTCTTTTTGTGCAGGATGAAAGGATCCAGTCTAGCAGAGTATGGTTGGATGTTTTAAGATTTATGTGAGTAGGGGAGGATATAGCTGTGATAAGTTCAATGTTTTAAACAATTAACAAAATTTTTCATTCCTAGAGTCTAGCCAATTAATATTAAAGTCTCCAAGAACCATCATCTCACTTTTTCTTGTTTAGAGTGGCAAGCTCCTTTAGTGTTGAGCTATGCCTGACAGGGAATGTGCTGGGGTATTTGGCGGTCTTTAGATGCCAACAATTATGATTTGTTTTGAGTATGGAAAACAAATTTTGCCAGCAATGTATTCATACGAATCAGCGTTATGAGAGTCACTTAGAAGTGTAAAATTACTGATTCCTGTATGTATATGATTACCCCTCCTCCTCGCTTTGCATGGTCTTTTCTAAAGCATGAGTATCCATCTATGGCAACAGCAGTATCGGGTATTTTTGGGGATAACCAGGATTCAGTAAGAGTAAGAATTTTAGGTTTGTGTGCGTAACACCATGCTTTTAGTTCATCCATTTTGGGCAGCATACTGCGTATGTTGCAGTGTACAAAAGACAGACCCTTTTTAAAGGTGAGGTTGCCATTTATTGCTATTTGAGGGCCAGGGTTGGTTTCTATATCATTTGCCAAGGCAAGTAAAAGAGTGCATAAAAATTTAGTGATTTGTTTTCGGTGAGCATATAGTGAGAGGGTGTGTCTGTTGCTATAATTACTGGGGCTGGGTGAGCTTGTTTTTAATACTCTCCACCAGCATTCAGAGGGAAGGGCATATGTATGCAGAAGTCCTTGGTGTATTAATATGTTATGGAGCAGGTGTGGGGCATGGTTGCAGGGATAAGAGGAAATCTGTATTAATAGTGGAATGGTTAGAACAGATAGAAGTAATATGTTCATGTTGGCATGCATATGACAAGGCTTGCAGGCTACATACAGGTAGACAGAAACCAGCTGAGATTAAAAATAATTTTGTACTTGTAATATTTATTTAATCTATTCTCTCCAATTCCACTTTATTCCTTTTTGTTTACTTGCCTGTGCTTATAAGTGGATATGCTGCAGCAACTGTCTTTCTTTCCTGTCCAACTCTCTTGTTTAACTCTTCATACTTTGATCAGGTGGTAATACCCCTGGCAAATGCCACCCCTAACTGGGGTCTAAATATATACTAAATGGAGCCCCTAGGAAGACTGACTGAGGGAATTCCAAATTACAAATTGTTTTGCACTGGACTCTCCCTGAGTGCAATCAGCTGTGACACCATTAAAACATCTGTTAAGAAACAGACACAGAGATATAGGAGAGAGAGATGGGGGAGGTAAGCAATTTGGAGACTGGAAAAGGGTGTTATATATGGCTAATTGTTAGTACATACCATAAGGGGTTAAACATAAACAGGGAGATTGCATAGGATTTGAAGTTCCAGTTAAATAGCCCTGGTTAGTACATATCACACAAGGGGTTAAAATTGTGAGGGGAGACATTATGAGAATTGCTCTTCCACACAACAGGACTGGCTTGTACATACCACACAAGGGGTTAAAATTGTGAGAGGAGAAAGTATGAGAATCGCTCTTCCACACAACATGACTGGCTTGTACATACCACACAAGGGGTTAAAATTGTGAGGGGAGACAGTATGAGAATTGCTAGTTTAGCTAGGGCTTTTTAATAATGGTTGACCCCCAGCTTTCAACATTTCAACTTTCAGGTCCAGCTGATTTGCCATTTTTAATTGATTTTATTGCAGCTTCTGCCAAAACTTCTAGAACAGCTTCATCCCTTGGTACTGCGTTCAAGTTTGTGTCCTTAAGCCTTAAAAAGGTTTGAACAAAATTTCTTCCTCTCGTTTTAGTGTTTGTTGTTGAATTTTTGCTGTTGCACCATCTTCTAGCTTCAATGCAAGTATTCGACGTTGCTTTTCATGATGGCGAAGGTTTCTTTTGATATTCTGTTAGTTTTTTCTTGTTTCAAAGTGGGTTGAAATGTCTGAAAAGTCTTGCAGCACACTGAAGATTGCTAACTCAAAATTCTATGATCTTTCAAAACCTGGTTAGTGTCGACCTTCATGTTTCTTTCTTTTCTTTCTATTAAGTCCAATATGGAACACAGGTACCATTGAGGTTGAGACCCTCCTTTTGGAGGGCAGGACACATCTCAAAAGACAGTCTTGTGGGTGGGGACTCCCTTCTCCTCTTCCAGCTCAACCCCTGCCTCACCAATACGAATGTGTCCTGGGCTATGAAAGGATGGTCAGAAGACACTTTTTTTTTTTTTTTTTTCCCTCCCCTGTTACAATTCCCCCATTAGGCAGGTTACCATTACTGGGCTTCCCCTTGAATGGATTGACCAGTGTGCAGGTGCTGTGTACAACCTTGCAGCTCTGTGGAGGAAATCTTTCTTCCAAGTTTTCTTTCCCAACTGATTCTCTTGGGGCTCTGCTTTCTCTCAATTACAATAGTAACCTGAGGAAAGAAGACTAGTGAGTAACCCTTTGAGTGCCTTTGGTCCACATTGTCCCAATCCTGTCCCTCTCCACACAGTGCTTTTCTCTTAGCCTTGGTTGATTCTTGCACTCATGTTGGATAGTTTCATTATTATATGTTTTTCCCTGGGCATTGGAGTAAGAATGCCCACTGTTTAATAGGATTCACCCTTTCTCTGCTGGTTTCTTTAGTTTGGGATGTTGTGGGTCGAATGTTGTCCTTCCTGTGTCTTGGGTCTCCTTTTTAGGTTCACCTTATGTTTTCCCTCTGGATTTTGGGTCCTTGCTTTCTTTTTCTGCCTTAGCCCAATTTTGACCTGTGGCCCCTTTTAGAATGGGAACACACACCATTGACTTTTATGGGCAAACTTAATTGGGGCATATCTCTGCACCTGTTTGACATACAGAAGTCAGAGGGGACTCTATCTTCTTGTCTCCTTGTGTCATTTCATCTGGTTCACATCCTGAGTGTCCAGGGGGGCCATGTCGATCCCTAAGTGTAGGTGTTGCTAGGCAACAGAAAAAACTATCTTTCCCAGAAGGCCCATTTCACTGGCTTTCTTCAGATTGGCTGCCAGTTTTGCAGCCACCATTTTACTTCTGTCTTGCTTATCCTATGCAGAGGCAGACTATCCTTGCTCTCCTTCTCCAGATCAACTATTTGCCTGCCAGATAAGTGTATTTTCTGGGCTTCCTAGGGTGATTTCCAGGGATAGTGCTGGTAGTTTCTACTAGTGTGGGACACTTTTACTGTCAGGATGTCAGATTCTAAAGCGTATGGGGGAAATTCTAATGCTAAGGACTCAGGAGTGTCCCTTACTCCCCCTCACTCACTGTTTCTCATGCCAAATTGGGCTCCATAGAAAGTGTTTCGGATCTTTCTGCCCCACTTTCACTGTGGCCCCTACTACTCTGCCAGTGGCGTGCAGCACTGACCAAGAGCCAGCTTGGGTAAAAATGCTCCTGTTTTCAGTGGCCCAAATCCCTTTCTCCCTTCAAGAGGTTCTGCAGTCCTCAAAGCCTCCCACTACCAAATATGTGTCCTCAGAGTGTTCCCCAGATTCTAGGGGCTTCCTCAAAGGAGGAACTGTCAGAAGTGGAATAGGAGGAGGGGGAATATGAGGATATGGATTCTTCCAACTGCTGTTGGGAACTCTTGTGAGAATGACTCCCTTCCCACAGCTGAGGCACTCATTAGAGCTGTTTTGGAGACTCTTCAAGTCTCTGACGCCTCTGATGAGGGGTCATCTTCCAGAGGTGTAATAAATGTCACCCTTTTTTTCCTCCTAATGCCACTCTTCACCAGATCCTTCTGGGTGAGGGGAAGATCCCAGACAAATGGCTATCTATCACAGTATCCCTTTTCAGAGGCAGCCTTGGTGGTGAGCCTCTGGGGTCTGGGGTTGACTGGTTCTTTTGTTCAGAGAGGAATTGACTGGCATTTTGTGGTTGGACTGCTGCAATGGCAGGACCAATATGATATGATTTAGGATATTTCCTGTCTGTGAAAGGCACTAGTGGGCTAAAAGAGACTGCACCCTGGGTAGGACACCATTCCTATAGAGCCTGCAAATTTTTTATTGTAGGCTCATTCCTAGTTGAGCATCTCTGACTCCCAATCTACATATGCAAATTATCCTTGGGAGTAGTCACCTCAAAGGTAATAGGGGAATCCAGCATTGGACTCCTTGCTCACAGTGCTTAGAGAGATCAGCTTCACCTCACTGACAAGGCCCAACAAGGCCGAAACGTATGTCTGGGGTTGGCTGTTTCTCTTGTTCAGAGAGGAATTGCCTGACATTTCGTGGTTGGACTGCTGCAATGGCAGGACCAATATGATTTACTTTAGGATATTTTCTCTCTGTGAAAGGCACTAGTGGGCTAAAAGAGACTGCACCCTGGGTAGGACACCATTCCTATAGAGCCTGTAAATTTGTATTGCAGGCTTGTTCCTAGTTGAGTGTCTCTGACTCCCAATTTACAGGTTTATATTCTAACCACTTTGTGGTTCTGGAGAAGGGTGCTGACTGTCATCCCATTTTGGCTCTCAAATGTCTCAACAAATATGTAGTGACTACGCTCTTCAAGATGGAATCTTTGTGTGTCATCACAGCGATGTGGCCAGAGTATCTGGCATCTCTAGACCTTCAAGATGCTTATCTACACAGATTCCTTTCCATCCAGACAGCCAATGCTATCTGAGATTTGCCTTTGGCTCGGATCATTACCAGTTCACACCTCTGCCATTTGACCTGGCTTCTGCAATTTGAGTTTTCACCAGAGTCATGGGGGCCTTAGTGGCCTTCACTCACACCAGATCATCTCCATGACACACCCTATCTGGACAATATTTTGCTAAAGCCTCCCTCAGAAGAGCTCTTGGCCCAACACGTCCAAGTCTATGCTAGGCTGTTAGTTCACCATGGGTGGATTCTAAACATACTGAAGTCCTCTCCGGTACCTTCCCAGGAACTGGTGTTCTGGGGATTAGGTTCAACCCCTGCCAGGTGAAGGTTTTTCTGCCAGAGAAAAAAATTCTTCTGGTAATGCCATGATCAGGGAGCATATTAGGGTGTTGGGCAGACTAGTGTCAATGCTACAGGCTATGCGTTACTCTCAGTTACAAGCAAGGGAACTTCAAAGGCATGTCCTCCAGAGCTGTTTGGGGAATCTGGGTCACCTGGATCATCAGATCTTTCTTTCCCCGTGGCCCAGCCAGGACCTTCAGTGGTGGTTGCTCCAGCGCAACCTGGAATAGGGGGAAACCTTTTTTTGAGACTGAGTAGCTGGGGTGTAGTTCTCGAGCACCGGGGTGTTCAGGGCAGATGGACTGTGGCAGAGTCTCTTCAGTCCGTCAGTGTTCTGGATCTCAGGGAGATCCATCTGCCCCTGTTTACTGGACCCCACTCTTGAAGGGGAGACCTGTGAGTGCCACCGTTAATGTGGCACTCGTAGTTCCACCACCTGGTTCAAGATGAGGTACATTCTAGGTTGGGCAGAAGCCCACGTTCCAATCATCTCTGTTTCTCCAGGAGTAGAAAGCATTCTAGCTGACTTCCTGAGTAGCCAAAATGTGGATGCAAGAGAGTGAGAGCTGGATCCAAGAGAGTGAGCGCTCAATCCAGAGGTGTTCTATCTGATTGTTCAACAGTGAGGTGTGCCAACTATAGACCTCATGGCCACAAGGGATAACAGATGTTCTGGCCTTTGCCATGAACTCGATGTCTGTCTGTTCTGTGGAATTTCCTCCTAGCTTATGCCTTTCCCCCAACTTCCCTCATCCCCAGGGTACTCAGGAAGTTCAGGATGGATGGTGCAGCTGTTTGGTTTCTACTTCTTGGACCAGGAGGACATTGTTTGCATTCCTGGTCAGTCTTTCCATTCTGGATCTGCTCTACATTCCTTCCAGACCTCCTCCTCCAGGGTTACCTGTGGCATGAGGATGTAGGAAAGATGGTTTGACTACATCTTGAGGAGAAAATGGTTCTTCACTGAGGTCGTTTGTATTATGATTAAGACCCATAAGACTGTCTCTTCTAAGGCTTACCATAGGGCTTGTCTGTTTTTCACAAATGGTGCATGGGCAAGTCTGTGTCCTTGCAGGAGTTTGAGCTTCCTTTGGTGTTCGCCTTTCTTCATGATGGTGTGAACAAATGTTTCAGCTTGAGCTCCGTAAAGGTTCAGATTTCAGCATTTTTTTCTTTCAGGGACTCTTTGCCATCAAGGTGTTCATTCAGGGGGTGGCTCATGCCTTCCTTCCTTTAATGCTCCCACTCCTCAGTGGGAACTCAGTTTGGTTTTGGGGGTCCTGCAGAGGTCCTGCAGAGCCCCTTGCTTCCATCCCTCTGTGTCAGTTGATGCTCAAGATTGCTTTTCTTATGGTAGTGGTCCTGGTCTGCAGTTTTCCTGAGTTGCAAGCTGTGTCTTGCAGTCCACCTTTCCTGGCCTTTCATAAGGACAAGGTGGTGCTTCAAGCCTCTCAGGAGCTTCTTTCTAAGTTGGTTTCTGAGTTTCACATAAACCAGGAGATTGTTGTGCCTTACTTTTGTCCTGACATGAAGTCTGACAAGGAGAAGAATTTCCATCTGCTAGATGTTGTGTGCATTGCCTAAAATTGCTCCTTTTTACAAGACTGACTCTTTTTGTCATACCTGAGGGTCCTCAGGCGGGTCATGTTGCTTCCAACATCACTGTTACATCTTTGATTAAAACTACCATACGCCAGGTGTATGAAGTTCAGAAGAAACCTGTTTCCTTCAATATCACAACACATTCCACTAGGTCTTTGGAGGCCTCCTGGGCCTACAAGAATCAGAACTTTCTTCAGTGCACTACCGCACACACTCACTCCTCTATTGATGGTGCTTCAAAACTCACATCTCCGCCAGGGTATCTGTCACAAAGAGTTGAGCACTCTGTCTTAAAGTGGAACTACCGCCTGTTTTAAAGTTAGTCATCTAATTCCCCATCTGGCAACTAGCTGCTCAGTAGTGCTAGTCGATAGAATAATTACCTGGTTAAATAGAACGAGACCCTGCTCCGGGTCTGACAGGCAGTAGAGCATGCAGACATCTTGCCATAGTGACTTCTTTGTGCCTGCGCTGTCAGTCTCTTTTGGAGTCAAACAGCTCCTAGTAATGCCTCCTAGAGCTGGCTGGGACTGACGGCGCAGACCCGAAGACTTCACTATGGCGAGATGTCTGCGCGCTCTACTGCCTGTCAGCACCGGAGCAGGGTCTTGTTAACCAGGTAATTATTCTGGTGACTAGCACTACTGAGCAGCTAGTCGCCAGATGGGGAATTAGATGGCATAACTTTAAAACAGGTGTTAGTTCCGGTTTAAGTATAAAACTTCACTTTTAATAAAACATATAAATAAAATCCAACGTTTCAGTCCTCCATTGGGACTTTCATAAGGGATAACAGAGATACAAACCGAGATACTGAGAGAGAACTATATTGATTGCAAAGGAATATGTATCTAAGAGACTTTTTCAAGGACTCCACACATGTGGGTGAATATGTCAAGGATCCCTTTAAGGTGAAGAGCCTGTTTGACCCTACTTCTCACAATCCTTCCATCAGGACATACAATCACATTATTCATCAGGATGTCATGGGAGCACTGGAGAGCAGCAAACTAAAATATTCAAATATTACAAGGGCTGAGAGAAAAGCCATCAATAAGAAGATTATGATACATTCTGCCGATAAAGGCGGTGGTATTGTTTTGCAGAATTATGAGCAGTACAGACAGGAGTTGTGAAGACCACTGAATGATGAGGTAAGCTACAAGCAATTGCAGGGCAATCCCACTAGTGTATTTAAGATAGAAGTGGATGCTTACATTGCCAAAGGTATACAGGATGGCTTGCTAACCTCCAGGTTAGGTGAATTCATGAGTCAGACATCCGATCACCCCTGTACTGTACTGTCTACCTAAGATCCACAAGACCTTGCATATCCCCCCCTGGCAGGCTGATTGTATCGGCACGGGGCTCCTTTTTATATCCGTTGGCCCAATACATTGACAGCATACCGCAGCCCTATGTACAAGAGACACAAACATTCATTAAAGATACAACTGACTTCCTCAACAGGCTGAATCTAGTGGCACTTGATACTGAGGAAATCATGCTGGTGACCATGTATGTTACCAGTTTATACACCTGTATCCCGCATGAAGAGGATAAAGCAGCAGCTTGGAGGTTGTTGGAAGAAGGAGGCGATCACTCATTTGAAGATTGATTTGAAAATTATTTATTCATTCAACAAGCTGTGACAGATATGGGGTAGCCTATGGCACCAGCGTACACGAATGCGTACATGTGGGATTATAAAAAGCAGTACATCATGAGATCTGAATATTGGGAGAATATTAAGTTTTACGTCAGGTTCATTGATGACCTGTTACTGATATAGACGGGGGGAGAGCAGAAGCTTCAGAAGCTTTTTGAGTTTACAGGTCATCTCAATAATTTAATGACTCCTATCCGATTGACTGTAAACTTTAGTGCCCAAGAGATCAGTTACTTGGATGTATTGATTAAGATAAAGGACAATGCATTATCAATCTCATTATATGTCAAACCGACTGACTGCAATACTCTACTTTGTGCTCAGAGTCAACATCCCAGGTCTCTCAAAAAGGGTCTCCCCAGGTCCCAAATGATGCAAGTAAAACGTATAGTGTCTTATCCAATTGAGAGTCACTTCAAGCTGGAAGAAATGGGTGTGAAATTTGTGGAGAGAGGGTAAAAGGAGGCTGAAAGACTTACAATCTGTAGCGGGATGGACAGACACTCTCTGTTATTGGGCACCCATAAGGAGAGAGGCAAGGACAAGGATCGCATGATTGCCACTACCACATTTACGGACATAAGCGGGGACGTGAGATTGACTATAGTCAACAACTGGGACATTTTAAGGAAAGACCCTGAAGTGGGTCATATGTTTGAGCAACCACCTATGTTTAGCTTTATGAGAGGACGGAGCTTAAAAGATGAATTAGTCAGCTCCGACCCGAGGTGTAAATACACATCTGAAACAGCACAGGCATTGAAAGGGGTATATAGATGCTTAAGATGTAAAAAAAATATGTTGTAGGGTTTATGTCCCTGAATAAAACAAGGTTACTCCCACTGCTGAGAGGTGTTTTATTAAAAAAATTGTAACAGCTCAAATTTTTTTAGGTTCAATATCACAGTGGCCTGAAAATTTACAGTGGTGCTGTTGCTACACCATCCTATGGAGATTTATGGTCTACAGACCAGAGTAGTCCATAGGATGGTGTAGCAACAGCGCCACTGTGATACTCACCTAAAAATTCAAGTTTGAGCTGTAATAATTCTTGAATAAAACACCTTTCAGCAGTGGAAGTACCCTTGTTTTACTCAGGGGCATAAATCCTACAACATATATTTTTTTACACTTTAAGTAGTACAATCCCTTTAAACAAACCCCGGCTGCCAGACATTTTATTCAATTCGATCACAATGTAAAGGAATTGAAATGCTTCCCTTTTGAATTAATCAAGCAGGCACCACAGGGTGGTGGTGGGGTGATAGAGAGGCTCAGCTAGCAAAATGAGAGAGGTTTTGGATTTATAAGCTGGGATCGCTATCACCTTTGGGACTAAATGAGCAATTCAGTCTCATACATTATATGTAAAATTATGTATTCATGATTTTATGTGCTCTTAGGATGTTTATGAGCTCATGCATGTTGTATCTGTATGTGCATTTGGAGCCGGTTTGGCGTCTTGAGGTTGTTATGACAACCAGGCAGGTGTCACGCCGGCGCCAAGTTTGATAATAGAGAGTATATAAGACAGACTGGGGAGCCAGTCTGTAACTCTGTTATCCCTGATGAAAGTCCCAATCGAGGACTGAAACGTCAAATTTTATATATGTTTTATGAAAAGTGAAGTTTTATACTTAAGACAGATACCTACAAGAATCAGGCCTCAGCTGAGCAGTTGTGCAATACAGTGAATTGTTCCTCTTTGCACTACTTTGCTAAGCACTACTGTGTTGATGTTCTGGCTTCTGCTGAAGCCAGGTTTGACTGGAAGGGCTTACACAAGCAGCTTGGTCTGTCTAGGGACCTGCACATTTGTTTGCCTTACTGTTGTTCATCAGTTTGAGCCCCGTTGGGTCTTGTTCTTATGAACTGTGTAAGTTCAGTGTCTGTTTCACTCTTTTTTTCTGTTTGGGCAATTCCTGTACTGGATAGTCCTAGGGAACTCCTGTAAAGTGAGCATGAATGTGAGGTCCTTTCTCTCTTTTCCCAACTCCCAAATTTGGTATATCTCCATTCTACCTGTGTTCCATACTGGACGTAAGAGGAAACAGTATTTTAGTGTTCTTACCTGTTAAGTCCTTTTCCATACCTTTTTCCACTCAGTGAAAGGGACCTTTGTTTTAATTTAGCCTGTCTGGATTGCGGAGTCCTTTTTTAGAGTCTTTCTTCTCCTTGGAGAATTCCTTTTGCTTACCTTGTTGCTTTTGTCACATTCATACTGCTGGATGGTTGAGCTGGAGGAGGAGCAGGAAGTCTACACCCACAAGACTGTCTTTTGAGCTGCCCTCCAAAAGAAGAAACTCAAACCCCATGGTACCTGTGTTCCATATGGACTAAAGAGTAATGGATTTAACTCCTATTTTTTGCATTGACTAAAAAGATGGTCACTTCCAGCATTAAAACAATTTAACACTGAACAGTAAGTGTAAATCATTTTATTATCAATTGTTTTTTATTAAGTTGATTTTCACTTCTATTACCATTAAGGCTTTTCCATGTCCATTTTCTATGGGCATTTGTCCTGTGAAAGGAATTCATAATGTACAAATTTTGCTCTTCTGCAAATTTGATCATTTTGTTGCCTCTATCACTTTTTTTCCAGTTCCATTTGGTCCATTGGATTTTTCACCATATAGGATATTACCAATTCTTGCATTGAAATCTCCCATTATAAATGTGTAATGGTAATTTTCCTAATCATAAAAATTCTTCAACTTCATCAACGTGGCTACTTGTAGGGGCATAAACTTGAATGATTTGAAGCACACGGCGACTGTTTAGTTTGTTCGCACAGAAAGCAGTTGTTTCAGAAATACTTTCTATTTTTATGCATCTTTCAGTCTTTTGTTGATCAAGAATCTGATTCCTCCACATCGACCGTCATTAATTCCTTCGAAATCTTTTTTATGAGACTCACATATGCCATAATGTCGCAACTGATGTAATTTGGTCCTTGCAAGAGTTCCTTTAAGCATGAAACCATACTCAAAGATTGAATGTTACGCGTTCCAGTGTCTAAAGAACAAAGGCTACCTGATAGAACCCGGTAATTCTTAGCACCCATTGAGCTAGTCTTCCCACTGCCGTAGGAAGTAGCTTGCAAGCCTCCAGGGAATGAGGGCCATTTTTTTGTTGTGAAGCCATGCTGATGGAATGAACCATAACATGCCACTTTGGGCCAGTCCAGGTTGGCAGAGTTTGGATCGATTTTAGTATGGTGTCTTTACGTTTATTAATGTGACAGACCTGTCCTCCAACTTATGCTGAGTAGAAATATTGATAGGCTTGAGCTGGTGATGTTCACCAGCATTTCCTTGGGTAGAAGGTGACATACCTAGGTTGGCATTGTTTGCTAACCTTTGATATAATCAAATACAACAAGCATAGGTTGGAGGAGGCCATCATCTATATATGTTGTTGAATACAACAAACAATAGGTAGGTGATGTCCTCCAACCTCTGTTTTTGCAGATCACAACATGAGTTTGGCAAAGTTCAGGTTAATGAGCAAGATCGAGACGGCAATCCAACATGAATTTTCCAAGTGGACCACTCCCCCTAGTACATCACAAAGTTTAGTGCATACAGCAATGTGTGTATATACATCACCTAGGCAAAATGTTTCACGCTCCTCTCCAGAAACCCATCACCACAGCATCACAAGGTAAGGGCTAATATGGCGACACCTGGAATGAAAAACAGGATATATGCCCTCCCACCTCTGGAGGTGTCATTATCACAAAGTTGCATACAGTAGCCTTTAGCTCATGACCCCCATAGGTTTGAGGGATAGGGCATAATATTAGTTTTTAGAGGAAATGGGCATAATTCTACAACTATCTATATTTCAGGACTGTGCACATCCGCATTAGCAATTATTTATATAGAGTGCTTCCATCATCTCTCTACCTCTCCCTCTCTGTATGTATGTATGTGCATCTGCATGTGTGTATATGCTGTGTTTTATACATATCTATGTGTGTATGTATGTATGTATTGATAGACAGATATATGCATGTGTTTGTCAATGCTTCGGTCTCATAGTTGGACTTTATCAAGGTCCAAAGTGAAACTATATCCAAATCCTGTGTGTCACGGTTTTTAAGAACTCTCAAACAGTTTGGTAAGGTAAAAATCAGCTTTATTAAGAATAATAAAGAACACAGGATCCCTTCACAGGTCCAGATCCGGACAGTACCAAGGCACTTCCCAAATCTGACACAGGTCAGTGTACAGATATTAGCAAAACAGGCAATAATATAGAAACAGGAACAGATGACAGGAACCAGGAACTGAACCTCAACAGTGCCACTTAGGAAGCAACCCATGAGCAGAGGGTAGGTACTGCAGGGCAGAATCCCCACCAGAAGTTGGGGAAGAGTGAACAGGCAACCGGAACACTGAGAAGTGAAACGGCCCTGGTAACACGGGAGCACACCGACTGACAGTAGTCTGCCCTAGATAAAGACTAGAGAGACCGGAGATAGGACTGACAGAGTGGAGGGAAAATGCCTGAGGCCTGGCAGTAGAGGAAGCTCAGGCAGACACAGGCACAGGACTAGCCCAGAGGGCTGAGGTAGCCACAGGCAATATTGACAGGCACAGGCTACTCTTAGGAGATAAAAACACAAAAAAAGGGCGCAGACCCTTCTAAGAGAGTATCTGTATATATAAAATGTAAGAACAGGCCCCCAAATATAAGAACTCACCAGATATTGATGAGTAATTAGCTCTTCTAGGTGCTCATAGTCCTCCGTTTCCGATTATATCAACTGACTATGCATAAAATATAGGTCTCCAGATTTTGTCCAAAAGGATTGTTGAGACCAAAATCCAACAATAAAAGGGTATTTTATTCAGAAATTCATAAAAGTAAGATATAATAATCAAACAGACGCCCAACGCGTTTCGTGCTGCTATTAGCACTTCTTCAGGGGCTTATAAATTATAGTAATAACAAGAGCTTTCTAAAATATATAATAAAAACAATTTCACCATAAATACCTTTGGCTGGAGGTACACCTGACCGGGATTCCGTATTCCTCGAGAGTCAGAACTCACTTCCGGTAACAACCTCCGTCATTCAGCATGACTCGATTCCTGTTGGAAACAGAGCCACGTGGATGCTGTTTGCGTTCCACGTTTGGAACGCACCGGAAGTATTGGATGTCTCTGACTTCGGAGGAATACTTACAAGCTTCACATGTCCCGTATTCAGTGATCGCCAGTCTAAAATAAATAGAAACAAATAAAAACATACTGACAATAAAAATATATGCATATAAAATCGGCTAGTATTTTCTAAAAAAATGGCAGATCTTTTCTATAGAAACTATAGTAATATAAAAGACATATTTGACATACAATCTTGCTATATATAATACCAACTTCACTGACATCTTTTAATAAATTTAAAATACATCAACATATATATAAATGAAATAAATATATAATTATTATTCTTTTGCTTGAAAAGAAAAAAATTTTTTGGAGTAAAGAATTTCTTTCTTTAAAAATTCTCCTGTAGACACTAACCTCAAAAAAAAGTGATTAAAAAAATTATTAAAAAAATTATTAAAAAAGTGTTTTTGTATCTTTTAAGAGACATTCTAGACTAAAATGTTTGATCTAGAAGAAAACTCCAATCCTAAAAATCCTTCAAGTCAAATGCCATAGATCTAATTCCTCATTTAAACCCCCAGGATTCAAAGTACCCAATTTGTAAATCCATAGGGTCTCCTTTTTGCATAGTTCAGTAAATCTATTGGGAATTGATCGCGGAATGTAATCAATCCCTTTAACTGAAAAATTGGTAATTCCCCCTTTAACACATGAACTAAAATGTCTTGAGACGCTATGTTCCTGAGATTTTTTAACAATATTGCGTCTATGTTCTATGGAACATCTTACGTGGTATATTTAATTACTTGTGGATGTGGTATTAGTTATGTAGGCAGAACCACAAGAACACTATGTGAAAGATTGGGAGAACATAGACGCAATATTGTTAAAAAATCTCAGGAACATAGCGTCTCAAGACATTTTAGTTCATGTGTTAAAGGGGGAATTACCAATTTTTCAGTTAAAGGGATTGATTACATTCCGCGATCAATTCCCAATAGATTTACTGAACTATGCAAAAAGGAGACCTTATGGATTTACAAATTGGGTACTTTGAATCCTGGGGGTTTAAATGAGGAATTAGATCTATGGCATTTGACTTGAAGGATTTTTAGGATTGGAGTTTTCTTCTAGATCAAACATTTTAGTCTAGAATGTCTCTTAAAAGATACAAAAACACTTTTTTAATAATAATTTTTTTAATAATTTTTTTAATAACTTTTTTTTGAGGTTAGTGTCTACAGGAGAATTTTTAAAGAAAGAAATTCTTTACTCCAAAAAAATTTTTTCTTTTCAAGCAAAAGAATAATAATTATATATTTATTTCATTTATATATATATGTTGATGTATTTTAAATTTATTAAAAGATGTCAGTGAAGTTGGTATTATATATAGCAAGATTGTATGCCAAATATGTCTTTTATATTACTATAGTTTCTATAGAAAAGATCTGCCATTTTTTTAGAAAATACTAGCCGATTTTATATGCATATATTTTTATTGTCAGTATGTTTTTATTTGTTTCTATTTATTTTAGACTGGCAATCACTGAATACGGGACATGTGAAGCTTGTAAGTATTCCTCCGAAGTCAGAGACATCCAATACTTCCGGTGCGTTCCAAACGTGGAACGCAAGCCGCATCCACGTGGCTCTGTTTCCAACAGGAAGCGAGTCATGCTGAATGACGGAGGTTGTTACCGGAAGTGAGTTCTGACTCTCGAGGAATACGGAATCCCGGTCAGGTGTACCTCCAGCCAAAGGTATTTATGGTGAAATTGTTTTTATTATATATTTTAGAAAGCTCTTGTTATTACTATAATTTATAAGCCCCTGAAGAAGTGCTAATAGCAGCACGAAACGCGTTGGGCGTCTGATTATTATATCTTACTTTTATGAATTTCTGAATAAAATACCCTTTTATTGTTGGATTTTGGTCTCAACAATCCTTTTGGACAAAATCTGGAGACCTATATTTTATGCATAGTCAGTTGATATAATCGGAAACGGAGGACTATGAGCACCTAGAAGAGCTAATTACTCATCAATATCTGGTGAGTTCTTATATTTGGGGGCCTGTTCTTACATTTTATATATACAGATACTCTCTTTTTGTGTTTTTTTCTAGAGACAATAAGTTCTTGGTGTACTGCACCAGTACACATTAAGGGACTGCGACCGAACCAAAAAGAGAGAAGGGAAGAACAAATCCTATCTGAAGATTTATATTGGAACGTTCATTGGAATATTTTGGAGAAATTCCAGGAGAGTCTTTTTGAACTGTTTTTAGGACTTCAATATTTCTTATCTATTTTTTATAGATTTGGGTAGTCATTTAGATTTTAAAGAAATACAAGAATTTGTAGCGCCATAGCTTCTTTGTGGAATTTACTCTTAGGAGATATAGGTAACCGAAGGCCACACTGACAGGCACAGGCTTACTCTCTGGAGATATCTGTAACCGAAGGCAACACGGACAGGCACAGGCTCTATCTCTGGAGATATATGTAACTGAAGGCAACACTGACAGGCACAGGCTCTATCTCTGGAGATATGTGTAACCAAAGGCAACACTGACAGGTACAGGCTTAATCTCAGGAGGTATAGGTAACCATAGGCAACACTGACAGGCACAGGAACAGGCTCGGAAGCTAGCGTAGTTAGTGAGACCTAGAAATGCACAGAGAGCCACAACCTAGATCGGTACCAGAGAGCGCTAGTAAGCCACAGCCTGAATCGGTACACAGAGACTGGTAGTGAGCCACAGCCTGGATCGGTACACAGAGAGAGCGGTAGTCAGCCACAGCCTGGATCGGTACACAGAGAGCGGCAGTCAGCCACAGCCTGGATCGTTACACAGAGAGCGGCAGTCAGCCACAGCCTGGATCGGTGCACAGAGATCGGCAGTCAGCCACAGCCTGGATCTGTACACAGAGAGCGGTAGTCAGCCACAGCCTGGATCTGTACACAGAGAGCGGTAGTCAGCCACAGCCTGGATCTGTACACAGAGAGCGGTAGTCAGCCACAGCCTGGATCGATACACAGAGAGTGGTAGTCAGCCACAGCCTGGATCGGTACACAGAGAGCGGTAGTCAGACAAAGCCTGGATCGGAACACAGAGAGTGGTAGTCAGACAGTCCGGGTCGGCAACGGTAACACGGCAGCGAAGACAGGAGCAAGGTCAGACAGAACCGGATCATACACGGAGCAGGAATCACATTAACAAACGTTAAGTCAGGAACACCGCCCGCTGTTGTCTTCTTCTTGCTGATAGATTTTATCCGTTAGCGGTGATTTTTGGATACCGAGGCTTGTGCCTCACTACTCCATCTTCTCGGGTTGGGTTTTAAGTCGCAGGTTTGGATTCTTCTTGGTCTGTGTTGACTTGTCACAGTTGGGTTGGTTTCACAGGGTCTTCGCTGTGATGGGCCGCGGGTAGCGGTCGAAGGGGTTTGCAGTGGTGGCAGTGAGTTTTCTGATCAGAGGGTTCGGGTTCTGATCCAGTCCTTGGCAGAAGTTCTTACTCAGCTTCGCTAGGTGTTCGTCCAACATCTCGATGTCCAGCTCCCTGTGAAGGTCAGCTGTCCTTACGAATCTTGGAGCTCCAGACGATATCTGCAGGGCCTTGTTCTGGACTACCTGAAGACTCTTCCGGTGTTGCTCATGGCAAGTGATCCATGCTGGGGAGGCATACGTCAAGGTGGGTCTGATGATTGCCTTGTAGACGTTAATCTTTGTCTGGAGTGGCATGGACTTGGTCTTCAGGAGTGGGTACAGTGCTGCCATCTTTCCTGTTGCCTTCTGCTGAGTATTCTCAATATGGCTTCCCCAGTTGAGCTTGCTGTCCAGGGTCACACCGAGGTAGCGGCTGCTGCTCTCCCACTTGATGGTCTCCCCATTGAGGCTGATGTGTGGGTGCTCCTTGATCTTCTTTCTGGTGAACAGCATTGCAGTTGTCTTGCTGATGTTGAGTTCTATTCGCCAGTCGCTGTACCAGGTTGAGATGGTATTAATGATTCTTGCAGATTCTTCGCCACTTCCTTTTCGCTGAATGACTGGGAGATGATTGCGACATCGTCCACATACAGTGCCAGGTCGGTCTTGTGCAGATCTGTCGGGATGTCACTGGTGAAGATGTTGAACAGAAAGGGTCCGAGGTTCGATCCCTGTGGCACGCCTGCTCGGATGGGATGTGATGAGGAGATCTCAGACCGCATGGCGACATGGAAGGTGTGCTCTCCCAGGTAGCTTGCAATTGTCTTTACCAGGTAGTTTGGAAATCCCAGGCCAATCATCTTGTGCAGCAGTCCCTTGTGTTGAATGCTTTGGCGACATCCAAGAAGACAATTCCCGTGGACTTCTTGATGTTGAACCCGTGGCTGATGGTGTCTACCACTCTCAACAGCTGATGGGTTGTTGCATGCTCCTTTCGAAATGCAAACTGTTCATTTGCTAGTAGGTTTCTTTCAGAGGCAAAGTCGCTGAGTCGAAAAGGAGGACCTTCTCCAGGAGCTTCGATCGTCCAGATAGTAAACTGATAGGGCGGTAGTTTGCAGTGGTTTGACGGCCTTTGGGAAAACAATGACCCTTGCTTCTTTCCAGCATTTCGGGAAGTTCTGGAGCCTCATGCATGCATTGAAGATGTTTGTAAGACATTCCACTGATGCTGCCGGGAGGTTTTTGATTGCTAGGTTCGTTATTCCATCACTCCCCGGTGCTTTGCCGTTTGCCAGCTTTTCTGCAAGTCCTGCTACCTCAGCGCTTGTGCACTCCTCAATGTCTTCTGCTCCCAACACGGTTTGGTCTTCTGCGATATGCTTCTCAACTTCTTCCTCCACTCTGTCCGTGAGCCTGCTTATCTTGTTTGGGGTGAACGAAGCCTCCAGTGTCTCCGCGAGGACCTCTGCCTTGTCCTTGTTGCTGCATGCAAGGTGAGTTCTTCCCTGGATTGGTGGGCTTGGTTCCTACTTCCCAGTTAGGCGTTGAGCCATTCTCCATACAGAATTGTCCACCTCCTTTAGTTTGACTGTTGCAGCCTCCCATTTCTCTCCGCGGTGCTGTCTGATTTGTTCCCGCAGGAGTCTTGCAAGCATGTTGTACTTCTGCAGGAGATCTGGTGTGCGGAACTTTTGCCACTGGCGTCGGGCCCGGTTCTTTTCTGCAATTGACTGCTGGATTCCTCTCGGTAGGTTGTAGATGGAGCATCAACTTGTCTTCTGCTTTGGAACGCTGTTCTTGATTGCTTGCTGGACTGCTATCGTGAAGTCTTCCACAGCCTTGTCAATGTCTTCCTTGGTGTTCAGCGGGTTTGGTGTGACCTTGCTGTTCAGCTCTTCCTTGTAGCGGATCCAGTCTGCCTTTCTGAAGTTGTACTTCTCGACTTGCTGGTAGGGTTCCATCTCATCTCCCACAGTGATTGGTACTGGGTTGTGGTCTGAAGTCAACTCTGCCAGTGTTTCCAGCTCCACAGAGTGTTGCAGATTCTTAAGTAGCACAATGTCCAGCACGTCTGGGTTGTGACTTACTACACCTGGGTAGTGTGTGGGCTCAGTCGGGCCTGCTACCACACAATCGTTCTTTCTGGAATACGCCAGCAGTGTTCGTCCTCTCTTCTTAGGAGTCCTGGAGTTCCAGCATCGATGTTTGGCATGGAGGTCTCCTCCAATGATTGTTGGAACAGCGGAATCCAGCAAAATGTCCAGGTCTCCAAGGTCTAGCTTTGTTTTCGGAGGGCAGTAAGCTGCAATCAGCCGGAGTGGTCCTGTTGCAGTCTTGACTTGCACTCCAGTAGCTTCAATGCTTCTGAGGGGTGGGAGTGCAATCTCGTGGTGGTCGATCGTAGTCTTCACTATCACTGCTGTACCCCCTCCTTTGGCCCCTGCTGGTCAGTCGGTCCGGTACACTCTGTGGTTTGCCAGGCTTAGCTTCTGATTTCCTTGCAGGTGGGTCTTTGACAGTAAGGCAGCACTCCTCTTTCTTGTTTCCATCAGGTGGAGAAGTTCGTCTGTCTTCTTCTTGACCCCGTTGGCATTCCACATCACGGTGGCATAGCTGGGCTTAGATACCATGTTGGTTTGCTTCTTCGCCCGGGATTAGGCTCAGGACGAGCCTTGCCACCATCGTTATGGTGGGGTCGATATTCAGCTGTGCCATAAAAGCGGCGATCTTCAAAATCATGGTCTTCCAGTTGGTGGAGCTTGCAGTTTCCTTTTCCTGTGCCGGGGTGGAAGCTCGTGGTGGGTTGGTTGGCGGGTTTAGGACTTCTGCGTAACTCAGCCCTTATATGGTGGGTGTCTTCTGGTTCTGTGCTGGGCCTTGTCCTGATGGCGGGTCAGGTGGGTTGTTCTTCCGCGTAGTAGATTGTTTTGCTTCCTGGCGATGTGTGGTGCTTTGCCGTTGTTGGCGCTGTCTGCTGTTTCTCTGCGAGTCATGTGCAGTGGTAGCTGGGTTCTGTGGTGCTTGCGCTGGCCGTGGTACTCTCCTCTGATGCTCGTCCTGTTTTTCCTTGGTCAGGGCTGGGCATCCGTGGTAGCTGGCAGGGTGAGGCCCTTTGCAGTTGGCGCATGTTGCTGGTTTCGTTCGTTCTCGGGGGCAGTGTTGCGATGTATGATTCTCCCCACATCGCACGCAGCGTGGCTCCTGGTGACAGAAGGCGGTCGTGTGGCCGATGCGCTGGCAGTTGTAGCACATGATCGGTCCTTCTGTGGTGACTACACAGCTGCATAGCCGTGTGATCTTTGTCAAGTCTGCTGGCTTACCATCGCTGGTTTGTGCCAAGGTGGCTACAAACAGCGGGAATTTCCTTCTCTTGTCCGCTGGCGAGGTCAGCTGCACGACACTCTTAACTGGGAGGCAGAGTTCTGCAAGTTCCTCTGCGATGTCTACAGTGTTTGTGTTTGCTAGGAGGCCTCGGATCACAAACCTCTGGGACCTCACTCGTTCCAGTGGAAAGGTGTAATATTGGAGACCTTGTTCAGTGAAGGTGGCTGTCACGCTCCTGTAGTCCTCCACCATGGTGAGCGATAACTTCACGTGTTTGCCATGGGGCTTGGTCGTGAAGGAAGACACAGCACACTGGTCTCGCAGCAAGTCAACCAGGTCCTTGTGAGTCTTCAGGTTCTTAACAAACACCGGTGGAATCCGGACCTTCTTGGGTGTCACACAACTAGTTCCAGGGCAGGTGTCTAGATCCCGTAGTGGTGCAAAGCTGTTTCTTGTTTCTACGCCTTTCTCTTCCACATGTTTGGCAACTTTTACCTTTGTTGGGGATGCTGGCGGAGAGGAGCCGTTGGAGTTCTTTAGCCCACGAACACAGAGAGCAGTAGTCAGACAGTCCGGGTCGGCAACGGTAACACGGCAGCGAAGACAGGAGCAAGGTCAGACAGAACCGGATCATACACAGAGAGCGGCAGTCAGCCACAGCCTGGATCGGTACACAGAGAGCGGTAGTCAGCCACAGCCTGGATCGGTACACAGAGAGCGGTAGTCAGCCGCAGCCTGGATCGGTACACAGAGAGCGGTAGTCAGCCACAGCCTGGATCGGTACACAGAGAGCGGTAGTCAGCCACAGCCTGGATCGGTACACAGAAAGTGGTAGTCAGCCACAGCCTGGATCGGTACACAGAGAGCGGTAGTCAGACAGTCCGGGTCGGCAACGGTAACACGGCAGTGAAAACAGGAGCAAGGTCAGACAGAACCGGATCATACACGGAGCAGGAATCACAGCAACAAACGTTAAGTCAGGAACACCATGAAAGTGCACCAAAGATAGACAAGACTGAGTATAAAAAGGCAAACACTGGGCGGAGCAGAACGCAGCAGCCAATAAGAACCCAACAGGAAATAGACAGGAAGTAACAATGTCGACAGAACGTGAGATCACTGGCACCGTGATACTGTGTTAGTCAATGGACTAACATTTATCCAAGTGGAGAGAGTGCATAGGCTCCATAGAATAACATGAATTAGAGATAATATAACTCTGGAGAAGTTATCTTCACTTTATCAAACCTGTGGATCTCCCCTTAAGTGTAGGACTGAAACATTGACTATTAAATTCTTTAATTTGCAGCTTTACAAAACCCACTTGTGTTACCGTATTGCTTCACATAGGAATATTGGCTTTGGAAACTTGCATATATAATATTCTAAAATGTGGTGTATGTGTGTGTATAATATAATTATAACTGGTAATATACGCACACTCATGCTTCACTCTCCTCAAGTAGAAGTTTGCTGCAATTTAACATGAGCTCTCACTGGATTTAAAACAATCTTCCATCTTCAATTGAATAGCAGTAATTACCCTTAGATTTAAGTGTACCTTTGTCTTGGAAGTGCCAAATGCTTCCTGTGCTAACTATATAAAGACCTTTGTGATTCACCCACTTTGTGATCAGATTTGTGGTCACAGGAGTGATGTTAGTTTGTGCTGGTATGTAGTTAGTACAGTGGCAGCTAAAAAACTTATAAAACACTGACATCACAATGCCCTGCCTTCTGTTTCGTGTCCTAATTCACAGATTCTGACATTCTTCTCCCATTTGCACTGTTGTATCCCTTACGCTTCTCTCCATTTTTCCTTTTATACATAATTATCTCCTCTTTATCCATCTCCACCTATATATCCATATCCTGTATAATAATTCGCTAAATCGTGTGTAACGCCGCAATATGCGCAGTAGACACTGCAGCACGTGCTGCAGTCATGCGCAGTAGAGACTGCCCACGCCACGGCTGATACAAAGCTGGGCGCTCCGAAGGAGCGTCCAGCTCTGTATCAGCCGCGGCGCGGGCAGTCTCTACTGTGCGTGACTGCCCCGCGACCGGGTGACAGTGGCACTGTGGCCCGTGTAACGGGCTGTTCAACTAGTTTTTTATATTTCGTGTCAAGTTGTTTTTGTTGTGTAGACCAATTGATTATACTTTGTTCCTGTGTCCTTATTAGTGATGAGGCCTGCACCAGTGGACAGTTGGTGGTAGCCAGCAGAGAGAGTCAGTACAAAGTCTTCCATTTCCACCACGGAGGCTTGGGGAAGCTGTCAGAAGTGTTCCAGCAGTGGAAGTACTGCAGGGAGACGCAACTAAAGGAGCAGGTAAGAGTGACTGGGAGGGGTTGGGGTAGCACAGATAGCAATAGAAGCTTTAGAAACCAAAAGTATTATATAGTATAAAATCAAATAAAACATTTTTCAACATTGAATCAATCGCCTTTTTAAAGAGATAGTAATGTCATATTAAAAATGTTCATCCGATCATTCGCTGTAATTTTCTGAATACTATGTTAAGAATATTCATTACCTTTTTATTTGGCTTGATAATCCAATTAGAAGTTTCTCCCTCCAGCCCCTTTGAACACTTCACGTTGACGTCCCTCATATCTGAAAGCCGGTCTCGTGACCGGACGGATCGCAGTGAGGGGCAATATTATGTCTGTCAGTGTTAGGGGAAACCCTGCCCTCCTTGATGAAGGAGGGCAGGTTTTTCCTTATGCTGACAAAATATTGTCGCTCCTCGCAATCCTTCAGGCCCGGCTTGACAACAAAAGGTGCTGGAGGAGAAAACTTGTAATTGGATTTTCAAGCCAAATATAAAGGTAATGGATTTTACATACATAGTTTTCAGTATAGAAAATTACAGCAAACAATCGGATGGACGTTTATTATGTGATAGATTTAGACACTCTGTCAGGTACATGTTTGACTCTAAGGGGCATATGGGGAAATCCAAGATTAAGGATTCAATGACTTTTCTCAACCCCCTTACCCACTTTCATCATGCCATACTGGGCTTGAAAGCTAATACTAAGGGTCTTTATGCCCCTCTTGTTCTGTAACCCCAACCACTCCTCTGGGCCCTTCCAGCACTAAACAAGAGCCTGTATGGACTAAAAACAATATTTTCTTCAGTGACCCAAATAGCTTCTTCAGTCTGTCCCCCTGATCAAGGGGCAAACTCAGGTTATTGAGGCATCCTCTGAGGAAGAACGACTCAATGCATGATTAGTATATGGATTTTTCTTTATCTTAAGGAGAACCCTATATCACGGTGCCCGTGATTGCCTCCAGCACATATTGCTATACAGCGACATCATTCACTTCCTAATTGTCACTCTCGCTGAGTCGCTATTCTTATAGGTCACCATGTTGGTGAGGTCATCTATCCGCTCACCTGACAGGGTTTTTAAACCTCAGCCTGTGTCATTATCTTTGCCCTTTCGTGGTGTACCTGAGCTTATTGATGTGTTGGTCCATTACTGTTCCTGTGTATTAACTGACTACATCTGACTACCTGTTCCAGCTCTGACTCCTGGCTACGTCTGACTACCCGTTCCAGCTCTGACTCTTGGCTACGTCTGACTACCCGTTCCTGCTCTGACTCCTGGCTACGTCTGACTACCCGTTCCGGCTCTGACCATTGGCTGCCTCTTGGTTCCTCTCCATTGTTGCGCTCTGTTGCCGTTCTGTGCCTCGGTTTGGTTTCCTTGTTGCCTGTGCCTTCCTGTCTGCGCTCGCTTCTGTTAGAGGCGCTTATCGGTCATTCCGTGTGTTTGACCTCCCATGGCCGTTCCGGTTTGTATGTTGCCTTACCTAGCCTCAGTACCGGTTGTCAGACTATTGTATACCCTATCTCTAGGGTATCGTTGCGCTCCTTTATTCCTGCCCGACTGTGCGTGTGTGGGAGTGCTCTGCACTGTCCTCACATCTACCTGTGTGAGTCCCAGGGCCATTCAGATCTTGCTCATCTGCCTAGTGAAGGGTGAGGAAAGTGAATCTACTGTTCCTCCCTGGTCTCGTGAAGGTGTGCCATTCAGCCATACGCGTGGAGTACTCACACTGTTATTCCGTCTACCTGTGTGAGTCCCAGGGCCTTTCCATTGTCGCTCACCTGCCTAGTGAAGGGTGAGGAAAGTGGGTCCACTGTTCCTCCCTGGTCTCGTGAAGGTGTGTCACTATCTGCTGCCACTTCGTGTCACTATTATTGCTACTGTTGTGTCATTTGTTGCCGCCAGCCTGTTTCTTCATTTCCTGCTATTATTGTACTTAATAAAGTTTTATCTTAAGTTCATCTGTACATATCAGTGTTATTTCCTAGTCACCCCGTGACACCCTATGAGGCTGTTGCTATTGAGGCGTCAAGTCACTTACACCATAAGTGGAGTATCTACTGCCAGATATTTTCTAGAGGATCAGTAAGGATTCCCCTGTTTTTCTCCACAATAACACTCTTCATCAGATCCTTATGGATGAATGGAAAACACCTGATAAGAGACTTTTACATAATAAACCCTTCTCTAAGATTGGCGAAGAACACTGGCCTTCACCTGGCAGATGCTGTGGGGTTCAAGGACCAGGTTGATAATTTGGGGCAACCAGGGCAGCGCTGAGGCCTGTTTTGCCTCTCCTTGGGTCAGTAGGGCCATATCTGTCTGGGGTGAGCTGCTATCAGAAAATATTTATGCTGACGTGCCTAAGGAAGACACGTTAGTGTTGGTGGCCAGCATCATAGACCTTTTTAATTGCGGCAGACTTTCTGTTAAATCCTTGGCAATTTCTGTTTCTACTAACTTCCTACTTCCTCCCTCTGAGCTGCTCCTCCTATTTCCTGTGGAGGGGTTTAAAGGGCAGATTGAGGACTGACTCAGTTGCCCTTGCGTTGTTGTTCATATCAGTTCTGTTACCTTGGGCTCCATGTATGACCTGGCTAGTCTTCCATCCATTCTAGTGCTGACCTGTGGATCTGTATGACTATTCTTTCCCTGTCGTCCAATACAGGTTACTGGTAATTCTGGGAGGCGATCCACCCCTTTAAGTAGGCAGGAACATTTCTCTAAATGTATGCAGGGGGTGGAGCCTCCCTTCCCTCCTTGGCTGCAGCTAGCCAACCAGCTCCAGAATGATTTGTTCCTTTGGTACGACAACACCAGATGGAGAACAGTTCTGCTATAGTTTTAGTTTCTTTTTTATTTTCTGTCAGATATGGAATACCACCATTAGGCAGATTACCATGACTGACAAATGCTTTTCAGTGTGGCTATCTCAGTATCCAGGTGCTTTTTTGTGGACCTTAAGCCCTGAAGGGGAAAATCTTGATTCCAAGTGCTTCCCCAGGAGTCACCCACTGAGGTGATTCTTGTTGCATGGTAATCTGAAGACAGAAGATCTGCAGGAAAGGTGAGCTACCCTTTGAGTGCTGCAGGTCCAATTGTCCCACAGTGCCCCTCCGCACAGAGGTGTATTCTGGAGTTCCTATTGCACACTCCAGCACTCATTGGGTATATCTGTGTGTCTGTTGGATGTTTGGACCAGGTTCATGAGGTAACTTAACCCTTTCACTGCTGGTTGGCATTTTATTAGGGGGTTTTATGGCACTCTTCCTAGTGGACTAGTGTTTTCTGAGTGTCTACACGTGTTCCCTTGATGTTTTACACCTTTTCATGGTTTACTTTAATTTGGGTAAAAATTGTGTACTGTGCCTTTAAGCCGCGCTTTACCGCATAGATGCCATTGCTCCATTCACTTTTATGGGACTACACTGTTTGTGATGTATCTCTGCAGCCATTTAACCTGCCGACTTCAGAGATGGCTCATTTTACTTGTCTACCCTTGCTCTATCATCCAGTTTATAGTTTGTGTGTTAGGGGGCTCAGGGGGCTTCGGGCACTGTTTAGGATACTTTTTTGGGAAAAACTATGTTTCCCATGAGCACTTGCTTCGCGCCTAAATTCTGATTTGGCTCCCATCGTGGCAGCCATTTTGTGAGCGTTTCTAGCGAGTATCCTTCGCAGGGCTTGGACTTCTTCTCTCCTCTGCAGATTAACCCATCACCTGCCAGATAAGTCTGTATTTAGCATTTCTGGGGTGAAATTTTAATCTTACAAACTGTAATTGGGTGATTTACTGTACAGTTGGTTATTTTGACACTGTGAGTATGTCTATATTGCTGGAGCTAGGGGCTAGACCTAAGACTAAGGGGGCTGGGGTCTCAGTATCCCCCATTGCGCATTGCTCTTCCTGTCACTCAGGGCTACCTAGAGAGTTCTCTGGTCACTTATGCCCAGCATGTTCTGAAGTTCCTGATAGCAACCCAGGGACCTCCAGCCATGCTATTGAGCCAGCTTGGGTGCAAATGTTTAAGGCTGCGACTAGGGACTTTAGGTCCACTTTACAGCTCTTTCCATCCCAGATACAGGGGGCCCTACAGACATGGCAGACCCCCTCTACTATCAGATCGTCCCTGCCTAAACCTCAGGGGGCACCTGATGTGTCAGATTCCTCTGAGGAGGAACTGCTGTTGGATTCAGATATTGAGGTTGGTTCGATTCTGGAATCTTCTTGGTGTCTTGGGGGACCCGTTTGAAGCTGATCCTAACCTCTGTGCTGAGGGTCTGATCAGAGCCATATTAACCACCATCAACATTCCCTTGGTTCAAGAAGTTCCTTCTGATCCCTCTGATGTTTTTCAGGAGCCCGCAAAGCCCCTTACTTATTTTCCTCCTAATCCCACTCTTGACCTTCTGGTTTCTGAAGAGTGTAAATCACCGAACAAGACTGCTTCTGTGTCCGGAAATTTGCCAAGCTTTACCCCTTTTCTGAATTTGCGCTTGCTAAGTGGGTTCATCCCCTCAAGGTGGAAGCACTTACCTCCAAGTTATCTAAGTCGACTGCCTTGCCAGTCTCTGATGCTTCTTCTCTGAAGGACTGGACTGACAAGAAACTTGAGATTTCTCTCAAGTCCATTTTCGCCACTGTTGGTACTGCTATGCGCCCATCGTTTGCTAATGCATGGGTTAACTGGGCTATTGCAGTCTGGACTGAGCAGCTCACTACGGCTGTCCATCAGGATGCTCCTACTTCAGAGAAATTGCATAGTCTTGCCAATATCTCTGCTGCCGCCTTTGATGCCGTCAGCATGATGGCTAGGGTTTCTACTACGTCTGTGGTGGCCAAGCGAGCCCTTTGGCTCAAGATCTGGTCCGCTGACACTGCTTCCAAGAAAGCCTTGTTTCTTTGCCTTTTCAGGGTACCTCTTTGTTTGGGCCTGATCTTAAGGAATTGATCAGAGAGGCCACTGGGGGTAAACGTACTCTTCTACCTTTGGTCCCTAAGAAGAAAATGCCGCTTAAGCGTAATCGGTATTTTCATTCCTTTCAGAATGAGACACATCCAGCGAACCAGGCGGTTCCCTCAGCTCCGCGTACCTCCTCCAAGCCCAAACAGCAATGGAAGCCCAAGGTCTCCTCCAAGCCCAACCACTGAACCCGGGTCCTCACCCTGCTGTGGGTGGTCGTCTGCGACTCTTTCTGTGTCAGACCCATGGGTTTTACAAGTGGTGAAAGATGGATACAGGATCCCTTTCTATTCTCTTCCTCCCCTTCACTTTCGTCTTTCTCATACTCCTCAGGGTACCGAGAAACGTCGTCTGCTCGACGGCGCTGTTCAGGCACTACTGGACAAGGATGTCCTGGAGCCGGTGCCCCTTCCAGACAGGGGTTTGAGGTTCTATTCAAACCTCTTTGTGGACGGTGGATGTTGCCCTATTTTGGATTTGAAGGATCTAAACTCCTTCGTGATTAGGACTCACAATTGCCAGGAATCTCTGATTGCTGCCATGTCTCCGGGGGAGTTCCTTGCTTCTCTGGATCTATAGCATGCTTATTTACACATCTCAATTCATCCAGGGAGCTGGCAGTACCTTCGGTTTGCCTGCAACAGAGGGCATTTTCAGTTCTCAGCTCTTCCATTTGGTCTGACGACGGCTCCTCAGGTGTTCCAATGAGTTCTGGGGGCCTTGAGATGCGTCCTCCACTGGGACGGCATCAGAGTGACTCCTTACATGGATGACTTGCTTTTGAAAGTCACCTCGGTGGACCTTCCTCATCAGCAAGTTCAGACCTGCTTCCAAACCCTAACCCATCACGGTTGGATTGTCAACTTGGACAAGTCGGATCTTGTCCCATCCCAGCAACTGGTCTTCCTGGGTCTTCTCTTCGATACTCAGAGGAGCATGGTGTTCCTCCCGGACGAGGTGGCTCACCAGATCGCCCACAGGGTTTCAGCGATTCTTTCTCAGGATCCGGTTCCAGTTCAGAGGCTGTCTTCTCTGGTGGGGAAGTTCGTATCCACGATAGAAATGGTCCCATTTGCCATGGTGCACACCAGAGAACTCCAGAGGTTTGTGATCCAGGTGTGCAAGACTCGACCAGATAATCAGAGGCTGTCTTTTTCCCTTCCTCTTCATGTGGAACTGAGCTTGGAGTGGTGGCTGGACCTTTCCAACCTGCTCAAGGGGAGATCCTTTCTGATTCCTTACTGGACCACGGTGACAACGGACGCCAGCCTCTCCTGGGTCGAATCGGCGCTCAGGGGAAATGGTCCATGGAGGAGTCCCTTCTTCCGATCAACATCTTGGAACTTCGGGCGATATTTCATGCCCAGCGTCATTAGGTGTCTCAGCTACAGGACTGTCCAGTCCAAGTGGAGTCCGACAACGCCACGTCAGTGGCCTACATCAACAAGCAAGGCGGAACAAGAAGTCTCGCTGCTTGGTTAGAGGTCAAGGCTATTTTGTCCTGGGCAGAAGATCATGTTCCTGCCATATCCGCAGTGCACATTCCAGGTGTAGACAACGTCATGGCAGACTTCCTCAGTCGTCACACAGCGGACAGCGGAGAGTGGGAGTTACATCCTGAGGTGTTCCAGCTCATTGTTCTGAGGTGGGGGATGCCCCACGTGGACCTGATGGCGACAAGACACAACAGAAAAGTTCCGTTGTTCTGCTCTCGGTGGAGAGACTCTCTAGCTGTAGATGTGATGTCCATCCCTTGTATATTCCCTCTGGCCTACATCTTTCCTCCCCTTCCAATGTTGATAAGGGTGTTACAGAAATTGAAGATGGAACGTTGGCCGGTCATCCTGATTGCTCCTGATCGGCCTCGTCAATCCTGGTTTCCGGAGCTTCTGGCTCTATCTGTGGCGGAGCCCTTTCCGCTCCCCTCCCGTGCGGATCTTCTTCTGCAGGGTTACCTGTGGAAGGGAGATGTCCATCGGCTCAGTTTGACAGCCTGAAGGTTGAATCTTCAATTTTAAGGAAGAAAGGTTTTTCTTCTGCTGTGGTGACTACTTTGCTTAGTGCCCGTAAGCCTGTTTCTTCCAAGATCTATCACAGTGTGTCACGGTTTGTTAAGACTCTCAGACGCAAAGTTAGGTAAAAACACAACTTTATTGAAAAGTTTAAGACAATCCCATAGGATCTCATACACGTACATACATATACATAGAAATGACAGGAAAAGCAGTAATAATAGTGAATAGGCTCTACCGGCCCTGCCAATATAGCGGGCAAGGCAGCCTGGACAGGCGAAACGAGGAATAGGTGGCTCTACCGACCCTGCCAATATACCCGGCAAGGCAGCCAGGACTGGTACACTCAGGATGGTTGGCTCTACCGGCCTTGCCAATATACCGGGCAAGGCAGCCTAGCGGAACACAAGGAATATACAGGGTCTACCGGCCCTGCCAATATACCGGGCAAAGCAGCCTAACGGAATACATCTAAATACAGGCTCTACCTGCCCTGTCAATATACCGGGCAAGGCAGCCTAACAGAATACATCTAAATACAGGCTCTACCTGCCCTGCCAATACCGGGTCAGGCAACCCAAGATGGAAATGAAGGAAGGGTTCTACCGACCTTACCAATATACTGGGCAAGGCAGCTCAGTGACCTTCAGATGACAAGAATAGTCACATGGATGACATGCAGAGGCTAATACGATAAGTGGCAACCCAAGGAATAACAGAAAGCCACCAGTACCCATGTACTGGGGAGTCAACGTAGCTGCCTAGGACTTGACAGCATAAACCAACCTGGAGCAAACCAGTACACGTGTACTGGGGAACACAGACTACAGTGCAGTGTCAGCCAGGTGGCGATGGAGCAAACCAGTACCCGCGTGCTGGGTACCCAATTCAGTATCGAGGCAACAGTAGCCGTGAGGTTGTGGAGCACACCAGTACCCGCGTACTGGGAATCCAATTGTATATCGAGGTAATAATAGCCGTGAGGTTGTGGAGCAAACCAGTACCGTGTACTGGGAACCCAATTGTATATGGAGGCAACAATAGCTGTGAGGCTGTGGAGCGAACCAGTACCCGCGTACTGGGAACCCAATTGATTATCGAGGCAACAATAGCTGTGAGGCTGTGGAGCGAACCAGTACCCGTGTACTGGGAACCCAATTGATTATCGAGGCAACAATAGCCGTGAGGCTGTGGAGCGAGCCAGTACCCGCGTACTGGGAACTCAATTGTATATTGAGTTAACAATAGCCGTGAGGCAGTGGAGCGAACCAGTACCCGCGTACTGGGAACCGAATGGTAAGTCGAGGTAACAATAGCCGTGAGGCTGTGGAGCAAACCAGTACCCGCGTACTGGGAACCTAATTGTATATCGAGGTAACAATAGCCGTGAGGCTGTGGAGTGAACCAGTACCCGCGTACTGGGGAAACCAGCAAGGTTGGAAATGTCGCCTAGGCGACCAGGGAGCAATCGCTGATACAGGTGAACTGGAAAATGAGCGCTGCAGCAACACAGGAACCAGCATACACATCGGTCAACCGGATCAGGAACAGCAGCAGGGCTGGCAGCAGGAAGCAGCGACACCAGACGACTCCAACCGGATCAGGAACGGAAACAGGAACCGCTGAACAGGAGACTCAGGAACTAGACTATCTCAGGATAGCAGGAACTCAGCAATGGCCCAATAAGCTCAGGAACAAGATGAAAAATGCAAGCAGCATAGAGACAACACGAAAGGGCAACCAAAGGGTGCCCAGGCTCAGACTAAATAGGCAAGGCAGGGCGGGCTGAAGGCAGACAGCCAATGGGGAGCCCCCTACAGGTAACTGACACTAAAAGGTAGCCATCACGGGCACTGTGATACCGTGTCTGGTCGACCTTTGTGCCTTGGTGTTCTGACAGGGATCTGTCCCTTGATTTTGATCTACCTACTGTCCTAGCCTTTTTGCAGGACGGTGTGGATAAGGGACTCAGTTTGAGTTCTCTTAAGGTTCAGACTTCTGCGCTTTCTGTCTTCTTCCAGAAGAGCATTGTTATCCTTCCTGAGGTCAAGGTTTTTTGCTCATGTTCGTCGTGCCTTCCGGAGTCCCACTCCCCAGTGGGATCTTAATTTGGTTTTGGGCGTTCTTCAACGTCCTCCCTTTGAGTCTTTGGCTACTATTCCTCTATGGAAAATGGCTTTTCTCCTGACGATCGTGTCTGTTTGCCATGTTGAGGAGTTGCAAGCTCTTTCCTGTAAACCACCATATCTGGTGTTTCACAAGGATAAGGCGGTGCTTCACACCTCCAAGGAGTTTTTACCGAAGGTGGTCTCTGAGTTTCACATCAATCAGGAGATTGTGGTGCCCTCTTTCTGCCCTAACCCTTCGTCTGACAAGGAGAGAGATCTCCACTTGTTGGATGTGGTGCGTTGTCTCAAGTTTTATGTCCATCGCACTGAATCTTTCAGGACATCAGATGCTCTGTTCGTCATTCTTGAGGGTCCTAGGGCAGGAAGACCAGCATCCAAAGTGACTATTGCATCATGGATCAAGTCTACTATTCATAGGGCCTACGAGTTGAGGAATAAGCATGTTCCCTTTCGGGTCACGGCTTATTACACCAGGTCCATTGGGGCCTCTTGGGTCTATAAAAATCAGGCTCCTGCCGATCAGCTGTACAGGGCGGCCACTTGGTCCTCTGTGCACACCTTTTCGAAGCTCTACCGTGTGGATGTGCTGGCTTCGGCTGATGCCACATAATTTGCTGAATTCTGGTCCTTCCTTACCTGTAGGGGGTTGTCTCCTCCTTTTTCAAGATGTCTGGGCATCCTCTTTACTGGACCAGTGGGTTTTATGCATGGTATCAGAAAGGTACCTCTTAGATTTCAGATCTCTTCCTCATATCACTTATTTTGCTCAAAGGTTCCAAGGAAAAAAAAAAAGCAACATTTTTCCACAAAGCCATTGCCACTCTGCTGGACAAAGAGGTTCTGGTGTCAGTCCCATCCCAAGAGCTTTTTCCTAGTTTCTATTACCACCTCTTTGTGGTTCCCACAAGCTGCCATTCTATTGAAGACCTCAAGTATCTCAACAAATATGTGGTTGCTATGTATTTGAAGATGGAGTTCTTGTGTTCTACCATTGCGGTGATGTGCCCAGGAAAATACCAGATCTCCTTGGATCTTCAGGTTGAGGAAAGACATGTCCCAATCCTCCTGGGCTGCCAACGCTACCTGTGTTTTGCTTTCGGCCCTAATCACTACCAGTTCAAGGCTCTGCTGCTTGGCCTGACTTCCGTGCAAAAAATATTCACCGATATCATGACAGCCTTGGCCATGTATATCCATGCCCAAGACATTTTTCTGACTCCGTATTTGGACAGTTTCACTCAAGCCTCCTTCAGGAGAACTCTTCAATCTCTGTATCCAAGAGTGCAACTGCATTCTGGAGCATCACAGCTGGATTATCAAACTCAAGGAGTTTTCTCCAGTCCCATCCCAGGTTTTTGTGTTCCCAGGCATGAAGTTCAACACCATTCAGAGGAGAGTCTCTCACATAGGTGAAGATTCAGATTTTGTTTGTCAGCCACTATCAAGGACTACATGAGCATCCTATCTTGTTTGTTGTCTGCTCTGGAAGTGGCCCCCTACTCACAATTCCACAAAAGCAAACTTCAGAGGGACATCCTCAGAACATGGTCCATGAATCCAGAACATCTCTCTGATCAGATGACCTTGTCTGTAGAGACCACGGGAAGACCTACAATGGTGGCTCCACTGGCCACACTTGATGAGAGTGAGGCCCTTTGTCATTCTGGATTGTACACTGGTGACAATGTAGGGGCTGAGGTTGCAGTCTTGAGGCACTTGGGTGCCTTGACTAGATGGACAGTGAAGGGGAAGAAACAAAAAAAGCGGCGCAGAGGATCTCTCTAAGTGCAGTAAGTTGCTTCAATATGATCCTTCACCAGCACCAATCTTTAAGAAATGTACTCACATTTTTCGGAGGCTATAACTTTTTTCCAAGTGTTATAGCAGTCACTGGCTCTCTCCCCAGTAGGGTGCTCTTTACAGTTGATCCCAGCAGCCAATCGGGTGTTGATTAGATTTACAACGTTTCAGTAACGGGCAATTTGTGGAATCCACCGACCAGGTTCAGGGTTACACCATACCCAGCATCAACATAGGAGGAAACCTTCTTTATTCCAAGCCCTTTGTTTTTCAATGGGCACAAAGCTGTATAGCTATAACTGAGCCAGTGACTCCACACTTATGGAGAAATACTCTTAGAAGAAGAATTAGTAGTATCCTTGAACAATTGTTCAATAAAAACAAACATCAAAAAGGAAATAAAAACATATAAAATAATGGCCTAACACGTTTCGTAATGCACGGTCACTTCATCAGAGGCTAAAAAGAGACCACATAACATGAATCACTATTTTATACCCTGTGGGTTAATCCATGTACCAGAACTAGATCGAATACCAATCATCACTAAACTGTTCACCTGAGTTATATTCTACATTCCTCAATGGACTACAGTGTGGATAGACAAATTATCACCCATTATGCTCACCTCCACTGGACCAGACCAGCCGAAATACCCACATCCCATCAGTATTGGGACTCCGAGCCCAACCAATCAGAGTAGGATCAACAATTGGACCCATGACGCTGCGTCACGTACACTGAGACGTAGCGTACTTTCCACAGTAGAGGAGACAAAACCAAATCCATAACACTGCATCTCACACACATTGGAATGCAGCGTGATCTCCATATTGGAGGAGGTAGAATGGGGAACAAGTGGGTGCCAAATACGTCATATCTAGACCAACTAGAGCGTAATCCCAAAAGGGAAACAATTAGTCTGGTCAAAGCACAATCTAACAGAAACACCCATCATAACTCCCGTTACTTTGGTGGACATAAATTCCACCTGTTGTGTCAATCAACATGTTTTCCACAGTAGTAAGGAGAAACCTCAGAGATCATATATATAAAATGCAATATACAAATGGACATGGATAAACCCACAGTTAACGCATAAAGTGCTCACATATAGACAACAGTGTTGATATCAAAATTAAATTGAATTGAAAACTGGAGTTTGAGGAGTCAGATTCAGTTAATAGAATGTAATTCTAAATCTTAATTCAACCCTTCATCACCAAGCGTATCTAATCTAAAGACCCAGTAGGCTTCTTGCCTACACAGTTTCTCAAATTTAGCTGGATGTGAGGGAAGCCACTCGATAGCCATCAGTCTAGAAATTTCCCCAACCACCCTTATTACATCCTAAAAAAGCTCAGAAACCCTGTGATTTGTTTCTTTATTAATAATTTTCCTTTTGTGTTCCCCAATTCTCTTCCTCAATTCATATGTGGTGCGGCCCACATATCTAACTCCACAGCCCCACTGAATTAAATATACAACAGAATTGGTGCTACAATTAATAAAATGTTTTAACTTCTAAATCTTATCATGAACCAAATCCTCAAACTCCAATTTTCCATGCATCATAAAGGAACATGTAATACATCTAACACGGTTACATTTATAATTTCCAACAGATTTAGAGGGAATTTGGATTAGATTGTCCATTGGATTAGAAGGGTCTAATATATTTTTAGGTCTACTTGGCGCTATGTGAATTCTAATTGTTTATTTCGTTTATAAGTGACCACTGGTTTTTCATTATTTGATATTTCAACAAAAGGTCTTTTAATTAGACCCTCCAATGATTATAGATGATATTCTTAATCTTCCCACCAGAGCTATTATACTTAGTAACAAAAGAAATTCTACGATTAATTCCAGAATCATAGTTATTCTTGTTTTTCTTTTTTATCAATTCTTTTTGATCAAGTTGATAAGCCCATTGAAAAGCCCTATCTACGAGATTATGGTCATAACCCTTATCTAGGAAAGCCTGCTTGAATTCCCTTCCTTTTTCCACAAAATCATTTAACTCACTACAGTTACATCCCAATCGATGGTATTGTCCAAATGATATGTGTCACAGGAACCACCTGGCCCTTGGCTTTTGGCGGGGCCTGGGGGCCAGCCCCTTCCTACAGACTCTGAGGACTGTTTTAACCAGTTTTAAGACTATTGGAGTGAAGGATAAACTGGTTGATAAAGCAGCCACGGGTGCTGTGAAACGTGTTCCTTAGAGCCTTTTTCTTTGCCGAATTAGGCATTTATTTTGTTTTTTAAATAAAAAGAATTTTATTGAAGGATCCGGCTACAAGTTTGTTGTTATGTAGGACTGGTTGAAGATACATTTTTTTATTTCTTCCTTATTTGGATCGTTTGATCGGAGAGCGTGGAACCCAAGCAGGGACGGGTAAAGTACCCTGCAAGTGTGTAACGTTGATCACTGACATATGTCTTTGGGTCAACCTATTGTTAATGTGAGTGAATCTCTGTATATCATTTAATAATTATTATATTGGGATAACGCACTGTTGGCTGTTGGCATTTGTTTACTGTATGGTGATTGGATTATGTCCCTGTTTTATCTGCTTTGTCCAGGTATTTGAATGTAAGGTTTGGGTATAAATATGTGTGGTTTGTTTCAATAAAGAGAGTTCTTGTCTTACCTACACTGGTGTTGTCTGGTGGGGTAAGCTTGCTGTATTCAGAGTATGTGCTGGTTACCCTGACACTAGTTCTGCCTAGTTTGGGGTATATTGCAGTATGATGTTGGATGTCCATCTGGCTCATAGCGGAAGAAGTGACCATTGACGGGGACACCAAGGCTGGGTGTCCGCTGGTACCGTCACATCTGGTGGCAAGCGGTGGGATTCAGCTTCTTCCAAGGAACTGAAACTGAGACCAGCATCCAGGGGGAGATATAGCCGCTGGCTTGACCCCGGTCTCAGCATCGCAGTGAGCAGTGAATGGAGCAACAGCGAAACTGACACCAGCATCCAGGGGGAGATATAGCAGCTGGCTTGACCCTGGTCTCAGGAACGTAGCGAGCAGTGCATGGAGAAACGGTACAACGGTCTAAAACGGAGTACCTTGAAAGACCTGCTAGAATCCCAGGACAAGCGGCAAGCAACAAGGCCAAAGCCATTCTGATTGCTGAGATAATGGAGGGGGATCAAAGCAGAACACAGTCATCTGCAGCCACCAACATGACAGAGCTGCAGCGTGAAGTACAGTGGCGGGTGGCGCTCTATGGCACTACACCGCCTCAGGAAATGATTACGAGGATCCTCAGCGAGGCCATCAACCTGTGGATGGCCGAGCTACAGCAATCCCGGATGGGAACTGGCAGGCGCCAGGATGGGCAGAGGGGCCAAGAAAAAGTTGCCTTTCGCTGCCTTTAAAACGTTTAACGAGACAGAGGATGAAATTGACAGTTACCTACAAGGGATCGAGGAGGCGGATTGGGTTACCATCTTGGTCAGTAAGCTGTCGGGAAGAGCTGCAGAGGCATATCAAGCAGTACCCATGGAGGACTGTACGGATTACAAACGGGTCAAGGAGCGCCTCTTGGGAAGATATGCCATTACCCCTGAAGCTCAACGACTGAAATTCCGTAACCTGAGGCGGAAAGATGGACAGCCTTTTACTGACTGGGCCCATCGGATGGCTAGAGCCGCAGAAAGTTGGTTAAACGGCTGCCAGGCGGTTACCCTGACAGATGCGTTGCAACTATTGCTGCTGGAATCGTTTTACGAGCACTCCCCAGTGGCCGTACGGGACTGGGTTCGAGATCGGCGGCCCCTCATCGTGGAACAAACGGCCATCTTGGCTGACCAGTATATGGATCACTCCAAGTAAAACCTCAAAAACAGCGCAAACATAAAAAACATAAAAAGAATCTAAGTGTAGTAGTCTTTAATAAAATATCTCATGAAGTATAAAAGAAATGCACTTACAATAGCCCTACTTGGGCTTTATGCATTGAATAAAGGTCCTTGTCCTTGTAGTCCCAAACTGTGTTCTCAGTAGCTCCTTAGTGCTTCTGTGTCTTTAAGAACTCCTTCTTTTGTGTGCCAGTACAGGATTCGCCTGTTGGCTACAGAGCAAAGACTTGCACATTAATCCCTGCTTTCGGCATATTTGTCCATACACACAGTCGGCATGGAAGAGAGGACCGGAACGGTCACTTCGTAGTTGGCTAAGCCCGCCCGAAACCTCGTGGCGGCTGCAGCATCCAAATTGCCGACACTAAGGATGGGGAAACAGGGGCGGAGCAACGGGTCTCAGTAGGGACGTGGGGGGGAATGGAAAACTGAGACAAATAGGATCACAAGGTTGAAGTCTTCCTGGAATAAGAGGTCCAATTCCAATAATATGCATCCATTCATTAAAATGACCTCGTTTTGAAATAATCCAGAATATATTATTATTTCAGTTTTCCAGTCCCTCCCACGTCCCTACTGAGACCCGTGCAGCTGCCCATTGTCTAGAGGCAGACAACTGCCTAACCACCCAAGCATGGGGCGAGGAGAACTTTGGAATACTGCATGAGGTGGATCCCGTGCAAGCGGCCACAGCTGACAACTGGCAGCACCATAGACAGGCAGTCTGGGTCAAAGGCCGCCCAGCCCAAGGGCTCGGGGATAGTGGAGCTACAGTGACCTTAATTCAGCCCCAGCTAATGACCCCCACTGAACGCACTGGCCAGTCTATCGCAGTCAGGGTGGCCAGAAGTACGGTGCTACTAATTCCTACAGCCCGGATTCAGTTGGATTGGGGGGTAGAAGCTCGGGAAGTCTAGGTGGGAGTAATGAAGGGCTTACCCGTTCTACTGGGTAATGACCGCGGTTGCCTCACGTCTGCCTTTGAGGAGGCTCCACCGCCCGAAGTTTGCCCTGTAATGACAGACTCAGGACTAACCTCCTCACAGGAAGTGGGGCACGTTAGGATTGATTGCTCCAAGAATCTGCCCCGGGACACGTGGGCCCGACAGCCTCCTGGACCTTCCCAGGTGGCAGCTCCCTGCCAGGAAGCAGAGACCTCCGCTACAGTCAGCGGATGGAATGAAAAGGATTTTGGGATGCTACAGGAAGTGAACTCTGTTCAAACCTCCACGGCCGACAACCACCTGCATCATAGTCAGGTGGTATGGATCGAGGTTCACCCAGCACAGGGTCTCCGTGACAGTGGGGCCACCAACACCCTTGTTCAACCCCAATTGGTGGCCCCCGCAGAACATACGGGCCAATTCATAGCAGTCCGAGTGGCAGGGGGCACTGTGATGCAGATCCCTACGGCCAGAGTCCATTTGGACTGGGGGGTGGGAGCCCAAGAGGTGGAGGTGGGAGTCATGAGACGCCTTCCCGCAGAAGTTCTACTAGGCAACTACCTAGGTTGCCTTACTTCTTCTTTTCTCATGGATGTACCCCCAGAGATTTGTCCTGTGACTTCCCCCAGCAGCAAGCATGGAAAACTGCTCTGTCACCCCTGCCCTGGAGAGTGGGACACCTGTCCTCTCCGGCGGCTCTGTCACCCCTACCCTGGAGAGTGGGACCATTGTCCTCTCCAGTGTCTCTGTTACCCCTGCCCTGGGGAGTGGGACCCAGGGCCTCTGATACCCCTGACCTGGTGAAAGTGCGATCCTCACCAGCCCCCCTGTTGCCCCAGCCACCCTGCCTATTCGCCAGCGGCTAAGAGGACTCCAGGGAGAAGGAGCAGTTGGCCCTTCTCCCCAGTGGTGGATATGTTCTGTGTAAAAGACAGAGGTCGGCTGGGTGAGTGCTGCTCTTCCATCGGTTTGGTGTACCGATTTGGGGCTGTCACTGGGAGGATGGATGTACTGACTAACTTTGGAGTCCACCCGTCTGGGGTTGCCTCCAGTGTTAGTCTCCTTCTGAAGGGGGAGAAATGTCACAGGGACCACCGGGCCCTTGGCTTTTGGCAGGGCCTGGGGGCCAGCCCCTTCCTACAGACTCTGTGGACTGTTTTAACCAGTTTTAAGACTATTGGAGTTAATATTGCTATGTAGAACTTTTGGACATTATATTGGTGAACAACTATGCCAAAAGGACTAAAAATAATAACCTGCTTTCAGGGGACTGGGCCGTTAGGGGTTAATTATTTGAGTTTACCTAGAGTTAATTTCAAGGTGTATTGTAGCCACTCAAGCCAGTGTATTGTGAACTGTACTGAGACCCCCTGCTGTGTGTTAATTCATTCGAGCCCCTCAAGTCTTTTTGTCCATTGTCTGAGTTCAGCAACCCTTTTGTGTGTGAAATGTAATCATGTCTGAATCATTGTATTTGTTAGACCATCTGCTATTGGCCTTTTTTTACTGTATGGTGATTGGATTATGCCCCTATTTTATCTACTTTGTCCAGGTATTTGAATGTAAGGTTTGAGTATAAATATGTGTGGTTTGTTTCAATAAACAGAGTTCTTGTCTTACCTACACTGGTGTTGTCTGGTGGGGTAAACTTGCTGTATTCATAGTGTGTGCTGGTTACCCTGACACTAGTTCTGCCTAGTTTGGGGTATATTGCAGTATGCTGTTGGATGTCCATCTGGCTCATAGCGGAAGAAGTGACCATTGACGGGGACACCAAGGCTGGGTGTCTGCTGGTACCGTCACAGTATGGTTCCTTTCCATTTACTGTAATGCCCACTATCCGCTCTGACATATTGATTGGAAGCGCTCTCCACCTTAAATATAGTACTCACTATCTCCCTACCCTCATGTCCACTTAATGGAAGGTCAAGGAATTAAATCGATCTCTCATGGGCATTTACAGTAAATGAAATACCTTGTAGAAGATATTCAAGGGTTAACAGGAGAACCAATTAGGTTGGATATCTTCACATAAGTAGAGAACTTTACACTATATTAGGTATTGATACGCTACCTCACAGTAAGAAATTGATTAAAATAATCAATCCCGCATATTTGTGCAAAAATATATATACTTTATTTAAAGGGATAGTAATGGTTAATTTTAAGTTTATTTAATATTGTAGACATTAAAAAAAATTAACATCAAGGTAAGTCTTATCGCTCAAACCGTTATGGTTTGAGAGATATAACTTGCTAAAGTTACCTTTTCCTGGCTGTTTTACTCAAGTCTGCCATCTAGCTGACAGCTGCAGATTCCAGTCACTTGACCAGACAGAGGCTCTTCAGCAGAGCTGAAATCACGCTATTTAGAAATAAATACTTAATTGGAACGGTCTACAAAGTGTGCTTGCAAGCTAGGCACACTTTGTAGACCGTTCCAAATTAAGTATTTATCTTTAGATACCGTTATATTGGCGCTGCTGAAGAGACACATCTGGTCAAGTGACCAGAATCTGCTTCTGACAGCTTTACAGCTCGTCAAGCAGAAAGGGGAGGGACCAGAGAACTTTATTTTCCTTTAGCTCTCAAACCATAACGATTTGAGAGATACAAATAAGTGCAAGTACTCTCTTTTAATTGTATATGCCATATACTTTTTTTCTGACATTACTATCCCTTTAAGTAAAATATAATATATATAAAGTGTAAACAACAATGATATAAATGAGTGACCAGCAATTACAATAGATATACAGTAACTCAAACCACAATTATCACCATTAGCATTACCAGCAATTAAAGGGTTAACCACACATAGGTATATTCAGAGAGATTAAATAGCAATAATTGAACTCAGTAGCATAGAAAAGGATAATTGATCCTTACAATTAATTAAAATACAGTTGGCAGCAGCATATATGAATACCTCTGCCCCAGAAACTGTATAAACTATGCTAATTGAGGTTTAAGGTATGTTGTCAGGTGAGTCAGCTTTAATATTAAGCCAGTTCCTCTGACAATTTCCTTATACCATATATAATTACCAAATTTAGAGACTAACTGAAATAAAATCCCAGATTTAAATCACTATAATTTAATTATCTACCGATTTTCAAATATTGCATACCTTCTGAATAAAACATATAAATTGCATTTGATATAATCAATAGATTATACCAAGAATATACTCAGAATCAATCTAATAATATATGTCTAGACAGTATACCAAACCATGCAACATATATCATACACATGACCATAGCAATCACATGTAAGACCTATAGGGTACTCCAAGGGTTAATCCACTTAGGAATATAGGATGCCACACCCAAGATGGCAAAGTCTTTTGTCTAGTGTAATGTTTCAATAAACTTCTCACTATACAAAAGATTAGACCCAAAACACACAAAAAGAAATCCAAAGAAACAGCAGCTGAAGGGTTAATAACTGAATTCAAAGAATTCCCCCAGATCAAATATTAGCTATAATAACCTTTCTAGAAACACAATATATTCTAGAAATATCAATGATTATATTAACTAATATATATAAACAAGGATAAATGGATCTCACTGCTATCACTATTTTATTATTTATGTGACGAAATATAACAATTTACCAATTAATTAATGAATTCTGCTTAATTCAGAATTAATAGAGCCAATATGGCTTATTATAATTGGTCACAATTGGGTGGCCAGTCCAATTAAAACAAATTATAAGAAAAAATATGTATTTTCAAATACAGAAGAAATATGTATTTGATTCTGAATTTTGCAGAATTAAAGTAAGGAAAGATATATAGTTACCAGTCCAATAAGTGTTTCTTAATATCTATTTAACAGCCAGGAAACCAAAGCAGGAATTGAAGAGTCAGTAAACCAAGAGGAAAGACCCCAGAGGAAAAAAGCCCCTTCTCTCTCAAAACTTACATATTTATAATGTAAAATTACACTTATCAGAATCTCCTCTGATTGGATAAAGATTCCTCCCATTATGCAGTGACATCATCAGTATTTCCTGATTGGACACCCTTAATTCCTAATTTCCATATGACATCACGCATAATTTATGAAAAAAAAATTCCAAGCACTAGCAATAACGCAATATAGCCTGGAGATGTCGCTCTTGTGCCACATTAAAATTTGCATCTAAAATGACACATGATCTGGATTCTGTCCTCAGTTAGGGGTTTCACTGGGTCAACGTATTTCATGTAAACATGTCACCTATAATCCTATGTCTGAGATTACACATAAGTTTAGAGGTGTTTTCTCTAGACGCTGCGTCTACAACTGACTATCAGTAATCATAAAAGTCGCTCAAATATTTCGCCCTCATATTGAAGCAAAGAATGAGCTAATTTAAACACATTTTAAACAGACTTTAAAACAATTCTGCTTTTTAAAATGAACTCTCTACTCTCCACCAGGACAAAGGGCTCGATCCAAATGTTGGCGTTGCCATAAAAAACTGGCGACGCTGATTTTAACGTCAGCTGAGCAATGCAAATGTTCCACTAGTAACAAGCGATGCCAGTTCTGAAACACACTCGCCAGAACAGCAAGATCTCACCTATAGAGGATAATGTACAAGCGATGCCAAAAGCTATTCAAATTTTGGAGTTAGGGCTAACGCTCGTTAAATTGCAACATTTCTCTCCAGAAATCTAACGCCTATTTTCTTTGGAGAACAGCACACGACGCAGAGTACAGAAACACCGTTGTGGGAAATAAAACAGAGAAGCAGGTCATCCAAGGACAGAAGCATTCAGAAGTCAGATATTAACCCCTGCAATGCCTAGCAAATACAACAACAAGGCCTACAACAGTGTTTCACAACCCCTCCACCTAAGACAACCCTAACATGTAATCTTGATATCCCAGGGCACCCCCTGAGGGCACAAGGGAATACACAAATAAAAATAACATATGCCCAGCATCAGGTCCCACTGTGTCAATGGCAATGAGGAGAAATAGTGCTTCAAATGTCTCATACACACATCTCCCCAAAAATGTGTAAAATCAATATTACCAATCACCAATGCAGAACATAGCAACATGGGAAAAGTGACGCACCCTGAGCTGGTGCACATGGGGCACCAGCATCACATGACACCCTGGATGGGAAATACTGGCCTACACAGACAAACGATAAGAATCAAGCAACCCCACAGGGACAAGCGGAACACAAAGCACCACATGCACACCTGTCACTCCAACAACAAATCAAGCTCACCTATGTAACCTCAGCAGTCCATGGAGACAAAACACACACCTGACAGGTACATACCAATTACAACACATCGCACCACTAACCACACACACACCAGAAAACAATTACCTGGATAGCACACACCTTACCATTAGTCCATCATGACCACATGACTGTTCATGGACAACACCCCATTGCTGTTCAAAAGTGACAGCCCACCCTCCTCAGATGTAGTGTGTGTGAGAGAGAGAGAGACTGATAGAGAACAGACCAACAGCAGTATGTACACATACTTGTACCTGAGACGACAGAGGAGGCGAAGGCTTGAGAGGGCTAGGGCTCACCATCCTCTGCCAAGCACCTCTGTCCAACAGCCATCACCTCCTGCAACTGTTCATGCTCCGGCTGAAGAGCCATCCCCACCTGGAGGACAGCACCTTCTAGCAGCACCCCAGCTGCAACAACAGGACGTCCCCAACTGCCACAGGGACCTGTGGAGCAGCAGAGGGATTGCAGACAAATGGCCCGGCCTAGGATATACCGCACCAGGGTCATACTACTGGGAATGACAGAGGAAGAAGTCCGAGACCGCTACAGACTGACATCAGAGAGCATTATAAACCTATATGAGGTGATAAAGGATGACATAGACCATGTTTACAGTGCAAACCATGCCTTGACAAGATTGCAGAAACTGATGTGTGCCATCCACTTCATGGCAAGTGGATCATTTCAATCCACAGAAGGATACGTGTCTGGCATGTCCCAGTCCACCTGCTCCAGGGCACTGACACAGGTGTTGACAGCACTGAAGAGGAAAGCAAGTGCCTACGTCCACTTCCCCACAACAAACGTGGAGTGGGCACGAGTTACACAGGCCTTCTTTGCCAGGGGTGGAATGCCCATGGTCATGGGTGCCATTGACTGCACACACGTCCGATTAAGAGCCCCTGCACATGATCCACATCTGTACGTCAACAGGAGGGGTTACCACTCAATAAATGTCCAGATGGTGTGTGATGCCAGGATGAAGATCACCAACGTGTGTGCCAAATTCCCTGGGAATTGCCACGACTCACATATCCTCAACAACTCCTCTGTACACAGGGATTTCGAGAACGGGACACATACTGGAGGATGGCTGTTGGGTGAGTCAACAGAGAACACACACCACCACATCCACAGGTGCATGCACACGTCGCATGCAACCACACACACACACCTCAGTATGTGCATGACACAAAAGGGGGGGGGGGAGATCCACCAAGCAGTGACGAAGAGGTGATGAAGAGCAGATGACTCCACCATGTCATCATGTCTCCACCTTCCATGTAATGACATGTAGGTCATGTGCCTAGGTCCCTTCAGCTGTGGACATCTCTGTGCATAGGCTTCATAGAATAACATGGGAATTGGAGAAGTGATGGACCAGAGAAGTCTTCTCCATCACCTCTACATCACTGCTTTGTGAATATCCCCCCATGAATACATCATCCAAGTAACATGTGATTCACATGACACCATGTCACTACTCATCTACAGGTGATGCTGGCTATGGGTGCAAGTCTTGGCTGCTCACGCCAATCGCCAATCCACACACACCTGCTGAGGAGCTCTACAATGAGGCACATGTCCGGACCAGGAATGTCATGAGCGCACCTTTGGGCAGCTCAAATCCAGGTTCCGTTGCCTGGATCACTCTGGGGGCGCCCTGCAGTATTCACCTGCTAAAGTTTGTGATATCATCCAGGCATGTGCCCTGTTACACAATATAGCTGTGGACACACGTCTCGTGTAGGATGTGCAGCCACACCAGCCTGTGGAGGTCCCTGTTCCCATCGATGGAGGGGAGGATCTGTTGCCTGGGACACAGATGCGAACCAGGCTCATCAGGGACTACTTCACCTGTGAGTACCATGCATGTGTGATTGTGGATGTGCTTGTGGAATGCATGCGAACACGCAAAACAACAATAATTATCTGTTCCACTCCACAGGATGACCCAACAACATAGTCTTAGCATGTCCAGGACATCATCCTTCATCCTGAGATCAAAGGTAAACCATATTGTTCATGTACATCACATACTAAGTCGTACTGATGTAAAACTACATCTACCAAGTTGAAAATAGCCATGACACATGTGGAACTCTTTGAGTCACAGAGGGATACCCAATGCAATGACATGCAATGGATGCCATATAGGAATACCATGTTGTAACCCCCTGAGTGCCATAGGCAAACAAAACATTGCAAAGCAATCAGTTGTGTACCCCTATGGCACTCAATTGGTTCAGGGGATAATGTATCAGACTTAGCTAGCATGTGAGCAATGCCTAATGGAGCTGAATGGGGATGGTGGTTGTGTGTGGTGTTGGCTAAGGTATGGCAGTAACGATCCGTTAGTCAGGTTGCAAGGCCTGCCATACTGACTTGTTTGTGTGTGTGTATAGCACTATGATTATTCCACTACATTGCTTGACAATGTGTTGTCCATGCGTCATGACCATATGAGTTGTTCATCAAGGGGATGGCAAGCAGACATATGTATGTGTGTGATGCGGACCCTGAGCGCGCACACCTCATCAGTATGCAGATCGCGATCCATTAAATAGCTCCCCTGTTCCAGGGGGCTTGGTTTACGATATGGTGTGTGCGCCCACTCATATATACATATGTCTGCTTGCCAATCCCTCGATACTACAACCATAAGGTCATGATGGCTAGACAACACCTTGACAATCAACGGATTGTTCACTCTGTCACATAACAAAGATGTCCCTGTGGAGTGCCAGTAAGGTCTCCAAAGCATTGTTGAGCAATGTATTGTGTACATCAAGGGCATGATGATGGTAAAGCAATAGCATGACTGTTGTGTTCATAGTGCACCATCAAATCTTGTTTTCACTCTCTGCAGGCATCCATGGCATGATTCCTCATGGTCCAGAAGTTTGTTCCGGTGACATGTTTACTCCACGTCCATGAGGATCATCTGTTTGTTAGTGTTGATGTCAATAAAACATATGATCGTATATGACTATCTATCTTGTGTCATTGATTACTTCTCCCTCATCATGTTTTTTGAAAAGATGATAGTAATACATTGAATATTTGAAAATCCATGCAGTAGGGTTTATCACCCTGAGTGAAACAAGTGAACTCCCACTGCTGACAGGTGTTTGATTCCAAAGTTGTTCCAGATCAAAGTTTACATTCATAGATTGAATATCACAGTGGCCTGAAAGTGTCAAATGGCGCTGTTGCTACACCATCCTATGGACAGCTCCGGTCCCTGCACCATGGATCCCCATAGTATGATGCAGCCACAGTACCATTTGACACCTCCAGGCCACTGTGATATTTGATCTATGACTTCAAGCTTTGAGCTGGGATAACCTTGGAATGAAACACCTTTCAGCAGTGGGAGTTCCCTTGTTCCAATCAGGGAGGTGAACCCAACTACAAATGTCTTGACACATCCTAAGCATTATTATCCCATTAATTGTGATCATGTGGTTGTTCTGTTGAGATATCTAATGTGTTCATGTTGTTTAAGTTCAAGTCACATCATGGAACAACATCCTGGTGTTGTTTGGCTTTCAAATGTCTGTGAGTTGAACTTGGACAAACATGACTGTATGTGATGTGTGTGTTCACCCCTGCTGTAAAAGCTTGTGATGCCATTCAACGTGCATGAGTTGTGTTCACTGCATAGCTTTACAATGCATTGGAGACAACTCATTACTTGACACCCATGTTAGATGTGTATGAGTTATGTTCACTGCATAGCTTTGCAGTGCATTGGAGACAACTCATTACTTGACACCCATGTTAGATGTGTATGAGTTGTGTTCACTGCATAGCTTTGTAATGCATTGGAGACAACCCTGCTCCTCTAACTGTATCATCTGAATAAAACACAGACATGGACATGTTCTGAAGCAACAACTGCACATTTATTTCCTTTTCTTGGGGGGTGCTTTGGGCGGGGCTACAGGGGTGGCCTCCTGCACTTGATGCCGTGAGGCCCTAGTGGTTCTGGAGGCTGGGGGTGCCACTAGTGGAGTGATGGCAGGGGTTGTGGCACTGGAACTGGAGGCCTGGGCCTGGTGGATGGTCTCCAGCCTGTTACTCTCACGGAGCTCAGCAACCACCTGGTCAGTTGAAGCTGTCATCCTGTTGGTGTGGGTGACCAGGTGGTTTGTGAGGGTAACTTGATGGGCCTCCAGTGCCCTCATGCTGTCCAGGAGGTGTGTCATATGCTGCTCCAGCCTGTTGAGGGACAGCGCACACCTCCTGGCCACCCTGAGTTGCCTCCTTTGTATTACCAGACACTCCTGATCCATCACCATGGTGTTGGCAGGAGTGTGTGGTGTGGAGGGGGAACGGGACAGTGGTGGGGATGCCCTCTGGCTGTCCTGTGGCTCCACCCCAGGTGGTGGGGGAGATGGGGTGGAATCGTAGGATCTGATGTGGAGGGAGCATGGGGACCCCATCACTGCATCCCCAGATGAGTGACCCCCTGGGGATGTCACATCCGCCATATGTGTGGCTAACATGGGTGGTGGGGCTGTTGTGGGTTTGGGCGGTGATGGTGTGGTGACCACCACCAGGGCCTGTGGCAGTTGTGGCTGGCCAATGAGGCCAAAATGTTTGTAGTCCATGGGCCACTGGCTACTGTCCCGCGGCTGTGGCCTTGTGGCTGCCTGCACTGGCCCTTGCGGTGGCATCCCCACGATGTCGGGCATCCGGTGCCTCCCCATGGCTGTTGGTGCATCCTGTAGTCTGGTGTACCGGTGCTGGACTGTGGGAGGTGGACCCTGGGGGCCATGCTGGGGCCACTGCTGCAGCTGCTGGGGCGAATGCTGGGGGCCATGGTATGGCTGCTGCTGCTGTGGTGGTGGGCCCTGGGGGCCATAAGATGGCCACTGCTGTGGCGGTGGGCCCTGGGAGCCATAAGATGGCCACTGCTGTGGCTGCTGAGGCGATGGGCCCTGGGGGCCATAAGATGGCCACTGCTGTGGCTGCTGGGGCGGTGGGCCCAGGGGGCCATAAGATGGCCACTGCTACTGCTGTTGCCGGTGGGGCGGGGGGCCCTGGGGGCCATGAGATGGCCACTGCAGCTGCTGCCGCTGCTGCTGTGTTGGTGGTGGTGGGAGCGCACTGGAGGTGGTGACCTCCTCAGAGGAGGAACCTCCTGTGTCCTCCACTCCTGCTGACTGGTGTGCTGTGTGGGGAAATGACATGATGTAATCAGTGATGAGAGCTATGACAGGAGTGCTAAAAGACTATTACATTGACATGTGAACCGTTGAGTGGCAGGATGGTATCCATTGCATTGCTTTGCAATGCATTGGTTACCATCCTAACACACATTGCTAGGTTTGACGTGATCACATACATTGATTACACTAACCTACAGTGGTGAGGATTGGGTCATCATGTGTATCCTGAGCAGTGGGGATGGCAAGGCATATACCTCCTTGCTATCCCCATTCATGAGGATCCATGTGGTGAGCGAAACTGACCCATCACACCTTGAGTGACACAAACCCAGTGCACGTTCTACACCTAGGCCTCAACAGCAAACACCCCAGGACCTCTAAACACAGCAATGCACCAGTGAGGACCTATGACTACAGAGGCCAATCAATGATGTCGGCAGCAGTAATAACCACACCAAGCACAACAACCAACATGATCTGTGGAACCCAGCAACCCAAACAGCTGGAGGACACACAAACACACCCCAGGACAGCTAAAATCCTAACACACAGCAAACATGTGCATTGTTAGAATGTACTATTGGAGGTTGTTTCTACCTTTTCACATGTTATGCTATGTAGCCTAAGCACTGGTATGTCACGTGTTGTTTAGATCTCAGTGCACTGGCTCCACAGAACAACACAGGGATTGCAGGTGTGATGACACTGCAGTTGTCATGTACACATTGTCACCTCTTTCCGACACCCTAGTGAATGTCCCCCCTATCATGGTTGAGTCTTGTGGATCACATATGTCCTGCATAGTGGGGATGGTGGGGAATGCCCCCTGGCCATCCCCACTCTGCAGGCTACATATGATGCAGAAAGCTGAACCTTGACTATTCCACTTGGACTAACTACCTACATGTACAACGTCTCGCCCTGATATGCAGTAACAATACAATAGGAAACACACCAATTCCCCTCCTTGCTATTCTCTGGTAACCCTTTGGGTGCCAAGGTACTAGCCAATATATTGTCGACCAATGCATTACTCATCCCTGTGGCACTCCAAGGGTTGTGTGCTGACCTCTTTGTCACTCTATGTATGACATTGTGATACACATAACAGTTAGATCTGTGACTGACACATGACAGTGTGCATTGTTTTTGTGCTGTGCATGATGTTGTTTTGGACAGCATGAAGGGGGTTCAACAGGGACTTGACCATTACCTTTCAGGCTGGGTTGGTAGTGTATTCTGTCCTTGTTTGACGTCCCTCCAAGCTGTGTGGCTGAATTGTGATGTGGAATGCTGTCCATGTGTTCAGGTGTCACTGTGTTGGCCTCTGTGTGATGTGTGTGGGGGCCTTGATGCACTTACCAGTGGACTGGAGGCTACTTTTATCCCCAGTGTCACTCCATCCAGGGACACTACGCACCATGACGGAGGAGATGGTCCTACGCACAGCCTCCTCCCACTGGCTGTATTCCACACGCAGGGGCGGACCACCCCCTGTGCCAGCAGCTTGCAAGGCCTGCTCGCCCATCTTCTTCTTCACCTTCATAATGGTAGACAGAAATGGGAAAAGGGTTGAACTAGATGTATACAGGTCTTTTCTCAACATTGATTACTGTGTTACTATCTTACCTTAGCCTTGAAGTCTGTCCACATTTTCTTCACAGACTCCATTGACCGGCTGTGGCTGGACACAGCATTAATAGCTGCCACAACCTCCTTCCAGGCTGCCTTCCTCTTGGATGACAGGCCAGCTCTAGGCCCCTTGGGGAACAGGTACCTGTAGTGGGCAACCACAGCCTCACAGAGGACCAGGTTTTCCTCCTCTGTGAACCTGGGCTCTCTCGACCTCTCCTCCTCCTCACCCCCAGAGGTTTGTTGAGAGCCCTGGCTGTGGCTCTCCAGCCCTGCCTGCACTGGCCCTGGCTGTGTGTGGTGCAGGGGGACTACCCCTTGTCCCACTTTCTCTGCCCCTGCACTGGATGTGCCTGCTCTGTGGTGGCTGCCCCTCCGCCCCAGATATCTCCCTCCCCTCCCCTACCCTGACCAGGGATGCCCCCCTGAATCTCCTCCTCCTACACTCCCCACCCCTCTCTTTTCTCCTCTCCATCCCTCTCACCCACTCACACCCAGGCACTCACTCAGGCCCTCACATACTCACTCACTCACTCACAGACTCACACTTTCAAAATAAAGATAAAAAAGTGTGTGTGTTTTACAAAAAAAAATAAGGGCTATGTGTATGTGTGTTTGAATGTGTGTATTTGTATGTTCAAAAGTGTATTATGTCGCTTTGTGTGCTGCCAAACTCGCCTTCTACCTGTCTGTGTGTGTGTCGCCTAAACTCCCTTTCTCTCAAAACTAACCTCCACTCCTTAGGTCATGATATCTAGCTCTTGGGAACTCGATAACAGACAAAGGTGTGTAGGTGATTTTGGGTCTATTTATAGTTTATTCGACTCAACTTGATACTTTGGGGTGCTGTGATTGGCTGGGACTAGGTCACGTTGGACGTTTCGCGTGTTTGTGGTTTTTTGGAGACGTTTCTCGCGTTTATCATGTGTTTGGCGTCGACGATGAGGTCAAATATTTGGTGACTCCAGTTTTGTAGTCTTTGTGTGTTTTGTAGGCCGTCGAGCGTTAACTCTTCTGGGTAAGGATGACTTGAATCTCACATTACCCAGTCTTGTTTAACTCGCGACACCAGTTTTTTACTTCACGCTGATTTTAACGCCAACATTTCAATCGCACCCAAAGTCTCTGACAACCTTTATCATTGTTTTCAAAAATATCCATCAAAGAATCTACATCTCAATAGTTCCGATCCCAGATGACAAGTATGTCTATAAAACGGCCATAATATACCAGGCCCGTCCCCTCTTCAGCCAAACCCCTAACACACTGGTATTCCCAGTGCCCCATAAAGAGGCTGGCGTAGGAGGGGGCGAACGCTATCCATTTGAAACGTTGCATTTGAAATGTTGTGCGGCTATAAGCCACATTAACCATATCGCATTGTTTCAAATGGCGATATGAGAACCTCGCGCTGCATAAAAGCGTGAAGTTCTCATGTCTCCTCTTTAAATGTCGTTACCGGCATACAGCTCCCATCATCTTTACTAGGCAAAGAAGGAATTTATACATTTTCTCAAATTTATCCGGTCGTTTCCTGGAAGCAACCAATGACAAAATAGGAGGAAGATGGAGGTCCCTAAAGAATGATTTCAGGGATTTAGGGTGCAAGCTCAAGGCAAGGACCTCTAAGGTAGTATTTTCTGAAATACTACCTGTGCCATGCGCCAGTGCAGGTAGGCAGAGGGAGCTCAGGGAGCTTAATGCATGGTTCAAGCAATGGTGTAGGAAGGAGGGGTTGGGGTTTTTAGAACACTGGGCAGACTTTGCTCTTGGGTACAATCTATATGGAAGAGATGGATTGCACCTAAATGGTAGAGGAGCCTCTGTGTTAGGGGAGAGAATGCTAGGAAGCTTGGAGGAGCTTTTAAACTAGGAAGGGGGGGGGGGTATAGATAGCAAAAATGGGGTAGATAGAGCAGATAGGAACTGGGTCCAAGTAAATGACCAGGGGGGTGGAGAAAGGGTGGGGAAAAATTTAGTCAGTAGGGAGGAACTCCTAGTAAATGAAGGAGTAGAAAAAAGGCATGTAGGGATTAATATATGTAAAGACTTCAAAATTAATTGTATGCTAGCAAATGCAAGAAGTATGGTAGATAAAATAGGAGAACTAGAATTGCTGGTGCTTAATGAGCAATTGGACATAATTGGAATAACGGAAACATGGTGGAACGATGCACATGACTGGGCTGTAAATGTAGAGGGCTATTCCCTGTTTAGAAGAGACAGAATTAATAGAAAAGGGGGTGGTGTGTGCTTATATTTGAAAACAGAGCTAAATCCAGTTTTGCGACGTGATATTAGTGAGGAAACTGGCCAAATTGTGGAGTCCATGTGGGTAGAAATCGAGACTAAATGTGGTGTGAAAGGTAAAAAAAAAGTTGTTGGTGGGCATATGCTACAAACCACCAAATATCGATGACAATGATGAGGCCCAACTGCTATTGCAAATGAGTAAAGCTGCCCGGTTTGGGCATACGATAATAATGGGAGATTTTAATTATCCAGATATCAACTGGAAAAATGAGACCTGTCAGAGTGCTAAGGGTAGCAGGTTTTTGAACACACTTCGTGAAAGCTACATGTCACAAATGGTGGAAGCGCCGACAAGAAATAACAATGTATTGGACCTAGTGATCACTAATAACACAGAAATGGTGTCCAATATTAAGGTAAGAGAACATTTGGGAAACAGTGATCACAACATGGTTACAGTCTGGCAAAGCAAAAATGTATAGGTTCAACCAAAACTCTTAATTTTAAAAAAGCTAACTTCAAATTGTTAAGGGCTTCAATGCAACACATAGACTGGGATATTTTATTTAAAGGCAAAAATACTGAGGAAAATGGTCAGTATTAAAATTTAGGTTGCAGAAATGTACCCAACAGTATATACCAATGAGGAACAAATGCAAAAGTCTGAAGGAACTGAACAGTCTTTCTTAAAATACAGGGAGTGCAACAAAGATTGCAAAAAGGCAATTAGGGTAGCAAAAATAGATAATGAAACTCGAATTGCAAGGGAAAGCAAGACTAATCCAAAAAAGTTTTTCAAATATATAAATAGCAAAAAACTTAAGAGGGAGTGCATTGGACCATTCAAAAATGAGATGGGTGAGTTGGTTAGTGAGGATAAGGAAAAGGCCAATGTTTTAAACACTTTCTTTGCATCAGTATATACAAGGGAGAAAGGAATGGTAGAAGAGCCTCCGCAAGTAACAAATAAAACAATACAATTAATAGATATTGGGTTAACGCAAGGAGATGTCATGGGAAGACTGAACAAAATTAAGACCGACAACGCACCGGGTCCTGATGGTATACATCCAAGGGTTCTTCAGGAACTTAGTGCAGTGTTCGCAAAACCCCTATATTTACTCTTTAAAGATTCTATTACCACAGGCTCGGTGCCACAGGATTGGCGAAGAGCTAACATAGTGCCTCTATTTAAGAAGGGAACTAAAACAGAACCTGGGAATTATAGACCAGTGAGTTTGACCTCTGTAGTGGGAAAACTGTTCGAAGGGATAATAAGGGACTATATTCAGGATTAAAACACAAAAAATAAAATCATTAGCACGAATCAACATGGTTTTATGAAGAATAGATCATGCCAAACTAATCTTTTCAGCTTCTATGAGGAGGTAAGCATCAACCTAGACAATGTCAAGGTAGTAGATGTATTATATCTAGACTTTGCAAAGGCGTTTGATACAGTGCCACACAGAAGGCTGGTGTATAAAATAAGGAAATTGGGGCTAGGAGATAACCTTTGCAATTGGATACAAAACTGGCTGAAGGATAGGGAACAGTGTGTGGTTGTAAATGGAAAATTCTCCAGTACAGTTAAAGTGGAGAGTGGAGTACCTCAGGGTTCAGTATTGGGTCCGCTGCTTTTTAACATGTTTATAAATGACCTGGAAATAGATATAGAAAGCAAAATATCAATATTTGCAGATGATACTAAATTATGCAAAGTCATTAATTCAGAACAGGATATTTTCTCTCTACAGAGGGACTTACATACAATGTCAGATTGGGCAAACATGTGGAATATGAAGTTTAATGTGGGTAAGTGTAAAGTCATGCATTTGGGAGGAAACAATCCCAAGGCTACTTATAAACGTAATGGATTAATTTGACAAGGACCTGGGTATCCTTGTCAACTACAAACTTGGAAACAGTGACCAGTGTCAAACAGCAGTAGCAAAGGCAAACAAAGTCCTGACTTGCATAAAAAGAGGTATTGAAGCAAGAGTGGATAACATTATTTTGCCATTATACAAATCATTGGTAAGACCTCACCTTGAGTATGCAGTGCAATTTTGGGCACCGGTTCTGAAAAAGGATATACTAGAACTAGAGAGGGTACAGCGGAGAGCAACAAAATTAAGGTAATGGAGGACTTGACATATGAGGAATGACTAAACAAACTTGGTTTATTTACTCTAGAGAAAAGACGACTAAGAGGAGACCTTATCACATTGTACAAGTATATGAGAGGTCAATAAAAGGATCTCTGCGGTGAGCTATTTATTCCAAGGCCTGATCAGGTGACCAGGGGACACCCTTGAGATTAGAGGAAAGGAGGTTTAAACTTCAGCAGAGGAAGGGTTTTTTTACGGTAAGGTCTGTCAAATTGTGGAATTCATTGCCTAGGGAGGTAGTTATGGCAGATACAATGGATACATTTAAGAGAAGATTAGATACATTTCTTTCAAAAGGGAACATACAGTGTTATACTGTTTATCAGTAGGCTGATCAGGAAGGTCTGATAAAGACTAATTTAATTGGTAGCAGGAAAGCTATAAAATTCTCAGTTACTGAGGTATAAGGTGAAGGTTGAACTTGATGGACTTGTGTCTTTTTTCAACCTCATTTACTATGTTACTATGTAATGGAGGCATCAATAGTTCATAATAATTAATAAAAGCTGCTTACCGTGGCAAAAAAAAGCACATGAAAAACTTTTAGCCGCCCCCAACCCCCTTGCACAGTGCTGCACCGGCTCTCTCTCCCCTGCTCCGTGCTTTAGTTGTCTTTTCAGTGCCGGTATACAGCTACTTTAGGACCCTAAATTGTTGTCCATGGATTGCCTGTTGAACAGGCCAGAAAAGGAGAGAGCAGGTGCAGTCCTGTGCAAGAGGGTTTGGGGGGAGGCTGAAGGTTCTTCATGTGCCTTTTTTTGCCACTGTAAGGAGCTTTTATTAATTATTATGAACTATTGGTGCCTCCATTACTCCACTAGCTTCCAGGAAACATGACCGTATAAATGATAGAAAATGTACCAATTTCTTCTTTGCCTGGTAAGGATGATGGGAGCTATATGCGGTAACGACGTTTAAAGAGGCGACATGAGAACCTTGCACTTTTATGCAGTTCAAGGTTCTCATATCGCCATTTGAAACAATGTGACATGGTTAATGCGGCTTATAGCTGCACGACATTTCAAAAGCGATGTTTCAAAAGCGAACAGGGGCGAACCTGGTTCCCATGTCGGTCCCTTTTGTTTGTAGATAAAATCTATCCTGGAACACACAAAAATTGTGCTCCAGGATAAATCTAGTACACTTAAGGAGAAATTCCCACTGTGACATAGGCACGTAGATAGGGCTTTTCAACGGGCTCATCAACTTGATCAAAAATAATTTATAAAAAAGAAAAACAAAAATAACTATGTTTCTGGGATTAATCATAGAATTTATTTTCTTACTAAATTTAATAGCTCTGGTGGGAAGATTAAGAATATAATCTATAATCATTGGAGGGTCTTATTAAAAGACCCTTTGTTGAAAGATCAAATTAATGAAAAACCATTGGTGACTTGTAAATGAAATAAAACAATTAGAAGTCACATAGCGCCAATTAGACTTAAAAATATATTAGACCCTTCTAATCTAATGTACAATCTAATCCAAATTCCCCCTAAATCTGTTGGAAATTATAAATGTAACCATGTTAGATGTACTTCATGTTCCTTTATGATGCATGGAAAATTGGAGTTTGAGAATTTGGTTCATGGTAAGATTTATAAGTTAAAACATTTTATTAATTGTAGTACCAATTTTGTTGAATATTTAATTCAGTGCGGCTGTGAAGTTAGATATGTAGGCCGCACCACACGTGAATTGAGGAAGAGAACTGGGGAACACAAAAGGAAAATTATTAATAAAGAAACAAATCATGGGGTTTCTAAGCATTTTTTTAGGATGTAATAAGGGTGGTTTGGAAAAATTTAGACTGATGGGTATCGAGTGGCTTCCCCCACAACCACCTAGATTTGAGAAACTGTGTAGGCAGGAAGCCTACTGGGTCTTTATATTAGGTACACTTGATGATGAAGGGTTGAATGAAGATTTAGATTTACATTATATTAATTGAATCTGACTCCTCAAACTCCAATTTTCAATTGAATTTAAATTTTATATCAACACTGTTTTCTATATGTAAGCACTTTATTTGTTTGTGTTAACTGTGGGTTTATCCATGTCCTTTTGTATATTGCATTTTGTATATATGATCTCTGAGGTTTCTCCTTACTACTGTGGACAACAAGTTGAATGACACAACAGGTGGAGTTTATTTCTACCAAAGTAATGGGAGTTATGATGGGTGTTTCTGTTATATTGTGCTTTGACCAGACTGATTGTTTCCTTTTTGGGATTACACTCTAGTTGGTCTAGATACAACGTTTTGGGCACCCACTTGTTCCCCCTTCTGCCTCCTCCAATATGGTGATCACATCCCAGTGTACGTGTGACGCAGTGTCATGGGTCTGATTGTTGGTCCTACTGTGATTGGTTGGGCGTTGCGTCCCAGTACTGATGGGATGCGGCCCATTCGGATGTGGTTATTTCTTCCAGTCTGGTCCAGTGGAGGTGAGCATGACGGGTGATAATTTGTCTATCCACACTGTAGCCCATTGAGGAATGTAGAATATAAATCAGGTGAACTGGTTTAGTGATGATTGGTATTCAATCTAGTTACGGTACATGCATTGACCTACAGGGTATAAAATAGTGATTCATGTTATGTTGTCTCTTTTTAGCCTCTGATGAAGTGACCGTGCGTTACGAATCACGTTAGGCCATTGTTTTATATGGTTTTTATTTACTTTATGATCTTTGTTTTTATTGAACAATTGTTTGAAGGGTACTGCTAATATTGTAGTTTTTTTTAGATAATGTCCATCTACTTGCGTCAGCTGACACTGAAGATGGCTTTTCTCTTGGTAGTTGTGTCTGTGTGGAGGGTAGCTGAGCTGCTAGCTCTGTCTTGCAAGCCCCCTTTCCTAGTGTTTTACCAGAGTAAGGTGGTCCTTTGTACTTTTCAGAAGTTTCTTCTTAAGGTAGTCTCAGATTTTCACATCAATCAGTAAATTGTTGTCTTCTTTTGTCCTGACCCTTTGTCTAATCAGGAGAGAGAGAGAGATCTCCACCTGTTGGACGCTGTACTTTGCTTTGTTTTTATGTGTATTTTTGTAAAGCTGACACTCTTTTCATTATCCCAAAGGGTCTTAGGGCGGGTCAGGCTGCATCCATGGTAACCGTTGCCTCTTGAATTAAGGCTAACATGTGCTGAGTTTTGACTGAACAGCTGATTACGGCTGCAACTTGGTCATCCTTGCATACTTTGGCTCTTGTTTAGTGTGCTGTGCCAGTTCAGTATCCATTGACACCTATGGTTATTCAGATCCAAAATTGTTCTAGGGAACTCTGTTATCATGGGGACATGTGGGCAGTCTTTATCTCCTTGCACTCTCTGGAATCTGGGGTTTGTTAAATGCTCTTCTCTTTAGTCCATATGGAACACTGGTCTCCCACCTGGAGAAAAAAAAAAACTCACTTGTGTTGCTTCTCCAGGCAGAGGTGTCATAGTCCTGAGAGAATTTCTTACCCACTTTAGTTATTTTGCTGTTGCTTTTGCCAGGTGAATACTGGGAAGTAGATGTGGGATTGAGCTGGAGGAAGAGGAGTGAGTCTCCAGCCCAAAGGTGTTTTTTGATGTGCCCTGCCCTCCAAGTGTAGTGACTCAACCCCATGGTACCTGTGTTCCATATGGAATAAAGAAAAAAGGATTTAACAGGTTAGAACACTAACATCCTAGCTTTACGGTACCACAGGATATAATTCTGTGTGTGCCAGGCAGAGAATTGCCTCTTGTCAGCATAGACAAATGCCTATACCAGCATACAGGGAGAGGTTAATTATATGTAATTTATAGAAAGATTAACCTATCTTGTGGAAAATGTTTGTATGCTCAAGACGAATGTTCATGCTGTAGTGTAAAAGCAATTAAGCACTTGTCCAAAGTTTGTATTATAAAGACCTTATAATATGTACACTTTTAAGTCTGCCCACTTGTAAAAGCCAGCTCTCAAACGCATCCCAGATCGCCTGTGCAGTAGTTCTCACTGCATAAGAAATGCAGGCAATCTGTGACCTTTAGTTCTGGGAGAAGGTGCTCACACCACTAAGCACTCCATAAGGCATGTGGAAGAGAGAGTGGTTTATTTGGTTAATTGACTGATTAAAGCCAAGATACTGATGTTGGAAATCCTGGTTCAATTTTCATGTCTGCTTCTTGTTACCTAAACCAAGTCAATTTATCTCTCTGTGTCATAGGCACTAAAAGAGTTATTCTGTACAGGGCTCACTATGCTTGAAAAATGTGTACAGTGCTACATACACCTTTATAAGTCCTTACAGGAATAAAAATAATTGTATTATATGTATCAAGGCAAAAATGTAGTTCGAGGAGCAAAACAATTGCACCTTACATGTTAAAGAAAAAACTCTTGAATTTAGTGGGGCTTTTTCTTTGTTTTTTATATGCTACATTTGCTCCTGTTTTCCTTTTGTAATAATTTGAATATCTATGTAGGCACTTGAAGTGGAGGGCAGAGCTCACTTCCGAAAGTTAAGGTGGATTTTTACATGATTCTGTAGAAATGTATCTTTGTTTCCTTTTCATTCTACAGCAGGTAACCGAGGAGAAGATATGCCTACACTTTTCCATCCAAAGACCCAACCTTCCTCCTACAGAATCTCACCCTGAAGAAGGCATGTACCGACGATTAGATGTCCCCAGCTGGTTGCAACATCTTAATGAGTCTGGTCAGGTGGAGGAAGAATACAAACTGCGCAAGGTTAGAATGTTTAGGGTCTGAAAGACCTTTAGTCCCCATGGACTCCTTTAGTCATTATTTTAGTTTAAAGGGATATTAACACTTAATATGTTATAATTTCCTTTTCTATATAATATATGTAAAACGAGTACTTTCACTGCTGAGAGGTGTTCAAAAGTTATTGCAGCTCAAACTTGATTTTCTTAGGTGTAGTATGTGTGTGGTCTGAAATTTTGCTGCTGTTACACCTTCTATGGAGGTTTATGGTGAACTGACCAGAGCGGCCCATGGTATGGTGTAGCAACAGCCCTGCTAAAATTTCAGGCCATTCAGAAGAATGCCCTTTCATTTGTTTCATGTCCTGAGTGTCTTGGGTGGCCTGTGGCAGTCCCTGGATGGAGTTGTAGGTGTTGCTAGGCAACAGCAACTGAGAAGACTACGTGTCCCAGAATGCCCATTTTGGGTGCTTTCTTCCAAATGGCTACCTGATTTGAAGTCATCATTTTACATGCTATGCAGAGGCAGACTCTTTTTGCTCTCCTTCTGCAGATTAACCCTTCGCCTTCCAGGTGACTTTTCTGAACTTTCTTATTAATCTGGAGATGTCATTTGCTGGTTTTACTCTAGTTTGAGACACTTCTACTGTCAGGATGTCATATTCTAAGGGTCATGGGAGTAAATCCAAGACTAAGAGCTCAGAGGCGTCCCCTTACCCCCCCCCCCCTTGCTTATTGTTCCTCATGTCAATTTCCTAGAGATTAATCTGGATCGCTCTGCACTGTGGCCCGTATTACTCCACTGGGGCTCTCCAGCAGTGAACAAGAGCCAGTTTTGGTAAAATACTTCTCCAATCCTGGAAGCCACTACTTTTAAATATGTAGCCTTTTTTCTCAGAGTGTTCCTCAGGTCCTAGGGGCTTCCTCAGAGGAGGAATTGTCTGAAGGGAAGGATGAGGAGGGGGATATGAATATATGGATTCTTCCTACTCCTATGGGGACTTCTATGAGACTGCCCCCCTTCCCTCTGCTAAGAGACTCATCACAACTATTTTGGAGACTCTTCAGGTTTCAGGAGGGGCCTTCTTCTATGGATGTCTTCCAGAGGTGTAAGAAAAATGTTTTCCTTCTAATGCCACTTTTGACCAGGTCCTTCTGGATGAGTGGAAAACAAACTGCTATCTATTACCATCCAAGGATCCTGAATATACTGAAGTCCTCTCCAGTATCTTTCCAGGAGCTGGTGTTCCTGGCTATGTGGTTTGACACCTGTCTAGTGAAAGTTTTCATACCAGAGGTGAAGATCTCTCTGGTAATGCAGGTGGTGTCTTTGGAGTGGCCCTCGGCCACAATCAGGGAGTGTACGAGTGTTGTGCAAGCTAGTTTCAACACTAGAGGTGATGCCTTACTTTCTGGTACATGCAAAGGAACTTCAAAGGCATGTCCTCCAGAGCAATTTGGGGAATCTGGGTCACCTGGATCATCAGATCTGTCCCCGCAGGCCAGCCAGGACCTTCAGTGGTGGTTGCGCCGGCTCCACCTGGAACATGGGAATGGTGTGATTCCAAAATGTACTCTGATCAAGATGGACACCAGCCTGAGCTGCTGGGGTTTGGTTCTGGGTCGCCTGGGGATCAAGGGCAGGTGGACTGTGGAGGAGTCCTTTCAGTCCATCAATGTTCAGGGCAATTCGATTGTGCTGCGGTGGGGTGTGCCAACAATACTTGTCATGATCACCAGAGAGAACAGGAAAGTTCTGACCTTCTGCTCTCACTGGCCTTCGTCACTTCCATCTAGCCTATATCTTTCGTCCAATCCTTCTCATTTGCTGGGTATTCCTGAAGATCAGAATGGATGGCGCAAATGTGGTACTGGCCACTCCTTACTGGACCTGGAGGCCAGGGATTTGTGGGCCTGTACAGCCTTTCCATTTGGGACCCACTTCACTGCCATCCCAGACCAGACCTCTTCCTCCAGGGTTACCTGTGGGAAGAGGATGTGGAAAAGATGGCTTTAACTTCATGGCTGTTGAAGCCCACATCATGAGGAGAAAAGGGTTCTAAACTGAGGTCATTTCTACTATAATTCTGGCTCGCAAGCCTGTCTTTTCAAACATACATCATAGGATTTGGTCTCTCTTTCATTCTTTGTGTGTGGACAGGTATCGGTCTGCTCAGGAGTTTGACCTTCCTTTGGTGTTATCTTTTTTTCCAGGAAGGCCTGAACAAGAGACTCAGCTTGAGAACCACGGTAAAACAAAACAGGCAGAGACAGGACATTTCAACATCCTAACAAAAAAGGTGCTGTCTGCTTCTGTTCAACTACCGCCTAACAAAGTATGCAAAATGTCAGTCCGAGGAAACAGGCGTACGTTTGATGACCGATCAAGTTTAGAGTTAGATGTGTTCCCCACATCATCGAAATACGACATAGAGTGCCCCCTTCAACAAATAAACCCCCCTTGAAAATTGACAAATAGTGCTCCAATGACTCTTTCACCATTTTAATATGACAAAAATATTGTTCACATTTGACATGTTAACCCCCCCCCATAGAAATTCGACTTACACAGCTCCTATGACTTTCTTTCACCATTTTAATTCGATAGATATTGTTTACATTCAACATTGTTTATTCTCCAAGTTTACTGCAAAATACAGACTCCAACTAAAATTTTGATGGTCACACCTATTCACTTTACAAATGAATGTTCTTTCAAAAGTGTGTCTTTAAGGCACCAGGTTTGTGTTCTGGAACACACCGGTAAGAAAGAAAACAGTGAGAACCTCCAGGTCATTATCAGACCATTTGATCTGATCAGCCTTTTGAAGCTGCTGGATGTGTCTTTGATCCATAAGGGTGTAGTGTAGTCTATTCTGCTATATGTTTTATGGACATGCGAATAAAATGTTAAGACTATATCAGTGGGGTGCAATATGTTCCGGGCAGGCACATGCACACATAGACACCAAGGGGGGCTTGTGCACCTGCCCTTTTTGTCCAAAGTGCCCTCGTGCCCTTTTAACAAAAAAAAAAAAAAGTTCCCTCGCCCCCCCGCACTAACCCCCCACCGCCCAGTCAGGTCTGTGCCTCCTTCCGGACAGACCTGTATATGCTGTGATTCCTCGTCGGCTCTTTAGTATTACAGAGCGCTGGGAGATTATAGTGCTCTGCATGGAGAGAAGACTGAGCGGGCGCTCCAGCAGCTACAGGTCTGTGCCAAAGGAGGCACATACAGACCTTTCCTGCCGCTGGACCACCAGGGAAGAGGTAGGAAATGGACACTGGGAGTCAATGTGGAAATGATGGGGCAATATGGATCTGATGGGGGGCAAGATGGAGTTGATGGCAATGTAGAGATGATGGGGCAATGTATGTGAGGGTAAGTTGGAGCTGATGGCAATATGGAGCTGATGGGGGCAATATGGAGATGAAGGGGGCAATGTGAGGGTACGTTGGAGCTGATGGGGCAATATGGAACTGATGGGGGCAATATGAGGGTAAGCTGGAGCTGATGGGGGCAATATGGAGATGATGGGGGCAATGTGGAGCTGATGGGGCAATATGGAGTTGACAGGGGACAATGTATGGGCAATATGGCGATAATGGGGGGCAATGTGGAGATTAGGAGCATTGTGGAGATGGCCAATGGAGGGCGGGGGGTGTTTCAGATTTCTGTGCCTACAGGCTCCTGAGATGTAAATTATTATTTTTTTTTTAATATATATTTTGAATATATAATTATGAGAAGCGCCCTTTTTTTCATTTGAGCCCCTGCCCCCCAAAATGTCTGTACACATCCCTGGTTCCAGGAGTCAACAAGGCAATGTTTACTAATATTCTATTCACAGCCTTGACAACACTCAGCGGGAGAAATGAGCTCCCAGAAGAGGTGTCAGAGAATAGGGAAAGAGTAATGTCTCCTCCAATCAGCAAGAAGCCCTCTTTGAAAAGACCCAGCTCATTCAGCTCAAACTTCGAGTGAATTTTGGATAAAATTAGTGCAATAAATATTAGTAAAGATGTGACTCTCAGACCCAAGAGATCTCCTTTCGCAAGAACAAAGATTCCAGTTGTATCCCTATGGAGCAAAATCCCAAAGCACCATCATGACTGCCTGCAATGTTTAAATTGCATTTCTTGTGTAAAAATCACATCACAGTTAAGAAGTGCACAGTCCTGTAACCAACAGCTTCTCTTAAACAAAGAGTTCAGGTCCTTAGTATTAAGTGTTATGCACCTAACGTTTGGGTCAGACATACATCAATAAAGGATAGGGGTGATAGCATGATCAGGGAGAGGGGGCTCCCTAGCAACTCATGGCAACTCAGTCCTCTGTCTCCAAAAACTGGAACCATCAGACACCCCCATGTAGACTCCAAGGTCCCAGAAGAAACAAAATAGGGATAGAAGACATGAAGAAAAGACAGGCAGTTTGTAGCTCGAACCCAATGCCAAAGTCACAATTATCCAACATACCAGGTGTGGTAACTAAAGTTATATATTTCTATATTAAACACAATTTCTACAGTTCATCTACTTTAGCCAATATTTATTAAGAGACCAAACACAGCAGTTCACAATTTCAGACTACAGCAACCCATCCCCCTTAAACCAGGCAACAATTTCCCCCTTTTTTATCCAACTGTGGCTAGCACCATACCACACGTTACTCCTTTTACCTGACATTACAAGGTTCAGAGTACTTGGTTGATCCCAACCACAGGACAACACAGAGGGGTGATGGTAGGCAGGAAAGGGGGGCATTGACACACAGGAGGTAAGAAAACTGCAACAGAGGGCAGAGAGCTTATGTTGTATTCTTTTTTGCTTACTTCCAGACCCCGCGCTCCTTCCTTTGTATTTGATAACGGCATATGACATTACAACAAATGCACCCATCCCCTTCCTACCATGTGCATAGTCACCACTCCAGGTAAAAAAAAAAAAGCCCTTGTAATATCTATAATTGGAAACTCTGCTGAGGAAAAAGTGAAATATTTCAGCCCAGCCATGCAACAGAGAAATGAATGCATGATTGTAAACCGGTATCAAGAAAAGGAATGAGAAGGGAAGTAGAAGGCATGGAAGGAGAAGGAGGGACGGGGTGGGGAGGAGGGTTAAGAGAGGATGGATCCTTAGCAAAATAGAGCATGAACCCCTACACCGTAAACACATGGATCCCAAAGGCAGGAAACTTTTAGACCACAGTTCACAAATTATAATAACTGTCACAATTGACCACCCAATATCACATGTCAAAAATGGCAGGTATACGATGCAGCATCTCCGTCAGCGAATCTTTGATTATTATTATCCTTTATATAGCACCAGCCGCAGCACTGCATAATAGGGAATAGACACACAGAGATATTAAATAGTACAAATGGAGCATGGAAAACAAATGGATTGGAGGACCCTGCTTGTGAGTGCTTACAGTCTAGAGGAAGGTAGGTGAGACACATAAGGAGTAAGTGCTATGCATTATAAGTGTTTCTCTGTCATCCAATACAGGTTACTGGTAACTTTGGTTAGGCAATCCACCCCTTTAAGTAGGCAGGAACAATTCTAGAAGTGAATGCAGGGGGTGGAGCCGAGCTTCCCTCCTTGGCTGCAGCTAACCAATCAGCTCCAGTAAGATTTGTTCCTTGGTGAAGACACAGGCAAGAGAACAGTTCTGCTATAGTTTTAGCTATTTTTTTTATTTTCCTGTTAGATATGGAATACCACCATTAGGCGGATTATCGTAACTGACAATGCCCTTAGATGTGGCTAGCTCAGTGTCCAGGTGCTCTTTGTGGACCTTAAGCCCTGAAGGGGAAAATCTTGGGTTCAAGTTCTTTCCTCAGGAGTTGCCCACTGAGGCTGCTTCTTAATACATGGTAATCTGAAGACAGAAGAACTGCAGGAAAGGTGTTATGGTTGGCAAGCAAAACCAGGAGTCAGACGGTATAGATAATAGAACCTTTATTATGAGAATAATGACAGTAATGCAATATAAATAAACATATAATAAACACATAGTGGATGACTGAAACGTCTGGCACTGTATCAGAAATAGCAGTCTCCCAATCTCTGCACCACACTGTCCGAGACTAAGCCTCAGCCCACTGGAGTCTCGTGGTAAGGTAACGACAAAGAGATACTGACTCAGCCTGCAGTCAGTAGCTAGAAGTCTTCTAGAGCCCCAGGTCTGTACTAAGAAGGATGTCTGAATAACGGAACCAACAAACTGAGCGAACAGACAGGGCCTTTTAGTAAGCACCAGATAGGATAGTCAGACGAGCTAAAGTCATACACGGAGCGGGTAGTCAGCCAGAGCCACAGGTTTGCACCAGAAAGGATATACACTGGAGCATGTGTATGCTGGAAGCACAGTGGATAGAGCCCTAGTTCAACATCAGAGTGGGTAGTCAGACAAGCCTCGGTCATACACGGAGCGGGTAGTCTGTCAGAACCACAGGTTTGCACCAGAAAGGATATCTGAGCCAAATCGGAGCACCAAGGAGAATAGTCAGAGCCACAGGTCACCACCAGAATGGATGGACAGACAAGCCAGATCATACACAGGAATTAGGAATACTAGAAAATTAACTGCTCAGAACAACAACGTAAGGGTGACTGAGTCAGGACTTAGTCTGCCCTTTAAACCCCTCCACAGGAAGCAGGTAGGAGGAGCAGCTAGAGGGAGGAAGTAGGTAGGAGGAGACTACAGGAAACAAACAGACATAAAACAGAGGCCTGCAGCATGCTTGAAGCCTCTTGACTGCAGATGACGCGTGGAAAGACTCTGAGCGCTGCTGATGCGGCGGCGCTGGAAATAAGGTACTGTGACAAAAGGTGAGCAACCCTTTGAGTGCTGCAGGTCCACATGTCCCACAGTGCCCCTCCGCACAGGGGTTTTTCCTTTGGAGTTCCTATTGCACACTCATGCACTCATTGGGTTTATCTGTATGTCTGTTGGGTGTTTTGGAGCAAGTTTCTGTGGTAACTTAACCCTTTAGCTGCTGGTTTTGCATCTTTTGGGGGTTTATTGGCACTTCCCCTACTGGGTTCAGTGTTTTTTGGGTCTGCTAACATGTTCTAGTGATGTTTCATGTAATTCTTATTCAGAGTTTCAACTTTGCAAAATTTGCGTTCCGGCACGATTTACCTCATAGACGCCATTGCTCCATTCACTTCTATGGGACTGTACAGTTTGGGACATATCTCTGCAACCGCTCAACGTAGCAACTTCAGAGATGGCTCATTTTAATTGTCTGCCCTTGCGCTGTCATCCAGTTACCATTTTATGTGTGTTGGGGGGGCTCAGGGGGCTTCGGGCACTGTTGGGGTACTTTTTCTTGGAAAATTACATTTCCCATGAGCGCTTGCTTCTCACGCTCGTTTCTGTTTGGCTCCCGCCGTGGCAGCCATTTTGTGCCTTTTCCTGAACGAGTATCCTACGCAGGACTTGGACTCTTTTTCTCTTCTCTGCAGATTAACCCTTCGCCTGCCAGATAAGTGCATTTTAGCGATTTCTGTGGTGAAATTTTAATCTTGCACACTGTATTTGGGTGAGGCCTAAGACTAAGGACACTGGGGTCTCTGTGCCCCTATTGTGCATTGCTCCTCATGTCATTCAGTGTTACCTACAGAATTCTCAGGTCATTTATGCCCAGCATTTTCTGATGTCCCAAAGTCTCTCCCAGGGACCTCCAGCCATGCATTAGAGGCAGTTTGGGTACAAGAGTTCAAAGCTGCTACTAGAGACCTCTGGTCTACATTGCAACTCTTTCCATCCCAGTTACAGGGGGTCTTCCACTCCTGGCAGACCCCTTCTTCTGTTAGATCTTCCGTGTCGAAACCACAGGGAGTACCTGACGTATCTGATTCCTCTGAGGAGGAACTGTAGGTGGACTCGGATGTTGAAAAATGTTCTGCTGTGGGCTCCTCTCAGTTTTTTGGGGACCCCTTTGAGTCTGATCCTGATCCCTCAGCTGAGGGCTTGATCAGAGCCGTCTTAACTACCTATCATGGTGCCCGTGATTGCTGACTTCTGCTGTCAGTCAGGTGTGTGTACTCTCCATTGGCCGCCTGTGTATTGCCCGCCCAGTATTGCCTATATAGTCTGGGCTGAGGCACCCTTTGGTTGCCCTTTCGTGGTGTCTCTATGTCAGCAGTCACCTGCCTTGTACCTGTATCGTTGGGCCTGTTTTGCTCCGTTACCAGTGTCAGCGTTTCTCCAGTAGTCAGTGTCTCTCCTGCGTGGTTCCTGCCTCCGTTCCAGATCTGGTTGGGCTGCCGTTCCTGCTTCCGTTCTTGATCCTGTGCTGCCTCTATTCCTGCTCTGTTCCTGACTTGGTTGGCAGACCTGCTGTTCCTGTGGTGTTCCTGGCCTGTCTATTGTTCCTGCTGCTGGATCCTGATTGTCATCCGTCTGGCTGCTGGGTCGCCTGGGCGACATTCTGATCACTGGTTTACTCCACATTCACCGGTTGCTGCTCTCTCCATTATAGAACCGGTTGGGCGGTACGATTGTCCAGTACACGGTACTGGTTTACTCCACATTCGCCGGTTGCTGATTCCTCCATTATAGAACCGGTTCCTGTTGTCCAGTACGCAGTACTGGTTTATTCCACATTCACCGGTTGCAGATGTCTCCATTATAGAACCGGTTTGGCTATACTGTTGTCCAGTACGCGGTACTGGTTTACTCCACATTCACCGGTTGCTGCCGCCTCCATTATTGCGGCGGTTTGGTCTCCTTGGTTGTGATACTGGTTTGCTCCACTGTACCATCTTATGCTGCTGCTCCATCTATACAGCATTAGTGGAGCTGTCCTTCTGTCCTCCTGGCTGCCTTGCCCGGTATATTGGCAAGGCCGGTAGAGCCACAATCTGATTGTCATGTTACCCTCCAGGCTGCCTTGCCCAGTATATTGGCAAGGCCGGTAGAGCCTGTTTCCATTTTATAGTGTCATCTTTCAGGCTGCCTTGCCTGGTATATTGGCAAGGCCAGTAGAGCCTTATTCCCGCTATTGTATCATCTTCCTGGCTGCCCTGCCCAGTACATTGGCAGGGCCCGTAGAGCCTTAGTCATATTGTTAGTTCATACCATAGGCTGCCTTGCCCGGTACTTTGGCAAGGCTGGTAGAGCCTACCATGAACCCATTGTGTACATGTGATATATGTGTGTGTTCAGGACCCGTGAGGGTTCCCATTAAACTTTTCAATAAAGTTTGATTTTTATCTTACTCTGTGTCTGAGAGTCAAAACAAACTGTGACACTACCCTAAACATTCCCTTAGTTCAGGAGGTTTCTTCGGATCCCTCTGATGTCTTTCAGGAGCCTAAAAGGCCCTATACTTGTTTTCCACCTAACCCCACTCTTGACCGCCTTATGTCTGATGAGTGGAAGTCTCTGGACAGGAACCCTGTCTCCAAGAAATTTGCCAAGCTTTACCCCTTCTCTGACACGGCACTTGCTCAGTGGGTTCATCCCCCCAAAGTGGATGCTCCTGTCTCCAGGCTATCTAAGTCCACTGCCTTGTCAGTTGCTGATGCGTCTGCTCTGAAAGACTGGACCAACAAGAAACTTGAGGTCTCTGTCAATTCCTTTTTTGCCGCTGCTGGTACTGCCATGCGCCCAGCATTCGCTGCGGAATGGGTGAACCGGGCCATTGCGGTCTGGACTGAACAGCTCACTCTGGCTCTCCTTTAGGGTGCTCCTACTTCAGATATGTTGCGGCTTCTTTCTAACATTTCTGAGACCCAGCACTATGTTTCTGCTGCCTTATTTGATGCCATCTGTTTGGTGGCAAGGGTTTCCACCATGTCTGTGGTTGCCAGACGAGCTCTTTTGCTCAAGATCTGGTCTGCTGACACTGCTTCCAAGAAAGCTTTGCTCTCATTGCCTTTTCATAGCACCTCTTTGTTTTGGCCACATCTTAAAGATCTGATTAGTGAGGCCACAGGGGGCAAGAGTACCCTTTTGCCTATGGTCCCCAGGAGGAAGACGCCTTTCAAGTGTAATTGGCTTTTTCGTTCCTTCCAGACTGAGACACATCCGGAGAATCAGGTAGTTCCCTCAGCTCCGCGTGCCTCCTCCAAAGACAAACAGCAATGGAAGCCCGAGGTCTCCTCCAAGCCTAAGGCTTCCAAGCCTTCTTCGCCATGACTCACCATAACTAGGTCCCCACTCTGCTGTGGGTGGCTTTCTGCGTCACTACCACCGTGTCTCGGAGAATTCAGTGGCAGACCCATGGGTTTTACAGGTGGTGGCGGAAGGGTACAGGATCCCTTTCACCTCTCTTCCTCCGTTTTGTTTTTTTTCCCTCTCATATGCCTCAGGGCATAGAGAAACGCCGTCTGTTCAATGGAGCTATCCAGGCCCTTCTGGACAAGGACATTCTGGAACCTGTTCCAATTCCGGACATAGGTATGGGTTTTTACCTCTTTGTCTCCAAGAAGGACGGAGGCTGTCGTCCCATTTTGGATTTCAAAGATTTCGGTTCCTTTGTGATGAAGACTCATTATCACCAGGAGTCCCTAAGGACGGTGATTGCTGCTATGTCCCTGGGGGAATTCCTTGCCTCTCTGGATCTTCAGGACGTGTATCTACATGTCGCCATTCATCCAGAGTCAACAGTATCTCAGATTTTCCTGCAACAAAGGGCACGTTCAGTTTTCAGCTCTTCCCTTTGTTCTGACTACAGCTCCTCAAGTCTTCAACCGTGTTCTGGGAGCTTTAGTATCCGTCCTGCATCGGGGCAGCATCAGTGTTACTCCATACATGGATGACCTGCTTCTGAAAGCCCCTTCTGCGGAACTTCTTCATCAGCAGGTTCAGGACTGCATTCATGCTGTCACCCATCATGGTGGATCATCCACATGGACAAGTCAGATCTTGTCCTATCCCGGCGTCTGGTCTTCCTGGGCTTTATCTTCGACACTCGGCAGAGCATGTTGTTTCTCATGGATGAGGTGGCTCACCAGGTCGCCCACAGGGTTTCTGCTGTTCTGGCTCACTATCCAGTTCCCGCCAAGAAGCTGTCCTCTCTAGTGGGGAAATTCATCTTCACCATAGAAGTGGTCCCCATTTGCCATGGCTCACACCAGGGAACTCCAGAGGTTTGTGATCCAGGTGTGCAGGGGTCAGCCGGACCTTCTGAAGATGTCAGTATCCCTCCCACTTCATGTGGAACTGAGTCTGTCATGGTGGCTCGACCTCTCAAATCTGCTGAAGGACAAGTCCTTCCTGGTGTCCTCCTGGACCACAGTGATGATGGTTGCCAGCCTCTCCAGCTGGGGAGTGGTCCTGGGTCATCTGAGTGCTCAAGGTTGGTGGTCCCTGGAGGAGTCCCTCCTTCCCATCAACGTGTTGGAGCTTCGGGCAATATTTCATGCCCTTTGCCATTGGACACCCCAGCTAGAAGAGTGCCCAGTCCGGGTCCAGTCCGACAACACCACGGCCATGGCTTACATCAGCAAGCAGGGAGGAACAAGAAGTCTTGCCGCTTGGTTGGAGGTCAAGCCTATTTTGTCCTGGGCAGAAGAACATGTTCCTGTCATATCTGTAGTGCACATTCCTGGCATAGACAACATCATGGTAGACTTCCTCAGTCGACACTCGGTGGACAGCGGAAAGTGGGAACTGTGCCCAGAGGTGTTCGCCGTCTTTGTTCAGTAGTGGGGTCTTCCTTGCATCAACCGGATGGCGACAAGACACAAATGGAAGGTTCTGAGGTTCTTCTACCGCTGGAAGGATCCTCTAGCTCTAGCGGTGGATGCCATGTCCATTCCTTGGTTATTTTCTCTGGCTTACATCTTTCCTTCCCTCTCCATGTTGCACAAGGTGTTACCGAAATTGAGACTAGAGCACTGTCCAGTTATTCTGATTGCTCCGTACTGGCCTTGACAGGCTTGGTTTCCGGAGCTTCTGCATCTGTCATTGGCGGAGCCATTCCGGCTCCCTTTCTGTCCGGATCTTCTTCTACAGGGTTATCTGTGGAAGGAGGATGTTCATCGTCTATCTTTGACGGCTTGGAAATTTAATCCTCTATACTGTAGAAGAAAGGTTTTTCTTCTCGTGTGGTGTCTACTATGCATAGTGCCCGCAAACCTGTTTCTTCTAAGGCCTACCATCATGACTGGTCGACCTTTCTCTCTTGGTGTGTTGATAGGGACCTTTCTCAGGATTTTGATCTGCCTACAGTTCTGGCTTTCTTGCAGGACGGTGTGGATAGGGACCTCCGTTTGAGTTCCCTTATGGTTCAGACTTCTGCTCTCTCTGTTTCTTTCAGAGGTGCATTGCTATGCTTCCTGGTGTCAAGGTTTTCTTCCAGGGCGTTGCTCATACTTGTCCTGTTTTCAAGACTCCTGCTCCTCAATGGGATCTTAACTTTTTTTTGGGAGTCCTTCAGCCCCCTCCCCTTGAGTTCTTGACTACTATTCCTCTACGCCTGCTGACGTGGAAAATGGCCTTTCTCCTGGCGGTTGTGTCTGTTCGCCGTGTTGCGGAGTTACATGCTCTGTCTTTTAGGCCACCCTTTTTGGTGTTTCACAAAGACAAGGTGGTGCTTCGCACTTCTCAGGAGTTTCTCCCAAAGGTGGTCTCTGAGTTCCACATTAATCAGGAGATTGTGGTGCCTTCTTTCTGCCCTGACCCTACCACTGACAAGGAGAGGGATCTCCACTTGTTAGATGTGGTGCTTTGTCTCATCGCACTGAGTCCATTAGACAATCTGACGCTCTGTTCGTCATTCCTGAGGGCCCCAGGGCAGGAAGACCTGCATCCAAAGTGACTATTGCGTCTTGGATCCAGTCCACTATTCGTAAGGCTTACGAGCTAAGGAAGAAGCCTGTTCTCTTTCAGGTCATGACTCATTCTACTAGAACTATTGGGGCTTCTTGGGCTTTCAAGAATCAGGCCTCCGCTGATCACTTGTTCAAGGCTGCCACTTGGTTGTCTGTGCACACCTTTTCGAAGCACCACCGTGTTGATGTGCTGGCATTGGCTGACGCCAGCTTTGTGAGGAAGATCCTGGAGGCGGTTTTACCTGCCTAGGATCTTCTTCGGTTCTTTGGTGCTTCCTTCACTTTTGAGCCCTATTGGCTCTAGTTCAGAGTGCTGTGTGTCAGTTCCTGGGGTGTTGTTACCCCTGTTCAGTGTCCGTTGACACTTTATTTGTTTTTGTTGGGCTATCTCTGATCTGATGATTCATATATGCTCTGGTGACTTTGGGGGCCTCGTGCCTGGTCCTTGCCTTACTTCCTACCTCTGGGAAACTCAATGGTTGGACATCCCAAAGTTACCAGTAACCTGTATTGGATGACAGAGAAAAGAGGATTTTAGTCTTAACTGTTAAATCCTTTTCTCTTTGTCCATACAGGTTATTGGTCTCCCACCCTGTCAAGGGACCATGCTTGGCTCTCCTGTGGCAGACATTGGGGGTCCTTCGGGGTCATGCTCACAGGAGTCTTCTTTCCCTTCTACTATCTAGTCAATAGTTAGTGTCTCAAAAGCTTACTGGAGCTTTGGCTAGGTGCTGCCAAGTAGGGATGGTAGGCTCCACCCCCTGCATTCACTTCTAGAATTGTTCCTGCCTACTTAAAGGGGCGGGTTGCCTACCAAAGTTACCAGTAACTTGTATGGACAAAGAGAAAAGGATTTAACAGGTAAGACTAAAACCCTCTTATATATATTTATATATAATTGCTTTGGAGGTCTGAGATTTAGTAACATAGTAAATTAGATTGAATAAAGACACAAGTCCATCAAGTTCAACCTTCTTCACATACCCCAGTAATTTTATAGCTTTCCAGCAACCAAATAAGTTAGTCTTTATCAGACCTGATCTGCCTACTAATAAACAGTATAACTCTGTATGTTCCCTTTGGAAAGAAATGTATCTAATCTTCTCTTGAATGTATCCATTGTATCTGCCATAACCACCTCCTTGGGCAAAAAATTCCACAATTTAACAGACCTCACTGTAAAAAACAAAACAAAACAAAAAAAAACCCTTCCTCTGCTGAAGTCTAAACCTCCTTTCCTCTAATCTCAAGGGGTGTCCCCTGGTCATCTAATCAGGCCTGGGAATAAATAGCTCACCGCAGAGATCCTTGTATTGACCTCTCATATATTTGTACAATGTGATAAGGTTTCCTCTTATTCGTCTTTTCTCTAGAGTAAATAAACCAAGTTTGTCTAGGCGTTCCTCATACGTCAAGTCCTCCATTCCCTTAAAAATATTTTGTTGCTCTTCGCCGTACCCTCTCTAGTTCTAGTATATCCTTTTTCAGAACTGGTGCCCAAAACTGCACTGCATACTCAAGGTGAGGTCTTACCAATGGTTTGTACAATGGCAAAATAATGTTATCCACTCTTGCTTCAATACCTCTTTTTATGCAAGACAGGATTTTGTTTGCCTTTGCTACTGCTGTTTGACACTGTAGTTGACAAGGATACCAAGGTCTTTCTGTAGCAATGAGTCCCGTAAAATGATTCCATTAAGTTTATAAGTATCCTTGGGATTATTTCCTACCAAATGCATAACTTTACACTTCCCCACATTAAACTTCATATTCTATTTTTTTGCCCAATCTGCCATTTTATATAAATCCCTCTGTAGAGAGCAATTATCTTCTTCTGAATTAATTGCCCTGCATAATTTAGTGTCATCTGTAAATATTGATAATTTGCTTTCTGTGTCATATATAAACATGTTAAAAAGCAGCGGACCTAATACTGAACCCTGAGGTACTCCACTCTCCACTTTAACTATATTGGAGAATTGTCCATTTACAACCACACACTGTTCCCTATCCTTCAACCAGTTTTGTATCCAATTGCAAAGATCATCTCCTAGCCCTGATTTCCTTATTTTATACCCCAGCCTTCTGTGTGGCACTGTATCAAATGCCTTTGCAAAGATATATCACATCAACTGCCTTGCCATTATCAAGGTTGCTGCTTACTTCCTCATAGAAGCTGTAAAGTTTAGTTTGGCATGATCTGTTCTTCATAAAACCATGTTGATTCCTGCTTATGATCTTATTTTTTGTGTTGTAATCCTGAATATAGTCCCTTATTATCCCTTCTAGCAGTTTTCCCACTACAGAGGTCAAACTCACAGGTCTATAGTTTCCAGGTTCTGTTTTAGTTCCCTTCTTAAATAGAGGCAGTACATTGGCTCTTTGCCAATCTTGTGGCACTGAGCCTGTAGTGAGAGAATCTTTAAAGAGTAAATACAGGGGTTTTGCCAACACTGCACTGAGTTCCTTAAGAACCCTTGGATGTATACCATCAGGACCCGGTGCTTTGTCAGTCTTAATTTTGTTCAGTCTACCCATGACATCTTCTTGTATTAACCCAATATTTGATAATTGTATTGTTTTATTAGTTACTTTTTGAGGCTCTTCTACCATTCCTTGCTCCCTTGTATATTCTGATGCAAAGAAAGTGTTTAGAACATCAACCTTTTCCTTATCCTCACTAATCAACTCACCCATCTCATTTTTTAATGGTCCAATGCACGCCCTCTTAAGTTTTTTGCTATTTATATATTTGAAAAACTTTTTTGGATTATTTTTACTTTCCCTTGCAATTCGAGTTTCATTTCTATTTTTGCTACCCTAATTGCCTTTTTGCAATCTTTGTTGCACTCCCTGTAGTTTAAGAAAGAATGTGCAGTTCCTGCAGACTTAAATAGTTTGAATGCTTTTTTTTCTTTGCCATTTCCTCCTTTACATGTGCACTTAAAGGGATAGTAATACTTTATTACAAATCCCTATATTAAAGCCCTAGTAAAAAAAAAAACAAATTGCCCCCAGTGTCATCTCTCAGACCTTTATGGTTTGAGAGGTTAACATTTCTAAAGTTGCCCTCTCCCTCCCCCTTCCCCATAATCAGCATTCTAGCTGACTCAGGGAAATCCGGTCAGAGATCATCAGGCGGCTCTGCAGCAGAGCCGCAATCGCGTTAACGAAAAAAAAAACTTTCACTAAAACGGTCTTCTACGTGTGCTTGCAAACCAAGCACACGTAGAAGACCATTTCAGTGAAAGTTTTTTTTTTTTTAGTTAACGCGATCAGGCTGTGCTGGAGAGCCGCCTGAAAGTCGTACGACTGTCTTCCCTGCAGTCAGCTAAAATGCTGACTACGGGGAAGGGGGAGGGAGAGGGCAACTTTAGAAGCGTTCATCTCTCAAACCATTAAGGTTTGACAGATGACACTGGGGGCAAAACATTTTTTTTTACTAGGGCTTTAATATAGGCATTTGTAATACTTAAATATTACTATCCCTTTTGTTGCATTGAAGCCCTTAATAATTTGAAGTTAGCTTTTTTAAAATCAAGAGTTTTGGTTGAATCTACACAGTTTTACTTTGCCAAACTGATTTCAAATGTAACCATGTTGTGATCACTGTTTTCCAAATGTTCACTTACCTTAATATTGGATACCATTTCTGTGTTATTCTTTATCACTAGGTCCAATATATTATTATTTCTTGTCGGCACCTCCACCATTTGTGACATGTAGCTTTCACGAATTATTCTCAGAAAACGTGCCTCCCTTAGCACTCTGACAGGTCTCATTTTTCCAGTTGATGTCTGGATAATTAAAATCTCCAATAATTATAGTGTGCCCAAGCTGGGCAGCTTTCCTCATTTGCAATAGCAGTTGGGCCTCAACATTGTCATCAATATTTGGTGGTTTGTAGCATATACCCACCAACAACTACCCTATTTTTGCTATCTATACCCCACCCCCTTTCCTAGTTTAAAAGCTCCTCCAAGCTTCTTAGCATTCACTAACAAACACCTCTCATAATTGACGTCGGGGATTAAAATTTCAAGTCTTGAGCTACTAGCCAAGCCTGAAAAGTTAATCGCCACCAGTTTCCATGCCTAGCTCCACCAATATCCTTGCCTTTAACCCAACCATATCCCTGATTTAACCCCACAGTTAAATGCTTCATTTCAATAATGTGCAAGTGTTTTTAGGACCCACTACTTCTCCCCACAACAGAAGATGAATATTCCTGGATATATTTTGCTTCCCATGCTCATAAGTAATGTATTCACAGCTGTTCCCACCATCTCACGCACCAACCTGACAATGAAGTAGGAGCATCATGACAATGCTCTCCTCTCTCATTGGCTGGTGGTGCATGCTGTTGGCGTGTGTTTGTATGTTAGTGTCTGGCCAGGGGAGGGCAGACAACTTTGTACTTGCCCCCACCCCCCAGACCAAATCAAGTAGCCCATTTCTTATATCACTCAAGCCCAATGTCCCAACTCACTTAAGTTTGCTAATTTTATAATTGCCATTAATGTTCTAAATTAAAGTATGTATCAGACAGTAAGCTGATGCTGTTTAACATAATTTAACCACTTATACATGTGGGTAGTGTGGCCTTGCAGAAGGCTTTTTTTCAGGTAGCATTATTTTTATAGTTCAACCTACCACAGAGCTTACAATTGAAATTCAGATTCCCTAGTGATGCTACAAAGCTTACATTTGAAATTAAGCTACACTAGTGATGCCACTGAGCTTACAGTTGAAATAGAGCTATACTTCTGATACCACAGATCTTCAAATGAAATGAAGCTACATTAGTGATAGCGCAGAGTTTACAGATTAAATGTAGCTATGCTAGTGATACCACAGAGCTTACATCTACTCTAGCGATACTACAGTTCTCTGATTGGCAATACTTAATCTTAAAATTGTAAGCTCTGTAGCATATATATTTCAACTGGACGAAGTCAGAAGACAAAAAGGGAAGAGGAGGGCAAAGGGGAGAGAGAAAGGAAATGGGAAAGGCAAAGAGGAAAAAGTGTGAGAAAGATGGCAATGGGGAATGGAAAATTGGATAGAAACAGGCTACAAGCTGTGTAGAGATGTAAGAGTGGGATAATACAGGGGCAATGGGGAAGAGTGTGCTATAAATGGGGGGGGGGTGGAGGAAAAAAATCACAACGCGTCCCTCTACAATTACCATGACACAATTCTACATCATTTGCTTTACAATACATTTACTGGGGGGAATCCTTACACACCTACTTTAACCCTTTGAGTTCCAGCGGGGTACATAACACATTGCAATGCATTGAGTACCCGTCTGGCACTAAAAGAATTAAATAGTGAACCTCTTTCCCTGCAAATCGCCCTATGTCACTGATGACAACAGACATCAAAACCGCCTTCTCTCCGAACAGTGACAGGATCCTGCAGCCCTTCTCTAACCTGCAAAGTGCTAGAAATGTACTAATGTACTAAAACGTCTTTTCCCATTCTCCATGCGTGCTATCAAGCAGGGAGGTAAAGAGAGCACCAGCACGAGCAAAGGAAAATGACCAGAGAGCAGGACCCTGCCCAAATCTTGCCAACTTCACCCCTTATGTAGATGAATCGGTTCAGCAGCAGACTATAACACAAAAACAAAACAAAACAGAAGGCATTGCTCCAGCCGTGCTAGCAGAACTGAGCAACATGACACAGAGAAGGGGAGAGAGCAGAGTGACAGGGCCAATCGGAGGAAGTCAGCCATATCCTCAGCGCTGCATCCAGAGCATGTGAAAATACGGTTGACCCTGTCATTTTGCTCTCTCCCCTTCTCTGTGTCATGTTGCTCATTCGTTCTGCTTGTTTGCACTCCTGGTGCAGCGACAGCTCTGTTTTCATTTTTACTGTTACAGTGTGCTGCTGAACCAATTCATCCTCAAATTGCAGCCTGCAGCAATGCACCGGCCCTTAAATGTGATTGGTCCCTCTGCCTACCATCCCAGCCCACTCCTGTGTCCATTGAGATGCGGTGTGGCAACTGCAACGTTACTCTGCTGCCTCATAGTCTGTGAAACTGAGGCAATAGCAAATTGTAAATGTAGCATTATTGTTAATTAATCAATGGATGCGGGCTGTCGGCTGACACCTGCTAAAGAAACAAGCAGTGGGCAGCTCAAGAGACTGGGGCCCAGAGTCTACATTTGGGGCACAAGAACGCTGTGCAGAAATGTGGGATTGGGAAAGGAAAGGGGCCGTTTTCATACAGGGCTTCAATTTCCAAATGTGAGGAGGCGAGTGGATATTTTGAGCCTTGAATTACGTTATTACAAGATTGACTGTTCCAAGTACCGCAGCCATCCTACCACGTTGCACTGGAATTATGGTAGAATGTGGTTAATATTCTACCATTATTTTTAGTGCAGTGTGGTAGAATGGCTGCAGTACTTGGAACTGTCTGTCATGTAATAATGTCAATTATGAGAGGTGTTTGCTCATATTAGTGAATTAATTGGATACTTTTTATTTTGGTCCATTAATGTAATGACGACATCTCTTGCACTTGCCCTTTAATCTTGATGGCGTCAGCGGCACTGACTCGATAGTCATGAATAAGCTATGTGTGTATATATGTATCTTTATTTATATAGCACCATACATTTACACAGCGTTTTACAGGAGGAGAATCTTGTAAGAAATACAATGCTTTATAGGTAGCCAATTGAGGGATTTCAGGAGGAGATGAAAGGGAAGGTATCTGTGAGCAAATGTGGTGATTCTTGCAGGTGAATTGATAACAGACTGAAGAGGAGAAGAGAAAGTCCAAAGAGTAGAATGTTGCAGTAGTTGAGTCGAGAGAGAATGAGTACCTGAGATAGAGTTTTTGCAGTTGACATACAGAGGAACTAACGTCTTTTGGCAAAGTATGAGCCCAAGACAGCATGCTTTGGCCACTGAGTGGATGGCACAGTTGTCTATTGTGATGGAAAAGGGTGTTGGTGGATGGATTTTAGAAGGAACACAACCAGCTCTGTCTTAGCCGTGTTAAGTTTGAGGTGGCGGTGGGCCCTCCATGATGCAATAGCAGGGAGACATTGAGTGACTTGAGACTGCACAGCTGGAATCAGATCAGGGAAAGAGAGATATATTAGTGTGTCATCTGCATACAGATGGTAATTAAAGCCAAGAGATGAGATGAGGTCACCAATGAGAGGGTATAGAGGGAAAAGAGAAGTGGTCCCAGGACTGATGCCTGAGTGTCACGCCCTCATCTCCTGTTTGGATCCTCTCTCTATTTAAGTGTAAGGAGCCTTACCTTGCACTGCCCGATTATTGTGGTTCCGTAGCTCTGCTTCCGGATTCTTGCCTGCATCCGTGGCTTCCGTTTGCTGGCGGTTCCCACCGTCAGGTGTTTCATCAGTCTCAGCTTGGCGGGTTTCTGCCTGTTTGTCTCTCCGGCCTCCGACCGGCTGTGGCGGCTGTCCGGAGTTCTCGGGCTTGTTGTGGGCCTCCCCCTACCTCCTGGTTCCTGCCTACTGTGGGCTGGGGGCGCCTCATTGCTATCACGGTTGGGGGCCCCGGTACGTCCATTCTGATAGTGCCTTCTTCCGTGGTGGGCGTGTGGGTTCTTCCTCCCGGCGACCCTTTTGGCGTACCTCCCCTGGCTTCCTCCGGTGCACTTTGGGCCAGTCTTCTTCCAGTCCTGCAGAACAACGGCGGAGGCTGAGGTGGGGGTTCCGTCTGCTTCCTTCCCTTGTGGGGCGGCTCCGTCCTCAGTTCACCGCTGCCTTGTCCTGACTGGGTGAGGTGAGTCCCTGCCGTTTCAGCCTCCCGAGTTCTCCTTTCCAGGTCTCCTGGGGCCGTCTGCCTGCCGTCCACAGGCCTTTTGGACAAGGCACTATTGGGTAAGTAAGACACTGGCTGAGTTCTTCTCTGTCTCTCTATCTGTTAGGGGCTTTCAGGGTCTGGAGGTCTGGGGGGTACCTCCCTCTTGCTGGGTTCCCTGGGGTTGCAGCAATTGGTGTAAGTGCTCTGGCCTCTCCCTCTCTGTGGCCCCACCAGTAGGGACAGGGGCTTTTCTCCCTTCTGTTTCTTGCCCCCTCTCCTTCTGTTCTTTGAGGGGTCCTTGTTGGAATCCCACTGTCAGTGTGGCCTTCCGTTGGTCTTCCCTCTGTAGACTAAGGTGGGCCTCCCGCTCCTCGGTGGCTTTTTTCACTGCCTTTCCACCTTCGGCCTTGTCTCCTTGCGGGGGCAACCGTCGGTGGATTGGCACATCCCTTATTTGTGATCAAGTGTGCCTCATCTGCATCCTGGGGTCCAGGGGCTGGACCATTTCTGGTGACCTACCAGTCCACAAGTAACCCTATCCGTGACACTGAGGTACACCTACTGAGAGGTTGTGTGGATATAAGAAGGCTTTAGCAAAAGAAACACTGAAAGTACGTTTTGAGAAATAGGAGGAAATCCATTCTAGAGGTGTGTCACAGATGCCAATGGTGTGGAGGGTGTCCAGTAGGAGTATACATGTAGAAAAAAAGAGGAGCAGAAAAAACAGCACACAGAAAGCTCTAAGTGTAGTAGTATAATATTATACAGAAGCAAAATAGATAAAAACATACAATTTTATTTATAAAATATGACAAAAAACAAAGAAAATAGTTGATATTTCTCCATGTGAGATTTAAAAAGATAAAAATATTTATCAGTTCCTTCCGTTTATACTAAAAAGTGGTAATAATAGGACTGCTGCAGATGGGACCTATTGATAGAGAATGCACTTCATGGAACACAATAACACTGTATTGTAGGTGATCAAATTAGATGGTAGTCCAGCCCCCAACTCGGGGATGATCAGACAGTGTGTTCAGTGAAAACAGTATTAGCCGCTCACCAGATGGTTTCTTGCAAGTCTTGCAAGAGGGCCTGTAGCTAGATAACCTTGGCAGTGGGTATAGTCTCTTTGAGATCCATGCTGTTCCCCTGGTTCTCCGTCCCTTAAAGTCCGATTTTTCTTAAGTCCAATAAAACCCACTTGAAATATGTTGGATCAATCGACACGTTTCGGGGAATTAAACCCCTTTCTCAAGATAGTTATTTTATGTTTACTTCAAAAAAGCACTAGTTCTTAAATACATGTATCATCCAATCACAATTGGATACAAGAAAGTTCAAATGTAACAGTTGTTTACCGCACTTGACTACTTCAGATATGTATTAAAGTAAAATAAAAGATGGTAATAGACCATATATTCAGGATTATATAAACCATATGTCTTTGACATTTGGGAAATAAAAATCATAAAAATAAATATCATAAAAATAAAAAATACTCCCAAAAAAACACATTTTGTTTACAGAAAATCAGGACACTTAAAAAACAAGTTAGCTCCATCTGTGATCACCAGCGGTCCGAAAGAAAATTTACCTAATTGGAGTTCCAGTGACTGGTTGTCAGGGTACCTGTTTAGCGGCGTCTCCAGCGGCTCCAGCCTATCACTGTGCCCGTGATTGCTGCAGTTCTCTGTCTATCACCTGCAGGGGGCTCCCATTGGCTGTCTGCAGTCAGCCCGCCTCTGGTTGCCTTTTTAAACTCAGTCTAGGCACCCTTTAGTTGCCCTTTCGTGGTGTCTCTGACAGCATTCACTTTGCTTGTCTGCTGAAGCTATTGGGCCTGTTCCTGAGTTTACCTGTTCCTGTGTTCCTGCCGGCTTGTCAGTTCCAGTCTGGTTCTGGTTGCTGTCGTTCCGGTTGCCAGCCGACTTGCGGTGCTCGTCCCGGTTGAGCCTCGGCCTGCTCCTGCTGTTTCCTGTGTTCAGTTCCTGTGGTGATATTTCTCTCCTGTCGCTCCAGCGACATTTTGTCTGTTGGTCCCAGCGTGCGGACGCTGGTTTACTCCATTAGCCTTGCGGCTCACAATACTGTTTGTTGGTCCCAGCGTGCGGACGTTGGTTTACTCCATTAGCCTTGCGGCTCACAATACTGTCTGTTGGTCCCAGAGTGCGGACGCTGGTTTACTCCATTAGCCCTGCAGTTCACAGTACTGTCAGTTGGTCCCAGCGTGCGGACGCAGGTTTGCTCCATTGGCCTTGTGGCTCATTCTACTGCCTGTTGGTTCCTGCGTGCGGACGCTGGTTTACTCCAGTTGCCTTGAGGCTCAAGGTACAGTTGTTGGTCCCAGCGTGTGGACGCTGGTTTACTCCCTGACTTGCAGTCAGGGTCCTGGTTCTGTCCAGTCCTAGCAGCACTTGTTTCAGCTATGTACCGACACTAGCCTCTCCTTGGGTGAGACAGCTTGACCGCATACTCTATTCACCATCCTACTGTCATTGTCATCTGACAGTCACTGGTCTTAGCGGTGTCTCCCTTCTTGGGCTGCCCTGCCCGGTATTGGTAAGGCCGGTAGAACCTTTCACTTTGCCACCTTTAGGTTGCCTTACCCGGTATTGGCAGGGCCGGTAGAGCCTATCCTTGGTATCCAGTTTGGGCTGCCCTGCCCGGTATTGGTAAGGCTGGTAGAACCTTTTATGTTGCCACTCCACGGTTGCCTCTCAATTGTCAATTGCTTATATATATGTGATGTTTGTATGTGTATGAAAACCCTATGGGATTGCCTTAACTTTTCAATAAAGTTATGTTTTTACCTAAACCTTACGTCTGAGAGTCTTAACAAACCGTGACAGTACAAAAGGGCCATGACCTCAGACAATAAGAGTGACGGTAATACGCAGAATATCCATTGGAGGATGGATATGCTTGAGCAACGTTTGGATCAATTGGTGGTTGCAATCCAAACTATCCTTAAACGCACTGTACTTGCTGACAAGTCTGGTTCTAGCCCGGTGGTCTCGCCAAGTCAGACACCGGAGATTGATACAAGGCCATCAGGGGCTGCAGTCAAAGGGTTAACGGCTTCTGCACCCTTGCCGCTAAGGTATGACGGTGACCCTCATCTCTGCAGAGGGTTCATCAACCAACTAGAAATATTTATGGAACTGACGGCACACGCATTTCCCAATGACCGTAGTAAGGTTGGGTTCATGAGCATTGGCTTGGGCTAACCCATTGTGGGAAAATGCTAAACCTTGTACTAAGAATTTCAGTGAATTTGTGCATTCTTTTCGGAGAGTGTTTTAGCCTCCTGGTAGAACCACCTCTGCTGCTAAACGTCTTATGGAGATACAACAGGACAGGCGCACGGTGGGCGACTATGCCATTGAATTCCGCACCTTGGCAGCGGAAGTGGGGTGGAATAACGAGGCGTTGTTGGCAGCCTTTGCCCAAGGCTTGAGTGACCAAATTAAAGATGAAATTGCAGCAAAAGATTTGCCTACTGACCTAGATGACTACATTGAGTATGTCATTCTAATTGACTTCAGAATACGTGAGAGACTAACCGCCAAAGATCGTAAAGTACGGTTAAAAAGTAATGGGTCTAGTAACATGTTTTGTCCACCCATCCCTCCCTTGGCATCTAAACCTAGTGAACCAGTATGGGAAACAGGTGAACCTATGTAGGTAGGTTTCACTAGGCTAACGAAGGAGGAGAGACTGTATCGCAGGAAGCAAGGACTGTGTTTGTACTGCTTTAAAAATGGGCATTTGCTAAGATCCTGCCCGGTACGTCCGGGAAACGAACACACCTAGGGTACCTTGGGGGACAGGCCCTAGGTGGTGTCCAATCGTCCCCAGTGATTGGCACACTTAAACCCACCATACAGGTGGTACTATCTTGGGCGCAACGTTCAGTGGAGGTTCTGGCCCTGGTTGATTCCGGTGCAGCTGGGTATTTTATGGAAAATACCTTTGTGGAATTACATGGGGTACCACGTATTTAAAGAGAAACCCCTCTGGCTATTGAAGCAATTGATGGTAGACCCCTGGAACCCGCTCAACATTATCCATGACTATTGGGGCTCTCCATAAAGAAGAGCAGCAGTTTCAACTAATTAACTCTCCTCACCATGCCGTAATATTGGGTTTTCCTTGGTTACAGTTGCATAATCCTCAATTTGATTGGCAGAAATGCGAGATCTCCGCTTGGTCTCAGTTCTGTATGGATAAGTGCGTCACCCATCCAGTTAAGGTCTTGTGGACCTCCCCTTCACTACCTGATGTATACCAGCAGTTTAGCAATGTTTTCAGTAAGGGAGAGGCTGGCACCTTACCCCAGCACAGACCAAATGATTGTTGCATCGACCTAATGCCTGGAGCGGTGCCCCCCAGGGGACGCACGTACCCATTGTCTTGTGAGGAGAACCAAGCCATGGAAGAATACATTTCTGATGCCCTTAATAGAGGGATCATAAGGAAATCTACCTCTCCGGCTGGGGCTGGGTTCTTTTTCGTTAAGAAAAAAAATGGCGAACTGAGACCATGCATCGCCTACCGTGGGTTAAATAAACTGATGGCTAAAATGCTTATCCGATACCACTCATCACTGAGCTGTTTGACAGACTCAAGGGCTCTTCAATTTTCACCAAATTGGACCTACGGGCAGCATACAATTTGATACGTATCAGAGCCGGTGATGAGTGGGAAAACTGCCTTTAACACGAGGTCTGGGCATTATGAATATCTAGTCATGCCATTTGGTCTATGCAATGCACCCGCAGTATTTCAAGAACTGATCGACGATGTTCTTAGAGATATGTTACAGTCATGTGTCGTAGTCTACCTTGACGATATACTTATTCACTCCAAAGACTTGTCACAACACATCAAGGATGTGTCTGAAGTATTGTTGCGCTTACGAAAAAATAAATTATTCTGTAAATTAGAGAAATGTGAGTTCCACAAAACCAGTGTACCGTTCCAGGGGTTTATAATTGGCAAAGACGGCATTGCCATGGACAAGGAGAAATTGACAGCAGTCTTGCAGTGGCCTAGACCTAAGAGCCTGAAAGCTATCCAGCGATTTCTGGGTTTCGCCAATTATTATAGGAAGTTTATTAAGAACTTCTCGTCCATTGTTAAACCCCTGTCGGACCTCACGCATAAGGGTGCTAACCCATCTCTCTGGCCAGCGGCCGCGGAGGAGGCCTTTGAAAAACTGAAAGAGGCTTTTGCTAATGCTCCTGTGTTATCCCACCCCAACCCATTACTCCCGTTCACCTTGGAGGTTGACGCCTCAGATATTGGGGTTGGGGCAGTACTTTCCCAACGGCAGGTCAAAGGTGGAACGCTCAGACCCTGTGGGTTCTTTTCTAAAAAGCTCACCGGAGCTCAAAGCCATTATGAGATTGGTGACAGAGAATTATTGGCCATTATCCTCGCTCTTAAGGAATGGCGCCACTTGCTCGAAGGCACAATAAATCCCGTTTTAATCCTGACGGATCCTAAAAATCGAACTTATCTCTCTGAGGCCAAGAGATTGTCCTCTCGCCAGGCCAGATGGGCATTATTCCTGTCCCGATTCAATTTCATTGTATCATATTTGCCGTGATCTAAGAACGTTAGGGCTGATGCTCTGTCAAGACAATTTGAGGCAGAGATTGACAGAGAAGAGGCACCAGCACCTATCATTCAACCTGATCGAATATTGGCCACCATACGCACTAGTATCACTTCACCACTAGGGGATGAAATTCTGGCCTCCCAGGCCTCCGCTCCCCAGGAAACCCCGGTGGGCAAGTGTTTTGTCGCTGAACCATTACGTACTCGATTACTTGAAACCTACCATTCCTCTAAGGCTGCGGGACATATTGGTAGAGACCAATTGTTATGGTCCCTCTCCCAGTTATTCTGGTGGTCTTCTATGAGATCAGATTGTGCCGATTTTACTAATGCCTGTGCCACCTGTGCTCGTGGTAAAACCCTTAGACATCTCCCAGTGGGCTTGCTTCAGCCGGTGCCTAATGGTGAATGCCCCTGGTCTCATGTTTTCATCGATTTTATGGAAGAATTGCCCAGGTCTAGAGGGTATTCCTTCATATTGATGGTGGTAGACAGGTTTTCTAAAATGGCTCACTTCGTACCTCTCCGTGGCCTTCCTTCAGCTAAAGAACTGGCAATGGTGTTTGCTCGAGAGGTGTTTCAGTTGCATGGAGTACCCAGGGTACTGGTGTCCGACAGGGGGAGCCAGTTTGTGTCCAGGTTCTGGAGGGCATTTTGCAGATGGCCATACAGCTATCCTTCTCCTCTGCATATCATCCCCAGAATAATAGGGCCACTGAACGTGCCAGTCAGGGTTTGGAACAGTTTCTGCGCTGTTTTGTGACTGACCATCATGACAATTGGGCCAACTTGTTGCCTAGGGCGGAGTTCGCCAGGAACTGTGCTGTCAACTCGTCTTCCGGGAGCTCTCCATTTCTGATCAATTATGGCTTCCAACCCTATTTGCTCCCAGATTCCAGCTCTGGATGAGCATATCGAGCAACTCCGTTCCACATGGGCACAAGTTCAGAGGGCACTGGGCCAGTCATTTCAGCGCCATCAGCGCTATGCTAATCGCAGAAGGCTTCCAGCGGTTTCCTTCCAAGTTGGGGATAGAGTATGGCTTTCTTCCAAGAATCTTAAGCTCCAAGTCCCATCTAATAAGTTGGCACCTCGGTTTATTGGTCCTTACAGAATCATTCGCAAAATGAATCCTGTTTCTTATGCCTTGGACATACCTGCATCCATGCGCATTCATAATGTATTCCATGTGTCTCTCCTTAAGCCTCTTGTATGCAACCGTTACACTACTACACCCGTGATGCCAGGGCCCGTTGAGATCGAGGGCCAGGAGGAGTACGAGGTGCAGAGTATCATTGACTCCCATAGGCTTAGAGGAAAGGTACAGTACTTGGTGCATTGGAAAGGTTATGGTCCTGAGGATCGATCCTGGGTGGATAGTAAGGACCTTCATGCACCCAGGCTACTGCGGATTTTTCATGCCAAGTACCCTCAGAAACCCAGACCCTATTCTAGGAGAGGGGGTCTTAGAAAGGGTGGTACTATCACGGTGCCCATGATTGCTGCAGTTCTCTATTACCTGCAGGGGGCTCCCATTGGCTGTCTGCAGTCTGCCCGCCTCTGGTTGCCTTTTTAAACTCAGTATGGGCACCCTTTAGTTGCTCTTTCGTGGTGTCTCTGACAGCATTCACTTTGCCTGTCTGCTGAAGCTATTGGGCCTGTTCCTGAGTTCCTGAGTTTACCTGTTCCTGTGTTCCTGCCGGCTTGTCAGTTCCAGTCCGGTTCTGGTTGCTGTCGTTCCGGTTGCCAGCCAACTTGCGGTGCTCGTCCCGGTTGAGCCTCGGCCTGCTCCTGCTGTTTCCTGTGTTCAGTTCCTGTGGCGATATTTCTCTCCTGTTGCTCCAGCGACATTTTGTCTGTTGGTCCCAGCGTGCTGGTTTACTCCATTAGCCTTGCGGCTCACAATACTGTTGTTGGTCCCAGCGTGCGGACGCTGGTTTTCTCCATTAGCCTCGCGGCTCATAATACTGTCTGTTGGTTCCAGCGTGTGGACGCTGGTTTACTCCATTAGCCTTGCGGCTCACAATACTGTCTGTTGGTCCCAGCGTGCGGACGCTGGTTTACTCCATTAGCCGTGCAGCTCACAATAATGTCAGTTGGTTCCAGCGTGCGGACGCTGGTTTGCTCCATTGGCCTTGTGGCTCATTCTACTGCCTGTTGGTTCCAGCATACGGACGATGGTTTACTCCCTGACTTGCAGTCAGGGTCCTGGTGCTGTCCAGTCCTAGCAGCACTTGTTTCAGATGTGTACCAACACTAGCCTCTCCTTGGGTGAGACAGCTTGACCATATACTCTATTTACCATCCTACTGTCATTGTCATCTGACAGTCAGTGGTCTTAGCGGTGTCTCCCTTCTTGGGCTGCCCTGCCCGGTATTGGTAAGGCCGGTAGAACCTTTCACGTTGCCACCTTTAGGTTGCCTTACCCGGTATTGGCAGGGCCGGTAGAGCCTATTCTTGGTATCCAGTTTGGGCTGCCCTGCCCGGTATTGGTAAGGCCGGTAGAACCTTTTATGTTGCCACTCCACGGTTGCCTTACCCGGTATTGGCAGGGCCGGTAGAGCCTATTCCTTGTGTATCCCTCAGGCTGCCCTGCCCGGTATTGGTAAGGCCGGAAGAACCAGTACGTTACCATCTTACGGTTGCCTTACCCGGTATTGGCAGGGCCGGTAGAGCCTACTTATCACTATTCCTTCAGTACTGCTTGGGTTACCTTGCCGGTATTATTTGCAAGGCCGGTAGAACCTATCTCAATTGTCAATTGCTTATATATATGTGATGTTTGTATATGTATGAAAACGCTATGGGATTGCCTAAACTTTTCAATAAAGTTATGCTTTTACCTAAACCTTACGTCTGAGAGTCTTAACAAACCGTGACACAGCCGTATTGTCCTCCCCGTGTTGCTTGCCTCCATTGAGGCTGGATCCCCTTCCGTTCTGGCAGCACGGCCACTTGCTGGGTTCTGTTGCGGTGCCGGCCGCCTCTGCTGCTTGTTCTCCGGCGGCAGGTGACATCGTTATTGGGCGCACGTCCAAAGGCATGGACGTGCACCCCATTTAAAGAGACAGCCACCTGTTGGCTATTCCTCCTTTTCCTCCTCTCCTACTACTTAAACTGCATGGACTCAGGGCTCAGTCGCCCTTTCGTTGGTGTCCAGTGCAGTTCTTTGGTTTGGGCTCTGTGTATGATCTGGCTTGTCTGACTAACCGACCTGGTGCTCTCCTTGGCTCTGTCTGATTATCCGCTCCATGTATGACTCTTGGCTTTGTCGGACATCCATTCTGGTGCAGACCTGTGGCTCTGGCAGACTACCCGTTCCGTGGGTGACTCCTGGCTCTGGCTGACTACCCTCTCCGTGTGTAACTTCTGGCTTGTCTGACTACCCATTCTGGTGTTGACCTGGGGCTCTGTCCACTGCGTATCCAGCATACCAACGCTTCTGTGGACATCCTATCTGGTGCAAACCTGTGGCTCTGGCTGACGACCTGCTCTGTGCATGACCCCTGGCTTGTCTGACCACCCAATCTGGCACTGACCTGTGGCTCTATCTAACTACCATTAGTGTGTCCTTCCGTTCGGTTAGATAACCAATGTGGTGCAGGGTTGTGGCTCTGGCAGAGTCTCTCCTGGTGCCTTTCCAGTTGCCGGCTATCCCAGGTGCGGACCTGGGGTCTTGATTACTCTCATCTCTGTCTGGCTTCTCCCGGGTACGGATCTGTGGTATTGCAAACCCTCCTTGTCCCATTGCTGGGATATATTTATCAAGAGAATCACATGGTAGCAGTCTTCTATTCCTGGTAGTTGTCACTTGCTCCGCTGTGTGCTTCTCTTTCGTCTTGTATATTATATACTGTCTTTGTGATATTTCTGTTTTGTTGCTCCCTTAATAAAGTTGGTGTTCCCTTTAAGTACTTGTCCTGTGATTCCTTGCTGGGACTTTGACACTGGTACATACAAATGCAGACATGGTAGATGCACCACCACATATTCAGAACAAATGGAAATCTTTCACCTCCAAGAACACAGGGGAACTATTTCATCAGGGCTTATAATTTTAAATCCTTTGCTACTAGCCAGACCTGAAAAGTTACTCGCCACTGCAAGCCATAAGATACCCACCAGGGCTGAATTTCTACTCGCCAGGGCTAAATTTTCACTTGCCATTGGCTAGTGGCGAGTGGAAATTTTGAGCCCTGATTTCATAGTTGGCAATTTATCAATTGTACATCAGTTTGTTGTCTATCTTCTAGAATGTGCATGTGGAGTCCAGTATGTCGGACTAATGACAAGGTTGTGTTGTTTTCCTTAGAGCACTTAGTCTTTATGGAGTATTCCCTTCTTTGTCAAGTTTCAGAGGTGAGGGATGCTGCTGTTTATATGTGGGTCTCACAGGTCACCACCCACATCGCTATGTAGCATACTAGACAAGAAAAGAAAAATAAAACGCCGCAATACCTGCCTATAAGCGTAGTATTTAGTGATACTATTTAATAACCCTCTCTTTACCTCCTTCTTATATTCACTCACTTTGGTTGGAGGCTTTTCCTGCCTCTCGGTGTATTCGCTTGCACTGGATCAGTTTTTCGTCACTCCAGGCTTATGACACCAGACACTTATCTCCACCTCTGTAAAGGTTTTATTGTAGTTCCCTTGTTGTGGACCTCATAAATACAGTATAAATATGTGGCTTCTCCACTAAGGAACCTAATGTTAGTGCCTCAACTCCGAGTGAATATTTCACTAGTATGTGAGAGAGGGATTAATTTCCATATTCCATGAGGTATATAGGGTAAACATTTTTTTTATAAAAATAGTATTTTCATTAAAAACCTTTTATAAGTAAAAATATTATATTGGTAGTGAAAAAACTACTTTGACACAATGTATGAAACACCATATATGTGTAAATTAAAAAATGACAGCGTTTTCTTGTATAACACTCAAGTGCACAAGTGCAGCAAAAAAGTATTTAAAATACAATAAAAATAAATATATTGATATATAGTAGAAACAAAGTAATACCTGATACTTTTTGTTAGGCTCAACACATTTTGTGATGTCTATGCATAAATGTCACTTCTTCGGGAGATTTACAACGGGAACTACCTTGCAGAGTGCTCTCTTTTATGTGATGTTGCCCATGGTTTCCATGCCTGATGCTGTAGAGTACGCCGTCTGCTTCCAATGATGCAAAATGGAAGTGATGTCATGGCTCCTGCTTTTCACACGTGGAACGCATCACTCAGCATTCCCTCCGCCTCCTTCTCATGGCTACCCACAATGGAGCGAACCTCCAAGAGATTTTTGCTAGGAAATTTGCGGGCAGGGACTACACATGCAACTACAACTATTACATATGTCAAAACATGGCAATCCCTCTCCTCATCCACCAACACAATCCCAATATTGTGGCCAAATCTGAATGGAGTAATTGACAAACGACAAGACCACTGAGGAAAAGATTTCTAGAACATAGAAATAACATCCTCAAGAAAAATACGCAACATTCAGTGGTGTGACATTGCATCAATTGTCATGCATTTAACAATATCTTAGACTTAAGACTAACAGAAATAGAACATGTTCCCCCAGCTCTAAGAGGAGGTAATAGTTTTAAGAAATTATATAAACAAAAAAGCTACTGTATTTTAAAACTACGAACTTTAACACCAACTGGCCTGAATTAAGAACTTGATTTATGGTGCCTATGAAACTATAATTTCACAGTTTTAAATAATGAAACTATTATACATTTCTCTGGTTTGGTGAACATCAAACAGTAGTTTTTTCCAACTGTATTATGGTATCCTCGATCAAAATCTTTTTTTTAAGGACTAATACAAACTCCATTATCAAATAGATTGGTTATAACATGTAAAAGATTTTGGAGAGTTTTTAGCCTCTGTGATATAAGAAACACATAGATTAAGTGACAGTAAAGGTCCTTTCATTTGGCCAACAATTAGTATTTAACACGTCATCTGAATTTTTCATGTAGGCACTTTATACCATTTCATTGATGCTGCTAGGAAAGGTAGATATCCTGCCCCAAATCTATTGTACTCTTTTGTTAGAAATAGTAAACGTCAGTACATCCCCAGTATACTCCATCCAGTTGGACGCCGTCTGCAAAAACATGGTGTTGAAGACTCCATTGAAAAAGCATGCCCACGTATAACAGCTTTTCCGAGAATCTGACAGCAGCCAGATTATTGGAGGTGTAGGAACTCGAGTATACTGACTAACTGTCATACATGGACTGACTTATCCTGGTCATCTCATACATTCATCCTCCATCATATTCATTTCATTCCATATTCATAATGAAACCGAAGGATTTTAACGATTTTCATTATAATCATTCCATGATTGGGAACTGTATGTACTATTAATTATTTGTTTGAGAGATTATCATTTCCATTATTCTTATTTCATTCCATACTCACTAAGAACATTGTAGGACTTTAATTATTTTCCTTTCAATCATTCTATGATTGGGAACTGTTTGAATTATTAAATGATTGTTTTGAGAACCTTATATTATACCATATACAGATTTTGGGCATATACCTGTTTGTGATTTTATATGCTATATCATTACTCATTTAAAGGCTTCCATTACAGATTTTGGTGAAATCTCGTTTGCTATACCAGTCTTTTGTATAGTCCTATACATGTTATGATAGTTTAGGTGACACATTACAGATTTGGTACACTATTTCAGTGAGGGCCACTATTTATTTTCTTTTTTTCGGCAACCGAATGAGACTTTCGCCAGAGGCACACTGCAGCTTGACAACAGGTGCTTAGCATGTGGGTTGTTGAATTTAGCCAGGGTCTGGGATTCCTGGGGCAGGAGTGTCGAAGTTGGAGAGGAGCATGCAGGTCCAAGGACGAGTTTAATGAAGTGTTATATTTGTGGACAAGAGTGTCTGTGTTAGTAGTAGTAGGGCAGAGAGAAAAGAGGGAAGTTTGCACAGTAGATGCCAAGTCTGGTAATTTGACTGAATGTAGGTTCCTGGTTGGGAAGGGTGTTTTAGGGAGGGCAGGGGAATGTGTGTGAGAGCGTGTGAAGGAGATAAGATGAACAGAGAGAGGAAATGGGAAAATTATAAATTCAGAGACTGAAAATATTCTAGTGAGAAGTAGCTCTAGACAGTGACCATCCATCTGAGTTCTGGAAGCAGTCCACTGTTGAAGGCCATAGGACAAGGTCAGAGAGATAAAGCAGGAAGCACTAGATGAGGACGCACCATCAGTTTTGTTAATACAAAACGTGTTGACATAGAGGACAGTATTCAGTGGACTGGGGCTTCGTGAGTCTATACTTCTCAATGTCTTATGCTATATGTGAATAAAAGTTACTGGTTTTATCTTACTACTTGAATCAAATTATTGCTTTGGTAGTGCAGCCTTTGTTTTTTGAATGTCTTAGCATATTGGGAATGGGGAGCCCTTGGCTTGCACACCTTTTTGTATGATTATTGTGGTTTGTACTCAGTTTAGAATTTACGCCCCCTCACACTACAGCCTTTGAGCTTCCAAATGCTTTGTATAATAAATTAAAATTCCTGTTGATTCAAATGGGGATGTGAACCCTAGTGATTTAGAATGCCTTGAAAACATCACTAGCATAAGGTGGTTTAAAAGCTCTATTTAGATCAATGGGAATAAGCATAGGCTAACATGGAGTGCAAGGTATTTAAGATGTTTGTATTTCTTTCAAAGGTAGGACTGCAAAAAGAAGAATTAATCGAGGGTCAGGTGTAAATAAATAATATAGATATGCATGTTTACAGGCATTAAGAAATTATATAATAAAATCACATATTTTGCTAAATAAACTTATTATCACGGTGCCCGTGATTCGTGCTATCCTGTGTCTATCACTTGCTGGAAGTTCCTCATTGGCTGTCTGCTGTTAGCCCACCTCACACAGCCTTTTTAAACCCAGTCCGGGCACTCCCAGGTTGCCCTTTCATGGTGTTTCTGACATTACTTGTTCTGACCTGCTTATCAGGCGCTTGGGCCAGAGGATCCTGTGTTCCGGTGTTCCAGAGGTTCTAGTGTTCCAGTCTCGATCGTTCCCGAGTTCCTGAGTCTCCTGCCTGCTTGTCTCTCCAGCCGGTTCCGGTTGCTTTCCGTGGCTCCTGCAGTTCCGGTCATCTGTCAGTATAGCGGTTCTCGTTCCGTTTAGCCGCCGCTTGGTCTCAGGGCTCTCGCTCTACCCCCTGTCGCTGAGGCGACATTGTGCTTGTTTCGCTCCGGAGATATATCCCTGTTGGTCCCAGCGTGCGGACGCTGGTTTACTCCATTTAACCTGGTGGCTCAATTACTGTTGGTCCCAGTGTGCGGACGCTGGTTTACTCCATTTAACCTGGTGGCTCAATTACTGTTGGTCCCAGCGTGCGGACGCTGGTTTACTCCATTTAACCTGGTGGCTCAATTACTGTTGGTCCCAGCGTGCGGACGCTGGTTTACTCCATTTAAACTTGTGGCTCAATAACTAGTGATGAGCGAGCATGCTCGGCCGAAGCTCGGTTCGGCTCGAGCATCGCTCTGCTCGGCACATGGCGGTACTCGTACGAGTACCGCATGTGCTCGCCCGCCATGTTCGGGTCTCCTCCCCGCACGTTTCGCGGCTGCTGCGCAGCCAATAAACCTGCGGGGAGGCTCTGACATCAGTGTAATGCCAGCAGCCATGGAGGAGGAGGAGGAAGACACGGTTGCCTCCGCTACAGAGGGTAGCCATGGAACTTTAGTTCCATCTCTTCAGCGTGGGTGGGCAGAAGAGGAGGAAGAGGATGAGGAGATTGAGAGTCATCCTCCTGGTGAGGACAGCGAAATCTTGCCTGTTGGTACTCTGGCACACATGGCTGACTTTATGTTAGGCTGCCTTTCCCGTGACCCACGCGTTATACGCATTTTAGACAACACGGATTACTGGGTGTTCACCCTTCTGGACCCCCGCTACAAAGAGAATTTCTCATCTCTCATTCCTCCGGTGGAGAGGACAAGCAAAATGGTGCAATACCAGAAGGTTCTTGTCGAAAAATTGCTCCAAAATTTTCCATCTGACAACGCTGGCGGCAGAGTACGTGCTACCTTGGCCAACCGAGAAGGGGAGAAAAGGGGAGCACACAGCAGTTCCGACAAAGGCAGGGCAACACTCTCCAAGGCGTGGGACACCTTCATGACACCCCGCCAGCACCCTCACCCTGATGCGCAGCCTAGTGTCACAAGGAGGGAAAAGTTTTGGAAGATGGTGAAGGAGTGCGTAGCAGACCGTGTCAGCGTCCTCAATGATCCCTCTGTGCCTTACAACTACTGGGTGTCCAAGCTGGACACGTGGTATGAACTGGCACTCTACGCCTTGGAGGTGCTGGCCTGCCCTGCCGCCAGCGTTCTGTCTGAGCGGGTATTTAGTGCTGCTGGTGGCATCATAACAGATAAGCGTATCCGCCTTTCCACCGAAAATGCTGATAGGTTGACACTTATAAAAATGAACAAGGCCTGGATTTCCCCTGACTTCTCCACTCCACTGGAGGAAAGCCCCGGGTGAACATAAAGTCACTTTAGATATGTTATTTACAATGATGGGAATACTCTGTATTCCCATTCACCCCTTCCACCCAAAAAACGGGTATATGGTTGACTCTTAATCTTCTCATCCTCCTCCTCCTCTTCCATATGCCCAGTGATATAATTTTTATATAGGGCCAGCTCACCAGCGGGCCCAGTGATATAATTTTTATATAGGGCCAGCTCACCAGCGGGTCCTGTGATATAATTTTTATATAGGGCCAGCTCACCAGCGGGCCCTGTTTGACAATTTTTGTATAGGTCAGCTCACCAGCGGGCCTTCTCATATAATGTTTTATTGGGTCAGCTCTCTAGCGGGCCCTCTCATATAATGTTTTATAGCGTCAGCTCACTAGCGGGCCTTCGCATATAATGTTTAGGATGGTCAGCTCCGCAGCAGACCCTCACCCATAATGTTTTAGATGGTCGGCTCAGCAGCAGACCCTCATTCCTAATGTTTTAGATGGTCAGCTTAGCGGCATGCCCTCGCCCCTAATGTTTTAGAGGGTCACCAGCAGGCCATTAATCCTAATTTTTCAAGGGTGTGTATGATGCCCTCCTTTATGTGTAATAAAGGGTGTATTGGAGTGACATTTCAGTCTAATTTTTGGCAGCCCTTTCACTTAGTGCATAGGCTTTATGAGTGTTGGACCACTACCTGAACTATTGTACCACAATGTGAATGAGGCCCTCCATTTTGTGATATACAGGTTGTATCGGAGTGCCTCAGGTCCTCCCATTGAATTAAATAGGGCTGGGGTGTACGACAGAGCAGAAGGTAGTTTTTGGCTTCATCCACTAAGTCACTTCGTCACTTTTACTCAATGGATCAGACCCCACTGTTCCGACTATAAATTTTGGACTTAACAAGGGCAAACGGACATGTTGTAAAACCTGTGGTAGCTGCGGCCTCCGTTCCTGAATGCTGTACCTTACCCGGGCCATAACCACGTTGAACACCTGCTTTACGCTGTGCACGTTTCCCTCTTAATCATGGCCCCAGTTCCGAAAAATCGATGAAATTTTTTGCAGAATTTGCAGATGATATACAAGTAAATATACAGCAAATACTGTTTGGTAACAATTTTTCGCCTAAAGTCGTTTTTATCTTCCTTTTTGTGTGTTTTACGGTCATTCTGTAAAAATGGCGTACTACGGGCGAAACATCGTTCCCAGCAGCGACGTTGGAGTCCAAGATGCATCCAGACATCCTCCCTATGCTGTCCCTGAACCATTTCTGTGGTGTTTCCATCATTTTCTGACCTTTTCCTATGAACCAGGCACCCTCCCCTCATCAGAGCAGGGGGTGCTTGGTGTAATGCTCGAGTCCTCCCATTGACTTCAATGGGGCTCGGGTGCTTGGCCGAGCACTCGAGCCTCCGGGGGCGCTCGGCCAGAGCACCCGAACACCCGAGTATTGGGGTGCTCGATCATCACTATCAATAACTGTTGGTCCCAGCGTGCAGACGCTGGTTTACTCCATTTAACCTGGTGGCTCAATTACTGTTGGTCCCAGTGTGCGGACGCTGGTTTACTCCATTTAACCTGGTGGCTCATGTTACTGTTGGTTCCAGCGTGCGGACGCTGGTTTACTCCATTTAACCTGGTAGCTGATGCCCTTAGTAGAGGGATTATAAGGAAATCTACTTCTCTGGCGCTTGGTCTCAGGGCTCTCGCTCTACCCCCTGTCGCTGAGGCGACATTGTGCTTGTTTCGCTCCGGCGATATATCCCTGTTGGTCCCAGCATGCGGACGCTGGTTTACTCCATTTAACCTTGTGGCTCAATTACTGTTGGTTCCAGCGTGCGGACGCTGGTTTACTCCATATAACCTGGTGGCTCAATTACTGTTGGTCCCAGTGTGCGGATGCTGGTTTACTCCATTTAACCTGGTGGCTCATGTTACTGTTGGTTCCAGCGTGCGGACGCTGGTTTACTCCATTCAACCTGGTAGCTGATGCCCTTAGTAGAGGGATCATAAGGAAATCTACTTCTCCGGCTGGGGCCGGGTTCTTTTTTGTTAAGAAAAATGTGGCGAACTGCGACCATGCATAGACTACCGTGGGCTAAATAAGCTGATGGCAAAGAATGCTTACCCGATACCACTCATCACTGAGCTTTTTGATAGGCTTAAGGGTTCCTCGATTTTCACCAAATTGGACCTACGGGCGACCTACAATTTGATACTTATCAGAGCCGGTGATGAGTGGAAAACTGCCTTTAATACGAGATCTGGGCATTATGCATACCTAGTCATGCCATTTGGTCTATTTAATGCTCCTGCAGTATTTCAAGAACTGATCAATTACGTTCTTCGAGATATGTTACAATCATGTGTCGTAGTCTACCTTGACGATATACTTATCCACTCCAAAGACTTGTCACAACACATTAAGGATGTGTCCGAAGTATTGCGGCAGTTACGCAAAAATAGATTATTCTTTAAATTGGAGAAATGCGAGTTCCACAAAACCAGTGTACCGTTCCTGGGATTTATAATTGGCAAAGACGGCATTGCCATGGATAAAGAGAAATTGTCGGCAGTCTTACAGTGGCCTAAACCTAAGAGCCTTAAAGCCATCCAACGATTTCTGGGGTTCTCCAATTATTATAGGAAGTTTATTAAGAACTTCTCTTCTATCGTGAAACCCCTGTCTGACCTCACGCATAAGGGTGCTAATCCATCTCTCTGGTCAGTGGCTGCTGAGGAGGCCTTTGAGAAACTGAAAGTAGCCTTTGCTAATGCTCCTGTGTTATCCCACCCCAATCCATTACTTCCATTTACTTTAGAGGTTGATGCCTCAGATATTGGGGTTGGGGCAGTACTTTCTCAACGACAGGTCAAAGGTGGAACACTCAGACCCTATGGGTTCTTTTCCAAGAAACTGACCGGAGCCCAAAGTCATTATGAGATTGGTGATAGAGAATTACTGGCCATTATCCTTGCTCTCAAAGAATGCCGTCATTTACTTGAAGGCACGAAAAATCCCGTTTTAATTCTGACTGATCACAAGAATCTGACTTATCTCTCTGAGGCCAAGAGATTGTCCTCTCGCCAGGCCAGATGGGCATTGTTTCTATCTCGATTCAATTTCATTGTGTCTTATTTGCCTGGATCAAAGAATGTTAGGGCTGATTCTCTGTCTAGACAATTTGAGGCGGAGTTTGACAGAGAAGAAGCACCAGCACCTATCATCCAACCTGATCGAATATTGGCCACCATATGTACTAGTATCACTTCACCACTAGGGGAAGAGATTTTGGCTTCTCAATCCTCTGCTCCCCATGAAACTCCAGCGGGCAAATGTTTTGTCACTGAACCATTCCGTACTCGATTACTTGAAACCTACCCACTTCTCTAGGGCTGCGGGACATATTGGCAGAGATCAATTGTTTTGGTCCCTCTCTCAGTTATTCTGGTGGCCTTCTATGAGAACAGATTGTGCCGATTTTACGAATGCCTGTGCTACCTGCGCTCGTGCCAAAACCCCTAGACATCTCTTGGTGGGCTTGCTTCAGCCGGTGCCTAATGGTGAACGCCCCTGGTCTCATGTTTCTATCGATTTCATGGGAGAATTGCCCAGGTCTAGAGGGTATTCCTTCATATTTATGGTGGTAGACAGGTTTTCTAAAATGGCTCACTTCGTACCTCTCCGTGGCCTTCCTTCAGCTAAAGAACTGGCAATGGTATTTGCTCGAGAGGTTTTTCGGTTGCATGGAGTACCCAGGGTACTGGTGTCCGACAGGGGGAGCCAGTTTGTGTCCAGATTCTGGAGGGATTTTGCGAACTGATGGGCATACAGCTATCCTTCTCCTCTGCATATCATCCCCAGACTAATGGAGCCGCTGAACGGGCCAATCAAGGTTTGGAACAGTTTCTGCTCTGTTTTGTGACTGACCATCATGACAATTGGGCCGACTTGTCCTTGGGTAGAGTTCGCCAGGAACTGTGCAGTCAATTCCTCTTCCGGGAGCTCTCCGTTTCTGATTAATTATGGGTTCCAACCCTGTCTGCTCCCGGATTCTTTTCAGACACAACAGATTCCAGCTGTGGATGAGCATATCGAGCAACTCCGTTCCACATGGGCACAAGTTCAGAGGGCACTGGGCCAGTCCTATCAGTGCCATGCTAATCGCAGAAGGCTTCCAGCGGTTTCCTTCCAAGTTGGGGATAGAGTCTGGCTGTCTTCTAAGAATCTGAAGCTCCGGGTCCCATCTAATAAGCTGGCACCTCGGTTTATTGGCCCTTACAGAATCATTCGCAAAATTAACCCTGTTTCCTATGCTTTGGAGTTACCTGCATCCATGCGGATTCATAATGTATTCCATGTGTCTCTCCTTAAGCCTCTTGTTTGTAACCGTTACACTACTACACCTGTGATGCCAGGCCCCGTTGAAGTCGAAGAGCAGGAGGAATATGAGGTACAAAGTATTATTGATTCCTGTAGGCTTATAGGAGGGGTACAGTACTTGGTGCATTGGAAAGGTTATGGTCCTGAGGATCGATCTTGGGTGGATAGTAAGGACCTTCATGCACCCAGGTTACTACGGATTTTTCATACTAAATACCCCCAGAAGCCCAGATCCTACTCTAGGAGAGGGGGTCTTTGTGCCCGTGATTTGTGCTATCCTGTGTCTATCACTTGCTGGAAGTTCCTCATTGGCTGTCTGCTGTTAGCCCACCTCACACAGCCTTTTTAAACCCAGTCCGGGTACTCCCAGGTTGCCCTTTCGTTGTGTTTCTGACATTACTTGTTCTGACCTGCTTGTCAGGCGCTTGGGCCAGAGGATCCTGCGTTCCGGTGTTCCTGTGTTCCAGAGGTCTCGATCGTTCCTGAGTCTCCTGCCTGCTTGTCTCTCCAGCCAGTTCTGGTTGCTTTCCGTGGCTCCTGCAGTTCCGGTCATCTGTCAGTATAGCGGTGCTCGTTCCGTTTAGCCGCCGCTTGGTCTCAGGGCTCTCTCTCTACCCCCTGTCGCTGAGGCGACATTGTGCTTGTTTCGCTCCGGCGATATATCCCTGTTGGTCCCAGTGTGCGGACGCTGGTTTACTCCATTTAACCTGGTGGCTCAATTACTGTTGGTCCCAGCGTGCGGACGCTGGTTTACTCCATTTAACCTGGTGGCTCAATTACTGTTGGTCCCAGCGTGCGGACGCTGGTTTACTCCATTTAACCTGGTGGCTCAATTACTGTTGGTCCCAGCGCGCGGACGCTGGTTTACTCCATTTAACCTGGTGGCTCAATTACTGTTGGTCCCAGCGCGCGGACGCTTGTTTACTCCATTTAACCTGGTGGCTCAATTACTGTTGGTCCCAGTGCGCGGACGCTGGTTTACTCCATTTAACCTGGTGGCTCATGTTACTGTTGGTCCCAGCTCGCGGATGCTGGTTTACTCCATTACACCTGGTGGCTCATGTTACTGTTGGTCCCAGCGCGCGGACGCTGGTTTACTCCATTTAACCTGGTGGCTTATGTTACTGTTGGTCCCAGCGTGCGGACGCTGGTTTACTCCATTTAACCTTGTGGCTCATTTTACTGTTGGTCCCAGCGTGCGGACGCTGGTTTACTCCATTACACCTGGTGGCTCAGTTTACTGTTGGTTCCAGCGTGCGGACGCTGGTTTACTCCATTAAACCTGGTGGCATTATCTACTGTTGGTCCCAGCGTGTGGACGCTGGGTTACTCCACTAAACCTGGTGGTTTATGTTACAGTTGGTCCCAGCGTGCGGAGGCTGGTTTGCTCCTTGACTAATTCAGACACTGAGGGCCGGTTGCTGTCCAACTTATTATTGCAGTTGTCTGGTATTCTCTGACTAGAGACTTCTGCTTGAGTGAGACCACTGATTCCTGTTCCACTCTACTGTCATATGTCATCTGACAGCCTGGTCTCCTCTTTTGGGCTGCCCTGCCCGGTATTGGTAAGGCCGGTAGAACCTATTTACGTTACATCTGTAAGGTTGCCTTACCCGGTATAGGCAGGGCCGGTAGAGCCTACTATCAGTGTTCCCTCAGGCTGCCCTGCCCGGTATTGGTAAGGCCGGTAGAACCTGTTCATGTGGTCATCCTAGGTTGCCTTACCCGGTATTGGCAGGGCTGGTAGAGCCTACACCCACTACTCCTTCAGGCTGCCTTGCCCGGTATTGGTAAGGTCGGTAGAGCCTACTGCTATATTTGGGTTGCCTTGCCCGGTATTATTGGCAAGGCCGGTAGAACCTATTCATATTGTCATTACCTGTTGTATTGTTATATATATGTATGATACCCTATGGGATTGCCTTAACTTTTCAGTAAAGTTACATTTTTACCAAACCTTAAGTCTGAGAGTCTTCAAATACCGTGACACTTATACACGCATCATTTCATGTTTGCTTCATTGCTAAAGATCAAGAATGGATTACACTTTAGTATAAGAGCAGGCCACATTTTACTGATTTATGGGGTCGACTGACCACTTCATAGTGCTAAAAATAAACCCAGGATCTTAGATTCTACATCCCTGATTTAGATTTATAATTGTGCACACACACTCAATGTATATGGTAATTTTATTACTTTATTGCTTGTATCACTGCTTTTAAATGTCCTGAATAAATGTCATGTTTTAAACTACAGTGTTGTGATTAGATCTCCCCGATACTGATATTAGATTCCTATTCTTGTTTGAGTGGATTCACGAGTATTTAGGTGTCTTCAGACCTGCACAGTGTGGTATGGGTGTCTGGTGAGATCCAATGTCCAGTAATAAATGTATTATGGTATATAGTTTTGTGCTACCCCCTTTCTTGCTCTTTAGAAAGTACACATTTCAGGTGAACATTCTGATGTGCTGCTAGGCACTTAGATGCATTTGCAGACCCTTCTAAAATGCACAGGCACACATTATCACATTTAAAGATACTCAGACACCCTCAAAATGTTAAAAAATAATGCAAAAAAAAGATATTTGAAAACACAGCTGCAATCTCAAAGGTATGCACAAACATCTTAAAGCAAACAAACAGTTGTACAAGCAACAGACTGTCTTATTGAAGCATTGAGTTACTATGAACATATTAAAGTTAGTAATGACTTTTGTGTATACATATTTAATCCTCCCTCTCCCTACATTCTTTCCCTAGGCTATATTCTTTGGTGGAATTGAGCCTTCTCTGCGAGGAGAAGTGTGGCCTTTCCTCCTGGGATACTACCCCTGGGAAACAACTTCAGTGGAACGAGAAGCTTTGCGGGTACACAGAAGGGAGGAATACTTTCAAATACAGAACAAGAGGTATGTCTGGGTGGAGTTTGCCAACCAAAATAATAATGCAGGAGACGGAGTCTCATAAGTGCTATACATTATATGGAATGAAACTGGCGTGTTTTAGACCTTTTTTGTTAGTCCTTACTTCCTCAGTGCAAAGCTAACTTTTCTTTCTATTTTTCATTCTTGTTGTTTATTTTGCTTCCAACCCACTGCAGTAGGGTTCCTATGTTGCTGGAATAAACATAACGACCATCGTTTTGTTGGAATATTATCATTGCTGTTATTATTTGTCCAAGTACATTTCTTCTGACCTGTGGTAAAATACTGGTTAGGCTTATACTCTGTATCGCTGAGTTACATAGTAAATTAGTTTGAAAAAAGTCTATCAAGTTAAACCTTTTCCAAAGTATAACACAGGAAATTAGAATGATATAATCCTTCCCAACACCAGCATTGGTATTAGTCTGTTTACCAGAACTTCGTGTTTTACCTTCTAATACACAATATAACACTGTATATTCCATTCTTCTAGAAATTCATCTATTCTTCTCTTTAACGTATTCATTTTTTCTGCCATTACCATCATATCCTTGGGCAAGGAATTCCATAATTTAATGGACCTTACTGTGAAAAACACCTTCTACTGAAGCTGGAACCTCCTTTTCTCTACTTGTAAAGGATGACATCTAGTTATCTGATCGGGTCTTGGAATGAAAAGCTTTCAGTACATTGACCGTACATATACAATGTAACAAAAGCCCGTCTTAGGTGTCTCTTCTTTAGTGTAATTAAACCAAGTTTAGCTAGACATTCTTCATATTATCAAGTTTACAGCTTACAAGGACTCTGTCACTGATTCTCTAGAGTGATTCGATTAAAGCGTAACTTTTCCCTATTAATTTGTCGCCGTGCAATCATTAAGCATATGGCAACTAGCTTGAAAATACATGACTTAACCCCTTCAGTGCCAGAGGCTTGGGCCATTTCCTATACCCTGCAGGCCAGACACTTTTTCAGCGTTTTTGCTATCCTTCCGTTTATGCTTGATTTACTCTGGGGATTTTTAGTTAATTATGGAAAACTATATATTGTTTTTTTCAGAAAGAATTGAGCTTTCTCGTGATACCTTACATGAAGAGAATTTTACATCGTGCAAAAAGCTATGATGTCATAATGACAAAAAAAGTGAAAATTTACTTATTTTGCTAAAATCACATACTATGTATCAAAAACATTTACCTCGATTGAAAAAGTTTCAATTATTTGAAAAAGCTTCAATTATTTGAAAAAGCCCCGAGTCCCCTGAGTAAAAAAATACCAAATTTGTATAGTTTTACCTACGTCCATGGCTAGCGCAGAGCCCTAATCACCAGCAGCGCAAAATGACATTTTCAACTTTATAAACTAATATGCGCATTCTAGGGTTTTTGTGGTAAAACTACCCTAAAACAGTGGAACAACTATATAAAACTATATATTTCTGAAAAGTAGACAACCTGCCACATCTAATGAGGGGTAACTTGCCTTCTTACCCCAAGCCTGTTGTGCCCAAATGTTTCCAGAAGGTGGCACTAAAGGAAAAAAAATTGTATTTTCCTACATTTCTGCCCCTTAAAATGTACTGAAATCTGTGAAAACTATGGAATTTCCAACTGTATTCATTAGCTAGTGCTCTTAGGAGAAAAACAACACCTCACTGGTATGAGTTCACCTACCTTAGGGGGCGCTACAAGTGCAAAACTACACCTACTACAACCTCTAAATTTTCTAACATTTTCTCAAATATTACTTGTCTGTACAAAAATGGTTATAACAACTACAGAAGTGAAGAAAAGCTACACAAACCATACCATTTTTGGAAAGAAGACAACCTGTCGCATCTAATGATGGGTGACTTGCCTTGTTACCCCAAGCCTGGAGTGCACAAATGCCTCCAGGAGGTGGCGCTAATGAAAAAAAAAAGGCATTTTCTTACATTTCTGCCCCTTCAAATGTACTGAAATTTGTGCAAACCATGGTATTTCCAACTGTATTCATTAGCTAGTGCTCTTAGGAGAAAAATGACACCCCATTGGTATGAGTTCACCTACTTTAGGGGGTGCTACAAGTGCAAAACTACACCTACTACAACCTCTAAATTTTCTAACATTTTCTCAAACATTACTTGTCTGTAGAAAAATGGTTATAACAACTACAGAAGTGAAGAAAAGCTACACAAACCATACCATTTTGGAAAGAAGACAACATGTTGCATCTAATGAGGGTGATTTGCCTTCTTACCCCAAGCCTGTTGTGCCCAAATGCTTCCAGAAGGTGGCACTAAAGGAAAAAAATGGCATTTTCTTACATTTCTGCCCCTTTATCTGTACGGAAATCTGTGAAAACCATGGAATTTCCAATGGTATTCATTAGCTAGTGCTCTTAGGAGAAAAACGACACCTCAAAGGTATGAGTTCACCTACCTTAGGGGGCACTACAAGTGCAAAACTACACCTACTACAACCTCTAAATTTTCTAACATTTTCTCAAATATTACTTGTCTGTACAAAAATGGTTATAACAACTACAGAAGTGAAGAAAAGCTACACAAACCATACCATTTTGGAAAGAAGACAACCTGTCGCATCTAATGATGGGTGAATTGCCTTGTTACCCCAAGCCTGGAGTGCACAAATGCCTCCAGAAGGTGGCGCTAATGAAAAAAAAAGGCATTTTCTTACATTTCTGCCCCTTCAAATGTACTGAAATTTGTGCAAACCATGGTATTTCCAACTGTATTCATTAGCTAGTGCTCTTAGGAGAAAAATGACACCCCATTGGTATGAGTTCACCTACCTTAGGGGGCGCTACAAGTGCAAAACTACACCTACTACAACCTCAAAATTTTCTAACATTTTCTCAAACATTACTTGTCTATACAAAAATGGTTATAACAACTAGAGAATTGAAGAAAAACTACACAAACCATACCATTTTGGAAAGAAGACAACCTGTCGCGTCTAATGAGGGGTGAATTGCCTTCTTACCCCAGGCCTGTTGTGCCCAAATGCTTCCAGAAGGTGGCACTATAGTAAAAAAATGGCATTTTCTTATATTTCTGCCCCTTTATCTGTACGGAAATCTGTGAAAACCATGGCATTTCCAACTGTATTCATTAGCTAGTGCGCTTAGGAGAAAAATGACACCCCATTGGAATGAGTCAACCTACCTTAGGCTTGCCTGAAGCACATAACTACACCTATCTGTTTGCTCTCTCGAAAATGGCTGCTAGTACTAAAATGTTTATAACTGTTAGAGACATGAAGGAAAGGTATAAAAGGTATACCATTTTGGAAAGTAGACATTCTCCCGCATCAAATGAGGGGTCACTTGCCTTTCTACCCCCTGGGCTGAAGTGCACAAATATTTCCAAAAGGTGGCGCTATGGGAATAAATGCATGTTTTTTTACATTTCCACCACTTCAAAGATACTAAAATCTTTGAAAACCATAACATTTCCTGCTGTATTCAGTATCTGCTACCAACATGAGAAAAATGGTAGCCCATTTGTGTGGGTTAACATACAATATGTGGGTGCTAGGAACACGTATGTAAACCTGACACTTTTGTTTTTGAAATTATCTGCTTGCACTAAAATGGTTATAACCATAATAGATATGCAGGAAAGGTAGAGAAACAATGCTATTTTGGAAAGAAAACAACCTGCCGCATCTAATGAGGGGTCACTTGCCTTCTTACCCAAAGGCTGGTGTGCACAAATGCTTCTAGGAGGTGGCGCTAATGGAAAAAAAAAGGCATTTTCTTTCATTCTGCCCCTTCAAATGTATGGAACTCTGTGAAAACCATGGAATTTTCAACTGCATTCGTTAGCTAGTGCTATTAGGAGTCAAACGACACCCCATTGGTATGAGTTGACCTACCTTAGTTGGTGCTAGAAGTAGAAAACTACACCTACTACAACCTCTGATGGTTCTAACATTTTCTCAAACCTGACTTGCCTGTACGAAAATGTCTATAACACCTTCAGAAGTGAAGAAAAGGTAGATAAACCATACCATTTTGGAAAGAAGACAACCTGCTGCATCTAATGAGGGGTCACTTGCCTTCTTACCCCAATACTGGTGTGCATAAATGTTTCCAGAAGGAGGCGATATAGGAAAAAAATTTAATTTTTTTAAATTTCTGCCCCTTGAAATGTATGGAGCTCTGTGAAAACCATGGAATTTTCAACTGCATTCGTTAGCTAGTGCTCTTAGGAGTCAAAAGACACCCCATTGGTATGAGTTGACCTACCTTAGGGGGTGCTAGAAGTGCAAAATGACACCTACCACAACCTCTGATTTTTCTAATATTTTCTCAAATAATACTTGCCTGTACAAAAATGGTTATATCAACTACAGAAGTGAAGGAAAGGTACAGAAACCATGACATTTTGGAAAGAAGATAACCTGTCGCATCTAATGAGGTGTCACTTGCCTTTCTACCCCTAAGTTAGAGTGCACAACTATATCTAGAATAAAAAAAAAATGTTTTTCTTACAAATCAGTCACTTCAAAGATACGTAAATCGTTCAACACCATGGGATTTCCTAGAAGGACCTCCTACCAGCCTACAAAAAATGGTACCCCACTGCTGTGGGTTGACATACCGTATTGGGTGACAGGAGTGTGGCTACTGGTGGAACAAGGATAGGAAAGCAAACAGTGTATGTGTGATTCTATTGCTACCAGTGGTCAGTCAGAGTGCCAGTGAAACCAGGTCGGGGAAGGGACGAGGGGTCAGGCTATGTAAGTGGGTATATCTACCAGTGGGCAGTGAGCAAGTGCAACGGTGGTGATAGTGGGGAGGTAAGTGCATGTGGGGGATTTGTGGTTACCAGTGTGCACTGTAAGTCCCCTCACACACTGTTTGATTCCCAGCCTGAATACAGTGCGTACTGGCACTTGGGTCTACCAGTAGGCAGTGGAATCAGGCTGGGGAGTGACTGGGGGAATGGGACTGCCAGTAGGCTGTGGAACTAGGCTGGTGGGTAGGGTATGTGGTGGTGGTGTGGGGGGGGTTGGAAGCATTTTGTGTGCATGCCACAGGGATATCCAATGCATTGCAATGCACTGGACACCCTGTTGCACACAAAGAGTTATTTTTTTTTTATCTATAATTTTTTTATTCATACCTCATTGGGGGGGGCATCAGTACCACTTCTCATGCCCCCCAACGATGTCTGAATAAAAAATAATGGGAAAAAAATGTGTGTGTGCCACAGGGGGTCCAGCGCATTGCAAACCACTTGTGTTGGACCCACCTGTAACACATACAGGTTTTTTGTGTTTTTCCCCAAAAAATATATTTTTGCATGCAAAGCAATGCATTGGACTCCCTGTGGAACACAGAGGGTTAATTTTTTTTTTTTTTTTTTTACTATTTTTTATTCATAGCTTGTTGGGGGACATCAGGGCCCCCCAACAAGCTATGAATAAAAAGAAATCCAAACCAAAGTCCTGTGTGTGCCAAAGGAGGGGGGGTCTGCATTGGACCCCCCCCCCGTGGTACACACAGGGTTAATTTTTCTATTTTTTTTTTATAGACCTCATTGGGGGTCATCAGGATCTCTCCTGACCCCCCAAATGAGGTCTTTGTTAAAAAAAAAAAAAAAAGTCCCCCAACACAATTGACCCTGTGAGTGCCAAAGGGATCTCCAGTGCATTGCAAAGCAATGTTCTGGATGTCCCTGCGGCAATAATAGGGTTAATTTTATTTTTTTATTTTTTTTTATTGCAGACCTCGTGGGGGGACATCAGGACACCTTCTGATGTCCCCCCAATTATTGATCTCCCAGCTGATTGTGCTGGGAGATCAATTTTGGCGACTGCAGGAGAGCAATAGCTCTCCTGCCTTTCACTCCTACCACCAGTAGGAGTGAATGGGATCGGGGAAACTGCCCTAACGTCATCGGTGATCATGTCACCGATAACGTTAGGAGGCTTCCCCCGGTCCCGCCCACTCCTACCCGGAAGTTCGGGTAGGAGAGAGCAGGAAGGGGAAGCTCTGCTCCTCCATTGGAGATATTGATCTCCCAGCGCAATCGGCTGGGAGATCAATACCTGGGGGGGCATGAGGAGTGATCCTCATGCCCCCCAAGAGTGCCAGGTGCATTTTAGTCTAAAATGCGGCCACTGCATGCCGGTTATACCGGCTTATGCACTGACCGCATTTTAGATGTACAACGTACGAGCGTGGCACAGCAGGTACAGCTGTGTCCACTCGTATGTTGTACCCACCTGGCACTCTAGGGGTTAAGTATCAAAAGTGGCACATTCTAAAGAAATCTTTACCCTTTGGAGACCGGAAGCCAGGTAACAGTTCAGACATCTTGTCTGTGCTCCTGCGCTGTCAGTCCCTGTCTCCATTGAGTAGCACTGCAGTGTGCCACAAGGTAACTGAAAGGGACTGACGGCGCAGGCACGCAGACTGCACTAACCTGGCAGTCAGTCTCCAGAGAGTAAAGATTTCTTTAGAATCTGCCACTTTTGTTAGTTAAGACATGTATTTTCAAGTTAGTTGCCATATGCTTAATGATTGCATGGAGAGTTATTAACCCCTTAATGCCTGAGGACGTACATGTACGTCCCGAGCAGATGTCCCTTAAGGGCAGAGGATGTACATGTATGTCCTCTTATTCCAGGTCCCCGCGGTGCTGCATGCCGTTCAGGGACTCCAGAATCTTTTGAAAAAAAATGCACCATGTGTGTTAAGTGCTGGCTGCTTGTGCTTTCAGCAGGTCACTAAGGGGTTAATGGGTGAAAGTTACGCTTTAAGTTCATAAATAACATTACAGTTTGTTCATCCCTCATGCATAACTTTATACTTTCCTACATTAAATATCTTATTCAATTTGTTTGCCCAATCTGCCTTTTTATGTAAATCCACCAATCAAGAACAAACATCCTGCTTTCAATTTATTATCCTGCATAATTTAGCTACATCTGAAAATACTGAAATGTTTCTTTCTATACCCCAGTCCATTTATAAACATGTTAAAGGGATAGTAATACTTCGTTTTAACTTTATTTTATTTTGTAGGAATTAAAAAAACATGAAGAATGATATAAGTCTTATCTCTCAAACCTTTATGGTTTAAGAGATATTCACAAACAAAGTATCCCCCCCCCCCGTTCAACCAGATCTGAAGGGAGGTGCCCAGGTAGACTGCAGAGAGGGAAAAAGCTGAAAAACTTGTCAAGGGGGGAAGGGCTTTCATTGTTTTCCTACAAAGAAAATTGTCCCCTTCTGTTATCTGTCCTGTCATACAACCAGATTCACATCTGAGAAGAGATGGCTTACACTAGGTAAAAGGGGCGGGGAGGGGAAACTTTGCTTGTGAATATCTCATAAACCATAAAGGTTTGAGAGATAAGACTTATATCATTCTTCATGTTTTTTTAATGCCTACAAAATAAAATAAAGTTAAAATGAAGTATTACTATCCCTTTAAAAAGCATTGGACCAAGTTCTGAACTCTGAGGTACTCCACTTGCACCTTTTAACTGTGTTGAAGACTGTTCCATTTATAACACTACACTGTTCCTTCAACCAATTTTCTATCCAGTTGCAAAGGTTATCTCTTAGACCCTTTTTTTTATTTTAAATACTAGTCTTCTGAGTGGCACTGTATGAAATGTCTTTACAAAATATTTGTTTGGCAAGATCTATTCTTCATGAAACAATGTTGATTCCTGCTAATAATTTTATTTTTCACAATATAATCCTGAATATGAGCCCTTATTATCTGTTCAAGCATTTTTCACACTATGAGGTCAAACTCACAGAGTTTCGAATTTCCAGGATCTATTTTAGTTCCCTTTTTCTGTAAAGGCACCACATAGGCTTTACACCAGTCTCATGACACAAAGTCTGTGGAGAGAGGGTCTTTAAAGAATAACAAGATTGGTCTTGTTAAGACTACAATGAGTTCCTGATAAACCCTTGGATTTATACAGTCAGGTTCAGGCTCTTTGTCAGTCTTAATTTTGTCCAGTCTAACCTTAACATCTTTTTGTGTTAACCCTATATCTGATAATGGAATTTTGTAGTTGTTTGTTGAGGCCAGTACTGCAATCAGAAATCTTGGGGCCCAGTACAAACAATAACCTCCCCCCCCATGCATTTTGCAAACCCACTGCTCCAATCCTGCCCCACCTGAACCATTTACTGTGTGATGACACCCCCAGCCTTGTTCCACTGTCCCCTGATATTCGCAAACCAAACATACACTGTGTGACCACCCCCTTCAAACCTTTTTCCATTGGTAGCGTCAGATCCCCACATACACTGTCTAAACCACAGTTTTGTTCCACCAGTAATCACAAACTTCCACATACACATTTTGCCTGCCAGCTTGGCTCCAGTTTATTTCATACATCGCCATGGTTAAGCAATTGCCTCTGCCTCCTGTCAACAGATATTTCTGGGTTGCACTCAATGGTGTCTGCCTACCTGCCTACACAGAAGACCCCTGCATTGCTTTGGGCCTCTGTTATGCCCATACACTGCAGGGAGGTGGGCCCATAAATGAGTACTCCCTGTACCCCTCTTATAGCAGCCCTGCTTTAGGTTCCTCTGCTATTGCTCGAAAAGAACACATTTAGAACATCAGCCTTTTCCTTATCCTCCCTAATTCACTCCTCTTAAGTTTTTTTTATCATTTATATATATTTGAAAAACTTTTTCGATTAGTCTTGCTCTCCCTTGCAATCTGAATTTAATTTTCTATTTTTGCTTAACAAATTGCCTTTTTATTGCAATCTTTGTTACACTCCTTGTCTTTCAAGGGATAAATCTGTGTTCCTTCAGACTTAAATAATCTAAATGCCTTTTAATCCTTGCCATTTCCTTCTTTACATTTGCATATAACCACATTGGTTGTGATCTACTTCTTTGGCATTTGTTTTCAAAGGGTATATACTGTTGAACATATTTCTGCAATCTAAATTTCTAAATTTGAATTCTGACCATCTGTCCTCAATATTTTTTCCTTTTAATAATTCATCCCATCGTAGTGTTGCATTGATGCTGTTAACATAGTAACGTTGGCCTTTTTAAAATTAAGAATTTTGGCTGTGTGTATACATTTTTGCATTTTCAAACTGATCTCAAATGAAACCTGTTTCCAAAATGTTCACCTAATTTAATATTTGACATCATGTCTTTTATTTGTCTTGTGGTCCAATACATTGTTGTGACATGCAACTATTCCTAAGCATGCTCAAAATCCTCCTTCTGCTTTCCTTAGCAGCCAGACAGGTCTCATTTTTTTTAGTTCAGATCTGAATAGTTAAAGTGTCCCAAAATTATAGTATGCCCAAGATGTGCAGTATTTTTCATTTGCAATAATAATTGGGCCTCAACATTCTCATCAATATTTGGTGTGTTGTAGCATTTGCCAACACCTTGTTTTTGGGAGGTGCTTCAAGAAGTATGGGGTGAAATTTCTTCACATTTCCTCAACAAATTGACAGCTAGAATACCTGCAAATGGAGGATGCTTCAACAAAAGCAAAGTTTGAAGGACACAATTATTACTTAAATTAAAAATCATTATTTCTTACCTTGTCAATGTCTTGACTGTATTTCCTATTCATTTTGCAACTCATTTGATGGAAAAAAAGGACATTTCTAAGTGACCCAAACTTTTAAATGATAGTGTATTTTTTACCCACTACTTCTGCTTTTTTTCCTCTATCTGAATTTGTTAGGATGTTCTGTTAGCCACGTTTATCCCCACCAATTCTCCATCCCATGATCCTTTACTTGTGCCTAGAACTTATATATATACACTGACTACTCCACTTTTAATAGTTGTACCCGCACCCCCCCACCCCCATTTCCTAGTTTAAAATCTTCTCCATTCTTCTAAGCATTCTATCCCTTATCAGAGCAGCTGCCTTTCCATTTAGGTGCAGTCCATCACTAACATACATATTGTACCCAAGAGCAAAGTTAGACCAGTGCTCTAAAAACTCCAAACCTTCCTTCCTAGACCAATACTTTAGCCATGCATTAAGCTCCCTCCGCCTACCTGCTGTCACAGATTTACCTTGTTTCCAGCGACGCTCGGCGTCATTCCACGCATCAGCTGCAGACACGAGGCTTTAGAGTGAAGCAGGCCTCTGTTTTATGCCATGCTTCCTGTAGTCTCCTCCTACCTACTTCCTTCCTCTGAGCCTGCTCCTCCTACCTACTTCCTGAGGAGGGGTTTAAAGGGCATCCTGAGTCTGACTCAGTTGCCCTTGAGTTGTTGTTCCTAGCAGTTCTTTTCTTGTTCTCTGTGTATGACCTGGCTAGCATTCCATCCAATCTGATGCTGACCTGTGGCTCTGTCTGACTATTCTTTGATTATCCCTTTAGTGGACACCCAACCTGGTGCAGACCTGTGGCTCTGGCTGACTACCCGAACTGTGTATGACCTGGCTTGACTGACTACCATCTCTGGTGCCGACTTGAGGCTCTGTCTGACTATTCTTACGTTTGTCCCTTGTACCTAGCAGACACCCTAATTAGTGCGCACCTGGGTCTCTGGTAGACTAGCTCTAATACTGACCGCAGGTGTGTGTGAGTTAATGCTCCGTACTGACTGCAGGCGTGGGTCAGTTAATGCTCCATACTGACTGCAGGCGTGAGTCAGTACTCCAGCGACGTCGGATCAAGATCCTGTGTTCCTGTTTCTGTTCCTGCTCCTGGTTCCTATGGAGACTACCACTGGCTGAGGCCTAGTCTCTAGCAGAGTGATCTAGCTTGGCAGCCTAATATTCCTGATAGTAGTGCTCGCTGGCTTGTAACACTCTGCTTGTTCATTTTGTATATATTGTGCACTACTTTTCTGTTTTCAATAAATTTGCATTTAACTATACCGTACTGATTCCTGAACATCTTTGGGAAACCGTGACAGTACGCAAGGGCCATGATGTCACGGGGTGACTAGGAAATTAACACACTGACAAGTACAGATGAACTTAATAAAAAACTTTAAGTACAATAATGACAGGAAATAAAGAAACAGGCTGGTGGCAACTAATGACACAACAGTAGTAATGGTAATGACACGAAGTGGCAGCAGATAGTGACACACCTTCACCAGACCAGGGAGGAACAGAGGACCCACTTTCCTCACCCTTCACCAGGCAGGTGAGCAGTAATGGAATGGCCCTTGGACTCACACAGGTAGATGTGAGGATAGTGCGGGTGCACCACATACACTGTATGAATGGCACACCTTCACGAGACCAGGGAGGAACAGTGAACTCACTTTCCTCACCCTTCACTAGGCAGGTGAACAGTAACGGAATGGCCCTTGGACTCACACAGGTTAGATGTGAGGGCAGTGCAGAGCACTCCCGCACACACACACAGTCAGCAGGAAAAGGAGCGCACCAATACCCAGATAGGGTATACAATAGACTGGTAGCCAGTACTGAGGCTAGGTAAGGCAACACACAAACCAGAAAGGCCACGGGAGGTCAGACACACGGAATGACCGGCAAGAGCCAGAAACGGAAGTGAGCGCAGAGTGGAAGGCACAGGCAACACGGAAACCAAACCAAGGCACGGAATGGCAAGGCAGTGCAACCAAGAGGCAGCCAATGGTCAGAACCGGATCGGATAGTCAGACGTCGCCAGTGGTCGTAGCCGGAATGGGTAGTCAGCCGTAGCCAGGAGTCAGAACCGGAATGGGTAGTCAGACGTAGCCAGGAGTCAGAACCGGAACGGGTAGTCAGACGTAGCCAGGTAATACACAGGAACAGTAATGGACCAACACAGCAATAAGCTCATGTACACCACGAAAGGGCAAAGACAATGACACAGGCTGATGTTTAAAAACCCTGACAGGTGGGTGGAGTGATGACCTCACCAACATGGTGGCCTATAAGAATAGAGACTCATCAAGAGCTAGGAAGTAAATAATGTCGCTCTATGGCAAAATCTGCTAGAGGCAATCACGGGGCACCGTGATAGTACCCCCCACTCAATGATCTCCCCCCCTGCAGAGGAGACCATACCTTATTGGGAAATTTCATGTGGAAACTGCGCAGCAATCTAGGAGCGTAGATATCATTCTGACCCACCCATGAACGCTCCTCCGGACCGTAACCTTTCCAGTGGACAAAATATTGAATGCGCCCCCAAATCCTACGGGAATCCAGGATGCTTTGGATTTCGTATTCATCCTTATTCTGAATGCGTACTGGACCTGGGACTACAGGAGTGGAAGTGTAATGGTTGCAGATCAGTGGTTTCAGGAGAGAGATATGAAACACGTTGTGGATGCGCATATTTCTAGGGAGGTCTAAGGCATAAGATACAGGGTTAATTCTACAGAGCACCCCGAAGGGTCCTATGAAACATGGAGCTATCTTGTGACATGGCCCTTGGAGGTGCGGGTTCTTGGTGGCTAAACAGACTCTATCCCCCAACTGAAAGACCGGAGCAGGACGTCTCCTGCGATCTGCGTGTCTCTGATATCGCTCTGAGGACCTTCGCAAAGTATTCTGAACCTGTGCCCATGTGGAGCGGAGCTGCTCCATATGCTCATCCAGAGCCAAAATCTCCTGTGCCCGAAATGTATCCGGGAGCAGAGAAGGTTGAAACCCATAATTGATCAGGAAAGGAGAGCTCCCGGACGAAGCGTTTATGGCACAATTCCTGGCAAACTCCGCCCAGGGCAACAGATGAACCCAATTATCATGATGGTCAGAAGCGAAGGAGCGCAAGAATTGTTCCAGTCCTTGGTTGGCTCTTTCTGCAGCACCATTGGTCTGGGGGTGATAGGTGGATGAAAATAGCAGTTTGATGCCCATCTGGTCACAAAATGCCTGCCAAAACCTTGATACGAACTGGCTCCCACGATCAGAAACCACAACTCTGGGTACTCCGTGGAGCCTGAATTCCTCCCTAGCAAATACCACAGCCAATTCCTTAGAGAAGGGTAGTTCAGGGAGCGGAACAAAATGTGCCATCTTTGAGAATCTGTCCACGATTATTAGTATGTGTAACGGTTTGTTCAACACTCGGACACAGTGGTTTAGGATAAAACACAGTTTTATTGAAATCATAAATAATAAGATAACCTTCACAGGCCCTGTAGTACTTCAGCAGAATAATACAGACACAAGACAGGTTATTTGTGCATTTGCCTACACAGGTCCAGTATAACTAGAAAGTTCAGAGTGGTTTTATACTGACACAGGTCAGGCAGGAAAAGGGTGAATACCCAGAGCGTCAGGTCAGCATGGGTTAAAGTTCTCCAATAGGTGTAATCAGTCTTTGTGCAGATAAGTGTGTGGAGAGTTCTTTCTGTAACGCCCAGTATGTTAGAATAGCGCACGTAGGAGGCTGCAGTGCAATAATGGAGGCCAGAGCAGTAACTGAGACACACTGCTGTAGCAGTCACGGAGGCAACACAGATGCTCAGCAAGAACTTAACGGAGGACTCAGCAAGTGGCAAACTGCCTTAGTAGTAACGGAGGCAACACTGAGACTCTGCAAGAGCTTAACGGAAGTACAGCCAATGGCACACTGCTGTAGCAGTAACGGAGGCAACGCTGAGACTCTGCAAGAGCTTAACGGAGGCAACATGGAGGCTCTGCAAGAGTTAAGGGAGGACTCAGCCAATGGCACACTGCCGTAGTAGTAATGGAGGCAACACGGAGGGTCTGCAAGAGTTAACAGTGGACACAGCCAATGGCACGCTGCCGTAGCAGTAACGGAGGCAACACGGAGGCTCTGCAAGAGTTAACGGGGGACACAGAAACTGTCTCACTTCTGAAGCAGTAATGGATACAGGCCCCAGGCACAGCGGAAGTCAGAATGTCGCCCAAGTGACACATCGAACACTGGAACAGGAAAGCCGTGTCGAATCATGGAGCAGGAACGTCAGCCAAGCCGGGTCAGATCACGGAGCAGCAACATCAGCCAGGCCGGGTCAGATCACGGACCAGGAATGTCAGCCAGGCCAGGCTGAATCATGGGAGCAGGAGACAAGAAGCAGAGTAGTCAAACAGTCCAAGTCGGTACACTGGAATCCTCGAAGCTCAAGAAGGCACTGGTACAGGAACACCACAAAAGGGCACCGGATAGGTGCCAGAGCCCAGTATATAAAGGCCATACTGGACGGGCCAAACGTAGATCAACCAATGGGAGCATAGTATAGCAAAAACTGACAGAAAGCAACACAGGGAGCACGGGCACCATTGATAGTATGACTGTGCAGCCCTTGGACCTAGGCAACTGTACCATAAAGTGTAATGAAATGTGTGACCAGGGGCGTTCCCCATTAGGAACAGTCTGGAGTAGTCCTAGAGGTAGAAGCCTAGGAGTCTTGGCACGGGCGCATACAGGCTTCCACAAAGGCTGCACAATCTGCCCTCAGACTAGGCCATCAAAATAGCTGTGAAATTGACCAAATTAGTTGGTCCCTACCAATGTGCCCGGCTGCTTTGGATGAATGGTAGGCCTCCAGTAGCTTAGTGCGGAGATTGTCAGCTACAAAACATTAACTACTGGGTTTCTCAACTGGGGCATTGTTTTGTGACGCCAGGATCTCCTCACCCAGACGAGAAGTAACGCTAGTAGGAATAGTAGCCAAGATGCAATCAGGAGGGATAACTGGAACTGGTTCGCTTTCAGACTCACGCTCTGGACCAAACTGTCCAGACAAGGCATCAGCTTGGGTGTTCTTGGAACCAGGGAGGTACGAAACTGCAAAATTAAATCTAGACAGGAATAACGCCCATCTGGCTTGTCTAGGTGACAGTCTTTTGGCCTCTGATAAGTATGTTAGATTCTTGTGATCCGTTAATATTAATACAGGAGCCTATGTCCCCTCCAGGAGGTTACTCCACTCCCAAATGGCAAGAATAATGGCCAACAACTCACGGTCCCCTATATCATATAGGCTTTGAGCCTTTGTCATCTTTTTGGAAAAAAAAACGCAAGGCATCAGGGGTTTGCCAGGCTCCGCTCTCTGTGACAGAACTGCCCCTACCCCTGCCTCGGATGCATCTACCTCAAGGGTAAATGGCAATGCAGTGTTAGGATGCACCAATATAGGAGCCGTCGAGAAGGCAGACTTCAGGGCCTCAAAAGCATTGTTAGCCTCGGGGGACCATATAGATGGGTTATCGCCCTTATGTGTCATATCAGTCAAAGGTTTGACCAAGGATGAGAAATTACGAATGAACTTTCTATAATAGTTTGCAAAACCAAGGAATCTTTGTATGGCCTTCAGGCCCACTGGACGTGGCCATTTTAACACTGCCAAGAGCTTCTCAGTATCTATGGCAATTCCACTGGCAGAGATAACATAACCCAGGAAGGGTACCTGGTCTTGATGAAATTCGCATTTGTCAAGTTTGCAATATAATTTGTTGTCCCTCAGTTTTTGCAGTACTGTAATGACATCTCTCCTATGTGTCTCGATATCAGGAGAGTGTATCAAGATATCGTCCAGGTACACTACTACACAGGACTCTAGCAGACTTCTTAAGACATCGTTAATGAACTTCTGGAAGACCGCTGGTGCATTGCACAGCCCAAAAGGCATAAACAGATACTCATAATGGCTACTTAGAGTATTAAAAGTGGTCTTCCACTCATCGCCCTCCTTGATTCTAATCAAGTTATATGCTGCACGCAAATCAAGTTTTGTGAATACAGAGGAGCCCTTTAAATGATCAAACAATTCCGTAATTAGTGGAATGGGGTAGGCGTTCTTTACCAATAGTTTGTTTAGACCTCTATAATCGATACAGGGTCTAAGCTCCCCATTCTTCTTCTTCACAAAAAAAACCCAGCCTCCGCGGACGAGGATGACTTTCTTATTATGCCTCTGGATAATGCGTCCGAAATGTACTCCTCCATGGCCTTGTTCTCCTCCACTGATAGAGGATAGGTGCGGCCTTTGGGAGGTATTGAGCCTGGTGTCAGATTAATAGCACAGTCATGCGGCCTATGCTCCGGTAATGTGCTAGCCTCCCCCTTTGCTAAACACCTCACTGAAAGACTGGTACCCTGAGGGCAGCGAGGGGGAGGTACACAAAATCTTAATAGGGTGCTGTAGACAAGTCCCTTTACAATAGGCAGACCACAATACTATGTCACACGTCTCCCAATCCACTCTGGGATTATGTTTCTGGAGCCATGGGAAACCCAAGATGACAGCATGGTGTGGAGACTGGATAACCTGAAATTGTAGAGTCTTCACATGGAGAGCTCCTACCCTTAGAGTCAGCAGACAGGTCTCATGTGTGATATGGGAAGGCTCAAGAGGACGACCGTCAATAGCTTCTACTGCTAATGGAGACTCACAGGGTGTCACTGGAATATTGTGTTTATTCACAAAATCACCATCAATAAAATAACCAGCTGCACCAGAATCGATCAGGGCTGGGGTAGCCACTGAGGAATTACTCCAAGAAATCACCAAATGACGAATGGGTTTACTCGGATCCAGCTCTGGGGACTCCACCTAGGATCTGTCCCCATAGAGATCCTAGGTGCGTGCATTTCCCGGTGTCACGGTTTTTAGATGAACACTCAGGATGGTAAAGTTAAAATGACTTTATTGAAAGAGAGCAAACAAGGAATAAGGCCCTGGGGCCCACAAGGCAAATCACACAGTGATATACAAATACACAATAGCAATAAGTCTGCAGTACTAGAATAGGTGGACTGGAACAACAGGTTAACAGCTAGTAGAGCGACTCTAGACAGGATGAGTGAGATCAAGGGCAACCCGTTGGAGAGCTGACCAGGTGAACGTAAACCGTGGGTGCATGTGAAATGGAACTGGCACTGCCCAGACGCCTGGGCACCAAACCCTGAAAAGCGAAACCACACTGGCCCAAACTGATGGAAATGGCAACGAGGCAACTCTGACCCAGACTGTATGGAATGGCAACTAGGCAACTTAGACCCAGACTGTATGGCAACGAGGCAACTTTGACCCAGACTCAGTCCCCAACTACCGGGCAACCATGGAGTGGCAATGCTACCCTCAGGAAGGGTAACTGAGACCAAGGTAGCTGCTAGAGACAGACCCTAGAACGCTAGGGGTGGATCGAGGCGACAATAGGCAACTGTAATACAACCAGTGACCACACAACCTGCAGTATGGAATGTGTAACACTGGCTCTAGCTCGAGATACTGCAGAGAGCAGTGTAAGCCCTTCCCTGGACTATCCAGGTATCCACAGGGTTAATAGTCAATGCCCAGCGACTTACGCTGTGCTCACTCCCTCTGGGAGTTTTTCAGTAACAGGTAGGAGGGCCACAAAGAGAGAGATCAGAGTAACGCAGTCAGTGTAAGAACACCTGTACTGGTACTTTGAATGTGCGCACCGCTAGCAGCGGTTATAGGAGCAGCTTAAGCCCAAGCTTAGGCTTTGGTCAACAAGAAACAGCGCCATGCGGTGCACCACCACAGACAATGCAAAGCCCAGTATCACGATGGCCACCAGTGGTTGCCCAGGGCACAAACCCAGCCGGTTAACCAAACCGGAGACAGTAACGGAACGGAATAGCGCCACCAGCGGTCAGCCCTGGAACTAGTCCAATGGCCAGATACAGTCGACAACGGAGCGGGTCTCAGTCTGAAGTGGTCAGACAAGGAGCAGTACACAGCCAGATGTAGTCAGCAATGGAGTGGGTTCTCCAGCCAGCAGCAGTCAGCAACGGAGCGGGTTCTCAGCAGGATACGGACAGCTACGGAGCGGGTTCTTCATCCAGATCCAGTCAGCAACGGAGTGGTTTCTTCAGCCAGATCCAGTCAGCACGGAATGGGTTCTCAGCCAGGATACAGTCAGCAACTGAGCTGGTTCTCAGCCAGATACGGTCAGCAATGGAGTGGGTTCTCAGCCAGATACGGTCAGCAATGGAGTGGGTTCTCAGCCAGATACGGTCAGCAATGGAGCAGGTTCTCTGCCAGATACGGTCAGCAACGGAGCGGGTTCTCTGCCAGATACGGTCAGCAACGGAGTGGGTTCTCTGCCAGATATGGTAAGCAATGGAGCGGGTTCTCAGCCAGATACGGTCAGCAATGGAGTGGGTTCTCAGCCAGATACGGTCAGCAATGGAGCAGGTTCTCTGCCAGATACGGTCAGCAACGGAGCGGGTTCTCTGCCAGATACGGTCAGCAACGGAGTGGGTTCTCTGCCAGATTCGGTAAGCAATGGAGTGGGTTCTCAGCCAGAATACAGTCAGCAACGGAGCGTAGCAACAGGAACTTCAGGAACAAACTTGTAGTCAGGCAGGCCAGGTCGTACACGAATCAGCAAAGCGCAGAATAGACTCAGGAACTCGTACACCACTAAAGGGCGCCTAAGGGAGGACATCCCAGGGTATATAAAGGCAAGCCCAGTGTTAGCAATTAAGACCAGCCAATCAGAAGGCAGCAGAGAATAACAATGTCGCCGCTCATCAACAGAAGAACGGGCACCGTGATACCCGGACGCACCGGACAACCTTGTAGCATATGTCCAGCCTTTCCACAATACAGGCATAGACCTCGGCGGCGGAAGGACTGTTCCTCCCAAGACAACCGTGTAACACCAACCTGCATGGGTTCAGCCCTACTAGGCTCTACACTGGGTGGCAAGGGAGGTGAGGGAGGTATGGCTGGGAGCTCTCTGTTAGGTATCATATGCAACTCTTGTCTTGGCCTGTTGTTCTTAAATGTGGACTTTTCTCTTATGAGTGTGTCAATTAGGATGACAAATGAAATTAGTTGGTCCAAATCACTTGGTAATTAGCAGACTACTATTTCATCTTTAATTGTATCATTTAGTCTCTGCGAGAAGGCTGCCACCAGAGCCTCATTGTTCCATCCCACCTCTGCCGCAAATGTGCGAAATTCTATAGCATATTCTGCTACCGTGCAGGTGCCCTGCTGAATTGTCATCAGTTTCTTTGCGGCAGAGATGAACCTACCAGGAACATCAAAAACCCTTTGGAAGGCCTCAACAAATTGAGAGAAATTGGAGGTTATGGGTTTCGCCGTCTCCCATAAAGGATTGGCCCACACCAAGGCTTTGCTAGTCAACAGGGAAATCATGAAGCCTACTTTGCTTCTCTCGGATTGAAATGCATGAGGAACCAGTTCCAAAAAAATTCCGAGCTGGTTAATGAACCCGACATAACATGGTATCCCCATCGTACCTTAGGGGCAAAGGAGCGGACCCAGACAAGCCTTTGTAACACGTACTTTCCACCTGAGTGGTTGTTACTGATGCCAGTACTGAGGAGGCCATCAGTGGTTGCCCAACTTTGTCCAAATGCACAGTTCAGTCTAGAAGTGTCTGCAACACTACCGATAACTGATCGAGACGTTGTTCCTGCATGTCCATCCTGCACATAATATTCAGCGACTGCCCTCTACTGGTGTCAATATTCTCAGTGTTCATGACCCTTTAGTACTGTCACGGGGTGACTAGGAAATTAACACACTGACAAGTACTGATGAACTGAATATAAAACTTTATTAAGTACAATAATGACAGGAAATAAAGAAACAGGCTGGTGACAACAAATGACACAACAGTAATAATGGTAATGACACGTTGTGGCAGCAGATAGTGACACACCTTCACGAGACCAGGGAGGAACAGTGGACCCACTTTCCTCACCCTTCACCAGGCAGGTGAGCAGTAATGGAATGGCCCTTGGACTCGCACAGGTAGATGTGAGGATAGTGCGGGTACACCGCATACACTGTATGAATGGCACATCTTCACGAGACAAGGGAGGAACAGTGAACTCACTTTCCTCACCCTTCACTAGGCAGATGAGCGATATTGGAAAGGCCCTGGGACTCACACAGGTAGATGGAATAACAGTGTGAGTTCTCCACGCGTACGGCTGAATGGCACACCTTCACGAGACCAGGGAGGAACAGTGGACTCAATTTCCTCACCCTTCACTAGGCAGGTGAACAGTAACGGAATGGCCCTTAGACTCACACAGGTTAGATATGAGGGCAGTGCAGCGCACTCCCACACACACACACAGTCGGCGGGAAAAGGAGCGCACCAATACCCAGATAGGGTATACAATAGACTGATAGCCAGTACTGAGGCTAGGTAAGGCAACACCCAAACCGGAATGGCCACGGGAGGTCAGACACACGGAATGACCGACAAGTGCTGCAAACGGAAGTGAGCGCAGAGCGGAAGGCACAGGCAACACGGAAACCAAACCGAGGCACGGAATGGGAAGGGAGCGCAGCAACGGAGAGTGCACTAAGAGGCAGCCAATGGTCAGAACCGGAATGGGTAGTCCGACGTCGCCAGTGGTCATAGCCGGAACGGGTAGTCAGCAGTAGCCAGGAGTCAGAACCGGAACGGGTAGTCAGACGTGGCCAGGTAATACACAGGAACAGTAATGGACCAACACAACAATAAGCTCAGGTACACCACGAAAGGGAAAAGGTAATGACACAGGCTGAGGTTTAAAAACCCTGACGGGTGGGTGGAGCGATGACCTCACCAACATGGTGGCCTATAAGAATAGCGACATAGCGAGAGCGACAGCTAGGAAGTAAATAATGTCGCTCTATGGCAAAATCTGCTAGAGGCAATCACAGGGCACCGTGATACATGAGTTCAGACGGTGATAGAAATGCAGTCTTTCAAAGCATCCTGGAAAGGATGGAGACACTGAGTCAATGACTTGATCAGTTGTCTTTGGCCATGCTGACTGTTTCGCAGTGCACTTCCAACCTCGAACAGATGTGTACCCACTCGGTGGGCCCTCCAGAGTGCTCCCGTCATCTGTGCTTCCAGCCTCTCCTGACGCAGGCATGGTCAAGAGGTTGACAGGTTCCGCTCAGCTCCCACAGCGTTATGGTGGGGATCCAGATAGCGTCCGTGGCTTCCTTAACCAGCTGGGCATATATTTCGAGTTGGTACCGGATGCCTTTCCTAATGAGCGCAGTAAAGGTGGCTTCCTTATATCTCTCCTCACAGGCAGGGAGCTGGCATGGGCCAATCTGCTATGGGAGACGAATAAACCCATCGTTCACAATTTCTTGGAATTTGTGAAATCATTTAAACAAGTCTTTGACAGGCCAGGCCGCGTGTCCTTGGCATCCAAGCACTTTATGACCCTGCTGCAGGGTAATCGCACGGTGGCCAACTATGCGATAGAGTTTCATACCCAGGCAGCCGAAGTAGACTGGAATAACGAGGCCCTGATGGCCTTTTTTTTCAAGGGCTCAGTGAGACTATGAAAGATGAGATCGCGGCTCGCGACCTACCTAACAATTTGGACAGGCTAATTGACTTTTGTATTCTGGTGGATACCAAAATTAGAGAACGACCCTCTTTTAAGGAGTACCTGCGGAGGTCCTCAAGCAGAGTAACCACTCATTATTCCAGCCCACCCTATCCTCCCTCGCCTCCCATGCCTCCAGGGCTTGTTTTGGATCATACTGAACCTATGCAGGTGGATGCCATAGTCAGGGGGAGACCCTCGGTTGCTGAGAGCCTGCGGAGGTCTCAAAGGGAGATGTCTTCCCATGTTCCTCACCCCCCTATCCTCCCTCTCCACCCTTGCCTCCTGATCTGGTCTCTGAGAGGGGTGAACCTAGGATGGTGGGTGTCACCCGGCTTTCTAGGGAGGAGAGAGCCCTTAGAAGAAGGGAGGGTCTGTGTCTTTACTGTGGTAAGGCTGATCATTTGTTGCGGTCATGTCCGATTCGCCCTGAAAGATGCACAAATTCTAAAGCCGGTTGGAGACAGATGATAGGGGGCATTTCATTGTCTCCAGAGAATTTTTTGGATAAACCCTTGTTGAAGGCCTGTATTTATTGGGCTAACAAATCCGCCTCAGTTCCAGAGTTACTGGACACTGGGACTGCTGGCTGCTTTATAGATGCAGAATTCGCAGCCAGTAAGAATATTCCCTTGTTGCCTCTTGCTTCCCCGCTGGCTGTAGAAACCATCGATGGCAGACTATTACAGCCCTAACACATCACTCATGAGGCTGCCTTGTTAACCCTGAGGGTGGGTGTCCTGCATACGGAAACCTGAAGTTTCAGGTGATTAATTCTCCACACCATGCCATAGTCCTGGGGTTCCCTTGGGTACAAAGACATAAGCCCAGGATAGATTGACACACTTGTGAGGTCATGGCCTGGTCCCCACAATGCAAAAAGTCGTGTCTATTGTGTCCCGTGAGAGTCACTCAAGCGTCAACTCCACTCCTTCCAAAGGAGTATACGTCCTTTATAGACGTTTTCAGCAAAATTCAGAGGTCCTTTCCCCTCATAGACCGTATGATTGTGCGCTGGAATTGTTGCCTGGTACTACACCTCCAAGGGGCCGTATCTACACCTTGACTGTGGAAGAGAATTAGGCCGTGGAGGAATACGTGTCTGATGCGCTGGCTAGAGGCATCATTCATAAACCCACATCCCCCGCAGGGGCTGGAATTTTTTTGTCAAGAAAAAGGATGGAGAGCTACAGTGAGGGAAAAAATTATTTGATCCCCTGCTGATTTTGTACGTTTGCCCACTGACAAAGAAATAATCAGTCTATAATTTTAATGGTAGGTTTATATGAAAAGTGAGAGACAGAATAACAACAACAAAAATCCTGAAAAACGCATTTCAAAAAAGTTATCACTTGATTTGCATTTTACTGAGTGAAATAAGTATTTGACCCCCTGTCAATCATCAAGATTTTTGGCTCCCAGGTGTCTTTTATACAGGTAACAAGCATGAATTTGGAGCACTCTCTTAAAGGGAGTGCTTCTAATCTCAGTTTGTTACCTGTATAAAAGACACCTGTCCGCAGAAGCAATAAATCAATCAGATTCCAAACTCTTCACCATGGCCAAGACCAAAGAGCTGTCCAAGGATGTCAGGGACAATATTGTAGACCTACACAAGGCTGGAATGAGCTACAAGACCATCGCCAAGCAGCTTTGTGAAAAGGTGACAATAGCTGGTGCGATTATTTGCAAATGGAAGAAACACAAAATAACTCAATCTCCCTCGGTCTGGGGCTCCATGCAAGATCTCACCTCATAGAGTTTCAGTGATAATGAGAACGGTGAGGAATCAGCCCAGAGCTACACAGGAGGATCTTGTCAATGATCTCAAGGCAGCTGGGACCATAGTCACCAAGAAAACAAATGGTAACATACTACGCCGTGAAGGACTGAAATCCTGCAGCACCCGCAAGGTAGCCCTGCTCAAGAAAGCACATCTACAGGCCCGTCTGAAGTTTGCCAGTGAACATCTGAATGATTCAGAGGAGAACTGGGTGAAAGTGTTGTGGTCTGATGAGACCAAAATCGAGTTCTTTGGCATCAACTCAACTCGCCATGTTCGGAGGAGGAGAAGTGCTGCCTATGACCCCAAGAACACCATCCCCACTGTCAGACATGGAGGTGGAAACATTATGCTTTGGGGGAGTTTTTCTGCTAAGGGGACAGGACAACTTCACCACATCAAAGGGACGATGGACGGGGCCATGTGACGTCAATTCTTGGGTGAGAACCTCCTTCCCTCAGCCAGGGCTTTGAAAATGGGTCATGGATGGGTATTCCAGCATGACAATGACCCAAAACACATGGCCAAGGCAACAAAGGAGTGGTTTAAGAAGAAGCACATTAAGGTCCTGGAGTGACCTAGCCAGTCTCCAGACCTTAATCCCATAGAAAATCTGTGGAGGGAGCTGAAGGTTCAAGTTGCCGAACGTCAGCCTCAAAACCTTAATGACTTGGAGAGGATCTGCAAAGAGGAGTGGGACAAAATCCCTCCTGAGATGTGTGCAAACCTGGTGGCCAACTACAAGAAACATCTGACCTCTGTGATTGCCAGCAAGGGTTTTGCCACCAAGTACTAAGTCATGTTTTGCAAAGGGGTCAAATACTTATTTCACTCAGTAAAATGCAAATCAATAACTTTTTTGAAATTCAGTGTTTCAGGATTTTTTTGTTGTTGTTCTATCTCTCAAATAAATAAACTTACCATTAAAATTATAGACTGATCATTTTTGTCAGTGGACAAATGTACAAAATCAGCAGGAGATCAAATAATTTTATTCCCTCACTGTATGTCCATGCATTGAATTTCGTGGTCTGAACAAAATATTGGATAACTGAACCCTTTGATCGAGTCAAAGGGTCAAAGATATTCACGAAACTTGATCTGAGTTCCTCATACAACTCGGTACGGATTAAAGAAGGGCATGAGTGGAAGACAGCGTTCAATACCTGGAGTGCACACTATGAATACTTGATCATGCCTTTCGGATTGTGCAACTCCCCAGCTGTCTTCCAAGAGACATTGGACATTGGAAACTCATCTGTCTGATGTATCCAGAGTCCTGAGCCTATTACGTGACAACAAGTTGTTTTGGAAACTTGAAAAATGCGAATTTCACAAACCTCAAGTAACTTTCCTGGGCTATATAATTTCCGCTGCCGGGTTTGCCATGGACCCTCAGAAGTTTTCTGCTGTTGTGAGTTGGCCACGTCCTAAGGGACTCAAAGAGATCCAAAGGTTTCTGTGTTTCACTAATTGCTACCAAAAGTTCATTAAGAATTTCTGTACCATTGTAAAACAACCAGCTGTTATGGCATTTGAAGGCCTCAAGGCAGCCTTCGTGGCAGCCCCCATATTGGTGCATCCCAATTCCGCCCTGCCCTTTACCCTGGAGGTGGATGCATCAGAAGTACGAAGTGGGTACTGTGTTGTCCCAGCATTCAGCTCCTGGTGAGGCCCTACGTCCGTGTGGGTTCTTTTCTAGAAAACTGTCCAAAGCTGAAATGCTGTCACAGATTTGAAGACTCTCAGACTTGGTAAAATAACTTACCTTTATTAAAAGTTAAAGGCAGTCCCCGTAGGGTAAACATACATAACAATACAACAGTAATATAACATATAAAAGGTTCTACCGGCCTTGCCTAAATACCGGGCAAGGCAACCCAAGTGACAGTTTTAATGACAGGCTCTACCGGCCTTGCCTATACCGGGTAAGGCAACCGTGAGATGACATATACCGGTTCTACCGGCCTTACCAATACCGGGCAAGGCAGCCCCCACGGAATGCTGAATGTAGGCTCTACCGGCCCTGCCAATACCGGGTAAGGCAACCTTAAAGATGGTGAATTACAAGGTTCTACCGGCCTTACCAATACCGGGCAGGGCAGCCCAAAGGAGTACTGGAGTAGGCTCTACCGGCCCTGCCAATACCGGGTGAGGCAACCTACAGGATGGTATCGTCAAGGTTCTACCGGCCTCACCAATACCGGGCAGGGCAGCCTGAGCGAGTAGACCAGCTGTCAGGTGACTAAGACAGCATAGAGCATAAGTATAGAGGTCTTACTCAGCAGGAGTCTATTGCCAGGGATACTCAGACAACAGCAAGGAAGTGGACAGCGACTGACCACAGTACTGGATGTTCAGGAGCAAACCAACGTCCGCACGTTGGGACTAATGGTAATAGCGCCACCAGGTTTAATGGAGTAAACCAGCGTCCGCACGCTGGGACCAACAACGTATATCGCAACCAGGTTTAGTGGAGCAAACCAGCGTCCGCATGCTGGAGCCAATAATGTATCTCGCAACCAGTTTAGTGGAGTAAACCAGCGTCCGCACGCTGGGACCAACAATGTATATAGCAACCAGGTTTAGTGGAGTAAACCAGCGTCCGCACGCTGGTACCAACAATGTATATCGCAACCAGGCTTAGTGGAGTAAACCAGCGTCCGCGCTCTGGGACCAACAATGTATATCGCCACCAGGTTTAGTGGAGTAACCCAGCGTCCGCACACTGAGACCAACAATGTATATCGCAACCAGATTTAGTGGAGTAAACCAGCGTCCGCACGCTGAGACCAACAATGTATATCGCAACCAGGTTTAGTGGAGTAAACCAGCGTCCGCACGCTGAGACCAACAATGTATATTGCAACCAGGTTTAGTGGAGTAAACCAGCGTCCGCACGCTGGGACCAACAATGTATATTGCAACCAGGTTTAGTGGAGTAAACCAGCGTCCGCACGCTGGGACCAACAACGTATATCGCAACCAGGTTTAGTGGAGTAAACCAACAAAGTATGATCAGCAGCGAGAAGAAAAATGTCGCCAGAGCGACGGCTGGAGCAGGAGATTCAGGAACTCAGTAAGATAAACCCGCGAGGTGCTGGTAACACAGGAACACTGGAACTCAGTAAGATTAACCCGCGAGGTGCTGGAACACAGGAACACTGGAACTCTGGAACACAGGAACACTAACATACAGGAACACTGGATCAGCAAGTACAGCAGGAACAGGCCCAGAAGCCTGACAAGCAGGTCAGGCAGAGTGGAGTCAGAAACACCACGAAAGGGCAACCTGGAAGTGCTCAGCCTGGGTTTAAAAAGGCTGTGTGAGGAGGGCTAATCACAGACAGCCAATCATGATAGTCAGCAAGTGACTGACACTGAACAGCACCAATCACGGGCACCGTGATAGTACCCCCCTTTCAAACACCCCCTCTCCCAGAGTAGGGTCTAGGCTTCTGAGGGTATTTGGCATGAAATATTCGTAGTAACTTGGGTGCATGAAGGTCCTTACTGTCTACCCAGGAACGATCCTCAGGACCATAACCTTTCCAATGCACCAGATACTGTACCCCTCCTCTACCTCTGTGGGAATCAGTAATGTTTTGTACTTCATACTCCTCCTGCCCCTCGACTTCAACAGGACCTGGCCTCACAGGTGTGGTAGTATAACGGTTACAAACCAAAGGTTTAAGGAGAGACACATGGAATACATTATGAATGCGCATAGAAGCAGGTAATTCCAAAGCATAGGAAACAGGGTTAATTTTGCGAATGATCTTGTACGGACCAATGAACCGAGGTGCCAGCTTATTAGATGGGACCTTGAGCTTTAGATTCTTGGAAGACAGCCATACTCTATCCCCGACTTGGAAGGAAACCGCTGGAAGCCTTCTGCGATTGGCATGACGCTGATGTCGCTGAAAAGACTGGCCCTATGCCCTCTGAACTTGTGCCCATATGGAACGGAGTTGCTCTATACGCTCATCCAGAGCTGGAATCTGCTGTGATTGAAAGGAATCCGGGAGCAGACAGGGTTGGAACCCATAATTGATCAAAAACGGAGAGCTCCCGGAGGAAGAATTAACTGCGCAGTTCCTGGCGAACTCTACCCAAGGCAACAAGTCGGCCCAATTATCATGATGGTCAGTCACAAAACATCGCAGAAACTGTTCCAATCCTTGATTGGCCCACTCAACGGCCCCGTTAGTCTGGGGATGATATGCCGAGGAAAATGATAGCTGTATGCCCATCTGTTCGCAAAATGCCCTCCAGAATCTGGACACAAACTTGCTCCCCCTGTCAGACACCAGCACCCTGGGTACTCCATGTAACCGAAATACTTCTCGAGCGAATACCATTGCCAGTTCCTTGGCCGAAGGAAGGCCACGGAGGGGTACGAAGTGTGCCATTTTAGAGAACCTGTCTACCACCATCAATATGAAGGAGTACCCTCTAGACCTGGGCAATTCTCCCATAAAGTCGATAGAGACGTGAGACCAAGGGCGTTCACCATTAGTCACCGGCTGAAGCAAGCCCACAGGGAGATGTCTAGGGGTTTTGGCACGGGCACAGGTGGCACAGACATTCGTAAAATTGGCACAATCTGCTCTCATAGAAGGCCACCAAAATAGCTGAGAGAGAGACCAGAACAATTGATCCCTACCAATATGTCCCGCAGTCTTAGAGGAGTGGTAGGTCTCAACTAATCGAGTACGGAATGGCTCAGCGACAAAACATTTGCCCACTGGAGTCTCATGAGGAGCAGAGGCTTGGGATGCCAAAATCTCCTCCCCTAGTGGTGAAGTAATACTAGTACATATGGTAGCCAATATTCGATCGGGTTGAATGATAGGGGCTGGTACCTCTTCTCTGTCAACCTCTGCTTCAAATTGTCTAGACAGAGCATCAGCCCTAACATTCTTTGATCCCAGCAGGTATGATACAACGAAATTGAATCGGGATAGAAACAGTTCCCATCTGGCCTGGCGAGAAGACAATCTCTTGGCCTCAGAAAGATACGTCAGATTCTTGTGATCAGTTAGAATGAAAACGGGTTTTTTTGTGCCTTCAAGTAAATTACGCCATTCTTTGAGAGCGAGGATAATGGCCAGTAATTCTCGATCACCAATCTCGTAATGACTTTGAGCACTAGTCAGTTTTTTTGAGAAGAATCCACAGGGTCTGAGTGTACCGCCTTTAACCTGTCGCTGAGAGAGCACCGCCCCGACCCCAATATCTGAGGCATCAACTTCCAAAGTAAAGGGAAGTATTGGATTAGGGTGGGACAACACAGGCGCTTCAGCAAAGGCTACCTTCAACTTCTCAAAGGCCTCTTCAGCAGCCACCGGCCAGAGGGATGGGTTAGCGCACTTGTGCGTGAGGTCAGACAGAGGTTTCACGATAGAGGAGAAGTTTTTAATAAACTTCCTGTAATAATTGGCGAAGCCCAGAAATCGTTGGATGGCTTTGAGGCTCTTGGGTTTAGGCCATTGTAAGACTGCCGTCAATTTCTCTTTATCCATGGCAATGCCGTCTTTGCCAATTTTAAACCCCAGAAACGGTACACTGGTTTTGTGGAACTCTCATTTCTCCAGTTTACAGAATAATTTATTTTTTCGTAAGCGCAGCAAGACTTCAGACACATCCTTGATGTGTTGTGACAGGTCTTTGGAGTGGATAAGTATGTCGTCAAGATAGACTACAACACAAGATTGTAACATATCTCTAAGAACGTCATTGATCAGTTCCTGAAATACTGCAGGAGCATTACATAGACCAAATGGCATGACTAGGTATTCATAATGCCCAGATCTCGTATTGAAGGCAGTTTTCCACTCATCACCGGCTCTGATACGTATCAAATTGTAGGCTGCCCTTAGGTCCAATTTGGTGAAAATCGAGGACCCCTTAAGTCTATCAAACAGCTCAGTGATGAGTGGTATTGGGTAGGCATTTTTTGCCATCAGCTTATTCAGCCCACGATAGTCTATGCAAGGTCGCAGTTCGCCACTTTTTTTCTTAACAAGAAAGAACCCGGCACCGGCCGGAGAAGTAGGTTTCCTTATGATCCCTCTACTGAGGGCATCTGCTATGTATTCCTCCATAGCTTGGTTCTCCTCACAACACAATGGATACGTGCGTCCCCTCAGTGGTACTGCTCCAGGACTCAGTTCTATGCGACAATCGTATGGTCTGTGCTGAGGTAGGGTGCCAGCCTCTCCCTTACTGAAAACGTCGCTAAACTGCTGGTAGGCATCAGGTAGTGAAGGGGAGGTGCACAAGACCTTAACAGGATGGGTAACGCACTTATCCATACAGAACTGAGACCAAGCAGCAATCTCACATTTCTGCCAATCAAATTGTGGGTTGTGCAACTATAACCAAGGAAAGCCGAAAATCACGGCATGGTGAGGAGAATTAATCAATTGGAACTGCTGCTCTTCCTTGTGAAGAGCCCCAATAGTCATGGACAAGGGCATTGTTTCAGAAGTAACTTGGGCGGGTTCCAAAGGTTTGCCATCAATTGCTTCAATATCAAGAGGGGTTTCTCTCTGAATCCGTGGTACCCCATGCAATTCAGCAAAGGTACTGTCCATAAAATACCCAGCTGCACCAGAATCAACCAAGTCCAAAACCTCAACCAAGCGTTGTGCCCATGACAATACCACCTGTATGGTGGGTTTAAGTGTGTCCAACAATGGGGACGATTGGACACCACCTAGGGCCTCTCCCCCAAGGTACCGTAGGTGTGTTCGTTTCCCGGACGTACCGGACAAGATCTTAACAGGTGACCATCTTTACCGCAGTACAGACATAATCCTTGTGTCTTGCGATACCTTCTCTGCTCCTTAGTTAACCTAGTGAAACCCACCTGCATAGGTTCACTTGGTTCCGAAATAGGTTCACTAGGTTTGGATGCAGAGGGAGGGTTGGGTGGGCAAAATATGCTACTGGACCCATTATTCTTTAACCGTACTAGTCGCTCTCTGGCAGTTAATCTTTCACGTATTCTGGAGTCAATTAGAATCACGTATTCGATATAATCGTCTAGGTCAGTAGGTAACTCTTTTGCTGCAATCTCATCTTTAATCTGGTCACTCAATCCTTGAGCAAAGGCTGCCAACAGGGCCTCGTTATTCCACCCTACCTCTGCTGCCAAGGTGCGGAATTCAATGGCATAATCGCCAACCTTGCGCCTGCCCTGTTGTATCTCCATGAGACGTTTAGCAGCAGAGGTAGTTCTACCAGGAGGCTCAAATACTCTCCGAAAGGATTGCACAAAATCACAGAAACTCTTTGTGCAAGGTTTAGCGTTTTCCCAAAGTGGGTTGGCCCAGGCCAATGCTCTGCCAGTCAGCAGGGATATCATGAACCCAACCTTGCTGCGACCACTAGGAAATGCGTGTGCCGTCAATTCCATAAATATTTCAAGTTGATTAATAAACCCTCTTCATAACTGAGGGTCCCCGTCATATCTCAGCGGCAAGGGTGCAGAAGCCGTTAACCCTTTGACTGCAGCCCCTGAGGGCTTAGACTCATCCTCCGGTGTCGGAATTGGCAGGACCACCGGCTTAGCACCGGACTTATCCGCAAGTACCGTGCGTTCAAGAATAGTTTGGTTAACAACCGCTAGCTGATCCAAACGTTGCTCGTGCATATCCATCCTCCAATGGATATACTGTGCATTACCGTCACTCTTAGTGTCTGAGGTCATGGCCCTTTCGTACTGTCACGGATTTGAAGACTCTCAGACTTAAGGTTTGGTAAAATAACTTAACTTTATTAAAAGTTAAAGGCAGTCCCCGTAGGGTAAACATACATAACAATACAACAGTAATATAACATATAAAAGGTTCTACCGGCCTTTCCTAAATACCGGGCAAGGGAACCCAAGTGACAGTTTTAATGACAGGCTCTACCGGCCTTGCCTATACCGGGTAAGGCAACCGTGAGATGACATATACCGGTTCTACCGGCCTTACTAATACCGGGCAAGGCAGCCCCCACGGAATGCTGAATGTAGGCTCTACCGGCCCTGCCAATACCGGGTAAAGCAACCTTAAAGGTGGTGAATTACAAGGTTCTACCGGCCTTACCAATACCGGGCAGGGCAGCCCAAAGGAGTACTGGAGTAGTCTCTACCGGCCCTGCCAATACCGGGTGAGGCAACCTACAGGATGGTATCGTCAAGGTTCTACCGGCCTCACCAATAACGGGCAGGGCAGCCTGAGCGAGTAGACCAGCTGTCAGGTGACTAAGACAGCATAGAGCATAAGTATAGAGGTCTTACTCAGCAGGAGTCTATTGCCAGGGATACTCAGACAACAGCAAGGAAGTGGACAGCGACTGACCACAGTACTGGATGTTCAGGAGCAAACCAACATCCGCACGTTGGGACTAATGGTAATAGCGCCACCAGGTTTAATGGAGCAAACCAGCGACCGCACGCTGGAACCAACAATGTATATCGCAACCAGGTTTAGTGGAGTAAACCAGCGTCCGCACGCTGGGACCAACAACGTATATCGCAACCAGGTTTAGTGGAGCAAACCAGCGTCCGCACGCTGGAGCCAATAATGTATCTCGCAACCAGGTTTAGTGGAGTAAACCAGCGTCCGCACGCTGGTGCCAACAATGTATATCGCAACCAGGCTTAGTGGAGTAAACCAGCGTCCGCACGCTGGGACCAACAATGTATATCGCCACCAGGTTTAGTGGAGTAACCCAGCGTCCGCACGCTGAGACCAACAATGTATATTGCAACCAGGTTTAGTGGAGTAAACCAGCGTCCGCACGCTGGGACCAACAATGTATATCGCAACCAGGTTTAGTGGAGTAAACCAACAAAGTATGGTCAGCAGCGAGAAGAAAAATGTCGCCAGAGCGACGGCTGGAGCAGGTGATTCAGGAACTCAGTAAGATAAACCCGCGAGGTGCTGGTAACACAGGAACACTGGAACTCAGTAAGATTAACCCGCGAGGTGCTTGAACACTGGAACTCTGGAACACAGGAACACTAGCATACAGGAACACTGGAACACTGGATCAGCAAGTACAGCAGGAACAGGCCCAGAAGCCTGACAAGCAGGTCAGGCAGAGTGGAGTCAGAAACACCACGAAAGGGCAACCTGGAAATGCTCAGCCTGGGTTTAAAAAGGCTGTGTGAGGAGGGCTAATCACAGACAGCCAATCATGATAGTCAGCAAGTGACTGACACTGAACAGCACCAATCACGGGCACCGTGATAAATGCTTTACCAGATCAGGGACAGAGAATTACTAGCTATTTTCCTGGCCTTGAAAGAATGGAGGCATCTGCTTGAAGGCACTAAAGCTCCTATTTTGATTTTAACTGACCACAAAAACCTCATTTACCTTTCTGAAGCTAAACGCTTGTCTTCCAGGTAGGCCAGATGGGCACTGTTTCTGTCTCGCTTCAATTTTGTGGTTTCCTATCTTCCTGGCTCTAAGAATGTAAGAGCAGATGCATTATCCCGCCAGTTCTGTAGCCCATCCAGAGAAGAGGCTCCACCCTCCCTGATCATTCCAGCTGATTGTATCCTAGCTCCGATTCAAGCCTGCATTACTTCTCCTCTAGGAGGGGAGATTCTAGCAGCCCAACACTCTGCTCGTTTAGAGAAACCTGATGATCGTTTCTTTGTTCCTGCACAGTTGTGCATTAAGCTGTTGGAGACCAATCATGCCTCTAAAGTGGCAGGTCACATTGGTTGAGTCCAACTGATATGGTCCGTTTCACGAGTTTTTTTTGTGGCCTAATCTCCGGGACGACTGTATCACTTTCATGGCGGCATATAAATGACTTTATCGTCGATCTTCCAAATTCCATGGGTTATACAGACATTCTTATGATTGTGGACAAGTTTTCTAAGATGGCTCACTTTGTGCCACTGAAACGGCTACAATCTACGCAGGAATTGGCGGTGGTATTTTGTAGAGAGATCTTTCTCCTCCATGGTATTCCTAAAGTTATTGTGTCCGATAGAGGAAGCCAGTTTGTATCCCGATTCTGGAGGTGCTTCTGTAGTCAGATGGGTATTCAACTGGCATTCTCCTCCTCGTATCATCCACAGTTCAGTGGTGCGGCAGAAAGGTTTAATCAAGCCTCGGAACAGTTTCTCCGCTGCTGTATCTTTGACCATCACGATAACTGGGCTACCCTGTTACCGTGGGTGGAGTTTGCCCAGAATAGTGCTGTTAACTCTTCAACAAACAGTTCCCCGTTCTTAGGTAATTATGGGTTCCAACTTTCGGCTCTTCCCGAGACCTTCCAAGCACAAGAAATTCTGTCTCTGGACGAGCATTTAAGGGCGCTCCGTTCCTTTTGGGTACGGGTACAGCATACCCTACGTGATTCCGTGCAGCGACAAAAAAGGCAGGCTGGCCATAGGCGACTGCCGGCACCTACATTCCAGGTAGGAGACAGAGTGTGGTTGTCTTCCCGTAACTTGCACCTCCAGGTTCCTTGTAACAAATTGGCCCCTCGATTCATTGGTCCTTTCCGTGAGTTGCGCAAAATTAACCCAGTGGCCTATGCCTTGGAGCTTCCTGCCAATATGCGTATTCATAATGTCTTCCATGTCTTGGTCTGCAACCGGTATACCTCTGTGCCTGTCCGTCCTGCTCCCGTGAGAGTTGCAGATCACGAGGAGTATGAAGTTCAAAATATTCTGGACTCCCGTTTGGTTCGAGGGCGCCTACAGTACTTTATTCATTGAAAGGGGTGCGGTCCAGAGGAGCGCTCCTGGGTTCCAGCTGGCAATGCTCACTCTCCTGTTTTAATGCGCAGATTTCATGCACGATTTCCTGACAAACCCTTGCTGGCTCCTCTGAGGGGAGACCTTTGAGGGAGGGTACTGTCACAGCTTACCTTGTTTCCAGCGATGCTCGGTGTCATTCCACGCATCATCTGCAGACGCGAGGCTTTAGAGTGAAGAAGGCCTCTGTTTTATGCCATGCTTCCTGTAGTCTCCTCCTACCTACTTCCTTCCTCTGAGCCTGCTCCTCCTACCTGCATCCTGAGGAGGGGTTTAAAGGGCATCCTGAGTCTGATTCACTTGCCCTTGCATTGTTGTTCCTAGCAGTTCTGTTCTTGGGCTCTGTGTATGACCTGGCTAGTCTTCTATCCAATCTGGTGCTAACCTGTGGCTCTGTCTGACTACTCTTTGATTATCCCTTTAGTGGACACCCAACCTGGTGCAGACCTGTGGCTCTGGCTAACTACCCGAACTGTGTATGATCTGGCTTATCTGACTACCCTCTCTGGTGCCGACTTGAGGCTCTGTCTGACTATTCTTACGTTTGTCCCTTGTACCTAGCAGACACCCTAATTAGTGCGCACCTGGGTCTCTGGTAGACTAGCTCTAATACTGACTGCAGGCGTGGGTCAGTTAATGCTCCATACTGACTGCAGGCGTGGGTCAGTTAATGCTCCATACTGACTGCAGGCGTGGGTCAGTTAATACTCCATACTGACTACAGGCTTGGGTCAGTTATTGCTCCATACTGACTGCAGGCGTGAGTCAGTACTCCAGCTACGTCGGATCAAGATCCTTTGTTCCTGTTTCTGTGCCTGCTCCTGGTTCCTATCGAGGAGACTACCAGCGGCTGAGGCCTAGTCTCTAGCAGAGTGGTCTAGCTTGGCAGCCTACTATTCCTGATAGCAGTGCTCTCTGGCTTGTAACCCTCTGCATGTTCCTTTTGTATATATTGTGCACTATTTTTCTGTTTTAATAAATTTGTATTTAACTATACAGTACTGACTCCTGAACATCTTTGGGAAACTGTGACACCTGCACTTGTGCATGGAACTGGTAGTATTTACCTGGAGGTCCTTGCCTTGATCCTGCACCCTAGATTCCTGAAATTATTTTTCAGGGCTTCGGTGTTCCTTCAGCTTTGTAATTGGTACCAATATGTACCAAGGCAGATGGATCCTTTTCAGCCCCTCACAAATATCTGCCCTGTGATCTTCCTTTAAACACCATGCCTTATTATTCCTGCTCACCAACTTCAAATTTCTTACTATATTCTTTACTAACACACTAATTTCTTTTAATTAATAATTCATGTGCTTACCTTAAAAAAATGTTAGCTTCCTAGCCAGTATTTTGCATATATGCTGGTAGAAATTGAATCAAATTATAATACCAAAGATATGGTAGCTGTTTTTGTTTTACAGCAAATCACTCCTAAATATCTACCTGTTTCCTGCCTCCATTATTTATAAGCTTAATGTGTATATTCCCGACCCTCATTCTCCCTCTCTATCACTGATTCACATGCTCAATCCGTAACCCTTACTTTCCCAACCTTTAAACTCTTGTTTCCTCTATTCCGCTTTCTTTTCTTTAGAGTTTCCATGAGCCCCAGTGCCCAAAAAGATTTCTGGAGGAATGTACAGTTCACGGTGGATAAGGACGTGGTGAGGACAGATCGAAGCAACCAGTTTTTTCGAGGAGAGGACAATCCCAATGTAGAGGCTATGAGGTGACAATACTTTGTGTACACTGCCAAGCAAAATTCCTTTTAATATGTACTTGTTAAAGCACATGTGTTGAGAATCATTCCAGTATATGCAGTGTATTATCAGTATACCCTTTTGAAGACAATTGATTTGTTTTTATTTAGGTATATGCTTACTTATTGAACAGATGATTATTTATCTAATGCTATTTATTTCTCATAAGTTCTGACTTTCCAAATGCAAGTTACATCTCAAGCAATAGAAGCAAATCCGCACTGCTCTTAGATTTTAGGTGGACATTTTTATTTTTACCTTTGATCTAGGGCAAGCTCCCATTAACTGGCTTCCCTGGAGTTAGATTGCCCAGTTCACAGGTGTGTTGCTGGATCATTTCCCTGTGGAGGTTGACTTTATAATGCCTGTTCCTCATGGCTGAACTTCTATGAAGTTCTGCAAATTATAGGAGCTGGAAGAATGAAGACTGGTAAGTTATTATTATTATTCTTTATTTATATAGCGCCAACTAATTCCAAAGCGCTGTACAATTGGGAATAGACATACAGAGTTATTAAATAGTACAATCAGATGTGGAGAACAGGAGGATCAGACCATATGAGTGCCATTGTCCTATCTACTTACGTCCCATTACCTTTGGAACCCACACAATGTAGTCCTTGTCTATTTTGCACTTAATACTTTTTGTATTAAGTTTTTGACATTGTACTCTTATTTGATCGTATTGTCTGCTGCTACCTTTTTTTATGATTCTTAACCCTTTCCGTTGAAGGCTTATTTGTACCTTAATCTTTCTCTTATGCCAGTAATCTTTATTGCAAATACTTTTCTGTGTTCTTTGCTAGATATTCTACTACTTTTGGGGCTTTAAAACTTTTATTTAGATGCATCTTAATTTTCTCTACATCCAATATGAAACACAGGGGTTGATCTTCCTCCTCTAAGAGGGCAGGGCACTTCAAAAAGATAGGGTCTTCGGGGTGGATACATCCTCCTTATCCCGCCAGCTCAACCCCCCATCATCCCGATTCTTGTGTCCTGCGTGCCAAGACAGGAGAGCAATTTCTTAGCTCTTTAATTTTGTATTTTTTTTTTTACTTCGCTATGGGGCTGTTTAGTCCCCCATTTGGTGGGCTCCCTGTATTGGCTTCCATGGAGTTGGACTGGCCAGTTTACAGGTGCTTTGTAGACCAATTTCCCTGTGGAGGTTGACTTTACAATAAGACTGTTCTTCATGGCTTAGTCTCCTAGAGATTCTACCCTTTCAAGATGGGAGCCTGAAGACAGAAGACTGGTGAGTAACCAACCCCTTGAGTATATTAGTCTACTTTATATCCCATTCAACGCTTTCCCACACACTATGTCTGTATTATGCACTCATGTATAGCTCTTGTTCTCTGAATTCATCTGGGGGTACAAATGGCTGCAGTGGATTTTCAGATTAGCCCTTTCTCTGATCTGTAATGTATCCTGTTCTTGAGTGTTTTCATATGGGTTATGGGGTTTTAGGGAGCTTCTAGCTGCCCCACACCACTTTAATATGTACTATTTTATATTAATCTTCCCCATGTATTTTGGGGACACTGCTATACTTTCATAGTCTGTTTTTTATGTCATGACTCCTTTAAGAACTGGAGCCCGCCCGTGGCCATCTTTGCTTCAAAGACTTTTAATGGGAGAAATTTCTTTGTGATATATTTCTGTAACTATTTTTCTGTAACGATCAGGGAGAGGTCTCTTTCTTCTTGTATCCTCTGCTCTATAACTGTGTGAGCATTCACAGAGTGTGCCATGGCCCATGGCTGGGGAAGCACACATTGCCAGCAGTGAAAAATACTACATTTCCCATTATCCCCTGGTTACCGTGATTTTTTTTCTGATTTGGAATGCACCCTTACTTGTGACCATCTCAGTTCTTCCTTGCTTACCTTATGAAGAAGCTGACTGTCCTGCTCTCCTCTCCGGTTTAACCTTTTGCATAACAGATAAGTTCTATTTTTTAGGTCTCCATTGACTTCTATGGGCGAACTTCTCTGGGACATTTCTCTGCAACTGTTTGTCATACAGAGGTCAGTGTGGGCTCTTTCTTCTTGTCTCGTCATGCCTTTTCATCCTGTTCATGTACAGAGTGTCTTGGGGGTCCGTAGAGGTATGCAGATGGAGTTGTAGGTATTGTTAGAAATGGCAACAGAGAAGCTATACCCCTACATTACCCAGAATGCCCATTTTGCAGGCCATCTTCCGATTGGCTGCCTGTTTTACAGTTGCCATTATACTTCTCTCTTGCTTATCCTATGCAAAAGCCAATTTTCCTTGCTCTCCTTCTCCAGATTAACCCTTAGCCTGCCAGACAAGTGCTTTTTTGGGGGCTTTTCTTGTGTGAACTATTAATCTGGATAACTGTTACTAGTGCTTTTTGCTAGTTGTAGACACTACTCCTGTCTGGATGTCAGATCCTAAGGGACATTGGGCTTTGCCTAAGGCTAAGGACTCAAGAACATCTCTGACCCACCTTGCTTACTGTTCCTCATTTCAGGCAGGGCTCCCTAGCGAATATAATGGGTCTCTATCCCTCTCTGCCCACTACTCCTCTGGGCCGATTCAGCACTGAACAAGAGCCAGCTTGGGTAAAACCATTGTTGTCCACTGTGGTCCAATTGCCTCTCTCCATCCAAGGGGTTCCTCAGTCTTGGAAGCCCCCTACTATTTTTAAGCATGTGGCCCCTAGGGCCCCAAGTATGCCTGTGCTCATAGGGTCCTCCTTTGAGGAAGACTGATTTGAGGATTAACATAAGAAAGGGGAAAATGAAGATATGGATCCTTCCTACTCCTATGAGGACTTTTGCGAGTCAGGCCCTTTCTCCTCGGCTGACTGGATTATCAGGGCTGTTTTGGTGACCCTTCAGGTCCCTGACACCCCTGATGAGATTTCGGCCTCTACAGATGTTATACTGTATGTGTACTGTATTTCACCCTAATGCCTCTCTTGATAAAATATATCTGGATGACAACAGATAAGATATTACGAAGAGGTTTTCTAAGCTATACCCCTTTTCAGTGGCAGCTTATGGTGAGGAAACTGCATCTTTTTTCGTCCCTGCTAAAAGGAGGTGCAGAGTTTGCAGGCCTCCAACCAGTATACCCTGCCAAGCCCAGACAGCAGTGGCAGTCCAAGCAAACAGCTTCAAGGCTAAAGTCTGTCAAGCCAGCTTCCACATGACTCGCGGAATCCTGGTCCACAGGTCCCCCCAGGCGGATGTGTTCACCTTTTTCAGGAAGCCTGGGAAAACTCTATTGTGGACCAGTGGGTTTGTGGGTGATTTCAGAAGGATACAGAATAGGTTTCAAATCCCTCCCCCCCCCCACTTTCGTTTTCTCCTTACAGCTCCAGCCAAGTTGCATTTGTTCCAGAAAGCATTGCAATCACTGCTGGACAGAAAGGTTCTGGTTCCAGTACCTCCCCAAGAGCAAGGTTCAGGTTTCTGTTCCAAACTGTTTGTGATTCCGAAGAAGGACAGCGGCTTCTATCCCATCCTGGACCTCAAGTGTCTCAATATGTAGGTGGAGACTGCTCAGTTCAAGATGGAGTTCTTGCACTCTGTCATCACAGTAGTGTGCCTGGGAGAGTATCTGGCATCTCTGGGCCTTCAGGATGCATACCTACACATTCTAATCCACCTAGGCAGTCAATGCTATCTGTCTTTTGCCTTCAGCTCGGAGCACTACCAGTTCATTGCTCTGCCTTTTTGCCTGGCCTCAGCTCATCTGGTGTTTACCAAGGTCTTGGGGGCCTTGTCAGCCTTCAGTCACACCCAGGGCATTCATATGTCTCCTTATTTGGATGATCTTTTGCTCAAGACTCCTTCAGAGGAACTCTTGACTCGGCAGATCCAAGAATGTGCTCCACACCTGGTCCGCCATGGGTGGATTCTCAACATGTAGAAGTCCTCTCCATTGCCATTCCAGGAACTGATGTCCCTCAGCATGAGGTTCAACACCCACCTGGAGAAGGTTTTTTTGCTGGAGGACAAGATCCTGCAGATCATGCCGGATGTGTCACTAGCTCTGGAGTGGCCCTCTGCCTTGGTCAGGGAGTACATGAGGGTTCTGAAACAACTAGCGTCTACCCGAGAAGCGGTGCCTTACTCTCATGTGCATATGAGGGAACTCCAGAGATGTGGCACGGGAATCTGGATCTCCTGGATCGGCAGGTCTCCCTCTCCGGAAGCCAGACAAGATCTATAGTGGTGGTTGCAATGGCACCACCAGGACCTGGGGAAGTCATTTGTGATCTTGGAATGGACTATGGTCACAACGGATGCCAGCCTGAACAGCTGGGGGTGGTCACCTTTGGATCCAGGGCAGGTGGACTGCAGAGGAATCTCTTCAGTCCATCGATGTTCTGGAGCTAAGGGCAATCCATCTAGTTCTGGTGTACTGGACCTCTCAGTTGAAGGGCCATCCAGTACGTGTCCAGTTGTACAATGCCACTGCCGTGGTTTACATCAACTATCAGGGGGGCACTCGAAAAGCCACTGGCTTGTATGAGGTGAGGTAAATTCTGAGCTGGGCAGAAGCCCACATTCTGGCCATCTCTGACGTTCATATTCCAGGGGTAGAAAACATTCTGGCAGACTTTCTAAGTTGTCACGGTGTAGATCCGGGAAAGTGGAACTCCATCAAGAAGTGTTCGACCTGGTTGTGCAGCAGTGGGGACTGACACAGATTGACCTAATGGTCACAAGGAACAACAAGAAAGTTCTGGTATTTTTCTCCTGCTAGGGTATCCTCTGGCCATTTCCACGGACACAATGTCTAGTCTGTGGCACTTTACCATGCTTATGTCGATCTTTCCTTCCATCCCTCTTTTTCCCAGGGTACTCTTGAAGAAGAGGTTTGACAGCGCAACTGTGATTCTGAAACCTCATTATTGGACCAAGAGGGTGTGGTGAATTAATGAGTCTTTCCATTCGAGATCCATTTCCACTGCAACCCAAACTGGACCTCCTTCTTCAAGGCTGCCTTTGGAAAAAGGTTGTGGAAAAACTGGCTTTGACGGCATGTCTGTTGAAGCTCACATCATGAGGAGAGAGGATTTTTACACTGTAGTCATTTCCACTATGATTCAGGCTTGGAAGCCTGTTTCCTCTAAGGCCTACCATAGGGTTTGGTCCATTTTTCTTTCCTGGTGTTGGACCAGGACCTGTCTTCGCAGGATTTTGACCTTCCAGCGGTTATTCAGGATGGTTTTGTCAAAGAACTCAGATTGAGTTCCTTGAGGGTCCAGATTTCTCTGTGTTTTTTTTCCAGAGGGGTATTGCCACTCTTCCAGATGTCAAGGTGTTCATTCAGCTCATACTTGTCTAGCTGGCCTACAAGGCTCCGACGCCTCAGTGGAACCTTAATGTGGTTCGGGGAGTTTTGTAGCAACCTCCCTCTGAGTCCCTTGCAACCATTCCTTTGCATCTCTTGATGTGGAAAATGTTTTTTCTTCTGGCTGTGGTCTCGGTTCAAAGGGTGAGGAGATTGTTGTGCTTTCTTTTTGTACTGACCTCAAGTCTGAGAAGTAAAGATCTTTACTTGTTGGATGTGGTTCAGTGCCTTAAGTTTTATGTGCCCCGTAGGGAGTCTTTTCGTGAGACTGATTCCAAGTTTCTCTTCCCTGAGTGTCCCAGGGCAGGTCAGGCTGCTTGCATGGTCACTATTGCCTCTTGGATCAAGTCTACCATTCGAATGGGTATACAAACTCAAGAAGAAACCTGTTCCCTTTAGAATTACAGCACATTCCACTAGGTCTGTTGGGGTCTCCTGGGCCTACAAGAATCAGGCCTTGTCTGAACAGTTGTTCAAGACTGCCACTTGGTCCTCCTTGGATACCTTTTCTATTCACTATAATGTGAATTTTCTGGCTTCAGCTGAAGCCAGCTTTTGCTGGAAGGCCCTTCAGGTGTTTCTGCCTGTCTAAGGACCTGCTTTTCCTGTGCCTTACTGTTGTTCAGCTGTTTGAGCCTATATATATAGAGATATCTATCTATATATCTATAGGTGGTAAATTGACTACATAACATGGGAAAATCCAGATCTGGCAATGCAAAAAGAAATAACATGCAATCATAATTGCCAAAAATATTCAGATATCAGGGGATTCTTGAGGACATTAAAAGGATAGTAATACTTAAAATGTAAAAAAAAAATATGTTGTAGAGTTTATCCCCCTGAGTAAAACAAGAGTACTCCCACTGCAGAAAGGTGTTTTATTCAAAAGTTATTAATTTTCAAAATTGAATTTTTTAGGTGCAATATCACAGTGGCCTGAAATTGTACAGTGGCGCTGTTGCTACACGATCCTATGGACAGCTCTGGTCCTGGGACCATAAATCTCCATAGGATGGTGTAACAACAGTAGAAAAACAAAAGAATAAACAGCGCAAATAGACTCCTCTGAGTGTAGTATTTTTCAAATCCTTGAACCTTCACCCACACCACGTGCTTCAAATTGGGTACTCACTTGTAATTGAGGTTATAACTGCCTCCCAGTGTGTATCAGCATCCCTGTTTAACCCAGGTAGGTTATATTTTACTGTGTTCTTCCAGAGTTACTTCATCTCTCATTCACTTGTACCATCAGGTAAATATCACTTTCACCCTCTTATAAATTAAGGGGTGCAATTATAGGGACACTCAGGTCTCACCACAGGTACAGCGTTAGGGTCAGAGATACACAGATAATGAATATGCGTTGTTCCCAAACTAGGTTCTCAAATATGAAGCACCAATCGAGGGGTGAAGTAAAAAAAATATTTAATAAAAAGTATTCACATAAAAAAACTCTCTCTGTCTTCATAAAATGATTTACATCAAATAATATTAAAATAATATTCAAAACAGTCAGAATAATGCTCAACGCGTTTCGTAAGTTTAACTCACTTTTTCAAGAGCTGCTAATCAACAAATCAATCCTACCTTGTCCTGTTCATCTTACTTATAGGGGGAGTATTGGTGTTTCTATTCTTTTGCCGCCCAAACTTCCGTTCGCCCTGGCTTCCATTTTCGTCCCATAGAGATGACATATGCGTTCCTCTACAGGAGGTTTACTGCCTGTAGAGCTATCAGATATAACATGGGAGCGATGTCTATGCCCAAAGTCCGTGGGTCCGTTATCTAGTGTTCACTTCTATCCATTATGGAATTAGTGGACACAAAAGGGGGCTGCACAATATAATATAATATAATTAATGCAGTGGGTGTTAGGGAAATGTATCGCTCCCTTGTTTTGATAGGTGGCATATTGCAGTGTACGATTACATTGAATGGGGCCATAGTGATGTGGATGGTGCGTCCTGTCGTTCGGGTGTACCTTGTATACAGACATGCGCAGGAGGGAAATTGTCATTCCCTTCTATACGCATGCTCGAAAAGATGCGCTCCATATGCAGTATATATTAGGATTAGAGTATCAAATTGCTTCACAATAAAACTCACAATAATGTTTGATTCAACTTCAGTATATGGGTTCATAAATTAGCTTATTTAAATAAAAGATGCGCTCCTATGCAGTATATATTAGGATTAGAGTATCAAATTGCTTCACAATAAAACTCACAATAATGTTTGATTCAACTTCAGTATATGGGTTCATAAATTAGCTTATTTAAATAAAATACTTTGGTTTTGTTCTAAATCATCTTTTCATTCATACAAAATGACCTAAAAATTCTCTGTGATGCCCAGTCCATCTGTCACGCCTCCACCCACACCACCTAAAACAGAAGTGTGCCTCTTTGGCAATTTGGGCAGAGTGGAGTTGGACAGTGTGGGCAATGTGAGGGTGGACAGAGTGTGGGCGGCAGTGTTGAGGTGGACAATGTGGGCAGTGTGGAGGTGGGCAGGGTGGACAGTGTGGAGGGGGGCAGGGTGGACAGTGTGTGAAGGGAGAACAGGGTGTGAGGGTGGACAGGGTGTGGGCAGTTTGTGGTGAGGGTGAAGAGAGTGTGTACAGTGTGTGTGAACAGGGTGTGAGGGTGTGCAGTGCATAGACAGGGTGTGAGGGCGGACAGAGTGTGGGCAGTGTGTGGACAGAGTGTGGAGGTGGAGAGGGTGTGAGCAGTGTGTGGACAGAGTGTGGAGGTGGATAATGTGTGGGCAGCAGTGTCAGTTCAGCAAAGAGAACTTGAGATGGGTGGCGTTAAAGGCAGGGTTATGGGTGGGGTTAAAGGCAGGGATGTGGGTGGGGCTAGGCATGGAAACTGGTGGTGAGTGACCTTTCAGGCCTGGCTAGTAGTTCGGGACTTGAAATTTTGAGCCCTGCTCTAGGTAAGGTCTAACTAGAGATCTGTAGAGTGGCATGACCACTTCCTTTTTTCTGCTACTAATGCCCCTAGCTATACAACCCAGCACCCTGCTTGCATTCCCCACTGCTTTATTACATTGCCTACCTACCTTTAAGTCATTAGAATTAATTACTCCCAAATCCCTTTCCTCTGTTGTCTCTGACAGCACAGTACCCTTAATAGTATATTTTTTCTTTGGGTGTTTACGTCCCAAGTGCATTATTTTACATTTATCAACATTAAACTGCAGCTGCTACACTCTTGTCCATTCTTCTAATTTACCTAAATCATTTGTCATTTGACTGATTCCCCCGGGATGTCTTCCCTATTGCAGATCTTTGTATCATCTGCAAAAAAGCATACCTTACCTTGAAGACCTTTAGCAATATCACTAATAAAAATATTAACAGATCTCTGAGGTACCCCACTAGTAACATTCCTTTCCTCCGAATATTCTCCATTGAATACCACCCTCTGTCTCCTGTCACTCATCCATTGCCTTATCCATTTAACTATTTTTACATCGAGACCCAAACACTGCAATTTATTAATGAGTCTCTATGAGGGAAAGTGTCAAATGCTTTACTGAAATCTAGATAAGCTGTATCTACTGCTCCCAGTTGTTCTATTATTTTAGTTACCCAGTCAAAAAAATCTGAGGTTAGTCTGACAAGCTCTCCCTGTTGTAAACCCATGCTGTTTGGTATCTTGCAAGCCATTCAGATTCAGACAGTCAACAATTCTTTCCTTTAGCATAGTCTCCATTAATTTTCTGACTACTGATGTAAGACTTACTGGTCTGTATTGTCGAGATAGATTGAATAATTCTGTTAAAGGTTTTTGTGGAACACTCTTATGTTCTTTTAATAACTCTGGGTGTATGCCGTCTAGTCCCATTGATTTACCTGTTTTTTACCTTAGAAAGTTGAATTAGAACTTCTTCCTCTGTAAACAATGCACGTTTCCCATGTCTTGTCATTTACTTTTTCTAACAGAGGTCCATTCCCTTCATCTTCCTGTGTAAAAACCGAACAGAAATATTCATTGAGATAGTCAGCTAGCCCTTTATTCTCAATTACATAGTTTCCATTTTTTGGTTTCAGTCTAACTATTACTTGCTTCATTTTCCTCCTTTCACTTATATATCTAAAAAAATGTTTTATTCCCCTTTTTTTTATTGACTGGGCAATTTTTTTCCTCTTTGTATGTGTAAGCGTTCATGCTTACCTTCTAGGGAACCGGCTGCTCTGTGCCCCGTTCGGCAGCCGGTCCCCATGGTGTTCCGGATGCGGGTGCCTGTGCATAGTTTCTGCAGTGCTCTGGCTTCCTCTGCTGGCCGGCTGAGTCAGGCGTGCATCACTGGGGGATTCCTGGAGTGACCTGTGCAGCCCTTACAGTGACAGTTCTCCACCTTCCTGGTGTGGAGCTTAGAGTACTTAAACTGCCTGGACACTAACTCACTTACTCTTTCGTGGTGTCCAGTGCAGTTGGCTAGTGATTTGTGCTTATCTTGGTTTGTCTGACTATCCGTTCTGGTGCCAACCTTTGGTTTGTCTGACTATACCCGCTCTGTGTATGACCCCGGCTTGGCTGATATTCCTTCCGGTGTGGACCTGCGGCTCTGGTTGACTAACTCCTCTGTGTATGACCTTTGGCCTGGCTGACTATCCGTCTCTGGTACTGACCTTTGGCTCTGTCCGACTACCCGCTCTGTGTATGACCCTGGCTAGTCCTATACCTATTTGATATGACTTGCGGCTGTTTCAGTATTGACGCTACCTGGGGTTGTCCACTGCGCACCCAGCATACCAACGCTCCAGTGGATAACTGGTAGGGTACTCCTGGTGGTCCCGGCAGACGTCTCTGTGTCCCTGTTCATTTACTGCGGCTTTCAGGTGCAGACCTGTAGCGCAGTAGCCTTTTCTGGATCCTTGGCTTTTCAGGTGTGGATCTGCATGTAGTAGCCTTTCCTTGTACCTTGTCTGTCCAGGTGCGTACCTGTGGCTTTGTGCCTTTTTCTTAACCTTGTCGGTACAGGTGCGGACCTGAGGCAGCTTATCTCCACCCTATCTTCAGGAGCTCAGCTCAGTGCTTCCACAGCAGCTAGCCTTCGTTACATCTGCCATATTGTATTGTTATTGCTGTTGCCGTTCTTTGTGTACGTGCATATCCTAATAAAGAGTGCGTTACCTACAGTACTTGTCCGCTGGTACTTATTGAGTCTGTGACGAAAGGGCCATGTCTACGGACGGTACTGGTAACCCTATGGCACAGCACCTACTAGCCAGGGTGGAGGCTCAGAATCAACGAATTGATCAAATAACATTTGCATTACAGACCCTGTTAAACTGTACTGCACACCTTGACCGTCCTGTCGGACAATTGGTGGCTCCCCCTGTTGCTAACCTGGCACTGGCAGCGCAAGCTGCTTCTGATGCAGGCGTGATCAGGGTTTTTTTCGGTCAAGCGCCGCTTCCTGAGCGGTATGGGGGAGATCCAGCCCTGTGTCGTGGTTTCCTAAACCAGTTGGGCATTTATATGGAAATGGTACTGCAGGCATTTCCCAATGAGCGCAGCAAGGTCAGATTACTGATTTCACTTTTGTCTGGCAAAGCATTGGCGTGGGCCAATCCTCTTTGGGAGAACGAGAAACCCATCATTCATGATTTTGTTGGGTTTGTGGCCGCATTTAAAAGTGTGTTTGACATACCCGCCCACTCCACCTCTTCTGCTAAACAATTAATGTCTATCCACCAGGGCATTCGTACGGTGGCTGAATATGTGATAGAGTTTCGCACATTGCAGCGGTGGTAGGATGGAATAATGAGGCGTTGATAGCTGCCTTCTCACAAGGGCTAGACGACATAATCAAAGACGAGATTGTGGCTAGAGAATTGACGTCAGATCTAGACGATTTGATTTCATTTATCATTTTGATTGATACTCGTATCAGAGAGACACCGTCATTTAAGGCGCGTCTGCGAAGGCCTCCAGTTCGATTGGCCCCGACGTTTAATTGCCCACCCATTCCTCCCTCACCTCCCAAGCCTCCTAGTTCCCATCTGGGGGGCGGAGCCTATGCAGTTGGGATTTACCCAACTGTCTGCACAGGAAAGAGCATTCCGCAGAAGGGAAGGGCTGTGTCTTTATTGCGGTAAACCAGGACATTTGTTGCACAATTCTCCCATACGTCCGGGAAACGGCGCACCTAGAGTCACGTAGGGGACAATCTGTAGGTGGGGTTTCACAGTCCCCAGGAGATTTCCAAGAGAAACCTACTCTGGAGGTCATCCTTTCTTGGGCCAAGTACTCTGTAATAACCCCGGCCCTAATTGATTCTGGAGCGGCGGGTCACTTCATTGATGCAGGTTTTGTAGAGAAACATGCCATTCCTGTATTGCCACGGGCATCTCCATTGACGATAGAGACTATCGATGGCAGGCCATTACAGCCGCCTCACGTGACTCATGAGACCATTGCTGTAGACCTATTGGTGGGAGCCCTACATCATGAGACACTCCAGTTTCAGGTCATAAACTCCCCACATCATGCGGTCATTCTGGGGTTTCCGTGGCTTCTCAAACATAACCCCTGGATGGACTGGCAAAATTGCAACATCTTGTCATGCCTGACTCGTCCTGTTAGAATTTTGGGCCTGTCTCCTTCTTCCTCCCCCACCTTACCTAGGGAGTATCTGTCCTTCAGTGAGGTTTTCAACAAGGTACAGGCCACAACTCTTCCGCCTCATAGACAGTATGTCTGTGCTACCGAGTTGGTGCCGGGGCAATTCCTCCTAGAGGTCTGGTGTACCCCCTTTCCTTGGGCGAAAACCAGGCCATAGAGGACTATGTGGCGGACGCCCTCTCTAGAGGGATTATTAGGAAATCCACCTCCCCGGCAGGAGCAGGGCTCTTCTTTGTAAAGAAGAAGGATGGCGAATTGAGGCCGTGTATTGACTACCAGGGGCTCAATAAAATTATGATAAAAAATGCATACCCCATTCCACTGATAACAGAGTTATTTGACCAGTTGCGTGGATCAACTGTCTTTACGAATCTTGATTTACGGTCCGCATATAACCTGGTGCGTATCAGAGAGAACGATGAATGGAAGACAGCATTCAACACCAGGAGTGGTCAGTACGAATATCTGGTAATGCCTTTCGGTCTGTACAACGCTCCCGCTGTCTTCCAGGAGTTCATTAGTGATGTGTTGCGGGACCTTTTGACGAGTTGTGTGGTCGTCTACCTGGATGACATTCTCATCCATTCCCCTAATATTGAGCAACACTGTACAGATGTGGCAAGAGTGTTGTCACTCCTAAGGGCTAATCATCTTTTCTGTAAATTGGAGAAATGTGAATTTCACCAGTCCCAGGTGACCTTCCTGGGGTATGTAATTTCCTCACCTGGGTTGGCTATGGACCCTGGGAAATTGTCGGCAGTACTCCAATGGCCTCTTCCTATGGGACTCAAAGCTATTCAAAGATTCCTGGGCTATGCCAATTATTATCGAATATTCATAAGACACTTTTCAACTGTTGTCAAACCTATTACAGATATGACGCACAACGGTGCTAATACCTCTGAATGGTCTCCTGGTGCTCTGCATGCCTTTGAAACACTCAAGGCAGCTTTTGCGGCTGCCCCGCTTTTGAGACACCCCAATCCTAAGTTGCCATTTACTCTGGAGGTTGATGCGTCTGAGTGGTCATCTCCTGATGAACCGTTGCTGCCGTGTGGGTTTTTTTCTCACAAACTCTCTAACCCAGAGACCATGTATGACGTTGGAGATCGTGAATTGCTGGCCATTATTCTGGTGTTACGTGAATGGCGACATTTACTTGAGGGCACTCCTGTTCCATTTCTGATCCTTACTGTTCACAAAAATCTGTGTTACCTTTCTGAGGATAAACGCTTGTCCTCACGACAGGCTCGATGGGCATTATTTCTGTCACACTTTAATTTTGTGGTATCTTATCTGCCTGGTACTAAAAACATTAGGGCTGATGCCCTGTCCCGTCAGTTTGAGTCCTTGTCTAAAGAGGAGTGCAATCCTACGCCTGTGATTTCGCCAGATAATATTCTGGCAACCATTCGAACCAGTATTACTTCCCCTCTGGGGTCTGAGATATTGGTGGCTCAGGGGACGCCCCCAGCCGCAAAACCGCATGGGAAATGCTTTGTACCCGAAACCTTGAGGGGCAAACTATTGGAGACCTACCACTCCTCTAAAGCAGCTGGGCATATTGGCAGAGATCAATTGTTTTGGTCCTTATCACGATTATTCTGGTGGCCCAGCATCCGTAAAGATGTATCTGCCTTTGTGGCAGCATGTCAGACCTATGCTATAAACAAGACTCCTCGGCACCTTCCAGTGGGGTCTCCTGCTTCCAGTACCTAATGGGGAGAGGCCTTGGTCTCACATCTCCATTGATTTTATGGTGTAATTACCTTCTTCTAACGGATTTACGGTCATATTAATGATTGTGGACCGATTTTCTAAAATGGCTCATTTCGTACCGCTTAACACCCTAACGACCGGGGGATCGGCGACTGAAGGACTGTGGAACTTTTTTTTTTTTTTTCCCGGTTCCGGAATCCCCGAACGCCGTGCAGCCACGGGGGGAGCCCGGAACTCCATGACGGTCATAGTACGTCATGGGTTGTTCAGTCAGATCGACCCTTGACGTACTATGACCATCAAGGGTCGGTAACCCCTTAAGGACCGGGAAAATCTGATGTCGTTTTCCCTTAAGGACCGGAGCAATTTTGACTTTTTTGACTATGTCTTTGTTCAACCATATTTTCTCTTTAATTCCTTTTGTACACCCACACAAATTATATACTGTTTTTTTAAGGACAAGTAGGGCTTTCTTTTGATACCACAATTATATGAATACCTCATTGTTTAATTTGATTAAAATAGAAAAAAAGAGGAAAAAATTAAAAAAAACATTTTGCTTACATTTTTCTGTCAGGATTTGCATACTATTAGTTACTGACAAAAAATACCCCTAAATATATTCATTTGCTTCTCCTGAATATAAGAGTACCCCATATGCCTAGTATTTCAATCTCTTCCTCACATTTACAAAGTAAATATTACAAGATGGATGCTATTATTTCCAACTTGTAATTTCTCAACAATTGGCATGTGAGCATCATAGCTTTGTTGATGGTGCCAGAACCAAAAATGTCCCACAAAGGTATATGTTTCTGAAAACTAGATAACCTAAATAATCAGGAGAATTTTGAAGTTTTTTATGCAGCTATTTTTCCAGAAAAAAATTTAAAAATTGTGGAAAAATTTTGTTTTTTTTGCAGCTTTCACACTTACATTTCAATATTACTGTTGATATCAAGCACAGGATAGTTGAAAATTTAAAAATATCCATTGTTTAGTGTTCAGCTTCTTCTTCTGAGTATGGCAATACCCCATATTCATAGGTTTCTCAAGGTTTGGGGGAGCTATGGTGCCCAAATTGGAACATGCGCGTTTCCAGTTCCAGTTCCAGTGAATTTTCACAGCTTGCATCACTGGTGCCATGTCTTATTTGGGGCTGTATAACAGTGCTCCACTCTAAGATTTCCCCCAAAAGTGTATATTTTTGGAAAGTAGACACCTCAGGCTTTCATTTTATGTATGTTTTCAAATTTTTTACACAGCCATTTTACCACGAATCCTTCGTAAATCTTGATGTAAGTAAAAAATTCAGCGTTTTTCACACTTAGGTTTCAATGTTGGTGTGAATTTCAAGCACAAGATAGGTGAAGATTTTTAAAAATGCATTGTTTAGTGTTCAGCTCCTTCTTCTGAGTACGGCATTACCCCACATTCATAGGTTTCTCAAGGTTTGGGGGAGCTATGGGGCCCAAATTGGAACATGCGCGTTTCCAGTTTCAGACTTTGAATTTTCACAGCTTGCATCACTGGTGTCATGTCTCATTTGGGGCTGTGTAACAGTGCTCCACTCTAAGATTTCCCCCAAAGTGTATATTTTTGGAAAGTAGACACCCCAGGCTTTCATTTTATGTATGTTTTCAAATTTTTAACGCAGCCATTTTACCACCAATCCCTCGTACATCTTGACGTAAGTTAAAAAAAAACAGCGTTTTTCACACTTTGACTTCAATGTTGATGTGAATTTCAAGCACATGATAGGTGAAGATTTTTAAAACTGCATTGCTTAGTGTTCATATTCTTCTGAGTACGGCAATACCCGATATGTATAGGTTTCTCAAGGTTTAGAGGAGATACGGGACCAAAATTGGAACAAATATTGAATTTTCATATCTTTCTTATCTTGTGCCATTTCTCATTTGGGGCTATGTTCCAGTGCTCCACTTTAAGATTTTCCCCCAAAAGTGTATATTTTTGAAATGTAGACACCCCCAGCTTTCATTTTAGGTGTGTTTTCAAATTTTTTACACAGCCATTTTACCACCACTCTCTCGTAAACGTGACGTAAGTAAAAAAGCAACGTTTTTCACACTTAGATTTCAACGTTGATGTGGATTTCAAGCACAGAGTAAGTGAAGATTTTTAAAACTGCATTGTTTAGCGTTCAGCTTCTTCTTCTGAGTACGGCAATACCCCATGTGCATAGGTTTCTCAAGGTTTGGGGGAGATACGGGACCCAAATTGGAACATGTGCATTTCCAGGTTCACACTGAATTTTTTAAGCTTGTGTTACTGGTGCCATGTCTCGTTTGTCCTGTGTAACAGTGCTCTTTTTGTAAGATTTTCCCCCAAAAGTGTATATTTTTGGAAAGTAGACACCCCAGGCTTTTGTTTTAGGTGTGCTTTCAAATTTTGTACACATCCATTTTACCACTAATCCTGTGAAAACTTGACGTAAGTAAAAAAAAAAAAAATCAGCATTTTTCACACTTAGACTTCAATGTTCATGTGAATTTCAGTTACAGAATAGGTGAAGATTTTTAAAACTGCATTGATTAGTGTTCGGCTCCTTCTTCCGAGTACTGCAATGCCCCATATGCAACGGTTTGTCAGGGTTTGGGGGAGATACTGGGCCCAGTTGGAACATGTGAGTTTCCTTTTACAGACATGCCATTTTTACAGCTGGTGCCTTGTCTCATTTCTGACTGTTAGGCAATACTGCAATGAATTTTACCCCCAAAAGTATATGTTGTAGAAGAGTGGACAACCCTGACTTTCATTCTATTTGCACTTTTTCAATTTTGTCGCTGCCACTGTATCAGCAATCCCTCCCAAAACCTGCAATAAGGCAGAGAAACACCATTTTGTCACACTTATATTTTAGTGTTGCTCTGGATTTCAATCAGATAATATTTGCAGGTGTTTAAGTGCTTTACATTAGTGGTGAGTTACATCGTCTGATTATGGCAATTCCCCATATGCATAGGTTTGTCAGGGTTTGGGGGAACTACTGGACCCAGTAGGGAACATGTGTGTTTCCATTATCAGAGATGGAAAACACTTAGGGTGCTTTGCTTCCCATTATATTTTGATAGTGTTAGATCTAAGGAGGGATGTGTTTTGAAAAATAAAAAAACAGGATATTTCAGGGGGGGAAAGTGGCCAAATAATAAAATAAACTTCACAGCACTACTGCATTGTGCCTTCATGGTATTGCGTGAAGCAGTCACCCATGCAGAGGCCAGGTTTGGAAGGGCAGTCAGGACAGTAAGTGGAGGTTTCTCTCCGTATTCCCTTGCTGTAGCAAACCCTGCAGCGCTTTTGTGGATTTTTCTTTTGGGGGATTTTATAAATAAAATGTACTACCCCAGGTTTTGGGAGAATTATTTCTGTTGTCTCTTGAAAGAAAAATTGGGAGATAAGATTGAGCTGATACTGCAGAAAAGTAAGTTTTAGGGTGGGGTTTGCCAATTTGAAAATCAAAAAAGAATTGTATGCTGCAGTCTGCATCATGTAAATGGCAACCTTTTTGTACCATGTCCTACACTTTCGTATGATGAGGTACGGCTGCATGAGTTGATCACATAGATCAACTCCCCCCATGTGCTTGTTGTAGTTTTTGATGCAGACTGGCTTTCTTAGTACCCCCCTCCTGCCACGAACAGAGACTGCCACAGTTTTGTCCTCATACATGGTGGACAGCATGTAGACATCTTTTCTGTTCTTGAACTTAACTGCCAGCAGCTCTTGTTGGCATAAAGCTGAGAACGTCCCGGTTTTAAGTTTTTTTTTCTACCAGTTCTTTGGGCATCTCCCTGCAAGTGCGCCTGACAGTGCCACTGGCCACGGTGTCAAAATAAAAAAGTGACTTAAATAAAAGGGGGTTGGTGTAATAGTTGTCAACATATAAATTATATCCTTTATTTAACAAGGGGTAAATCAGATCCCAAACTATCTTCCAATTTATTCCCAGAGATTCGGGGCAACCAGGAGGGTGAAGTTGGCTGTCCTTGCCCTCGTAAATTCGAAAAGCCTGGGTATAGCTTGTGGCACTTTCATACAATTTATAAAATTTAATGCCGAATTTGGATCGCTTGGAGGGGATGTATTGTTTGAAACCTAACCTTCCTTTATATTTCATGAGGGATTCATCTATACTTATGTGTTTTTGGGGGGTATATACTTGGGAAAACCTTTCCTGCAAAAGATTTATTAGGGGGCAAATTTTGAACAGTCTGTCATACTGGGGGTGTTCTTTTGGGAGGCACAGGGTATTATCACTAAAGTGCATAAAGTGCAAAATCATTTCGTATGTAGTCCTGGTCATTGTTTTGGAGAATATAGGGGTATCATATATGGGGTTTTTACTCCAGTATGATCTAATCCTTGTTTTTTTAACTATTCCCATTGTCATTGTAAGGGCCCAGAATTTCTTAAATTCTAAAAGGTCTGTGGGTTGCCATATTTCTTGATTGGAAATGAATGCTGATGGGTTGACGGCAATATATAGGTCTGCGTATAAATTTGTTTGAGACACGATTTCCCCCAAAATTTCTTCCCTCAAAAATAAATAAAAAAACCGAACATGAGTAAATCCTGCCACATCCACTTGAATTCCTGGGTTGCCTGTGAATTCAGGAATTTGTGGGCATAAATTGGCTGGTGATACCCATTCATCAGCAGGAGTGGCAGTACTTGTGGCAGGTCTTGGGGCAGTACTTGTGGCTGGTCTTGGGGCATTACTTAGGGCAGATCTTGGGGCTTTACTTAGGGCAGCTCTTGGTGCAGTTGTTGGGGCAGCTCTTGAGGCAGTGCGTCTTTTTTCACAGAAGGCCCTGTGTCATCAATTCTAGAGCTCTCACTCTCAGAAAACTGAGTGATGTCAAAGTCTGACGCAGTGTCTGTGGCTTCTGAGTCAGATGTCAAATAGGAATATGCCTCTTCTAACGTATATCTCCTCTGCATCTTATACACCTACTCTAAACTAAATAAATGACTAACTTCTATAACTAACTATACCTAACTCTCACCCCAAATGGTCACTATTCCTATGATAATATTTTTTTAATATTTTTTTTCCCTATTCTACTCCTAAACCTAAATCTATCACTAAGCCTTACCCTAACACACATATTCCCTGAACCTACCCAACCCAACTACCTATCTAAACTAGCTTATAATATAGAATAAAGTTTTTAATACTTTTTTTTTTTTTTTTTTTTTTTTTTCCCTACACTACTCCTAAACTTAAATCTATCCCTAAGCTTTACCCTAACACACATAGTCCCTGAACCTACCCAACCCAACTACCTATCTAAACTAACTTATAATATATAATAATTTTTAAAATAAAATAAACTTTTTTTGGGGGGGGATTTTTTTTTTTTCCCTATGCTACCCCTAAACCTAAATCTAACCCTAAACCTTACCCTAACCCACGTATACCCTGAACCTACCTAACCCAAGTGACCTACCTATCTAAACACATATATATAATTTTTTTTTTCCTCTAAACCTTATCCTAAAACACATCTACACTAAACCTACCCACCTACCTACCTAAACTATCTGAACTATAGCTTTAAATAAATTTTTATTAAAACTAAATAAATAAAAATTAAAAAAAAATGTAAAAAAATACAAGGGGGATGGGGGGTGTCCCACAGATCAGCAAACACTGATCTGCAGCAAACTGATCACTCCAAGAGTGATCAGATGGGAGGAACTTATTGATCACTGCAAACCAGTGATCAAATGGTTAATTTTATCTTTTTTTTTTTTTTTTTTTTTTTTTTTTTTTTAACTTTTCTCCACAGGAACTATCTGCAACGCTGGAACACGATCTGGCACTATGTCTCTCTGTCTCTCTCCACCTCAGCAGTGTGGAGGGAGGCAGAGATATATGACAGGGACAGTATTTACAAATACTATCCCTGTCTTTCAGCGTTTGCAACGTGATTTGCTCATCAAGCGAATCATATGTTGCAACAAAGTTTCTACTGGTTGTTACTAAGTGTCCCGATACCGAGACACTTAGTAACAAGCAGCCTGTGATCTCCCATCGCTCCGTGCGGCCGCAATGGGAGAGTTTAACCCATGACGGTGCAGGACCGTCATGGGTCCATAATGGGATTGCAACCGTCATGTTCTGCACCGTCATGGGTCCTTAAGGGGTTAAGGGGCTAAAGAATTACAGTCTGCCCAGCAACTGGCTAAGATCTTCGCCAAGGAGGTCTTTCGGGTCCAAGGGGTGCCTAAAGTAACTGTATCAGATCGGGGAAGCCAGTTTGTGTCGCGATTTTGGAGGGCTTTCTGTGAGCAATTGGGCATCCAGCTCTCCTCCTCCGCTTATCACCCTCAGTCTAATGGTGTGGCAGAGAGATCGAATCAGGCATTGGAACAGTTCTTACGCTGTTATATCTCGGACCATCATGATAATTGGGCGAGCCTGTTACCGTGGGTGGAGTTTGCCTGGAATTGTGCCATGAATTAATCTACTCAGAATTCCCCGTTCATGATTAACTATGGCTTCCAGCCTTCTGTACTTCCTGAGTTATTTGAGGCGCAAAATATTCCTGCCCTGGAGGAGCATTTAAGGGAACTCTGCTCCACATGGGTACGGGTACAAAGAACCCTGCAACGGTCCAACCTACAGCAAAAAAGACAAGCTGACTGCAGACGATTGCCAGCACCAGTATTTCAGGTGGGGTAGAGAGTCTGGTTGTCCACATGAAACCTGAACCTACAAGTTCCTTGTAGAAAACTGGCTCCCCGGTTTGTGGGCCCTTTCCGTGTCCTGTGTAAGATCAATCCGGTCGCCTATGCTCTAGAACTGCCAGCCAATATGCACATTCACAATGTATTCCACGATTCATTACTAAAACCTTTGGTCTGCAACCGGTATACTTCTGCTCCTGTATGCCCGGCTCCCATGAGAGTTGCAGATCACGATGAGTATGAAGTACAGAGCATTCTCGATTCTCGTAGGATACGAGGTCAATTATAGTATCTTGTACATTGGAAAGGGTATGGACCTGAGGAGCGTTCTTGGGTTTCTTCTACTGATATGCATGCTCCCATGCTCATACGACAGTTTCATTCACGTTTTCCATCTAAGCCTCGACCGCCTCCAAGGGGGGCGTTGAGGGAGAGGTACTGTAAGCGTCATGCTTACCTTCTAGGGAATTGGCTGCTCTGTGCCCCGTTCGGCAGCCGGTCCCCGTGGCGTTCCGGATGCGGGTGCCTGTCGTAGTTTCTGTAGTGCTCTGGCTCCCTCTGCTGGCCGGCTGAGTCAGGCACGCGTCACTGGGGGATTCCTGAAGTGACGTGTGCAGCCCTTAAAGTGACAGTGCTCCTGGGGTGGAGCTTAGAGTACTTAAACTGCCTGGACACTAACTCACTTGCCCTTTCGTGGTGTCCAGTGCAGTTGGCTAGTGATTTGTGCTTATCTTGGTTTGTCTGACTACCCGTTCTGGTGCCAACCTATGGTTTGTATGACCCTGGCTTGTTTGACATTCCTTCTGGTGTGGACCTGCGGCTCTGGTAGACTAACTCCTCTGTGTATGACCTTTGGCCTGGCTGACTATCCGTCTCTGGTACTGACCTTTGGCTCAGTCCGACTACCCGTCTCTGGTACTGACCTTTGGCTCTGTCCGACTACCCGCTCTGCGTATGACCCTGGCTAGTCCTATACCTATTTGGTGCGACTTGCGGCTGTTTCAGTATTGCTCCGTGGGGTTCATGTTTGTCTGACTACCCACCTTGACGCTACCTGGGGTTGTCCACTGCGCACCCAGCATACCAACGCTCCAGTGGATAACTGGTAGGGTACTCCTGGTGGTCCAGGCAGACGTCTCCGTGTCCCTGTTCATTTAATGCGGCTTTCAGGTGCGGACCTGTAGCGCAGTAGCCTTTTCTGGATCCTTGGCTGTTCAGGTGCGGACCTGCATGTAGTAGCCTTTCCTTGTACCTTGTCTGTCCAGGTGCGTACCTGTGGCTTTGTGCCTTTTTCTTAACCTTGTCTGTCCAGGTGCGTACCTGTGGCTTTGTGCCTTTTTCTTAACCTTGTCGGTACAGGTGCGTACCTGTGTGATCCTCTGGTGCTGACCTGAGGCAGCTTATCTCCACCCTATCTTCAGGGGCTCAGCTCGGTGCTTCCACAGCAGCTAGCCTTTGTTACATCTGCCATATTGTATTGTTATTGCTGTTGCCGTGCATATCCTAATAAAGAGTGCGTTACCTACAGTACTTGTCTGCTGGTAGTTGAGTCTGTGACAGTATGCTTTGGCACATCTAATAATTAATTTGGCCTGCTTCAGCCTAGTCTTGTATTGATATCTATCTTCTTCCTTCTTCGTCTGCTTATATTTCTTAAATGCTTCTTTTTTCTCCTTTACTCTATGTGCCACTTCTACGGAGTACCACAGTGGTTTTCTTTTTGTCAATGCAATGATGTTGTGTTTAGTAAAACACATTTCAGATAATCCCATTACTCCATCTAAAGATCTCCAGGTTGTTAAAGACGGACATAAAAATGTCTCCATTTTAGAAAAATCCGCCTTTCTAAAATCTAGAACCTTTGTTTTTGTGTGGGGCAACTCTGTCTTTATATTAAACCACACACATTGATGATCTCTGGAGCCCAAACACACTCCTACAGCTACATTTGATACCAAATCTCCATTAGTAAATGATAAATCTAGTGTGGCTACCTTCTTAGTCGGCTCTTCTACTAATTGACTAAGAGCTAATCCTTGTAAAGAATTTACAATATCTCTACTCCTGGCTGAACCTGCTCTTTGGTTTTCCAGTCTGACTTTCTAGCTAGCCTTCCAATATCCAGCAGGTGGCTTCGTACCTTCAGTGGGGATGGGTTGTCTCTATCATCCGCAGCACTTGTGGCACTCCCTATTGCCTTTCGCTTCGCTTGAGCTAGTGGGTAGGCTAGCCGAAAGCCTCGGTCAGGCTTCCTCCGATGGTTTAAGCTAGCAGTTGTTTGGGGTTGCCTTTCCCTTCGGAGTTACCATTTCTCCAGTTTTAGTTTGTCTCACTGCCCTTACTATTTATACCTGGAGGGTTTTCAGGTTGGTCATAGCCTGCTAATCGGTGGCGTGATGCAGGAACTTTAAGCAGTTTGATAGCAGTTATCCAGCCATTTGTTACCGGTTTGTTGGAGGTCATGGTCTGCTGGTCACTGGAACTTACTGGAGCCATACCTTAGGCTTAGGCATTGTCCTAGCCTTTCCCATGACAGTCCTAGTCTATTGGGAGTCTGGTAGTCTGTAGCAGTTCCCTAGAGTGGTCTTAGTCCACAGGGTAGACTGTTGTTAGTGGTTTACCCAATGCTTCACCAGGAGCCTGAAGGTCGACTTGGGAACGGTGTGGGTGGCCAGTCTACCTTTCTTGGGGGTGCTACCCTGCAACATACCTGCTTTGTGAGGTTCCTAGTCTTTGTACTCAGCATCCCTTCATCTGGCTTGGTGGTCATAGCCTGCTCTTAGGGACTCTGTGCTTTTAGAGGGTCCTAGACCTCGCTTTAGCACCCGGTCGCCTTCTCCCTGTGTCTAGGGGATAGGTATTTTTCTGTTGGTGTAGGTGGTCTTAGACCTTGGTTTCCCTTGACTTGGCTAGGATGCTATTTCCTCTCTTTTGGTCATCCTTCCTGACCTTGGGGCTCCTCTCCAAGATCTACATTTAGGGGTCTTTAGTTTTTCTGTGGTACTAGCTCACACCATTATTATTATTATTATTATTATTATTCTTTATCTATATAGCGCCAACTAATTCCGCAGAGCTGTACAATTGTGAATAGACATACAGAGGTATTAAATAGTACAATCAGATGTGGAGAACAGAAGGATCAGAGTGCCCTGCACTATAGCAGGGTTAGTCGGGTGAGAGGAAGGCCAATTAGTAAAGAGTTACAGTAGTCAAGACTGGACATGTTGAGTGTTTGGATTAGAATTTTGGTAGTGTCTTCTGTGAGAAAGGGTCGGATTCTAGAGATGTTGCGGAGGTGGAGGCAGCATGATTTGGAGATTAACTGGATGTGAGGAATGAAGGATAGGGCAGAGTCAAATGTGACCCCCAGGCAGTGTGCTGTAGGGGTTGGAGTGATGGTAGTGTTAACAGTGAGGGTAATATTTGGGATAAGGCTGGTTGTAGATGGAGGGAAGAGAATTAGTTCAGTTTTGCCAAGGTTAAGTTTGAGTTGATGGGAGGACATCCAGGAAGACACAGCAGACAGTCAGATACTCGGGACAGGAGGGAAGGGGAGAGGTCTGGGGAGGAAAGATATATTTGGGTGTCATCAGCATAGAGATGATGGTGAAACCCAAAGGAGTTTATTAGTTTTCCAAGGGAAGCAGTGTAGATTGAGAAGAGAAAGGGTCCCAGTACTGATCCTTGAGGCACTCCAACAGACAGTGGGAGGGGTGGGGAAGTGGAGCCAGAGTAGGAAACACTGAAGGAGCGGTTGCAGAGATAAGATGAAAACCAGGAGAGTGCAGTGTCACAGAGACCTAGGGAGTCGAGGGCTTGGAGGAGTAGTGGGTGACCTAGGGAGTGGAGGGCTTGGTGTGTTTACGGGAGAGGTGACAGGGCTGGCTGGGTGGGGGTGGGTGTGATGAAATGTCATGTCTGATAGATTCAATCTTGTCCTTGAAGTGGACGGTGAGATCTTGGGCAGAGAACTTAGTGGAAGGTATTTGTGTTGGTGGGTGTAGAAGAACTGAGAAGGTTGAGAAAAGGCGTTTCTGGTTAGAGGAGAGATTAGAAATTAGAGAGGAGAAGTATGACTGTTTGGCCAGGAAGAGGGCAGAGCTATATGAACGGAGAATGAAGTGTGTGTGAAGTCAGCTGTGGAGCACGAAGATCCTCCAGTGCCTTTCTGCAGTGCGTGAGCACCTTTGGAGGTATTGTGTTAGTCTTATGTGCCGGGGTTGTAGTTGGGTTGTGCGTGGGTGGCGTGGAGTTGCAGTTGTGTCAAGGGCTGAAGTGAGAGTGCTGTTGTAGAGAGTGTCCAGATTCCATCCTGGTCAAGGTTCCAGTTCAACCAGAATCAGACATCTGGCTTTGCGGCCAGCACTTTACCCAGCTTTGGCCACAGCAAGGAACTAGTGCGTCTTGCTCCAATCTTGAGCCTTGTATCGTAGCAGAATTTTCTGCCCTGACACACTACTAATGTCACTGATATGTTCAATAATCCATTCTGTAAGAGTTCTGGTTGTTTTATCTGCATATTGAAAGTGATATTGTGTAATGCTATTAAGTATACAACCCCCTTGCTGCATAATTAATATAACTTTCACTGTCGTCCAATACAGGTTACTGGTAACTCTGGGAGGCGATCCGCCCCTTTAAGTAGGCAGGAACATTTCTCCAAATGTATGCAGGGGCGGAGCCTCCCCTCCCTCCTCAGCTGCTTCCCAGTCAGCTAACACCAGAATGATTTGTTCCTGGGTGTGTACACACCAGGTGGAGAACATCTCTCTTCAGTTTTAGTCTTTTTATTGTTTTCTGTCAAATATGGAATACCACCATTAGGCGGGTTACTGTGACTGACAAATGCTTTCTCCAAAGTGGCTAGCTCAGTGTCCAGGGATTTTTGGTGGACCTTATGCCCTGATGGGGGAACAACTTGGTTTCAAGTACTTCCCTGGGGGATTATCCTCTGAGGTAATCCTTTCTTTGCATGGTGACCTGAAGACAGAAGACCTGCAGAAAGGTGAGCCACCCTTTGAGTGCTGAAGGTCCACTTGTCCCACAATGTCCCTTCATTGGGCTTGTATTGGGGAGTTCTCATTGTGCACTCCGGCACTCATTGGGTGTTTATGTATATATATTTAATGTATATATGTGTATGTCTGTGAGTTTTGGAGCAGTCTGTGTGGCATTTGAACCCTTTGTCTGCTGGTTTGACTTATTTATTGGGGATTTCTGTGACACTTTCTTTTTGAGATAGTGTTTTCTAATCATGTACATGTGTTTCATAAGTATATTTAACCTTTTTATTGTTGGGGTTAATATTCTTCAATTTCATGTTCCGCGCCTTTAAGGTGCATAGCCTCCATTGCTCCTTTACTCTCTATGGGCTTACACTGTGTGGAACGTATCTCTGGAACTGCTTCACATAGCGACTTCAGAGTGGGCTCATTTTGTTTGTCTTCTCTTTCTCTTTCATCTGGTTTCATGTTCAAGTGTGTTGGGGGACTTGGGGGGCTTCGGGCACTGCTTTGGGGTACTTTTTGAGAATAACTACATTTACCATGAGCGCTCGTTTCGTACCTCTTTTCTGATTGGCTCCCGTCGCGGCAGCCATTTTGTGACTTCTTCTCATCGTGTATACTACGCAGGGACCGGGCTTTCTCCCTCTCCTCCGCTGATTAACCCTTCGCTTGCTTATAAGTTTAGTTTGAATGTTTCTGGGGTGAATCTTTAATCTTTCACACTTAAATTGGGTGATTTCTGACAGTGGGGTATATTTGACACTGTGAATATGTCTACACCGCTGGAGCTTGGGGCTAGACCTAAGACTAAGGAGGCTGGGGTATCAGTATCCCCCATTGCGTATTGCTCCTCCTGTCATTCAGGGCTGCCTAGGGAATTCTCTGGTCATTTATGCCCAGCATGCTCAGAAGGTCCTGACAGCAACCCAGGGCCTTCCAGCCATGCTATAGAGCCAGCTTGGGTTAAAGAGTTTAAGGCTGCAACTAGGGACCTCAGGTCCACTCTTCAACTCTTTCCCTCTCAGGTACAGGGTGCACTGCAGTTATGGCAGGCTCCCTTTACTATTAGGACCTCCCTGCCTAAACCTCAGGGGGCTCCTGATGTGTCTGATTCTTCTGAGGAAGAATTGTTGCAAGATTCTGACGTTGAGGATGGTACAGTTATTGAGTCTTCCAGATCTGTTGGAGACCCCTTTGAATGTGACCCTGAACTCTCTGCTGAGGGCTTAATTAGAGCCATTCTGACCACCCTCAACCTTCCCTTGAGTCAAAAGGTTTCCGCTGACCCAACTGATGTCTTTCAGAAACCGGCAAAAGCTGTTACTTGTTTTCCTCCTAACACCTACTCTTGAACTTTTGGTTTCTGATGCTTGGAAAAATTCTGACAAGTCCTCTTCAGTCTCAAAAAAGTTTGCAAAACTTTATCCCTTTTCTGAGGCTGAACTGACTAAATGGGTTCATCCTCCCAAGGTGGATGCTCCTGTTACTAGACTGTCTAAATCGACTGCTTTACCTGTATCTGATGCTTCTGCTTTACAGGATTGGACGGACAAAAAGTTGGAGGTTTGCCTCAAGTCTATTTTTGCCTCTATTGGTACTGCTATGCATCCGGCCTTTGCCGTGGCGTGGGTCAACCGGGCCATTGCGGTCTGGACTGAGCAACTCACCACTGCGGTCCGTCAGGACACACCTGTTTCAGAGCAATTGCATTTGCTTGCCAATATTTCTGAGGCCCAGAATTATGTTTCTGATGCTGCCTTTGATGCTGTCCGCATGATGGCTAGGGCTTCTACCTCTTCTGTGGTAGCCAGGCGGGCGCTTTGGCTTAAGATTTGGTCTGCTGACACTGCATCCAAAAAGGTTTTGCTTTCCTTGCCTTTCCAGGGTACTTCCTTGTTTGGTTCTGAGCTCAAGGAACTAATTAGCGAGGCTACTGGGGGAAAGAGTACCTGTAATGGAAGCTGAGAAGGGACCTCGTTGCCTTCCGCCGTCGTTCCCGGGTCTCTCCTTCTTGACGCAAGATAAGCGCCATCAGATGCACCAGTTGAAGTATGGACGGTCACTGGAAACAATCACAGGATCGCTGGAAGCAGGGAAGAGTCCACGTCGCCACCTGACAGCATATGAAGTTGGGATGCAGGAAGCTGGCAGCAGGCGGTCTGCGATTCAGGATACTTGGCGCAGATGGGTATCAGAGTGGATACTTTAGACCATAAGCAATACAAGACTCCAGGACTCCTTGTTCACTCCAAAACATAACTCACTTTATTGTCACAAACCACAGATATTTATATACAGTACAGTACATTGGATCACATGGAGAAACCTGATACAATAGGGAACATGATTAAATCATAACACATCAGACAAAAGGCCAGCAGCAGATGGTAAGGGCTGACACAATGGGAGCATTCAAAGAGGTAATCAACTCACAACATATAATACAAAGGGCTGGCAACATAGTTTCAGGTTATACAATAGGTGACTCATAGACTGAGGGGCGTGAATGGATAACACACACAGCAGGGGGTCTCAGGACAGTTCTCAATACAATGACTTGATTAACACCCAGCAGGAGGTCTTGAGTCAAATGGCTGGAGTGGCTACAATACACATCCTAGGGACAAGTACAATTAAACACATACACTATTTGACAATACATAAAACATAAATCTTTTAACATAAAGATAGTAAACCCCCCATATGAGGTCAAAGGAGGCCAAGGGGCCATAGTCTTTAGGTAAAACGTTCGAGGTCCAGACAAGGGCCCAAGTAACGGATAAGATCCGTTACAGTACCCTTTTGCCTTTAGTCTTCAAGAAAAAGTTGCCGGCTAAGCGTTACCGGTCCTTTTGTTCCTTTCAGACAGACTCGTTTGATGGCCAAGTTGGTTCCGTCTGATCCACGTCCCTCCTCCAAGCCCAAGCAGTCCTGGAAGCCCAAGGTTGCCTCCAAGCCCAAGGCTTCCAAGGCTGCTTTGGCATGACTTGCCGAACCAGGGTCCGCACCCTGCCGTGCGGGGGGCGTCTCCACCTCTTTCGCAGGGTCTGGGAGGAATCTGTGTCGGACCCATGGGTTTTACAGGTGGTGTCAGAGGGATACAGGATCCCTTTCTTTTCCCTTCCTCCTTGTCGTTTTCTTCTCACTCGTTCTCCGCAAGACACAGAGAAACTGCGGATGTTCGGCGCTATTCAAGATCTCTTGGACAAGGAAGTTCTGGAGCCAGTGCCTCCTGCGGTCATGGGTTTGGGGGTCTACTCCAACCTTTTTGTGGTGACCAAGAAGGACGGCGGGGGTCGTCCTATTTTGGATCTCAAGGATCTCAATTCCTTTGTGGTGAAGACTCACTATCATCAGGAATCTCTGCGCACTGTGATCGTTGCCATGTCTCCAGGGGAGTTTCTTGCTTCTCTGGATCTTCAGGATGCATATCTGCACATCCCTATTCATCCAGCGAGCAGGCGGTATCTGAGGTTTGCCTGCGCCAGAGGTCATTTTCAGTTTTCAGCTCTTCCGTTTGGACTGACAACTGCTCCCCAGGTTTTCCAACGAGTTCTGGGATCATTGATATCTGCCCTCCATCAGGATGGCATAAGAGTGACTCCGTACATGGACGACTTGCTATTGAAGGCAGAGTCTGTGGAACTCCTTCATCCACGATAGAGGCGGTGCCATTTGCGATGGCCCACACCAGGGAACTTCAGAGGTTTGTGATCCAGACGTGCAGGGATCGACCGGATCATATGAAGCTGTCAGTATCTCTGCCTCCTCATGTCCAGTTGAGCTTGGAGTGGTGGTTGGACCTTTCCCATCTTCTGAAGGGGAGATCCTTCAGGGCCCCTTTCTGGACCAAAGTCATGACGGACGCCAGTCTCTCGGGCTGGGGTGCTGTCTTGGGTCGTTTCAGCGCTCAGGGGAATTGGTCCTTGGAGGAGTCTCTGCTCCCCATCAACATTCTGGAACTTCGGGCAATTTTCCATGCTCTGTGCCATTGGGAATCTCAGCTGGAGGACTGTCCGGTCAAAGTGGAATCAGACAACGCCACCGCCGTGGCTTACATCAACAGACAGGGAGGGACAAGAAGTCTTGCCGCGTGGCTAGAGGTCAAGGCCATTCTGTCCTGGGCGGAGGTTCACGTTCCCACCATTTCTGCGGTGCACATTCCAGGCATAGACAACGTCATGGCAGATTTCCTCAGTCACACTGTCGATAGCGGAGAGTGGGAACTCCATCCGGAGGTGTTTCAGCTCTTGACCCAGATGTGGGGCATGCCTCTGGTGGATCTGATGGCAACCAGGTACAACAGGAAGGTTCCAACGTTCTGCTCCAGGTGGAGAGACTCGCTGGCTCTGGCGGTCAACGCCATGTCGATTCCTTGGGCGTTCTCCCTAGCCTGCATCTTTCCTCCCCTTCCAATGCTGATCAGGGTGATCCAGAAGCTGAAGGTGGAGCGTTGTCCGGTTATCCTCATTGCTCCAAACTGGCCTCGTCAGTCCTGGTATCCGGACCTTCAGGATCTGTCGGTGGCAGAGCCCTTCCCGCTTCCCCCTCGTCCAGATCTTCTGATTCAAGGTTATCTGTGGAAGGAGGATGTTCATCGTCTCCATTTGATGGCCTGGAGGTTGAATCCTATATTTTGAAGAAGAAAGGGTTTTCTTCGGCTCTGGTGTCTACCATGCTGCGGGCTCATAAGCCTGTCTCGTCCAAGATTTATCATCGGGTCTGGTCGACCTTTCTGTCTTGGTGTGCTGACGGGGACCTGTCTCACGATTTTCATCTTCCTACTGTCCTGGCCTTTTTGCAGGACAGTGTGGATAAGGGACTCAGTTTGAGTTCTCTTAAGGTTCAGACTTCGGCGCTTTCTGTCTTTTTCCAGGAGCGCATTGCTATCCTTCCTGATGTCAAGATCTTTTTCCAGGGCGTGACCCATGTGCGTCCTGCTTTTCAGAGTCCTTCTCCTCAGTGGGACCTTAATCTGTTTTTGGGAGATCTCCAGCGTCCTCCCTTTGAGTCCTTGGCTACTATTCCTTTACGTCTTTTGTCATGGAAGATGGATTTTCTTTTGGCCATTGTGTCAGTCCGCCGGGTGGCGGAGTTACATACTCTGTCCTGTAAACCACCCTATTTGGTGTTTCATAAGGACAAGGTGGTGCTTCGCACTTCTAAGGAGTTCTTACCTAAAGTGGTTTCTGAGTTCCACATTAATCAGGAGATTGTGGTGCCCTCTTTCTGCCCTAGCCCCTCTTCCGATAAGGTGAGGGATCTCCATTTGTTGGATGTTGTGTGTTGTCTCAAGTTCTATGTGCATCGCACGGAATCCTTTAGGAAATCTGACACTTTGTCCGTCATTCCGGAGGGTCCTAGGGCTGGGAGACCGGCATCCAAAGTGACTATTGCTTCTTGGATTAAGTTCACTATTCGTAAGGCGTACAAATTGAGGAATAAGCATGTTCACTTTCGGGTCACGGCCCATTCCACCAGGTCCATTGGGGCCTCTTGGGCCTACAAAAATCAAGCGTCTGCTGATCAGCTTTGCCGGGCGGCCACTTGGTCCTCGGTGCACACCTTCTCGAAGCACTACCGTGTGGATGTGCTGGCCTCAGCTGATGCCAGTTTTGGGAGGAAGGTCCTGGAGGCAGTTTTGCCTGTCTAGGATCTTCTTCCTCTGAGGTTCTTAGTGCTTCCTTACTGCTGAGTCCTGTTGGCTCTAGTTCAGTGTGCTGTGTAACAGTTCCTGGGGTCTGTTTTTACCCCTAGTTGGTGTCCGTTGACACTTTTGTTTTGTTGGGATCTCTGTCCAGTAGGTTCATGGAGGTCCTGGTGACTTTGGGGACCTTGCGCCTGGTCCTTGCCTCCTTCCCATCTCAGGGTAACTCAATGGTTGGACATCCCAGAGTTACCAGTAACCTGTATTGGACGACGGTGAAAATAGGATTTTAGTCTTACCTGTTAAATCCTTTTCACTTAGTCCATATAGGTTACTGGTCTCCCACCCTGTCAAGAGACCATGCTTGGCTCTCCTGTGGCAACTTGTGGGAGTCCTTCGGGGCATGCTCACAGGAGTCTTCTTCTCTCCTATTTCTGGTCAGTTAGTAGGGTCTCAAATCATTCTGGTGTTAGCTAACTGGGAAGCAGCTGAGGAGGGAGGGGAGGCTCCGCCCCCTGCATACATTTGGAGAAATGTTCCTGCCTACTTAAAGGGGCGGATCGCCTCCCAGAGTTACCAGTAACCTGTATGGACTAAGTGAAAAGGATTTAGCAGGTAAGACTAAAATCCAATTTTTCATTTTAAACACCTTATTAGCAATGGAGGAGGAGAAGGCATTAGACAAATATATCAACCTACAACACCCATAGCGAGAACTCCCATTTAAAAGTGCCAAATACAGATAACCAGTTACCATCCCTCTCAATCTTCTCCTTATCAATCAGACTGGGAGAGAGCAAACTGGCCACTAGCCACTGGCCATTGTCAGATGTTTTAATGTTGTCACACCTGATTGCACTTAGGGCACTCTCAGTGTAAAACAATATGTAATTTGGGATCACACAGTCAGTATTATTAGAGACTCTTAGCTAGTTTAAATTCAGGCACATTTGGGGGTGGCATCATTTAACAGGGGTATTAGTTGGCACCTTATCAAAGTACACCTTTTCTAAGTACTGAGAGTTAGACAGAGGAGAGAGATAGTGGATACATTACAACCACTTAAAGACAACAAGCAAGTAAACAAAAATGGGATGCAGTGGAATAGGGAAGAGATTAAAATAAATGTTACAAATGTATAGTTGTCTTACTAAACAATCTTAGTTAGGTATTATATTTTGCCTGTTTTCTGACTACCTATTCCCCCCCCCACTACCTTTTTGACATGCAGAAAAAAATGAACATATTACTACTATCTGTTCTAACTATGATACTTTTAAAACAGTTTTTCTCATATCCTTACAATTATGCTCTTTACTTGCACCAAAAAATAATAATCCGCCATGGACTTCTTCATACATGTGCGCTACCCTCTGAGTGCTGGTGGGGAGTACTAAAAACAAGCTTACCTAGCCCCAGTAATTATAGCGACAGGCGCACCCTTTCACTATATGTTCACCGCAAACAATTCACTAAATTTTTATAAGAAAAAACAAGTGCCAGTAGAAGATCTACAGTAGGGGAGCGTTATGGTTACTGCATTTATCACATAGAATCAGTACTCAGTGTTAGTCAGACCCTCATTAACTCCACACCGGTGTTAATAAAAGTGTGCAGGGAATATATTTCAAGCTTGTCTCTGCTCAGGCACTCATCTGTCCTTCAGTCTTGAATTTAGTGAGCCAATAATATTGAAGCAAGCTATTACATTTATTTAGATCATTAGTCTTAAAAAACCATCACACAAATGTGTTAAAAACAAACATAAAAGCTAATTCGATAAGTGTATACAATGCTTTTTGTGGCAATACAACCTGCCACTTTATCAAGTATGCAAGTGGTGGCGAACAGAACTGTCACAGGTCAGCTGTGCAGGTTAGCAAAAGAAACCTATGAATGATAACATGCCTGAACTGTTATACCTTCCGTGGCAGAGATGCCAGGGCCGTGTCATCACAGACTGGTGGCAGTGGTGGGATAACCTGCATTACAGTGACCCCCCGATCCTAACATGACCCTATGATGCACCACAGAGCGCTGCAGAGGAATGAGCCATGGCTGAGCCGCAACCAGAAGCCTATGGGTCTGCCACCGCACCCCTATCCTGAGTGGCCAGGCTGGCCCTCAAAGTCCAAAAGTATAGAGAGGAGATGAGCAAGTGAGCTGGACCTGATCGAGAAAGCAGATGCTGTCCTTGCCCGAGAGGATCGAGAAGAACAAGCAGAGTCCTCCCCGCTGTGGCTACCCCGACCGTCCAACCAGCGAATTCCCGCCTCAAGGTCTACATCCATAGTTTCTCCAAGTTCGACAACGAGAAAGGCAACTGACGGATTCCTGCAGGATTTTGAGCAGCAGTGTGCATTGAATCACCTACTGCCTGAGGACTGGGTACCCCTCCTGAATGGGAGGCTGATGGGATGTGAACTTGAGGCTTGCCAAGCGATTCCCCGCAAGGAATGGGAGGGACTATCAGGTTGTAAAGGGAGCTGTACTGGCCAGGTACTCAGTTACCTCTGAGACATATTGGCACCATCTCAGAGTATATCTGGAAGATTGCACATGCACTGGAGGGGTGGTGGACAGGGAGTGAAGTGCACTCCCAGGAAAACTGCAAACAGGAGTTGATGTTGGAGCAAGTGTATGCAGTCCTGCCCTCGAGATGCAACAATGGACCCAAGATTGCCATCCCAATGCAGCCTCTACATCTTTGCGAGGCCCGTGGATGCTACCCAAGACCCCTACAGTCCCACCGTTCGTACCTGCTCTGTGGACGGTGCCAACACCGCACTCGGCTGCTCCAACCCGACCGGCGGGCCCTGGGAGCATCCCGCAGCCAGGTCAGACAGCATACCTCAGCTACTCTGCCTCCCGACCAACAAACTCATGCGATTTTCCAGGTCAGCTACTGATGCCAGGGCCAGCGTCCCAGAAAGGCAACAATGGGGCCACTGGGCCCACACAGTCTCGGGGCAAGGCATCAGCTTGTTTGCCACGGGTGCCAGCACCCAGGCCATTTTGTGAGAGATTGTTTCTCCCGGGCCCTTGGCCCTATTGCCCCTGCCAGGCCCGTCCAGTTTGTTGGGGAGTGGAATGGGGTGGAGAATGTTGGGGTGTAAGGGGAAGTGAAGGTAGACAAGTACCAGGACTGTTTGGACTGGCCTACCTTGTCCCTGGGAGTGACGATGGTAACGACCAGGCAGTTGCCAAGAGAGGACCCAAGCTGCTGCCACTGCCAGCAGTTGCTAGTCAACGGCACCCCCGCAGAAGGGATGCGAGACATTTGTTGAAAGGTGTCCAGCAGTTGCTCCAACAAAAGATAATCTCTGTCGCCAGAGTAGGGCAACTTTCAATCCCCATGGCCTGTCTTTGGCTGGAGTGGTGAGCAGGCAGTGGATGCAGGGAGGTGGGAGTGTTGAAATCCCTCCTTGTGGATGTATTGTTGAGGAACGACCTGGGCTCCGTGGAGAGCTACTTCATCTAGGTCGTGACCTGGGCACAAGATGCCCAAGCCAAGGATTTACCCCCGGGGAATGGATCTTTCCCAGTCGTGGGCTCTGTTAGGCCCCATCGCTGACGACCAGGGAGACCCATGAAACACCCTGCTGCAGGTTATCCCGCCAGGGCCTTCACACTGCGGCCCCGGTACCAGCCCTATGGGTATAAAACAGGTGCGGCAGGTGGAACATTAAAGACCATGCTCCGGAGTTTCGTGGATCATGAACCGAATTGGGAGAAGTTGTTCCCTTTGCTATTGGTCACGTACCGCGAGAGTCCACATGGTTCTCACCATTTGAGCTCCTGTTTGGTTGGCGGATATGGGGGCTCCTGGACCTGCTGAAGGAATTCTAGGAGGGGGTTTATGACCACGAGGAAGTGCCCATAGTCACCTATGTGTTAGAATTGTGTTAGCCCAGCAGAACCTTCCCGCCGCTCAGATCAAACAGAAGGTATGACTGGGAGAATCGGACTAGGGAGTTTGTCCCAGGGCAGAAGCTCCTTATCCTGGTACCCTTCCCAGCAAACAAGTTGCAGACTGCTTGGGGAGGTCCACACTTGATTGTAAGGAAGCTTAGTGATACAGATTATGTTGTCGCCATGGGCCACGGACAGCACGTCCAACACGTGTTCCAAATTAATATGCTGAGCGGGTACCAAGAGCAAGACACTGAGGTCCTAGCGATCTGTCTGCCCAAGGACTACCCGGGAGAGGAGGACGTGGTTCCCGACTTCTACCAAAGACCAACATAGACCCCCAAGTGCCCCCTTTCGTTGTTAACAAGGACTTGACTGAGGTCCAGGCTCAGCAGCTCAGGCTGGAGTTGCTGCTGAGGCGACGCTTGTTCTTGGAGAAGCCAGGTCGCATGTCACTTTCCATGCACCAAGTGCTAACCCCTGGGCAGGCGCACCTGAGGCAGATGGTTTACAGAGTACCCAAGTCTGTGAGGGGATCAGTTGGCCAGGAGATAGGCAAATTCCTCTGGAAGAGGAGGCAAAGGAGAAGTCTGCCTTCATCACTCCGTTTGGCCTTTACCAGTTTTTTGTAATGCCGTTCGGAATGGAGAACGCACCCAACACCTTCCAGAGGTTGGTTGACCAGCTCCTTCAGGATTGCAACGACTTCGCGTGTGCATACCTGGACAATATTGCTATTTTAACGCATCGTGGACGGATCATGTATGCCAAGTGACGGTTGTGCTTGACAAGATAGGAACAGGGCTGACCATCTAGCCAGATAAGTGTAGCCTTGCTATGGGGGAGATCCAGTATCTAGGCCACTGGGTAGGGGGAGGGCAGTTGAGGCCAGACCCTGCCAAAGTGGAAACGATTTAGTCAGTGGCCCACTCTCCAGACTAAGAAGCAAGTCCTAGCCTTCCTGGGTACCACGGAGTACGATAGAAAGTTTGTACCCCAGTATAGTTCCATCGACAAGCCCCTGACAGACTTGACAAAAAAGAAAGAGCCCAGACTGGTCACTTGGACTTCAGAGTGTGGGTCCGCCTTCTGACAACTAAAAGCAATCCTAAGCTCCCACCCGGTGTTAGTTGCCCCAGATTACACTAAAGGATTCATAGTGCAAATAGATGCCTCTACTTATTGCATCGGGGTCGTGGTCAGGTGAACGAGCAGAGGGATGAACATCCAGTAGCTTTTCTCAGTCTGAAGCTACTGGATTCCTAGGTCAGTTATGCAGCCATAGAGAGAGAGTGCATTGCTGTAGTCTGGGCCCTCAAGAAACAACAAACCTATCTCTATGGCTGAGAGTTCATTGTGGTAACTGACCACAATCCCCTCTGCTGGCTAAACCGGATGGCAGGTGACAATGGGCGACTGCTGAGGTGGAGCTTGGCACTTCAGCAGTATAGTTATACCATTTAGTACAGAAAGGGTATTCCACAGCAACGTGGATGGACAGTTCAGGAGAATTGAAGGATAGCCCTGTCCTCCTGCAGCCTGTAATTCGGAGAGTAGGGTCCCAGCCTGACAGCAGGACTTTCTTTGTGTGGTGGGGGAGGGAGAAGTGTGAGTAACAGGACTGTCTCAGGTCACACGGAGCAGGAGGCGGAGCCTCTCCTCCCCCTAGCTGGGATCATGTGGACACCAATAATCATGGGAACTGCTCCAACCTTCCCCCACCCGGATTGTGAGGCTCAGAGCTGCAGATGACTATCAACTGAGATTGATTGTTTTATGGTGGGAACAGCTATTCACTGGGAATGTTTACAGGGTAGCTTTCTTCTGATGTTAAACCCACCTCGTAATTTTTTGTCCATGTGGCGACTGCCCTTTCTCTGAACTGTATTAAAATGCTGTGTTGGTTGACTGCATGGAGGAAAGTGAAGGATCTCCTTCTATGAGTGGAGGCCCATATATACCGTTGTCACGGTTACCCAGAGAAGTTCAGGAGTCAGTACGGTTTAGTTAATGCAGTTTATTAACAAATGACATAAAGAGGATATATACAACATATACAATAGGAATAAGTACAGGGTAATAGACAGCAAGCCTGCTATCAGAAATAATAGGTTGCAATGCTAAACCACTGTGCTGGAGACTAGGCCTTAGCCACTGAAAGTCTCAGCTGGAACCAGAAACTGGAACAGGAGCCCAGGATCTTGATCAGACGAGGAATGAGGTCTGACTCAGCCTGCAGTCAGAAGGAAATATCACTGACTCACACCTGGAGCCAGTAAGGGTGAATACTGACTCACGCCTGCAGTCAGTAGGAGCGAATACCTACTCACTCCTGCAGTCAATAGAAGTAAGGTGAAAACTGACTCACGCCTGCAGTCAGCAATGCAAGTCTACCAGAGACCCAGGCCCACACTAGATTGGGTATCTGATCACCAGGGAAAAAGACGAAAGAATAGTCAGACAGAGCCACAAGTCAGCACCAGAGGGGGTAGTCAGACAAGCTGGGTCATACACAGTTCAGGTAGTCAGCCAGAGCCACAAGTCTGCACCAGATTGGATGTCCACTATTAGGGGTTAGGAAAAAGAATAGTCAGACAGAGCCACAGGTCAGCACTAGAATGGATGGAAGACTAGCAGGTCATACACGGAGCCCAAGGTAACAGAACTTGTATGAACAACAACGCAAGGGCAACTGAGTCAGGCCTCAGTCTGCCCTTTAAACCCCTCCACAGGAAGTAGGAGGAGCAGCTCAGCGGGAGGAAGTAGGAAGTTGGTAGGAGGAGACTACAGGAAGCAAACAGATAAAACAGAGGCCTGCAGCATGCTTGAAGCCTCGCGCCTGCAGCTGATGCTGAAGTCAAGGTAAGCTGTAACAGTACTCCCCTCAAATGCCCCCCCTCCTCGGAGCCAGCTGGGGTTTGTCAGGGAATTGAGCATGAAACCTATGTACCAATACAGGAGTGTGAACATAAGCAGCTGGAATCCAGGAACTCTCCCTTCCAATGAATAAAACAGCATAGATGCCCTTGAACCAATTGAGAGTCCGGAATGGTTTGGACCTCATATTCCTCGTGATCTGCAACTCTCACGGGAGGACGAACAGGAGATGAAGTATACCGGCTGCAGACCAAGGGTTTTAGCAGGGAAACATGGAACACATTATGTATCCGCATGCTGACAGGCAATTCCAAAGGGTAGGCCAACGGATTAATTTTGCACAACACACGGAAAGGCCCAATGAATCTAGGTGCCAACTTGCCACAGGAAGACAACCAAACTCTGTCACCCCCTTGAAAATTGGGAGCCGGCAACCGCCTCCGGTCCGCCTGCCTTTTTTGTTGCCGCACGGAACCACGTAAGGTTTGCTGCACCTTAACCCAACATGCACGGAGGGCCCTAGAATGCTCGTCCAGAGCCAGAATGGACTGTACTTGGAAAGTCTCAGGCAGGGACGCGGGTTGAAACCCATAATTATTCAGAAAAGGAGAATTCCTAGTCGAGGACTTATCCGCACTATTTCGGTCAAATTCCGCTCAGGGCAACAGGTCAGCCCAATTATCGTGGTGATCGGCAATATAGCATTGGAGAATTTGCTCCAGGGCTTGATTGGCTCTCTCTGCCGCGCCATTAGACTGTGGGTGATATGCGGATTAAAATGCCAACTGAATTCCCATTTGAGCACAGAAACTTCTCCAGAACCAGGATACAAATTGGCTTCCTCTATCGGATACAATGACCTTAGGAATGGCATGTAGTCAGAAGACCTCTCTGGCAAAAACCACCGCCAATTCCTTAGCAGAAGGTAAGCCCTTAAGTGGCACAAAGTGAGCCATTTTAGAGAATTTGTCGACAATCATCAAGATGACTCTACAACCCCTGGAGCTCGGGAGTTCCACCATGAAGTCAATAGATGTGACCAGGGGCATTCCCCATTGGTCACTGGCTGCAACAGACCCACTGGTAAATGTCGTGGAGATTTATTTTGGGCACTTGTGCAGGCTGCAGTAAATGCCGTACAGTCATCTCTCAGACTAGACCACCAGAAGGACCATATGTGGCTGACCAATGTGACCAGCTACTTTAGAAGCATGGTAAGTCTCCAACAATTTAATGCGCAATTGTGCCGGCATAAAGCAACGACCCTCGGGTCTCTCAACTGAAGCAGCAGCAGCCTGGGCAGCCAAAATTTCCTCACCCAGAGGAGAGGTGATACAGGTACGAATCGTAGCAAGAATACGATCAGCAAGAATGATCTGAGAGGGAGGATCCTCTTCCCTTGTTGGAGAACAGAACTGGAGAGACAACGCATCTGCCTTGACATTTTTGGACCCAGGAAGGTAGGAGACTACAAAATTGAATCGTGCCAAGAATAGTGCCCAATGAGCTTGTCTTGCAGACAGGAGCTTTGCCTAAGTGAGAGATCAAATTTTTATGATCAGTCAGGATTAGGATAGGAGACTTCGTACCTTCCAGGAGGCGTCTCCACTCTTTGAGAGCAAGGATTATGGCCAACAGCTCTCTGTCCCCAATCTGGTATAATCTCTCTGCCTTGGACAACTTATTTGAGAAATATCCACAGGGACACAGAGCCTCTGCAGGAGCCTTACACTGTGAGAACAAGGCACCTACGCCTACCTCTGAGGCATCAACCTCCAAAGTGAACTGTAAGGAGAGATCGGAATGTGCTAAAATTGGAGCTGTAGCAAAGGCAGCTTTCAATTTCTCAAATGCTTCAATAGCCTCCTGTGACCATTCCGTAGTTTTGGCCCCTTTACAAGTCATTTCAGTAAGAGGTTTGACAATGGAAGAAAAATTGTTAATAAATTTCTCATGATAATTAGCAAATTCTAGGAATCTTTGGATTACTTTAAGGCCCATTGGGTGAGGCCAATTGAGAACGGCCGACAATTTTTGAGGATTCATGACAAATCCAGCAGCGAAAATAATCTAGCCAAGGAATATCACCTGGGGTTTGTGAAATTCACATTTCTCAAGCTTGCAGAAAAGCTTGTTCTCTCGTAATACTCAGAACCATAGATACGCCAACCTGGTGTGCCTCCAGGGTAGGAGAATGTATCAAGATATCGTCCAAGTATACCACCACACAACTTTGTAAAAGTTCTCTCAAAACATCATTTATGAATTCCTGTAAGACAGCTGGAGCATTGCACAGACCAAAAGGCATCACTAAATATTCATAATGTCCACTCCAGGTATTAAAAGCTATCTTCCACTCGTCTCCCTCCTTAATGCGTACCAAATTGTTCTCTGCCCTTAGATCCAATTTAGTAAATATTTTTGACCCTCTGACTCGGTCGAAGAGTTCAGTAATCCGTGGAATAGGATAAGCATTTTTTACCAACAATTTGTTTAGGCCACGGAAGTCAATACATTGACATAGTGCACCGTCCTTCTTTTTGACAAAAAAGAATCCAGCACCAGCAGAGGATATGGATTTCCGAATAATGCCTCTAGCCAGCGCATGAGACACATATTACTCCATAACTTTGTTCTCCTCCACAGACAAGGGATATACACGACCCCTAGGAGGTGTAGAACCGGGCAGTAGTTCTAAGGAACAATTGTAAGGTCTGTGTGGAGGTAGCACCTCAGCCTGGCTTTTGCTGAAGACGTCAATAAAGGATGAGTACTCCTCCGGAAGGAGTGAACTAGAGGCCAGGGTAGCCAGTACAGGACAAGTCAGACAAGACTTTGAACAGTGTGGGGACCAAGATAGGACCTCACACGTTTGCCAGTCCATCCTGGGATTGTGTTTTTGTACCCATGGAAATTCCAGGACAATGGCATGATGCAGAGAATTAATCACCTGGAATTTCAGGGTTTCCATATGTAGGTTTCCGATTCTCAGGGTTAACAATACTGTTTCATGCGTAATATGTAAGGGCTGCAACGACCTACCATCAATGGCTTCAACCGCTAAAGGGGATTCCAAAGGCAACAATGGAATATTCTTGCTGGCTTCCAACTCCGCATCTATAAAACAGCCATCAGCCCCCGTGTCCAGTAAAGCTGGAACTGGCACCAATTTATTAGCCCAGTAAATACAGGCCTTCAACATGGGCTTGTCCAGAAAATTCACCTGGGCCAAGGAGATTTCGCCAGTCATTTGCCCTTTACCGGGTCCAAAATTTGAGCGTCTCTTTGGTCGTACTGGACAGGAATGCAACAAGTGCCCAGATCTCCCACAATACAGACAGAGACCTTCCCTCCTCCTAAAGGCCCTCTCCTCCCTGGACAATCGGGTGGCCCCAACCATTCTAGGCTCACCAATCTCAGAGACTAGGTCAGGAGGCATGGGTGTAGAGGGAGGATAGGGAGGGTCACAGACAGGAGCAGATACCTCACCCAGAGGTTTACGTGAGTGCTTCTTAACCACAGGCCTCCCTCGGACCACAGCATCAATCTGCACTGGCTCCATCTCATCCGGGGCGAACCTAGGAGGCATGGGAGGCGTGGGAGGATAGGGTGGGTCTGAATATCGGCCAGGTCCCTTGCCAGAGGACCTCCGCATGTATTCTTTAAAAGAGGGGCACTCTCTGATTCTGGTATCCATCACAATACAGAACTCTATTAACCTGTCTATTTCATTAGGAAGGTCGCGTGCCGCGATCTCATCTTTCATCGTATTGCATAGCCCTTGGAAAAACACGGCCAATCCACCTCAGCTGCCTGAGTACGGCATTCTATGGCGTAGTCAGCCACTGTCCGTATACCCTATGACCCGCAGGGTCATCAAGTGTTTGGAAGCCAGCACCACACGGCCTGGTCTGTTGAAAACTTGTTTAAAGGAATTCACGAATTCCGAGAAATTATGCACAATTGGTTTATTTGTCTCCCATAACGGACTGGCCCACGCCAATGCTCTACCAGCGAAGATAGAGATCAAAAAGCCAACTTTACTGCGCTCATTCGGAAATGCATAGGGTACCAACTCGAAGTATATACCCAACTTATTAAGGAAGCCACGGCAACCATTCGTATCCCCACCATACCATTGTGGGAGCTGAGTGGAACCCGTTAACCACTTGACCATGCCTGCGTCAACCGAGTTCAGGAGTCAGTACGGTTTAGTTAATGCAATTTATTAACAAATTATATAAAGGAGATATATATAATAGGAATAAGCACAGGGTAATAGCCAGCAAGCCCGCTATCAGAAATAATAGGTTGCAGTGCTAAACCACTGTGCTGGAGACTAGGCTTTAGCCACTGGAAGTCTCAGTTGGTACCAGGAACAGGAACTGGAACAGGAACACAGGATCTTGATCCCACGAGGAATGGCTGATCATATCTCCGTTAATGCTACGGCAGTGTCAAGTTGCCTAGTCTCCATTACTGCTACGGCAGTGCTCAAGTGGCTCAGTCTCCGTTACTGCCACGGCAGCTCCTCAGTTGCTCTGTCTCCGTTAATGCTACGGCAGTATCCAGTTGCCTTGTCTCTGTTAATGCTACGGCAGTATCCAGTTGCCTAGTCTCCGCTACTGCTACGGCAGCGCTTGCGTGGCTCAGTCTCTGTTACTGCTACGGCAGTATTCACGTTGCCTAGTCTCTGTTACTGCCACAGCAGTGCACAAGTTGCTCAGCCTCCGTTACTGCTAAGGCAGTTCACAATTGTCTGGTATACATATTCTTGAGCGTTACTCGTACTACAGCTCTCACCTCTATTTGAGCTACTTAAAAGGCCTTACCACACATGGGCCTGTCAACGTTCTCTGTGTGCTATTAACCCATGCAGTGCCGATATACTGGGACTCACTCAAGATCTGCCTGACCTGTGTCAGTATAATGTTCTATGGACTTATACTGGACCTGTGTGGGCTTACCTCTGTATAACCTGTCTAGAGGCTGTACTATATTGAGTGTATATTACAGGAACTGTGAGGGTTATTGTGATCTTAATTGTTTAATAAAACTGTGTTTTATCCAAACCTACTGTGTCTGTGTGTCGAACAAACCGTTACAATTGGGTGTCTGATCACCAGGGAAAAAGACGAAAGAATAGTCAGACAGAGCCACAAGTCAGCACCAGAGGGGGTAGTCAGACAAGCTGGGTCATACACAGTTCAGGTAGTCAGCCAGAGCCACAAGTCTGCACCAGATTGGATGTCCACTATTAGGGGTTAGGAAAAAGAATAGTCAGACAGAGCCACAGGTCAGCACTAGAATGGATGGAAGACTAGCCAAGGTCATACACGGAGCCCAAGGTAATAGAACTACTATGAACAACAACGGAAGGGCAACAGAGTCAGGCCTCAGTCTGCCCTATAAACCCCTCCACAGGAAGTAGGAGGAGCAGCTCAGCGGGAGGAAGTAGGAAGTTGGTAGGAGGAGACTACAGGAAGCAAACAGATAAAACAGAGGCCTGCAGCATGCTTGATGCTGAAGTCAAGGTAAGCTGTAACAACCTTCCATCTCAGCCATCCACATTCCAGTGATGGAAAACATAGTAGCAGGCTTCCTCAATCAGCAAGATGTGGATTCAGGAAATTGGAAGCTGCCCCAGAGGTATTCTACCTGATAGGTAAGCACTGGAGTGTCCCAGTGCTGGATGGCATCCAGGGAGAACAGGAAAGTGCCCAAGTTCTGTGCACGAACAAGGGACCCTCTGGTCTTAGAAAACTTTCACTTGTCTTATGTGTTTCCCCAGGGTGATCAGGAAGATCAGGATGGAGAAGGCAGTAGTCATCCTAATCGCCCCATTCTATCCATTCAGGGGCCGCTCTGCCTGCCGCCAAGACCAGACCTCTTGCTTCAGGAACACTTGTAGAATGAGGATGTGAATAAACTGGCTTTGACAGCATGTCTCTTGAGGCCACATTCTGAGACGTCATTTCCACCATGATCCAAGCTAGGAAGCCAGTTTCCTCTAAGGTACCATAGAGTCTGATACATCTTCCACCAATGGTATGCTGACAAGAATATAGTAACATAGTAGATAAGGCTGAAAAAAGACATGCGTCCATCAAGTCCAGCCCATGCCAATAACACCCCTGTTGATCCAGAGGAAGGCAACAAAAAAGCCCTCTGGAGCAATTTCCAATGTAGGTGTGTGTGTGTGAGTGTGTCAAATAGTTCCCCGGCTCAATATCCTATTTGCTTTGAAGCCATCTGTCATAACTGTCAATATTGTTCTGTGCTAGATAGGCATCCATTGCTTTTTTGAATGCAGTTACATTATCTGCAAGCACAGCATCCCGAGGCAAAGAATTCCATAGCTTTACCGCCCTTACTGTAAAGAATCCCTGCCTGTGTTTTAGTCGAAAGCGCCTTTCCTCAAGTCTTAATGGATGACCTCTTGTTCTTAGCTCAGCTCTTTGCATAAATAATTCATTGGCTAGTTCTTTGTATTGGCCTTGAATGTATTTGTAAATGGTAATCATATCACCCCTTAGACGTCTCTTTTCTAATGTAAACAAACCCAGTTTGGCTAGTCTCTCTTCGTAACTCAGATCCTCCAATGTGCCTGCTTAGACATTTGATCTTATTTGATCAACAAATTAAGTGCCTTTGAGGTACAGGTGTCAACTCTCTCTGTCCTTTTTCAAAGAAGTATTGCCATTTTCGCAAATGTGAAGACCTTTTTTTCAAAGGGTGGCTCTTGCCTTTCCCACCTCTGTGGGATATCACTTTGGTCTTAGGGAATTCTTTAGAGCCCTCCTTTTGAGCCTCTGGCCTCGATTCCTTTGGGTTGATGCGACAAATGGCCTTTCTTTTGGCTGTTGTCTCTGTTAGGAGGGCGGCTGAGTTGCAAACTTTATCTTGCAAGCCCCAGTTCCTGTTTTTTCACCAGTCAAGGTAGTACGTTGTACATTACAGGAGTTCTTACTCAAGCTTGTCTCAAATTATCACATCAGTCACAAGATTTCTTTGCCTTCCTTTTGTCCTTATCCTTTGTCCAAGCATGAGCGATCTCCATCTGCTGGATATTGTGTGTTGCATTAAGTAGTACATGCAAGGTTGACTCACTTTGTCATTCCTCAGGCTGCATCCAAGGTTACAATCTCCTGTTGGATCAAGGCTACCGTACGCAAGATCACAGCATGCTCTGCCATATCTGTGGGTGCTTCGTGAGCCTACAAAAACCAGGCCTCTGCTTAAACAGCTGTCAAGACTGAGACATGGTCCTCCTTGCACACATTTACCAAACACTACCATGGCAATGTCTACTTTTCATTTACTGCCCAGTTTGTTGTTCAATAGTTTGGGCCCCTTTGGCTCGTTTGGTTTGCTGTGCGAGTTCAGTGTCCATTGGCAGCTGAGGTTATAAGGATCCTGGTTAGTCCTACGGAACACTAGTACCTTTGGGGGATAATTCGTTTTTCTCCATGGAATCTTTGGGATGCCTTGGTATATCCCCATAGTTCCTGTGTTCCATATTGCAGAGAGTGGGATTTTAGTGAAACTTACTGTTAAATCCTTTTTCTCTTTAGTCTATATGGAACACAGGACTCCCACTAAGAGAAAAAGCTTTTCGAGTTTCCTTCCCTGGGCAGAGGAGTCCTTTTAGGGCCTGAGTCGTAGGAGCTTCTTTTTTTCCTTTCTTGCTATGGTTCTTTTCTGTGCTGCTTGTCATACATGAATCTGGAGGTGGGGGGTTGAGCTTGAAGGGTTGAGGAGGGAGTCTCTGCCCCAAACAACCTGTCTTTTTGAAGTGCCCTGCCCTTCTATAAGAGGGAGCTCAGCACCATGGCTCCAATGTTCCATATGGACTAAAGAGAAAAGGATTTAACAGTAAGTTTCACTCAAATCCTACATTAGGTATGCAGAGCCTGTGTGCTGGCCATATTTGTTCCATAGAAATTTATGGGGAATTTTGTATGGGACATATCTCTGCACCTGCTCATTACAAAACAGGCAGGTGGCACCGATTTATCCGGTAACCATGCCCTATCACATGATCAGCATGAATCCTGTTCAGAGAACCTGGTATTGCTTGTTTCATGAAGAGGGAACCAACCTTTACTCAGTATAAGCAATATTTAGGAAAAACTACATTTCTTTTATGTCCAATATGAAACACAGGTACCATGGGGTTGAATCCCTCCTTTTGGAGGGCAGGACACATCTCAAAAGACAGAGTCTTATAGGTGGATACTCTCAGCCACAACTCCAGCTCAACACTTCCCCTGCCTTGCAATCCCCAGTATGAATTTGTCCTGCGTGGTAAAAGTATGAAATAGGAGACTCTTAGTTTTTAGCTTTTTTTTTTATTTCTGATATGGGTATGTTAAAATTCAACATTAGGCATTTTACCATTAATGGGCTTCCCCTGGAGTATATAGACCAGTGTACCGGTGCTGTATGGACCCTTGCAATCCTGTGGAAGGATTCATGCTGCCAAGTTTTCCCTGCCAACAGTATCTTTTGGTGCTCTGCTAATCTCTCACTACAATGGTAACCAGAAGAAAGAAGACTAGCTAGCAACCCTTTGAATGTCTTGGTCCACATTGTCCCTATCCTGTGCCTTTCCATACAGAGGTTTTCTGAGCCCTTCGGCTCCTGCACTCATGTTGCATATCTTTATTATCTTTGTACTGCTCATTCCCTGAGCTATGGAGCAAGGATGCCTGCTGTTTTGCTCGTTTAACCCTTTCCCTGCTGTTCTTACAGATTTTGGGGTTCTGTGAGCCTTCTTTCTTGTTTTTTTTCCCCTATCTTGGGCTCCTTTTTGGGTTCCCCTCACATGGCCCTTGGGTTTTTTTGGGTCTTTTGGTGCTTCTGTCACATTGCCCAATTTCATGCTGTGGACCTTTCAACTCCTTTAAGGTCCTGGAAAATTCGGGGTGGTTTGCAGCTAAGGACCGAGCAATTTTGACCTTTGTGAGTAGGTCTTTGTTCCCTCTATGCATTTTATTCCAGCCACACAAATTATATGCTATTTCTTTTTTTCATGCACAAGCAGGGCTTGCTTTTGATACCACACTTACATGGATAACCCACCATTTATTTGATTAAAAACTAGCAATACTGGCACGGTTTTGCCCGTGCAGTTAATAAAATAATTAACCCCTCCCCCCAAAAAAACAAAACAAAACCACAAAACAAAAGTCCCATTCAGTTTTATGCATAACTAAATAAACAAAGAATGTAATCAAAAATTAAGTGGATTTACGTGTAGGGCTATTTTTCCCTGACATCCAGGTAAATCCAGAAAGGAGACCATATTCTTAATGACTGGATTGTTGAATTTTCAGTGCTTAGCCCTTTCAGCTCTAAAACATTGTTCAATGTATTGCAAAGTACTTTGTTACATAACTCTCCATCAGTGAGCATGAGTGTGTGCGTGAGCATGCAAGAGTGTATGTGTGCGTGAGCATGTTAGCATATAGCAAGAATTCTGCATATAGCGCCTTGCATACTGCACAAAACGTTTTGAGTGTAGCATTTTGCATATAGCATTTTGAGCATAGCTTATTGTGTATAGCATCTTGCATACTGCATGAAATATTTTGCATATAGCATTTTGCATACAGACTTTTGTGTACAGCAGCTGGCGTATTTCATTTTGCGCATTGCATTTTGCTCATGGTGTGTTGCATATTGCTTATAGCGTTTTACATACTGTATTGTATGTATAACATTTGCTTATTGCTATTTGCATATAATGTTTTTCTTATACAATTTTGCATATATTGGTTTGTGTATATTGTATTACACATTCTATTTTGGTCACTGCGTTTTGCATTTTGCATATGTCGTTTTGCACATAGTTGTTTGTGTAAAACTATATATATATATATATATATATATATATATATATATGTAGTGTATTGTGCATAGCGTTTTGCGCATAGCACTTTGCGTATAGAGTTTTTCAGATAATGTTTTGCATATATCATATTGCGTCTATCATATTGCATTTTGCATATAGTGTAAAGCTTTTTGAGCATTACTACAGGGTGTTGCTTACTGCATTTTGAAAATTTGAATTTTGCCTGTTGCGTGGTATAGCATTTTGCATATAGCAGTTTACCTATAGTGGTTTGCATATAGCGTTTTACATATATCCGATACTGTACTAAGTACAGTATTTTGTACTTAGAGCATTGCATATTGTTTGTGTGTATTGTGCATATTGTGGGTGTTTGTGTTATGTGTACATCATGCATGTATTTTTGTGTGTACTGTGTTTATTACATGTGTTGAGTGTATTGTGTGTTTTGCATGTATTGTGCTTGTATGTGTATTGCATGTGTGTATATTGTGTTTTGCATGTGTGTATGTGTATTATGTGTGTATTTGTGTCTTGTGCATGCATGTGTATTGTGTGTGCATTTGTGTGTTGTGGATGTGTGTGTATGTGTGGTGCGTATGTATGTTGCATGAGTGTGAGTATTGTATGTGTTTTGTGTTGTGGTGTATTGTGTATGTGGGGTTTTTCTGTGTGTGCGTTGTAGGTGTTTGTGTGTATTGTGTGTGTTTGTTGCATGTGTTTTGTGTGTTGTACATATACACAAAACAAAGAGACAATACACACACAAGAATACACACATGCACAACACCCACATGTGCAATACTCACAGTACATACATGCAATACACATCCACAATACAAATCAAACACAACATGCACACAAAACACACAGAACATCACTACAAAGGAAAGTGTGATCACACTCACTGGTAGAGCTGGGAGGGAGGTGGGAGGAGAATTTAAGGACTGTTCCGCCATTACCTTGTTCCACAGAATGCAGAAGTGGGTACAGGGATGTAATTTTGGACTTAACCCCTTAAGATCGGATGTCACTTAAGGACCACAGACCATTTATTTATTTTTTTCTTGATTCCATTTCAGGGCTTCCCGAATGGCATGCAACCGAGCGGGGAGCCCTGAATTCCATGACGGTCCTGGCACTTCATGGGTCCTTAACGCAAATCTACCCATGACGTGCCAGGACAGTCGAGGGTCTTTAAGGGGTTAAAGAGAAAAAAAAAACCTGCAATCTAGAAAACATTATACTAATCTGGGAAGTTTACACATGACAGTCTTGGCATGCCATAGATCCTTAGGGGGGGACAATCTTTACTCCATTGACTTCTATGGGTGAACTTCACTGGGACAGATCTCTACATCTGTTTTGACATACAGAAGTCAAAGTGGGTTCTTTCTTCTTGTCTCCTCATGCCTTTTCATCTGGTTCATGTCCTGAGTGTCTTGGAGGCCCATAACGATCCCATGGTCAGACAGCAAAAGAGAAGACTAAGTTTCCCAGAACGCCTGTTTCATGGGCTCTCATTCGATTTTACTTCTCTCTTGCTTAGCCTACACAAATCTCCTTGCTCTCTTTCTCCAGATTAACCCTTTGCCTGCAAGATAAGTGACTTTCTGGGCTTTCTAGGGTGAATTATTAGTCTGGAGAATTGTTACGGGTTATTTATACTAGTGTGAGACATTTTTACTGGCCGGATGTTGGCTTCTAAGGGACGTGGAAGTAATTCTAAGACTAAGGACTCATGGGCATCCCTTATCCCCTTGCTTTTACTATTCCTCATGTCAAATGGCTCCCTAGAGAGTATTCCGGATCTCTTCTCCTCTTCTACTGTGGCCCCTGCTACTCCACCGGGGCCCTGCAGCACTGACCAAGAGCCAGCTTGCGTAAAAACTCTTCTTTCCTCAGTGGCCCAAATTCCTTTCTCCCTTCAGTGGGTTCTACAAACTTGGAAGTCCTCCACTACCTTTAAATATATGGCCCCTATCTCTCAGTGTGTGTTCCTTAGATTCTAGGGACCTCCTCAGAGGAGGAGTTGTTGGAAGGGGAGGAGGAGGGAGAATATGAGGATATGGACTCTTCCTACCTCTATGGGGACTCTTATGAAAGTGCCCCCCTTCCCTCTGCTGGGGACTCATTAGAGCTGTTTTGTAGATGCTTCAGGTCTGTGACACACATCTTTCTCTAAGGATGTCTTCCAGAGGTGTAACCCTTTTTTCTTCCAATAACACTCTTGACCAGATCCTTCTGGATGAGTGGAAGACCCCAGTTAAATGGCTGTCTATCACCTAGAGGTTCGCTAATCAGTACCCTTTTTCAGAGGCAGGTTTCACACAGTGGACCTATCCGCCAACTGTTGAGTCCCCTGTTTCCAGGTTGGCTAAGTCTACTGTCCTGCCTTTGGAAGATGTCGCAGGTCTGAAGGAAACAATGGACAAGAGTCTGGATTCTATCCTCAGGGCTAACGTTGCAGACACTGGTGCAGCACTGAGACCTATTTTTGCCTCTGCATAGGTTAACAGGGCTGTTGCGCAGCACCTTGTGCCTTAAGATTTGGTCTTCAGAACTGGTGTTCCTGGGGATGAGGTACTACATCTGTCAGGGGGAAGTTTCCCTGCTGGAAGAGAAAATTCTTCTGGTAATGCATAAGGTACATGATGGTGCTGAGCAGGCTATAGTGTAAACACTAGAAGCTGTGCATTACTTTCAGGTACACACCAGGCAACTTCAACGGCACGTCTTTCAGAGTTGGTCGGGCAGTCCATCACACCTGGATTGCCATATCACCCTCTCTCCAGAGGCCAGCCAGGACCTTCAGTGTTGGCTGCGCCAAAGCAACCTGAAACTGATGCCCGAATGGACTCTGATCATGATGGATGCCAGCCTGATCACTGGGGTGTGTTTCTGGGTCACCTGCGGTTCCAGGGCAGATGGACTGCGGAGCTCTGGGGTCTTGCTCACCAGACATCTTCCACAAGCTCAAGAAAGACTCCCCAAATTTTCTCCCAGCAGCACATTAGATAAAGTTTCACTAGAGAAATGGAAGACACCAGATAGTCTTTTTGTTAATAAGTGCATTTCCACATTATACCCACTTTCTGCCATGGCTCTAGCTCAAGTGCGCTTCCCCATCTGTGGATAATCCCTCTATTTCTTAACTGGCCAAAAATACAGCTCTTCTGTTGGCTGATGCTGCAGGCTAACAAATGCCTTAATTCGTTATTAAAAGCAAACTTTGAGGCAACTGGGGCAGCTTTGCGGCCCATGTTTGATTCAGCTTGGGTCAACAGAGCTATAGCTGTCTGGAGTGAAAAGCTCTGATTCCATGTGTGCGGATGTGTCACGGTTTTTAGATGAACACTCAGACTGGATGGTAAGGTTAAAATGACTTTATTGAAAGAGAGCATACAAGGAATAAGGCCCTGGGGCCCACAAGCTAATTCACACAGTGATATACAGATTCTGCAGTACCAGAATAGGTGGACTGGAACAACAGGTTAAAAGCAGTAGAGGAGACTCTGGCAGGATTAGTGAGGTTGAAGGCAACCCGTTGGAGAGCTGATCAGGAGAGCGTACACCGGAGGTGCACGTGGAATGGAACTGGCACTGACCAGACGCCTGGGCGCCAAACCTGGAGGAGCGAGGCAACACTGGCCTAGACTGTATGGTATGGCAACGAGGCAACTCTGACCCAAACTGTATGGTATGGCAATGAGGCAACTCTGACCCAGACTGTATTGTATGGCAACGAGGCAACTGAGACCCAGACTCAGGCCCCAAATACCGGGCAACCGAGTGGCAATACTACCCTCAGGAAGGGTAACGGAGACCAAGGCAGCTGCTAGAGACAGACCCTAAAACGCTAGGGGTGGATCAAGGTGACAATAGGCAACTGTAACCCAACCAGTGACCACACAACCTACAGTATGGAATGAGCAATGCTGGCTCTAGCTCGAGGTACTGCAGAGAGCAGTGTAAGCCCTTCCCTGGACTATCCAGGTATCCACAGGGTTAATGGTCAACGCTCAGCGACTTACTGAAAACTCCCAGAGGGAGTGAGCACAGCGTGAAAGGTAGGAAGGCCACGGAGAGAGAGATCAGAGTAACACAGTCAGTGTAAGAACACCTGTACTGGTACTTCGAATGTGCACACCGCCAGCAGCAGTTATAGGAGCAGCTTAAGCCCAAGCTTAGCTTTTGGTCGACAAGCAATAGCACCACGCGGCGCACCACAGACAATGCAAAGCCCAGTATCACGATGACCACCAGGGGTTGCCCAGGGCACAAACGGACACGGTTGGTACCAGGGTCGGTAAACCAAACCAGAGACAGTAACGGAGCGGAACAGCTTCACCAGCGATCAGCAATGGAATGGGTCCTAAGGCCAGATACAGTCGGCAACGGAGCAGGTCTCAGTCTGATGTGGTTAGTCACAGAGCAGTTCACAGCCAGATGCAGTCAGCAATGGAGCGTGTTCTCCAGCCAGCAGCAGTCAGCAACGGAGCGGTTCTCAGCAGGATACGGACAGCAACGGAGCGTGTTCTTCAGCCAGATACAGTCAGCAACTGAGCGGGTTCTTCAGCCAGATGCAGTCAGCAACAGAGCGGGTTCTTCAGCCAGATACAGTCAGCAACGGAGTGGGTTCTTCAGCCAGATACAGTCAGCAACGGAGCGGGTTCTTCAGCCAGATGCAGTCAGCAACGGAGCGGGTTCTTCAGCCAGATGCAGTCAGCAACAGAGTGGGTTCTTCAGCCAGATAGAGTCAGCAACGGAGCGGGTTCTCAGCCAGAAACGGTCAGCAATGGAGCGGGTTCTCAGCCAATTACGGTCAGCAACGGAGCAGGTTCTCAGCCAGGATACAGTCCGCAACGGAGCGGGTTCTCAGCCGGAATACGTCAGCACCGGAGCGTAGCAACAGGAACTCAGGAACAAACTCGTAGTCAGGCCAGGTCATACACGAATCAGCAAAAGCGCAGAATAGACTCAGGCGCCCTTTCGTGGTGTATGAGTTCCTAATGGAGGACATCCCAGGGTATATAAAGGCAAACCCAGTGTTGGCAATTAAGACCAGCCAATCAGAAGGCAGCAGACAATAATAATGTCGCTGCTCAGCATCGGAAGCACGGGCACCGTGATAGGATGTTTCTAAGGAGGAGCTTCTTGTTATGCTTGCCAACAAAGAAGAGGCCAATGTATACCTCTTGGAAGCGTTCTTCAAAGAGATCCTTAGTCTCCCTGAATTTTGTGGGCAAGCATCTCTTTGAACCTGAGTTGGATAACATCATCAAAGATCCCACTGGAGGCAAAAGCATGCTCCAGATTCTGATTTTTTTTTTTTTTTTTTTTTTTTTTTTTTATCCTTTTTTTCCCAGGAAGTTATGTGGATTTCCTTCCTTCCCCCAGTTTGGGGCGCAGTGGATTCTCCCTCAGCCCAGGCCTGCCCTGCCCCAGAACCTAAGCCTCCTTGTGCAGAACAAGAAGTCTGCTTAGAAACCTAAAGCTGACATGGCCTCTTCTGCATGACTTTTGGGGTCCTAGTACGTCCCTACCCATATGGGGTAATCTCCGTCTTTTTCAAGGTTCCTTTGTGTTTTCTGTGACAGATCTTGTTATTGTGGTCATACACTAGAAGTCCCTTCCTCTTCATCTCTTTATTTATGTCACTAGTTCTTCTGTGTCCAGATTGAGCATGTCTGTTCATAGACAAGGTTTCATCCCTGTTGGACGGGCTTGGGTTCCGGTTCCTGCCCATGGACCACTTATTTGGATTTTTCTCCAACTGTTTTGTGGTTCCCAAAAAAAGACGGTGGCTTTGGTCCTATTCTGGACTTATAATATCCCAGCCATTATGTGGAAGCCACACTTCAAGATGGAATCTCTGCGGACTGTTTCACCAGTATGTCCAGGAGACTACCTAGCCTCTCTAAACATTCACAATGCTTACCTGCATGTCCTGATTCATCCAGACGATTAGTGCTGCTTTGCTTTACATTTGAATGCAGTCGCTACCACTTCACTTCCCTTCCATTTGGCCTGGCATCAGCTCCAAGGATCTTCATGAAGCTCTGGCTAACTACATCCACACACAAGGGATTCCCCTGACTCCATATCTAGAGTATCTTCTGATCAAGGATCACTCGAAGGACATTCTGTCTGCACATGTGCAAGAATGTGTCAGCATTCTGATGCATCATGATTTAGTCCTTATCTCAAGAAGTCCTCCCAATTTCCTTCTCAGTCCCTGTACTTCTTGGGTGTGAGATTCTACACCCTTCAAGGCAAAGTATTTTTGTCAGAAGACAAAATCCAGGCTCTGTTTCTTGATGTGTCCCAAGCTCTTGCCTGTCCTTCAGGAACAATAAGAGATTACATGATAGTCCTGGGATGTCTGGTGACTGCCCTGGAGGTGGTCCCTTTTGCTCAGCTCCATACAAGGGAGCGTCAGCACTCACATCTGTTTTGCACAATATCTCCGTCCCATCGGACAAAAGACGACCTATCCTGGTGGCTTCATCACCCTCATCTGACACAGGGACACATGTTTTATAATGGCGGACTGGCCGTAGTCACTACAGATGCCAGCCTAAGAGGTGAATAAACCTTAATGAAGGCTCAGAAACTCCTTCAGTTGTCAGAAGCTCATTCACCAGCATCTCAGCAGTCCACATCCCAGGAGTGGAAAATGTGGTTGCAGACTTCAGTTTTCTTGATCCAAATCTTAGGAACTCAACCAGGAGTTATTAGAACAGAAAGTTCATCACTGTGGCTTCCCAAAGGAATAGGAAGTTTCCACTGTTCTGCACTAAGTCAAAAGATCATTTAGCATTAGCTATGGATGCAATGTCCATCCAGTGCAATTTCCATTGCTTCCATAATTTCCCCTGATTCACATAGTACTAAGGAAGATCAAGTTGGAAAATACTTTGGACTACATGATTGCACCTTTTTGGCCCCGTCGGTCCCTTTTCCAGAACTTCTCAATGGTCCATTCAGGAACCATTTTGTCTTCCCTTGAAGATATTCTGACACAGGGTTCCCTCTGTTACCAGCAGGTGGAAAGGTAACATCTTGTAGAGGAAGGGTTTCTCAGATGCTGTTATCTCCACTGCGATCCATGTGAGGAAACACATGTCTTCCAAGGCATATCATATAATCTGGTCCCTTTTCTACCAGTGGTGCTCTGGTAGGCAACTGTCTACTCAGTCCTTCAGCCTTGGTATGATTTTTGCTTGCCAGCAAGATGCTGTGAACAAAGATTTCACTTTCAGTTATTTTCCAGAAGTGTATTGCTCTCTTTACAAATGTTAAGATCTTTGTTGAAGGGGTGTCTCATGCCTTCCCCTCCTTTAGGGATTTCATTCCTCTGTGAAACCTTAACTTGGTCTTGGGCGTTCTTCTGAGTTTTTTGATGCTTAATATGGACTTTCTTTTGGCCATTGTTTCTGTACAAAAAGTTTGCTGAGCTACAAGCCTTGTCTTGTAATGCTCCTTTCCTGTTTTTTCACCAGGACAAGGCAGTCCTTCGCACCTCCAGATGTCTCTTACCTAAAGTTGTTACTACATTTCATGTCAACCAGGTAATTATCCTTCCTTCATTTTGTCCTGATCCTTTCACTAAACAGATACATGATCTTCACTTTTTAGATGTGGTTCGATGCCTTAAAGGAATAGTAATGTTTCAAAATAAAAGCAGCTTGAATTAATCTTCATATTATTTGGGCCATGGAGAATAGTCTTTCAATTCTGTCAGATTTGTTGTTCAAGAGTAATTGAATGATAAAGTATCCCCCTCCCGCCCCTTTTACTGATGTAACACTGCTCACCTCAGAGCAGCATGGTGGTGTCCAGATGACTTGCAGAGAGGGACAATCTTCAGTTAACATAAGGGAAAAGGCTGTCAAGTGGGGCAGGGTTTTCATTATACTCACAGTAAGAAGATTGTCCCTTGCTGTGAGCTGTCTGGTCTTAAGAACAAATTCCACATCTGAGGGGAGGTGGCTTACACTAGATAAAAGGGACAAGAGTGGGATACTTTATCGTTCAATTACTCTTGAACTGCAATTCTGACAGTATTGAAATAACACTCTCCATAGCCCAAATACTATGAGATTAATTGGAGCTGCTTTTTTTTTTTTTTTTTTTATAAACATGAATATCCCTTTAAGTATTTTGTGCATCTCACGCAGCCTTTAGAAAATCAGATTCCCTCTTTGTCATTCCTTAAGGCACTCGATTGGATCAGGCTGCATCCAAAGTCACTATTGCTTCTTGGATCAATGCTACCATACAACAAGCATATGTCACGGTGTACTCCACCATGCCTGAGGTCTTCTGGTCGTACAAGAATTTGCATCTGCCAAACAGCTGTCAAGGCTGCAACATGGTAATCCTTGCACACATTCACAAAACACTACTGCATCAATGTCTTGACCTCTACTGAGGCCAGCTTTATCTGGTAGGTCCTTCAGGCAGTCGTGACTGTTTAAAGGCTCTCTTTAAAATCTCTACATCATGTTGAGTAGTTTGTGAGCCCTGTAGGCTCTTGTTTGGTTGTTTTCCTGTGTCAATGTGCTGTCCGTTGACAACTGAAATTGCATGATGCCAGTTTAGTCTATGGAATACTGGTCTTCTGTTGGGGGAGTGTTTTCTCTTTCCTCCCTAAAATGCTTTGGTATATCCCCACAGTTCCTGTGTTCCTTATTGGACAGAAGACTAAATTAGGATTTTAGTGCACTTACATTAAATCCCTTTCTCTTAGTCGATTTGGAACCAGACTCCCACCCAGAGAAAAACGTTGTGTTCCTTTCCCTGGACAGAGGAGCTCTCTTAGATTTTGTTCAGGGGTTCTTTTTTCTTTTCTTCCTACTTCTGGTAGTTTCTTGTGCCACTTTGCTAGACATAAATCTGTAAAGGTGGTGGGTCCCTGCCTCAATTGTGCTCTGTCCTCTGGATGAGGGAAGCTTAACCCCATAGTGCAAGCGTTCCAAATGGACTAAGAGAAAAGGATATAAGCACACTTAAATACTTTTTTTTTTATCTAGTGTAATTATCTGATAACATTTTGTTTCAGCTGACTGGAAAATGACCAGTGTGGTGTCGTTATACTGAAATAAAAAAAATAAAAAAGTGTAGGTAGGATTTTGACAATTACAGGCCCATCAGTCTAACATCAGTAGTTGAGAAATTAATGGAAATGCTATTGAAAGTAAGAATTGTTTCAGCGTAGGCCTGCCTTCACAGATATCTAGTTTCCAGTATTATTGGATTGGGGTTTGCTTGCTTGGGCTTTTATGTGAAGAGTGCTTGGGCTTTTCTGGCTATGATCCTTTGAGATCCACTACAAATGCACCTGTGGACTTATGTTGAAATGCCCATTTAGATATTCATCGGATATCATCCTTGGTGTTTACACCTCTTGTATTTGTTTTATGGATGTTTCCATGGGTGTTAACAAAATGAATGAGGTTCACATAAACAGTGGGAGCTACAAACTTCATTGTGAGTTTGCTTCTTCTCTGCTGTACATGTTTGAACAGCTTCTCATGTTGAAGCCCTACCATAGCTTTTGCATTCTTTCATCCCAGATAATAACCTCTGATCTCAGTATTATATGCAGCTTCATCTGCACTAGCAAGACATGTGAAGGAGGTTCTTTCCTGTGGTTGTACATGGAGGTCCCATGCAGCTGTATATATAACTAAATAAATATAGAATGTTTTATAATGGAAGTGTGTTATGAAGACAGACTCTACAGAACACATCCTAAACTGGAGTAGCAATTATGTCAGTTATCCACCACATTGCAACCCAATGTCTGGCACTAAAAGAGTTAAAGAATGAAGTGGATTTACTTGCAGAACTATTTTCCTTTGACTTCCAGGTGAATCCAGAAAGGAAGCAATGTTTTTCCTGACTGGCTTGTTGAATTTCTAGTGCTTAACCTTTTCAGCTGCAATGTGTTGCACAATTGTCCATCAGTGAGTGACTGTGTGCATGTGTATTGTTTAAGTATATTGTGTCTGTGTAGTGTGTGTATATTATGTGCGTGAGTGTTTATAGTGTGTGTATGTGTGTTCATGAGTGTATGTGTAGTGCATGTATATTGTGTACATAAGTGAATGTGTAGTGTGTGTGTATATTATATGTATGAGTGCATGTGTGTATTGTGTGCGTGTGCCTCTCATCCTTCTGAAGTAGATAAAATGAGTGCCCATGACCACTACACTGGAGAGATTTAGTCTATCAATAAGTTCTCTGTTAGAGAACAACAGGTGCCTTTGCTGCTAAAAGTTTCAGTTTAAAAAATTTGAACCATGATTTTTAAGGATAGCATCCAGAAGAATGTAAAAACAAAAGAACAAGAGAAAGGGCAAGTGGAGCTCCCCTTTGCAGATCAACAGGATACTGTATATACCACCACCAACACCCAAAGGTGTCTACTCACAAAATAAATGACTGGAAACTGGCTTTAGATCATCTGGAATAGATCACTGCCCCTAGTTGCAGTATATGGTGGATTCAAATAGGTAATCTGTGGCTGCTCTCCTTCAACTCACACTCCTCAATAGCACAAGCATGAAGGATATAAAAAATAAGGAAAAACAGGAAGTGCCCAATGGTATAACTGTAGATAACATCCAATAGTAAAAATAAAGAATGGTACTCACAATATGGTAATGTCAGACTGATGATATCAACAGGTCTGAGCTCAAGGATAATATTATCCCTGTCTCCTTTAAGGTGAAGTTCTCTCTCTGGACCCTTTGTAATGCAAAGAAATAGCAGCAGCAGACAGTGCTCCTCAAAAAAAGTGTTTATTATACAAACATCTAATATAAAATATGAAGAAGGGAATAGGGGTGGACAGCGCAAAAAATCTCTAAGTGTAGTACAATTATATGGTTAAACAGAGCAAAATGTGAATATAAAATTATTTATTTAAAAGTAGTAAAACATATAGAAAATATAGTAAAAAGGTATCTCCTACAGTCAAAGGAAATAACAATATGTGCAACATACATAAAGAAACAATCTGCAACTTAATTGCAACATAGTCTCAGTTAAAGATACTGATTGTATCTTTAACTGAGACTATGTTGCAATTAAGTTGCAGATTGTTTCTTTATGTATGTTGCACATATTGATATTTCCTTTGACTGTAGGAGATGCCTTTTTACTATATTTTCTATATGTTTTACTACTTTTAAAGAAATAATTTTATATCCACATTTTGCTCTGTTTAACCATATAATTGTACTACACTTAGAGATTTTTTGCGCTGTCCACCCCTATTCCCTTCTTCTTTTGCATGTATATACGTGGATGTACATACTTTTTGGAGGACAAGCTGCATGAGAGAGGGGTTCTCAAATGAAGACTTGAACATTTTTAGGGAAAGTTTCCCATTTTATCTTTTCTGTGACACTTAGCTACACATAGTGTCTTTTTGACCACCAGGTGTTTGTGACTCACCTCCCCACATTTATAGGAGGTGTGTTTCTTTTTCACCTGGGGCTCAATTCTGCCTCTCGCTCCATCTCATTAAAATCATTTTTTCCTTTGTGCATTGGCACTGTACTCGATATTGTTTCTTTTTTGTTAATATAAAATATAACTGGATATATTCTCTTATGCATTTCACAGCTAACATGACTCTCTTAAAAGTCATTCGGGATGTAATCTTTGATAGACATTTGTCATATTAAGACTTTGCTGTCCCTTTAACAATTCAGTAACCATTTAGAACAGGTCTAGGCATCCTTAGGGAACCAGCTGTTGCCCAACTCTGGATTAGTCACTGTGTCATAAATTTGATTGATCCATGGCCCTGGTGGTTCATCCTTGAAATGATAGACAGAAAAACTTTTCTGTTCCAAGCAGAAACAGATGGCCTTTCTTTAATCATTTTCCTCCCTTCATTAGACGAATCCTACTAAATTATGCAGTGTACAGCCCAGGAGTGGGGTACTCACAAGGAATGTCTGACCTGGTGGCTCCTCTGCTTGTTGAGGTCTTGGAAGAGTCGGACACATTTTGGTGCTTTGTTGGCCTGATGCAGAATACCATCTTTATCAGCTCGCCACGTGATGAGGACATGGAGAAGCAGTTGGTGAGTGATCAACTGAGCCTTTGGAAACCGATGCTTCTGGACACTGTTTTCTTGTAATTATAAATCTTCAATGTCTTAGTAATTTACCGGCAAACAAATGTAAAGACAAATATCTATGCACTGTAATGTGAAAGCAGATGTGAGCAGTATCAGCATAATATGGTTTTAAAGGGACAGTAATACTTAAAATGTAAAAAAAAATACTCCCACTGCTGAGAGGTCTTTCATTCAAAAGTTATTAATTTTCAAAGTTGAATTTTTTAGGTGCAATATCACAGTGGCCTGAAATTGTACAGTGGCGCTGTGTCTACACGATCCTATGGACAACTCTGGTCAATTGACCATAAATCTCCATAGGATGGTGTAGCAACAGCGCCACTGTAAAATTTCAGGCCACTGTGATATTGCACCTAAAAAATTCAATTTTGAAAATTAATAACTTTTGAATGAAAGACCTCTCAGCAGTGGGAGTACTCTTGTTTTACTCAGGGGGATAAACCCTACAACATATTTTTTTTTTCATTTTAAGTATTATTATCCCTTTAACGTTTGTTCCTCCAGACAAATCAGGATGATGTAATAGGTGTGATTGTGGCCAAACATATTACACATATGTCTATTTTAAAAAGTATTTTGAGGCAAAAATTCCTGAAAAATTTTAATTTACAGAAATAATAATTATCCAGTTTTAAATACTCAAATCTGCATTACCTGTTCTTCTACATGAAAGTGGTTATAGCCTTAGAGGTAAGGTTAAAACATAATTATTTACACAAATGGGTGGTAGATCAGTAGAATTCATTCTCATCTCAAATGGTAGAGGCATATAAATTAAAGGGATTAACAACATGTATGTTAGAGAAGGCTCCAATGTGATGCAGAACAATGCATTGCGGACCGGCATAGTAATGATTGCTACCAGACATCATGCTTTTTATGAACATTTAAGTGACCGTGGAAGGTCTTATAAATGTGCAGAGAACTTGCAACGGTTAGGTGGGTGCAAATATGTACTTAGGCCAGTGCCTCCCTTTTCCAGATGTACCTTCGTGAGTTACTACGTCTTGTTCACCCTCGGTTCCATCAGCATCTTTTGTCACTTGGGGAAGATGGGCTGCAGATGTTGTTCTGTCACCGCTGGATCCTTCTATGCTTCAAAAGAGAATTCCCAGATTCTGAAGCTCTGAGGATATGGGAGGCGTGCTGGGCTCATTACCAGGTACTATACGTTTCCATTTACACTTTACCTGTTCGGAGAAATGTCTGCAAAGAAAAATTGTTTGATTTTGTTTTTTTTTTTAATTTATTTTATTGAGTAACCCCCTCTATTGCCATAAAGACCGCAGTGCATTTCTTCTCACTGCACTCTGACTATCCAGCAATGGAGAGATTGAAATGAGGTCAGTATAGAACAAAGTTATTGGTGGGGAGGGTAATCTTATTTCATTTTAATCTTGCAATGTTCTGAGGCAAAAGAATAGTTAGATGGTAATATATGATGGACAAGTGTTTTGAGGCACAGGGCCCCTTTTGTTTCTAGAGGGAGACTGTGAACATTTGTGGAAACTTTGTCAGAATGAAGTTGTTTAACTGCACCTCTATGTTAATTATAAAAAATGTAAAAGTTTCTAGGATAGCCTCAAATCCATCATTAGAAAGTTCACAAATTCTTATAGAAAAGGAAGCTAATGACATGCAGGAGTTTGAGGTTTTACACAGAATATAGAAAAAAGAAAAGCAAGAGTTAGCTCTTATCAGCCTTCCAATCCCATATCTTGGTTTCCTCTGGCATGTAAATTTGAATAACTGTTTAGAAACTTTGTGTGGTTTCCTGTCTCCTCTAGACGGATTACTTCCATCTCTTTCTGTGTGTTGCAATTATCGTAATATATGGAGATGATGTTCTAGATCAACAGTTGCCTACAGACCAGATGTTGCTGCATTTCAGTAACCTAGCGATGCACATGAATGGAGAGCTAGTCCTCAGAAAGGTTAGTAGATGTGACTTTGCACATGTACACACTATTTTAACCCTGTCTGGCTGTCTATCCTATTTTTCTAAGGTGTTCTTAGAAATTCTGCTTACTTAGTTTTGAAAAAGTGGAATTATCAACTGTTTTTAAATATCCAAGATCTATCACAAAGCATGCAATCAACTGGCAAATTGAACCATTATTGCTTGCAACCTTTAGTATAACACAGTGAGGTAGATGTACTAAATAAAAGTGGTGCATTTCTGGAGCCCACTAACTGCACTGCAGGGGACAGATACATTCATTTAAATGAGGCTTTTAACCTATTAAATGCTATAGACATCTGTATGCTTTAAGAAATTAATAGTTTCATTAAAATCAGTGGGAAAATTGGAAATGTTTATTTTTCCCTATGGTGCAGTTGATTGTTGTAGAATTGCCCATAGCTTCCTTAGTAAATCAGCCTCAGTATACAATAAAGCTACAGAATAAATCACAATGCTTACAGTCAGTAGTGGAAACATATGATCTAGGTACATGTTTAATCATAGAACTTGCAAACAGTATGCAAACCGTATGTAAACCAAATTCTCAGTTTTTGCAGTCTAGTAGTAAAACTGACTCACAGAGTTTGCAATAAAGATGCCTGCTGGATCAGAGAGCTTGTATTCTGGAAAACTGGCACTTATTGTTCAACCTATAGAAGAACAAAGAGGAAAAGGAGGCAACCTGAGAGAAAACGAGGGAAGGGTGGGGGGAGGAAAAGATTCAAGAGATATTAATAGTGGAGAAAGAAAGATAAGAGGGGAAAGAATGGGTTGGAGAATGTGGCGGGTAAAAGAAAAGAGACTGGGGTGAGATGAAAAGGAAAAAAAGTCATGAGGAGGGAGAGGAAGTGTAAAGAAGAAGAAAAGCAGGAAAAAGGTAATAAATAAGCAGAATGGGACTTAGGTAAGTAAGGACTTAGGGGGGTCTCTGACCCCCTTGCTTACTTTTCCTCATGTCAAATGGGGATCCTAGAGAGTATTCTAGATCTCTCTGCCCCTCATATGCTCTGGCCCCTGCTACTCCCCCGGGGCCCTCCAGCCTTGAACAAGAGCCAGTCTGGATAAATAATTTGTTGTCCACTATGGCCCAAATTCCTCTTTCCTTCCAAGGGGTTCTTAAGTCTCGGAAGCCCCCTACCATCTTCAGGTTTGTGGCCCCGAAGGTCCCAATTTTGCCTGCACTCTTAGGCTCCTCAGAGGAGTAATCTTCTGAAGATGACAAAGACGAAGGGGAATACGAAGATGTGGATTCTTCCTAGGCCTATGGGGACTCCTATAAGGCTGACCCTCTTCCCTTTGCTAAGATGCCCATCAGGGCTGTTTTACAGACCCTTCAGGTTTCTGACACCCCTGATGATCCTTCCTATATGGACGTCTTTCAGAGGTGTACAAAATCATCTACTGTCTTTCCCCCTAATGCCACTCTTGATCAGATTCTTCAGGATGATTGGAAAACACCTGATAAGAGCTGTACCCCTTTTCAGAGGCCTCTTTAGTGCAATGGGCTTCTCCTCCTTCTGTGGGCAGATACAGTGGGTCTTAAGGATGTGGCGGATAAGACGATGGACTCTATGTTCCAGTTCAATTTTGCTGCCATTGGAGCTGCATTGAGGCCTATTTTTGCATCTGCCTGGGTCAAAAGAGCTCTTGCGGTTTGGGATGAGCAACTTATGGACGCTGCCTGTGTGGTTTTTCCCGAGGAGGAACTTTTGGCTAATTTAGGCAACATGTCAGAAGCTAACACTTATGTTTCTGATGCCTTGTTTGAGGCGCTCATCCTTCTCTTTTACTGTGCAATGCACTTTGTGGCTTAAGATTTGGTCTGCTCACCGGTCTTTCAAGAAGTCAATGGTTTCCTTGCCCTTTCAGGGCAAATCTCTTTTTCGTCCTGAGTTACAGCAGATCATCAGTGATGCTACTGGGGCAAGAGCACCATGTTACCTCAGATGTCCTACAAACATCCTACTATTGCCAAGAAACTGCATCTTTTTCATCCCCTCCAAACGGAGGCACAAAGGCCACAAGCCTGGCAGGCCTTTACGCAGTGACTCCCCCGCCAAGCCCAAACAGCACTGGTACTCAAAGCGAGCTGCTGCAAGGCCTAAGTCTGGAAATGCCAGCTTTCGCATGACTTGCAGTGTACTGGTCCGCTGGCCCCTATTGACAGACATCTTCGCCAAAGAATGTGGGCAGACTATTGCGGACCAGTGGGTTTTGCGGGTAATTTTGGAAGGGTACAGAATAGGGTCCAAGTTGCTTTTTGCTTTCACATTTTTCCTTTTCAGGGTCCCCATGGGGAAGGAAAAGTTGTGGATTTTCAGGGAAGTGGTATAGCCGCCCCTGGACAAGAGTTCTAGTTCTTGTGCCTTCTCCAAAGAGAGGTTCGGGTTTATATTCCAACTTGTTTGTAGTTTCAAAGAAGGACAGTGGCTGCTTTCCCATTCTGGATCTCAAGCATCTCAAATTGTATGTGCAGACTGCCCACTTCAAGATGCCTAGGGGAGTACCTCGCATCTCTAGACCTTCAGGATGCATACCTGCACATCCCTATTCATCTGGACAGTCAACACTATCGGTGTTTACCTTCGACTTGGAGCACTATCAGCTCACGGCTCTGCCCTTTGCTCCTCGGGTGTTACCAGAGTCATGGGGGCCTCGACAGCCTTCATTCACAACTAGGGGTATTCAGTTGACTCCTTACCTGGACGACCTGCTACTCAAGGCTCACCAAAAAAGGTACAAAACCATTAATGAATTGCATATAGGTGCTTCTGAAATGAAGTTCCCTGCATTAGAATGACTGAATTTGTGTGGGGAATGTCCTGGGGGAGGTCTACGAGTGGGCCAAGTTCTATGCAATTTATTTCAATAGCTCTTATTCAAACGAAAGTCCAGAAAAGGAAGCAGAGGCCTTGCCCATTAAAAATAGTGCTGAACAAATTTCATATGGCAACTAAATTTATAATTCAATTTTGACTAACTGAAAGTCAAAATGTTTTTGCTGAATGGGAATTTTTTTTTTACATGAATCATTTAGATAAAACAGATTTTGTTGCAGTGCACAACTCTACTATCCATTCTTTATAATTAATATATAGGGTTAGTAGATCACTTCTTCATCAAGAGGGGATAAATACTGATCTTTATAAATTGGATTCATTTATTCCTTCAGTTGTCCGCTCTTAGTGTCATTGATAGTTACAGATATTTGGCCTTGATCATCCCTTCCAGCAGTTATCTTGGAATGCATTTTAAAATCATTCAATGGATGTATTTTACCCTAAGTTATGTTTTAGTGGTCAGCTGTCCCAAATGTAACACCCCTATCACTTTCTGTAGTCTTGCGAATATAGCCAAAGATACTGGTCAAAAACACAAAAATATTGTACATCTGAACTTTGTCTTCTAAGCTGATCCTCTTTCATCTCTTTACTGTGTTCGAAATTAAATGTTGCAAAAACATCTTAAAAAGGTAGAGAAACACCTCATCGGTAAGTTTTTGTCAGCTTCTCCCATTTTCTGAAAAAAGGAAAACACACAAAGGAGCTCCCTAGTGCCATAAATCTTTGCAAATAAAGGACCTCCACCAATGCACCACCGTACTCACATATATAGTGGTCAGTGTAGATAAACGAGGGAATCAGACTGCCCTCACTCAGTCAATCAAGGATGGTGAATTGCCGCTTCTTCTAGAGGAGACCCAGAATCACTCGTAGGAATCCCTCAAACACAAAAAAGCACACACAGGAAGAGCGCAAAAGACACCAACCCAAACTTCAAATAATACCTCCACTAAATATATAATCATAGGTAGAGATACTCACAACTATGGTGTATAATAGCTGATCAATAACAATCAGCTAGGGCAAACAGGGAAAACTTCAGACTGCCCCGATTCAGTCACATCTCCCAGGAAAAAAACTTGAACAAGTTCTCCAAAAAATAAATTTAATATAAAAACAAATATCAATATTAAAAAACGCCTTATAACACGTTTCGGGGAACACCCCCTTTATCAAATATCTCAGGCTACAAGTTTTTGAAAACAAAAGCATCACTCACCCCACAAGTTGGCTCCAGATATAACCTGCCGTTAGTTGGCTCTTCCGGGAACAAGCCCGCGAAATCGGCATCATTAGCACAACACGTGATCACAAAACACGTGATAACAAACCCTGTGATCGGGATGCAGGGCGGTAGTTCTATATCATAAATAAATGTACAAAACATCAAATAAAAATCAGTCTAATAATCATCTATTACTGACAAATGAAAAAACAAAACAATAAGAGCGACCAACCCATACACCCAGATCACGCTGTAATAAAAACGGGATGTAAACAAAAATCACGTGATGTCCTCCAATCAGTGTTAAACGGGAGTCACGCGAGAAGTAGGTCAAGAAAAGACTATCTACACCAACAGCCTGCACGATACTCCAAACCCAAACACCCAGGACCCCACGTGATACATTTAATGTAAACAATCACCTCCCTCCCGATATCCTAACCAACTCCAACCGCGCACTCAATATAAAAGGATGATAACACAGGTTGGAGCAAAATATATCCAAAAAATTCGAAACAAGAACCAACTTCGGCATAAAATACATTGATAACCAACTTGGGGATCACAATGCTCCCATCTGCAAAAAATTAAACAATACATTATAAACAAAAAATACAATAGGAGAATATTTCATTTCCAGGGATGATAAACATAAATACACAATAAACTTAAAAATAAAAAAATACAATAAATAAATTGATAAAGATACACATACATACTGAGACACTAAACACAGAAAAAAATAATAATAAATAATGAAAAATAAAAATAAAAAATAAATAAATATATAAATATATAAAAAATAATAACGGTGACAATTTAATGACAATGACAATATTAATAATGATGACAATGATAACAATACAATATCTAACACTAGTGTTAATAGTGATATTAAAAAATGATGATGAATATAAATAGTGAATTCAGTGCTATAATCATAGTGCACTAATATAAAAAATGAATGAATCCCTATGTATCATTTAATAATTATATAGTACTTGATATATAATTAACCCTTAGTGAGAAAATAAATAAATATTCTCAATATTCTCATTCAATCCGTTTGGTATCATGGATCGAATGAGAAACATCCAATAAGACTCGCGGTGATTAAGATAATTAATCCCTTTATTAGGGTCAATATATTCAATTGGAGTAACTCGAAAACATCTTGGATTCTTATTATGTACCAAAGAACAATGCCTAGAGACACTGTGTTCCATAAAACCACGTTCCACATTTCTACGGTGCTCACCAAAACGTTCCCGTAATGATCTCGTGGTTCTTCCAATGTACTGAAGACCGCACTGGCAGTCAATCAGATAAATAACATTCGAAGAGCCACAATTCATAAAAGATGTAATTTGAAAACTTTCACCAGTCGAAAATGATTTAAATTGTGTAACCTTATTGGAAATATACAAACATGTTATACACCTCGCACATCCACACTTATAGCTACCCACCATAGACAAAAAATGAGATTTTTTTGTACCAATGGGTTTCATTATAGGAATCTTACTCGGTGCCAGTTTATTTTTTAAAGTTCTGTCTCTTCTATAAGTAAAAGACGGAGATTGTCCAATAACCCCCTCAAGAGCTGGATCTAACAAAAGTACACCCCAATGTTTCTTAAATACTTTTTCAATTAACTTATATTCAGAATTAAATCCGGTGATAAACCTCAATATTTTAGGAGGGTTCTTACTCTCATTCTTCTTCTCCCTACTACAAAGAGTGGCCTCCCTAGGGATCTGTCTAGCTCGCAAATATTCCGCCTCAATCAGCCCAGGCGGATAGCGTTTCTCAACAAATCTCTGAGAAAGTATTAGTGATTGGTGATCATATTCTACCAAATCACTACAGTTACGTCTAATCCGCCTGAACTGACTGAACGGAACATTACGAAGCCAAGGTTTATTATGACTACTATGAAAATCAAGATAACTATTGCAATCTACCTGTTTAAAATGGGTGCGTGAACCAATACATCCATTGGTATCCACAAACAACAGTATGTCCAAAAAATCAGTAGTTTTAGGGTGTATGGAATGGGTAAATTTAATCCCCATACTGTTATTATTCACATATTCTACAAATTGGTTCAAATCCGAACCATCATCTTTCCAAATGATAATAATATCATCAATATAACGTAGATAGAGTACGAGGTTCGCCCCAAATTGTTGATTATGCCATATATAATTCTCTTCAAATAATCCCATAAAGAGACTGGCAAAACTTGGGGCGAACCTGGTACCCATCACCGTACCCCTCTCCTGTAAATAAAATTTGCCCAAAAACGAGAAAAAGTTATGAGTCAAAATAAACATAATAGTCTCTAATAAAAATTGTTGTTGTCTCTGAGGCATAAGTGGATCTTGCCCTAAATAAAATTCAATTGCTTTAATACCATCTATATGTCTAATATCTGAATAAAGGGCCTGTACATCTAGAGTTAACCATTTATAATCAGTTTGCCAACATACATCTTGTAATATTCTTAACAATTGAGTAGTATCTTTCAAATAAGATTTTAACTTTACTACATATCGCTGTAGATGTATGTCTACAAAATGTGACAGGTTAGAAGTTAAACAATCAACCCCAGAAATGATCGGTCGGCCAGGTGGGTCGACTAATTGTTTATGTATTTTGGGGAGATGGTAATAAACCGCAATTTTCGGATCTTTAACACATAGAAAATCTCGTTCTGATTTATTTATTACGCCCTCAACATATGCATATCCAATAAGTTGATCATACTCAAATTTTAATTGAGGGGAGGGATCATCCGGCAGGACAGAGTAATAATCTTGATCTTCCAATATACGAAATGCTTCCTTAACGTAATCCTCCCTGTCCTAACTGACAATCCCCCCCCCTTTATCAGCAGGCTTGATAATAATATTTGTATCCAAACTTAAACTTCTCATTGCTGATCTTTCTTGGGATGTAATATTAGAACAAATCCAAGACTGTCCACTACTTAGAGATCCTCTCAAATCATGTAAAACAAGCAAAGAAAGTCTCCACATGATATCCCCTATAATATGTGGGATAGAAATTGGACTTGGGTTTAAGATCCGTAGAAATAGGATCTTCTAAAATGATCTTTTCCAAATCACAATTCCTATCCTCACCCCTATCACACTCAATAGGTCCTTTAAGTTTAAAATACTGTTCCAATGTAAGCCGCCTCATAAACACATTCAAATCTTTGAATATTTCAAACATATTTGGAGCAGAACTTGGGCAAAAAGATAATCCATATTTCAAAAGAGAGATCTCATTTTGTTCTAATTGTCTAGTAGACAAATTGTAAATACCCACCTGCATAGGGTCACTTACTGTTTGGACTTTTTGTTTGGTTCCACCTCCCCCTCTACAGCCTCTTCTTCGCGATGTCCTCTCTTGAACCCTCCTTGGAGGATTGAGAACGGATTTGGATGTTCCCAAAAAGTCCAATCTCTGGACGTTGAGGCTTGTGGAGTGGGTTGTGGAACCAAATCTAAAAAATCCACAGTATTATTGCCTACTCCATCTAAACAATTACCAGTACCCTTATTCATTTTATTCACTGTTTTCTTCTTAACACTTTCATCTTTCTCCCTCATATCACCCTTCGTTGTCATTAGTGAAATGGCAGTATCAGTAACATCTGACATAGGACATACATGTTCTTTCTCTGGATTAGTCACTTGATTATTAGACATCACACCCCCACCAGAAATCTCAGCAGGTTTAACCCGCGAATTATAACGAGAGTGATTAGAATATCTATAATTCTGTTGATTCCTACCAATCAGTCTATTATCTCGACATGAAGAACTCCTTGAGTTTCTGGGGTAATTATCACCACCCACTCTACTTCTATCTTGAGATTTAAAACGACTCCATTGTCTTATTTCCCTTCTGATAATCTTCTCTATCCCTAAGTACTTTTTTAGATTTCCTATCTGTAATTTCCTTCTCAAATTGTTTAACATTCAGATTAACTTTCCTATCAAATTCATCGTATTCACGACAATGTGAAAAGGAATTAATCTTAGTTAATACTTCCTCTATCTTATCGGTACAGGCTTTTAGTTTTTGCTCCCGCTTCCCAATGATCAATTTCATAAGGGAAATTGATATGACACATCTCATTCACTCAAGTGACGGATAGGCTTCTCTTCTTATTTAAGACGGGCTAGGTGGAGACTGCTTAGGAAGGATGAAAATGATTAAATATTTCTTTAAAATCATGTCTCCATACATTAAACCTTTGAGTGCCAGAGTGGTACGGAATGCATTACAAATCAATTCATTCCGTACCACTCTGGCACCCAAAGGGTTAACATTCTTCCTGGCAATCTAAAAAGATCCCTTATTAACAAATTCCAATATTCAACATTATATTCTTCCCAATTTCATCAAGGTATTCTTCCTATCCAGTTCAGGTAGGTCTGATACAGATGACAACCTCTATTTGTGAACATTTTCCTTCTTCCTCTTTTAAACATTCCTTCACTCTTTTCCTCTTTTCTTTCTCCCTTTTCTGACCTTTGGTTTCCTTGCTGGAATTTGTGTTTTCTGGTTCTACTTGTAGCCAGCATTTTTAATTGTTTTTGCTTAATATAATAAAATTTGTCATTAACACATTGAGTACCAGAGTAGTATGTAACGTATTGCAGAACAATGTCTTGCGTGCCCCTCTGGCATTCAAAGGGTTGAAGTATTGAAAGATGGTAGATGCTACATTTTGGTTACATCGAGCTGATCATCGAGCCGATCATCTTAAGCAGGGATAATTATTATGAGATTGGAAACCTTTCTTTACTTCTTATTTCCTTATCTGTGTCTTACCATACATCACATAGTAGAAGACAGCATAGTTTTCTACATATAAATGGAAAAGCAGTAATATTACATACTTAATGTTCCTAGAGGAGGGTAGCTGGAAAAGTAAAATGGATGGCATACTTCTGGTTCCTATGGGAATATTGATCTGGAATACAGTAGATTAACCATCCAAGTAAATAAAGCTCTTCAGTTCCTGAGTTATTTTAGTTTTATTTTACTTTTTTAACATAAGTTAAAGTTCCATAGAATAAAGCAAGAATGAGAACTTTCACTTGCTAAAAGTTCTTGTAGGGTAACCCTCTAGGTTTTCATAGCTTGAATTCTTTCAGCTATAATTATCCTTTAAAGGAAGAGTAATTCCTTTTTTTTAAATTCTAAATTTTTATTCGTTTTCAAGGAAGAGAAACACGATATTCAAACGCATTGAGATAAGCTACAGTACAAAGAGTATGCAGAGACTCATAGAGTAAGCCCTTTTTTATGGATTATACTGTATTCTTTTTTCCTGCCAGGATACTTTATTCAAAGTTATTGCATGTCAGACTTTTTTTCAATTAAAAATAGTATTTTGCAAAGTCCCTGTGTGATGTTTTTATTGATTCTGGTTTGCTTTAATTGTTGCACATGGTGACTCCTTCATAAAACTGCAATTTGATTGGTAAAAAAAAAATCAAAGTAGAGCTATAATGACATTTGAATCTTCCTGTAGTGAGAATATCCTTGATTTTCAGAAAAAGCTGTGAAATGGTATTTGTATATATATTATTATTTTAACAGGTATGTTTTTAACAAAGTTGTTGCAATGTGAATACATTGAACGCTACACAATAGAGTTGTGTTACCTGCTTCTCAGACCTGTTTACTCGCTGAGGTTTATCTTCTGTGTGCTTTCTTGCTTTTTCAAACCGATTTCCATTCTTTTCTTGCACCCCAACTGTCTCAATGTATCATTCTTCTATTTTTTTCTGTCTTCTAATATAACTCACAGGTACCATGGGGGGGGGGGCTACAGTTCCTCCCAGTGGGCTGGAAAAATTCTACAAGAAGTGCAGAGTGGAGCCTCCCCTTTCTCCATATCAGGCTACCTTCTAGCCCTGCCCCAGATAGATGTGTTCCAAGATCCTGGATAGCGGCTGAGAACAGTTCTGATTAGTTTTTAGTACTTTCATTATTTTTCTTTAGATATGGGATGTCAACGTTCCCCCATTAGGTGGATTACAATTACTGGCTTCCCCTGGAGGATTACCCAGTTATCAGGTGGTGTTGTGAACTCTTTGCAGCCCTGTGGAGAGAATCAGGGGTCTCTTTGAGGCTCCTTTCTCCTCAATGGTAATCTGAAAAATGAAGACCTGCAAAAATGGTGAGCCACCCTTTGAGTGCCATGTTCTACTTATCCCACAGTTCCCCTCCGCACAGGGGACTTTTAGGAGTTCTTGATAACTTCTGCACTCATGTTAGGTATTGCATTGTTTGAGCCTAGGGTCATTGGAGCTTGATAGGCTTTTTTTTTTTATTATTTAACCCCTTCCCTGCTGGTTTCTCTGGGTTTGGGAGCTTATTTTTACTTAACCCTAGATGTTTTGGGGCACTTTTGGAAAATTAGAATTTTTTTTTTGTTCCGCGCCTTTAAGAGCACGCTTTGCAGCACGCCGCACTTGCTCCATTGACTTCTATAGGACAATCAGCTTTGGGTCATATCTCTACAATCATTTCACTTACAGAGTTGAGAAACTACATTTCCCAGAATGCTTGTTTCACTGGCTTTTCTCTGATTGGCTGTGATTTCAGTCAACATTTTCTCTCTCTCTTTGCTGAGTATCCTACTGAGGCTGTATCTCCTTACTCTCCTTCTCAGGTTAACCATTCACCTGCCAGATAAGTACGCTTTTGTGCTTTCTGAGATGATTTATTTATCTGGGTGACAGTATTTGGGTTCCCTTTACTGTTTAGACACTTCTGTTAGGATGTCGGATCCAAAGGGACATGGGGCTAGACCTAAGGCAAAGGACTCAGGAGCATCTTTGACCCCCTTGCTTACTGTTCCTCATGCCGAACAGGGCTCCCTGCTACTCCACCCAGGCCCTCCAGCCTTGAACAAGAGCCACTTTGGGTCAAGGACTTAACACCCTCTATGGCATAGTTCCCTCTTTCCCTCCAGGGGGTCCTCCAGTCTTGGAACCCCCCCCCCACTTCATTCAGGTTTGTGGCCCCTAAGGCCCCTGGTATCCCTGACCTCTCAGATTCCTCTGAGGAGGATTCCTCTGAGGCTGATTCTGAGGAGGGGGATTGTGTGGAAGGGCCTTCTTCCTATACTTATGGTGTGACCCCTTTGAGGCTGAGCCTGTGCCCTCTGCAGAGGATCTCATTAATGCGGTTTTAACTACCCTACAGATTCCTCTTGAGAGCCACACTTCTTCTAATGCCTTTCAAAGGTGCAGAAAGTCCCTCATTATGTTTTCGCCTAATCCCACTCTGGACCAGGTTATCCTGGATGAGTGGAAAATGCCTGACTGGCGCCTTTCTCTTTCGAACAGGTTTTCTAAGCTGTATCCCTTCTCTGAAACAGCTATTGGTACAGTGGGCTATACCTCCTCAGGTTCATACCCCTATTTCTAGACTTTTTAAGTCTACTGCTCTACCCCTGGCTGACGCCACAACACTCAAAGACATGATGGACAGAAAGCTGAAGGCTATAGTGAAGTAGGCCTTGTGGCCTACCTTGGCTTTTGTCTGAGTCACTAGAGCCATTGCTATTCGTGGTGAGCAACTTACTGAAGCTGTCTGTAAAGGCGCCTGTAAGGCGGACCTTTTAGCACTCTTTGCCAACATATCTGAGGCTCAGACTTATGTCACTGATGCTCTTTTTGATGCAGTCAGACTTACAGGAAAGGCTTCTGCCAGGGGCGGACTGACCATACGGGCATTCGGTCACGGACCGAGGGCCCGTGACCGAAAGGGGCCCGCCGCCGCTTCCAGCGCTGCTCAGCCGCTCTCAGACCACAGCTGCCGGCGCACCGTTCTACTAATACAGAGCGCTGGGAGATGACATCATCTCCCAGCCTCTGCATTACCAGAGGCGTGTGGGACTTTGCCACGCCACTAGACCACCAGGGACTGGAGGTACCGGCAGTGTGGAGATGAGGGGGCACGGTGGTGAAAGGGGCAATGTGGAGATGGGGGCATTGTGCAAGGGACATTGTGGAGATGAAGGGGGCAATGTGGAGATAGGGGCATTGTGGAGATGAAAGGGGTATTGTGGAGATGAAGGGGGCAATGTGGAGATACGGGCATGGTGGAGATGAAGGGGGCATTGTGGAGATGAAGTGGGCAATGTGGAGATGAAGGGGGCATTGTGGAGATGAAGGGGGCAATGTGGAGATGAAGGGGCAATGTGGAGATTTCTGCAGGGGGCCCAGACCTCTTTTTGGACCAGGGGCCCTGCGTCCTGTCAGTCCGCCCCTGGCTTCTGCCTTTTCTTTTGCTGCTAGACACAACAGAAAAGGCAAGGAAGCAGCATCGTTTTCGTCCCCACCAAAGTGAAACACAAAGGCCGAATCAGAGTGTGTCTCAGGCCAGCACCCCTCACTCCACCACCAAGCCCAGGCAGCAATGGAGGTCAGAACACACCTCCATCAAGGCAAATCCACCATACCTTTTTCATGACTCACAGAATCCTGGTCCTTGTGGGTGGGTGCCTGCAACATTTTTCAAACATTTAGGCAGGCTCTGTTGCTGATCAGTGGGTATTGTAGGTGGTCTCAGGAGGCTAAAGGATTCCCTTCATATCCCTGTCTCCCTTCAGATTCTTCCACTCAAGAACCCCTCTAGCCCAGGAAAAGCTGTGACTCTTCAACAAGGCAGTGCAGGCTCTCTTGGACAAGGGAGTTCTGGCTCCAGTTCCTCTTCCAGAGAGAGGTTTATGTTTTTATTCAAACCTCTCTGGTTCCCAAGAGGGACGGTGGCAGTCACCCCATCTTCGACCTCAAGAATATCCACTCCTTTGTGGTGACTACTCACTACAAGATGGAGTCTTTTCGTTCTGTCACCATAGCTATGTGTCATGGAGAATTTCTGGCCTCTCTGTATCTGCCTACCTGCATGTTCCATTTCATCTGGACAGTCAGAGGTACCTCAGGTTCGCTTGCACATTGGGGCACTTCCAGTTCACCTCTCTGCCCTTTTGGCTCTCTACTGCTCCTCAGATGTTCACAAGGGTCTTAGGGCATTGATTGCCTACCTGCACACCCGGGGGGATTCAGGTGACTCCTTATATGGACAGCCTTCTGCTGAAGGCACCGTCCAGGGAACTCCTGGATCAGCAGGTCCAGGACTGTGCTCAGATTCTCCTCCACCACGGGTGGATTCTGAATATGGAGAAATCTGCTCCAGTTCCCTCTCAGGTCCTGGTCTTCCTTGGTCTCAGGTTCAACACCTGCCAAGTGATGGTTTTCTTGACCGAGGAATATATCCAAAGATCATGCATCGCGTGTCCTGGGCCCCGGAGTGGACCCCAGCTCCAGTACGCAAATTCTCGTCTCTGATGGGCTGTATGGTGCTCACCATAGAGGCGGCCCTGTACTCCATGGCTCAAGCCAGGGAGCTCCAGGGATTCCAAATCCAAGCTTGGCATGGGAATCTGGATCTCTTGGACCTCCTTGTGTCTCTTCTTCAGGAGGTGAGACAGGATCTGTTTTGGTGGTTGGACAGGTCCAGCCTGGAGAAGGGGAAGCCCTTTGTCATTCAGGACTGGACCATGGTGACGATGGACACCAGCCTTAGCGGCTGGGGACCTGCCCTGGTTCACCTGGGGGTTCAGGGCAGATGGACTGCAGAGGAGGCCTGTCAGCCCATTAATGTCCTGGAGCTCAGGGCGATTCATCATGCTCTGGCATACTGGTCCTCTCCACTGAGGAGCTGTCCACGTCCAGTCGGACAATGCCACGGCCATGGCGTACATCAACAAGCAAGAAGCGCTTCTGCCTGGTCGTAGGTCAAGGCTATTTTACCCTGGACGGGAGGACACTTTCCAGCTATCTCTGCCGTGCACAATCCCATTGGTATAAAACATCCTGGTGACTATCTCATTCGCTAGACTTTGAACCCAGGAGAATGGGAACCCTAACCAGAGGTTTTTACCAGTTGGTGCAGAAGTGGGGTCTCCCTTGGATAGACTTGATGGCCACCAGGGACAACAGGTAGGTTCAAATGATTTGCTCTTGCTTGAGGGACCTTCTGGAGTTTACAGTGGACGCCCTGTCGATTCCATGGTGCTTTCATCTCTGAGGTGCTGAGAAAGATTCAGATGGACGGTCTGGCGGTTATCATGATTGCACCTGACTGGATCAGGAAACCCTTGTTTCCAGAACTTATGGCTTTGTCTGCTTAAGATGCTTTTGCTCTGCCATTCAGACCGGACCTCCTCCTTCAGGGTTACCTTTGGAGAGAAGTAGTGGAGTGCCTGGCTTTGACAGCATGGCCGTTGAAGCCTCCATCCTGTGGTGGAAAGGCTATGGAAAGGCTAGGAAACCAGTCTCTTCTTCCAAGACCTACCATAGAGTTTAGTCCATTTTCCATTCATGGTATATTGACAGGGACCTGTCTTCACAGGAGTTTGATCTCCTGGTAGTCCTGTCCCTTTTTACAGGATGGTGCAAACAAGGGAACTCAGCCTTAGTTCAGTGAAGGTTCAGACCTCATCTCTCTCTGTCTTCTTCCAGAGGCGCATTGCCATCTTTCCAGATTTCAGTCTTCTTTCTTGGTGTTGCTCATGGTTTCTCTGCCTATAAGGCCCCTGCTCCCCAGTGGGACCTTAACTTGGTTTTGGGAGTCTTGCAGCGGCCTCGCTTTGAATCTTTGGTTTTGGGAGTCTTGCAGTGGCCTCCCTTTGAATCTTTGGTTACCATCTCTCTGCATCTTCTGACGTGGAAGATGGCCTTTCTACTGGCTGTTGTCTCTGTCCAAAGAGTCTCTGAATTCTGAAAAGGAAGTTTGTCCTTCGTATCTCTCAAGAATTCCTTCTTAAGGTGGTCTCTGAGTTCCACATTAATCAGGAGATTGTTGTGCCTTCCTTTTTACCTGACCCCAAATCTGACAAGGAGAGGGATATCCACTTGTTGGATGTGGTGCACTGCCTCAAGTTCTGTGTTCACTGCACTGAGTCTTTGCTCAAGACTGATGCTTTGTTTGTCATCCTTGAGGGTACTAGGGCAGGTATGGCTACTTCCAAAGTCACTATTGCATCCTGGATTAAATTTACCATTCACAAGGCTTATGAGCTTAGAAAAAAAACCGTTCCATTCTGTATAACAGCACATTCCACCTGGTCTGTTGGGGCCTCCTGGGCCTACAAGAATCAGACCTCTGCTGAATAGCTGTGCAAGGCATCCACTTGGTCTCATGTGCACAATTTCGCCAAACACTAACGTGTTGATGTTCTGGCTTTGGCTTAAGCCAGCTTTGGCAGGAAAGTCCTGGAGGGCGTTTTGCCTGTCTAAGACTTTATCATTCCTGTGCCTTATAGCTCTTTAATTGTTTGAGCCCTGTTGGCTCTTGTTCTTGTGTGTTGTGTTATTTGTTATTCAGTGTCCATTGACACTTAGTTTGTGCTGTTCTGTGTCCTGGATAGTCCATGGGAACTCTGGTATCATGGAGACCAGCGCTTGGTCCTTTCCTTCTTTTCCCATACTGGGAGCTCAATGTTGGTATATCCCCATGGTACCTGTGAGTTATACAGGATAATAGAGAAAAGAGGATTTTAGTCTTACCTGTTAAACCCTTTCCCTTAGGAGGAGCGATCTGCCTAGCAAGATGGACGTGTTTTGCTTAGCTCCATAGTTGAGATCCTGGATTTACCCTTTTTACTCCTTATTTTTCTATCTTTTTACTCTCTACCATACAGTAGCACTACTTGTACCATTCCTATTGACTTCAGTGTTGTTGGAGGATATATTTGCTGATTTTCCCCTTCATGTTATTTGGATAAGACCCCACAGCCGAACAACATGCCGGCTAGTGACTCAGGAATGTCTCTCGCAGGAAGATATCTCACATTTACTGTCAAAGTTAGACTCTAAAGCTTTTCTGGATGAGGTTTTGGTAGCGGTGTGGGGGTAATTTGCTATTGTACGTAGTACATATGAGCTTCAGGAACCTTGCATCTTGGTGGGAGAGAAAATGAGAGAGGCGGTGCAGGAGGAATTCACTATTCTGCGCAGTACTAATAGGCATCAAGAGCCTCGCATCTTGGCGGGTGAGATGATGAGAGAGGTCATGCCACTGAAATCGGAGAGCCTGCAAATGCTGCTGTGCATACAGCCTACTGCAGTAGGATGTTCTGTGGCTATCTGAGAGGGCGTTGACTGGGTGAGACATGTTGGCGATCTGGGTGCCTAAGGCCTATGTGATATTGGGAAGATTCTGGAGACCGGCCTAGGAATGACAGCATGTGTTGTTAGGGAGGAAATGGGGGACGGTCCCTCTTTCTTTCTCCCCGTGTGTAGGGCGCTGTGTGACTGGGATACCTCCCCATGGGACCCAGGGATTTGTGGCCTTTCTATGCTGAGACCCCACGAAGACCACGCTTTACTATATTTTTGTTCTGGTTCCTATTTTGAATGTTGCTGTATGTGTAACGGCTTGGAGGATGGAATCGTCAGCTGCTGCTGAGGCTGCGATACAAGTTTTTCATTGTTCTGCTCTGTTTTTTATTTCTGTGGATCGGCTATCTATACATGGAACACCTTAGACTCTGTAGCTGTTTTGTAGAGGATTGGTTCCTCTGGGACTGTCTGACTGTTCCAAGCCCATACCAGAGGTCTCCCTAGGACCCGGGGGGATCAGCTGTATTTCGCTACTACTCTATCTCTGTTATAGGATTACTTTACAGCTCCTATGGAGGACTGTATTATGGGTTGGGCAGTCTACTTATCCTGGGGTTTGCTTTACCTGTTTGAGAGACTGTTAATAAAGTAGTGTTAGAATATGCTGATCTACTGGTCAGCTGTGGGGTCTATGTCATCTTTATGTTTTATGTTATTAAGGGTAATTTTGCTGCTCTTTGCATCTTTGTTTCGGATCTCAGCTCTCTGTCTATATCCTACTATGTCTATGATTTCCCCCCACCATGACCTCTTTGAGGTTCCCTACGTGATGTTCAGGCAAGGTGTGGGATATTTACCCTATCACTCTGTCCACGCATTGGACTCTCTAGCTCGCTACTTTCTGTCTTTTCTACCATTTGGTATTTCTGGTGCTCCTCTGTCCCCTCCTCTGTGCTGTTTTTGCTTTTCAGAATAACTTTGGAGCTTCTTTTCTTGTTTCTCCTTATCTAAGGCTAGATTTATAAGGAATATCTTGGAGTACTTTGCACAAGCTTTGTAGTACTTCTAGTGCTACTACCGGCTTCTTACCTTATTTGATTGCATGATATATTATGCTTAGCTCATTCACTGTTATGCCCATATAGTCTGCCTTTGATTTGGTTCAGTAATTTGTATACAGTGCTTTATTTCTTCGTGCAATATTATGTTGACTTTGATATTACTGTTTGTAGTAATTTTTTATTTCTGCTTTTCTTCATGCTTTGTATGACCACTATTTCTGGCAATAAAGCTTTTTGAAACTTAAAAAAAAAATCCTTTTCCCTTAGTCCATAAAACTCACAGGTCTCCCACCCACTGAAAGGGACCATGCTGGGTCTCCTGTAGCTGGAAGTGTGGGTCCTCTTGGGTTCATTGCTCACAGAGTTTTTCTTTCTTCCTTCTTGCTGTCCTACCTAGTAGCTTTTCAGAAGTCTATCTGTGATGGGGCTAGTGGGGTAGCCTGATATGGAGGAAGGGGGAGGCTCCACCCAGCTCTTCTTCTAGAATTGTTCCAGCCCACTGGTAGGTGCGTTGCCTCCCCATGGTACCTGTGAGTTATATGGACTAAGAGAAAAGGATTTAACAGGTAAAACTAAAATCCTCCTTTGCAATCACACCCTCTCCCATCTTGCCTTTACTTTTTTTTTTTATCTCTTCTTGCCTGTTATCTTACTCGTGCAAGCTTTATAACCTCTTGCTCCATTCTCTATTTATAGGCTCGGAGTTTGCTTTACCAATTTCGCCTGTTGCCGAGAATTCCCTGCAGCCTCCATGATCTTTGTAAGCTGTGTAGCTCAGGCATGTGGGACAGTGGCTACATTCCCCCAGTGGAGTGCACAGGTCACCACCCAGAATCAGAGAGTTGCCTGTATGGAGGATCAATTGAAAACACATCCCCAAAATCCTTAAAGGACAACAAGAAAGGACTCAAATCGCTTGAGGTTTTCACCTTCAAGAAGTAGGGCAGGTGTGGCTATCTGTGGGGATTGCAGCAGCCACCAGGGTTAGAAAGAACTGTTTGGTTATGCAGCACCAGGGACAAGTGAACCTCTTTCATGGTGGTGTTCATTGGACCATGAACTCTTTCATGGTGGTGTTCATTGGACTAAAGACAATGTCCTAGAAAAACTTTTTTCAATTAAACCAACATAAAATGTATGCTCAGGAAACAAAAGCTTGACTACTCCTCACATAAATCAATTATTAGGGGTTTTTGTTTTTTTTCTTTTGGTGGAACAGGATTTGAAAGGTACCTTTGCTTCACTAAATCACCGAAAGGCAAATTGTTTTTTATAGGATTAGATACAGTTTATAGTGCTTGTTTAAATCTTGATATATTTTTTTTTTTAATACTTATGTGCAGGAGAAAGGTTCCCTTTATTTCATCTGAGAAAATAAGATGGTATGTAGAGTGCAACCAGAAGTAGTTGAGTGTAGCAGCTCTCTAAAGAATATTTTTGTAGTGATACATTCATACAAACACATGCAGGGCAGTACCTCCTACTGGAGGAAAAATGCTTTCCTTAATAATTACAACATTGGATAGCTTATCCCACTCCTAAGTGGGCCCAAACACCTTTTAAGAATGTGCACTTTGTTTTCAATATTTTTGCTTTTCTTTACTGTTCATTAATCTAGTTCCATCTTCTCCATTACCAATTCTTTTGCTAAACCTCCCAGTGATGGCATGAAAGACAAGTTGACTTGAATTGTAATCTACATTCTTTGACAGAGACTGCTGGTTGAAATTTTTAGGAGCTGACATCACCATAAAATGTAGAGATTGAAATAATGTTTATTGCCATATCAAAAGAGACTTAAAGACAAGCATAAAAAAGCACAGATTTTCTTCACTGAATATGCTACTTTATGTGTCTTAATTTTGTATTTAATGGAAATGTCTCACTACCAGGCCACACATTCTTTATATACTTTAATAATTAGCCTGTAGCCTTGACTCACCTCTGTTCTTTGGGTCTTTAATTCGTAAATTCTAAAACAACTAGCAAGGGACCGACCCATCCTTTAAATGTTATGAGTTGGTGTCACTCGAGCTCTGGAATGAATGAGTTGTCGAGAAAATATAGACTGTAAGATGCAGATAGAAGATGCTGTATCATACCATAATGGAGTACAGGTTTGCTAGGGAGTAGTGAAAATCTGTAAATTCAACTGAAGACATTTGAAGACATAGAGAAATGATTATTAGGAATCTTTGAATTTCAAATTTTAATGCTTCATGTTGCTATAACAACAAAGGGGTTCAATCATCCAATTTTATTCAGATCTGGAACTCATGAAAGTGTTAGAAATTGTAGTCTCTGGTCACAGACATTAGTAGCAAAGGACAGTTCTTTCCCTATCTCCCCTACTACCTCATTCTTTCTGTTTTAGGAGAGTTATGTAATATAATACTTTCAGGTACAACTTTCATTGATCACAAGCTATACTAAAATAATGTATCTGTCTTCCAATATGGAACACATGTACCATGGGGTTCAGCTTCTCCTTTGGAGGGCAGAATACATTAAAAAAGACAAGGTCTTGTTGGTCGAGACTCCCAGCTCCTTCTGCATGCCAACCCCTCCCCTCCTCCAGTTATGATGTGCTCTTCAGAGTGTGAGGACAGCTTAGAACACTTCTCTTACGTTAGTTTCTTTATTATTTTTTACTTGGGTTACCATTATTGGGCGTCCCCTGGAGTGGATTGACTAGTGTGCATGTGCTGTGTGGTCCCTTGCAGTCCTGTGGAAAGAATCTTACCACCCATGCTTTCACTCTAAGCAGTGCCTCTCTGGGGCTCTGCTTCCTTCACAATGGTAAACTGAAGACAGAAGATTTGAAGGTTGCTATGTAACCCTTTTAAGGGCCTTAATCCACTTTGTCCCTGCTTGTACTCTTCCTACAAGGATTTCCCTCTGGGCCTTGAGGCTCTTACACTCATCTTTGGTATTTTATTTAATGTTCCCCCTGAGTTAACCCCTTCCTTGCTGTTTTTTCTGGGTTGGGGACTTTTCCTAGGTTTTTCCCTTCAGGGTCTGTCTCTTTCATACCCTCCTCATGTTCGTTGGACTCATTGGGTAATTTGGATTGCCTTTTCAATTGCCCATTTTTTTGTGTGTGTGCTTGGCTCTTTTAAGAATACTTCCCGCGCTACCATCATCTTTACACCATTCACTTGAATGGGCAAACTTCTTTGGGACATATCTCTGTAACTGTTTGTCATACAAAGGTCAGAGTGGGCCCTTTCTTCTGGGCTCCTAATGCCCTTTCATCTGGTTTATGTCCTGATTGTCTTCGGGTTCTGTGGACAGAATTGTAGGTGTTGCTAGGCAACGGGAACAGAGAACACTACATTACCCAGAATGCCTGTTTTGCAGGCCTTCTTCCGATTGGCTGCATGTTTTGCAGTCACCATTTTATTTCTCTCTTGCTTATCCTATGCAGAGGCAGACTCTCCTTGCTCTCCTGCTCCAGATTAACCCTTCACCTGCCAGATAAGTACTTTCTGGGATTTTCTTGGGGTAACTATTAGTCTGGGGGGCTGTTAGTGATTTTTACTAGTAGCCACTACTACTGTCAGGTTATTATATCCTAAGGGACATAGGGCTAGACATAAGGCTAAGGAATCAGGGACATCTCTGACCCCCGTCACTTACTGTTCCTCATGTCAAACGGTGCTCCCTAGAGAGTATTTTGGATCTCTCTGCCCCTCGTGTGCTGTGGCCTCCACTACTCCTCCGGGCCCCTCCAGCACCGAACAAGAGCCAGTTTGGGTTAAATCATTGTTGTCTACTATTGCCCAATTTCCTCTGTCCATCCAAGGTGTTCTTCAGTCTTAGCAGCCTCCTGTCACCTTCAGGTATGTGGCCCCTAGATCTCCCTAGAGTATGTCTGCGCTCATTGGGGCCTCCTCAGAGGAGGAAATTTCTGAGGGAGAACTTAAGGATTGGGAATATGAAGATATGGATTCTTCCTACTCCTGTGGGAACTCTAATGAGGCAGACCATCTTCCCTCATCTGAGGGGCTTATTAGGGCTGCTCTGGAGAGCCTTCAGGTCCCTGATAGCCCTGATGAGGGATCATCCTCAACGGATGTCTTCCAGGGGTGTAGGAAGTCTTCTACTGTATTTCCCCCTAATGTCACTTTTGATCAGATTCTTCTGGTTGAGTGGAAGACCCCGGAAAAAAGGTTGTTTATCAGTAAGCTTTTCTATGCTGTACCCCTTTTCAGAGAAAACTTTGGCTCAGTGCGCTTCTTCTCCTGCTGTGGATCCCCCAGTCTCCAGGCCAGCCAAGTCCAATGCCCTGCCTTTGGCTGATGCAGCGGAACTGAAGGATGTGGTGGATAAGAAACTTGATTCTATCCTCAGGGCTAATTTTGCAACCACTGGGGCTGTGTTGAGGCCTATCTTTACCTCTGCCTGGGTCAATGGGGCTGTTGCTTTTTGGGGTGAACAGATGACAGAAGCGGTCCATGTGGATACCCCCAAGGAGGACTTTTTGACCAACATGAATGAGGCTTATATATCAGATACCTTGTTTGAGATGGTCAGGCTGTCTCTGTTACTGCGAAACTCACCTTGTGGCTTAAGATTTGGTCTGTGAAATTATTGGTTTCCTTACCTTTTCCTGGCAAGTCCCTGTTTGGACCTGAGCTATAACAGATTATTAGCGATGCTACTGAGGGCAAGAGAACTTAGTTGCCTCAGATGTCCACAAAATATCCTAGTATGGCGAGGAAACTGCGTCTTTATCATCCCAGCCACAAACTTTTCAGGCTTCCAAACATCACCCCCTGCCAAGTCCAGACAGCAGTGGCAGCCCAAGTTAACAGCTTTAAGGGCTAAATCAGTCAAGCCAGCTTCCACATGACTCCTAGAATCTTGGTCCGCAGGTCACTGTAGCAAGGCATCTTAGCCTTTTTCGGGATGCCTGAGAAAACTGTATCATGGACCAGTGGGTTTTGCAGGGGATTTCAGAAGGGTACAGAATGGGTTTAAATCCCTTCCTCCCTTTAATTTTTTCCAGTCCAGAATCCCTATGGTACCGTCCAAGTTGCAGTTGTTCCAGGAAGCAGTTCAGTCACTGCTGGACCAGAAGGTTCTGGTTCCAGTACCTACCCAAAAGCAAAGTGCAGGTTTTTATTCCAACATGTTTGTGTTTCTGAAGAAGGACAACAGCTGTCTGGGTCAAATCCTATATATGAAGACTGCTAGCTTCAAGATTGAGTCCTTGCACTGTGCATCTCTGGACTTTCAGGATTCATATCTACACATCCAGTTCCATCCGGACACTCAACACTATCTGCATTTTGCCTTAGACTCGGAGCACTACCAGTTTATGTCTCTGCCTTTTGGAATGGCCTTGGCTCCTTGGGTGTTTACCAAGGTCATGGGAGCCTTGTCGGCCTTCATTCACACCGGGGACAATCATATGACTCCTTATCTGAATGATCTTTTGCTCAAAGCTCCTTGGGAGGAGCTGTTGGCCCATGGGGTCCAAGAATGTGCTTGACTCCTGATTCACGGTGGTTGGATTCTGAACATGTCAAAATCCTCTCCAGTGTCATCCCATGAGCTAGTGTTCCTTTGCATGAGGTTTGACACCCACCTGGGGAAGATCTTTTTGTCATGAGGACAAGATCCTGCAGATGATGCAGTATGTGTCTCAAGCTCTGGAGTGGCCCTCAGCCGCAGTTAGGGAGTACATGAGGTTTCTGGGCCAACTATTATATACCCTAGAAGTGGTGCCTTACACTCACGTGCACACCAGGGAACTCCAGAGACTTGACATCAAGACTTGGCATGGGAGTCTGGATCTCCTGGATCAGCAGCTGTTCCTCTCTCTGGAAGGCAGATGGGATCTGTATTGGTGCTTGCAACCACCTGGCCTTGGGGAACCAGTTTGTGATCCCGTAGTGGACTATGGTCATGACGTATGCCATACTAGGGGGCAGTGCTGGGTCACCTAGGGATCCAGGGCAGAGGGACTGCAGAGGAATCTCTTCATACCATCAGTGTTCTGGACCTCAGGGAGATCTGTCTCCCTTTGATGTACTGGACCTATCAGTTTCTGGACCATCCAGTACAAGTCCAGTCAGACAACTCCGTGGCCATGGCTTACATCAAACATCAGGGGGCACTCGAAGCTCCACCTCCTGGTATGAGGTGAGGTACTTTCTGGACTGGGCAGAAGCCCACATTCCCGCCATCTCCGTCGTTCACATTCCAGGGGTAGAAAATGTTCTGGAAGACTTTCTAAGTCTCCAAGATGTATATCTGAGAGAGTAGGACTTCATCTGGAAGTATTCAACCTGATTGTGCAACGGTGGGGTCTGCCTCTGATTGACCTGATGGCTACGAGGAACAACCAGAAGGTTCCAGTCTTTTGCTCCCACTGGGGGATCCTCTGGCATTTGCCATGGACCTGTTGGGGCTTCCACCTTGCTTATGTCTTTCCTCTGAGTCCTCTCCTTTCTAGGGTGCTCTGGAAAATCAGGATGGACTTTACTACAGTGATTCTGGTCTCTCCCTATTGGACCAAGAGGGCGTGATTTGCGGAACCGGTGAGCCTTTCCATACAGGACCCATTTGCTCTGCCGCCCACACCGCACCCCACTCCTTCAAGGTTACCTCTGGAAAGAAGTCATGGAAAAGCTGGCTTTGACAGCATTGCTGTTGAATCCCACATCTTGAGGAGAGAGGGTTTCTCCACTGAGGTAATTTCTACATGATTCAGGCTAGGAAGTCTGTTTCCTCTAAGGCCTACCATAGGGTTCGGTCCATTTTTCTTTCCTGGTGTGTGGACCGTGACCTGTCTTCACAGGACTTTGGCCTCTCCTTTCTTCAAGCTGGCGTCAACAAATTACTCAGCTTGAGTTCCTTGATGGTTCAGATTTTGCATCTCTGTCTTTATCCAGAGGCGTATTGTCACTCTCCCTGTCAAGGTGTTTTGCAACGACCTTCATTTAAGTCCCTTGCAACCAATCCTTTGTGTCTGTAGATGTGGAAAATGGCTTTTCTTCTGGTTGTGGTCTCTGTCCACAGGGTCACTGCCTTGCAGGCTTTGTCTTACAAGCCACCTTTCCTGGTTTTTCACAAGACAAGGCAGTTCTTTGGACCATTCGGGAATTTTGTCCTAATGGGGTCTCTGAGTTCCACCTCAATGAGGAGATTGTTATGCCTTTGTTCTGTCCAGACCCCAAGTCTGACAAAGAAAAGTATCTCCACCTGTCGGATGTGGTTCCGTGCCTTAAGTTTATGTGCACCATACAGAGTCTTTTCTTAAGACTGATTCGTTGTTTGTCATTCCTGAGGGTCCCAGGGCAAGTCACTGTTGCTTCTTGGATCAAGTCTGCCATTTGTAGGGCTTACAAACTTGGGAAGAAATCTGTTCCCTTTAGAGTTACAGCACATTCCACTAGGTCTGTTGGGGTCTCTTTGGCCTACAAGAATACGGCCTTGGCTGAGCAATTCTGCAAGGCTACGACTTGGTCCTCCTTGCACCTCTTTGCCAAGCAATATCTTGTGAATGTTCTGGATTTGGCAGGAAGGTCCTTCAGGCAGTTATGCCTGTTTAATGATCTCCTTTTTCCTGTGCCTTACTGTTCAATTGTTTTAGCCCGGTTGGCTCTTGTTCTTTTGTGCTGCATAACTTTTTTTTAATGTCCATTGACAGTTTGTTTGGTTTGGGCTGTTCCAGTTCTAGATAGTCCTAGGGAACTCCAGTATCATGGGAACAGGCATGAGGTTCTTTCTCCTTCTTCCCACCTCTGGTAGCCTACTGTTGGTATATGCTGTTGGAACCTAAGTTCCATATTGCATGATCGAGAAAATAGGATTTTAGTCTTACCTGTTAAATCCTTTTCTCTTTGCCTATATGGAACACACATACCCCATCCGGAGAAAGGGATGTCTCTTGGTCTCGTCTTTTCTCACCTGCATGCTGTTTAGTCTGTTTCCTTCATCTGTCACTCAAAATACTAACAATAATATGAAAGACTTCTCTTACATCCTTTGTGGAACACAGGAACCGTGGGGTAATGTCCCTTTCTCCAGGACTGCAGAGCACTTAATCAAGCTTTCACATGCTCCACACTCCAATTGGATGCAGGGTAAAGATTATTTTTGATAGCCTTCTTTGTTTTCTCCTGATAGGTGTGAGGCTGTATAATACCCCATTAGGTGGGCTCCTAATTCTCTGGCCGCCACTGCTGGCTTGAACCAGAGCATGGCTATCTTAAGCTGTCTTATCCTGATGTATTTCTCTATACAGCCTCTAAAGCTTGCACAGCTTGTGTGCATATTCCCAGTTCCCTTGTCTGGCAGTCACATTTTCTCACTATGGAGTTGAAGCCTGACTACCACTTTATTCTGGTGTGTGCTGTAACAACACATACATACATGCAGAGATGTTCTGAGGTTCCTCTAGTTTCCTTTCTGCTGAATTGCATTTATATTTTGTTCTGCCTTTCTAATTTTACTTGCCAGTTCGGTTTCTTGACTTTTGTCCTCTGTTGGAGGAACTTCTTATTAACTTCTATTCACTATTATTCTCTTAAGTATTTTTCTATTACTTTATATCATTTATGGGGTAGTGTGGACTTTAAGAACAGCCATATTGGATGGAACATGGAAATCTTCTGTGGGATTTCTCATGCCTCCATTACTGATTTATACTATAAAGGAGCTAGGGGTGGTTTTTAGAGTGCACACTCTACCGGAGCCCCAGGAAAAACCCCATTAATGTGCTTTAATGGTGGCTAGAGAAACAATGCACTATTTTTATTTCAGGGGAAACTAAACTAGACTTTTTGGCTTAGGAATAGACAGTCCTATGCTGATCCCCTTCTTTTTTTGGATTCAAGCTGCAATACAAAGACTTATCTCTCCCCGTTTGCTTGCCATTAAAGGGATAGTAATACTTGAAAATAATTGTATTTTATATTGTAGCCCTTAAAAAAACATGAAAAATGATATAAGTCTTATCTCCCAAACCTTTATGATTTGGCAGATATTCACATGTAAAATATAGTAAAATGCTCTTTTCCTGGCTGTTTTAGCCAAGTCTGCCATCTAGTGGACAGATTTGGAATTCGGTCCACAGAGTAACCGGCAGCTCTTTAGCAGTGCCGAGATCACGATCTTTGAAAAGAACTACTTAATTGGAACTATCTACAAAGTGTGCCTGGCTTGAAAGCACACTTTGTAGACCATTCCAATTAAGAAATTCTTTTTAAAGATAGTGATCTCAGCACTTCTGGAGCGGCACAGCTGGTCCCGGGACCGGATTCCAAATCTGAAGGGTGGAGCAATGATGTCACTCCAGGGGAAACTTTACTTCTGAATATCTCCCAAACCATAAAGGTTTGGGAGATAAGACTTGTATCATTTTTCAGTTTTTTTAAGGGCTACAATATACGATACACTTATTTTCAAGTATTACTATCCCTTTAACCCACTGCAGTCAGATATGTACTTTTACTAATATTTTTAGTACTGCTGCATTTTCTGCTTTCCTCCATATTTAAAGGGGGGTCTCTTCTGTCATGTACACTAATACAACTGTAGAAAACTAGGTCTGAATTTCAGTGGCTAGAGTACGATGCTGGTGAGCGTAGTTAGGGTTCAGTGTCGGCCACCAGTTCTCTTTGCGGCAACCAAAGCCGAATAAAGTTACTGGCCAGAAAGCTAGATGTCCATCGCCAGTTAACCTGGGACCCTGACCTGGATAGAGACACTGGTTAACTAGCAGATTCAGACAGAAAAGGAGAAACCCCAATGCAGAGATGGGCAGAACTCTGGAGAGTGAGCAGAGACAGAGGGTTAAGCCCACAACCAGAAAGGGAGGAAAGGAACCCCAACAGAACAGGAACTTCTCCTTGAGGTAGACCATAGGAGTGTGGTGCTTGAATGTGTCCTAGAAAACTCAAAAGGATAAGACACTTAGGCAAGCAGGCTAAGACCACAAGGTCTAGCACGATATATTATAGGCAAGATTGCCAAAAGAGCCTGAAGGATCAGGCCCAAACAGGCTAAGACCGTACCAATATCCAGACTAAGGTATATATCCACATATATAAATTATATAAGAATATAACAAAAAATAAAAGAGGAACCAAAAAGAAAACTGATCCAGAGAATCAGAACCGCCTATCTGATGTGAAGCAATTATAGCACCCAGGTAGAAATCCTAGCTAAAGAAACAGCTAGAAGCGGAGATAAATAACAAGCAAAAGTCCCATGTGGAGTAAGACAACAACAAGGGATAGGACCACCAAAGGTCACAGGCCAAGTGTAAACAGTCCTCAGAATGAGGCCTAGGAGGAGTCCACCTAATAAACTACTAGCAGTCCATCCACCACCAAATAGAGAGTCATAGGCCACACAGATAAGACCGCAATGAGCTATACTATAACTGGAGAACATGCACACAACACAGAGGGGTATGACCACCCAAGAGGTGGACCATGGCCGCAATCAGTGGTATATGACCGTGTAACTGGTGGTTTAATAGTATAAAGGCTGCAGACCCTGGCCGCAAAAAGTGGAATAAGACCACCTAATGGGCAGTAATAGTAAAGGCACTAAGACCAGTCACCCGGATATATTACCGCACGGAGCAGTACGGAACAATGTCCACAACCAGTGGGTAATCCACATCCAAGGAACCCAGATGGCACTAAGGGACTATCCTGGTGGGTAAGACCGCTTATTAGTGGGAGACAGTGGGCCAAATCCCAAGCAAGGTAAGACTGCTTATAAGCGGCAGACAGTCGGCCGTAGCCCTGGTGGAATAAGATCGCTTACAAGCGGTAGACAAGTGGAGAATGTGGGCCTTAGCCCTGTCGGGGTAAGACCGCTTACAAGCAGTTGACAAAAGTAGGATGTGAGTTGTAGCCCTAGCGTGGTTAGTCCATTTGCTAGTGGTAGCGGCTATTACTGAAGGTGGTTTAGGCCGAGGTCGGACAAAATCATTCAGGAAGGTCCAAGCCGTACAGAGGAGGGCAGAATCCAAAACAAGGTACCAGGGAGATCCAAAAAAGAAGTAAAAAAAACGATCAATGGCAAAAACCACAACAGACAAATGGACAAGCACCAAAAATAATTGGGCAGGGCAGGTCCAGAACTCCTAAAAAGGACCAGAAGCCAATATAAAAGAGGAGAGGTCCTGACGGGAGCAAGAGAAAAAACATGACATCATTGCTGCTCATGCCATATTGACTTTCTTAAGGATTTGTATGGTACTTTATGCCCCTCTTGTGCTGTAACCCCCACTCAGTGGTTCATAGTCTTCAAGTTCCTTCCTCCAAATCGTCTTTTCATGTCCAGAGTTACTCATGACCCCTCATTGCAGTGGTCTTCTGACTGTGGATGTAATGGTCTCTCTGCTGAAGAGCAAGGTTCCTCAGTTCTGTGCCAGTGCTCAGGAACCTCTAGCCCTCACTGTGGACGAGATGGTTATTCCATGGTATTTTCCTCTGGCATAGGTACTTCCTCCCTCCATTTATTCTGATTCCCAGGGTGCTGAGAAAAATCAGGATTGAATAGGTTCACAGTCTTGGACCTGTCAGGCCTGTTTTTCAGATCTTCTCAGTGTTTGTATGACAGAACAGTTTAAACTTTTCTCTGTACCCAGACCTCTTGTAACAGAGTCTGTTTTTTCATCCACAGGTGGAGAGGTTTGCTTTGACGTCTTGGCTCTTGAGACCAGCATTCTGTGGTGGAAGAAGGGGTTTTCCAACCCTGTCATTGCTACCATGAAAACCAGTTTCAGACAAGGTACACCGCAGTGTATGGGCTTTCTTTTATAAGTTGTGTGAAGATCAAGGGATGCTGCCATGACCTTTTTGGCTTCTGGTTGTTTTGGCCTTTCTTGAGGATGGTCTTCAAAAAGGGCTTGGTCTTAGCAATATTAAACTTCAGATTTCAGCTCTATCCTTTTCCAAAGTTTTATTGCTTTGGTATGGACATGCAGACATTTGTAATGTGATGGCTCATGCCTACCCAGTATTTCAGGATCCCACTCCCCTGTGGGATTTAAAGTTAGTTCTGGGAGTGCTTAAGAATACTCTCTTTAAGCCATTGTCTAAAGTTTTTTTTCTGCATTTTGTTTTTTTTTTGTTTTTGTTTTTTTTTTAGTCTTAAGACAGCCTTCCCTCTGGCTATTGTGTCTGTTAGGCAGATGGCTCAATTTCAGGATTTATCTTGTGAGCCACCCTTTCTGTTTTCCCACCTTGATAGGGTTGTTCTGTAGCCTCCCATAGGGTTCCTCCCTAAAACTGTTTCTGAGTTTCACATCAACCAGCACATTTTTCTTCCTTCTCTCTGCCCAGCTCCATCTGATACAGGAGCAGGAGCTTCATCTTTTGGATGTGGTCACATGCATGAAGTACTATGTTCATCACACAAGCCTTTTCGAAAATAAGGTTTGTTTTTTTAAAAAAAATCCCTGAGGGCCCTTTTGTGAGCTGGGGATGATGAAAGTAGCTTCTTGGATCAAGGTGTCTATTTGCTAGTTATATGTCCTCGCAAAAAAGCCTGTGCTCTTTCAGGTTATGGCGCATTCCATAGATGGTGACTGTCTCTTGGGTGTGCAAGAATCGGGCTTCTGCTAAGCAGCTGTATAAGGTGATGATGTAGCTGTCCCTTCGCACATTTGTCAAACACTAATGTGTTAATGTGCTGGTTTGGACAAAGCTAATTTCCTTTCTGATTCTATTTTGGCCAGTAATCTGTTTGTTTCTGTTGACACCTGAGGTTCATGTTTTCATTGGAACTGGTCTGTGTTTGGAGGGTTTTTTCTCTTTCCATCCCGGAAATTTTGGTGGTTGATTTGTCCTATCCCTATGGTTCCTGTGTTACACACTAAAGGGGATTTTTGTGTATATTACCAATAAATGCTTTTTTCTTTCAATACAGAAAACCAAGTCCCTCTTCCCGTTGGGCATGGCACATCACAAAACGCAGGGTCTTTGGGGTGGAGACGCCCTGCTCCAGGTCAACCCCCTGACTACAGTCTCCCATAATACATGTGTCCTGCGAAGAAGCTGGAGTGGTTGTAGATCAATTTTCATGTGGCAGTTCCTTTAAGAACCAGAGTCCACCTGAGACTGTCTTTTTTCCATTGACTTCAACGGAGAAGACTTTTTTGGGACATCTCTTTAGCTGTTTGGACTGCAACTGTCATAGAGGGCTTTATATCTTGTCTATGCATGCCCTATCATCCTGTCCAATTTTAGTGTCCAGGCCAGGGATCATGTTGCGAGTCGCAGCCAGAGTTGTAAGCATTGTTGGGCATCCAGTAAAAGTGAAATGACTGCAGTACCCACAATGCCCATTTCCTGGGCTGTCACTTTTCTGATGGCCGTCTTACTTCTCTCTTGCTTATCCTCTGCAGAGGCTGACTCTCTTTGCTTTCCTTCTCCAGATTAAACTTTCACATATCAGTTAAGTGTGTAAGGGTACTATCTCTATTATGGGGATATTTATCTAGTTTTTACTAGGTTATGGACATTTTCACAGAGACATGTCAAACATTAAGTGGTGTTTGGGGAAATTCAAGGCAAAAGATTCATGGGCTTCCCTTACCCTCCTCACTTACTGTTCCTCATGTTTACAGGGATACTAAGAGAATATTTGGGGTCTGTATGCCTTTCAAGCGCTGTTGCCCCTAGTACTCCACCGGGCCCCTCTAGCATCAAACAAGAGCCTACATCTGTTAACCCTTTGCGTTTCAGAGGGGTATGCAGTGCATTCTGTGCCCCTCTGGCACAGAAGGGTTAAGACACTACTCATCAGTGGCACAAATGTCTTCCTCAGTTCATGTTGTAAATGTATGCACACCTTAAACAGGTTGACCCTCTAGTCAGAGGAAACACATTCAGGTTATTTGGGTGTCTTCTGAGAAAGAATTTTCCTTAGAGCATAAGGAATATGAGAATATGTAGTCTTCCTGTTCTTATGGAGATTCATATGAGGCTGATCCACTCCTTTCTGCTGAGCAGCTCATTTAGGCAGTACTATAGACCATTCATGTCTCTGATCCTGCAGATGGGGGATATCTCACTCTGGACATTTTCCAGAGGTGAAAAAAGACTTCATGTCTCTGATGCTGCAGATGGGGGATATCTCACTCTGGACATTTTCCAGAGGTGAAAAAAGACTTCACCTGTATTTGCACCTAAAACACTCTTGATCAAATCCTTATGGATGATTGGAAAACTCCTGAAGAGACTTTCTCCTTAACAAACACTTTGCTAAGCTATACCCTTTTACTGCTGAGGCTCTGGTGCATTGAGTTTCTCCCCCTTGCTGTTGACCCCTCTATTGCCACTTGTGAAGAATACTGCCCTTCACCTGGCGGAAGCTACAGGACTTAAGGAACAGGCTGACAATAGGCTTGACTTCCTTCTCAAAGCCAACTTCTTCGCCACTGGGGAAGCTTTTGAGGTCCAGTTTCACCTTATTCTGGTTCAGCAGGGCTGTAGCTGTTTGGAGTGAACAACTGTCAGATGCTATGCATGCTGATGCTGCTAAAGAGCACTTATTGGTTTTGGTAACCAATATGGAAGCCAATTTGTATATCAGAGGCTTTGTTTGATGCAGTCAGATTCTCCTCAGAGTCCACTGCCTTTTCGGTTGCTGCGCGCTGCACCTTGTGGCTTAAGATCTCTGCAGACCAATCCTCCAAGAAGTCACTGGTGTTCTTGCCTTTTCAAGGCAAGGCTCTTTTTGGGCCTGACCTGAAACAGATAATTAGTAAGACTAAGGGTGGTAAGAGCTCCTTGTTGCCTCAACTTTCACTAAGCACTTCTTTCTTTTGAGGCAGGAGAGTGGTTTTCTTTCACCCCCCACTCCAAACAGAGGCACAGAAGGGGCATATCCCACAGACTTCTCAGACACTCCCCACCTCAAAGCCCCAAGGCCTCGATCCAATAGACCAAATTAAAATGGCCTGTAGGGCAAAATTTGATACTGGGCGGTACACACTGTGTTACGGTATCATTCCAATTGCCCCACCAACAGAAACCACAACAAACTTTGGGCTACAGAACCTGACTTTTGTCCCAACACCCAATGTGTATTTTGTTTACAAAACTCATGCTAAATAGCATGAAAAATGGGAACATCAAGGGAAAACTTCTCACGCTCTGTGTTTGACACAGTGTCAGACACAGAGTGTTAGTTAAAACACAGTCACCCTCCCAAATACTAACCTTACACCACCCCTAACAAGAAGGTGATGAATACTAGGCTTAACACTGTCCTAACACCCATAAACCAGAGCTGTAACACTTACCTATTATCCACTGTCAGTCTTCTTCTTTAATCTTCTGTCTTCCGTTTTCTTCTTATCTCCTGTTTTCACTTTTTCATCCTTGTTGCAAGTATAATGGCACTGTAATTTAAAAAAAAAAAAAAAAAATCTAAATTCTAGATGTTCCCAAAGATATGCAAAAAAAGGTATGCAGGCCTTAAACCCTCTTGCATTCCATGGGTTATTTGTATGCTGCCATTCCAATGATTAATTGTATATGCCTTACCAATGAGTAAATTATAGTAATGTATAGTGGCACTTCAACAGTTAATCGTATGCTGCCGCTAGCAGGAATGCAGGTAAATTTCCTCTTTTGCCCGAGCCATACTGTGGACAGTTTGAACAGAGACTGGCTTTTATATGGCCAGTCTCTGTTCAAAATAGTTACTATGCTACAATTTTCTGGGATGGGAGGTTATGCACCTTCCAACCAATTAACTTCTAGCTGGCTTTGTCATCTCCCTGCTGGAAGCTGATTGACTAAGGGTGCATACCCCCACTTCCCAGCCAGTTGTAGTGTGGGAACCATTTTGTCCCAAGATTTACCATGTAAAAGCCTGACTCTGTTAACATTTTCCACAGAATGGCTCAGACAACAGCCCGAGAGGTAAATGGGGGGGGGGGGTTTCCCCCGAATGCATCATACAATTATTCATTGGAATGGCAGCATACAATTAGAATGTTGCATACCCCTGTGGCACTCAAAGGGTTAAAGTCAGCATATCTTTTTTTGCATATCTTTGGGGGGCATCTATGATTTGGATTTTTTTTCCATTTCACTGCCATTATATTTGCAACATGGATGGATAAGAGGAAGATAGAATATTAAAAACTTACATTAGATGTCCAGGGTGCTGAAGACCTCTCTGGACATCTGGATTACAGATAAGTGTTTATTTTCAGGGGATGTTCAGTTTAGGGGGATTAACCCCGTAAATGCCATTGGGTTATGCAATGCTCTACAATGCGTTGCATTCCTCACTGGCACTCATAGGGTTAATTTTTCTAACATTACACACCTTTTTTTTCAGTACTTTGGATATATTGATATGGGGCATAGGACCCCATATGAATACATCCACTGGTCACTTAGGTTTTTTTCTCTTTTAATTCCTGCATTGGCAGTTTAAAACCTGCATTAGGGGACTGCTCTAAAAAAACAGGAGCAGATTTTTGCCGATAAATCCTCATTTTAAAGGACCCCATTAAAACAGCCGGTAGGGCTATTCAATTGCCCTACCAGCTGAAAACACAACGGATGTTAGGGCACAGAAAAGGACTTGTTGCCAAACATCTGTTTTGTGTGTTAAGTTCCCAAAATGCTGTTAAATAGCAGCAATAATGGGAACATCAAAGGAAAAAAGCTAGTGACTGGTGCTTGACATAGTGTCTCATTTTAAATCTCGCACAACTGCATGCCTCATTAAACATGTCGCCTGGATTAAAAGGGCAACATGAAAATCTCGGGCTGCAAATAAGCAAGACATTCCCATATCGCCTCATTAAATGTCGTATACCTGATTTTATTTGTAATGCCCCCCAGGAGAGACAGTTCTGTACTAAGTGATAGACCACACTGAGACTCCCCACCCTGGTTCAAGGGTCACTGGCAGCTCATGTCTCACTCACCAGCCCTGCTTTAGAGCACGTAGAAGAGAGAAAGGCAATAAGAGTGTCTGTCCCAGCTGTGCATGCTTGTTTATCTGTTTTTCCTTGCTGCCGGTCTCTGTGCACTCATATTGCCTGTCTCTTCTGTGCTTTCTGAAGCAGGGCTACTGAGCAGGTCTATCACTTTGTACAGAGCTGTCTCTCCTGGGCTCCCCTTCCACACATCAAAGACCTATGCAGGGAAAGACTGGCATTACAAGTAAAATCAGGTATGCACCATTTAATGAGGCCTAGTTGGCCTAGGGGCAGTGGGTTCTGTCACAATTCACTACAGGGCTTTGAAGTTTGTCCCGACTGACATCCGCTGCAGTAGCAGATCCAGCCCGTTTATTTCCAAGGCCATATAGGCCTTATGTCTGACTCCTTCTGTTACCTTTCCCCTTAGACAGGGCTTGTTAGGCCTCTGCCACTTAGCAGTCTAGCCCACAGTATTCAACAGCCACCGACAAGCCTGACTTGTACTCCCTTCTGTCTCCAATATGCGCCATTTAATGAGGCCTAGTTAAGGACTGGACTATCGGTATTGCCCGCTGATTACTGAGGCCTTGGCAGGGGCTTCTATAATTCGCTTCTGGTGTACTTCTCTCTATCCTTCCTCTGTCTGTTTGATTCAACAGGCACCTGAGGCTTCTCTATCCTGAGGGTCTCTGTTGGAGGATTGAGGGGCTAGGAGAATTGTGTATACTGTCATTCCCATTCTTCTACCCTTAGCACAGACTCTTCCACTGCTTTATTCATCCTCTCAGATGCACCGGTTTGCATAGGCTGACCCGGATCTATCCCATCATGCTGCCCCGTTCCTTCTGTAACCTCAGTGCTTGATGTGACCTTTCATTACCTGACATGAGCATCTTGCACTGTCATGCAACACAAGATTCTCATGTCGCCATTTTTATTGTGGCGACATGTTAACTGTGTCATTTGGTCACACGTTCTTTCTCATGCAACCTTTTAAAATAAAACAGTTCTTAGCTTATCTCTGTTACTTACCTGTCCTTCACTGTCTGCCTTTTTCTATCTTCGTTCATCTTTTTCTATAAACGTCTTCTCTTCTTTCTTCTCTTCTTCTCTTCTTTCTTCTCTTCTTCTGTTCCATTGGCTCTTCATATACCTGTAAAAGAGAGAGATATTAATACATATGCCTTAAAAAGAATTGTGCGTAGTTTAACCCCTTAAGTGCCAGAGGGGTATGCACTCACAGGGTTAAACAATTCACAGATGTGCAAGTTAAAATTGTCTAAGATTGCAAGAATTTAAAACATATGTTCCCAATGTTCTGCTTCTTTAAAATCTGTACGAAAAGTTTTCTGTGGGCAAAAATGTATAATTATTCTAAGCACACATATCCCAGCCAATAGCTTTGAGTCCTTTTGAACAGAGACTGACCAAATATAAAGGCAGTCTCTGTTCAAAATTCCCCCGCAGTGGAAAGTCATTGGCCCGCCAGGTGCTAAGGCTGGCTCTGCTGAATCTTACTTATGCTGCCGTCTCAAACAGCAGGAGAAAATGGAACATACTTTTAATGATATATTTTCATCCGCAAAAAACTTTGTATAGATATTAAAGAAGTGGAACACTGTGTACATGTTTTAATCTATTGGCATCTTGGACAATTTTAACCTGCATATCTGTGCATTGTTTTTCCCTGTGAGTGCCAGAGAGGTAAGCAACGCATTCCTCTGGCACTCAAAAGGTTAAACTATGCACAGATATGCGGGTTCTTTTTATGGCATATTTATTAATCTTTCTTTCTTTTACAGGTGTATGAAGAAAAAGACGGAACACAAGAAGATGGAGAGGAAGAAGAAACGGGAAGTAGCTGACCAGGTTCTTGAAGAACCCCGCTGGACATCAAGATTACTGGCAAGTGTTACTTTTCATGGGCTTTTGCTTCGTGGTTAAGTCTACAAACATTGGACACATTTTTCATTCTTTGGATGTATTAATATGGGGCTTACGGCCCCATATCAGTAAAGACCACTTGGGACTTATTTTGTTTTTTTGTTTTGTTTTTGTTTTTTTGTTTTTTTCATATTCAAAAAATGCTTCTTCAGTTAAAAGTTGCGTTAAGAGACTCTGCTCCTAAAAAAACTGGGTGCAGATTTTCCCACCATAAAGTGGATCCCTACACAGCTTAACGCAGGCAATTGAATAGGAAATTCCACCATTTGTAGTAGGTTTCTATGGGCTCAAATGGCCTTTGACTTTAGAGGCAGATGTGCTTATTTTTCTGCCGGCAGTTCTTCATGGGACAGGTAATTGAATTGCTTACCTTGCTTGAAAAACTACCGACAGGGTTTTCTTTTGTTTGTTTGTTTTTTGCCTAACGTGGTCCTTTAAATTTATACCAAAATGAGGTCCCTTAGCGCATGTTACTGCCCAATGCATGACACTGAATGTCATGTCATTGAATTCAAACACTTTTTTAATGGTGCAACATTTAGCGCGCAATGTGCTTTTTTTTTCATGCAGTAGGTTTGTACAGCGCAGGTAATTGAATGGGTTACTGTGCTTGAAAAACTACTGTTGGATGTTTTTTGGCTTTTTTGTTTTGTTTTGTTTTCATTTTTTTAACAGGGCATGTTGGATTGAGCCCCAAGTCTACAAACCAACCTTAGCATGACTTGTGGAATCCTGGTCTGTCGTTGCCTTAGACCTTTAGGCATCCTCCGTAACAGACCAGTGGATTTTATGGGTGGTATCAGAAGGGTACCACATAGATTTACAGTCCCTTCTTTCATATTGCTTCTTATCCTCAAAAGTTCCAAGGAACTCTGGCAGAGCAAAATTGTCCCATGAAGCTGTAGCAACAGTAGCCAGTCTACTGGAGAAATAGGTTCTGGTTCCAGTACCAGAGTGCTTTTCCGTTTTCTATTTCAACCTTTTTGTGATCCCCAGGAAGGATGGTGGCTTCCGCCCTATTCTGGACCTCAAACATCTCAACCACTAAGTGTTCATTACGTGCTTCAAAATGGAAATGGCTGAGCTCTGTCATCGTAGAGATGTCCCAAGGGGAGTTTCTGGACTTTCAGGATACATATCTGCATGTCTCAATCCACCTGGACAGCCAACGCTACCTGCATTTTGGTTTCAGATTCTGTTCCAGGATGTGTCTCGGGCACTGGAGTGGCTGTTGGCTGCGATCAAGGATTACATTGCTGTCGTTGGTTGCTTGGTATCCACTCTGAAAGCATGTCCTTACTTCAGAGGGGCATCCTCAGGTCTTGGTTCAGGAATCCGGAGCATCTCTCTCATCAGATGGCTGTCTCTGGAGGCAAGGGTGGACCACCATTGATGGCTCCATCGGCCAATCCTGAAGAGGAGGGAGACCCTTTGTGATCCCAGGGTGGGCCTTGGTAATGACAGATATGAACCTGAGAGGCAGTTCTGTGGCACCAGGATTCCCTGGGCATGGGAGAATAATCTGCTGTCCATCAACATTCTTGAGTTCCGACATTCTGTTCTCACATAGGGAACCCCCTGGCCTTCAAGGTGGATGCAATGTCCATCCCATGAGGCTTACATCTCTCCTATGTGTTTTCCAATTCCTCTCACCCCCAGGGTGATCTGGAAGATCAGATTGGACTGGGCACTGGTCAGTCTGATCACTCCATTTTGGCCCAGGAGGGCATGGTTTGCAGACCTGTTCAGTCTGTCCATTTGGGAGAGAGATCTCCATCTGTTAGACGTGGTACTCTGCCTTAAGTGCACCATACTAAGCATTTTCATAAGGTTGGCTCTTTGTCATCCCTGAGGGTCCCAGAATGGGTCAGACCACTTTCAAGGAAACCATTGCCTCTTGGATGAAGACTACCATACCCCAAATGTATAAGATCAGGAAGTAACTGGTTTCCTTCAAGATCTCCATTAATTCCACCAGGTCTGTGGGTGCCTCCACGAACCAGGCCAAGGCTTAGGGGCTGTGCAAGGCTTTTACTTGTTCCTCCTTGCATACTACAGTGTCAGTGTTTTGGCCTCCACTGAGGCCAGCATTGTCAGGAAGGGCTTTCAGGCAGCCTTGCCTGTTAAAAAGATCTTTCTACTTCCACTTGTTGTTAGTAGTTTTCTGAGCCTTGTTGGCTCTTGTTTGATGTGCTGTACTAGTTCAGTGTCCGTTTACACATTTGTTTTGTTTTTGTTTTTTTGGGGGGGTATTCAGATCCTGAGTTCTCTAGGTAACTCTGGCATCATAGGGACATGTGAGAGGTATTTTTTTCCTTTCCCTCCCTGGGAATTCTAGCTTTGATATATCTCCATGTTTCCAGTCTTCCATATTGGACATAAGAGGTATGATTTTACTGTTCTTACAAGTTAAATCATTTTTCTCTTTTGTACATATGGAACACAGGTCTCCCACCTGGAGAAAAACCTCACTTGTGTTGCTTTTCTGGGCAGAGGAGGCCTCTTAGGATCTTAGTCCTGGGAAATTTTCTTTTCTTCTTGTCTGCTTGTTTTCTTTCCTTGGGACTTTTTTGTCACATGAATTCTGGGAGATTGTAGGCAGGGGGTTGAGCTGAAGGAGGAATATAGAGTCTCTACACCAAAGACCCTGTCTTTTGTGTGTCCTGTCCTCCAGGAAGAGGGACTCAGCTCTGTGATACCTGGGTTCCATATGGACTAAAGAGAAAAGGATTGGTAAGAAAACTATAATCCTATTTTCTTGCTCCATGTGGAACATAGGACTTCCCTCCCAGAGAAAAACCAGTGGAGTTCTCTGGTTCAGGTTTTCCCTTTTGTACTAGTTCTGGTCTTTTCTTTTAACTTTGCTGTACTTAAAAATGGAGCACGTCAGTGTGGGGATAAAGTGGATGTAGGAAGGAGTCTCCACCTCAGAGAGCTCTTTTGAGCAAGTGCCCTGTCCTCCTGGATGAGGGGACTTTTACCTCATCGTTCCTGTGTTCCTTGTGAACTCAGAGAAATGGATGTATCTGTAAGTACACACACACAAAAAAAATCCCCTTTTGAGTTGGAACTCTTTATATGACTGGGACTGGGGTATTAAGACAAAAAATCACAAGGTATTCTATTTTGTTTGTTTTTTATAGTTTAACTGGGATTCAGAGGGATGGATATATATATATATATATATATATATATATATATATATATATATATATATATATATATATATATATATATATATATATATATATATTTGGATCAGTACTGTCAAGCAGTGGTAGAGTTGAAGAATGTGGCCCCAGGTACAAGTACAAAGCAACCCAAGCCGTGAAGGTGTACAGTTTGAGGCATCCAAAGAGTGACAGCAGTGGAGATTGCTTAATGCTACCTGTTACACAAACCAAAGAATGAAGTCAGGAAAATGGGAATTGATGTATGGAGAAATTCAGCTGTAAAGTTAGGCTTTTAGTTAATCTTATTTTAAATAAAAATAACAGTTATGATAATGCTGCTTAGATGACTATCTTTATACAGCTAGAATATGAGCTGGAATAATCTTTATCCCTGGTGCGGTGGGTGAAAAGCATTGTGACCTGGTAAAATGAAATAATTTCCATTATAAAGAAACTTTAATTAGCCATGTTAAGTCTAATTCCATGCATATATGACTTTGGGGGAATTATATTCAAAATGCCAACCTTTTCTTAACCCTTTGAGTGCCAGAACAGTATGCCAAGCATTGCTTTGCAATGCATTGCGTACCCCTCTGGCACTCAAAGGGTTAAGGTTAAGATGATGATTTTTTGGTGGGCAGTAAAGGTTTACAACATGCTCTTTAAAGGGACCTATACCATATGAATATGTGAAACGACAGAAATAAAGAAATGCTGGCTATTTCACCTCTCTCCTCACTTGTGTCTCCTGCCATGATGTAGCTGCATGCAGCCATAAGCCAAGCTAAAACTACTAGCATGTACTAAAATAAGGTGGAATGCACACAAACCGTGTATACCAGTGGTTTTCAACCCGTGCTCTCAGTGGCTACTAACAGGCCAGGATTTGAGAATTTCCTGTTAAGAGCACAGGTAAGTTACTCAATATGACTGGGCCTCTGATCAACACACTTGTGTTCTAGCAGGGAAATTCCTAAGTCCTGGCCTGTTAGTGGCCACTGAGGGCATGGGTTGAGAACCTCTGCTGTATATACATAGTAACATAGCAAATTAGGTTGAAAAAAAAGACACAAGTACATCAAGTTCAACTCTTGCCTCATAACCCAGAGAAATGAGAATTAGATAGCTTTCCTGCTACCAAATAAGTTAGTCTTTATCATGCATTCCTGATTTGCCTACTAATACACAGTATAACCCTGTAGGTTCCCTTTTGAAAGAAATGTGTCTAATCTTCTCTTAAATATATCCATTGTATCTGCCATAACCACATCAAGGAATTCCATAATTTAGACCTCACTGTAAAAAACAAAAAAAACAAAAAAACCATTCCTCTGCTAAAGTCTAAACCTCCTTTACTCTAATCTCAAGGGGTGTCCCCTGGTCATTTGATAATGCTTTGGAATGAATAGCTTGCCACATAGATCCTTGTATTGAACCCTCTTATACTTGTACATTGTGATAATATCTCCTCTTAGTTGTCTTTTCTCTAGAGTAAATAAACCAAGTTTGTCTAGTCGATCCTAGTCCTCTAGTCCTCCATTCCCTTGATTCATTCTGTTGCTCTTCGCTGTACCCTCTCCAGTTCTAGAATATCCTTTCTCAGAACTGATGCCCAAAACTGCACTGCATATTCGAGGTGTGGTCTTACCAATGATTTGCACAATGTCAAAATGAAGCTATCCACTCTTGTTTCAATACCCCCTCTTTATGCAATACAGGACTTTGTTTGCTTTTGCTACTGCTATCTGACACTGGTCACTGTCTCCAAGTTTGTAGTTTACAAGGATTCACAGGTTTTTCTCTATCAACGTGTCGCCCTAAAATAATTCCATTTAGTTCATAAGAAGCATTTGGATTTTTTATTCCCAAATGCATGATTTTACTTTCCCACATTAAACTTCACATTCCATTTGGTTGCCCAGCCTGCCATTTTATGTAAATCCCTCTGTAGAGTGCAAATATTCTGTTCTGAATTAATTACCGTACATAATTTAGTGTCATCTGCAAATATTGATATTTTGCTTTCTATATCTATTTCCAAGTCATTTATAAACATGTTAAAAAGCAGTGGACCTAGTACTGAACCATGAGATACTCCACTCTAAATGTTTGTTTTTTCTTTTTGTTCAATAATATTTATTAAAACAAATGCAGTAGTACAAATACAGATTATACCTATATATCTACAGAAATGTACAGTAATGCAACGATACAATAGAAAAAAAATTGATAATTAGATGTGATCACAGTAATTGATAAACATTGATACTCATGGACATCGGAACTCTAATAAGTTGGTGCATTTGTCCCATTTTAGGAAGCAGTCAGGGGGAAGGGGAAGCTCAGGTAAGAAGGGGGGAGAAAGAGGGAGGGAGAAGTAGAAAGAAAGAGTGGAGGACAGGTGAATGAACAGCAGAAACCAGAGAAAGGGAGTGTAACCCATCAATGAGGTTAAATGTGCATTAAAGCAAAGATGCAGTCATGCATGTTGATTGCCAGTGATTCAGAATCTTGGAAAGTTAAAAGATTTCCAAACCTATTTTATACCAAGAGAGTTTCACTAATAGTAAAAGGTTGCAAACTTTTGGGTGCCACTTGGCCATAGTTGAGAGAGCAGAATCTCTCCATTGAGCGGGTGTTAGTGATCTGGCTGCAGAGACCAATACCTTTTAAATCCTTTTCTCTTAGTCCATATAGCTTACAGGTACCATGGGGAGGCGACAGCTCCTCCCAGTAGGCTGGAACAATTCTTCAAGAACTGCAGGGGCAGAGCCTCCCTGTCCTCCATACCAGGCTACCTAGATGCTCCTCTCCAGTTAGAACTGAGACACTAACCCTACTGAGCTAGATAGCAAGAAGAAGAGAGAGATTCCTGTGAGCACGGACCCAATAGGACTTCCACATCCAGGCACAGGAACCAAGCATGGTCACTTCCACTGGGTGGGAGGATTTAACAGGTAAGACTAAAAACATCTTTTCTCTGTCATCCAATATAGCTTACAGATACCATGGGGATGTACCAACAGGGTGGGAATAGAAGGAAAGGACAAAGCGCCAGTCCCTATGATACCAAAGTTCTCAAGGGACTATCCAGGACACAGAAAAAAAAAAAAGACTAACAAAGTGTAATTGAACACTGATAAACAATACACAGCACACAAGAACAAGAGCCAACAGGGCTCTAAGGTTAAAGAACAATAAGGCACAGGAAATATAAAGTCCTAGACAGGCAAGAAGGAACAGGTTTACCTCTGAGCTCATAAGTCTTGCAAATTGTAGATTTAATCCAAGATGCAATAGTTACCTAGGACACCACTCTATCAGCACCTGGGACCCTCAGGGATGACAAACAAAGCATCAGTCTGACAAACAGACTCATTGTGGTGCAGATAAAACTTAAGGCAACATCCAACAAGTGGAGATCCCGCTCCTTGTCAGATTTAGGGTCAGGATAAAAGGAAGGCACAACAATCTCCTGATTGATGTGGAACTCAGAGGCCACCTTAGGAAGAAATTCCTGAGATGTACTGAGAACAGCCTTATCCTTGTGAAACACCAGAAAAGGCGGCTTGCATAACAGAGCCTGCAGCTCAGCAACTCTGCGGAAAGAGACCACTGCCAAAAGAAAAGCCATCTTCCAATTAAGAAGACATAAAGGGATGGTAGCCAAGGACTAAAAAGGAGGCCATTGTAAAACTACGAAAACCAAATTAAGGTCCCACCGAGCAAACCCCTGAAAGAAGACTTTGACCCATATGGTAAGGTGGCAGTGTGTCTCTGAAAAAAAAGACAAAGAGCTGAGGTCTGAACCTTCAGGGAACTAAGGATAAGGCCCTTTTTCACTCCATCCTGCAAAAAAAGATAGCTGGAGGATAAAATTCCTTTGAGGACAGGTCCCTGTCCACACACCAAGCATGGGAAATAGACCAAACCCTATGGTTGGCCTTAGAAGAGACTGGCTTCCTAGCCTGAATCATGGTGGAAACCACTGCAGAAGAATAGCCCTTACGCCTCAAGATGGAGGCTTCAACAGCCACGCCATCAAAGCCAGTTGATCCACAACCTCCCACAGGCAACCCTGCAGAAGAAGATCCAGTCTGTGTGACAAAAGAAACTGTTCCTGAGCAGACAAAGCCAGTAGTTCAGGAAACCAAGGTTGTCTGGTCCAATAAGGTGCTATCAGGATGACTGAGGTGTTGTCCATCCGAATCTTCTGCAGGACCCTGGGCATCAGAGGAAGAGGAGGAATGATGTAGGGCAGATAAAATCTCAGTGGAATCGACAAGGCATCCATTGCAAATTGTAGGGGATTCTGCAATCGTGAGCAGAACATCTAAACCTTCCGGTTGCCCCTTGTGGACATCAGGTCTATACAAGGAAGACCCCACTGCTGTACCAGGAGGTCGAACACTTCTGGATGAAGTTCCCACTCTTCAGGATCCACTGTGTGTTTACTGAGGAAGTCTGAGAGGACGTTTTCTACACCTGGGATGTGCACAGCGGAGATAGCAGTCACATTGTCTTCTGCCCAAGCCAAAATAGCTTTTACCTTGAACCAAGTCATGGGGCTTCTTATGCTGATTTAAGCCACAGCCTTTGTGTTGTCGAACTGGACTCGGACCAGGCATCCCACCAGGTGAGATGACCAATACCTCAGAGCATGAGAGATTACCCTGAGCTCCAAGATGTTGATGGAAAGAAGACCCTCCTCCAGAGACCAAAGAAACTGAACACTCAGATGACCCAAAACTGCACATCAACCTAGTAAGCTGGTGTCCGTCATCACAATGGTCCAGTATGGGATTACAAATGGCCGCCTTTTCCCCAGGTTGGCGAGATCCAACCACCAATGAAGGGTCCATTTCACTTCCACAGGAAGGGAGATGGGATGATCCAGAAGATCTGGGTTCCCTCTGCAAACATGGATCACAAAGCTCTAAAGCTCCCTGGCATGAGCCATGGCAAAGGGTACCGCTTCTATGGTTGATATTATCTTCCGGACCAGAGAAGAGAACTTCCTTGCCAGAGCTGATGTCCACGACAGGGCAGATGACACCTTGGAGGTGAGCTGCTGAATCGAATCCTCCGTCAGATAGACCATACTCCGCAGAGTGTCGAACCGGAGACCCAGGAACACCAGATTCTGGGAATTGGGGCAGACTTGTCCATATTCAGGATCCAACCATGTTGGAGGAGGATCTGAGCATACTCCTGAACTTTGTGCTCCAAAAGGTCCCTGGAAGGCGCCTTGAGGAGAAGGTTGTCCATGTCACCTGGATCCTCTTGGTGTGCAGGCAGGCACTTAATGCACCCAGAACTCGATTGAATACATGAGGGGCAGTAGTGAGCCCAAAGGGATGAGCAGTGAATTGGAAGTGTCCTAAGTGGCAGGCAAACTTGAGGTATTGCTCACTTGCTGAATACCCATATATGTGTAGATACGCATCCTGAAGATCCAGAGATGCCAGAAATTCTCATGGACACATCACAGTAATGACCGAACGCAGAAACTCCATCTTGTACTGGGTCTCGACCACAAATTTGTTGAGCTCCTTGAGGTCCAGGATAGGACAGCACCTGGTGTCCTTCTTGGGATCAGCAAATAGGTTGGAATAAAAGCCTGAACCTCTCTCCTGCTGCTGAACCGGTGCCATAACTCCCTTGTTCAAGAGAGACTGGACCACCCCATTGAAAATCCTGAGGGGGTACGACAAGGGAAGAACCTGAAGTGTTTCTGGTGACTCCCCCACACACACACAGACACACACTGGATGCAACCAGGGTTTGGTGAATCATGGCGAAGAAGGTTTGGTGGAGGTGTGTTTGGACCTCCACTGCTGTTTTGGGATTGGAGGTGGAACGCAGGGCCGAGGCACCCCCGAGTTCACCCTGAATGCTTTTCCTTGTTTGGGACGAAAAAGACTATGCCTTTTCACCTGAGGGTTGCGTTCAGGAACCTGAGACAACAACGTGCTCTTACCCCCAGCGGCCTCACTGATGAGGTTCTTCAGTTCAGGGCCAAAAAGAGAGGTACCCTGAAAGGGAAGAGATCAAATCAGCAGACCTGATCTTCAGCCATGGCATACGCCTAGCCATCACAAAAAGGGCTGAGGCCTTAGCTTCAATCCTAACAGCATCAAAGAGAGCATCAGTAACATAGTACTGAGCCTCAGAAATGTTGGCAAAAAGGGAGAAAAGGTCAGCTTTTGGAGCACCCTTATGGACAGCAGCAGTCAACTGTTCAGTCCAAACAGCAATGGCCCTATTGACTCAGGCAGAAGCCAAAGTGAGTCTGAAGGACGCACCAATGGCAGTGAAATTAGCCTTCAAGACAGCTTCAAGCTTTCTGTGGGTTATGTCCTTAAGAACTAAAGGATTCACGTCTGCCAAAGCAGTGGATTTAGAGAGCCTGGAAATGGGAGAATCAACCTGTGGAGGAGTAGCCCATTGAGCCAAGCCTGCTTCATAAAAGGGATACAGCTTAGAGAACCTCTTAGACAGAGCCAGACGCTTGTCAGGAGTTTTCCACTCATCCAAAATAATCAGATCCAGAGTGGGATTAGGCGGAAAAATAATACAAGACTTCTTGCGCCTCTGAAAGATGTCAGAAGTAGCCTGAGGTTCTACAGGAGTAGAGGGAATGTTTTCGGTAGTTAAGGTAGTTTAAGGGTCCTTAATGGGAAGAGGGTTCAGGGTCAGTTTCAAAGGGGTCACCATGAAATTGGGAAGAAGCATATTCAGAACACACACCATCCTCAGAATCCTCATCTGAATCCTCCAGAGAAGAATCAGAGAGATCAGGAATGCCTGGGACCTTAGGAGCCACAAATCTTAAGGAAGTGGGGGGTCTCCAGGACTGAAGAACCCCCTGAAGAGAGGAAACTGTGCCATAGAGGACTTTAAGTCCTTGACCTTAGGTGGCTCTTGATCATGGCTGGAAGGCTCTGGTGGAGACGTAGGGGCCACAACACAAGAAGGGTATAAGTGACCTGAGTTCTCTCTGGGAAGCCCTGTTTGACTTGAGGAACAGTAAGTAAGGGGGGGGTCATAGACACCCCATGACCTAGTGTTACTACAGTAAAAGAATACCCAAATACTGACACCCAGATTACAGATTTCACCCCAGAAAGTCTAAAACACACTTATCTGGCAAGCAAAGGGTTAATCTGAGGAGGAGTGTTGAGGAGACTAAGCCCTGCGTATGATACTAGATAAGAGAGGAAAAACAAAATGGCGACCGCAAAGGAAGCAATCGAAAAACAGCCTGCAAAGCAGGCGGTTATGCAAAATCTGTTTTTCTCAATATAGAGTAAAACGGAACCAAATCCCCCCCCCCCAAAGCTCCCAAGACATTGATAATATACACCGGATAGTTAGGCAAAGGAGGGCAAACAAAATGAACCGTCTCACAACTCTGTACACAGAGCGATTTCAGAGATATGTCCCAAAATGTCTGTCCCATAGAGATCAATGGATAATTGCAGTTATATGATAAAACATATCTTAAAGGAGCGGAATAAAAAATAAATAAATAAATATCTAAAGTAAAAAAGTGTCTAAGTCTAAAAACACATAATGGAAAATGAGGAATGAGTCTTTCAGAAGCTCAAATACTGGCGTGGAAGGGATTAACCCCTTAAGGACCGGGAAAATCTGGGGTGGATTTCACTTAACCCCTTAACGACCAGCGGTCGTGGGGTGTGTGGTCCTTTAAGGACCCGATAGAGACGTGGGGCGGCACGCCGAACTGAGGGACTGAAAGAGATCGTTCCGGTCTTGGAGCGATCAAATTCAGTCCCCCGGTATTACTCACCGCGCTCCTGCAGGAACGTGGTGAGTAATAGTACGTGACGTACCAGGACCGTCACTGGTCCTTAAGTGCCGGACCAGCGTGACGGTCCGGGTATGTCACCGGACACTAAGGGGTTAAGGACCAGAGCAATTCTGACCTTTTTGACTATGTTCAACGGTTTTTTCCCTCTAAGTACTTTATTTTACCCATGAAAATTATATACTGTTTTTTCAAGCACAAATAGGACTTTCTTTTGATACCACACTTATATGGGTAGCCCACCATTTGTTATAGTAAAATTTTAAGAAAATGCCATTTTTTTTTCTCTTGGGATCATTTGGGCACAGTGGGTTAAATTTTTATGGCGCCTGCATGAAAGGTCAGTCATACCTACAAAATGGGCAGTTTTAAGTGGGCACTGTCCCCCCTGGGTGAAAATCCCCATGTCCCTTTTTCCCACCCTATTTTCCCACTTTTTTATTGATGACATTTGGCAGTGTGTATAAGTGTATTACATGGCTCCATAACAATCACACTTACAGTTTTGGTTATTGACGTGTTTTTTTTTGTTTGTTTTTTTTAAATTGTGTTGTGTCTTTAAAAAAAAAAAAAAAAAAAAACAAAAGTTGATTTTAGCACGTCAAAAATGGACCTGCATCCAGCCAGCCTCCAGCACAGCAATGAAGGGGTTAATACCCCCAGCTGCTGCTTTTTTTCCCACTAGGTGTCTCCTTTCTGCTTCTCTGTTCCTTACTTTGATCGTAAGGGACAGACAGGCATAGGGGAGACACAGGTTCAGAATGCCGGTGCATGTGATCGCTGCTGCAGCGATCACATGACCTGCCAAAATTGAGAAGGACTGAGACTGAACGCTCCTGTACTGGAGCGGTCAGTCTCAGCCTGGAATGAATGATAGCAGCGTGCACAGAGGCACGCTGCTATCATTTAACCCATGACGGTCCAGGACCATCATGGGTCCTTAACTGCATTCTACCCATGACGGTCCTGGACTGTCATGGGTTGTTAAGTGGTTAATACTACAAAATGCTCCAAAAGACCCTCAGAAAAGAATTAAAAGTACCCAACATGAGTGCAAAAGTTACAGAGAACTCCAAAGAAACCCTTGTGCTGAAGGGAGCTGTTGGACAAGTGGACCATGACACTCAAAGGGTTGCTCACCTGTTTTGCAGTTCTTCTTTCTTCAGATTACCATTGCAAGGAAGAAGCCTCAGAGAGACTCCCTCTGGAGAGAGAGACATGGGTTACATGGTTCTCTCCCAGGGCTGAAAGGTCCACCACCAGCTCCTTTAAACTGGGCAGTCCACCACAGGGAAGCCAGTAATGGTAATCCACCTAATGGAAAATTTTGACACCCCATATCTAAAGAAAATAATAAAATAACTAAAACAGTAGACATGTTCACAGCCTTCTTACCAGAATGATGGAATAAATCTAACTGGAGGGGAACAGCTAGGTAGCCTGCTATGGAGGAGAGGGAGGCTTTGCCCCTGCAGTTCTTGAAGAATTGTTCCAGCCTACTGGGAGGAGCTGTCTCCTCCCCATGGTACCTGTAAACTATATTGGACGACAGAGAAAAACAGATGGAGTCTTGGTCTTATTGGACAGGTAGAGTAAATTTAAGAGTTTTCTGGTATTGTCTCTCACATCACGGCGAGGTACAAATCCTGCTTGGTCAGGATGAACCAGAGTGGTTAGATATAATTGGAGTCTCGTGGCTAAAATCTTTGAGCAAAGTTTGATATTTATCTAAGTTTAATAGTGAAATAGGCCGATAGCTGGAGCAGAGTAATTTATCCTTATCTGGTTTGGGGATCACAGTTATGTGCGCTGTCAATGTTTCTGGATGTGATACGACAGTGTCTGGTAGCGAATTAAGGGTATCGAACATCATAGGAGAAAGAAGGTGTTGAAAGGTTTTATAATACCCTTGTGAAATCCATCTGGTCCTGGGCTAAATCCTACAGTCAATGCTGAGGCAAGTGGGCTTTCTCTAGGTAATCAGAAATACTAGTCATAAACAGAGCCTTGGGAGAGGAGTCCTTGCATATGTTGTACAAATTCTCGTAATAAGAACGGAATGTACTTGAAATGTCAGCATGAGTGTGAAATTAGTGACCAGATGTAGAGCATATTGAGGGCATATAAGCAGGGGATTTTTTTTTTGCTTTAATTGACGAGCTAAAAGACATTCTGGTTTATTGTTTTGTTTAAAGAAGAAATGTTTAGAGTTCAAAGAGAGTCTATGTACTTTTTCACGAAGAATTGAAAGTAGTTTTTTCCAAAGTGCTGTCAATTGCAGTAGCACAGTATTTGATTTGGAAATGTATGTTGTTTTTCCAATTCTCTTATCTGTGTTAAGTATCATCAATCTGTTTTGATTTAAGCTTCCTGTCCCAGGCAGAAGCTTTAACCAATTCCCCTCGTATCACACATTTATGGGCTTCTCATAATGTTAAGGGTGAAGTGTCAGGAGACCGATTTAGATCAATATATTCTTTAATTTTTTTCTGCAATAGTAGTCCAGATTTTAGATTGTTGAAGAATGTATTTGTCAAGACTCCACAGTTTAGACAATGCACTAGCAGACTTATATAAGATTAGAAAAATTGGGGCATGGTCTGACCATGTGATTAATCCAATAGAGGTTGAGTGTATTAGGTGGAGAATTGGGTGTGTCAGGAAGATATAGTCGATCCAGTAATAAGTGTTATGGGGGTGGGAATAGAAAGTGTAATCTTTAGAGACTAGATGAAATAATCGCCAGGTATCAACTAATTGTGCGGAATGTAAAAGCAAATTCAATTAGTTGACGGTAGAGTATGAGTAAGAAGAGACACCCATTGAGTAGTCTAGTGCTGGCAAGAGATGGGAGTTTAAGTCATCTCCAAAGACTAGAACACCCTCACAAAATGAGTCAAGGAGGTCCAAAGTGTGCTGAAAGAAGGATATTTGCAATTCAAAGGGAGCATAGATGGTAGTGAATTTGCCAATCTATCAGATCTTTGACAAATAGAAACCTACCTTCCCAGTCTTTACGTACTTGTGAGTGAAAAAGCTACACTTTTGTGGAAAAGGATCCCAACCCTACTTTTTTTTTTTTTTTTTTTTTTTTTTTTTGTGTGTGTGTGACAAGCTCAAGAATTCTAGATTGAAATGTCTGTTAGTGAGTTTCTGTTCTTTCATATCAGAAAAGTGAGTTTCTTGGATAAAAATCAAGTCACCCCCATTCGTTGAAAGTCAGTAGGAGCCACAGAAATGTTATGGTGTGAATTAAGGCCCTTGGTGGTTTGATATATAACATGAAGTGTAGGTGAAATGGATAGATCAGGCATTATGAAGTGGGGAAAGGGAGATGCAACGCTATCACTTTAAATTGCATCCAATCGATAAACCTTCAACGTAGATCAAAAAAATTGGTCTAAAATGGGCACTCAACTGGAAGAAAGGAAGCAAAAGAAGATAAGGAAGAAAAGAATAAGAGAGAGGGTGAAAAGCGAGAGTCATTGACAGAAAGGGGAGGTAAAGAGGAGAGGTAGGGAAGTGGGATCATACACTTTACCCATAGAGGCCCAGCAACAACCCACCAGCCTCTACTGGGCTAGTATTTACAATAAAGAGTGAAGGTGAAGCTTGGAATCCAAGAATGAGATTGAGGAAAAGTAAAACAAAAACTCTCAACTTTAACTGAATTGAAGAATTGCCCATTTCAAACACACACTGTTCCCTATCCTTCAACCAGTTTTCTATCCAATTGCAAAGGTTATCCCCAAGCCCAATTTCCTTGTTTTATACCCAAGCATTCTATGTGGCACTTTATCAAATGCCTTTGCAAAATCTAGATACACTACATCAACTGCCTTACTATTATCTAGGTTACTACTTACTTCCTCATAGAAGCTGAAAAGATTAGTCTGGCATAATCTGTTCCTCATAAAACCATGTTTATTCCTGCTAATCTTATTTTTGGTGGTGTAATCCTGAATAGTACCCCTTATTAGATTTCCCACTACAGATGTCAAACTCACAGGTCTATATTTCCCAGGTTCTGTTTTAGTTCCCCTCTTAAAAAGAGGCACTACATTGTCTGTATGCCAATCTTGTGGCACTGAGCCTGTGATGAGAGAAATTTTAAAGGGTAGAAAGAGGGGCCTTGCTAATACTGCACTGAGTTCCTGAAGAACCCTTGGGTGTATACAATCAGGACCCTGTGTTGTGTCAGTCTTAATTTTGTTCAGTCTTCCAATGACCTTTTCTTGTGTTAACCCAATTCTGATAATTGTATTGTTTTGTTACTTGACGAGGCTGTTCTACCATTCCTTGCTCCCTTGTATATACTGATGCAAAGAAAGTGTTTAGAACATCAACGTTTTCCTTATCCTCTTTAATCAACTCACCCATCTCATTTTTGTCCAAAGCACTCCCGCTTAAGTTTTTTGCTTTTTATATATTTGAAAAACTTTTTTGGAATAGTCTTGCTCTCCTTTGTAATTAGAGTTTCAATATCTATTTGGTAACTTAATTGCCTTTTTGCAGTCTTTGTTGCACTCCCTGTATTTTAAGAAAGAATGTTCAATTCCTTCAGACTTAAATAGTTTAAATGCTCTTTTTTCCTTGCCATTTCCTTCTTTACATTTGGCTGTGATCTACTTCTTTAGCATTTGTTCCCCAATAGTATATACTGCTGGGTACATTTCTTCTACCTATGTTTGAATTCTGACCATTATCCTCAGTATTAAGTTCTCTGAGCTCCCTCTGCCTATCTGCACTGGCGAATGGCACAGGTAGTATTTCAGAAAACACTACCCTAGAGGTCCTTGCCATGTCTTCTTACAGAATAGTTTATTGCCTGGAACATCAATAGATATCAATAAAATCATTGTTAGCTCTTCCCCACTGGACTTCTTACGCGTTTTATAATTCTATTAATTTTTTTAAGAGGGGGATTTATCTAGGTAGGTGTGTTTCAGTTATATTTATGTACATTTTTATTAGCATGGGGTCTCTGTTGTAATAACATCTAATTGGTTCCAGTTTACAGTCTGATAGACTATTAAACTTTATGATCCATTCAGGTCAATTGAACATATTTTGCATAGAATATATATTCAATATATCTGCCTGTTCTATGAATTATGCCTACCTAAGTAAGCCTGGCTGTTTCACAAATTAAGAATGTATTCCTAAACACTCATAGATATGGGATGTTGGATGATCCCACTATCTTCAGTTGCTTTTTGTCCATGATCTGGTCTTCCCCGCTGATACAGCTGATTTTAAGCAGATGCTAAGGTTACAGTGCATCCGGACCCACAAATTCCTCCGCCTGGAGTCTTTCCACTAGCTCCTAACTCTGCCTGATTCATCTGGATGCAACCTGGTAGTAATGGGTAGAGCTTGTGTACAGGCTCCATGATCTGAAGATGGTGTGTCCATAGAGTACTTTGCCACCTAAAGAAAAAGGGCAAAATTTGCTTACCGATATTTCCTTTTCTCTGTCGTCCAATATAGGTTACTGGTAACTTTTGGGTAGGCGACAGCCGCTTTAAGTAATCAGGAACAATTATTGAAGAGAATGCTGGGTGGAGCCTACCTCCTCTCCTTAGCTGCATATAGCCACTCCCCTCCAGTAAGATTTGTTCCTTGATGAAGATACAAGGCAAGAGAACAGTTCTGCTATAGTTTTAGTTTATTTTTTGTTTTATGTTAGATATGGAATACCACTATTAGGCGGATTACAATTACTGACATTCCCTAGTGGATAGCTCAGTTTCCAGGTGCTATGGTGGATCTGTCAGCCCTGGGGGGAAAATCTTGTTCAGCAAGTTCTTTCCATAGGAGTTGCCCACGGAGGCTTCTTTATCAATGGTAATCTGAAGACAGAAGACCTGCTAAAAAGGTGAGAAACCCTGTGAGTACTGAGTTCCACTTGTCCCACGCTTCCCCTCCACACAGGGGTCTCCTTTGGAGTTCCTAATACATACTCCTGCACTCATTAGGTTTATCTGTATGTCTGTTGGGGTTGGAGCACTGGGTTTCTGTGGTAATTTAACCTTTTGTCTGCTGTTTGGGCACGTTTTTTTGGGGTTTTGGCATTTTTCCCTACTGGTCACAGTGTTTATTGGTTTATTCTTATGTATTCTAATGTTTTTACCACTATTTACACTTCTTGTAAAACCTTGGGTTTTTGCGTGCTTTTCCGCATAGATGCCGTGCTCCATTCACCTCTGCGACTTTGTGACATATCTCTGCAACCGATCAATGTAGCAACTTCAGAGACGGCTCATTTTGTTTGTCTGCCCTTTCTCTATCATCCGTTTAATGTTCTGTGTTTTGGGGGGTTCAGGTGGCTTCGGGCACTGTTGGGGTACTTTTTAAGGGAAAACTACTTTTCCATGAGCACTTGCTTTGCGCTCTCATTTCTGATTGGCTTCTGTTGTGGCCGCCATTTTCTGCCTTCCCTTCATGACTATCCTACTCAGGGCTTGGACTATCCTTCTTTCCTCCGCAGATTAACTCTTCACCTGCCAGATAAGTGCAAATTAGCGATTTCTGGGGTGACATTTTTATCTTACAAATACACACTGTATTGGGTTGTTTCCTTATGCTTTAGATGTTTTGACACTGTGAGGATGTCAACTCCATTGGAGCTTGGGGCTAGACCTAAGACTAAGGATACTGGGGTGCCTGTGCCCCCCATTGAGCACTGCTCCTCATGTCATTCAGGGTTACCTAGAGAATACTCAGGTCATTTATGCCCAGCATGCGCTGCTGCCCCTGCATCTCCCCCAGGGACCTCCAGTCATGCACTAGAGCCACTGTGGATGCAAGAGTTTAAGGTGACTACTAGAGACCTAGAGTCTACCTTACAATTCCTTCCATTCCAATTGCAGGGGGTCTTCCAGTCTTGGCAGCCCCCTACTTCCATCAGGTCTTCCCTACCAAAACCGCAGGGCGTACCTGATGCCTCCTCTGAGGAGGAACTTTTGGTGGATTCTGATGAGGGGGAATGTTTTGCGGTGGTCTTATCCCAATTCCTTGGGGACCCCTCTGAAGCTGATCCTGATCCCTTAGCTGAGGTCCTGATCAGGGTAGTGTTAAACATGCTAAACATCCCCTTAGTTCCAGATGCTGCCACTGACCCCTCTGATGTGTTTCAGGAGCCTAAGCAGCAGTCCACCTGTTTTCCACCTAACCCCACTCTTGACCGTCTTGTGTCTGACGAGTGGAAAACTCCTGACAAGAAGCTTTCTGTCTCTAAGAAGTTTGCTAAGTTGTACCCCTTTTCTGAAGCAGCCTTCGCTCAGTGGGCTCATCCACCCAAGGTAGACGCTCCAGTCTCTAGACGTTCTAAATCCACTGCTTTGCCTGTTGCAGACGCATCTGTCCTTAAGGACTGGACTGACAGGAAGCTTGAGACATCCCTGAAGACCATATTTTGCTACTTCATTGCACCCAGCATTCGCCGCTGCTTGGGTAAGTAAACAGGGCAATTGCAGTTTGGACTGAACAGCTGACTGTGGCTGTCCATCAGGGTGCTCCTACTGCTGATATGTTGTGGCTCCTTGCCAACATCTCTGAGGCTCAGCATTATGTTTCTGCTGCTATCTTTGACGCCATACGCTTGGTTACTTTTGTTACCTTTTCAGGGTACCTCTCTTTTTGGGTTAGAGCGTAAAGACCTCATTAGTGAGGCCACAAGGGGTAAGAGTACCCTGCTGCCCTTAGTGCATAGGAAGAAGCCTACTGCAAAGCCAAATTGGCTTTTTCTCCCCTTTCAGGCTGAGGTGCACACCTTAAACCAAGCGGTTCTCCAGGCTCCGCGCTCCTCCTCCATGCCCAAACAACAACTGAGGGCCAAACAGTCCTCCACCAAGCCCAAGGCTTCCAGACCTCCTTTGACATGGCTCACCAAACCCCGGTCCCCACCCACGCACCAGTGGGTGGTCTTTGCACCACTATCTCAGTGTCTGGACAGACACCATGGTGGATCTGTTGGTTTTTCAGATTATGCCAGAGGGGTACAGGATCCCTTTCACCTCTCTTCCCCCGTTCAGGTTCCTTCCTTCTCACACTCCTCAGAGATCAGAGAAGCGCCATCTGTTCCACGGCACCATCCAGAGCCTTTTGGACAAGGAGGTTCTGTAACCAGTTCCAGCACTGGAAATGGGTTCTGGTTTTTACTCCAACCTGTTTGTGGTTTCCAAGAAGGATGGTGGCTGTCCAATTTTGGACCTCAAGGACCTCAATTCCTTTGTGGTCAAGACTCACTATCACCAGGAGTCCCTGAGGACCATGATCGCGGCCATGTCTCCTGGGGAATTTCTCACTTCTCTGGATCTTTAGGATGCATACCTGCATATTACCATTCATCCAGAGAGCCGGCTGTACCTCAGGTTTGCTTGCGACAAAGGGCATTTTCAGTTTTCTGCTGTTTGGTCTGACTACAGCTCCCCAGGTCTTCAATCGCGTCCTGGGTGCATTAGTGGCTGTCCTCCACCGGGACGGCATCAGAGTCACTCCATACGTGGACTTCTTGCTTTTGAAGGCTCCCTCTCCGAAACTCCCTCATCAGCAGGTCAAGGACTGCATTCATGCACTCACCCATCACAGATGGATCCTCGACATGAACAAATCAGATTTTGTACCATTTCAGAGATTAGTCTTCCTGGGCCTTCTCTAGACACCAAATGGGGCATGGTGTTTCTCACGGACAAGGTGGCTCACCAGATGGCTCACAAAGTGTCTGTTCTGGCTTCCGATCCAGTTCCGGCCAAGAAGTTGACTGCTCTAGTGGGGAAGTTCATTTCCACCATAGAAGCAGTACCATTTGCCATTGCTCACACCAGGGAACTCCAGAAGTTTGTGATCCAAGTGTTCAGGGGGCAGCCGGACCTACTGAAGATGTCAGTGTCTCTTCCCCTTCATGTGGAGCTGAGTCTGGCATGGTGGCTCTCATGAAAGGCCGACCATTCCTGTTATTCTTCTGGACTACTGTGATGACAGATGCCAGCCTCTCCGGCTGGGCAGCAGTCCTGGGTCACATGAATGCTCAGGGTTTATGGTCTCTGGAGGAATCTCTCCTCCACATCAACGTGTTGGAGCTTCAGCTGATATTTCATGCTCTTCACTACTGGACGCGCCAGCTGGAGGGACTCCCAGTCAGAGTCCAGTCTGACAACCACACGGTAGTGGCATACACCAACAAGCAAGGCGGAACAAGGAGTCTCGCAGCTTGGTTAGTGGTCAAAGCTATTTTATCCTGGGCAGAAGAACATGTTCCTGCCATATCCACAGTTCATATTCCCTGCGTAGACAATGTTCTAGTGGACTTCTTAAGTCCTAAGTAGACTCACAGTGGACAGCGGAGAGTGGAAACTACATCAAGAGATGTTCAGCCTCATTGTAAATCGGTGGGGTCTTCCTTGCATGGAACTGATGGCAACAAGACACAACCGGAAGGTCCCGCTGTTCTGCTTAGGCTGGAGGGGACTCTCTAGCTCTAAAAGTGGATGCCATGTCAATACCGTGGTGCTTCCTCTGGCATACATTTTTCCTCCCATTCCTATGTCCTGTGGAAACTGCGGCTGGAGCACTGTCTGGTCATTCTGATTGCTTCGTACTCACCTCGGCAGGCTTGGTTTCCAGAGCTTCTGGATCTTTCAGTGGCAGAGCCTTTTCGGCTTCCCCGCCGTCCGGATCTTCTTCTACAGGAATACCTGTGGAAGGAGGATGCCCGTTGTCTGGATCTAACGGCATGGACATTGAATCCTTAATACTGAAGAAGAAGACTTTCTCTTCTTGTGTGGTGGCCACTATGCTTATGCCCGCAAGTGGTCCTCTTTTCTCTCTTTGTCTGCTGATAAGGGTCTTTCCCAGGAATTTGATCTTCCTACAGCCCTGTTTTTCCTGCAGGACGGAGTGGATAAGGGCCTCAGATTGACTTCCCTTAAGGTTCAGACTTCTTCACTCTCTGTCTTCTTTCAGAGACGCATCACTAACCTTCCAGACGTCAAGGTTTTGTTTCAGGGTGTTGCTCATACTAGTCCTGTCTTTAAGAATCCTGCTCCTCCATGGGATCTTAACTTTGTTTTGGGTGTCCTTCAGTGCCCTCCATTTGAGTCCTTGGCTACAATTCCTCTGAGCATGCTGACTTGGAAAATGGCTTTTCTCCTGGCAATTGTGTCTGTTTGCTGAGTTGCGGAGTTGCATGCCTTGTCTTGTAAACCACCCTTTTTGGTGTTTCACAAAGACAAGGAGGTTCTTCGCACTTTGCAGGAGTTTCTCCTGAAGGTGGTAACTTCTTTCTGTCCTGACCCGACATCTGACATGGAAAGGGATCTTCACTTGTTAGATGTAGTGCGCTGCCTTAAGTTCTGTGTGCACCGCACTGAGTCTGTTCGCCAGTGTGACACACTTTTTGTCATTCCTGAGGCTCCCAGGGCAGGGAGACCGGCATCCAAGATGACCATAACATCTTGGATTAAGTCTACTATTCGTAAGGCTTACAAACTATGGAAGACCCTGTTCCATTTATGGATTCGGCTCATTCCACTAGATACATTGGGGCATCTTGGGCTTACAAGAATCAAGCCTCAGTTGATCATTTGTGCAAGGCTGCCACTTGATCGTCTGTGCACACCTTCTCTAAACACTGCCGTGTTGATGTGCTGGCATGGGTTGATGCTAGCTTTGAAAGGAAGATCCTGGAGGCAGTCTTGCCTGTCTAGGTTCTCCTTTTGTCTCTTCAGTGCTCCTTCACTTTGAGCCCAGTTGGCTCTAATTCTGTGTGCTTTGCTACAGTTCCTAGTGTGTTTATACCCCAGTTTTGTGTCCGTTGACACTTTGTTGTTATTGTTGGGCTGTCTGTGATCTGATGGTTCATATATGCTCTGGTGACTTTGGGGGCCCTGCGCCGTCCTTGCCTTACTTCCCACCTCTGGGAAACTCAATGGTTGGACATCCCAAAGTTACCAGTAACCAATATTGGATGACAGAGAAAAGATGATTTTAGTCTTACCTGTTAAATGCTCTTCTCTTAGTCCATATAGGTTACTGGTCTCCCACCCTGTCAAGGGACCATGCTTGGCTCTCCTGTGACTGAACGTGGGAGTCCTTTCGGGTTCATGCTCACAGGAGTCTTCCTTTACCTTCATACTACCTAGTCACTAGTTATGGTCTCAAATCTTACTGGAGGGGAGTGGCTAGATGCAGCTAAGTAGAGGAGGTAGTCTCCACCCAGCATTCTCTTCAGTAATTGTTCCTGCCTACTTAAAGGGGCGGTCGCCTACCCAAAGTTACCAGTAACCTATATGGACTAAGAGAAAAGGATTTAACAGGTAAGACTAAAATCCTTTTCTTCCGGGTCTCTCCACAGCCATAGCAGTGTATAGTCTCCTCCTTCCAGGTGGTGTAGACCAATCAAATCATGTAAGAAAGTCACCCTCCCATGTCTGGTAGTCCTCTTTTATCATACTGAAAAATATAACAAAAAATATTAACGGGTAGGGTGTGCCACGGAGAGTCGCAGAAGAACAGGAAATACCAGCAAGCAAATTTCACCCTTTATTCCATTGGCATAGCAGTGTATGAGAGACCAATGCAGTGCTAGTAGGGTACGAGATGAGATTCTAAACCTCTATTGCCTTGGACAGCATGCATTCAGCATACCAAGACATGAATAGTAAGAAAACCATCACCAACACAAACTTAACCATCATTTGTGTACCACTGCTTGTAGCACCTTTCTACCAAATCTCACATCTGCCGAGGCTTCCATCCAAATGCTAGTCTAATAAAGGTGCATAGTGAAGACAGTGTTGCTGCTCTGCAAATATCTTCAGTTGATGCCATTTCCTTAGATGCCTCTGATGTCACCAATGCTGTAGTTGAATGTGCCTTTAACAGATTTGGTGGATCTAGTCCTGCCTCCATATAAGCTATTTTAATACAGTCTGTGATCCATGTGGCATTTAAAACTTTACATGCTGAAGAAGATTCCTCTGTCGTCCAATATGGAACACCGGTACCATGGGGGTTGAGTTTCTCCACTGGAGGCAAAACACCTCAAAAATCTAAGGGCGTAGATTCACTAAAGGTTGATGCTGTGGTGATTTGGTCTTGTTCATGTGTTTGAAATACTTCGACATTTCGATCTACATACAAACAACATATTCACTAAAATTGTCAGATGCAAGGGGAGGGTTGGAGAAGGTCCCAGTTGGCATACAGGATTGTTGAAGTGCCATTGATGTGGAAGGGATGTCCTCCCTTCACACATCTCCAACACTACAACTGAAGTTGAACAGCATTCTCTCTCTGCTTCCCTACTTGGCGGTAGGGGAATAAAGAGAAGGCTTTGTGCACCATGGACAGCATTGCATGCCATAGCGATGTGCATTGCTCACCCCTGTGGCACTCAAAGGGTTAAAATAAAAAGTGTACACCAAGCACTACATAATTATCACCTAACCTATGTATCATATATATATATATATTGTGCACTCACAGGGGAACAAGACTGGTTATGCTGCATCTATGGAGATTGTGGCTACCATTTGGCCCCCCAGCCTTGTTCCCTTGCCCAGTGGTAGTCATAGAACCCCATATACACTGCTTGGCCCCCACATGTGTTCACTTCACCACTGATAACCACAGATCCCCATGTACACTGTCTGACCCTCTCCAACCTTTTCCCCTTGCCCACTTCCAGCCACAAATCCCCATGACCACTGCCTGGGCAAGGGAAAAAGGCTAGGGTGTCAGGCAATGTATATGGACCTAACGCAATGGTGGTGTTCGCCACATTATAGAAATCTGACAGTGTTGCATAATTAACCCTTTGAGTACCAGAGAGGTACTGATTTGCAATATGTATGCTACCCCTCTGGTACTCAAAGGGTTATTAGGCAAAGAATGCGGCTGCATACCTTGCCTTTATATGTGTACTTCATGTTATTTCACATTTTATTTTTAAAAAATAGTTCAGAAGCTGCTATTGGAGTTTAGTGAATGTGTTGAAGTGTCACATTTCCATATCAACAAACCCTCTTGCATACGAATGTGCCCTTTTATGCTTCATTTCCATATGGAAATAGGCCATTGTTGATGTGATGATTGAAAATTTGTAAACCTGTCAGATTGATGTCGATTTGGGCATTTTTTTGTCTGAGTGCTGGTGATGTGATGTCGTAGACACTTGAGTGAATACTATCAATGTGCCTATGACACTGCTCCAACAGGACATTAACATTTTAGCTCTCTACGAATTTTAGTGAATCTAGGCCAATGTCTTGCGGGTGAAGACTCTCTTCTCCCTCTGCAGGCCAAGCCCTCTCTGCCTCCAGTTTATGATATGTTCTTCAGACTGTGCGGAAGGCTTAATCTACTGCTGCTTATTTTTAGTTTATTATTTTTACTGAGATATGGGGCTGTTACAATTCCCCTATTAGAAGGTTTACCATTACTGGGCTTCCCCTGGAGTGGGCTGACCAGTGTGCAGGTGCTGTGTGGACCCTTGCAGCCCTGTGGAGAGAATCTTGTAACCCAAGTTTTCACTCACAGCAATGCCTCTCTGAGGCTCTGCTTCCTTCACAGTGGTAACCTGAATGCAGAAGATGAAGATTGGTGAGTAACCCTTTGAGTACCTTGGTCCACTTTGACCTCCACTTTGTCCTCTGAGCCTTAAGGTTCGTGCACTCATGTTAGGTAGATTATTACTGTTTTACTGTTCTCCCCTGAGTTTTGGAACATGGATGGCTGCATTGGGACTAGTTAACCCCTTAACTGCTGGTTTCTCAGGGTTGGGGCTTTTTCTAGACTTTTCCCTTTTTAGGGTCCTGTCTCTTTAACCCCTTAAGGACCGGACATTATGGGACATTTCCGTCCCATAACGTCCGCATAGGGGCACGTTGACGGGCCGGTACACGTGACCTGTCACGTGTATCGGCGCGTCATTATGGGGCTTGAAATAGATCGCTCCGATCTTGGAGCGGTCTATTTCATGCCCCATTTTTACTTACAGCGCTCCCGGTAGAGCGCTGTAAGTAAAATGTACGTGACGTACCAGGACCGTCAAGGGTCTTTCAAGAAAGTTTACCCTTGACGGTCCTGGTACGTCAAGGGTCCCTAAGGGGTTAAAGGGATAGTAATACTTCGTTTTAACTTTATTTTATTTTGTAGGCATTAAAAAAACATGAAGAATGATATAAGTCTTATCTCTCAAACCTTTATGGTTTATGAGATATTCACAAGCAAAGTTCCCCTCCCCGCCCCTTTTACCTAGTGTAAGCAATCTCTTCTCAGATGTGAATCTGGTTGTATGACCAGACAGATAACAGAAGGGGACAATTTTCTTTGTATGAAAACAATGAAAGCCCTTCCGCCCTTGACAAGTTTTTCAGCTTTTTCCTTTATCTTAATTGAAGATTGTCCCTCTCTGCAGTCTACCTGGGCATCTCCCTTCTGATCTGGTTGAAGAGGGGGGGGATACTTTGTTTGTGAATATCTCTTAAACCATAAAGGTTTCAGAGATAAGACTTATATCATTCTTCATGTTTTTTTAATGCCTACAAAATAAAATAAAGTTCAAATGAAGTATTACTATCCCTTTAATACCCCCTCATGTTCCCTGGGATCATTGGGTAATTTGGGGTACCTTAGAAATCATCCGTTTTGTTTTTTTTTGGTGTGCGGTTCCTTTAAAGGGATAGTAATACTTCAAAATTACTAATCCCTGTTTTGTAGCCATTAAAAGTTAACCCTTTGGGGGGGCGGAGTTTGCGCTCAAACAAGATGGACGCTTAAACTGGTTGCTCCGCGGCTCTGTGTCTATTAATCATCGTAAACTCCTCTCTGGAGAGCGCTACCAGTACCTGAAGTGGGTCTCCGATCCCTCATGAAGGACAGGGGGAAACGGGGGCAAGCTCGCCCAGATTACAAAAAGATTTCTGACTTTCTACCGATGACATGTAAAGGCCGCTCGCCTTCCACGACACCTTTGAAGCTGCTCTCCCTGAGTGCACACGTGGACTGGAGCGAAGTTCCCCAAGACTATCCACCTGATCTAACCGGATCTAGCACCCCTCCATCTGTTATCGCGGATAAAGAAAATTATTTTATTTACTATTTTATTATCCCAATGGCGCACCTTTCTGCTACTATTACGAAGGAAGACCTTGCTCCTTTTCTCATGAAGGAGGACATGAAATATTTTCTACTCGAAATTAAGCAAGACATCAAAACCACTGTGAAGTCCGAAATATCGGATTTAAAGAAAGATCTTGCCCACCTGGGTCACCGTATCCATGTTTTGGAAGACAGAGAGGCTTCCTGCAAACCTGTCTTCCCGTCTGGACGACCTTGATAATCGATCCAGGCGATGCAATATACGGATCAAAGATTTTCCGGAGTCTGTCCCGCCTAAAGACCTCCAGTCTTCATTACAATGCCTTTTTGGTGAGATGCTTGAGATAGACACTGAAAAATTCCCCTTGAAGATTGAGAGGGCCCATAGGGCTCTGAGGCCACGAGGCCCTCCTGGATCGCGACCAAGGGATGTCATAGTCCGCCTCCACAACTTCCTGGACAAAGACCGCCTTATGTCCCTTGCAGGCTCACCATGATTATGAAGGACTGGAGCAGCAAGACAGGTTCTATGTTTCCCCTGTGAGAGTCATCGACTCTCCTGGGACTGTTACCAGTGATGTTCATTTCTGTTGTTTTTCTCTACTTATCAATGTTTACATTCCTATACACTTATGTTAGGCTTACTTGACTTATAGTATGCCTAGTACTCCTAGTTAATTTGTTTATGGGGATTCATACACTTGGTTACTGGTTAATAGTGCATCCGCAACTGCTATGTTTTTTCACTTTACTAATATTTCCTGTTATACGGCTTACTGTTACCCCCCCCCCCCCGGCCTTAGGGCACAGCCGTGATTCTTGTTAGTCTGAGGGTTTGTATTCCCTCGGTACGTTTACACGGATCTCTCCTTCCTCTCTACTCTATTTTTTCCTCCTCCTCCTTTAAACTCAGTTTCCTTTTCCTTTTTTTTTTCTCTCCCCCTCCCTTTCTTATCTCTTCCGCTCCCTTCTTTTTCCCCTCCTACTCTCCCCGATTTCCCTAAACATTACTTCAGAGCTCTGTCTTGCGGATTTACTTCTGTTTTTTGGTTTCTTGGCCATCACCTGTGGCTTTATATCCAAGTATAGCTACTACTGAAGTACATAATGTCCCAGTATCAGCTTAAGATCCTCTCCTTTAATACTCTGGGACTGAATAGCCCCGAGAAACGCTCTATGACTCTTCGGGAGGCATACCACTTGGGAGCAGACATAGTGTGCCTACAGGAAACTCATTTCCTCGCCTCCCGGCCACAGATGATTTCTAATTCCCGATACCCAGTGGGGAGGTATGCGTCCGCAGGGGAGAAGAAGAGAGGGGTTGCGATACTCTTTAAGGCTTCAGTGCCCTGGATTTTGGAGAATGAACAAGCAGACCCTGAGGGAAGATTCCTTTTTCTCCGTGGCTCATTGTACGGTACTAACCTTACTATTGCTTGTATTTATGCCCCCAATGTCAGAGTCCCAAGTTTCTTGAACAGGGTGCTTCTTCAGTTGGAATCCTTTAGATCGGGTTCTCTGGTTCTCACGGGAGACCTTAACATAGCCCTGGATCCAGATTTAGATACCTCTTCTGGCAGGTCACAGTATTCCTTTGGACTTTTACGTTTGCTACGCTCCAAACTAGTTGATTCTCATTTGTGTGATGCATGGCGTCTGCTTAATCCTACTCATAAAGACTACACTTATTTTTCCTTGGCTCACAATATGTACTCTCGCATAGACTATCTCCTAGTAGATCAATTTCTTTTACATAATGTTAGCTCGACAGATATAGGTCCGATATCATTTTCTGATCACACTCCTATATCTGAAGCTTTCACTTCCTTCTCTGTCTCACGGCAGGCCGTCGTGGATGTTGAATGATACTCTTCTGGCCAATGCTGCTATTACTAACTCTATAGAATCTTTACTTACCGACTATTTTGCTACTAACTACACTGAAGGAGTATCAGTCACATCAGTCTGGGAAGCACACAAATGCGTTATCCATGGCCACTTCCTCAAATAGCCTCGTTAAAAAAGAAGCGTGAGCAACATCTCGTTAATTTGCTCCTTCAGCTCAATCATGAGAAGGAGGCTCTGCATAAGGCCACACTGTCTGCCTCAGTATTGGTGGAGCTGTCGGAGGCTAGAGATTCCTTATCCTTGCTACTATGAAGCAAAATACATAAGTCCTTCCAATGGACTAGATTCCGGAGATTTCTTCACGGAGATAAGTGTGGGAGACACCTAGCTTCTTTGATTTAAGTTCGGCAACGTGCTAATTATATTTATACAATCTGTCATCCTTCAGGGAGGGTGTGCCATACCTTCCTGGATATGGCTAAATCTTTTAAACAATTCTATCAGGAGCTATATAATATCCCCCTAGAGGCATCCCTGGACCCGGAGGCCCATCATAACGCTATCCACCGATTTTTACAGACCTCTGGGTTGAGTCCCATTTCGGAGACTGCCCAAGCTACTTTGGATGCCCCCTTTTCTGAACTTGAACTTTCGCAAGCACTTAAGCCCACTTCTAAGGGTAAAAGCCCAGGGCCTGATGGGTTTACCACAGCTTACTATAGGAAATTTTCTCATATACTCTTACCCCATCTGATGCTCACCTGTAACTAGATAGCTTTGGGTTGCCCGCTCCCCAAACAATCCTTGGAAGCTCATATCACTGTATTACTGAAACCTGACAAGGACCCCATGGCTTGCAGTTGCTATCGTCCTATCTCCCTGCTGAATTCTGATGTAAAGCTCTTCACAAAGGTACTGGCGAATAGATTAAAACCTCTGCTATCTTCTCTTATACATCAGGACCAATCCGGCTTTGTCCCGGGGAGGGAAACTAGGGATAATGTGGCTAAGGTAGTTTCGCTTATGCACAGGGCTCACCTACAGAAGATCCCTACTGTTCTCCTGTCACTCAATTCCTAAAAGGCATTTGATAGGGTGAATTGGCATTATCTCTTTTCAGTCCTGCAGTCCTTCGGTATTGGTCCTTGATTTCTCTGCTCGGTTCAGAGTCTTTATTCCACTCCCTCTGCTTGTGTCAAACTGAATGGCATGCTATCTGATGCTTTTAAAATTGGAAATGGCACGAGACAGGGTTGTCCATTGTCACCCATTTTGTTTATATTAGCCATGGAACCCCTCTTGCAAACAATTAGGACACAGGACTCTATTCATGGTCTTCCATCACCGTCCCCCAACTTGCCCCGACCCAAATTAGCCTGTTTTGCGGATGACCTGCTTCTTCTACTTACATCTCCCATGACCTCCTTACCTTCACTGATGTCTGTGTTGGAGAGGTTTGGGAGCATATCCTATTTTAAGGTTAATATGTCCAAGTCGTCAGCTATGGGTTTACACATCGAACTGACTCTTTTAACCTTGTTACGTTCTCGATTTCCCTTTAGTTGGACAATTCAGGGTATACGTTATCTAGGTATCACCCTAACTCTCTCTCTGTCGCACTTGGTCAAGGTCAATCTTTCCTTGTTACAAACCAATCTAGAAACGGCATTAATACAGTGGTCTAACCTTATGGTTTCTTGGGTTGGACGCATTAACTTGGTAAAAATGGTGTGCTTACCTAAAATCTTGTATGTATTTAATGGTTTCCCGCTTCGCATCCCTCGCGTCTATATACATAGGTTACAAGGGTTAATATCGTCCTTTATCTGGAAATATAGGAGACCTCGGTTACCCTTGAGGATCTTACGTTTGCCATTGAGGGAAGGCGGACTGGGAGTCCCAGACTTGTTTATGTACTATAAGGCAGCTACTCTATCTAGAATCACAGACCTATCCAGATGCCCAGCTAGGGAGTGGATCACCATCTTCTCTTCATATGCCTCTGGTGTGGATTTGCGCCATATATGTTGGTTTGACCCAGATTCCTTTCCTGTTCAGTGCCGTACACATCCGATCCTGAACCACTTATTAACGTCTTGGAGATTTTTGAATTCCTCCCTATTACTATTACCCTATTCTTCTATTCGAATGCCTGTTAGTTAACCCTGCTTTCCCCACTGGTCTACGTGGGGGCTCTCTTACATCTTGGGCGGCATTACGTCTCAACACCTTGGCAGATATGACACAGGATTCTTGTCTTCTGACATTTGACATGTTGGTTAGAGATAGGGGTGTCCCAGCATCCCACTTCTGGCAATACTTTCAATTATGCCATTTTATTGCCCCTCTCTTACCCCGCATCGCTACTCCCTCAGAACCAACTCCGTTTGAACTGGCACTTCAGAGCCCTTCCATACACAGACATACATTGACTAGGTGGTATAAGTTTCTCATCCCCCCTCCCGCGCCATTTGGGGAATGGGAGATGGATTTGGGATTATCCATAAGCTTCTCACAATGGAACAGCATTTGGGCTGCCCTTTTTCAACATTCTCCAGATATCCCGATGAGAGAATGCAACTATAAGCTTTATACCAGATGGTATCGCACCCCTCAACTGTTAGCAAAATACTATCCTGGTACATCCTCGCCTACCTGCTGGAGGTGTGACGGGGCGATCGGCTCCTTGCATCATATCTTCTGGGATTGTCCGAGAATTTCTACCTTTTGGTCTGAAATCAGAACACACTTACAGGCCATTCTTAAGATATCTGTCGATTTTTCCGCTTCTATACTACTTTTTGGTTATCCCCTACCCCCAGAATTAGTAGGCAAGCCTCGCCAAAGATCGCTCTTTTACCATCTTACGAATGCGGCAAAAAGCCTTATACCACTCCACTGGAGGTCATCAGTTGTCCCCTCTGTGACCAAGTGGCGACAGCGAGTGGACCACACATACCATATGCATGTCCTGTGGCAGGCTTCCATGGGAGGAGGGATGGAGACCCCTCTTGAATGGTCTGCTTGGATCCAGGATAGGCCAGCAATTGTCATCTGAGTGCTTTTGGAGCCTGGACCCATACCTGAGATTTACACACCAAAGCTGGTGGAGCATGATCTTTATATGGTGACATCTGTCAATGGGCATTATTCGATAGTTGAGTCTGCCGTACAGAGAGAGCTTTTGAGATCCTTTCCCTCCTCTTCCTCCATTCCCCTCTTCGCCTTCCTCTCCCCCCCCCGTTTTAAACCCCCCCTTTTTTTTCGCTTCTCTGTTACCCTACTTCCCCATACCACCTTCCCTCTATCTGTGCTCCTCGTTACTGGACTTCTGAGATGCTACATCTCTTTTACATACAGGTTGGTTGTTTTATATACAATATACAACCTGTTCCTCCTTCCTTACTTCCCCTTCATTAGGGATTTCCCTCCCACCTTTCTATTTTCTTTTACACATGACGATTCTATATATATTAAGAATTCTCCACACATTATTTCTATTACCTCTCCATCTCAATGACAATCGTATTGTATTCAGAATATGTAACATTTTGGCTGTATTGTTCAAATATTCCTGTGGATATATGTATATTGCGCTTTTCTTTCTTTCCTCTCTTTATTTCTGTATTTTCTTTATATTCAATAAAGCTTTTACAACAACAACAACCAAAAAAAAAGTTAACCCTTTGAGTGCCAGAGGGGTACACAAAGCATTGCATACCCCTCTGGCACTCAAAGGGTTAATGGAGCAAAGATGACAGCTTGGAAAGCATTCTTAATGGCATATTAATACGTCAAAATTACTAATCATTGTTGTGTAGCCATTAAAAAAAGACAAAAAATGCCCCCAGTGGCATCTCTCAAACCCTTATGGTTTGAGAGATAACCACTTACAAAGTTCCCCCCTCCCTCCCCTTTCCCTGACGTCAGCGTTCTAGCTGACAGCAGGGAAATCGGTCCCAGAACTGTCGGAGGCTCTGCAGCAGAGCCGAGATAGTGTTAATGAAAAGAAATCCTTCACTTAAAAGGTCTTCTACGTGTGCCTGCAAACCAAGCACATGTAGAAGACCTTTTAAATGAAAGATTTCTTTTTAAATAACTCGATTGATCTCGGCTCTGCTGCAGAGCCACCGGCTGATCCCAGGAGAGGATTTCCCTGCTGTCAGCTAGAACGCTGACATCAGGCAGGGGCAAACTTTGTAAGCGGTTATCTTTCAAACCGTAAAGGTTTGAGAGATGCCACTGGGGCATTTTTCTTCTTCTTTTTAATGGCTACAAAAAAGGTATTAGTAATTTTGACATATTACTATCTCAGTAAGAACGCTTCCCACGCAGTCATCTTTGCTCCATTAACCCTTTGAGTGCCAGAGGGGTACGCAACGTATTGTAAAGCAATGCTTTGTGTATCCCTCTGGCACTCAAAGGGTTAACTTCTATGGGCAAATTTTACTGAGACATAGCTCGGTAACTGTTAGTCATACAAGGGTCAGAGTGGGCTCTTTCTTCTTGTCTTCTCATGGTTCACGTCCTGAGTGTCTTGGGGGTCCGTAGACAGAGTTAGGCTTTGGTAGGCAACATCAACAGAGGAGAATACATTACCCTTCTTCAGATTGGCTGCATGTTTTGCAGTCACCATTTTACATCTCTCTTGCTTATCCTATGCAGAGGCAGTCTCCTAGCTCTCCTCCTCCAGATTAACCCTTCACCTGCCAGAAAAGTGCTTTTTGGGCTTTTCTTGTGTGAACTATTAGTCTGGGGAACTGTTACTAGTGAATTTTACTAGTTATAGACACTACTTCTGTCAGGATGATGGATCCTAAGGGACATGGGGCTAGACCTAAGGATAAGAACTCAGGGGCATCTCTGACCCCACCTCCTTGCTTACTGTTCCTCATGTCAAACGGGGCTCCCTAGAGAGTATTCTGAATCTCTCTGCCCCTCCTGTGCTGTGGCCCCTACTACTCCTCCAGGCCCCTCCAGCACTGAACAAGAGCCAGCTTGGGTTAAATCATTTTTGTCCACTATGGCCCAATTTCTTTTCTCCATCCAAGGGGTTCTTCAATCTTGGAAGCCCCCTACCACTTTTATGTATGTGGCCCCTAGGGCTCAGAATATACCTGTGCTCATAGGGGCCTCCTCTGAGGATGAACATGAGGAAGGGGAATATGAAGATACGGATTTGTCCTACTCAAATGGGAACTTTTACAAGGCTGACCCTCTCCCCTCTGCTGAGGGGTTTATCAGTGCTGTTTACAGGACCCTTCATGTCCCTGACACCCCTGGTGAGGGTCCATCCTCTACAGATGTTTTCCAGAGGCGTAGGAAATCTTCTACTGTGTTTCCCCTAATGCCGCTCTTGATCAGATACTTCTGGATGAATGGAAGACACCAAATAAGAGGTTGTCTACCTCTAAAAGCTGTACCCCTTTTCTGAAGCAGCTTTGGCGCAGTGGACCTCTCCCCCTTCAAGGGATCCCACAATTTCCAGGCCGGCTAAGTACCAGTGGCGGATGCAGCAGGACTCAAAAACGTGGCAGACAAGAAACTTGATTCTATCTTCCAGTCTAATTTTGCTGCCACTGGGTCTGTGTTGAGGCATATTTTTGCCTCTGCCTGGGTCAACAGAGCTGTTTCTGTTTGGGGTGAACAGATGATGGAAGTTGTCCATTCGGATGCTCCCAAGGATGAATTGTTGGCTTTTTTTGCCAACCTGGTGCAGGCTAACACATATGTTTCAGAAGCTGTGTTTGAGGTGGTCAGGCTATCTTCCAAAGCCTCGGCTTTCTCTGTTACTGACCAAATGTTACTGGTAAAAATGATGGAGACTCTTCTAAAGAAGAAGATAATTGACCATCTAACAAAAAACAACCTGATGGACCCAAACCAGCATGGCTTCACTGAGGGCCGATCCTGTCAGACTAATCTCATTGATTTCTTTGACTATGTAACTAAAGTGCTGGATGAAGGTGGTGCTGTGGATATCGCCTACCTGGATTTCAGTAAAGCTTTCGATACAGTTCCCCATAAAGAGCTGATAGATAAATTATCAAGAATTGGACTTAACCCCTGGATAGTTCAGTGGATCTGCAGTTGGCTGAAGGACAGAAACCAGAGGGTTGTTGTTAATGGAGTGTATTCTGAGCAGAGACTGGTTACAAGTGGAGTGCCACAAGGATCTGTTCTGGGCCCTGTTCTGTTCAACATGTTTGTAAGTGACATAAGGGAAGGCTTGGCAGGGAAGGTTTGCTTGTTTGCTGATGACACAAAAGTGTGTAATAGGGTTGATGTTCCAGGAGGTGTCTGTAATATGGAGAATGATTTGGCACTATTAGATAAGTGGTCAAAACAATGGAAACTTCAGTTCAATGTTTCCAAATGTAAAATAATGCACTTGGGGACAAGAAACCCTCAATCTGACTATCGTATTGGCAGTTCTGTGGTAGCAAAGACTTCAGAAGAGAAGGATTTGGGGGTGGTCATCTCTGACAGCCTCAAGATGAGTAACCAATGCAACCAGGCGGTGGGGAAAGCAAATCGTATGCTTGGCTGCATAGCTAGAGGTATAACAAGCAGGAAGAGGGAGATTGTGATCCCTCTGTATAGAGCTCTAGTGAGACCACATCTGGAATACTGTGTACAGTTCTGGAGGCCTCATCTGCAAAAGGATATAACTAAAATTGAGCGGGTTCAAAGAAGAGCTACAAAAATGGTGGAAGGTCTAAAGCATAGAACTTATCAAGAACGACTCAGAGATCTAAATATGTATAGTCTGGAGGAAAGAAGAGAAAGGGGGGACATGATTGAAACCTTTAAGTATGTTAAAGGACTGAACAAGGTTCAGGAGGGAAGTGTGATTAATAAGAATCTGAATACAAGAACAAGGGGGCACAATCTGAGGCTAGTTGGAGGAAAAATCAAGAAAAACATTAGAAAATATTATTTCACTGAAAGAGTAGTAGAAACTTGGAACAAACTTCCAGCAGAGGTGGTTGATAAATCCACAGTAACACAGTTTAAACATGCCTGGGATAAACATGTATCTATCCTAAGATAACAATAAAGGAATACTAAAGGGCAGACTAGATGGACCAGGTGGTCTTTTTCTGCCGTCAATCTTCTATGTTTCTATGTTTCTATGTAACCAACCTTGTGGTTTAAGCTTTGATCTACAGACCAATTTTCCAACAAGTCACTGGTTTCCTTACCCTTTCAGGGCAAGTCTCTGTTTAGTCCTCAGCTAAAGCAGATTATCAGGGATGCTACTTGTTGCCTCAGATGTCCACCAAGCTGCCTACTATGTTGAGGAAAATGTCTTTTTCCATCCCCGCCAAATAGAGGTGCAAAGGCTGCAAACTTTGCAGGCCTCCAAGCAATGCCCCCACCAAGCCCAGATAGCAGTTGCAGCCCAAGGGAAAAGTTTCAAAGCCTAAGTCTTTCAAGCCAGCTTCCACACGACTTGCAGAATCCTAATCTGCAGCTTCCTGTAGGCTGGAGTCATTGCCTTTTTCTGGACGCCTGGGAAAAATCAATCGCTGGCCAGTGGGTCTTGCGGGTTATCTCAGAAGTGTACAGATTAAGGAACTCTTAAAAGGACACACTACTACTGCACTACAGTCAAGACTTGCCTAGGTATACACTGTAACGCATTGTTGGGGATCCCTACACCCTCAAACGGCACCTCTGGTCACTAAGAATCTACTGACAAACCAAGAACTAACCTACATCTCTCAACCAGCATGGCATATATTGGTACATTACAAGAATTCAAAGAGGAGGAAGAGACATGGAAGGCATATATAGAAAGAGTGCAACATTTCTTTAATACTAACGACATTCCAGAAGCTAAACAGGCAGGGGCTTTTCTGACAGTCTAGGCCGCAACCCTTATGCCATTCTTCAAAATCTACTGGCCCCTTATAGTCTATTCACCAAGTTATTCACAGAATTAGTGGCAGCATTAACACAATACTACCAGCCACAATCTCTGGAGATAGCAGAGCACTTCCATCTCTTTTCACACAGACAAGCACCACAGGAAGCTATTCACCCATGTATGATACAGCTTTGCAAATTAGTATCTACTTGCAACTTTGGATCACACTTATCACAAGCGGTATGAGACACGTTTGTATTCAGATTGGCAAATAAGTCCATTCAGAAATGGCTGTTATCAGAGAGGGAGTGTGTGCGTGTGCGCTTGCAGAGTGTGTGTGTGCGTGTTTGTGCGCTTGCAGAGTGTGTGTGTGCGTGTGTGTGTGTGCGGGCGCGCTTGCAGAGTGTGTGCGTGCGCGCGCTTGCAGAGTGTATGTGCGCACGCGCGGAGTGTGTGCGCGCGCAGAGTGTGTGTGTGCGCACGTGTGTGAGCGAAGTGTGTGTGGAGAGTGTGTGCGTGTGTGTGCGCAGGAATTGTGTGCACACAGTGTGTGTGTGGAGTGTGAGTGTATTTGTGTGCGCGCGTGCAGTGTGTGTGTACATGGAGTGTGCGTGTGTGCAGTGTGTGTGGAGTGTGCGAGCGGAGTGTGTGCATGTGCTAGTGTGTGCGCGCGGTGTGTGGAGTGTCAGGGTGAGTGGGTGGGGTAAGTGGGTGTATGTGTGTGGGAGTGGGAGTGTGTGTGATTGAACTGTGTGATTGAAGTGTGGGAGAGCAAGTGTGAGTGGAGTGAAAGTGTGATGAATGGAGTTTTGTGAGTGGAAAGTAAGTGTGTGTGAGTGGACAATGAGAGTAAAGTGTCAGTGAGGTGGGGAGTGAGAATGTGAGTATGGGAGTGTGTGTAATTGGGGTGTGTATGTAAGAGTGTGAGAGAGTGTGTGAGTGGAGTGCAAAGAGAGAAGTGTCAGTGAGTGGGGGATATATTTGAGGTAAGTGGGTATGGGTGTGAGGTAAGTGGGGGGCGGGAGTGTGTGTGATTGCAGTATGAGGAGTCTATACGTGTGGAGAGTGAGTGGATAATGAGTGAAGTGTCAATGGGTGTGTGAGAGCTAGGTGGGGGGGTGTTTCAGGTTAGTGGGGGGGGTGAGAGGTGTGTTTGTGCATGAGGGGAGTGCAAGTGGAGTGTGTGTGATTGGAGTTTGTGTGTGGAGTGTAAGAGTGCGTGTGAGTGGACAATGAGTGAAGTGTCTGAGTGGGAGTGTATTTGAGCTAAGTGGGGGGTTAGAGAATGTGAGTGTGTGTGTTTGGAGTGTGAGAGAGTGTGAGTGTGTGTGGGGAGTGTGTAAGTGGATAATGAGAGTGAAGTGTCAGTGTGTGTGAAGTAAGTTGGGGGGTGTTTGAGGTAAGTGGGGGGTGAGAAATGTGTGTGAGGGGAGTGTGAGTATATGTGGAGTGTGTGTGGAGTTCTTCGAGTGAGAGTGTATGTGTGAGTGGAAAGTATGAATGTGTAATATAGGTGAGGTGTTTGAATGGGGTGTGTGTGATTGGGGGTTGAGTTAGGTGTGAGTGGGCTCAAGTGCTACCAGAAGGCCAGGATTAAGGATATCCCTGATTAGTCACAGGTGAGTTCATTGTGTTAATTTTGACTGACCCACCAAAGCTCATGCCGGAAAATCTTTATACCATAGTCTGTTGAAAGTCCTTCAGGACTGAACTTATGCAGCCTGACTTTGAGAGGACCTCCTTGACCATTTGATAAATCATAGTATATATCTTTATATTTTCACCAAACTAGTAGTCTAAAACAGTCTTACTAAAGGGATGAAAATGCATGTTTTAAGTGATTCCTGACTTTGCACAGGTGTTTCTGTGAAAATGACTGAGCCATTGATTGCATCACCTATGGAAAGCAGGGATATCTGCAAAGCATCCACTGAGACGGTGGATGCTTTGGAAATATCTTTGCTTTTAATAGGTGATATAATCATTGGCTCAGTCATTTTCACAGAAACAATCATAGTATATATCTTTATATTTTCACCAAACTAGTAGTCTAAAACAGTCTTACTAAAGGGATGAAAATGCAGGTTTTAAGTGATTCCTGACTTTGCACAGGTGCTTCTATGAAAATGACTGAGCCAATGATTGCATCACCTATGGAAAGCAGGGATCTCTGCAAAGCATCCACTGAGACGGTGGATGCTTTGGAGATATCCTTGCTTTTAATAGGTGATGTAATCAATGACTACGTCATTAAGTCCTTAACTGTTTGCATGCCAGAGGGGTATCCAATGCATTGCTTTGCAATGCGTTGAATACCCTTCTGGCACTCAAAGGGTTAAGAAATGTAGTATGCGGTCTCTGTTGTAGCTTGAATGCAAGTAATTTTTTTTAACCCTTTAAGGACCAGATGGGTGGACAACATAATGCTTTACTTTGTGCACCCCATTGGTCCTTTAAAGGGTTAATTTGCTCCTACACCAATACTTGTACAGTACATTTTACTTCCCAATTGATTGATGTCTTACATACTGTGGTTTAGTAGAAGCATGTAACATAGTAAATTAGGTTGAATAAAGACACAAGTCCATTGAGTTCAACCTTTGCCTCATACCCTAGTGACATGAGAATTGTATAGCTAACCTGTTACCAAATGAGTTAGTAATTTATCAGACCTTCCTGATTTGCCTACTGATATTCAGAGAAACCCTGTGTGTTCCCTTTTGAAAGAAATGTATCTAATCTTCTGTTAAATGTATCCATTGTATCTGCCATAACTACCTCCTTGGGCAAGGAATTCCACAATTTAACAGACCTTACTGTAAAAAAACCCTTCCTCTGCTGAAGTCTAAACCTCCTATCCTCTAATCTCAAGGGCTGCCCCCTGGTCATTTGATCAGGCCTTGGAATGAATTGCTCCCCAGAGAGATCCTTGTATTGACCTCTCATATATTTGTACAATGTGATAAGATCTCCTCTTAGTCATCTTTTTGTCTAATCGTTCCTCATACGTCAAGTCCTCCATTCCATTAATTAATTTTGTTGTAAAAAAAAAAAAAATATATATATATATATATATAGTGTGGGGGCAGACAGTCCAGTTTTATCAAGTAGTAGATTTTAATTTGCCATAACTTTTTTATTACATTGAGTTCAGCAGACCAAAGTGACTAGTTTAATTACACACAAGTCTTAGACATCTATAGTATCCAAAGGGGTTAAAATTATGAATTTACATAATATTTCAAAAACCATTTTCTATTACAACATATAAATACACTTGCAATGTGGGACGGTGTTGCCCGTCATATTATGACTGTTGGGCGTATGTGTGTGAAATGTAGACACACACTGATAAGCACAGACATATGCAACACACAGGCAGGCACATACACAGTGAGCGGCAGAAACATGCAAAAGACTTGCACACACACAGATACACCGGAGATGCACACATGGACACACATATGTAACAGAGATATACGCACACACGCAACATATATGCGCAGAAACACATGTGCGCATGAGTTGTGCACCCCTCTGGCACTCAAAGGGTTAAGGTATAGAGAGGCATGTCAGAGATAAATAGCAGTGGGAAGTATATTCATACAGGATGTATGGATACTGCACCTCTTATGTAGCTATATTAATGTGAAGGCTAAACTGTTTTGATTGTATGAAAACACATTTTATAGAGCTTTTCCTGCTGAATAAAACAAGGGTACTCCCGTCGCTGTCAGTTGTTTTATTCAAAAATTATAGCAGTTTAAATAATCAGGAAGTAAATTTACTGTGTTTACTTCCTGATAGTTCTAACTGACAGGAAGTGACAGGCAGTTTCTGTCACATTCTATGGAGAACTGTTATGTCTCTGACTTTTCTGACTTTCATCTCCATTAGAATTTAACAGGAAATCTAATTAGAATTTGACCACTAGAGGGCACTGGTAGTGTAAAAAAACATGGGTTTAAACTGTAATAACTCTGGAAATATAAATCTCTCGGCAGTGGGAGTACCCTTATTTTACTCAATAGGAAAATCCCTACAATATATATTTTTTCATAAAAAAAGTTTACTGCTCCTTTAATGTATCTATTCAATTAATAAAAACTAGCACTGATTCAGAGCTAATTTATATGTCTAATTTAGAAATTTTAATGTGTAATACAAACAAACCATATAGCTCTATATTCATATAGATAGATAACAAAATTGGTGCATAGATATCACTTTAAACAATATTTATTTATCAACTGTCCCTACAACAGTAGTTTATATGACCCCAGACACAGTATCAATTCTTTTGGCAGCTTGTCTCTATAGTCAGTTGCAAATCAGTCTCCAACGGTGACTGACCGGAGAGATGGCTCAGTTGGTTAAGGCACCAGCTGTAGAATCTGCTCAGACCATGAGGTTGCAGGTTCTAGTCCCGGCAAGGTCAGCTCAGCCTTTCACCTTTCTAAGGTAGATAAAATGAGTCCAGGACATACTTGAAAACGAGAGACAATCTCAATGTATTCTTCCTGGTAAAATACTTTAAAAAAAAAAAAAAAAAAAAACGGTGATTGGCATGTAACATAAAGAACAGAGAAGGGGAAGGGTGAGACAGCGCACAATAGTCCTTCTAAGTGTAGTATTTATTAAAATATGTACCAATATATATAAAAAAAGAAAACATAAACATACATATGCAATAAAGAATAAAAATATCTATTCAATTAAAAACAATACGAATTGGTTAGAGTAGAGGGAAATGTCCCCTGTTATAACATAAATATTCATATAATCCAACAGGTACGTGGGAGGGAGTGTAACCAAAGCGTGATAGTACAATGGGCTAATAATTGTGACGTATCCTTATTAAGGGAGGTGAACTTAATAGTTGTAGGGATAATTGTGCTATTGGGACCACATATTAGGGAGTTGTAGGCAGCCCAGGGGTATTTATTAGGGTGGGTTTCTTCTTAAAAACAATGTCCCCTATATTCCCTGTGTAGGTGACCTCTTACTTGATACCCGTGATGGGTCTCCGCATATCACAAAGTAGGTGTGTGGTCCATCAGCCTTGCTCCGATCTGTTATATCCCGCAACTTACGTGTAGATTGATGTCCCGACTCGTGTCTTCTCACACTGCTCAGTGTGAGTAGGTGTCTCGGTTCAGGTCTCCTCCGTCCAATATTCTGTTGCTGCCAAAGATGGTAAACAAATATGTGCCTCTGTTGTCTCCCTCGATCTTGGCGTTCTCTCGTGTCGGAAGTTGACTAACTTCAACGCGTTTCGACACTATGAAGACTCAATCATAGCGTTGAAATGCATTGAAGTTAGTTAACTTCTGGCACGAGAGAATTAATTGTCTGCTTCAGTTTGAACAATTCTTGCCTGTCACTTTCTTTCTAATGCACCCCTCCTTTTCTATAACATTAAGACACAGGTGATGAATGTATTACCTGTAGACTGCTCCTGCAGTCTACACTTCTTACCTGCAATCTGATAAAATATTTCATCACTTTTTGTACAAGCAAGAGAATCTCCCTTTGGAACAGGAGGGAAAGGGTGGTTATCATTTATGGCACTGATAGTATAACATATCGGGGTGGTATAAAACCACTGATTAATATTTGACAAATCATTCCACAAATTGTTGTTATATCCTTTAATTGGATACTAAACTTACAGTTTTATACTATCCATCCTGCTGAGAATATTACTGAGGAATATCAATATCTTGTTTTAAAAAACTTGTAGATCTGTGAATTTTAGAACCTGCTGTTTGTGTGTTACTTTATTTTTTCCATGTGAATTGTGTTTAGTAGGATATTATATAATTACATGGTATTTAACCCTTTGATTGGCAGAGGGTGAGCAATACATTACTTTACAATGCATTGTTTTCCCCTCTGAAACTCAGGGGTTAAAAGGGGAACATTCACCTCTTAAAAAGTTTTTAGCATAGGTTTAGTTATTAAAGTAGTTTTAGGAAATACGTGTGTTTTTTTCACTTACTTACTTTTAATTTTCTGTGCTGTGCACTTCCGCATAATGGGCAAGCTGAATCTCCAGCACAGCTCTTCTTCTCCTCCCAGCTCCAAGGTACCATGGGGTTGAGTCCTTCTTTGGAGGGCAGGATTCATCTCAAAAAGACTTGTGGTGGAGACTCTCAGCACTGTGTCCTCTGAGGTGAAAACATGGCCAGCGACACTGGCAAGCTTCTTGCTTTAGAGGCATCTGCGTGCCTATGCTGTCAGTCCCTTCCTGTTACCTTTAGGTACCATGAAGGAGGCCGGGAATGACAGCTCAGGTGTCTCTAAGCCAAGATGTTTGTGCACATGCCTGGCGACCAGGCTCGGAAGAAGAAGGGTTTCTTAATAACACGGTACTTATGCTCAATAATAGTACTATTTTTAAGCTTATTGCCATATGCCTAATTATTAGGGGAGAGACTTTATTTAGTGTTTTAGTGTGAGAGTTCTGCTTTAAAACCGCAAAATAACTATATAAAACTATATATTTCTTCAAATTGGATATTCTAATGCATCAAATGAGGAGGTCACTTGCCTTCCCCAAGTGTAATGTGTACAAATGTTTCCAGAAGTGGCGCTAAAAGAAAAAAAGTTTGCATTTCCATCCCTTCAACTGTACTGAAATATGTGAGAACTATGGAATTTCTAACTGTACTAATTAGCAAGTGCTCTTAGGAGAAAAATGGCATTCCATTGGTATGAGCTGACATAACGTAGGGGGTGTTAGAAGTACAAAACTACACCTACTACAACCTCTGATTTTTTTTACACTTTCTCAAACATGACTTGCCTGTACAAAAATGGTTAAAACACCTACAGAAGTGAGAAAACGTAGGCAAACCATACCATTTTGTAAATAAGACAAACTAGTGCATCAAATAAGGGGTCAGTTGCCTTTTTACCCCAAGCCTGATGTGCACAAATGTTTCTAGAAGGTGGTGCTAAAGAAAAAATGGCGCTTTTTTACATTTCCTCCCCTTCAAATGTATTGAAATCTGTGAAAACCATGGAATGTCCAACTGTATTCATTAGCTAGTGCTCTTAGGAGGAAAATAGCACCCCACTGGTATGAGTTGACATAGCCTAGGGAGTGCTATTAGACCAAATTACACCCTACTGCAACCTCTGGTTTTTCTAACATTTTATCAGACATGGCTTGCCTGTACAAAAATGGTTAAAACACCTACGGAAGTGAAGAAAAGCTCCTCTTCTCCTTTGTACATATTGAGCAGCACAATCGGCTGGGAGATCAACAACTGGGGGGCATTAGGAGAGATCCTGATGCCCAAGCATACTGAGCAATTGCTTTGAGGAAATGCGGCCACTGCTTGCCGGTTATACCGGCATATGCAGTTACCACATTTCAGTAGCACAGCTGTCCAAGCTCTTATGTTGTACCCACATGGCACTCGGGGGGTTAAGAATGGTTTCCAAGCCGCTGCCATCTTTTCTTCATTGACTTCTATGGGGGAACTTCTATGGGACATAGCTCTGCAACTGTTTGACATAATTCAGTGAGCTCTTTCTTCTTGTCTCCTCATGGCCTTATATCTGGTTAATGTCCTGAGTGTCTTGGTGGACCATGGCGATTACACGGACGGAGTTGTAGTTGTTGCAAATGCATTGCAAACTTTTGTCGACACTAGAGGTGGTGCCTTACGCTCAGGTGCATACCAGGGAGCTTCAGAGACATGTCATCCAGAATTGGTCCGGGAATCTGGCCCATCTGGATTGGCAGATCTCTCTCTGGCTGGGGTCTGGTCCTGGGTCACCTGGGGGTCCAGGGCAGGTGGACAGCCATGAGTCTCTTCAGTCAATCAATGTTATGGAACTTAGAGCAATCAGTCTGCTCCTGTGTACTGTACCTCTCAGTCGAAGGGACATCCAGTGCAAGTCTAGTTGGACAACGCTACGGCAGTGTCTTAGGGGGGTCACTCGAAGTGTCGCTGCATGGTACGAGGTGAGGTACATTCTAGGTCGGGCAGAGCCCCATGTTCCAACTATCTCTGCTGTTCACATGCCATGGGTAGAAAACTTGCTGGCCTCCAAAGTCATCAAGATGTGGATCCGGGAGAGTGGGAGCTCAATCCGGAAGCGTTCTACCTCATTGTGTAACTGTGGGGGGTTCCCAATGATAAACCTGAAGGTCATGAGGGAAAACAGGAAGGTCCTGGTCCTGTGCTCCTGGAAGGAAGATCCTCTTGGTTTTGCCATGGACACAATGCTGTTTCTTCCACCTCGCTTATGTCTTTCCGCCAATTCCCCTCATTCTCAAGACGTGATGCTAGTCACTCCTTACTGGAGCAGGAGGGCATGGTTTGCAGACCTGTTGAGTCTTTTTATTCAGGATATGCTCCCACTTCCTCCTAGGCCGGACCTCCTTCTTCAGGGCTACCATGGGAAAGAGGATGTTGAAAAGCTGGCTTTGACGGCATGGCTGTTGAAGCCCACATTTTGTGGAGAAAGGGATTCTCCACTGAGGTAATTTCCACTATGATTCAGACTTGAAAGCTTGTCTCCTCTAAGACCTACCACAGGGTACGGTCTGTTTTTCATTCCTGATGTGTGGTCAGGTATCTGTCCTCACAGTATTTTGACCTTCCAGTGGTGCTCTCTCTTCTTCAGGATGGTGTGAACAAATGACTCAGCTTGTGTTCCTTGAAGGTTCAAGCATTGTCTCTTTTTGTATCTTTTCAGAGTCTCATTGCCATTATTTCAGGTGCCAAGGTGTTCCATAATGGAGTTGCTCATGCTTTCCCTGCCTTCAAAGCTCCTACTCTTCCTTGAGACCCTAATTTGGTTTTGGGTGCTCTCAGAGGCATGTTTTTCAGCCCCTTGCTACCATCCTTATGCATCAGTTGACAAGCAAAATGGCGTTTTTGGCAGATTTGCAGGCTTTTTCTTTCATGCCTCATTTCCTGTTTTTTTCACAAGGACAAGGCGGTGCTTTGAACATCTCAGGATAAACAGGAGATTGTTGTGCCTTCGTTTTTGTCTTGACCCAAAGCCTGACAAGGTAATGGCTCTCCACTTGTTGGATGTGGTGTGGTGCCTTAAGTTTTTTTTTTTTTTTTTTTTTTTTTTTTTTTAATATTTTTATTTGTAAATTTTGGTCAGTTATATAGTAAGCTTAGATCATGTAAGACAAAGATACAACAGAAATGTTACATCAAAGCATCCAAGTAATAAGTGCAGCTTAAATGAGAATGCAATAACCCATAATAATAGCTGACAAGTAATGATCCTAAAATAGAACAGCAGTAGTAAGAACAGTCTGACATTGTACAATTATACAATCCCTATAACACGAGTTATAATCAAATGGAGAAGTAACAAAGGAACAGTGATAACAGTCCCCTGCGCGATACTAACACAACGCGTCAGGGGGAATATGACAATCCCAGGATCAGCAATATACTAAGAAGTATTTTATAAAAGAGGAAGAGAATGAAAGAAAAAAAAAAAAGAAAGGGAAAGGGAAAATAAATCCTAAGTGGGAGTACCAGTCAACCTCCTAGGACCCCGTCTTCGCATTCTCTCAACTGCCACACAGTGAGTCCGCCATAAGTCAGTAAGTCCTTCAGAAAGGGCTCCTGCACCCCCCGCTGCCGCACAGCCAGCCTCCATAGTCACCAGCCAGGACATCTTTGTCATCCAATCCCCCACCCCAGGAGGGTCTTTGGACTTCCACATCCGAGGTATGCAATATTTAGCTGCAGTTAGCATAAGAATATAGAACCTCTGTTTGGCCCTGGACGATCTCAGAGTCTGCGGGGGGACCCCCAGGACTACCAATGGTGCTGAAGCTGAGACATCCACCCCCACAACCTCCGAGACCAACCCAAAAAAGTCCTCCCAGTATCCCTGAATGGCACTGCATTCCCACCAAATATGGAGAATAGTACCCTCCCCAGCTCCACATCTCCAGCACTTGGGATCTGACAACGGGTAGTATCTGTGTAATAGCGCTGGAGTACGGTACCAGCGAAACAGAAGTTTATAATGAAGCTCCTGGGAAAGCACACCCCGGGATCCCTTCATAATGTACTTAATAGCCATATTCCACTGCCCCTCATCCAGCGGAGTTTGTAGATCCTGTTCCCACGCTTCTCTAAACCCCTGGGCTGAGGAAACCCTACTGTCCATCAAGGTCTTGTAGAAAGAGGATACCTTCGTAGAGTTAGGATTATCTGATAGAAAACGAGACTCAAACAAGGTAGGGTCTCGGATCATTTTAGATTTGTCAGGAGATGTTGTCAAGTGGCTATGGAACTGTCTGTATGTCCAATAGTCAGTGGAAGTTAGTTGTAATCTGTCACTCAGAGTGTCAAAGGGGATCAAAGCCCCCTTGTCTGTAAGATGAGCCACAAGCAAGGAGCCCGACCGAAGCCAAGGAAGCAGAGAGGAAGGACCATGCCCCGGTGGGAAGCTAGGGTGATCAACCAGGGATGTAAGGGGGGATGGGAGACTAGTACAGCCGGAGAACCTCCTAAGGATCACATCTAATGATTTTAAAAAAGCCTGAATCAGGAATGGCAAAGATGAAGGCCGAGGTCTCTCAGGTCTCGGTAGCCAAATCAGCGGGGACACAGACTTTGGTGCAAGCATGTCATTTAGAATACCGACCCACACAGCCTCCCGTCTGTGGAAAAAGCAATCACTCAGTAATGACATCTGGGTGGCTAGGTAATAGGTAAGTATGTACGGAACGCCCAACCCCCCGTCCCTCCGCCTCGTCAGGTCTAAGCTCAGTCTGGCCGGCTTATCGTCCCAGATAAAAGACATAAGAGTGTGCTGAAGCTGCTTAAAGTAGGAGAGAGGAAGAGGTATGGGCACTGTTTTGAACAAGTACAGAATTTTTGGCAAGACATTCATTTTAATCATATTGATTCTCCCCCACCAGGAGACAAACAGAGATCTCCACTTCTGGAGATCTGACGTTATAGAATGGAGTAACGGGGGGAAATTAATCTCAAAACACAGGGAAGGAGACCTTGGAAGGCATAGCCCCAGGTATTTCAAGGAGGACCCAGCCTCCCTGTACGGCCACGTAGTTATCAAAGGTCTCCAGACCGAGCACGGAACAGAGAAATTCAAAAGTTCTGACTTTGTGATGTTCGGCTTAAAATTAGAATAAATTCCGTAAGTCTGCAGTGACTTCGATCGCTGCAGGTACAGAGACAGCTGGATTGGTGAGAATCAGGATAAGGTCATCTGCGAAAAGGGCCAACTTATGTTCCCTGGAGCACGTTCCAAGACCTGATATCCTGGTGGAACCCCGAATGTGATTAGCCAGGACCTCCATAGAGAGGATGAACAGTAATGGGGACAGGGGGCATCCCTGCCTCGTCCCATTCCTCAAGCCAAAAGGCTGGGAAAGAACACCATTAACCCGTACTCTAGCGGTGGGAACCCTGAAAAGTGCTCCCACCCATGCCAAGAATCTCGCACCCACACCCACATATGAGAGGGTAGACATAATGAATGGCCAAGCCACCCTGTCAAATGCCTTTTCAGCATCCACTGACAGAAGGCAAACAGAATGATGACCCTCATGAGCAAGTGATATAAGTTGCAATAATTTAATGGTGTTATCCCTTACCTCCCTTCCTCGCACAAACCCAGTCTGGTCAGAATCTATCAAATTGGGGAGGAAGGTGGACAGGCGGCCAGCCAGAATTTTCGCGAAGATTTTTGTATCCACATTCAATAGAGATATCGGTCGGTAACTAGAAGGTAGTTTAGGATCCTTCCCCTCCTTCGGTAGCACGACTATATGAGCCTCCATCATGCCCGGGAACTTGTCAACAGTTAACGGGAGTTCCCTAAATACTTTGACTAGAATAGGCAGGAGTTCGGGAGGAACTTTTTATAGAACAGAAGAGGGAATCCGTCCGGCCCAGGAGACCTACCACTAGGCATCTGCTTAATCGCCGTCCTTATGTCAGATTCAGAGATATCCGATTCAGAGATATCTGATTGAGATACTATTAACCGTGGCATGTTAGAGGTACGGATGTATTCAGAGAGATCTGGAGAGGGACACACAGCAGATTGCGGAAGATTATACAGGGTTTCATAATAGGCCCTAAATATCTCTGCCTGCTTTGGAAAGTCCCTAGTCAAAGTCCCATCAGACGATTCCAATTGATGTACAAAAGTGGAAACCCTAGGTTCCCTGGTGGACAAGGCCAGCAGTCTACCACATTTGTTACTGTATTCATATACCTGCGACCTCGATCTCGAGATATATTTCATAGCAGTCGTATGCATAAGATCTGTCAAGGTGGTCCTTGTCTCGTGTAGCGACCTGTAGGTAGCCTCGTCTCCGGTTAGTCGAAAGGAAAGCAATGTGACTATTGGGGTATTTGCTCTCTGTTTCAAAAATGCACTCCTGTGAATGAAAAGGCCTCTTAGTGAGCACTTATGGACCTCCCAGACACACGTCATAGAAGAGACTGACGGTTCATTCCGAAGAAGAAAATCAGAAATGAAGGATCGGATTTCCCCGCAAAAACCTTTGTCATCCAGGAGATTCACCGGGAGTCTCCACAGCCCTGTTCGAGGGAAAGACATAGGGAGGGACAGGGACATCTCCACCAGGGCATGATCCGACCAGGTGGTAGGGAGAATCTGAGCAGAAGTAAGGTAGTGCAAGTGTGACTGAGAGAGAAGATATAGTCCAGCCTTGAGTGCGTGCATGCGGGAGGAGAGTAGAAAGTGAACTGTCGAGTGGTTGGATGTAAAGAACGCCATGTGTCTATTAGAGGAAAATCTCTTAGTGACTTGCAATCCTAGCTAAGTGGGTTTTAGGGATATGTGAGATCCTCGTCGAGCAGTCCAGTGCTGGAGACAGCGGAGAGTTAAAATCGCCCCCCATGACTATCATTCCCTCCTCAAAATCTGCAATGATAGGGAGCACTGTATGGAAAAAGGGTCCCTGTCCCTGGTTGGGAGCATATAAAGACACCAAAGTTAGGCGAACATCCTCCACATCACCCTTCACCGCCACATACCTGCCCTCCTTATCTGAAAGCTGTGCCAGTAGGGGAAATGGAAACCGGCTGTGCAGCAGAATACCCACCCCCCTCTTTCTCTCCTCCCCTGAACCAAAGAACTGAGTAGGATATACAGAGCTCGTTAGCGACAATGAGTCACTCGTGGAGAAGTGAGTTTCTTGTAAAAAATAGATCTGAGCTCCCATCCGCACACAGTCCTGAAGTAGCAGATGGCGTTTGACCCTTGAGTGCAATCCCTTTACATTCATTGATATGGCCTTTATAGTAAACATGGTAGACAGATACAACCTGCGCCTAGTGCTTCTAGCAAGAAGGCGGACTATTGGTATTCCAGGACAAAAAAAAACAAAAAACCTAAAGACAGATAGAACGAAATTTAGAATCAGAGAGAGAGATGGGAAAACAGCCCTGTCTTAGAGGACAGAGGATAGCAAACAGAAAACTTGAACCGTACTTATATTCACAGTGGAGAATAAACATGAATCTCAGTAAAGAAAAACGGTAAGCAATGGGGGAAAATATTGCAAAGATGTTACAATAATCAAAGTAAATATTCAACAGGGATAAGAGGTCTATGCCCCTTAAATAGCGCAGAAAATCAGGAGTGCAGCGGCGCAGCACCCCCACCCCACTCACAAGGAACGGGTAGGAGCCCAGCACACCGCCGCACCCCCGAGGTCTATTATTCCATACCCTAAAATTAGCATGAGCATAGCTAAATGAACAGAACCCAACCATACCCCATGATAACTTAAAGCATAACATTTATCACATAAACTATAAGCCACTTGCGGTTAGCAGGGAGACTGAAGTGCCCGTTTCAATCCAGGCAGTAAACATTAATGGCAGCTGACCAGTCCCTGTTAGTCCTGCCTTTCCAAGGCTGAGCCTTCCGCATCAGACGGAGGCCCCTCAATCCTCTTCCTCTTGGGATGGACCCGCTGCCACGACTGCGGTGTAGGGACTTGGAGCCAAAGATTCTGTTTCCGAAGTACAGACGGATCCGAGATGTTCGGCTGTGCAAAGTTCAGTTTCTTACAAAGAGCTATAGCATCCTCAGAATTCCGCACTGTCGAGGTTCCACCATCATGGCTCACTATCAGTGCAAAGGGAAACCCCCATCTATACGGGATATGGCTGTCCCTCAGTGCCTCAGTAAGGGGTTTGAAACTCTTCGTTTCTGTAGAGTCAATTGCGATAGATCCTGAAACAGTTGTATCGACACACCTTCGTACAGGATATCATGTCTAGAACGTGCTTCTCTCATTATAGCATCTTTCTGTTTGAAGGATAACCTATTTGCCTATGTCGCGGCCTAGGTCCGCCATATCCGCCCTCAGAGCCCATCCACCATTGCCTCTAGATCCGATCTTGAAGGTAGGTGTTGAATATCCTGTTTAGTAAGGTGATCAATTGGCCCGTCTTTCAGTACCCCTGCTGCGTTGAGGTTTGGGATCCTCTTGCCTATTCTCCTTCCTCACCGCCTCCATTTTAGTTGTGTGCGTAGTAGCCGACCGAAGGCGAGGAATCTGCGAGTTAGCACACAAATACTCGGTGATTTTGGCTGCTTTTTTGCGCCGACCAGTCATCCCACCACCCGCAGCCAAATCTGCGGCAAGACAGCAATGGATGGAGCACGATCAGGCTGGTTGCAAGGGTATAAACGGTGCTTTGGGGCTCGAGCTCTCTAGTGTGCGTCCATTCTTGTCGGTGTCAGGCCACGCCCCCCGGTGCCTTAAGTTTTATGTGTACTGCATGGAGTCTTTTTGTAAAATGGATTCCCTGCTTGTCATTCCTGAGGATTCCAGGGCAGGTCAGGCTGCTTCCAAGGTCAATGTAGCCTCTTGGACTGTGGATCGACTATACATCAGGCGTACAATCTCCGAAAGAAGCCTGTTCCCTTCAGAGTCACAGTGCATTCCACTAGGTCTGTGGGGGCCTCCTGGGCCTACAAGAATCAGTCCTTGGCTGAGCAGTTGTACAAGGCAGCGACTTGGTCCTCCTTACATACGTTTGCTAAGCACTATCGTGTGGATGTCCTGGCTTCGGCTGAAGCCAGGTTTGGCTGGAAGATCCTTCAGGCGGTTCTACCTGGCTAGAGACCTGTTTTAAATTGTGCATTACTGTTGTTCAGCTGTTTGAGCCTCATTGGCTCTTGTTTTTGTGTTGTGCAAGTTTAGTGTCCATTGATACTTGGTTCGGTTTGGCCTGTTCCTCTTCTGGATAGTCCTAGGGAACTCTGGTATCATGATGACAGATGTAAGGTCCTTTCTCCTTCTTCCCATCTCTCGGAGCTTAGTGCTGGTAAACCCCCATGATACCTGTGTTCCATATTGTATGTAAGAGAAAATAGAATTTGTGTTCTTACCTGTTAAATCCTTTTCTCTATAGTCCATATGGAACACAGGTTTCCCACCCAGTGAAAGCGACCTCTGTTGGTCTTGTCTGCCTGGATGTGGGAGTCCTTGTTTAGAGCCTTAACCCTTTGAGAGCCAGAGGGGTATGCAACGCATTGCAAAGCAATGCGTTGAGGACCCCTCTGGCTCTCAAAGGGTTAATTCGTACAGGAGCTTCCTCCTTCTCTTGCTAACCCTGTTGTTGTGGTTTTGATCACATCATAACTGGAGATGCAGGGGGGAAGGGATAAGCTGGAGGAGTGGCCTGCCCTCCAAAGAGGGACTCAAGCTGTGTTACATATGGACTATAGAGAAAAGAATTTAACAGGTAAGAACACTAAAAACCTATTTTAGGGATTTTATAAAGTTGAGCTGTAGTAACTGTTTTATTTCTCTCTACCAGATCCAATATCGGGGGATTCTGTTTGACAACGGCTGGCGAGCCACCTTGCCATTCTGATCCTCGGGGAACTATTATTCCCAGCAAAACATTCTTCCCAGGCTTTTTAGCAGAGGAAGAGATGGTCTCTGATAGGCCCTCTTACTGTTTGGATTTGGCTGGCTATTATGAGGCTGATTTCTCCCTCCCGCTTGCCAGATTAACCCCTTCCAGTCAGAAAAGTACTGTTGACATTTTCTACTACTACTATTATTCTACTTAATGTTTTTTTTTTCATTCTTCAGGGGTCTCCTGAAGATCTGGCTGGAAAATGTGGATCATCTGATCATCTGGGGGAATAATCATCTGTTATTGTGTATTTAGTATCAGAGTTAAAACTCTAATCCTCAGTGGATCTTGTTCTCCTTCAGGCTCAAGACTCTTCCTTTGCGGTTTCCTCTAGAAATGCCCATTGGCTCAAGCCATGGGCCATGGATAGTATTTCTAAATCCAACCTTTGTGATCTTCCCTTCATGTGGCATTCACTAGTTTGGTGATCAGCTGGAGGATATTAATACAGCCTCAAGTGGGAGAAGTGATTTTCTATCGCAGGAGTGAAGAATTAATTGAGTGGAACACCTTTGTTCAGAACGAAAGACAGACATTTTGAGAATTTCATTCCTACCGCCCTGAATGGGGCATGGATAGGTCTCAGCCCTGGAAAGCTGGCTAGTCTGGGGTGCTCTGGGGATCTAAGTTTCTCTTCTCCCGGGACTGACAGCCAGGAAATGGCACAGACATCTTTGCATAGTGACATCTGCGTGCCTGCTGCTTCCTTGCTGTCAGGCCTGGGAGCAGTAGGAATTCTCTAAAAGGAGGTAATAATTCTGGCAACTAGCACTATTGAGCAGCTAGTCACCAGATGGGTAATTATTTGGGGGCATGTTTAGACGGGGTGGTAGTTCCGCTTTAAGACCAGATTCCACATCTGAGGGGAGGTGGCTTACACTAGTTAAAAGGGGCGGGAAGGGGATACTTTATCATTCAATTACGCTTGAACTACAACTAATGTGAAACAACACCTTCCATGGCCCAAATATGATGAAGATTAATTGGAGCTGCTTTTATTTTGAAACGTTACTATCCCTTTAAAGATGGAATCTCTTTAACATTTCTATAGTTCATCCCAAGGACTGGATGTGCTGCAGTGACCTAAAAGATGCCTATCTTCACATTCTTGTCACCCCTTCTCACTTTACTTTTCATCATAGAGCAAGGGTACTTCTGGTTTGTGTGTTTCCAATTTGAGCGCTCAACCACTTCTAGAAAATTCTTGAAGGTTTTAGTTCCAGTCATTGCAAAGTTTAGAGATCAAGGGATTCAAGTCTCTCTCTATCTGAATGAGCATCATCAACAGCTACTTCAGCATCAACAGCATATTCAGTTCCTGAATCAGCTGGGGTGGCTGATAAACTTCTCTAAGAGCAACTTAATACCTTCAAGATTATTTATCTAGGGACCCAGATCGACACTTTTCAAGAGGAAGTAATGTTGCCTTTGGAAAAGAGACTTTGCCTAATTTCAACTGTCTGCAAGTTCAGAAAGAAATCCTGAGCATCATGTCATCTACTATTCACCGTGCCCCCTCTTCAGATAGACTTGCTTTGTCAGTGGTATAGGCATAACAATTCAATGAAAGACCCTCAACCGGAATCCTCAGAAAGTTCTGCAGACTCTCAAGTGGTGGGAAAAAGAATCCAACTTGGCCAAAGCTTTCGACATGGCTGATCCACAATTACAAATTGTCACTATGGACACCACTAGGAAAGGTTGGGGAGTCATCTTTCATGATGACCCAGTGCAAGGTTTATGGCCTACATTGCTCTGACATTCCATCAAATATCTTGGAACTAATGGGGGCCTTTCAGGTACTAATTCATTTTTCTCACCATCTGATAGGTTAGTCTGTAATGTTTCTAATGGACAACGTCGCAGCAGCAGTGTATATCCAAAGATAAGACCACATTAGAAGTCCATCTCTGATGCTGAAAGTTTTTCTACTCTTGAACTGGGCCTCAGCGCATCTCTCTGAACTAACAGCAGTGTATATTCAGGGGAGGAAAAATGTGCAGGCAGATTTACTGAATCATTCCCTTCTGTAGACTGGTTCCTGGGTCTTGACTTCAATTCTCTTTGGGAAGATAACCTTAGATGGAGTCAGCCCTCAATGTGGTAGCAGACTCTATGAACATTAAGGTGAAGAGATTCTACTCTTGGACGTTCTTCCCAGAGGCAGCAGGGGTGAACATTCTGAGCCATTCGTGGGAAGAAGAGCTTGTGTATGTGTGGTCTCCCAATCCTATGAGCCAGAAAGTTTTGCAAAAGTTCCATAAGGAAAAGGAGAAAGCAATTGTAGTCTTGCCCATGTACTCCTGGAGACAGTGGTTTCCATCTTTGTATCAGATGGATTTTTCCTCTTGAGAGACTACCTAGTGGACTGGAGGTTCAGGGAAAACATTTGAGGGGTATGGGCTTATCAGATGTGACTGTTGGCCACCTCCTTAAAGCCAGGAAGACTTCCACCTCTATTGCTTATTCTAGGATTTTTTACTTTTTTCCAGTGGGCATCCATGAATGGGGTTTCTCACTACTCCCCTTCAGTGGCTCATGTTCTTGAACTCCTCACTGGGTTGGGGGAGGGGGTTAAAAATGGTCTGAGCTCCAGCTCTTTGAGCGCTCAGGTCTCTGCATTATCCTCCCTCACAGGAATCAGATGGTTGTCTTGTTTATCTTAAGGCCATCTCAAAACTTTTTCTCTCCAGTAAAAAGCTTTGTGCCTGACTGGGACTTGCCTACAATGCTGGATGCTCTCAGGAGTCCTCCATTTGAGTGTAGTTGTTCCATTCCTTTAGGCATGCTTGCTCTGAAGATGACATTTCTTATAGCCATTTCTTTGGCCAGGAGAATTTCAGCGCTTCAAGCCTTGTCTTCCAAAGACCCTTTATATGTCATTTTTTCTGGATAGAGTGATTCTTAATCCAGTAACACTTCTTGCAAAAGGTTGTTTTCTGCTTCTATGTGGCCCAGCAGACTTTTCTACCAGCTTTTCTCCAAAGCAGCCAAGAAGAAATGGATTCAGCATGGCTCACTCTGGATCTGGTGAGTTGTCTCAGAACTTACCTTGAAAGAATGAATGGCTTGAGGAAATCCCTAGACTTTTCACTATCCCCTCAGGTTTCAGGAAAAGGGAGGAGGCTGTTAAATCTACCATTGCCAGATGGATTGTGTCTTGTATTAAAAAGCATATGAATTGAAGGGACTGTCTCTGCCCTCACAAACTAACAAACAAAAATCTGAACCTCTGCAGGTTTCCCCTGTCCCCATAAACACAGGGGATCACCTCCGTCCCAAACACATGTCACCCATCACAAGTAGGTGTCCATCCACCAAACACCACCCACAGACTGAATACAGATAAAAGAAAAAAGGGGTCATCACATAGTGTATTAAGAAAATGTAGATCAATTGCATCATCCTCTATAATAATTAGCTAGGATGTTTGTCACAATGCAGTCATGCTCAGAAGAGACTGCCCGCGTTCGGGCAGTCTCTACTGCGCATGATTGCATCGTGTGAGTGAGGCGAGGCAAGACTGCATTGCATGGAGCAGTGAGGTAGCGGCCTCTTAACCCTTTGAGTGGTAGAGGGGTACGCAACGCATTGGCCACCTCCTTAAAGCCAGGAAGACTTCCACCTCTATTGCTTATTCTAGGATTTTTTACTTTTTTCCAGTGGGCATCCATGAATGGGGTTTCTCACTACTCCCCTTCAGTGGCTCATGTTCTTGAACTCCTCACTGGGTTGGGGGAGGGGGTTAAAAATGGTCTGAGCTCCAGCTCTTTGAGCGCTCAGGTCTCTGCATTATCCTCCCTCACAGGAATCAGATGGTTGTCTTGTTTATCTTAAGGCCATCTCAAAACTTTTTCTCTCCAGTAAAAAGCTTTGTGCCTGACTGGGACTTGCCTACAATGCTGGATGCTCTCAGGAGTCCTCCATTTGAGTGTAGTTGTTCCATTCCTTTAGGCATGCTTGCTCTGAAGATGACATTTCTTATAGCCATTTCTTTGGCCAGGAGAATTTCAGCGCTTCAAGCCTTGTCTTCCAAAGACCCTTTATATGTCATTTTTTCTGGATAGAGTGATTCTTAATCCACTAACACTTCTTGCAAAAGGTTGTTTTCTGCTTCTATGTGGCCCAGCAGACTTTTCTACCAGCTTTTCTCCAAAGCAGCCAAGAAGAAATGGATTCAGCATGGCTCACTCTGGATCTGGTGAGTTGTCTCAGAACTTACCTTGAAAGAATGAATGGCTTGAGGAAATCCCTAGACTTTTCACTATCCCCTCAGGTTTCAGGAAAAGGGAGGAGGCTGTTAAATCTACCATTGCCAGATGGATTGTGTCTTGTATTAAAAAGCATATGAATTGAAGGGACTGTCTGAACCTCTGCAGGTTTCCCCTGTCCCCATAAACACAGGGGATCACCTCCGTCCCAAACACATGTCACCCATCACAAGTAGGTGTCCATCCACCAAACACCACCCACAGACTGAATACAGATAAAAGAAAAAAGGGGTCATCACATAGTGTATTAAGAAAATGTAGATCAATTGCATCATCCTCTATAATAATTAGCTAGGATGTTTGTCACAATGCAGTCATGCTCAGAAGAGACTGCCCGCGTTCGGGCAGTCTCTACTGCGCATGATTGCATCGTGTGAGTGAGGCGAGGCAAGACTGCATTGCATGGAGCAATGCGTTGCGTACCCCTCTGCCACTCAAACGGTTAACATTACCAGGACCTTGGCCCGTGTACACAGGCTTTTACACTAGTAGGGAATAAATAAAAATCCCCATTGATTTAAATGGGATTTATAATCAGGGTGCTTCTCAATGCTGTGGAGACTGCACTAGCATTCAGGTTATTAAATACCCCATTTAAATCAATGAGATTTACACACATGTTTTAGCTTGATAAAAAAGGCCTCATTTATTATGGAAAGTATGAAAGCTGATGTAGTAATTTAGGGCTCGATCCAAATGTTCCCATAAGTAAGAAATAACGGCAGTTTTGAAAACACGACGCTCGTTGCCAAAATATCAAAATATTGCCCATTGAGGACAATGTAAAAGAGAACCCCAGAGCCATTCAAATGTTGGAGTTAGGGATAACGTGAGTTAAATTGCAACATTTACCGAAAGAAATCTAACACCTATTTTTTTAGCCGTACACCACAGAACTCAGAGTAAAAACCACCGTCAAGGAAAACGAAACAGAGAGGCAGGTCATTCAAGGACATAACTCAAGCATACAGAGGTCAGATATTAACCCCTGCAATGCCTAGCAAATACAACAACAAGGCCTAGACCAGTGGTTCACAACCTCTCCACCTAACCTAACATGCAATCATGATGTTCCAGGGCACCCCTTGAAGGCACAAGGAAATTCCCATATAGAAAATAACTTATGCCTAACATCAGGTTCCACTGTGTCAATGACAGTGTGGAGAATATAGTGCATTATATGTCCCATACACATATCTCCCCAAAAATGTGTAAAATGAATATCACTAATCACTAATACAGAACATAGCAACATGGGAAATGTGACGCACCCTGAGCTGGTGCACATGGCAGACCAACATGACATGACACCCTGGTTGTGAACCACTGGCCTACACAATACAAACAAGTCACAGACAAACAAGAATCCAGCAGCCGCACGGGGACAGGAGGGACACAAAGCAGCAGAACATAAGTCATCCTAACACTCCCTCGAACAACAGGGGTTAACCCAAAACACAACATGCACACCTGTCACTCCAAGAACAAACCAAGCTCACCTATGTAACCTCAGCAGTCCATGGAGACAAAACACACACCTGACAGGTGCATACCAATTACATATAACCACACCACTAACCACAAACACACCAGAAAACAATTACCTGGATAACAAACACCTTACCATTAGTCCATTATGACCACATGAACACCGCCCTACTGCTGTTTAGAAGGGACATCCCACCCTCCTCAGATGTAGTTTGAGAGAGACACTGACAGAAAGATGGAACAACACCAGTATGTACACATGCTTGTACCTAAGATGACAGTGGAGGTGAAGGTGTGAGAGGGATAGGGCTCACCATCCTCCTCCAAGCACCTCTGTCCAACAGCTGTCACCTGCTGTAACTGTTCATTCTCTGGCTGAAGGCCTGCCATGCTGTCTTGTTTGTGTGTGTGTGTGTAGCACAGTGAATAATGCCACTCCATTGCCTGTCAATGTCTTGTCTAGGCGTCAGGACCATGTGAGGTGTCCATCAAGGGGATGGCAAGCAGACATATGTATGTGTGTGACGTAAATCCTGAGCACACACCTCTTCAGTATGTAGATCGAGATCTATGAAATAGCTCTTCTGTTTCATGGGTCTTGGTTTACACACCAATGCGTGTGCCTACTCATATATACATATGTCTGCTTGCCATACCCGTGATACAAACCCCATAAGGTCATGATGGCTAGACAACACCTTGACAAGCAATGTATTGTTCACATAACCAAGCTGTACCCATGGAGTGCCAGTAAGATCTCCAAAGCATTGCTGAGCAATGTGTTGTGTACACCTCTGGCACTCAAGGGTATGATAATGGGTCAGCAACAGCATGACTGTTGTGTTCATATTGCACCTTCCAATCCTGTTTCACTCTCTGCAGGCATCCATGGCATGACCCCTCATGATCCAGATGTTTGTTCGGGTAACACGTTGATTCCACATCCATGAGGATCACCTGTTAGTGTCCACATCAATTACACATATGATCACATATGACTATCTTGTGTTAATGATCACCTCTCCCTTGTCAGGGTTTTAAAGTGATAGTAATACTGAATATGTTTTAGAAATCCATGTAGTAGGGTTCATCCCCCTGAGTAAAACAAGGGAACTCCCATTGCTGAAAGGTGTTTCATTCCAAAGTGATTTCAGCTCAAAGTTGAATTTCATTGATCAAATATCACAGTGGCCTGAAATTGTACAGTGGCAGTGTTGGTACATCATCCCATGGACAGCTCTGGTCCCAGCACCATGAATCTCCATAGGATGGTGTAGCAACAGCTCCACTTGACAACATCAGGCCACTGTGATTTTCAAATGTAAGCTGAAATAACCTGTGAATGAAACACTCTTCAACAGTGGGAGTTCCCTTATTTGTTCCAACATTCTAAGCATTACTATCCCGTTAATTGTGTTCATGTTGTTCAAGTTCAACTCACATCATGGAACAACACCCTGATGTTGTTTGGCTTTCATATGTGGTCTGCGAGTTCAACTTGTAGAAACGTTTCTGTATGTGATGTATGTGCTCACCCCTTCTGTAAAAGCTTGGGACGCCATCCATCGTGCATGAGTTGGGTTCACTGCATAGCTTTGCAATGCACTGGAGACAACTGTAACACAGTGTATGTTGTGTGTGCCTCCTCCCATAGTTCGATATCCCATACCCAGGTAAGTTGTGCATGAGTTGTGTTCACAGCATAGCTTTGCAATGCATTGGAGACAACTCTGCCACTAACTGGGTCTGATAAAAAACAGACATGGGCATGTGTCGAAGCAACAACTGCACATTTATTATGTGAACCATGGACTCCTGTTTCCGTTTCTTGGGGGGTGCTTTTGGCAGGGCTGCAGGGGTGACCTCCTGCACTCTACGCTGTGAGGCCCTAGTGCGTCTGGAGGCTGTGGGTGGCAGTGGTGAGGTGCTGGCAGGGGTAGTTGCACCGGAACTGGATGCCTGGGCCTAGCATACCATTTCCAGCCGGTTCCATTCCCTCATCTTAGCTACCACCTGGCCCATCACAGCTGACATCCTGTTGGTGTATGTGACCAGGTGGTTGGTATGGGTCAACTGCTGGGCCTCCATAGCCCTGATACTGGCCAGGATATGTGCTATATGGGTCTCGATCCTACTCAGGGACGTAGCACACCTCCGGCCCACCCGGAGTTGCCTCTTCTGAAGTCCCGTGAACTCCCAATTCCGGTTGGCAGTATTGATGGTTTGTGTTGTGGAGGGAGTGGAGGCCGGTGGTGTGGATGTCATGTGGATGGCATCTGGCTCCCCCTCAGGCAGTGGGGATCGGGGTGAGCAAGCACTCTGAGAGCCACCCTGGAGGGACTGTGGAGACATCTCTAGCCCTGTCTCTGTCCCTTCACCTTCCTGGGATCCCCCAGAGTTCATTGGTGGTGTGGGTGGTGGTGGCGGGGTGAACACCTCCCTTGCCTGTGGGCGTTTTGGCTCCCCTATTAGCCCCACATGTTCATACCCCAGGGGCCATTGGAATGTGGACCCCTGGGTGTTCTCCTGCCACATGTGTCCCCATGGCCTGGGGCTTGGCCTGAATCCGGACTGCTGTGGCATGGGCACCATCTCAGGCATCCAATACCTACCCGTTAGTGGTGGGGGGGCCTGGTAGCCCAGCTGCTGCTGCGGTGGTGGTGGGGTCTAGTAGCCCAGCTGCTGCTGCGGTGGGGCCTGGTAGCCCAGCTGCTGCTGCGGTGGGGCCTGGTAGCCCAGCTGCTCCTGCGGTGGTGGGGGCCTGGTAGCCCAGCTGCTGCTGTGGTGGTGGTGGGGACTCGTAGCCCATCTGCTGCTGCGGTGGTGGCGGGGACTGGTAGCCCAGCTGCGGTGGTGGGGAGGACTGGTAGCCCAGCTGCAGTGGTGGGGAGGACTGGTAGCCCAGCTGCAGTGGGGCCTGGTAGCCCAGCTGCTGCTGCAGAGGGGCCTGGTAGCCCAGCGACTGCTGCGGTGGTGGTGGGGCCGGTATCCCAGCTGCTGCTGCTGACGTGGTGGTGGTAGAGCCCGGGATGTGGTTGTCTCCTCAGGTGAGCTTGTCCCAGGGTCCCCTGCGGATGCAAGCATGTATGCTGTGAGGGGAAATTACATGATATGTTCAGTCATGTGAGCCATGACAGGAGTGCTGCAAGACCATGATATTAACATTTAAACTGTTGAGTGACAGGATGGTATCCATTGCATTGCTTTGCAATGCATTGGTTACCATCCTGACACACACTGATTGCTGAACCTGACAGGATCTAATACATTGATTTGTATAACCTACAGTGGTGTAGCTTTAGTCATCATATGTAAAGAGACAAAAAGAGTTGTGAGGAGCACACATCAAGCACGAACAAGATTAAGTGTCTTGTTCTAAGGCATGGTAGCCTCTCAATGGTGCTACAACTCACGTTTTTCACTCCCATGTGCCATTGCAGAGAGGAAATCTCCATGTCCATATCAGACTGGTCCCGCCCACAGACAGTCTAGCTCCGAAATGTCAGGCAAATCCTCTCCGCACGAGAGAAACGGCAAAACCACAGACGTACGTTTCGGCCTATGTGAGCCTCGTCAGTGTGGTGCAGCCGAATCCCTCTAGGCACATGGAAGCAAGGGCCCATGCCTGGGATGCCCTTAAACTTAGGGAGACAAAAAGAGTTGTGAGGAGCACACATCAAGCACGAACAAGATTAAGTGTCTTGTTTTAAGGCATGGTAGCCTCTCAATGGTGCTACAACTCACGTTTTTCACTCCCATGTGCCATTGCAGAGAGGAAATCTCCATGTCCATATCAGACTGGTCCCGCCCACAGACAGTCCAGCTCTGAAATGTCAGGCAAATCCTCTCCGCACGAGAGAAACGGCAAAACCACAGACGTACGTTTCGGCCTATGTGAGCCTCGTCAGTGTGGTGCAGCCGAATCCCTCTAGGCACATGGAAGCAAGGGCCCATGCCTGGGATGCCCTTAAACTTAGGGAGACAAAAAGAGTTGGCACATGGGAGTGAAAAACGTGACTTGAGCAGCACCAGAGGGGCCACACATGCCTTGAGCAAACTACTTTATTTTGCTCTTTCTCGGTGTGCGCGCGTCACATTATTTTCATTTGTTGTCTCCCTAAGTGGAAGGGTATCCCAGGCATGGGCCCTTGCTTCTGTGTGCCTAGAGGGGAACAGCTGCATCCCACTGACGAGGTCCACATAGACCGAAACGTACGTCTGGGGTTGTGCTGTTTCTCTTGTGCGGAGAGGATTTGCCTGACCTTTCGGGGCTGGACTTCCTGTGGGTGGGACCAGACTGATATGAATATGGAAATTTCCTCTCTGCAATGGCACATGGGAGTGAAAAACGTGACTTGAGCAGCACCTGAGGGGCCACACATGCCTTGAGCAAACTACTTTTTCACTGTCGTCCAATACAGGTCACTGGTACACTGGGAGGCGATCCGCCCCTTTAATAGGCAGGAACATTCATTCAAATGTATGCAGGGGGTGGAGCCTCCCCTCCTACTTAAGCTGCCTTCAGGCCAGAGCCAAGCCAGATTGATTTGTTCCTGTGTGCTGTGCACACCAGGTGGAGAACATCTCTCATTCAGCTTTAGTTTTTTTATTGTTTTCTTTCAAATATGGAATACCACCATTAGGCGGGTGACCGTGGCTGTGAATTGCCCTCTCCAAAGTGGCTAGTGCAGCTTCCAGGGATTTTCTGGCGGACCTTATGCCCTGAAGAGGGAACAGCTTGAGTCAAGTAGCTTCCCTGCTGGGGGATTTTCCTCTGGTTAATCTCCTTTTAACATGGTTACCTGAAGACAGAAGTCCTGCAGAAAGGTGAGCCACCCTTTGAGTGCTGAAGGTCCACTTGTCCCCACAGTGTCCCTTCTCTGGGCTTGTATTTGGGAGTTTGCTTTCTGCACTCCAGCATTCATAGGGTGTTTTTATTCATATTGCTTGTAATTATGCAATGTTTGTGGTATTCCCTGGGTTTTGAAGCATTGGGTCCTTATTCTCTCATGTTTTCCATGGTTAGAAGTGTGTTTGGTGTACTTTTTACTTTTAGTATACTTTATTAATATTTAGTGTTCCGCGCCTTTAAGCGCGCTTTTTCCCGCATAGACGCCATTGCTCCTTTACTCTCTATGGGATTTCACAGTGTGGGACGTTTCTCTGGAACCGCTTGTCACAGCAACTTCAGAGAGGGCTCATTTTGTTGGTCTTCCCCTGCTCTATCATCCGGTGGCTAGATTCAGTGTGTTGGGGGTTTGGGGGGGCTTCGGGCACTGTTTAGGGGTACTTCTGAGGAAAACTACGTTTCCCATGAGCGCCTGTTTCGCGCTCGTTTTCTGATTGGCTCCCGTCGCGGCAGCCATTTTGTGGTGTTTTTCTCAGCGAGTATACTACGCAGGGACCGAGCCTTCTCTCCTCTCAGCAGATTAACCCTTCGCTGGCCAGATAAGTCCGATTTTAGGCATTTCTGGGGTGAAACTTTAATCTTTAACACTTTTACTGGGTGGTTTTTATTAGGTGGTGTATATCTGACGCTGTGAGCATGTCTACTCCACTGGAGTCAGGGGCTAGACCCAAGACCAAAGAGGCTGGGGTGACCATTTCCCCCATTGCGTTTTGCTCCTCTTGTCACTCTGGGCTGCCTAGAGAATTTTCAGGTCATTTATGCTCAAAATGTGCAGAAAGTCAGGATAGCAACCCTGGGCTTCCCAGCCATGCTATTGAGCCAACTTGGGTAAAAGAGTTTAAAGCTGCCACTAGGGATCTCAGATCCACTCTTCAACTCTTTCCCTCTCAGGTTCAGGGGGCTCTGCAGGTCTGGCAGACCCCCTCCTCAATCAGGACCTCCCTGCCTAAGCCACAGGGGGCTCCTGATGTGTCTGATTCTTCTGAAGAAGAACTTTTGCAGGATTCTGATGCTGAGGAAGGCACTGTTATTGAATCTAATAGGTCCATTGGTGACCCTTATGAATGTGACCCTGAAGTTTCGGCTGAGGGTTTGATCAGAGCTGTACTTACTACGCTCAACCTTCCTTTGACTCAGGAGTCTACTCATGATCCAACTGATGTTTTCCAAAAACCATCAAAGGCCGTGGTTTGTTTTCCTACTAACCCTACCCTTGCCTGTTTAGTCTCAGACGCATGGAGGAACCCTGAAAAATCATCTTCTGTGTCCAAAAAGTTTGCTAAACTTTATCCATTCCCTGAGACTGAACTGGCAAAATGGGTTCATCCTCCTAAAGTGGATGCTCCTATTTCTAGGTTATCCAAATCTACTGCTTTAGCGGTGTCTGATGCTTCGGCCCTGCAGGATTGGACGGACAAAAAGTTAGAGATTTGCCTTAAATCCATTTTTGCCTCTGTTGGCACTGCCATGCGTCCAACCTTTGCAGTGGCGTGGGTTAATAGGGCCATTGCGGCCTGGACTGAGCAACTGGCTGAGGCGGTTCGCCAGGATGCACCAGTGTCTGAGCAGTTACAGCTTCTTGCTAATATGTTAGAAGCTCAAAATTATGTTGCTGATGCTGCCTTTGATGCTGTGCGCATGATGGCGAGGGCCTCTACCTCCTCCATAGTAGCTAGACGTGCTCTTTGGTTGAAGATTTGGTCCGCTGACACTGCATCTAAGAAAGCCTTGCTTTCTTTGCCTTTTCAGGGGTCCTTACTGTTTGGATCTGAACTTAAGGAGATGATTAGTGAGGCCACTGGTGGCAAAAGTGCTCTTCTGCCATCGGTGTTCAAGAAGAAGTTTCCAGCCAAACGCAATCGGTCCTTTAGTTCTTTCCAAACTGAGACACGCTCCACGTCCCATACGGGTCCGTCCTCCACGAGCTCATCCTCCAAGCCCAAACAGTCCTGGAAGCCCAAAGTTGCCCCTAAGGCCAAGACCTCCAAGACTGCTTCGGCATGACTCGCCGAACCCGGGTCCGCATCTGGCTGTAGGTGGACGTCTCCACATCTTTCGCCTGGTTTGGGAGGAGTCAGTGGCGGACCCTTGGGTTATTCAGGGATACAGGATCCCTTTTCTCTTCCCTTCCTCCTTTTCGGTTCCATTTTACTCGTCCTTCTCAGGAGCCTACAAAAAGACGTCTGTTCGACGACGCTATTCAGGATCTTTTGGACAAAGAGGTCCTGGAATTGGTTCCACCAGAAGACACAGGTTCAGGATTCTATTCCAACCTGTTCGTTCTGGCCAAAAAGGACGGAGGTGCTCGTCCTATATTGGATCTCAAGGATCTCAATTCCTTTGTTGTGAGTTCCCACTTTCGTCAGGAATCTCTGCGTTCTGTGATAGCAGCAATGTCTCCAGGGGAGTTCCTTGCCTCCCTGGACCTCCAGGATGCATACCTTCACATCCCTATTCATCCAGAGAGCAGACGGTATCTCAGATTTGCCTGTCACAAAGGCCACTTTCAGTTTTCAGCTCTTCCCTTTGGTCTGACTTCAGCTCCTCAGGTCTTTCAGAGGGTATTGGGAGCGTTGATTGCTGTGCTTCATCAAGATGGAGTCAGGGTGACTCCTTACATGGACGATCTGCTCCTGAAAGCCTCCTCTGCGGAGATCCTTCGCCAGCAGCTGCAGTTGTGCATTCAGACACTCAATCGACACGGCTGGATTGTGAATCTGGACAAGTCAGACTTGGTCCCATCTCAACAGCTCCTCTTCCTGGGTCTCCTGTTCGACACTCAGCAGTGCATGGTGTTTTTGCCGGAGGAAGTGGCTCATCAGATTGCTGTCCGGGTGGCCAGGATTCTGGAAATGGACAGGGTTCTAGTACCAAAGTTGTCTTCTCTGGTGGGGAAGTTCATTTCCACGATAGAGGCGGTGCCTTTTGCCATGGCACACACCAGGGAACTCCAGAGGTTTGTGATTCAGACTTGCAGATCTCATCCAGATCACCAGCATCTCTCTGTATCGTTGCCCCCTCATGTAGAGCTGAGCCTGGAGTGGTGGTTGGACCTGTCTCATCTCCTGAAAGGGAGATCCTTTCGGGTTCCCTATTGGACTACAGTCACGACGGATGCCAGCCTCCGGGGTTGGGGTGCAGTGTTGGGTCGTTTCAGTGCTCAGGGGAAATGGGGTCTGGAAGAATCTCTTCTCTCCATCAATGTTCTGGAACTTCGTGCAATCTTTCTTGCCCTGAGGCACTGGGAATCTCAGCTGGAAGGTTGTCCAGTCAGAGTGGAGTCCGACAACGCCACCGCAGTGGCCTACATCAACAGACAAGGCGGCACGAAAAGTCTCACCGCCTGGTTAGAGGTCAAGGCCATTTTGTCTTGGGCAGAAGCTCATGTGCCCGTCATCTCAGCGGTTCACATTCCAGGCGTAGACAACGTCATGGCAGACTTTCTCAGTCGTCATACAGTCGACAGCGGAGAATGGGCTCTTCATCCAGAAGTGTTTCACCTTCTCACCCAGATGTGGGGGGTGCCAGTAGTGGATCTGATGGCAACCAGACACAACAGGAAGGTGCCAGTGTTTTGCTCCCGATGGAGGGACCCTCTTGCCCTAGCAGTGGATGCCTTGTCAATCCCCTGGACATTTCCTCTGGCTTACATCTTCCCTCCTCTTCCTCTGTTGATCCGAGTCATCCAGAAGCTGAAGGTGGAGCGTTGTCCTGTCATCCTGATCTCTCCAAATTGGCCTCGTCAGTCCTGGTATCCGGAACTGCTAGCCATGTCTGTGACGTATCCTGTCCCGCTTCCTGCACGTCCAGATCTACTTCTTCAGGGACATCTGTGGAAGGAGGATGTTCAGCATCTCCATTTGATGGCTTGGAGGTTGAATCCTCAATTCTAAAGAAGAAAGGGTTTTCCTCTTCAGTGGTGTCTACGATGCTTAGAGCTTGCAAACCTGTGTCTTCCAAGATCTATCATCGCATATGGTCCACCTTTGTAGCATGGTGTACTGCTAAGGATCTGTCTCTAGATTTCCATCTTCCCACAGTCCTAGCCTTTTTACAGGATGGGGTTGAGTTCTCTCAAGGTTCAGACTTCAGCTCTGTCTGTGTTTTTCCAGGAAAGGATTGCTATTCTTCCTGATGTTAAGGTTTTCTTCCAAGGTGTGGCTCATGTTCGGCCTGCCTTCAAGAGTCCTGCTCCCCAGTGGGACCTCAATTTGGTGCTGGGGGTTCTCCAGAGACCCCCGTTTGAATCCTTGGCTTCTATTCCTTTGCGTCTCTTGACCTGGAAAATGGCCTTTCTTTTGGCTATTGTCTCAGTTCGCCGGGTAGCAGAGTTACAAGCTCTGTCTTGTAAACCTCCTTACTTGGTGTTTCACAAGGATAAGGCAGTGCTTCGCACTTCCAAGGAGTTTCTACCCAAGGTTGTCTCTGAATTTCACATCAATCAGGAGATTGTGGTTCCCTCTTTCTGCCCTAACCCTTCCTCTGACAAGGAAAGAGATCTCCATTTGTTGGATGTTGTGCGTTGTCTTAAATTTTATGTTCACCGCACTGAGTCTATCAGGAAGTCTGACACCTTGTTCGTCATTCCTGAGGGGCCTAGGACAGGGAGACCGGCATCCAAGGTGACTATTGCCTCTTGGATAAAATCTACCATTCATGAAGCCACAAACTGCGGAATAAACATGTCCCCTTCAGGGTTACTGCTCATTCCACCAGATCAATTGGGGCCTCTTGGGCCTATAAGAATCAGGCATCTGCTGATCAGCTGTGCAAAGCGGCCACTTGGTCCTCTGTGCACACTTTCTCGAAGCACTACCGTGTTGATGTACTGGCCTCGGCTGATGCCAGCTTTGGGAGGAAGGTCCTGGAGGCAGTTTTGCCTGTTTAGGACTTCTACTCTGTGATTCCTAGTGCTTCCTTACTGTTGAGCCCGGTTGGCTCTAGTTCAGTGTGCTGTGTTAGTTCGGGGGTTTATATTTTTCCCCCCTGGTTGGTGTCCGTTGACACTTCTGTTACTGGGCTATATGATTAACTGGTTCATAGCAGTTCTAGTGACTTGGGCCTTACGCCTGGTCCTTGCCTTACTTCCCGCCTCTGGGACATCTCAATGTTTGTACATCCCAGTGTACCAGTGACCTGTATTGGACGACAGTGAAAATAGGATTTTAGTCTTACCTGTTAAATCCTTTTCACTTAGTCCATACAGGTCACTGGTCTCCCACCCTGTCAAGGGACCATACTTGGCTCTCCTGTGGCATTCAGTGGGAGACCTTCAGGGCATGCTCACAGGAGTCTTCTTTTCTTGCTTACCTCTGGTCAGTTTAAGTGTCTCAAATCAATCTAGCTTGGCTCTGGCCTGAAGGCAGCTTAAGTAGGAGGGGAGGCTCCACCCCCTGCATACATTTGAATGAATGTTCCTGCCTATTAAAGGGGCGGATCGCCTCCCAGTGTACCAGTGACCTGTATGGACTAAGTGAAAAGGATTTAACAGGTAAGACTAAAATCCTATTATTTTGCTCTTTCTCGGTGTGTGCTCGTCACATTCTTTTCATTTGTTGTCTCCCTAAGTGGAAGGGTATCCCAGGCATGGGCCCTTGCTTCTGTGTGCCTAGAGGGGAACAGCTGCATCCCACTGACGAGGTCCACATAGACCGAAACGTACGTCTGGGGTTGTGCTGTTTCTCTCATGCGGAGAGGATTTGCCTGACATTTCGGGGCTGGACTGCCTGTGGGTGGGACCAGACTGATATGAATATGGAAATTTCCTCTCTGCAATGGCACATGGGAGTGAAAAACGTGACTTGAGCAGCACCTGAGGGGCCACACATGCCTTGAGCAAACTACTTTATTTTGCTCTTTCTCGGTGTGTGCTCGTCACATTCTTTTCATTTGTTGTCTCCCTAAGTGGAAGGGTATCCCAGGCATGGGCCCTTGCTTCTGTGTGCCTAGAGGGGAACAGCTGCATCCCACTGACGAGGTCCACATAGACCGAAACGTACGTCTGGGGTTGTGCTGTTTCTCTCGTGCGGAGAGGATTTGCCTGACATTTCGGGGCTGGACTGCCTGTGGGTAGGACCAGACTGATATGAATATGGAAATTTCCTCTCTGCAATGGCACATGGGAGTGAAAAACATGACTTGAGCAGCACCTGAGGGGCCACACATGCCTTGAGCAAACTACATTATTTTGCTCTTTCTCGTTGTGCGCTCGTCACATTCTTTTCATTTGTTGTCTCCCTAAGTGGAAGGGTATCCCAGGCATGGGCCCTTGCTTCTGTGTGCCTAGAGGGGAACAGCTGCATCCCACTGACGAGGTCCACATAGACCGAAACGTACAACTGGGGTTGTGCTGTTTCTCTCGTGCGGAGAGGATTTGCCTGACATTTCGGGGCTGGACTGCCTGTGGGTGGGACCAGACTGATATGAATATGGAAATTTCCTCTCTGCAATGGCACATGGGAGTGAAAAACGTGACTTGAGCAGCACCTGAGGGGCCACACATGCCTTGAGCAAACTACTTTATTTTGCTCTTTCTCGGTGTGCGCTCGTCACATTCTTTTCATTTGTAGTCATCATATGTATCCTGGGGTGTGAGTATGGCAAGGCATCCCCATACATGGATACATGTGGTGATAAGAACTGGACCAACACACCTTGGATGATGCAAGACCATTGCATGTACATCACCTAGACCTCAACAGCAAACACACTAGGGCCTCTGTAATCATCAATGCACCGGTGATGACCAATGACCACTGAGTCCAACCAATGATGTCAACAACACTAACAGACACAGCAAGCACACCAACAAACATGCACTGTGGAACCCAACAACACAATCAGCTGGAGGACACATCAAACAGACCACAGGACAGCTTGAATCCAAACATGCAGCAGACATGGGCGGGGTTATTCAGTACTATTGGAGGTTACTTCTACCTTTTCCTATGTTATGCTATGGAACCTAAGCACTGATATGTCACGAGTTGTTTAGATCTTGGTGCATTGGCTCCACAGAATAACACAGGGATTGCAGGTGTGATGACACTGCAGTTGTCATATGCACATTGTCACCTCTTTCTGACACCCTTGTGAATGTCCCCCCCGTCAAGATTGAGCCTTGTGAATCACATATGTCCTGCAGATTGGTGATGGCAGTGAATGCCCCATGGCCATCCACACCCTGCAGGCTACATATGATACAGAAAGCTGAACCTTGACTGTTCTGTTGGACTAACTACCTACACTTACAATGCCTTGCACTGACATGCAGCACCAATACAATAGGAAACACACCAATTCCCCTCCTTGCTATTCTCTGGTAACCCTTTGGGTGCCAGGGGATTAACCAATGTATTTTGAAACAATGCATTGCTTATGCCTGTGGCACTCAAGGGGTTGTGTGCTGACCTCTTTGTCACTCTATGTATGACATTGTGATACACATAACTGTTATATTTTTGACTGACACATGACAGTATGCATTGTATTTGTGCTGTGCATAATGTTGTTGTAGACAGCATGAACGGGGGTAATAGGGCTTTGACCATTCCTATTTATGCTGGGTTTGTCATGTATTCCGTCCTTGTTTGAACCCCCTCCAAGCTGTGTTGCTGGATTTGTGGTGTGGAATTCTGGCCATATGTTCAGGTGTCACTGTGTTGGCCTCTGTCTGGTAGGTGTCAAGATATGTGTATTGTGTATGTACACTTTGATGCACTTACCAGTGGCCTGGAAGCTGCTTTCCTCTCCTGTGTCAGACCATCCTGGGATACCCTGTACTGTGGTCTCAGAAATGATCCTTTTCAGCCTCTCCTCCCAGTGCTCGTAGTGGATGCTCAGGGGCGGGCCACCTCCAGTGCCTCTCGCATGTAGAGCCTCCTCCCCCATTTTCTTCTTCACCACTCTCTTGCAGTCCGCCCATCTCTTCTTGACGTAGTCAAGAGAGCGGCTAAAGCTGGACACAGCATTGACTGCCACCAGTACTTCCCTCCAAGCAGCCTTCCTCCTCGCCCCCATTCGGGGGACCTTCCTCCTGGGAAACAGCATCTGCTTCCATGACATGATGGCCTCCACCAGGACCCTATTCTCCTCGGTGGCGTACTTAGGGTCCTGCATCCTCTCTTCCTCAGCACCACCATGTGATGGTTGAGAGCCTTGGCTTAGGCTCTCAAGCCCTGCCTATGCTGGCCCTGGCTGCGTTGGGTGCTCCCCCTGACATACCCCTCATCCCACTGCCAGCTCTGGCCCTGCACTCTCTGTGCCTAGTCTGGCATGGCTCCCGCTCCTCCCCAGGGATCTCCCTCCCCTACCCTGACTGGGGATGCCCACCTGCTCCTCTTCTTCCTCCTCTCCTCCTACTTTCCACACCCTTCTCTCCTGTCCTCCTCTCACCAACTCACACCCAGGCACTCACTCAGGCCCTCATACTCTCTGTCACTCACCTGCACTCACAGACTCACACTGACAAAAAAAGATAAAGGTGTGTGTGTTTTACTATCAAAACAAAATATGGCCTATGTGTGTGTCTATGTGTGTTTGAATGCGTGTATTTGGTATGTACAAAGGTGTATTATGTGTCGCAAAGTATGCTGCAGTCCCTCCATCTCCTTCTACCTGTGTGTGATGTGCCTCAACTACCTGTCTCTTTACACTAGCCTCCTCTCCTGGATCCTGTGCTCTAGCTCTAATGTACATGATACACAGACAAAGGTGCTTCGGTTATTTTGGGTCTATATATAGTTTATTTGACTGAACTTGATACTTTGGGGTACTGTGATTGGCTGGGGCACTAGGTAACGTTGGACGTTCTCTTGTTTTTTTATTGGGATGTTTCTCATGTTATTTATCGTGTGTTTTGCAACGGCGATGAGGTAAGATTTTGGGCAACTCCAGTTTTGTAGTTTCAGTGTGTTTTGTAGGCCGTCGCCCATTAACCCCTTCAGTGCCAGAGGCTTGGGCCATTTTCTGTACCCTGCAGGCCAGACACTTTTTCAGCATTTTTGCTATCCTTCTGTTTATGCTTGATTTCCTCTGGGGATTTTTAGTTAAATATGGAAAACTATATATTGTTTTTTTCAGAACGAATTGAGCTTTCTCGTGGTACCTTACATGAAGAGAATTTTACATCGTGCAAAAAGCTATGATGTCATAATGACAAAAAAAAGTGAAAATTTACTCATTTTCCTAAAATCACATAATATGTATCAAAAACATTTGCCTTGATTGAAAAAGTTTCAATTATTTGAAAAAGCCCCAAGTCCCCCGAGTAAAAAAATACCAAATTTGTATAGTTTTACCTACGTCCATGGCTAGCGTAGAGCCCTAATCACCAGCAGCGCAAAATGACATTTTCAACTTTATAAACTAATATGCACATTCTAGGGTTTTTGTGGTAAAACTACCCTAAAACAGTGGAATAACTATATAAAACTATATATTTCGGAAAAGTAGACAACCTGCCGCATCTAATGAGGGGTAACTTGCCATCTTACCCCAAGCCTGGTGTGCACAAATGCCTCCAGAAGATGGCGCTAATGAAAAAAAAGGCATTTTCTTACATTTCTGCCCCTTCAAATGTACTGAAATTTGTGAAAACCATGGCATTTCCAACTGTATTCATTAGCTAGTGCTCTTAGGAGAAAAATGACACCCCATTGGTATGAGTTTAACTACCTCAGGGGGCGCTAGAAGTGCAAAACGACACCTACTACAACCTCAAATTTTTCTAACGTTTTCTCAAACATTACTTGTCTGTACACAAATGGTTATAACAACTACAGAAGTGAAGAAAGGGCACACAAACCATACCATTTTGGAAAGAAGACAACCTGCCGCATCAAATGAGGGGTGAATTGCCTTCTTACCCCAAGCCTGTTGTGCCCAAATGCTTCCAGAAGGTGGCACTATAGGAAAAAAATGGCATTTTCATACATTTATGCCCCTTCAAATGTACGGAAATTTGTGAAAACCATGGCATTTCCAACTGTATTCATTAGCTAGTGCTCTTAGGAGAAAAATGACACCCCACTGGAATGAGTCGACCTACCTTAGGGGTGCCAGAAACACATCACTACACCTACCTGTTTGCTTCTTCGAAAATGGCGGCTTGTACTAAAATGTCCATAACTGTTAGAGACAAGAAGGAAAGGTATAAAAGGTATACCATTTTGGAAAGTAGACATTCTCCCGCATCAATTGAGGGGTCACTTGCCTTTCTACCCCCTGGGCTGAAGTGCACAAATATTTCCAAAAGGTGGCGCTATGGGAATAAATACATGTTTTTTTACATTTCCACCACTTCAAAGATACTAAAATCTTTGAAAACCATAACATTTCCTGCTGTATTCAGTACCTGCTACCAACATGAGAAAAATGGTAGCCTATTTGTGTGGGTTAACATACAATATGTGGGTGCTAGGAACACGTACGTAAACCTGACACTTTTGTTTTTGAAATTATCTGCTTGCACTAAAATGGTTATAACCATAATAGATATGCAGAAAAGGTAGAGAAACAATGCCATTTTGGAAAGAAAACAACCTTCCGCATCTAATGAGGGGTCACTTGCCTTCTTACCCAAAGGCTGGTATGCACAAATGCTTCCAGGAGGTGGCGCTAGTGAAAAAAAAGGCATTTTCTTACATTTCTGCCCCTTCAAATGTATGGAACTTTGTAAAAACCATGGAATTTTCAACTGCATTCATTAGCTAGTGCTCTTAGGAGTCAAACGACACCCCATTGATATGAGTTGACCTACCTTAGGGGGTGCTAGAAGTAGAAAACTACACCTACTACAAGCTCTGATGTTTCTAACATTTTCTCAAATGTGACTTGCCTGTACAAAAATGACTATAACACATTCAGAATTGAAGAAAAGGTAGATAAACCATACCATTTTGGAAAGAAGACAACCTGCCGCATCTAATGAGGGGTCACTTGCCTTCTTACCCCAATACTGGTGTGCATAAATGTTTCCAGAAGGAGGCGATATAGGAAAAAAATTGCATTTTTTTACATTTCTGCCCCTTCAAATGTATGGAGCGCTGTGAAAACCATGGAATTTTCAACCGCGTTTGTTTGCTAGTGCTCTTAGGAGTCAAATGACACCCCATTGGTATGAGTTGAACTACCTTAGGGGGTGCTAGAAGTAGAAAACTACACCTACTACAACCTCTGATGTTTCTAACATTTTCTCAAACCTGACTTGCCTGTACGAAAATGACTATAACACCTTCAGAATTGAAGAAAAGGTAGATAAACCATACCATTTTGGAAAGAAGACAACCTGCCGCATCTAATGAGGGGTCACTTGCCTTTTTACCCCTAAGTTAGTTGGCACAACTATTTCCAGAATGTGGTGCTACAGGAAAAAAAAAATTTGTTTTACACATCAGTCACTTCAAAGATACTAAAATGGTTCAATGGCGTGGGATTTCCTAGGAGGACTTCTTGCCAGCCTAAGAAAAATGGTACCCCACTGCTGTGGGTTGACATACCAATTTACGCTACAGGAGCGTAGCTACCAGTGAAACAGAAATGGTAAAGCAAACAGTGTATGTGTGATTTTATGGCTAACAGATGAAAGAAGCTAGGGCGTCAGCCGGTGTACGTGTGGACCTGTGAATACAAGTGTAACAAAGTATGTGGGAGGGTGAGGGATTAGGCAGTGTGTGTGGGTATGAGCAGAGGAGCAAGGATGGTGGTGATGGTGGGGCAGTGTTTGATAGTGTGTATGGGAGATCTGTGACTACCAGTGTGCAATGTATGTCCCCTCATACAAAGCACTGCGTTGGACCCCCTCCCTCCTGTGGCACGTGCATTTTTTTGGGCTTTTTCCCACAATATTTTTGTGTAGACCTTGTTCGGGGCATCAGAACCCATACAATGAGGTCTAAATAAAAAATAAAGGGGGTGGTCCAGTGGATTGCAAAGCAATGCATTTGGGCCCCTGTGGCACACAAAGGGTTAATTTTTTTTTATCGTTACTTTGTATTCAGATGGCCACCAAACAAGCTCTGATCACAAAGTAATGATAAAAAGTCCTGTGTGTGCCACAGGAAGGGGGTCGACATTGAACTCCCCTCCTAGTGGCACACACAGGGTTAATTTGTGTTTTAATTTTTTTTTTTTTATTATATACCTCATTGAGGGGCATAAGGACCCCCTGATCCCTCCCCAATGAGGTCTTAGTAAAAAAAATATATATATATCCACAAACAGAGGGACCCTGAGAGTGCCACAGGGGTCTCCAGCGCATTGCAAAGCAATGCATTGGATCCTTGTGGCACTCAGAGGGTTAATTTGTTTTTTTATCATTACTTGGTAATTAGAGCTTGTTGGGGGGCCATCAGGACCAATCGTGATGGCCCCCCAACAATCTCTGATAACGAAGTAATGATAAATGCCCTGTGTGTGCCACAGGAGGGGGGGGTGCATTGGAACCCCCCCCCCCCCCCGTGGCGCACACACAGGGTTAATTTTTTTTAATTTTTTTTTTTTATCATAGACCTCATTGAGGGGCATCAGGAACCCCCCCCCCCGATCCCCCCAATGAGGTCTTGAAAAAAAAAAAAATCCCCTCAAAAGAAGTGACCCTGTGAGTGCCACAGGGGTCTACAGCACATTGCAAAGCAATGCATTGGACCCTTCTGGCACTCAGAGGGTTAATTTTTTTTTTTTATTATTACTTTGTAATCAGAGCTTGTTGGGGGGCCATCAGTACCAATCCTGATGGCCCCCCAACAATCTCTAGTAACACAGTAATGATAGAAGCCCTGTGTGTGCCACAGGAGGAGGTAGGCGGGTGCATTGGACCCCCCCTGTGGCACACACAGGGTTAAAAAATGTTTTTATATTTTTTTGAATAATAGACCTCATTGAGGGGCATCAGGATCCCCCCTGATCCCCCCAATGATGTCTTTCAAAAAAAACCCCAAAAGAAATGACCCTGTGAGTGCTACAGGGGTCTCCAGCACATTGCAAAGCAATGTGCTGGGGACCCCTGCGGCACTCACAGGGTTACTATTGCATTTTTTTTTTTTTTTTTTTTAATCTATTCAGACCTCGTGGGGGACATCAGGACCCCTCCTGGTGTCCCCCCAGTTATTGATCTCCCAGCCGATAGGCTGGGAGATCAATTTGGCGACTGCAGGAGAGCAGAAGCTCTCCTGCCTTTCACTCCTACCACCGGTAGGAGTGAATCGGCTAAGGGAAACTTCCCTAATGTCATCGGTGATCATGTCACCGATGACGTTAGGAGGTTTCCCCCGGTCCCGCCCACTCCTACCCGGAAGTTCGGGGTAGGAGGGCGGAAGAGTGAGAAGCTCTGTTTCTCAGAGCTTCTCCCTTGGCGATATTGATCTCCCAGCGCGATCGGCTGGGAGATCAATACCTGGGAGGACATGAGGAGTAATCCTCATGTCCTCCCAAGAGTGCCAGGCTGCATTTCAGCTGAAATGCGGCCACTGCCAGCCGGTTATACCGGCTTAAGCAGTGACCGCATTTTAGCTGTCAAATGTACGAGCGTGGCACAGCAGGTACAGCTGTGCTCACTCGTACATTGTACCCACCTGGCACTCTAGGAGTTAACCTTTCTGGGTAACGAAGATTTGAATCTCTCGTTACCGAGTCTTGGTTAAGTCGCGACGCCCTTCTTTTACACCACGTTGGTTTTAATGACAACATTTGGATCGAGCCCTTAAAGTGGTGCAATTCTGGGGCAAACCAAGTGCACTACAGATAACAAAAAAATGATGATTGCTTTAAATTGGGAACTTGAATGCTAGACAAGAGTCCAATATATTGCTTTGCAATGCATTGAGGACCTCTCTAGCGTTCAAGTGGATAAAAGTGGCATTTAATCCCTTAAGGACTACGTGACGTGCTATGACCGTCACGGTCGTTATACCCTTAAGGACCAGTGACGGTCATAGCACGTCACGTACTTCTTACTTACAGCGCTCTACTGGGAGCGCTGTAAGTAAAAACGGGGCTTAAAATTGATTGCTCCAAGACAGGAGCGATCTCTCTTAGGCCTCAAAGCAGCGCGCCGGTACGTGTAACAGGTCACGTGTACCGGCGTGTCGGCAAGGATAAAAGCGGTCCTTAAGGGAAGGTAACTTCCCTGGACCTCTGGTCCTTAAGGGGTTAAAAATCCCCCAAACTTTATTGCTAATGGTGCAGCTGGTATAGGCACCAGTATTGCATTACGTTTCCTTAAAACTCAGAACCAATGGTTTCATATGCTTTCTTAATACATTTCAGAACTTAACATGTACAAGTCCACAATTATCCAGGGAATAAAGTTCCAAGAATGATCTGCATGGGATAGACATAAGGCTGTCTTTAACATAAGAAAAGACTAAGGACCAGAAAAGGTTTGAGGTTTTTACAGTAGGAAAATGGGCAGACTAGATGGGCCGAATGGTTCATATCTGCAGTCAAATTCTTTGTTTCCATAGACATCAGTTCCAAAATATGAGAATAAAAAAACCCAAATGATCTGCCCTCAGATGCTCCTCTGCACCTTCCCTTCCTGCTCTGTTGGGTCTGCTTACTGTACCCCTCCCCTCACTATATGCTGCAATCATGCAATTGACAGTTTACTAGAATTTAGCCAGTACCATAATGCTCTGCCTGTGGTTCATTCCAGCAAACTGCAAATAATTCTATCTGGTTTTCAGGACCAGTGAAACCTGGACATTAGCCATAAAACTGGATAGTTGGCAACCCTACACTGATGTAAGGAGGGTGAGGGAAGATGCTGGGCTGTAGGTCATTTAACCGTTTGAGTGCCATAGGGGTATCCAGTGCATTGTTTTGAAATGCTTTGGTGCTCAAACAGTTAAAAAGTTTCTCTCTTTGGAGGTCTGTAAGTTGGTGTCCCTTAGGCTGTTTTAGATACATTGGACAATATGTGTGTGTTTAAAGAATTGTCTCTAAAATTCATAAATGACAAGTCATTTATAAAAAAATAAAGTCAAGTTTATATTTGTTAATTTGAGAAAATTCACAGAAAATGTCAAATGAGAATATTTCTCCGCATGTATAACTGTCACTATAAACTTCTATTAAGAATAAAGGAGAGATGCACAAAGGTGTAATAAAGCATAGATTTATGTCCCCTCTCCAAATACTATGTTATTCTATGGAGCCAATGCACTAAGATTTATCCAACTTTTGAGATCTTAGTGCATGGTCTCTATAGAATAACAGGAACTGATTGTGATTTCACTGGAGAAGACATCTCCCCTTTATCACCGCTTTATCATGCCTTTATGCATAACCCCCCAGTTTATATCTAACATAAGGATTTAATCGCCAAACCTGACTTTTTTTTGTGTGCAATAAGTGAATTACTTTGTGACATAATTCTTTATTTGGACAAGACCATTTCTATGCCACTTTTCAAAAAAGTCGACTGACTGGAGCTAGCACTTAACAAAAATGTTGCTCAACATTTATACATACCCTTTTTGCCTTCCTCTGGATCAACAGGGGCAATTTGGCTTGGGCTAAACTTGATAGACGCATGTGTTTTTTCAGCCTCATCAGCTATTTTGATACGTTATTTATTTCTCTTCAACAATTTTACAGAAACTTTCTTTATAACTGCAGCAAATGACTGCTGCACTCATCTCAATACAGAATACTCTCCACATGAATTTCTTTAGGGAAAAAACTCTTTTCATAGGGTCGGTCTAAATGTGGTTAAGGATGGGGGGGATGAAGGTGGGAGAATTGAGGGCACCCTTCAATCTTTTGAATATGAAACTGTAAAATAATTATCTTGAGAGGGGATCCCGCTTTCTGTGCCTAAAGTGGATAAAGCTTCTGTAATAATCAAAGTGGCTGGATAAACGTCTCCATTACATTGAATTTATTTATTTTATTACACTGGAATGAGGGGTTTTGTACATCACCTCCCTTCAGTTACTGAAATATTAACGGTCTTCAGCCCTCTGGTCCCAAAAAGATAAATGTTGTGAAAGAGAGAGGAGTGCAAAAGGGGAGTTAAAGAAGTTCTTAGGGATTTTGTTTGTCTTTATCATCATGATCAGAAAAAAAAAAAATTTTTAAATAAGATGGATAACACAACACAATGACCTTCTTAGTTTTGAGGTGATATTCCACCTTTAACCTTATTGATTAAGTGTATAGTATATCTTCACATTGGTTTCTTGGAGTACAGGGAGTGTGTTGGGTTCTGAAAATAATTGTATCTTTTTCCACTGTGAAATTGTAGCTGTGTTTTGCGTGCAAGGCAGACAGATAAATGGCAAAACACACGCCTTGTTCCCTCTTTAATAGTGGCACTGTACTCTGTGGTCAATATTCTTTGAGAGAGGGAAAAGTGGTTATTACTAGCCTGTGCAAACTAACCCTGTGAATTGTGTTTTCATGACCGTAACACAATCAAAATTTGACTTGGCTCTGACAAGCAGTTACAGTTCTTAGTCCCACAGGTTTTTTTAGTATTCTACGTGACAGTCTGATGTCATCTCAGCCTCCTGGGTCTTCAGTACTGGATGCAGCTCCTGGTAACCACTCAACTCCCAAGTCTAGAAAGAAGGGAGAGATCTGTATAATGCAAGAAGCAGCTAAATATGGCATCTGGATAACCTAGTGATTCTGCAGCATCATATAACTGTCTCTGGATGACGGTGCATGTGCAACAGGATGAAACTATTGTGATTTTGTTGCATGATCCCTGGCATGAATGATGATGTGCATATGCAACAATATGGTATATTTTAAAGTGGAGATTTCTAATAAACAGATGACTGAATGGGTTTTCAAAATCATACATATGTTCTGTCAGCCTCTTTTTACAATTCATAACTGTTTTTATATATTTAGAATTATTTGTGTTTCTATTATTATTTTTCATTTACAAAGTGCCAACATATTCTGTATTGCCATACAACAGGGAATACATTACAAAATTACAAACCTGTCACCCAACAAATGGATACTAATTGTGGTGATGGCCCTTCTCACAAGATTTTACAATCTAGAGGGAATTGTATGTAAATTAGACTGTATTGGCCAGCACTGCAGGCTACATATTAACTGCAAAAGACAATATATTTTGACTAGAGAAAGAATAATGGGGATGTGAATGGGGGAATGTTTGGGAACACGGTGAGTGGTCTGTTGGTGATGAAAAAAATGTGTGACGTATTACAAATGTGTTCACTTGTTTTCCCTGCACTAGATTCATGATATTGTGCCAGAGAAGCATTCAAGGCCCCCCTGTTGACCACCACTTGATTGATCAATAGCAACATTCTTACTAGTGACATAATTGTATAGCTGTTTAAATGTATTACACTACACTACACTTGCAGACAGCGGGGGGATCAGTACACCTGAAAAACCTCTTTCTGTACTATCAGTCATAGATATTGTTATGATGTTTTTGAATGATTAAGTGTATATTAGTTACACTACAATCAGTGTGAATCAGACTTTCTACATGGAAAGTCCTAACTCCATATCTGCCTAGACTAGCCCCCAGTGACTTAACATAAAATAATAATACAGAGATAAAGTAATTCCATAGTGTTTCCCTATACTTGCGCCTTTATAAATAAGAACGAATGTAAACATTTAAAACAGTGGTTCACAGCAAGTATGCTGCACCATAGTTATGTTATGATACCAAGCTTTACGTGTGTCAAACTTTCCAAAATACATTCATTAAGTAGTTTTTTCACCTAACCTGTAATAGATATTTGATCTTCCAGTTATATGTCACACTATAAATAATTATTGGGGATAGAGCCCCTTAAAGTGCTGTTTAGCCACATTTTTTTTTTGTTCCCACCTGCCACTGCATAAAACAAATCACCATACTAAAATGTTTGGTCCCGCCCACAGGTGGTCCAATAGCAAAATGTCAGGCAAATATTCAATGCAAAGAAGAAACCACAAAATCAGACATTTATTTAGTCCTTTAGTTGACCTTGTCATTAAGAGACAGCTGATTCCCTCTAGGCAAACAGAGTTCAAAGGCTCATGTTTTCGATACACTTCAGAGGTCAGGGCACTTAAAAAAAAATATAGGGTCTTTTGTGTGGAGACTTAATTCACCAGCTCAACTCCTGCCTTAATCCCAGATTCATGTTCTCTGTTACAGAAAGAGGATGCAGCTGGCAGTTCTCTTAGTTTTTAAAGGTAGTAATACTTCGTTTTAACTTTATTTTATTTTGTAGGCATTAAAAAAACATGAAGAATGATATAAGTCTTATCTCTCAAACCTTTAAGGTTTAAGAGATATTCACAAGCAAAGTGTCCCCCTCCCGCCCCATTTACTGATGTAACACTTCTCAGACAGGGCAGAAGGGAGCTGCCCAGGTAGACTGCAGAGAGGGACAATCTTCAATTAAGATAAGGGAAAAACCTGAAAAGCTTGTCAAGGGGGGCAGGGATTTCATTGTTTTCATAGGAATAAGAGTGTCCCCTTCTGTTATCTGTCTGGTCTATGGACTGCATTCCACATCTGAGAAGAGATTGTTTACAGTAGGTAAAAGGGGCAGGAGGGGGAAACTTTGCTTGTGAATATCTCATAAACCATAAAGGTTTGAGAGATAAGACTTATATCATTCTTCATGTTTTTTTAATGCCTACAAAATAAAATAAAGTTAAAATGAAGTATTACTATCTCTTTAAGTTTACTTAATTATTTTCGCTTTAGATATGGGGCTGTTTAATCCCCCCATTAGGCAGGCTGCCGTCGCTGGCTTTACTGGAGTTTGTTTTCCTAGTTCACATGATTTTTATTCTTGTTCAATTTCCCTGTGGTAGGTGACTTTATGGTATGTCTGTTCCTCATTGTTTATCCTCTTTGGGGTTCAGCCCTACTAGATGGGAGCCAGAAGACTGGTAAACCACCGTTTGTCCTATTCGATGTCCCACTACTATCTTATCTCCTTATCATGTGGTGAATATGCACTCAATCTGCCTTGTACTTTCTCTCCCAAATGTGTCTGAGTGGCAGAGCTCAATGCTTTGGATACCTCTTTGGCACTCAAAGGGTTAATGGAAAAAGTTGTGTGGGGCATGTCTCTGCACCCATTTGTACTACTTGGGTCAGAGTGGACCATTTCATCTCCTCTGATCAATCTCTTTTGCATGATCAGTGTTCTGTACAGTGGTGTGAGTTTAATGGTGCTCTGTGGCTGGACATCCACAGGTTGCTTGGTTTAAAGTAATTTGGAAGATTACATTATCCAGAATGCTGTCTCCATGGCTTGTTTCTGATTGGTTGGGTGCCTTTTTTGGCTTCCTTCTTCTATTACTTATACACCTCAGAGTCTGACTCTCCTGCTCTTTCTTGCCAGTTTAATATTTACATGACAGATAAGTACTTTTTGGGAGCTTTGTTTTAGACTGGTTGTACTTTTAACTAATTTTTATATACTTTTTAATACTTCCTTTGGACATGTCTGACAGAAATGGGCATATGAGGAAAACCAAGCATTAGGATTCAATACTCCTCATGACAAGCTGGGGTTCCAAGGGCATATTCTGGATACATAATAACATAGTTGATGAGGCTGGAAAAAAAAAAGATATGCGTCCATCAAGTCCAGCCCATGTCAACCACTGTTTAGGCAGAGGAAGGCAAAAAAAAAAATAAAAAATTGAAGACTTTTCTAGTAAGCCCCAAGTGGGTAGCAATATTCTGTCCTAACTCCAAATGGCAGTCTGCTATTTCCCTGAATCACCACCCTATCCAATTATCAATATTCTTCTGTGCCAGATAGGTATCAGTTACTTTTTAGAAAGCAGTTACTGTATCTGCAAGCAGAGCTCCTACTACACCCTCAGGGGCCATGCAACACTGATCAAGAGCCAGCTTGGTGACCCATGTGTCCCATCGGGCAAGTTGATCTGTTTTTTTCAGGGGACATTATCATATTGTTGGGGAAACATCTGATGAAGAGATTGATTCAGAGGAAGAAGATATAAACCCTTCCTTGTTTTTGAGGATCCCTATGAGGCTGAACCTGTCCTCTAGGCATAGGAGCTCATGAGAGCTGTGTTTGAGAGTCTATGATGGGGGAATCTGACTGTCCGGATATCTTCCAGAGGTGCAAAGAAGATGCTCCAGTCTTCTTTCCTAACAGCGCTTTCTCTATCGTCCAATATGGAACACAGGTGCCATGGTGGGTTAAGCGTCTCCTTTGGAGGGCAGAACACATTCAAAAAGACATTGTCTTGTGGATGGAGGCTCACAGCTCTTTCTGCAGGCGATCCCTGCCCTACCTCCAGTTATGATGTGTTCTTCAGAGTGTGAAGAACCTCTTAGAACAGTGGTTCTCAACTCCTGTCCTCAGGACCCACTAACAGGCCAGGATTTGATGATTTCTTTGTTAGAGCACAGGTGAGTTAATCAATGTGAATGAGCTTCTGATCACCACACCTGTGCTCTAGCAGAGAAATCCCTAAGTCCTGGCCTGTGAGTGGGTCATGAGGGCAGGAGTTGAGAAACACTGGCTTAGAACATTTCTTTTACTTTTCTTTTGTTTTCTTTTTTTTTTTACTTAGATATGGGGCTTTTACAAATCTCCCCTCCCAATTAGGAAGGTTACCATCATTGGGCTTCCCCTTGAGTGGACCGATCAGTGTGCAGGTGCTGTGTGGACCCTTGCAACCCTATGGAGAGAATCTTGTCATCAACGTTTTCACTCCTGGCAGTGCCTCCCTGGGGCTCTACTTTTTCCACAATGGTAACCTGAAGACAGAAGATTTGAAGGTTGGCAAGTAACCCTTTGAGTGCCTTGGTCCACTTTGCGCCTTCTTGTACTCTTCGTACAAGGGTTTCCCTCTGAGCCTTGAGGCTCTTGCACTCATGTTGCAGCAGGGATGGCTGCACTGGGACTGGTTGACCCCTTCCCTGCTATTTTCTCTGGACTGGAGGCTATTTTTAGGCTTTTCCCTTCAGTGGCCTGTCTCTTTAATACCCCACTCATGTTCCCTGGGATCACTGGATAATTTGGGGTATGTTAAAAATGGTCAGTTTTTTGGGTGCATGGCTCCTTTTAAAGTGATAGTAATACTTTGTTTTAACTTTATTTTATTTTGTAGGCATTAAAAAAACATGAAGAATGATATAAATCTTTATGGTTTAAGATATATTCACAAACAAAGTATCCCCCCCTGTTCAACCAGATCAGAAGGGAGGTGCCCAGGTAGACTGCAGAGAGGGACAATCTTCAATTAAGAAAAGGGAAAAAGCTGAAAAACTTGTCAAGGGGGGAAGGGCTTTCATTGTTTTCATACAAAGAAAATTGTCCCCTTCTGTTATCTGTCTGGTCATACAACCAGATTCACATCTGAGAAGAGATTGCTTACACTAGGTAAAAGGGGAGGGAAGGGAAACTTTGCTTGTGAATATCTCATAAACCATAAAGGTTTGAGAGATAAGACTTATATCATTCTTCATGTTTTTTTAATGCCTACCAAATAAAATAAAGTTTAAACGAAGTGTTACTATCCCTTTAAGAACACTTCCCATGCAGTCTTCATCTTTTCTCCTTTGACTTTTAAGGGCAAACTTCTTTGGGACATATATCTGCAACTGTTTTCCATACACGGGTCAGAGTGGGCTTTCTTCTTGTCTTTCTTCTTGTCCTCTCATGCCCTTTCATCCAGTTCTTGGCCTGAGTGTCTTGGGGATCTGCAGGCAGAGATGTAGGCATTGCTAGGCAACAGGAACAGAGAAGACTATATTACCCAGAATGCTGGTTTTGCGGGCCTTCCTTATATTGGCTGCTTATTTTGCAGTCTCCTTTTTACCTCTCATGCTTATCTTATGCAGATGCAGACACTCCGCCTCCAGATTAACCCTATGCCTGCCAGATAAGTACTTTATGGGCTTTCGTTGGGTGAACTATTAGTCTGGGGAACTGTTACTAGTGATTTTTACTAGTTGTAGACACTACTCTGTCAGGATGATGGATCCTAAGGGACATGGGGCTAGACCTAAAGACTCAGAGGGCTTTCTGACCCCCCTTGTTTACTGTTCCTCATTTCAAACAGGGCTTCCTAGAGAGTATTTTGGATCTCTGTGCCCCTCCTCTGCTTTGGCTACCACTACTCCGGGGCCCTCCACCACTGAACAAGAGCCAGCTTTGATGAAATCATAGTGGTCCACTACGGCCCAATTTCCTCTCTCCATCCAAGGGGTTCTTCAGTCTTGGAAACCCCCTACCATCTTTCAGTATGGGTCCCCTAGATCTCGAAGTATGCATGCGCTCATAGGGGCCTCCTCTAAGGGGGAATTGTCTGAAGGAGAATGTGAGGAAAGGGAATATTAAGATCTGGATTCCTCCTACTCCTGTGGGGACTCTCTTCCCTCGACGGAGAGGGGCTTATTAGGGCTGTTATAGAGACCCTTTGGGTCCCTGACACCCCCGATGAGGGATTATTCTCAACGGATGTCTTCCAGAGGCATAGGAAATCTTCTACTGTACTTCCTCCATATGCCACTTTTGATCAGATTCTTCTGGATGAGTATAAGAAAAGAGGTTTTCTAAGCCATACCCCTTTGAAGAGGCGGCTTTGATGCAATGGACCTCTCCCCCTTCTGTGGATCCCCAATTTCCAGGCTAGCTTAGTCAACTACTCTGCCTTTAGCGAATGTAGCAGGACTCACAGATGTGGAGAATAAGAAGCTTGATTCTATCGTCAGATCTAATTTTGCAGCCACTGGGGTTGTGATGAGGCATATTTATGCCTCTGTCTGGGTCAACAGGGCTGTTGCTGTTTGGGGTGAACAGATGATGGAAGCTGTCCATACGGATTTTCCAAAGGATGACTTTTTGGCCAACATGAAGATGGCTAACACTATTTTGGAAGCATTGTTTGAGGTGGTCAGGCTGTCTGGTAAGGCCTCAGCCTTCTCTGTTACTGTGCAACGCTCCTTGTGGCTTAATATTTGGTCTGTGGATCAATCTTCTAAGACGTCTTTGGTTTACTTACTTTTTCAGGGCAAGTACCTGCTTGGACTGGAGCTAAAACAGATTATTAGGGGTGCTACTGGGGGCAAGAGCACTTTGTTGCCTCAGGTGCCCACCAAACCTCCTATTATGGTGAGGAAACTGCTTCTTTTTCATCACCACCAAAGAGAGGCGCAAAGACTGCAAAATATGCAGGCCTCCAACCAGCACCTCCCCCAACCATACCTAGACAGCAGTGGCAATCCAAGTGAACAGCTTCAAGGGTTAAGTCTGTCAAGCCAGCTTCCTCATGGTCCCCGTAGTCATGCATTTTTGCTTTTTTTGGGACACCTGGGGAAACTCTATCGTGGACCAGTGGGTTTTGCAGGTGATTTCAGAAGGGTACAGAATAGGTTTCAAATCCCTTCCTCCCTTTTGTTTCCACTCAGAATACATTTCCACTGCCACCCATACTGGACCTCCTTCATCAGGGCTACCTTTGGAAAGAGGATGTAGAAAAGCTGGCTTTGACTTATTTAGGCTAGGTGTATGAACAGGACTTTGACCTTCCAGTGGTTCTTTCTTTTTTTTCAGGATGGTGTCTACAAAGGACTCTTCTTGAGTTCCTTGAGGGTCCAGATTTCTGCTCTCTGCGGTTTTCCATAGACATATTGCCACTCTTCCAGATATCAAGATGTTAATGCAAGGGGGTCTTTCATGCTTTCCCTGCCTACAAGGCTCCCACGTCTCCGTGGGACCTTAATTTGGTTCTAGGTGTTTTGCAACAATCTCCCTTTCAGCCTTTGCAACCATTCCTTTGCATTAGTCGATGTGGAAAATTACTTTTCTTCTGGCTGTTGTCTCAGTCCACAAGCCGCCTTTCCTGGTTCTTCGAACCTCTCAGGAATTTATTCCTAAGGTGATCTCTGAGTCCCTCAACAATCAGGGAGATTGTTGTGTCTTCATTTTGTCCAGACCCCAAGTCTAACAAAAAAGGGGATCTCCACCTGTTGGATGTGGTTTGGTGCCTTAAGTTTTATGTGCACCGTAAAGAGTCTTTTCGTAAGACTGATTCCTTGTTTGTCATTTCTGAGGGTCCCAGCATAGTTTAGGCTTCTTCTAAGGTCACTATTGCCTCTTGGATTCTCTACCATTTGTAGGACGTATGAACGCAGGAAGAAACCTGCTCCCTTCAGAGAGCACTAGGTTGGTTAGGGCCTCCTGAGCCTACAAGAATCAAGCCGCAGTGTAGATGTTCTGGCATGGGATGAAGCTTGCTTTGGCAGGAACGTCCTTCAGGCAGGTCTGCCTGTCAATGATCTCTCTTTTCCTGTACCTTACTGTTGTTCAAATGTGCCTTACTGTTGAGTGCTGTGCAACTTTTTATTGTACATTGACACTTAGTTTGGTTTGGGCTGTTCCAGTTCTGGATAGTCATGGGGAACTCCGGTATCATGGTAACAGGCATGAGGTCCTTTCTCCTTCCTCCCACATCTGGGAGCCTCCTGTTGGTATATCCCCATAGTACCTGTGTTCCATATTGGATGATAGAGAAAATAGGATTTTAGTCATACCTGTTAAACCCTTTTCATTTAGTCCATAAGGAACATATGTCTCCCACCCAGCGAAAGGGACCTCCATTGGTCTCGCCTGTCTGGTTGTGGGATTCCTTCTAGGGTCTTCTTCTCTCGTTGTCCCTAATTGGTGTGGTTGTCTCACATCATAACTGGATGCGGGGCGAGGTTGGCCTACAGAAGGAACTGGGAGTCTCCCAGCACAAGACCTTGTCTTTTTGAATGTGTTCTGCCTTTCAAAAGAAAAGCTCAACCCCCATGGTAACCTGTTTTCCTTATGGACTAAGAGAAAAGGATTTAACAGGTAAGACTAAAAGAGATTGTTTCTTAAAGGGGAACTACCACCCCAACACAATGTACTCTCTAAGTCTTTGTCTTCCTAGGGTTATTAGCAATCCATAGTTAGTTTTCTCCAAAAAAGCCTTGTAAGAGCACAATCTTTATACTAAATCTCTACCTGATGACATATTGCCCCTTGAATCCGTTCTGAGCATGACCGCTATGGGAGCCACTTGGCTCCATTGTACCTCCCTTCCTCCACATTGCTTCAATTTTTTTTTAGGATTCCTTGGGCCACAGAGCGAGCGTGTGGCTTTATATATGTTGTTTCTTCTCTGCTAGACAAGGTGGTCCTGGTTCCGGTCCCAGCCCAAGAGCAGTTTTCAGGTTTTTATTCAAACCTTTTTGTAGTTCCCAGGAAGGATGGCAACTGCTGCCCCATCCTGCACCTGAAATCCTCAAGCACGTCAAGATGGAACCTTTCTGCTCTGTCATCTCAGTGCTGTATCCAGGTAAGTTCCTTCTAGGGATGTGTCCAAAAGAGATCCTTCTCTGGATCTTTAGGACACTTACCTGCACATCCCGATCCATCCAGACCATCATTTCCATTGTGGCGCTTTTGCATGCGATCAAGTTCAGTGCTGTGCCCTTCAGCCTGGCCTCAACTTCAAGAATTTTCACGAAGAACGTGGATGCTTTGGCCACATACATGTACTTGCAAGGCATCTTCCGGACTCAAGATCTTGATGGTGACCTGATTTCAGAAGAAATTTTGGTGATCCATATCCAAGAATGCGCCTGCATTCTGGTGAAGCACAATTGGGTTCTCAATCTCAAGAAGTGCCATCCCAGGTACATTTTCTTTCTGGGGATGAAGTTTGACACCCTTCAAGGTGTACATGTTCCAGGATATCTTGCGGGTGCTGACATGGCCCTTAGCAACAACACTAGGATTACAAAGCAAGAATGCAAGGGATTACATGAGGATCCTGGAACATCTGATGGCCACCCTGGTTCCTGATGGTTCCGTTCCACACAAGGAGACTACAACTGGGCATTCTTTGAAACTGGTCCCAACAGCCGTCTCCCGTCTCACTCAATGACCTTTTCCCCTCAAATGAGGGAGGATCTACATTGATAGCTACATCATCCTCATCTGAGAAGCATCACTTTACCATTTCGGAATGGAATTCATTATTATCACAGATGCCAGCCTGAGATGCTGGGCTGCAACCTTGGGTCCCCTTTCAGCTCAACATCCTGGAGATCTGTGCCATCTGTCTGGCACTCCTTCACTGGTCTAAAGTACTGACTGGGATGCCAGTATGGATTCATTCAGACAACTCAATGCCAGTGGCTTACATCAACAGCTGGGAGCAACGGAAAAGCATTTCAGCTTAGAAGGTACAAGAGCTTCTTTATTGGACAGAAACTCATACTCCAGCCATTTCAGCAGCCCACATACCAGTAGCAGAAAAAGGTGAAATTTACTCACTGATATTTGTTTTTCCTCTGTGTCCTTCCATGGCATAGACTGTGGGTAATTGGCTCTGCCTTCTAGCTGGTAGGACCAATGTACAACTTCCCTTGGTCAGTTATACAGTTGTCCAAGCTGCAAGAGATAGCCAGGAAACATTAGTAAAGTATTAGTAAAGCATATATTGGTCAATTGGAAACAATCCCATTACAAGCATAATAGCAAGAGGGAGGGTTACCATGGAAGGACACAGAGGAAAATTAAATATTTGTGAGTAAATTTCACCTTTTCCTCTGTGTCCAAACCACAGCATAGACTATGGGGCTTACCAGAGCAGTACCTCAGCAATTTGGAGGGCTAAGTCCAAGTATTAAATTGAAATGACTGCTTCAAGCACCTTCCATCTGACCTTTGCATCTTCTGATGCCTGAATATCCAGTTTGATGAACTTAGAGACTGAAGACCAGGTGGCAACTTTCCAAATTTCTTCAAGTGATGCTGAGGCTTTTTGAGCCCATGAAGTTGCTGTTTCCCTGGTGGAATGGGCTTTTATACCTGGTGGAGGATTCAGGTTGGCTAAATCATATGCCAGCTTTATGCAGTCTCGTATCCAACGAGAAATGGATGGTTTGGAAGTTGCCGAACCTTAGAATTTACCACAAATGTGGACAAATAGGGTATCAGTCTTATGGAATAGTTGAGTTCTGGTGATATAGATCTGAAGGCAGCCTGCCAGATCTAGTTTATGTAGCAGTTTCCATTTCCAGGCCTTTAGCTGGAAGAAGGCTGGATCCGGGTGAAGGAGAGGTCCCTGTACCAGAAGGTCCGGGATGTCTGGTAAAGTCATGGGTTTCCTGATAGACATCTGTTTAAGGTCGGTGTACCAGAGTTTCCTTGGCCAGTCCAGTGCGATAACAGGGAATAAGTATGTCAGAGGAAAGGTCCATGGAACCCTTAGAGTGTCCTGAGCCAGAGCCTGAAGCTTGTACCAACGGGACAGGTAAGCTTGACACTGCCTGTTTTTTGTTGATGCCATGAGGTCTACTGATGGCCTTCCTAGTTCCCCTGACATCACTCTGAATACTTCCTTGTTTAGGCTCCATTCTCCTAGATCCAGCTTCTGTTGACTCAAGAAGTCTGCCTGGGTGTTCAGATGACCTGATAGGAAGGTTGCTGTTAACCCTTTGAGTGCCAGAGGGGTACGGAATGCATTGCAAAGCAATGCATTCTGTACACCTCTGGCTCTCAAAGGGTTAATGTCACAAGGTTAATTTCTGTCAAGTAAAGGATACTTAATGCCAGGCTTTTTAACTGGGCACTTCTGATTCCGCTCTGATTTAACCCCATAATGACAAAGGACTTACCAGGTATGCCCCCCAAAAACTATCACTTAGTGACAAGGGACGTACCTGGTAAGTCCTCCGGTAAACAGAGAGCTGGAAGCGATCGTGATTGCTTCCAGATGCTCTAACAGTATTGCATGTTGAGGCATCCTGCAATATTGAGGTTAACTCCCTTGGCACTTGTGATCTCTCCCGGCAAGCGATCACTTCCGGGTTGTGAAAGGTGTATCCACCTTTCACATATGGTGCATCGGGTGTTAAAGCAGAGCATGAGACGTGATCGGCAATGCTTCCGATGCTCTGCAACAAGTGCTGAGTGCCTAGAGGGGTCAAGGCACTCGGCTGAAGTTAAATAAAAAAAAATATATATATATATTTAAAATAAATAAAAATAAAATACATTTAAGTGTAGGCCTCTGTGGTGAGCAAAATGGGGCTGCTCTTCATAGGCCAGTGGCATCATGAGGCTTCTGGGGGTGTTCCTAGAGGCAACATCCAATCAGCAATTGCCCTTATAATAACAGTGATCATAACAATTATCACCATTTGCCTGGTCAGGTCAATATTTGTAAATATTGGCTCTGACCACCCTGGATCTACCTCCCTCTCCTCACTTCTGTTTTAGTGAGGGAGGGAGACAGATCTGTATTAGAGTGAGCGTTTTAGGTAGTTTTGTTTTATTAATTTCTGTATTGTGAGACCCAAAAGCTCTTTTCAGAGCCATTAACCCTTTCCTTTCTCTGTATTAACCCCTTCCCTGCCACTGATCACTATATAAACAGTGATCTTGCACAACAGCAGTTTTTTGCTGTTTGTGCATTTTTAGGGGTTGTTTTTTAGATTTAATTAAATTGAGAGACCCAAAGGTTCTTCTAAGAGCCATTAACCCCTTCTTTGCTGAAGATCACTGCTTAGGCATTGAGCTATCATTTTTAGTAATGACGCAGTAGTTGCAGAGTTTTTTTTACAGCTGAGGAGGCTTACGCCATCCTTGCCTCAGATTCTGAGGCCGCTGATTCAGGCTTTGATTTTGACACTGTTCAGTGCTCAGATATGTCATCTAGTGATGTATTTGTGGTTGATAGACCCCTGCAAGAAGGAGACGTGTTGTTCTAGCTGGCATTGCTGATGAGGAGTGGGTAGCGCCTAATCTCCATAGGCCAGATATCCCACCTTTCACTGCAGATCCTGGCATCAATCTTGATGTCACAGTATTTACCCCCCTGTCGTTTATACAGATCTTTCTGGGGGGATGATGTCTTGGGTGAAATTTTCTCCCAAACAGATCTATATGCCCCACAGTACCGTGCTGCTAAGCCACATTCTTTTTTGGCAATGCAGCCATGGGCCCCCATTGATGTACTAGAATTTTGCACATTCTGGGCACTCATGATGCTGAAATATAAGGGAAGGCTGGAATTCAAGTAGTACATTCCTTCCAAGCGCTCCAGGTATGGAGTGAAAGTGTATAAGCTCTGTGAGGGCGAGAGTGGGTACACTTAGGCCTTCCAGGTGTACGAAGGAAAGGATAGCCACCTTGACCCTCCAGGTTGCCCAGAACATCTGGGAACCAGTGCCAAGATTGTCTGAGACCTAATTCTCCCCCTGTTGAACAAAGGGTAACACTTGTATCTTGACAATTTTTATACAAGTGTCCCTTTGTTCAACCTACTGTATTGTTTGATACAGTAGCTTGTGGTACTATTTGCAAAAAACGCGTAGGATTCCCAGAACAACTGGCACGCACACGGCTACGAAGGGGGGTGACCTCAGCTTTGTGCCAAGAGGAGCTCTTGGCAGTCAAGTACAGCGACAAGAAGGATGTATGCCTTCTCACCAACATCCACACTGAAAGGACTGTGGAGGTCTCTGTACGTGGCAGATCTGAGGTCACAAACAAGCCAGTGTGCATCAAGGCCTATAACTGAGATATGGGTAGGGTTGATTTGGCAGATCAGCTGCTACACCCCTACCTAATTATGTGTAAGACAAGAGCCTGGTACTACAAAAGTTGCAATTTATCTTATGCAAATGGCAACCTACAACGCTTTTTTAACCCCTTCAGTGCCAGAGGCTTGGGCCATTTCCTGTACCCTGCAGGCCAGGCACTTTTTCAGCGTTTTTGCTATCCTTCCGTTTAGGCTTGATTTACTCTGGGGATTTTTAGTTACATATGGAAAATTATATATTATTTATTTTCAGAACAAATTGAGCTTTCTCGTGATACCTTACATGAAGAGAATTTTACATTGTGCAAAAAGCTATGATGTCATAATGACAAAAAAAGTGAAAATTTACTTATTTTGCTAAAATCACATACAATGTATCAAAAACATTTACTTCAATTGAAAAAGTTTCAATTATTTGAAAAAGCCCTGAGTCCCCCGAGTAAAAAAATACCAAATTTGTATAGTTTTACCTACGTCCATGGCTAGCGCAGAGCCCTAATCACCAGCAGCACAAAATGACATTTTCAACTTTATAAACTAATATGCGCATTCTAGGGTTTTTGTGGTAAAACTACCCTAAAACAGTGGAATAACTATATAAAACTATATATTTCTGAAAAGTAGACAACCTGACGCATCTAATGAGGAGTAACTTGCCTTCTTACCCCAAGCCTGTTGTGCACAAATGCTTCTAGAATGTGGCACTAAAGGAAAAAAAATGTATTTTCTTACATTTCTGCCCCTTCAAATGTACTGAAATCTGTGAAAACTATGGAATTTCCAACTGTATTCATTAGCTAGTGCTCTTAGGAGAAAAATGGCACCTCATTGGTATGAGTTCACCCACCTTAAGGGGCGCTACAAGTGCAAAACTACACCTTCTAAAACCTCTAAATTTTCTAACATTTTCTCAAACATTACTTGTCTGTACAAAAATGGTTATAACAACTACAGAAGTGAAGAAAAGCTACACAAACAATACCATTTTGGAAAGAAGACAACCTGTCGCATCTAATCAGGGGTGAATTGCCTTCTTACCCCAAGCCTCTTGTGCCCAAAATCTTCCAGAAGGTGGCACTAAAGGAAAAAAATGGCACTTTCTTACATTTCTGCCCCTTCATCTGTACGGAGATCTGTGAAAACCATGGAATTTCCAATGGTATTCATTAGCTAGTGCTCTCAGGAGAAAAATGACACCTCATTGGTATGAGTTCACCTACCTTAGGGGGCGCTACAAGTGCAAAACTACACCTACTACAACCTCTAAATTTTCTAACATTTTCTCAAACATTACTTGTCTGTACAAAAATGGTAATAACAACTACAGAATTGAAGAAAAGCTACACAAACCATACTATTTTGGAAAGAAGACAACCTGTCGCATCTAATGAGGGGTGAATTGCCTTCTTACCCCAGGCCTGTTGTGCCCAAATGCTTCCAGAATGTGGCACTATAGTAAAAAAAAATGGCATTTTCGTATATTTCTGCCTCTTCATCTGTAATGAAATCTGTGAATACTGTGGCATTTCCAACTGTATTCATTAGCTAGTGCTCTTAGGAGAAAAATGACACCCCATTGGAATGAGTCGACCTACCTTAGGGGTGCCAGAAGCACATAACTACACCTACCTGTTTGCTTCCTCGAAAATGGCTGCTTGTACTAAAATGTTTATAACTGTTGTAGACATGAAGGAAAAGTATAAAAGGTATACCATTTTGGAAAGTAGACATTCTCCCGCATCAAATGAGGGGTCATTTGCCTTTCTACCCCCTGGGCTGAAGTGCACAAATATTTCCAAAATGTGGCGCTATGGGAATAAATGCATGTTTTTTTACATTTCCACCACTTCAAAGATACTAAAATCTTTGAAAACCATAACATTTCCTGCTCTATTCAGTATCTGCTACCAACATGAGAAAAATGGTAGCCCATTTGTGTGGGTTAACATACAATATGCGGGTGCTAGGAACACGTACGTAAACCTGACACTTTTGTTTTTGAAATTATCTGCTTGCACTAACATGGTTATAACCATAATAGATATGCAGGAAAGGTAGGGAAACAATGCCATTTTGGAAAGAAAACAACCTGCCTATCACAGTGCCTGTGATTATCCTGTCACTCTCATCTGTGGCAGACTTTGATTTGTTCAGTTGGTTTGGCCCGCCCCCTGGTGACCTTTTTATACCCGACTCTCACATCTGTCAGATGCCCTTTCGTGGTGTTTCTGAGCCAGTCTTGCTGTTGCTGTGTTCCTGTATACGTATTCCTGTGTACCGACTTTGGCCTGTCCTGACTACGCTCCAGTGTTCCTGATCGTGTATGACCCGGCTTGTCTGAGAACCTTCTACGTGCTACGACCCGGCTTGTCTGAGAACCTTCTACGTGCTACGACCCGGCTTGTCTGAGAACCTTCTACGTGCTAAGATCCGACTTGTCTGAGAAACTTCTACGTGCTACGACCCGGCTGGCTGACTTCCTGCTTCGTGATCACCGCAGCCTGTTCCAGCGACCTGCTTTGGCCTGTTGTCGCCGCCGCCGTGACATTCTGACTCCTGCGTTGCTGTGCTGACCTAGTGTGACCATTACACTCCTGTGTAACCCATCTCTTGGTGCAGAGTTCCTTGCTGACTTGCATAAGCTGTGCTCCTTGTACCGAGCCTCTATACGCTGCAGAGCTAAGTTACCATACCGAGCCTGGGAGATTCAAACGTACCTTTTAACCCTTGCTGTGCCGCTTCTCTCTTGCCGAACCTCCTTTCTGATTACCGAGCCTTTACCTTGTAAGTCTACTGCTGCTGAGTTGGCCGCTATTTGGACGGCGACTCCTAATTACATCTGCAGAGTAGTCTAACCCTGTTGGACCGGTTGGGCGTCTTAGGCTTTCGGTATCACGGTTATTACCGGAGATATCCAGTGCAGCTATTGGTTCTGAGAGGTAGCAAGGTTAGGCTCCAAGCTCTTGCAGGATCCGAAGGTGAACGCCCGTGGGGGCTATTGGCTCGTGTTGTGCTCACGTTGGTCTCCGGTTATACGCCCGTGGGGGCTAAAACGCCAGCTTTGCATCTCAGGCTAGTCTACGATTACGCCCGTGGGGGCTACATACTCTTGCACTTGCAGTATCAGTGGCCTCCTGGTGAACGCCCGCGGGGGCTATTTTGGGGCACTGTTCTGCTAAAGCTCATGTTGGTCACTGAACATCTACTACCCATCATTGCATGAACTCTGTGCTGTGCACATTTGCTCAGTTTATCACTACACCTTACGGGCGTGCCAAACCCCACAGCTGAGACGGACAGATTGTTCTCATTTACCCTTTAGGGACCAGTTCCCTATTATCAGTACCTATAGTGTGTGCCTTCTATCCATTATAGTGAATCTTTGTGTACTGTGTATTCACTTGTTGCTGTCAACTGTAGAGGGCAATCATTTGTACTTATTTTCTTTCAATAAAAGTTGTTTTATTTTACCTGCTGGTCTGAGTGTCAAAACAAACCGTTACAGTACGAAAGGGCCATGACCTCAGACAGTAAGGGTGAAAGTAACACACAAAACATCCACTGGAGAATGGATGTCCATGAGCAGCGCTTAGATCAATTGGCACTGGCTCTGCAGACCCTACTTGAGTGTACGGTACACCTAGACAAGCCTAATCCGAATCCGGTGGTCTCCCCAGTCTTGACACCGGATAATCCGCCTCTAGCCCCTCCTCCTTGTGCTAGAGGCTTAACGGCAGCGGTGCCGTTACCATTGAGATATGATGGCGAGCCTTCCTTATGCAGGGGCTTTATCAATCAGTTGGAGATCTATTTGGAATTAACGCTCCAGGCATTTCCTAACGACCGAAGCAAGGTCGGATTCATGATATCGCTACTAACAGGCAAAGCTTTGGCTTGGGCGAACCCATTGTGGGAAAGTGCCAAACCTTGCACGCTGAACTTTAATGAGTTCGTAAGGAAGTTCCGCCGTGTGTTTGAGGTCCCTGGCAGAGTTGCCTCCACTGCCAAAAGGCTAATGGAGATACAGCAGGGCGAACGTACATTGGGCAATTATGCAATAGAATTCCGGACCCTGGCAGCGGAGGTGGGCTGGAATGATGAGGCGTTATTGGCAGCTTTTGCTAAGGGGCTTTCTGAACCAATTAAGGATGAAATAGCTGCTCGAGATGTACCTAGTGACCTGGACGAATTCATTGATTATGTAATGCTCATTGACTCTCGTATCCGGGAAAGACGGTTGGCAAGAAGGGCAACGTCCAGAAACCATGGGCAGGGCAGTTCCTTTGACCCACCCTTTCCTACTGAGCGTCCAGGAGAGGCAGCAGAGCCAATGCAGCTGGGTTTCACTAGACTCTCCAAAGAAGAGAGGTTGTTTCGTAAGAGGCAAGGCCTATGTTTATATTGTGGCAAACAGGGGCACCTTTTGCGCAATTGTCCGGTTAGGCCGGGAAACGCACGCACCTAGGGTACCTTGGGGGACAGGCCCTAGGTGGTGTACAACAGTCCCTAGATTCAAATATCGTTAAACCCACCATCCAGGTGGCGTTCTTTTGGGCTGACAAGGGCGCAGAAGCCTTGGCGCTGGTAGACTCTGGTGCAGCCGGCTACTTTATGGACCAATCTTTTGCGGCTTTGCAAAATAATCCTCTATGCAAAAAGGAATCTCCGTTGGCAGTAGAGGCCATTGATGGCAGACCGTTGGAACCCGCCTTTATTACGATGGAAACCATCCCTATTTCTATGTCAGTTGGGGCACTCCACAAGGAGGAGGTACGGTTTCAAATTATTCGCTCACGTCACCATGCAGTCATTTTGGGGTTTCCATGGTTACTTCTGCACAATCCTCAATTTGACTGGCAAAAATGTGAGGTTAGTTCCTGGTCCGATTACTGTAAAAAGAACTGCCTATCTCTTCCTGTCAAAATTATGTATACCTCTCCTGCTGTGCCAGTTGAATATGGGGAATTCAGTGACGTATTCAGCAAGGGGGAGGCTAGCGCGTTGCCCGAGCATAGATCCTATGATTGCGCTATTGATTTGCCTCTAGGTGTGGTTCCCCCGAGAGGACGTACTTACCCACTGTCATGCGAGGAGAACAGGGCAATGGAGGAGTACATTGAGGACTCCCTTAGTAGGGGAATTATTCGCAAATCCACTTCTCCGGCTGGTGCCGGATTCTTCTTTGTAACAAAGAAAAATGGCGAACTAAGGCCATGTATTGATTACCAGGGGCTTAATAAGCTTATGCCCAAGAACGCATACCCTATTCCACTCATCACCGAGTTATTTGACAGATTGAAGGGCTCTTCTGTTTTCACTAAACTTGATCTGCGGGCTGCCTACAATCTAATTAGAATCAGAGAAGGTGATGAGTGGAAAACGGCATTTAATACCAGAACTGGGCACTACGAATATCTGGTAATGCCTTTTGGCTTATGTAATGCACCTGCGGTATTCCAGGAGCTGATTAATGATATCTTGCGTGACATGCTTCAGTCCTGCGTGGTGGTATATCTGGACGATATATTGATTCATTCCGCCACTCTCTCCCAACATATTAAAGATGTCACGGAAGTCTTGCTGCGACTCCGGGAGAATAAGCTGTTTTGTAAATTGGAAAAATGCGAATTCCATGTGTCTCAAGTACCATTTTTGGGGTTCGTAATCACCAAAGATGGAATCGCTATGGACTAGGATAAGTTGGCAGCAGTATTACAATGGCCTCGCCCTAAAGGGTTAAAAGCGATTCAGAGCTTTCTAGGGTTTGCCAACTGTTACAGAAAATTCATACGTAACTTTTCCACAATTGTGAAACCTTTGTCTGATTTGACTCATAAGGGCGCTACTCCCTCTCAGTGGTCCGAGGCCGCTGATAATGCGTTTGAGACCTTAAAAGCTGCCTTTGCGTCTGCCCCAGTGCTGTCCCATCCCAATCCCACCCTGCCATTTACCTTGGAAGTTGACGCCTCTGAGGTTGGGGTTGGGGCAGTACTCTCCCAGCGTCCTGTGAGAGGTGGTACCTTGAAACCTTGTGGTTTTTTCTCTAAGAAGTTGTCAAGCGCACAGAGCCACTATGAGATTGGCGACAGGGAGTTATTGGCTATTATTCTGGCACTGAAGGAGTGGCGTCACCTGTTGGAAGGTACCAAGAACCCAGTACTGATCCTTACCGATCACAAGAACTTGACATATCTCTCTGAGGCTAAGAGGTTGTCTTCTCGACAGGCCAGGTGGGCACTCTTTTTGTCCCGGTTTAACTTTATAGTATCTTACCACCCGGGTTCTAAGAAAGTGAGGGCAGACGCATTGTCTCGACAGTTCGCGTCGGACACTGAGAGGGAGGAAGCACCGGTACCTATTATTCAGCCCGACCGTATTATGGCTACTATTCGCACTAGTATAACTTCGCCACTGGGAGAGGAGATTTTGGGGTCTCAGTCTAGGGCTCCACCTGAGACTCCAGTTGGTAAATGCTTTGTAGATGAGCCATTTCGTACCCGTCTATTGGAGACCTATCATTCGTCTAGGGTGGCTGGGCACATCGGCAGGGATCAGCTGGTATGGTCTCTTTCACAATTATTCTGGTGGCCGACTCTCAGAGCCGATTGCTCCGCTTTTACTGCCGCTTGTGCCACCTGTGCCCGTGCTAAGACCCCCAGGCATCTCCCAGTGGGCCTGCTTCAACCTGTGCCTAATGGAGAACTGCCCTGGTCTCATATATCTATCGATTTTCTGGGAGAATTGCCAATCTCTAGGGAGTATACATTTATCCTTATGGTGGTTGATAGGTTCTTCAAAATGGCTCATTTTGTGCCGCTCAAGGGGCTTCCATCGGCTCAGGAATTGGCAAAGGTCTTTGCTAGTGAAGTGTTTCGTTTGCACGGGGTACCCAGAGTGGTGTTCTCCAACCGTGGGAGTCAATTCGTGTCCAGGTTTTGGAGGGCATTCTGTGGCATGATGGGCATTCAATTGTCCTTCTCCTCCGCCTACCATCCCCAGACCAACAGAACCGCTGAGCGTGCCAATCAGGGACTGGAACAGTTCCTGTGCTGTTTTATTACTGATCATCATGACAATTGGGCCGACCTGTTGCCATGGGCGGAGTTTGCCAGGAATTGTGCAGTTAACTCATCGTCCGGGAGCTCCCCGTTCTTAATCAGTTATGGGTTCCAGCCAGGTTTGCTCCCGGACTCGTTCCAGTCACAACAGATTCCGGCTTTGGATGAGCATATGGAGCAGCTCCGTTCCACCTGGGCACAGGTGCAAAGGACCCTCAGTCAGTCTATCCAGCGGCAGCAGTGATATGCCAATCGTAGACGGCTGCCAGCGGTCTCTTTCCAGGTTGGGGACAGGGCATGGCTCTCCTCCAGAAACCTCAATCTGCAGGTCCCCTCGAATAAGCTGGCTCCCCGGTTTATTGGTCCGTTTAAAATCATTCGCAAAATTAATCCTGTCTCCTGTGCATTGGAACTTCCACCGTCTATGCGTATTCACAATGTGTTCCATGTGTCTCTGGTAAAACCCCTGGTTTGCGATCGTTACACTACTACCACTTCTCATGCCCCCCAACGATGTCTTTATAAAAAATAATGGGGAAAAAAATGTGTGTGTGCCACAGGTCATTCAGCGCATTGCAAAGCACTTGTGTTGGACCCACCTGTAACACATACAGGTTTTTTGGTGTTTTTCCCCAAAAAATATATTTTTGTGTAGACCTCATTGGAGGGCATTAGAACTGATGCCCCACAATGAGATCTGAATAAAAAATAATAAGGGAAAAAAAAGAAATATCCTTTGTCCACCACAGGGGTGTACAATGCATTCCAAAGTAGTGCATTGAACCCCCTGTGGCACACAGAGGGTTATTTTTTTTTCTTTGATTATTTGTTATTCATACCTTGCTGGGGGATCAGATCTACTTCTGATGACCCCCCAACAAGGGCAGAATAAAAAATAAAAAAATGTGTGTGCCACAGGGGGGTCCAACACATTTCAAAGCACTGCGTTGGACACCCCTGTGGGGCACGCATTGTTTTCCTTTTTTTTTTTTTTTTTTTTTTTTTTACACCTTGTTGGGGGGCTTCAGGACCCCTGATGTCCCCCAATGAGGTCTAAATAGAAAGAAAAACAAAAAAGAAAACAAAAAAAACCACTTTGTCTTCCACAGGGGTGTCCAATGCATTGCAAAGCAATGCATTGGACTCCCTGTGGCACACAGAGGGTTAATTTTTTTTTCATTTTTTTTTTTTACTATTTTTTATTCATAGCTTGTTGGGGGACATCAGGCCCCCCAACAAGCTATGAATAAAAAGAAATTCAAATAAAGTCCTGTGTGTGTGTGTGGTTAATTTTTCTATTTATTTTTATAGACCTCATTGGGGGTCATCAGGATCTCTCCTGACACCCCAAATTAGGTCTTTGTTAAAAAAAAGTCCCCAACACAATTGACCCTGTGAGTGCCAAAGGGGTCTCCAGTGCATTGCAAAGCAATGTGCTGGACGTCCCCGCAGCACTAATAGGGTTCATTTTTTTTTTTTTTTTATTGCAGACCTCGTGGGGGGACATCAGGACACCTTCTGAAGTCCCCCCAATTATTGAGAGCAATAGCTTTCCTGCCTTTCACTCCTACCACCTGTAGGAGTGAATGGGACCGGGGAAACTGCCGTAATGTCATCGGTGTTCATGTCACAAATGACGTTAGGAGGCTTCCCCCGGTCCTGCCCACTCCTACCCGGAAGTTTGGGTAGGAGAGAGCAGGAAGGAGAAGCTCTGCTTCTCCATTGGAGATATTGATCTCCCAGCGCGATTGGCTGGGAGATCAATACCTGAGGGGGCATGAGGAGTAATCCTCATGTCCCCCCACGAGTGCCAGGCGCATTTTATTCTAAAATGCGGCCACTGCATGCTGGTTATACCAGCCTTACAGAAGGCCTTACAGAAAACAACCTGGTGTGTTTTCTTGCAGTTACCTACAACAGTCTCTCCGAAATCACAGTTAAAAAGCAAAATGTGTGTAAAAATGAACATTTAAAAATTACACTATACACTTTCTCCAATTTTTTTGGCTAAAACTGTTGCATCAAAGGCATCAAAACACTCCATATACAATACCATGTCAACTTTTCAAATATATACACATTCATGGCAGTAAATACAACTGGGGCATGCAATACGCCCCAAACTAAAGATAGGCCTATCAGAAGAAATACTCACAATGTCAATTCAAATGACAAGTCCTACAATTGTAACTGAACCTTCCCAAAATCCTGGCAAACCTATGAATGGCAGGCATGGGTGTACTCAGAAAGCCTCGAAGAAAACAACCTGGGGTGTTTTCCTGCAGTAACCTACAACAGTCTCTCCTAAATTACAGTCAAAAAGAAAATGTGTGTGTAAAAATGAAAAATTACCACCACACACTTTCTCCATTTTTTTTGGCTTAAATGGTTGCATCAAAGGCATCAGAACACTCCATATACAATGCAGTGGGGTGTCAACTTTTCAAATATATGCAGATTTATGGCAATAAAATAAACTGGGATATGTAAAAAGGTCCCAAAAAAGATAATAGACAAAGAAGATATGTCAAATTGGAAAAATAACCAGCACATGTCAGAAGTTTGGCATTGTACCCCCCCCAACAACCAAACAAACCTATGCATGGGTGGTATCACTGTACTTGGGAGATGTTGCTGAACATATATTGGGGTGTTGTTTGGCAGTAACCCATAACAAGATCTGTGAATTAATTCCTGAAGTACAATGTGTGTGAAAAATCACAAAAAAAAATTACTACCCAAAAGTTTGACAAATGCTGGTGGTAGAATTAGTGCAAGGAAAGTGTAAAAATACCACTATTTGAAATACCCTAGGATGTCTACCTTTTAAAAATATATGGTTTGATGGAGGTAAATTACTTTGGCCGGCTTAAAAATGTCCCAAATAGGACATGGGTCCATGATGACCAGATGTCAGAATTCCAAGTTGGAAAACTGAAATGCACACTGTAACGGATCCTACCTGTTACTTGAGCCCTTGTCTGGACCTCAAACAATTTATCCAAAGACTATGGACATTTATTACCGTTTGGACTCTATGCTCGGCAGTGTCGTACGAACTGTCCAGCTATTACCCAAGAGCAAAGACTTAAATTCATAGACTTTGGATCATATACTATGTTTAATGTATGTTGAACGTTTTAGTTATTGTATGTAGTATGTTCGAGGGTTTACACACTCACAGTTTACCAGTTGGCAGGGACTGGCGTGGTGTGCGATCAACACCACCGGATCGAACGTTCGGGGGCAAGAGGTGAAAGCTGGGTCACTCAAAACCCTGGAGTAGGCATGCAAATATCTTCCATAGCCTAAGATGTATATTGCAGCCACTCCAGCCATTTGACTATGTGTACTGTAGTTAATTAAGCCATTAATTAGTAGTTAATTAAGCCATTGTGAACTGCAGTCAGACCCCCTGTCATGTGGTAATTAGTTCAAGCCTTCAAGTCTTTGTTCAATCAAACCCTTTTGTATCTGAAATGTAATCATGTCTGAGTTATTGTATCTGTTAAGACCATCTGTTGCTGGCCTTTGTCTGATGTATTATGATTGGATCACGCCCTATTGTATTTGGTTTCCCTCTTAAAACTTCAATGTAAAGATTTTTGTATAAATATCTGTAGTTTGTGTCAATAAAGTGAGTTATGTTTGGAGTCTTGTGTGTTCCTATGGCATTAAAGTGGCCACTCTGCCACCCATCTGAGCCCAGGTTCCTGCATCATTCGTCCATCTGCTGCCAGTATCCTGCGACCCAACTCCGGATCCTGTCAGGCTGCAATGTGGACTCTGCCTTCTTCCAAGTTGCAGTAGAACCTTTGATTCGAGCCCCGGAGTGCTCGAACGGCTTGGCAACCACTACCCTTTGTTCCTGCGACATTTTCCCTGTTCCTCATAGCCCGGGAGTAGAGGCTTCACTCTCTGCTGCCCGTGTTTCCCTGCTTCCAGCGATCCTGCGACTGTTTCAGAGACCGTCCATACTTCAACTGGTGCATCCGACTGCGCTTATCTGGCATCAAGAGGGAGAGACCTGGGAACGACGGCGGAAGGCGACGCGGTCCCTTCTCAGCTTCTGTTACACTGGTGGCATAGCGGTGGATTTCTCCTTCTTTTATAGGGTGCATCGAGTGAGACATGGTGGATGAAGCAGTGCTGGCGGACACTCTGGGAGTATACGAGGACCGCTACAGCACCATCCGAGTACAGTGGTGGATCCTGCTGGGCAATGTTATCTATGACTTAGTTCCAGAGTTGGATGCGTGCATTACAGAGGAGCTCAGAGTACAGGAGGAGCACTGGGACTTTGTTAAATACCTGGACCAGGAATATGGATCCGAGGGCCTTTTCGACTGGTGCCCAGCCCGCTTGCGATGGGACATCCAAGGGCTGGTATGGAACGCCTACCACATGGACTCTACTTTTGGGTGCCCTGACTTCAGCAGATACTGGGAGATCAGGGACAAGAGAGAGGACCGTTTTGGGGGATACATTCCTGCGGACTGCCAGGGAAATTTGGACATCCTGGCAGGATATGAATGGGACCTGGAGCAACTATATGCTGGGTTCATTCAAGAGGTCCGGGAATTCCAAAAAGAGGAAGAAGAATGGGGGGGTAATGCATCCGAGGAGGACTTCAGCGATTTTGAGGACCAGGATTGTGTTACCCCTGTTCACTCCACACTGGTGAGTGGGAATATGCTCCTCACCAGTGCCCCTTGTGGTTTCCCCACATCAGGGAGTGGGACAACGGTCCTCCCTGATACCCCTTTGCCCCTGGACTGTGTGTTGCCTGAGCTGAGGAGTGGGAATTCATTCCTACTCAGCCAAGAAGATGTCTCTGCATCAGGGGATGGGACAGGCGTCTCCCCTGATAGGCATGTTGCCCCTTCCCCTGCTTTCCCAGCTGCGGTGGATGAGACGCAGGTGCCCATCAGCAGCAATTGTATGCCCCAACTGATGGGTAGGAGAGAGCCCATCAGCCCTGTGAACCCCTTGCTGTGGTGAGTGTGGAAGGGCTCACCTGCAGCCCCAAAGTGATGCCCCCTGTGGTTTTGGAACATGCCCTGGAAGCGGAGCAGTATGTGCTCTCCAGGGCCACGGAGGATGCCGCCTTGAGGGATGGGACTGCGGTCTCTCTCAAGGCAGAGAAGGGCCTTGCAAGTGATAGCCTACAAGAGGAGGACCCCAGCAGGCTGGAAGAGAGCAGTGCTGCTGGCCCTCCTGTGGATATGTTTTGTGAACTGGTGGGTGGAAAGGAGTGCCCCACCAGCCCCCTGTGAACCCTGGCCTGATGAGTGGGAGTGAGCTCACCAGGGCCTGAGAAACCCCTGCTGCGGTTGAAGAGATGCAGGTCTCCACCAGCAGCCCCAGTCCGTCCCCTGTTGTTGCTGCCCTGGAGAAGGGGAAGATTGTGTTCTCCAGGTACCTGAATAAAATTGCTAGGAGGATTGGGAGTACCTCCCTGCTAAAGAAAAGAAGTGGCCCTGAGGAGGGGGCCCCAGAAGACAAGGAGATCAGTGGATTACCCCTTTCCAGTGCTGATGCCTTCGATACCAGCCCCTATGTGACCTCTGGCCTGGTGGATAGGAGCAAACCCACCAGGCCCTGTGAATCCCTGGCTGGGGTGAGTGGGACAACAGTCCTCACTCCCAGCCCAACAGTGATTCCCCCTTTTCCTGTGACCCCCAGCTGGGTGAGTGGGACTGCGGTCCTCACCAAGGATGCTGTTTGTGCCTCTGTTACCTGTGAACTGGTGGGTGGGAGTGCACTCCCCATCAGCCCCCCTGTGACCCCTGACATGGTGAGTGGGACCACAGTCCTCACCAGGGATGTTGTGATGCCCCCTGGATTCTCTGATTCCTGCCTGGTGGGTGGGAATGTGTTTCCCACCAGGTCACCGGAAACCTTGGATGCCCCGGCACTTGGGGAGAGAACCATCAGCACTTTCAGAGACCCTTTGAGTATTTCCCCAGCCCAGGAGAGTGGGAATAACATCCTCTCTTATTCCTCTGGGGCACTTGCCCAACAAAAAGGGGGAGATGTGCCCCTCTCCCCACACTTTGTATCCCAGGCCATTGAGAGCCCAAAGATCCAGTCACCGCAAAGAGATCCCCCTTATAGACTGGCTTTGGACCCTGAACCACCGGCCCCAGACCCAGGAAAGTCTGACCCCAGCTCTACCGGGAGGCTGGCCCAGGAGGGGCCTCCCAATTTTCTGCTAGCCAGGACCAGAAGGCACCAATTTCCCTGGCACAGGATCAAGGACCAAAGTTGTACCCCTGGCCCAGGACAAGGGGCTTGCTTACTATTTCCAGGCCCGGACAAGGGGCTCACATTTTCTCCTGGCCCAGGACAAGGGGCTTGCTTATTGTTTCCCTGACCCAGGACAAGGGGCCCCACAAGTGTTTCTAGCCTAGGACCAAGGCCTATGGACTGGCGAACTGTCCAGACAAGTGGCTCACAGCAGTAAGGCTCTTCTAGAGTCCCAAGCCAGCATTTGCTACCGCAACTACTGGCTTGGTACAAAAAAGGGGGAGAAATGTAACGTATCCTACCCATTACTTGAGCCCTTGTCTGGACCTCAAACAATTTATCCAAAGACTATGGACATTTATTACCGTTTGGACTCTATGCTGGGCCGTGTCGTACGAACTGTCCAGCTATTACCCAAGAGCAAAGACTTAAATTCATAGACTTTGGATCATATACTATGTTTAATGTATGTTGAACGTTTTCATTATTGTATGTAGTATGTTCGAGGGTTTACACACTCACCGATTACGAGTCGGCTGGGACTGGAGCGGTGTGCGATCGAACGTTCAGCGGCGGGGGCAAGAGGTGAAAGCTGGGTCACTCAAAACCCTGGAGTAGACATGCAAATATCTTCCATAGCCTAAGATGTGTATTGCAGCCACTCCAGCCATTTGACTATGTGTATTGTACCTGCTGTGTGTTAATTAAGCCATTGTGAACTGCAGTCAGACCCCTTGTCATGTGGTAATTAGTTCAAGCCCTCAAGTCTTTGTTCAATCAAACCCTTTTGTATCTGAAATGTAATCATGTCTGAGTTATTGTATCTGTTAAGACCATCTGTTGCTGGCCTTTGTCTGATGTATTATGATTGGATCAAGCCCTATTGTATCTGGTTTCCCTCTTAAAATTCAATGTAAAGATTTGTGTATAAATATCTGTAGTTTGTGTCAATAAAGTGAGTTATGTTTGGAGTGAACCAGAGTCCTGGAGTCTTGTGTGTTCCTTATGGTATTAAAGTGGCCACTCTGCCACCCATCTGAGCCCAGGTTCCTGCATCGTTCGTCCGTCTGCTGCCAGTATCCTGCGACCCAACTCCAGATCCTGTCAGGCGGCAGTGTGGACTCTGCCTTACTTCTTCCAAGTTCCAGTAGAACCTTTGATTAGAGCCCCGGAGTGCTCGAACGCCTTGGCAACCGCTACCCTTTGTTCATGCCTGAAGTACAATGTGTGTGAAAAATCACACAAAAAAATTACTACCCAAAAGTTTGACAAATGCTGGTGGTAGAATTAGTGCAAGGAAAGCGTACAAAAAATACCACCATTTGAAATACCCTAGGATGTCTACCTTTTAAAAATATATGGTTTGATGGGGTAAATTACCTTGGCCAGCTTCAAAAATGCCCCAAGTAGGACATGGGTGCATGATGACAGATGTAAAATTTACAAGTTGGAAAACTGAAATGCGCACCTCCCAAATAAGGCCTTTTAGCCCCCAAAGAACAGGACAAACCTATACATGAGTGGTATCACTGTACTCGGGAGATGTTGTGTGGTGTTTTGGCAGTATCCCTTTACATTTTCAGTAAATGTATTCCTAAATTGCAATCTGTGTTAAAAAAAATCACCCCAAAAATTTTCTCTGCAAACTTTGGCATAGATTGGTGGTAAAATGGTTACATGAAAGTAGTTAAAATACCCCAAGTTTAGTACCTTGGGTTGTCTACCTTTAAAAAATATATACATGTGGGAGGTTATTCAGTGATTCATGACAGATATCAGTGTTACAAAGTCACTCTCTAATTTTGAAAAAATCTTGCAAAAAACATGTAAACATTGGGTATTTCTAAACTCAGGACAAATATTAGGATATATTTAGGAGCTTTTTTAATTACCTTTTGTAGATAAGTAAAAGATTTTTCAAGTAAAAGTCAGGACTAGTGGTTTTTAATTACAATTTTTAGCATATTATTTTTTTTTAAATACATTATATGATCTGTTGAAAATAATTATATCTTAAGAAAACCTTCTTATAGCAAGAAAAACAATATATAATATGTGTGGGTACATTAAATGAGAGAGAGGAAAATTACAGCTAATCACAACCACCGCAGAAATGCAAAAACTGCCATTGTCACTAAGGGTACAAAATTTGTAAAACATTCCGGTCACTAAGGGGTTAATAGACATTGGACAGCTGTCACGTTGTCAGATCTTATGAGGACCGTCTTTTCCTGTAGCCTGGGACTGAAATGTTTGAGGGATTTCCAAACCACCAAAAGTTCCAGCATAATGATGTGTAGCTTGTCCAGCTGCCCTGCACTGTGTTCTGGTCCCAGATTCCGCCCCACCAGGAACTGCTGGCATCCGTGTGGATAATTATTCATTCTGGTTCTACAAGTTGATGGTCTCTTGATAGATTCCGAGGCTGTCTACACCAGGATAACTCCTCTCTGGTGGTCTTGAGTACCGGAATCTGTTGAGTCAGATAGAATGGATTTCGTGTGTAGTAGATGCGATAATTCTCCCGGGCCAGTTGAGAATGAACTTTGGCCCAGGGCAGAATCTGGTAAGAAGATAATAGGTGTCCCAATAGCTTCTGGAACTGCTTTAAGCTGTGGGATCTCCTTTGAAGGAACTCTGTCACCTTGTGGCTAATGTGGCTCTGTCTTTTTTGACAGTGTTGCTCGTCCCTTGTTGGTGTCGAAATCTATTCCCAGAAATTTTTACTTTTGGGAGGGAGTGAGCAAGCTTTTTTGTAGATGATCCGATCTGGATAGAAGCTCCCGACAGGTGTTTGTGTTGTTTTCTGAGCTTTGCCTGGATGTTTCTATCACTAGAATGTCTTCCAGATATGGAACGACCTTGATTTGGTGAGTGAGTCTGAGTTATGCCATTTCTAGCACTATGACTTTGTTGGACACTCGTGGAGAGGACGCTAGTCCGAATGGAAGGATCCTATATTGAAAATGTTGTCTGCTGTTGATGATTAAAAAGATGTAGTTATCATTCCCTATCTGAGTTAACGGCCCTTTTATTGCCATTTAAAGGTTCTATTACTATGCACTCTCTCTCTGAAACAATCACGCAATTTGCTTGCCTCAAGTTTGAAATCTGCAACAGTTGTACATATTCCTCTAAGTCTTAAATACTGGCCAACTGGAATTTCTCTTTTCAGAGGTTCAGGATGGTGGCTAGCTGCCAGTAAAAGACTGTTGGTAGCTGTTCGTTTGCAATAAAGGGTAATGGTTACCATATCATCCTGTTCCATTCTGATACATATCCAAGAAGGGTATACTGGAATGAATGTGGCTTGCAACTTTTAAATTAATGTTGTTGTGATTGATCACAGCTGAGAATTGGTACCGTGTTAGCCGTAGAAATACAGGAGGCAAATATAGTTGTTGATACTTTTATCAGCTAACTAAGCAGATTTAGTTGTACTTGTATATAAGAGATGTTTTCATATTTATCTGTATAACATGCCTGAGGAAGAGACCTAAGGTCTTGAAAGCTTGCATCCAAAATATGCTTAGTCAGCCGATAAAGGTATCAACAAGTATATTTGCCTATTGTGATGATCATGTCTGTAAATTGGTGGAAGAGTGACTCTGTTCAAATCTATATCAGTAATACATCATCTATATATCTAAGCCACAAAGATATATACTGAGTGTATTCCTTCATATTGTTTGTGAAAATCATGGTGTCCTCCCACCATCCCAGATAAATGTTAGCATAAGTACCTTAGATAGCCCTCGTTTTTCTATCTTTGGGAGCTTATTCAAGCCCCATTTCTTTTTCTGATGTGACTTAGGGGACTGCATGTACCAGTATGGTGAAAAAATGCTGGGGGGTAATTGTTAGTGTCCTTACATAACAAGCTCTAGGGACTTTGTTCTCTCTTACTATCATTAGTATACTATACATTATTACTTGGAATCCTTTTATCTTCAATAATCAGTGCCGTATGTACAATCCACCATAGCTACTTAAGGGAACGTGTACTTATCCTGCAGATACTTAATTGGTGCCATTTCTACCACAGCAGGCTCCAGGCATTTAAGTTAATCTATAGTGCTACTCATGTTACTTTTAGGGCATACTTGTTGGATGTAGATAAATTATAGGGGAATGGGTGGGTATACGATACCCCAATACTCAAATATTGTTTTTGTTTTTAGATATATAGTACTTTTTTTAGTCCATGCTAGTAAAGGTTAAATTTTATACCTGTTTAACACCCTCCACAACACTGAATTGGCCAATTTTGTTACTAATCATACATCTGGCATCAATTATTGCTGAATGCCTTGATATAGCAACAAATATTTGCTTTTATCAAATACTGAAATCCTACCTAAAATAATGGACCGTTTTCTAAAGTTTAAAATGTCTTCTTTTAACCGTAAAAGGATGATCATAATTAAAATGTAAACATATATATATATATAATGAATGAATATATAATGTTGTAGGGTTTATCCCTCTGTGTATAGAAAGGTTAATTCCACTGCTGAAAGATGTTTTACAGCTCAGACTTGATTATTGTAGATGCAGTATCACAGTGGCCTGAAATTGTACAGTGGGGCTATTGCTACACCATCCTATGGACAGCTGTCAGTTGACCATAAATCTCCAAAAGATGATGTAGCAACAGAGCCACTGTACAATTTCAGGCGACTGTGATACTGCCCTTCTAAAATTCAAGCCTTTGACTAAAACATCTTTAAGCAGTGAAAGTGCCCTTGTTTTACTCAGGGGTATAAACAGTACAGTTTATATTTTTTCATACTAAGTATTACTATACTTTCCCTTCTGAGGACCAAATACACTAGCAATAGTGTGTATACCTGTATGCATCTTTATATATATATAGGGTCATACATGTACACATTGTAATAATTCAAGGCAAAAATACAGGACTGAGTTAAGAACAGGCTAAAGTGCAATCATTTTATTATTAGCGGAGGGGGGGGTGCTGCACCAAAGACAATCATACATTGGCGAGGGGACTCTGCCCCAAGGAGGTTACAATCTATTAGTAATAATGACAACATCAGAGACCGTAGGATGAGGATCATAAGTGAAAGTACATGGCTTCAGCAAATGAAGTGCAGAATGATTCTAATGTGACAGTGATGAAAGGAGAATATTGTTACGGAGATGACTCCCGGAGCAGGCGGAACTTCAGGAGATGCTTGAAAGTATTGAGTATGGATCATTGGCAAATGGTGAGCGGCTGCCAAGTGATTGCTATAGATGTGTAAAGAGAGGAGAAAGAGAACAGGTTACGGGAAGGTGTTTAGTGGGAGATAAGAGCAGAAATGTAAGAGGGTGCTAAAGAAGAAAGCCAAGAATTGCATCGCAGGAGAAGATGAGAGGAAAGGTATCCGGGAGCAAGGGTAGTTATTCTTGCAGCTGAATTGAGACCAGACCAAAGCGGAAAAAGATGAGAAGCAGGAAGACCAGAAAGTAGAATGTTGCAATAGTTGAGTCTAGAGAGAATGAGAGCCTGAGTGAGATTTGTTGTGGTTTACATACAAAGGAAGGGATATATTTTGCCAATGGATTTCAGGAAGATGCGTCAGACAGCATGGATAATGGGGGTAGAATGTTAAGGTAGAATTGAGTATGACCCCAAGACACCATACTTTTGTTAACTAGTGGATGATAGAATTGTCAGCCAAGCTGGAGCAAGGGGTTGGAGGGTGAGTTTTAGAAGGGAATATAACCAGTTCTGTCTTAGCCATATTAAGTTTAAGATGTTGATGGGCCATTCATGATGAAATTGCCATGAGTGACTCAAGACTTCACAGAGTGAGGTCAGGGGAAGAGAAGTAGATTTGTGTGGCATCTACATAAAGATGGCTATTAAAGCCATGAGATGAGGTCATGAAGTCAGAGGGTGTAGAGGGAAAAGAGAAGTGGTCCCAGGACTTATCCCTGAGTTCCACCTACTTGGATGGCCATGGGGAGATGAGAACGCTTTAACAAAGAAACACTGAAACTATGGTTAGAGAGATAGGAGGTAATCCATTCGAAAGCTGTGTCATGGATACCAAGGATTACATGATTAAATGGATAGTAATGTCCTATGAGGATATTATGTTGTATTATAGATTTAAAAAAAATATGTGGAACAAATCCCATCTCTCAAACCTTTATGGTTTGAGAAATATTCGCATCTAAAGTTCCCCCCTCCCTCCCCTTTTCCTGATGTCAGCTGTAAAGCTGACAGAAGGAGATCTATGTCGGCTGACATGAGGCGGCTCTTATGCAGAGCCAAAAAAGCGATATTTAAAAAGAACTACTTCATTGGAACGGTCTACAAAATGTGCTTGCAAACCAGGCACACTTTGTAGACCAAAATGGAGATAGCACACCAAAACAATGGCTAGAATAAGATATCACAAAATATATATTTATTAAATAGACAAACAATAGTATAAAAACTATGTAATGTAAATGAAATACTGATCTGATATATACAGAATGTAACAGATCAGTCAATACATAAAACTAATGTGTGTGTGTGTATGTATATACAGTGAGTGAAAAAAGTATTTGATCCCCTGCTGATTTTGTACGTTTGTCCACTGACAAAGAAATGATCAGTCTATAATTTTAATGGTAAGTTTATTTGAACAGTGAGAGACAGAATAACAACAACAAAAAAATCCTGAAAAACGTATTTCAAAAAAGTTATAAATTGATTTGCATTTTACTGAGTGAAATAAGTATTTGACCCCTTTGCAAAACATGACTTAGTACTTGGTGGCAAAACCCTTGTTGGCAATCACAGAGGTCAGACGTTTCTTGTAGTTGGCCACCAGGTTTGCACACATCTCAGGAGGGATTTTGTCCCACTCCTTCTTTGCAGATTCTCTCCAAGTCATTAAGGTTTAGAGGCTGACGTTTGGCAACTTGAACCTTCAGCTGCCTCCACAGATTTTCTATGGGATTAAGGTCTAGAGACTGGCTAGGCCACTCCAGGACCTTAATGTGCTTGTTCTTGAGCCACTCCTTTGTTGCCTTGGCCGTGTGTTTTGGGTCATTGTCATGCTGGAATACCCATCCATGACCCATTTTCAATGCCCTGGCTGAGGGAAGGAGGTTCTCGCCCAAGATTTGATGGCACATGGCCCCGTCCATCGTTCCTTTGATGTAGTGAAGTTGTCCTGTCGCCTTAGCAGAAAAACACCCCCAAAGCATAATGTTTCCACCTCCATGTCTGACTGTGGGGATGGTGTTCTTGGGGTCATAGGCAGCATTCCTCCTCCTCCAAACATGGAGAGTTGAGTTGATGCCAAAGAGCTCTATTTTGGTCTCATCTGACCACAGCACTTTCACCCAGTTCTCCTCTGAATCATTCAGATGTTCACTGTCAAACTTCAGACGGGCCTGTACATGTGCTTTCTTGAGCAGGGGGACCTTGCGGGTGCTGCAGGATTTCAGTCCTTCACGGTGTAGTATGTTACCATTTGTTTCTTGGTGACTATGGTCCCAGCTGCCTTGAGATCATTGACAAGATCCTCCCGTGTAGTTCTGGGCTGATTCCTCACCGTTCTCATGATCATTGAAACTCCACGAGGTGAGATCTTGCATGGAGCCCCAGACCGAGGGAGATTGACAATTATTTTGTGTTTCTTCCATTTGCGAATAATCGCACCAGCTGTTGTCACCTTCTCACCAAGCTGCTTGGCGATGGTCTTATAGCTCATTCCAGCCTTGTGTAGGTCTACAATTTTGTCCCTGACATCCTTGGACAGCTCTTTGGTCTTTGCCATGGTGGAGAGTTTGGAATCTGATTGATTGCTTCTGTGGACAGGTGTCTTTTATACAGGTAACAAGCTGAGATTAGAAGCACTTCCTTTAAGAGAGAGTTCTGGGAGCCAGAAATCTTGCTGATTGATAGGGGGTCTGTTACGGTTCAGTACACTCAGACACGGTAGATGTTGGTAAAAGCACAATTTTATTGAAACACACAAAGAATAATGTAACCCTCACGGGTTCAGTAAATAGCAGCAATAACTGACACAAGACAGGTTACAAGCAGGTTAACCCACATGGGTCCAGTACGGATATACAATCACAATACTGACACAGGTCAGGTAACCAGATTGATACAGTGTATGAAAGTCCAATGTGAACTCTGGAGCCACTGACCAAGTAGCCAGGACAGTGGAGGCCCAATGTTGCCTATAGGCAGCAGGAAACGACAGTGACAGGACTGCGACAGCAAACAGGCAAGGATCACCTGTATGGAGGACACAACGGTGGACGCCCAACGTAGGCTACACAAGGCAGGTTTGAGCTCGTGCCAGGAACGGAGGTCCTACTGAGACTATCCACCACCGTTTGCTCTTGCTACCCACGAAGGGTTAATGTGCGTATAGTATAAAACGGATGGCAACCGGAAGTGCCCAACGGTACCTATATGGAATCTCAAACGCACAGATAACGGAGCCAAACAACACTGGTGTAGCAAGTAGTAGAATGACGCACCACCCCGAAGGGGTTAATGAATGCTATGGTCTGGGTAACGGCAGTCAACCGGATGCGCCCAACTGAACCCAAGTGTAAGACCAAGCGATCACTAGCACGGTATGGAGGAGCACTGGCACACTGAGACTCTGAACCCACGGACTGGATAGAGCAAGATACCGGAGTACCGTAACACAGAGAGACACAGTAACACGAGAACTGTGCAAGGTAGTCAGCAGCAGAAACTGCACGGTATTCGCCCAGCTGGGCACTTAGAAAGCAGGAACCACCTCCAAGCCGATTCGGTACACAGCACAGGAACATCAGCCAAGCCGGGTTGGTACACGGAGCAGGAACGTCAGTCTCGCCGGGTCGGTACACAGAGCAGGATCGTCGGTCTCGCAGGGTCAGTACACGGAGCAGGAACATCAGCCAGGCTGGGTCAGAACAGGAAGCAGGAACGTCAGCCAATCCGAATCGGTACACAGAATCAGGAACAGAAACATAGTGTGGTCAGGCAGTCCGGGGTCATACACTGGTATCAGGAAATTAGCTCTAGGCATCAGGTACACCACGAAAGGGCAACTGCAGAGTGACAGCCCAGTGTATAAAAAGGCTGTCACTGGGAGAAGCAATACAGCGCAGCCAATGGGAAGGCAGCAATAGCAAGATGGTCAATATGTTGCCTGATCACGGGTGCCGTGATAGGGTCAAATACTTATTTCACTCAGTAAAATGCTAATCAATTTATAACTTTTTTGAAATGCGTTTTTCAGTATTTTTTTGTTGTTATTCTGTCTCTCACTGTTCAGATAAACCTACCATTAAAATTAGAGACTGATCATTTCTTTGTCAGTGGACAAACGTACAAAATCAGCAGGGGATCAAATGTTTTTTTCCCTCACTGTGTATATGTATATATATATATATATAAAATATATACTCTCCAAATGAAGTTAAAAAGAGTATTAATAAAAAACAGAAAACAAAATAAATTAAAATGCAAAGGTGACTTCATCCAAATGGGTATGCTATTTGCCAATCACAGCGTCTTTATGGATCAAGGTGAGGATCTCATGTGACCCAATAGCTAGGACTCGTAATCAGACCAGCACAGTACCCACTATATGCACAGGGAATGTGCGTCTGAAGAGTCCACACGCAAGGAGACAGAGGCAATAACCAAGTCAATTAGTGAACAACAAAGTCTCAATCATATCTGCTCACTGGATAGTTTATTGATGTTCTGCGTATCAAGGTATCTTTGTATCTTCCCCTCGGTGTATACTTAGTCTCCCTTGGCCGTGGGTCAGCTATCCGTAACCACATCCACTTTGTAGACCGTTCCAGTGAAGTAATTCTTTTTAAATATCTCTATTTCGACTGCTGAAGAGCCACCAGCTGGTGCCAGGACAGGGGTCTCCTGCTGTCAGTAGAGCACTGACGTCAGGAGAAGGGGAGGGAAGAAATTTAGATGAGAATATCTCTCAAACCATAAAGGTTTGACAGATGGGATTTTCTCCACATCATTTCTTTTTTTAAATCTACAATACAACATAAAATTATCATTATCTAGTAGGATTATTTTACTGTATTGTCCTTTGCTGTGTGTAGTTCATTAGTAAGTTTAGTTAGATCTGTCTCTGTGGAGTAGTTGAAATGGAAACCCGGCTGTAATGGGCCAAGGAGATAGTTGGAATTGAGAAAAGAGATTAAGCATTAGAATACAAGGCATTCCACAGATCTTAGATGCAAAGGGAAGAAGTGAAACTGAACAGTAAGTAGAAAGAGAGGTGGGGTCCAGGGAGGATTTTTTGAGCATAGGTTTGACTGTTTCATGTTTGAATGAGAAGATAAAGGTTCCAGTAGATAGGAGTTAAAGATATTAGTAAGGCTGGGAAGAAGAGTAGCTGCCAGAGCCTTTATAAAGTGAGAGGGCATGGGATGCAGGGGGCATGTAGTGGGCAGAGAGGAGGATAGTTAGAGAGATACCTCCTCCACTGTAACGGTATCCATTTGAAGTGACGCATATAAAGTTTTGCATCATAAAATGTTGCATGTCTTTGGCCGCGTCATTTGAAGTGTCGCGAATTAAAGTGTTGCAAATTCTACATTTCATGTCGTTCTGAATGGCCCATTCACCATATTGTGCGTTAACATGTCGCAGCATTAAGGACGCGATATTGGTGCATTAAGGATGCAAATTGGGTGCAATATTGGTGCAATAAGGACACATTAAGGATGCAATATGGGTGCAATATTGGTGTAATATGGGTGCAATAAGGACACATTAAGGATGCAATATGGGTTCAAAATTGGTGCAACATGGGTGCAATACTGAAGCAATAATGGTGCAATATGGGTGCAATAAGGACACATTAAGGATGCAATGTGGGTGCAATAATGGTGCCATATGGATGCAATATTGGTGCAATATGGGTGCAAAAGGACACATTAGGGATGCAATATTGGTGCAATAAGGACACATTAAGGATGCAATATGGGTGTAATGGTGCAATATGGGTGCACTACGGACACATTAAAGATGCAATATGGGTGCAATATTGGTGCAATACAGGTGTCATGCTGATGCAATATGGGTGCAATATTGGTGCAATATGGATGCAATAAGGACACATTAAGGATGCAATATGGGTGCAATACTGATGCAGTTTGGGTGCAATAATGGTGCAATATGGGTGCAATAAGGACAAATTAAGGATGCAATATGGGTGCAATATGTGTGCAATAAGGACACATTAAGGATGAAATATGGGTGCAATACTGACACAATTTGGATGCAATAATGGTGCAAAATGGATGCAATATGGGTGCATTACGGACACATTAAGGATACAACATGGGTGCAATATGGGTTCAATACTGATGCAATTTGGGTGCAATAATGGTGCAATAAGGACACATTAAGCATGCAATATGGGTGCAATAAGTTCACATTAAGGGTGCAATACTGATGCGATTTGGGTGCAATAATGGTGCAATATGTGTGCAATAAGGACAAATTAAGGATGCAATATGGGTGCAATAATGGTGCACTATTGGTGCAACATGGGTGCAATAAGGACACATTAAGGATGCAATATGGGTGCAATATAGATGCAATACTGACGCAATTTGGGTGCAATAAGGACACATTAAGGATGAAATATGGGTGCAATATGGGAGCAATATTGGCCCAATAATGGTGCAAAATGGGTGCAATAAGGACACATTAAGGATGCAATATGGGTGCGATATTGGTGCAATATGGGTGCAATACTGACACAATTTGGGTGCAATATTGGTACAAAATGGGTTTAGTGGGTTTTGGGTTGGTTTTGGTGGGTTTTCTGTTTGGTTTTGGGTTGGTTTTTGTGGGTTTTGGGCTGGGTTTTCTGGGTTTTTGGTTGGTTTTGGTGGGTTTTCTGTTTGGTTTTGGGTTGGTTTTTGTGGGTTTTGGGTTGGGTTTTCTGGGTTTTTGGTTGGTTTTAGGTTGGTTTTGGTGGTTTTTCTGTTTGGTTTTGGGTTGGTTTTTGTGGGTTTTGGTTTGGGTTTTCTGGGTTTTTGGTTAGTTTTGGTGGGTTTTCTGTTTGGTTTTTGGATGGTTTTTGTTGGTTTTGAGTTCATTTTGAGTTGGTTTTTGGGTTGGGTTTTGTGGGTTTTGGGTTGGGTTTTGTTGGTTTTGAGTTGGGTTTTGTGATTGGTTTGGTTTTTGTTGGTTTTGGGTTGGGTTTTGCTGGTTTGGAGTTGGTTTTAGTTTGGGTTTTGTCGGTTTTTGGGTTGATTTTGGTGGGTTTTCAGTTTGGTTTTTGTTGGTTTTGGGTTGTTTTTTGTGGGTTTTGGGTTGGGTTTGGGTTGATTTTGGTTTGGTTTTGAGTTGTTTAGTGGGTTTTGGGTTGTTTTTTGTTGGTTTTGTGTTGGGTTTTGTGTTGGGTTTTGGTTTGGTTTTTGTTGGTTTTGGGTTGGTTTGGAGTTGGTTTTGGGTTGGGTTTTGTGGGTTTTTGGTGGGTTTTGGGTTGATTTTGGTGGGTTTTCAGTTTGGTTTTGGGTTGGGTTTTGTGGGTTTTGGGTTGGGTTTAGTGGGTTTTGGGTTTTTTTTTGTGGGTTTTTGGTTGGTTTTGGGTGGGTTTTCGGTTTGGTTTTGAGTTGGGTTTAGTGGGTTTTTGGGTTGGGTTTTGAGGGTTTTTGGGTTGGTTTTTGAGGGTTTTGGTTTGGTTTTGGTTTCGTTTTTGTTGGTGTTCAGTTGGTTTTGGGTTGGGTTTTGTTGGTTTTGAGTTGGTTTCGGGTTGGGTTTTGGGGGGTTTTGGGTTGGGTTTAGCGGGTTTTGGGTTGAGTTTTATGGATTTTGGCTTGGGTTTTGGGTATGTTTTGGTGGGTTATAGGTATGTTTTCTGGGTATGTTTTGGTGGGTTTTGGGTTGGTTTTTGGGTTGTTTTTGCACCCATATTGCACCAATATTGCACCATTATTGCACCAATATTGCTTCCATATTGCATCCTTATTGCTCCAATATTGCACCCAAGTTGCATCAGTACTGCACCCTTAATGTGTCCTTATTGCACCCAAATTGCATCACTATTGCACCCATATTGCATCCTTAATGTGTCCTTATTGCACCAATATTGCACCCAAATTGTGTCAGTATTGCACCCATATTGCACCAATATTTCATCCAAATTGCATCAGTATTGCACCAAAATTGCATCAGTATTGCACCCATATTACATCCTTAATGTGTCCTTATTGCACACGTATTGCATCCATATTGCTCCCATATTGCACCCAATTTGCATCACTAATGCACCAATATTGTGTCCTTAATGCTGCGACATGTTAACGCACTATATGGTGAATGTGCCTTTCGGAGCGATGCAAAATGTAGAATTTGTGACACTTCAAGATGTATAACTTTAATTGCGACACTTTAAATGACGCGCCTGAATAGATACATAATTTTATGACTCAAAACTTTACATGTGATACAGGGGTAACAGCTTTGGTTTGCTCAAGAAGAGCTAGAAATTGAAGGGACTGGAGGAGAGGATGTGGAGGGTATGGTTTGGTGAATGGATTGCACCTTATCCTTAAAAAAGTCAGCAAAGTCTTGTTGGAGTGTTGGCGAAAGAGGAGCAGTTTAAAGCTTGGGGTTTGCATAGGGATAAAAAGATTTTAAGGAGGCCACGTGAGTTAGAATTGAGAGTAGTGATTAGGTTAGAGAAGTAGTGTTGTTTATTCTGACTGAGAGCTGTGTTAAAACAAGATAAAGTTAATTTATAATGGTGGAAGTCGGCACCAGAATGAGACTTTCACCAGAAACATTCTGTAGCTTGACAACAGGTGCGTAGCATACAGGTTGCTGAATTTAGCCAGGGTCTGAGATTCCTGGGCTGGGAATGTTGAAGTTGGAAAGGAGCATGCTGGGCCAGAGAAGATAAGTGTTATAGTCTTGGACAAGACAATCTATGTTTTTAGTAGAGCAGAGAAAAGAGAGGGAAGCTTGCACAGGTGATGCTAAGTCTGATAGTTTGAGAGAGTGTAGGTTCCTAGTTAGAAAAGGTGTTTTTTGGGTGGGCAGGGGAAGGTATGTGAGAATGTTAAATATATAAGTATCACGGTCCCCGTGATCGTTTTGCTGTCACTCTCAACTGTGCTGCTCCCTGATTGGTTGAGCTGTGTTGGCCCGCCCCTGGTGACCTGTTTTATTCTGGCCATTGGCACCTGTCAGGTGCCCTTTCGTGGTGTTTCTGAGACAGTATTGCTGTTGCCGTGTTCCAGTGTTCCTGATCTCCTGTGTACCGACTTGGCCTGTACCGACTACGCTCCTGTGTTCCTGTTCCGTGATTGACCCGGCCTGGCTGACTTCCTGATTGTGGCTGATCTGGCTTGTCTGCGAATCTTCTCCGTGATCCGACCTGGCCTGGCTGACTTCCTGCTTGTTGCTGATCTGGCTTATATCTCATCTTTGATATCCCACCATATTCCTGCACGTCCACTACGCAGCACACATGCTGGACGACTCACTGCCCCTTTAACCACTATCGCTTTTTCACGATTGAAAGCTTTCGCACATGCTGCCCCCTACCTCTGGAACTCCCTACCACCCAGCATTCGCCAAGCCTCAACCCTCAACAATTTTAAATCTAAACTAAAAGATCACCTTTTATCTCTAGCAATAGCATAATATGGAAACATTATCATAAGCCAAACACTGCACTTTCTCCTCTACCAGCTTGTATCTGTATGTCACCCATCCTATACTTAGATTGTAAGCTCTACGGGGCAGGGACCTCTCATCCTAATGTATACTCACCTATCGATCCCCTTATGACTGCCTATATAAGCACTTAATCACTGCACTTATTGTACCCCTGCTGTATTAAATGTAATCTGTAAAGTGCCATACAATACAATACAATCTGGCTTGTCTACGAATCTTCTCTGTGATCCGACCCGGCCTGGCTGACATTCTGGCTCTCCTGCTGAACCGGCTTGTCTGCGAATCTCCTACGTGTCCTGACCCGGCCTGGCTGACTACCGACTCCTGGATTTGCTCCTGGTCCTGCCGCTCCAGTCTACAGTTCCTGTTGTCGCCTCGGCGACATTCTGATCGCTGCAGTGTGTGATCTGAGCCTCCATTATTTCCTGGGTTAACCATTGCTGAGCTGTGTTGTTTGAGCTGAGCCTTCCATCTGCATTCTGGTAACGTGTGCTGAGTCTATTACACTTGCTGTGCCGTGTCGCTACTGTGAGCCTAGAACACTTGTGTTGCTTCTATCTACCTCACTGCCACTCTTACCACCGTTAGCCTTAGCCTGATTCTTTGCCTCTGTGACCCGGCCGCGTTGTGGGCCTCGGTAGTTGGCGGCTCTTCACATCTGCAGAGCAGTAGTTCTGTTACGCCCGTGGGCTATTGGCAAGCAGTGCAGCAACCGGTGTTCTCTGTTACGCCCGTGAGGCTGTGTTGGCTCAAGCGATCCAGTTACTGTTGGTCTCCGGTATACGCCCACGGGGGCTATAGACTTCAGCTGTCACGGTACTGTTGGTCTCCGTTACGCCCGTAGGGCTATTGACTCAAGGTATCACGATACTGTTGGTTCACGTTACGCCCGTGGGGGTTATTGGCTCAAGCTGTCACGATACTGTTGGTCTCCATTACTCCCGTGGGGGCTATTGGCTCAAGCAATTAAAATACTGTTGGTTTCCGTTACGCCCGTGGGGGCTATTGGCTCAAACGATCCCGATACTGTTGGTCTCCGTTTACGCCCTAGGGGGCTACCAAATTATCACACTGCAGCTTCAGTTTCAAGTCGCAGCTCTTGTCTACAGCATCACACATTGAATGGACTTAAGGTGTTATCACCTAGTACCTATTGCAGTCTAGTTCACCGAGGGCGTGCCTTACACCACATTTAAGACTGATTACCCTTGTAATTAACCATTTGTTTTCTGTCATTATTTGCCTGATACTAGAGATATATTTCCTGTTCTTTACCTGGCATTTCAATCCATACTCTGCTATTCTCAGTACTGCCCAGAGGGGGCAACCTTGTTATTATTTTTTGCTCTAATAAAATCGCATTTTATTCTAACTCTCTGTCTGAGTGTCTGAAAACCGTAACAGTACGAAAGGGCCATGACCTCAGACAGCAAGGGAGACGCTGGCACACAGAACATCCATTAGAGAATGGATGTTCACGAGCAGCGCCTAGACCAGTTGGCACTTGCCTTGCAGACCTTACTTGAGCATACGGTACACCTAGACAAACCTAACCAGAGTCCGGTGGTCACCCCAGTCACGACACCGGACAATCTGTCTGTAGTTCCTACTACACAGACCAGAGGGTTAACGGCGGCGGCGCCGTTACCATTAAGATATGATGGAGAACCTACCCAATGCAGAGGCTTTATCAACCAATTGGAGATATTCTTGGAGCTCACACCTCAGGCATTTCCTAGCAACCAAAGTAAGGTCCGATTCATGATCTCCCTATTAACTGGCAAGGCATTATCTTGGGCGAATCCTCAGTGGGAAAATGCCAAGCCCTGCACCCTGAACTTTAATGAGTTCATAAGAAAGTTCCGCAGAGTGTTTGAGGTACCTGGTAGAGCCGCTTCTGCTGCCAAAAGGTTGATGGAGATACAACAGGGCGATCGTACCTTGAATTTCAAACCTTGGCAGCTGAGGTGGGCTGGAACAATGAGGCATTAGTCGCAGCCTTTGCTCAGGGCCTGTCAGAATGCATCAAAGACGAAATTGCTGCCAGAGACGTGCCTAGTGACTTGGATGAGTATATCGATTACGTCATGCTTATTGACTCCTGCATTTGCGAGAGGCGGGTGGCTAAGAGGTCGAAATCCAGAAATTATGGGCATGGTAGTCTTTTGAACCCACCCTCGCCACCCTTTCCTCCTGAACGCACATCTGAGGCTGGGAGCCAATGCAGCTCAGGTTCACCAGACTGACAAAGGAGGAGAGGGCGCACCGTAAAAGAATGGGCCTATTCCTATACTGTGGTAAAGCTGGGCACCAATTACGCACCTAGGGTACCTTGGGGGGACAGGCCCTAGGTGGCGTACAGCAGTCCCTGGATACTAGTACACAGAAACCCACCATCCAGGTGGTATTCACGTGGGCAGACTTGTCTGTGACAGTTATGGCACTGGTAGACTCCGGTGCAGCCGGTTACTTCATGGACCAATCCTTTGCTGAGTTGCACAAGATTCCGGTAGTCAAAAGGGAGTCTCCTCTGGCTATTGAGGCCATTGATGGCAGGCCATTGGAACCGGCATTTATCACTATGGAAACAACTCCTATTACTATGGCAATTGGGGCCCTTCACAAGGAGGAGATACGTTTTCAAATAATTTGCTCACCTCATCACGCAGTCATCCTGGGGTTTCCATGGCTATCGTTACATAATCCCCAGTTTGACTGGCAAAGATGTGAAATAAGGTCAGAATATTGTGCGGGCAACTGCCTCTCACATCCTGTCAGGTTACTCTGTACCTCTCCCTCCGTGCCAGCTGAATACCAGGAGCTCAGTGACGTATTCAGTAAGGGAGAGGCTGGCGCCCTACCTCAGCACAGACCTTGTGATTGTACCATTGATTTGCCTCCGGGCGTGGTGCCTCCGAGGGGCCGCACTTATCCATTGTCAGTGGAAGAGAATAGGGCAATGGAGGAGTACATTGAGGATGCCCTCAAGAGAGGGATTATTCGCAAATCCACTTCACCGGCAGGTGTCAGGTTCTTCTTTGTTAAAAAGAAAAATGGTGAGCTCAGGCCAGATATTGATTACAGGGGTCTGAATAAATTAAAGTCTAGAAGTGCCTACCCCATTCCACTCATTACCGAGTTATTCGACAGGTTAAAGGGCTCTTCCATTTTTACTAAACTCGATCTCCGGGCTGCATATAACCTGATCAGAATTAAAGCTGGAGATGAGTGGAAGATGGCATTTAATACCAGATCAGGGCACTACGAGTATCTGGTAATGCCATTTGGCCTATGTAATGCTCCTGCGGTGTTCCAGGAATTTATTAATGACATCCTTCGTGACATGCTCCAGTCCTGTGTTGTGGTATATCTTGACGATATATTGATTCACTCTACCAATCTTACCCAGCACATCAAAGATGTCTCTGAGGTTTTGCTTCGATTATGCAAAAATTAACTGTTTTGTAAACTTGAGAAATGCGAATTTCACAAGTCCCAAGTACCCGTCCTGGTATTCGTGATCTCTAAAGATGGCATTGCTATGGACCAGGAGAAGTTGGCAACAGTCCTACAGTGGCCCCGTCCCAAAGGGTTAAAGGCTATTCAGCGCTTTCTGGGCTTTGCCAACTATTATAGGAAATTTATCCAGAACTTTTCCACTATTGTGAAACCTCTGTCGGACTTGACACATAAGGGCGCTACTCCCTCTCAATGGTCTGAGGCAGCTGAGAATGCGTTTGAGACACTGAAATCCGCCTTTGCTTCTGCTCCGGTACTATCCCACCCTAACCCAGCCCTGCCATTTACACTGGAAGTTGATGCCTCTGAGGTTGGGGTTGGGGAAGTGCTCTCCCAACACCCGGTGGGAGGTGGTACCTTGAGACCTTGTGGGTTTTTTTTAAAAAACTGTCCAGCGCCCAAAGCCACTATGAGATTGGTGACAGGGAACTCTTGGCTATCATTCTGGCACTTAAGGAGTGGTGTCACCTTTTGGAAGGTACTAAGACAACAGTACTAATTCTAACTGACCACAAGAATTTAACGTATCTCTCTGAGGCTAAGAGACTCTTCTCACGTCAGGCCAGATGAGCGCTCTTTTTGTCCCGGTTCAATTTTGTGGGGTCCAAGAATGTCAGGGCAGATGCCTTGTCCAGACAGTTTGTGTCAGACATTGAGAGGGAGGAAGAACCAGTACCTATTATTCAGCCAGATCGCATACTGGCTACTATCCGTACTGGCATCACTTCGCCACTGGGGGGAAGAAATTTTGGCCTCTCAGGCTAGGGCTCCTCCAGAGACCCCAGTAGGCAAGTGTTTTGTCGATGAGCCATTCCGTACCAGTCTATTGGAAACCTACCACTCATCTAAGGCTGCTGGGCACATTGGGAGGGATCAATTATGTTGGTCTCTATCTCAGTTATTTTGGTGGCCCTCCCTCAGGGCTGATTGCTCCGCCTTTACTGCAGCCTGTGCCACATGTGCCCGTGCCAAGACACCCAGGCATCTTCCAGTGGGTTTGCTTCAACCGGTACCTAATGGCGACCGCCCATGGTCACATATATCCATTGACTTTCTGGGAGAATTGCCAGTGTCTAGGGGGTACACGTTTATCCTTATGGTGGTCGATAGGTTCTCTAAAATGGCTCATTTTGTGCCCCTCCCTGGACTTCCAACGGCTCAGGAATTGGCTATGGTATTTGCCAAGGAAGTGTTTCGGTTGCACGGGGTGCCTAGAGTGGTGGTGGCTGATTGTGGGAGACAGTTTGTGTCCAGATTTTGGAGGGCATTTTGTGGGCAGATGGGCATCCAGTTGCCTTTTCTTCCGCCTATCATCCCCAGACCAATGGAGCCGCTGAGCGTGCCAATCAAGGACTGGAACAGTTCTTGCGCTGTTTTGTAACCGATCATCATGACAATTGGGACGACCTGTTGCCATTGGCAGAGTTTGCCAGGAATTGTGCAGTTAATTCATTGTCTGGGAGCTCCCAGTTTCTCATTAATTATGGGTTCCAGCCATGCCTACTCCCGGACTCATTCCAGGCACAACAGATCCCAGCTCTGGATGAGCATATTGAGCAGCTTCGCTCCACTTGGGCACAGGTTCAGAGGACCCTCAGTCAGTCATTTCAGCGCTACCAGAAGCATGCCAATCGCAGACGGCTGCCAGCGGTTTCCTTCCAGGTGGGGGATAGAGTATGGCTTTCCTCCAGAAATCTCAAATTGCAGGTACCTTCCAACAATCTGGCACCTCGGTTCATTGGGCCATTTAAAGTCATCCGCAAGGTGAATCCCATCTCGTACGCATTGGAACTTTCAGCTTCTATGCACATACATAATGTGTTCCGTGTATCTCTGTTGAAACCCTTGGTTTGCAACCGCTACACTACCACTCCAGTGATTCCTGGGCCGGTGGACGTTCAAGGCCAGGAGGAATATGAGGTCCAGAGTATCATAGATTCTAGGAGATTTAGGGGGAAGTTGCAATACTTGGTCCACTGGAAAGGCTATGGCCCTGAGGAACGCTCCTGGGTAGATGTCACGGTTTATGAAGACTCTCAGACTTAAGGTTTGGTAAAATAACTTAACTTTATTAAAAGTTAAAGGCAGTCCCCGTAGGGTAAACATACATAACAATACAACAGTAATAGAACACGCAATAGATTCTACCGGCCTTGCCTAAATACCGGGCAAGGCAACCCAAGTGACAGTTTTAATGACAGGCTCTACCGGCCTTGCCTATACCGGGTAAGGCAACCGTGAGATGACGTATTCCGGTTCTACCGGCCTTACCAATACCGGGCAAGGCAGCCCAATGGAATGCTGAATGTAGGCTCTACCGGCCCTGTCAATACCGGGTAAGGCAACCTTAAAGATGGTGAATTACAAGGTTCTACCGGCCTTACCAATACCGGGCAGGGCAGCCCAAAGGAGTACTGTAGTAGGCTCTACCGGCCCTGCCAATACCAGGTGAGGCAACCTACAGGATGGTATAGTCAAGGTTCTACCGGCCTCACCAATACCGGGCAGGGCAGCCTGAGCAAGTAGACCAGCTGTCAGGTGACTAAGACAGCAGCGAGCATAAGTATAGAGGTCTTAATCAGCAGAAGTCTATTGCCAGGGATAATCAGACAACTGCAAGGAAGTGGACAGCGACTGACCACAGTACAGGATGTTCAGGAGCAAACCAACGTCCGCACGTTGGGACTAATGGTAAATAGCGCCACCAGGTTTAATGGAGCAAACCAGCGTCCGCACACTGGAACCCACAATGTATATCGCAACCAGGTTTAGTGGAGCAAACCAGCGTCCGCACACTGGAACCCACAATGTATATCGCAACCAGGTTTAGTGGAGCAAACCAGCGTCCGCACGCTGGAGCCAACAAAGTAACTCGCAACCAGTTTAGTGGAGTAAACCAGCGCCCGCACGCTGGGACCAACAATGTATATCGCAACCAGGTTTAGTGGAGTAAACCAGCGTCCGCACGCTGAAACCAACAATGTGTATTGCAACCAGGTTTAGTGGAGCAAACCAGCGTCCGCATGCTGGAACCAACAATGTATCTCGCAACCAGTTAGTGGAGTAAACCAGTGTCCGCACGCCGGAACATACAATGTGTATCGCAACCAGGTTTAGTGGAGTAAACCAGCGTCCGCACGCTGGAACCAACAATGTATATTGCAACCAGGTTTAGTGGAGTAAACCAGCGTCCGCACGCTGGAACCAACAATGTGTATGCAATAGCGAGGAGAACAATGTCGCCGGAGCGATAGCTGGAGCGCGAGACTCAGGAACTCGTACAGGTTAACCCGCAAGGTGCTGGAGCACAGGAACCCCGGAATACAGGCACACAGGAACACTGGAACACCGGAACGTTAGCATACAGGAACACTGGAACGCTGGAGCACCGGAACGTTAAAGTACAGGAACACTGGAAACAGGCCCAGAGATCTGACAAGCAGGTCAGGCAGAGTGGAGTCAGAAACACCATGAAAGGGCAACCTGGAAGTGCTCAACCTGGGTTTAAAAAGGCTGTGTGAGGAGGGCTAATGACAGACAGCCAGCCAATCATGAATACTCAGCAAGTGACAGACAAAGAGCTGCACGAATCACGAGCACCGTGATAGTAGATCAGAAGGACCTCCATGCACCCAGGCTGTTGCACAACTTCCACTCTAAATACCCTCAGAAACCAAGACCTCCGGCAGGGAGAGGGGGTCTTTGAGAGGGGGGTACTATCACGGTCCCCGTGATTGTTTGCAGTCACTCTCAACTGTGCTGCTCCCTGATTGTTTGAGCTGTGTAGGCCCGCCCCTGGTGACCTGTTTTATTCCGGCCATTGGCACCTGTCAAGTGCCCTTTCGTGGTGTTTCTGAGCCAGTATTGCTGTTGCCGTGTTCCAGTGTTCCTGATCTCCTGTGTACCGACTTGGCCTGTACCGACTACGCTCCTGTGTTCCTGTTCCGTGATTGACCCGGCCTGGCTGACTTCCTGCTTGTTTCTGATCTGGCTTGTCTGTGAATCTTCTCCGTGATCCGACCCGGCCTTGCTGACGTTCTCGCTCTCCTGCTGAACCGGCTTGTCTGCGAATCTCCTACGTGTCCTGACCCGGCCTGGCTAACTACTGACTCCTGGATTTGCTCCTGGTCCTGCCGCTCCAGTCTACAGTTCCTGCTGTCGCCTCGGCGACATTCTGATCGCTGCAGTGTGTGATCTGAGCCTCCATTATTTCCTGGGTTAACCATTGCTGAGCTGTGTTGTTTGAGCTGAGCCTTCCATCTGCATTCTGGTAACGTGTGCTGAGTCTATTACACTTGCTGTGCCGTGTCGCTACTGTGAGCCTAGAACACTTGTGTTGCTTCCATCTACCTCACTGCCACTCTTACCACCATTAGCCTTAGCCTGATTCTTTGCCTCTGCGACCCGGCCGCGTTGTGGGCCTCGGTAGTCGGCGGCTCTTCACATCTGCAGAGCAGTAGTTCTGTTACGCCCGTGGGCTATTGGCAAGCAGTGCAGCAACCGGTGGTCTCTGTTACACCCGTGAGGCTGTGTTGGCTCAAGCGATCCAGTTACTGTTGGTCTCTGGTGTACGCCCGCGGGGGCTATAGACGTCAGCTGTCACGGTACTGTTGGTCTCCGTTATGCCCGTAGGGCTATTGACTCAAGCTATCACGATACTGTTGGTTCACGTTATGCCCGTGGGGGCTATTGGCTCAAGCTATCACAATACTGTTGGTCTCCGTTACGCCCGTGGGGGCTATTGGCTCAAGCAATTCCAATACTGTTGGTTTCCGTTACGCCTGTGGGGTCTATTGGCTCAAACGATCCCAATACTGTTGGTCTCCGTTTACGCCCTAGGGGGCTACCACATTATCACACTGCAGCTTCAGTTTCAAGTTGCGCCTCTTGTCTACAGCATCACACATTGAATGGACTTAAGGTGTTATCACCTAGCACCTATTGCAGTCTAGTTCAACACGGGCATGCCTTACACCACATTTGAGACTGATTACCCTTGTAATTAACCATTTGTTTTCTGTCATTATTTGCCTGCTACTAGAGATATATTTCCTGTTCTGTACCTGGCATTTCAGTCCATATTCTGCTATTCTCAGTACTGCCCATAGGGGACAACCTTGTTATTATTTTTTGCTCTAATAAAATCGCATTTTATTCTAACCCTCTGTCTGAGTGTCTGAAAACCGTAACAATAACATAATGATCATAGAAAGGAATTGGGGAAATTGTGAAGTCAGAAACTGAACAGTTTCTGGTAAAACTAGATACAATGAGTGCTGGCAGTAGTCCACTGTTGAAGACCTTAGGACAAGGTCAGGGAAAGAAAGCAAGAAGCACTGGATGAGGATGCATCATCAATGTTTAAGTTGATGTCACCAAGGAGTAATGTAGGACAGTCTAAGGACAGAAAGACAGAGAGCCAGGTTTCAAATTCGGAGAGTAAGGGTTGTTTGGTGGCCGGTAAATCATGGCAACCAGGAGAGGAGCTGGGGAGGAGAGTTGGACTACATGAACTTCAAAGGAGGTGATGAAGGCTAATGGAGGAAGGGAGGCCTGGAGTGACAGAGCTAAGAGTCCCACACCTCCACCCCTGCCATCAGGGCAAGGTGTGAGAGATAAACATAGGACACCATAGACGATAGCAGCTTCAACAGAAGAGTCAGAAGGTTATAGGGACTCCAGAAATGCTTCCAACCAGGATCAGACAATTACCACTTTTATCCTTCAAAACTCTATCCTCTGTGAACGGGACTTCCTACTACCTTTTGCTTCGCAAAGTCACACCTTAAGTAAAAAAAATTGTAATAATAATTTAAGAGCATTAGGATGTTTAATCTACTAATTTTTGTTTCTTGTAGTATGATATGGATACCCACACAATATAATAATATTCCTAAGTGCACCATTACTGCACCACTATGACACCATATTCCACAAACACCCACAAGTGATACACCTCCATGTCCGCATCCTCTGGTTGTATGGATTAATACATAAGGATGGTCAACTCCCCAACCGTATATACACAAGTATAAGGATATGGGTATAAAACATTTTGAATACAACTTGGGTAAACAGTTAAGAGAGCCAACAGGAGGAAGGTATTATTCTGCCTCTTTACAGGTACATGGTAAGACCCCACCTTGAATATGCAGTTAAAATCTGGGGGCCATTTCTTAAATAGGACATTATGGAACTGGATAAAGTGCAGGGGTGGGCTACAAAACTAAAAAAGTTTTAGTTATGAAGAAATGCTAGAAAAGTTACATTTGTATGCACTAGAGAAATGGCATCTTAGATGGGATATGATAACATTATATAAATATGTTCAGGGCCCATACAAAGGGCTCTCCAAAGACCTGTTCATTAACTGAATGGCACAAAGGACAAGGGGTCATCTGCTTAGACTTGAGGAAAGGAGAATTGGTCTACAACAGCGGAAGGGATTCTTTATGGTAAAGACAATAAAGGTATGGAATTCACTGTCTGAAGAGGTGGTGCTTTTGAATACATTAGATGCCTTTAAAAAGGGCCTGGGTACTGTTTTAAAAGAGTAGAACATAGAGGGCTATGTATGTTAGTATTGGGATTAATATCCATTTAGTGCTTGTTGATCCAAAGAGAAATATGGCTGCCATTTGGAATGAAGAAGGATTTTTTTCCCCCATTCAAAGCAGAATTTGAAATTGTTGAAATAAGGGTTTTTTGCCTTCTTTTGGATCAACGGTGGTAAACAAGAATAGGAAAAGGGTTGATCTTGATGAACGCAACCTAAACTATTATGTAACAAGTTACCTGGGATTGAGAAATTAAACAGACACTTCAGGTATTGTGTACCCAGAGCAACACATACATCCCCGAGTAAGGTGGCTTTCTGTTCCAGCACCCGTCACACTCCCATCAGTGTAGAACCAGTTAAAAAGGGGGGAGGGGCAGTAGCGTAAGCTGGGGGGGCATGCCCATGCTCCAGAGTGCCTGGCCCGCCCACGTGCCCTCATCATGCCACCACCACTCTCCCTCCTCTCAATGATGCCAAAGGTAGGACATAGTAACATAGTTGATGAAGCTAAAAAAACACATGCGTCTATCAACTCCAGCCCATGACAAAAACACCCCTGTTGATCCAGAGGAAGGCAAAAAAAAAGCCTTCTGAAGCCATTTCCAATTTGGCCCCAATGGGTAAAAAAAATTCTTTCCTGACTTCAAATGGCAGTGAGATAGTTCCCTAGATCAACATCCTATCTGCATTGATGACATCATAATTTTCAATATTGTTCTGTGCTAAATAGGCATCTGTTGCTATTTTGAAAGCAGTTGCATTATCTGCAAGTACAATATCCCGAGGCAAAGAATTCCATAGCTTTATTGCCCTTACTGTAAAGAATCCTTACCTTTGCTTTAGTCTAAAGCACCTTTCCTCTAGTCTTAATGGATGACCTCTTGTTCTTAGCTCAGCTCTTTGCGTAAATAATTAATTGGATAGTTCTTTGTATTGACCTTGAATATATTTGTAAACGGTAATCATATCACCCCTTCAATGACTCTTCTCTAATCTAATCAAGCCCAGTTTGGCTACTCTCTCTTTATAACTCACTTTATCAGTTTTGTTGCATGTCTCTGCACCTTTTCCAGTTCAACAATGTATTTTTTAAGACCTGGAGCCCAAAATTGTACTCCGTATTCTAGATGAGGCCTAACCAAGGATTTCTACAGAGACAGGATAATATTAACATCCTTTGCATCTACACCTCTTTTTATGCAGGCTAGTACCCTACTTGCTCTTGCAGCAGCTGAGTGACTCTATTTCTTTACACAGCTTAGTGTCATCGGCAAAGATTGAGATGCTACTTGCAATTCCCACTTCTAGATCATTAATGAACAAATTAAAAATCATTGGTCACAGGACTGAACCCTGAGGCACCCCACTTATGACTTACATAGACCAATTTGAAAAGGTTCCATTTCCAACTCTCAACCATCTATTATTTAACCAGTTCTCAGTCCATGTACAGATAATGTCCAAACCGAAGCCTTTTCATTTATGTAGTAACCTGTTGTGAGGCAGTGTATCAAAGGCTTTTGCAAAATCCAAGTATACTACACCAATAGCAATTTCTTTGTCCAGATTGCTACTTAACTGTCACGATTTTTAAAGACTCTCAGACGTAAGGTTTGGTAAAAACGTAACTTTATTGAAAAGTTAAGGCAATCCCCATAGGGAAACATACATAACAATACAACAATAATAGTCAATACAATAGATTCTACCAGCCTTGCCTAAAATACCGGGCAAGGCAACCCAAGTGACAGTAGCAATAACAGGCTCTACCGGCCTTGCCTATACCAATACCGGGCAGGGCAGCCTAAACGAGTAGACCAGCTGTCAGATGACTATGACAGCAGAGAGGAATAGAAACAAAGGTCTTACTCAGCAGAAGTCTATTGCCAGGGAAAATCGGACGACTGCATAGGAGTGGACAGCGACCTAACCTCAGTACTGGATAGATCAGGAGCAAACCAACGTCCGCACGTTGGGACCTACAATAAATATCGCCACCAGGTTAATGGAGTAAACCAGCGTCCGCACGCTGGGACCAACAGAGCATCGCAACCAGGTTTAATGGGGAAAGCCAGCGTCCGCACGCTGGAACCAACAGTGTATATCGCAACCAGGTTTAATGGAGTAAACCAGCGTCCTCACGCTGGGACCAACAGTAAATGTCGCCACCAGGTTTTGTGGCGTAAACCAGCGTCCGCACGCTGGAACCAACAGTGTATATCACAACCAGGTTTAATGGAGTAAACCAGCGTCCCCACGCTGGGACCAACAGTAAATGTCGCCACCGGGTTTTGTGGAGTAAACCAGCGTCCTCACGCTGGAACCAACAGTGGATATCGCAACCAGGTTTAATGGAGTAACCAGCGTCCGCACGCTGAAACCAACAGTGTATATCGCAACCAGGTTTAATGGAGTAAACCAGCGTCCTCATGCTGGGACCAACAGTAAATGTTGCCACCAGGTTTTGTGGAGTAAACCAGCGTCCTCACGCTGGAACCAACAGTGAATATCGCAACCATGTTTAATGGAGTAAACCAGCGTCCTCAAGCTGGGACCAACAGTAAATGTCGCCACCAGGTTTTGTGGAGTAAACCAGCGTCCGCACGCTGGAACCAACAGTGTATATCGCAACCAGGTTTAATGGAGTAACCAGCGTCCGCACGCTGGAACCAACAGTGTATATTGCAACCAGGTTTAATGGAGTAAACCAGCGTCCTCACGCTGGGACCAACAGTGGATATCGCAACCAGGTTTAATGGAGTAAACCAGCGTCCGCACGCTGGACCCAACAGTGTATATCGCAACCAGGTTTAATGGAGTAAACCAGCGTCCTCATGCTGGAACCAACAATGATAAGCAGCAGCGAAAAGAACAATGTCGCCGGAGCGACGGGTCTAGAGACGGAGCCCTACACTCCAACGGGGAGTCCACCAGGGCGAGACTGATGCACTGACAGATGACTGGAACCACCGGAACCGCTGGTGCAGAGCGAACCGGCTGGAGAAGCGGCAGGCAGGAAACGCAGGAACTCAGTAGATTAACCCGCTAGGTGCTGGAACACAGGAACACCGGAACACAGCATACAGGAACATTGGAACACTTAAACACCGGAAAGCAGGAACAGCAGGATCAGCAGAAACAGCAGGCCCAGAAGCCTGACATGCAGATCAGGCCAAGTGGAGTCAGAAACACCATGAAAGGGCAACCTGGAAGTGCTCAACCTGGGTTTAAAAAGGCTGTGTGAGGAGGGCTAATAGCAGACAGCCAATCAGGAATACTCAGCAAGTGACAGACACAGAACAGCATGAATCACGGGCACTGTGATATTATCCTTTCGTAAAATGTAAGTAAATTAGTTTGACATGATCTGTCCTTCATAAAACCATGTTGATTCATACTAATAATATTGTTTGTCTTCACATAGTTCTGAATACTGTCAGTTAGTAACCCTTCTAGTATCTTACCCATTATGGAAGTCAAGCTCGCAGGTCTATAATTTCCTGTTTTGGATTTTGCTATCTTTTTAAACAATGGAACTACATCAGCTTTCCTCCAATCACAGGGCACTATGCCTGATGAAAGTGAATCAATAAATATTAAGTGTAATGGTCTTCCTATTACTGAACTAGGTCCCTTAAGTACCCTTGGGTGTATACCATCAGGTCCATGTGCTTTATTCACCATAACCATTTCCAGTCTCTGTTGAACCTTGCCCTTAGTAAGCCATGTACATGATGGAGGAACCTCGGTGGTTTTGTCTGTTTGCCCATAGCCTGTCATTGCTGATTCCTTTGTATATACTGAAGCAAAGAATGTATTTAGGGTTTAAGCCATAACCTTATCCTCACTAATGAATTCACCTGTCTCAGTCCTATGAGGACAAACATCAACCTTAACTTTTTTGATATTAATATACTTGTAGAATTGTGTAGGATTTTTCTTGCTCTCGTTTGGAATATTTCTCACATTTTCAATTTTAGCTAGCTTAATTGCTTGTTTGCAGATTTTATTACATTCTTTATATTTTTTTTATATGATGCATCTGACCCATTTGACTTAAACACTTTAAAAACCTGTTTCTTATTTTTCATTTCCCTGCAAACATCATTATTAAGCCACATTGGTTTCACTTTACTCCTCTTGTGCTTATTCCCCAGTGGTATACATTGACACATATTTGTCTGTATCACAGTCTCCCTTAGGGGCTATGTTTTCCTGTGCTTCCTACGTCTGGCCGCCGGCCGGCATGGCCTCTGGCCACTTCCTCATTGGGCACATGTTTATGGGCCTATTCTGGGTGGCCTAATTGGGTCCCGCCTCCTGTTCCTTTATAAACCTCCTTGGGCCTGGGAGTCATTGCCCTTACGTGGTGTTTCTGCTTGTTACTTTTGCTCTCCGTTTTGACCCGTGTTTACCTGAGAAGCTCGCTCTGTTTATGACCCCATCTGACTACCCACATCAGTTCTGACCTGTGGCTCTGGCTGACTAGTCGCTCTGTGTATGACTCAAGCTTGCCTGACCAGTGGCCCTGGCTACTACCTGCTCAGTGTAGCCTCTGGTTGCCTTTCCTGTGGGCCTGGTTGCTTTCACTCCTTGTAGTCCTCGGTTTTCCTGACCAGTGGCCCTGGCTCCTACTTGCTCAGCATGGTCTCCGGTTGCCTGATCAGCGGCCTGGTTACTCTTGCTCTCTGCATAGTCCCTGGCTTGTCTGACCTGTGACTTTGGCTGCCTACTCGCTCCCTATGCTACCTGCTTGCCTGACCTGTAGTCTCAGTGTCTCCTGGCTCTGGTCTGCTCTCGCTCTCTGTTGCCTCCGTTTGCAGACCAAGTGGTGACTTACACATATTCTACCATTCTTCTGTTGTCCCACTTGAGCCACCTCCCTAGTCTCGAGATCTTGAGTAATGCAGTGCACAGCACAGTGTGCAGCTCTGGAGAGACCTTGGGTCCTATTTGCATATGTCTGGGGCTCTGTGTGGGCTCTACCATTACTGCTGTTATAATAAATAAAGGTGGTTATATATTATCTTTGTGTCTGTCCTTTTTTTCCTGATTACCGTGTCAGTCTGAGCATTTTTATCACGGTGCCCGTGATTGGTGCTATACACTGTCTATCACCTGCAGGGGGCTCCCATTGGCTACCTATTGTCAGCCCGCCTCTCATTGCCTATTTAAACCCAGCTCAGGCACCCTTTGGATGCCCTTTCTTGGTGTCTCTGACAGTACCTTTCTGTCCTTCATGTCATGCTGTTTGGGCCTGTTCCAGCATTCCAGTATCCAGAGCTACAGAGTCCTGAGTTCCAGTGTTTCAGAGTTTAGAGTTTCAGAGTTCCTGATTCCACCTGTTCCTGTTACCAGTCTGTTTACCACTCCAGTCAGTTTCGTTGGATCTCCATGATTGCTGACGTTCCGGTTGTTCCGTACTGCATAGTTCCGGTTGCTCGTCTGTGCAGCGGTGCTCGCTGTGGTCCACCTCAGCCTGGTCTTAGTATTCCCTTCCTGTAGTCGCTGTGGCAACATTGCTCTCTCTATTCGCTCCGGCGATATTTTCACCCTGTCGGTCCAGCATGCGGACGCTGGTTAACTCCATTAAACCTGGTGGCTTCCTATACTGTTGGTCCCAGCGTGCGGATGCTGGTTAACTCCATTAAACCTGGTGGCTTCCTATACTGTTGGTCCCAGCGTGCGGACGCTGGTTAACTCCATTAAACCTGGTGGCTTCCTATACTGTTGGTCCCAGCGTGCGGACGCTGGTTAACTCCATTAAACCTGGTGGCTTCCTATACTGTTGGTCCCAGCGTGCGGACGCTGGTTAACTCCATTAAACCTGGTGGCTTCCTATACTGTTGGTCCCAGCGTGCGGACGCTGGTTAACTCCATTAAACCTGGTGGCTTCCTATACTGTTGGTCCCAGCGTGCGGAGGCTGGTTAACTCCATTAAACCTGGTGGCTTCCTATACTGTTGGTACCAGCGTGCGGGTGCTGGTTAACCCCATTAAACCTGGTGGCTTCCTATACTGTTGGTCCCAGCGTGCGAACGCTGGTTAACTCCATTAAACCTGGTGGCTTCCTATACTGTTGGTACCAGCGTGCGGGCGCTGGTTAACCCCATTAAACCTGGTGGCTTCCTATACAGTTGGTCCCAGCGTGTGGACGCTGGTTTACTCCATTAAACCTGGTGATTTCCTATCCTGTTGGTCCCAGCGTGCGGACGCTGGTTTACTCCATTAAACCTGGTGGTTTCCAATACTTCTAGTCCCAACGTGCGGACGCTGATTACTCCATTTTACCTGCTGGTTACCTATGCTGTTGGTTCCAGCGTGCAGACGCTGGTTTGCTCCATACTACAGTCAAGTGCTGTTGGTCCGAGTTCCTGTCATTGTCTCTTGACAACAATTGGCACCTGTTGGTCTCCTCCATTGGGGCTGCCCTGCCCGGTATTGGTGAGGCCGGTAGAACCGGTACATTCCATCTCTCGGTTGCCTTACCAGGTACTGGCAGGGCCGGTAGAGCCTCTTCACAGTGTTCCTTAAGGCTGCCTTGCCCGGTATTGGTAGGGCCGGTAGAACCGGTACACTCCATCTCACGGTTTCCTTACCAGGTATTGGCAGGGCCGGTAGAGCCTACCCACAGCATTTCCTGAGGCTGCCTTGCCCAGTATTGGTAAGGCCGGTAGAACCGGTATATTCCATCTCACGGTTGCCTTACCCGGTATTGGCAAGGCCGGTAGAGCCTGCTATTGTTATTTCTTATAGCCGTCTGGTTTGCCTTGCCCGGTATTACTGGCAAGGCCGGTAGAACCTGTTCTATTTATCTATTGCTGATTATATTGTATGTATGTGAACCCTATGGGGATTGCCTTAACTTTTCAATAAAGTTATGTTTTTACCTAAATCTTTTGTCTGAGTGTGTTAACAAACTGTGACAATTTTAAAGGGATAGTATTGGAATATTTAAACAAAATATAATAAAATGATGGCAGTCGGCTCTCTCAAACTTTTATAGTTTGAGAGATATTCACAGCTACAGTTCTTCCCTCCTACCCCTTGCATTGACATCAGCACTCTAGCTGACAGCAATATTTCGGTCCTGGACCTGCCACGGGCTCTTCAGCAGAGCCGAAATAGCGATATTTAAAAAGAAATACTTAATTGGAATGGCCTACAAAGTGTGCCTGGTTTGCAAGAACACTTTGTAAACCAATCCAATGAAGTATTTATTTCTAAATATCACTATTTCAGCTCTGCTGAAGAGCTGCCAGCCATTCCCAGCACCAGAATCTCCTGCTGTCAGTTAGAGCACTGACGTCAGTGCAAGGGGAAAGAGGAGGGAACTTTAGCTGTGAATATCTTTCAAACTATAAAGGTCTGAGAGATCGGACTGCCATCATTTGATTTATTTTTTTAATATCCACAAAATTACATTTTGTTAAAATAATCCAATACTATTCCTTTAAACACATTCCATGATTCTTGTGCATTTTTATATTTGAAAATTACATCCCACTGAATATCCTTTTAACCCCTTCAGTGCCAGAGGCTCGGGCCATTTTCTGAACCCTGCAGGCCAGACACTTTTTCAACATTTTTGCTATCCTTCCGTTTAGGCTTGATTTCCTCTGGGGATTTTTAGTTAAATATGGAAAACTATATATTGTTTTTTTCAGAACGAATTGAGCTTTCTCGTGATACCTTACATGAAGAGAATTTTACATCGTGCAAAAAGCTATGATGTCATAATGACAAAAAAAAGTGAAAATTTACTCATTTTGCTAAAATCACATACTATGTATCAAAAACATTTACCTTGATTGAAAAAGTTTCAATTATTTGAAAAAGCCCAGAGTCCCCCGAGTAAAAAAATACCAAATTTGTATAGTTTTACCTAAGTCCAAGGCTAGCGTAGAGCCCTAATCACCAGCAGCGCAAAATGACATTTTCAACTTTATAAACTAAAATGCACATTCTAGGGTTTTTGTGGTAAAACTACCCTAAAACAGTGGAATAACTATATAAAACTATATATTTCTGAAAAGTAGACAACCTGCCGCATCTAATGAGGGGTAACTTGCCTTCTTGCCCCAAGCCTGTGGTACCCAAATGCTTCCAGAAGGTGGCACTATAGGAAAAAAAATGGCATTTTCTTACATTTCTGCCCCTTCAACTGTACTGAAATCTGTGAAAACCATGGAATTTACAACTGTATTCATTAGCTAGTGCTCTTGGGAGAAAAATTACACCCCATTGGTTTGGGTTCACCTACCACAGGGGATGCTAGAAGTGCAAAAAGACACCTACTACAACCTCTAAATTTTCTAACATTTTCTCAAACATTACTTGTCTATACAAAAATGGTTATAACAACTAGAGAATTAAAGAAAGGCTACACAAACCATACCATTTTGGAAAGAAGACAACCTGCCGCATCTAATAAGGGGTGAATTGCCTTCTTACCCCAAGCCTGTTGTGCCCAAATGCTTCCACAAGGTGGCACTATAGGAAAAAATGGCATTTTCTTACATTTCTGCCCCTTCATCTGTATGGAAATCTGTGAAAACCATGGAATTTCCAACTGTATTCATTAGCTAGTGCTCTTAGGAGAAAAATGACACCTCATTGGAATGAGTTCCCCTACCTTAGTGGGCGCTACAAGTACCAAACTACACCTATTGCAACCACTAATTTTTCTAACATTTTCTCAAACATTACTTGTCTGTACAAAAATGGTTATAACAACTAGAGAAGTGAAGAAAGGCTACACAAACCATACCATTTTTGAAAGAAGACAACCTGCCGCATCTAATGAGGGGTGAATTGCCTTCTTACCCCAAGCCTGTTGTGCCCAAATGCTTCCAGAAGGTGGCACTATAGGGAAAAAAATGGCATTTTCTTACATTTCTGCCCCTTCATCTGTATGGAAATCTGTGAAAACCATGGAATTTCCAACTGTATTCATTAGCTAGTGCTCTTAGGAGAAAAATGACACCCCATTGGAATGAATCGACATACCTTAGGGGTGCCAGAAAAGCATAACTACACCTACCTGTTTGCTTCTTCGAAAATGGCTGCTTGTACTAAAATGTTCATAACTGTTAGAGACATGATGGAAAGGTATAAAAGGTATACCATTTTGGAAAGTAGACATTCTCCCGCATCAAATGAGGGGTCACTTGCCTTTCTACCCCTGGGCTGAAGTGCACAAATATTTCCAAAAGGTGGCGCTATGGGAATAAATGCATGTTTTTTTTACATTTCCACCACTTCAAAGATACTAAAATCTTTGAAAACCATAACATTTCCTGCTGTATTCAGTACCTGCTACCAACATGAGAAAAATGGTAGCCCATTTGTGTGGCTTAACATACAATATGTGGGTGCTAGGAACACGTACGTAAACCTGACACTTTTGTTTCTTAAATTATCTGCTTGCACTAAAATGGTTATAACCATAATAGATATGCAGGAAAGGTAGAAAACAATGCCATTTTGGAAAGAAAACAACCTGACGCATCTAATGAGGGGTCACTTGCCTTCATACCCAAAGGCTGGCATGCACAAATGCTTCCAGGAGGTGGCGCTAATGAAAAAAAAGGCATTTTCTTACATTTCTGCCCCTTCAAATGTATGGAGCTCTGTGAAAACCATGGAATTTTCAACTGCATTTGTTAGCTAAAGCTCTTAGGAGTCAAACGACACCCCATTGGTATGAGCTGAACTATCTTAGGGAGTGCTAGAAGTAGAAAACTACACCTACTACAAACTGATGTTTCTAACATTTTCTCAAACCTGACTTGCCTCTATGAAAATGGCTATAACACCTTCAGAAGTGAAGAAAAGGTAGATAAACTATACCATTTTGGAAAGAAGACAACATGCCGCATCTAATGAGGGGTCACTTGCCTTTTTACCCCTAAGTTAGTTGGCACAACTATTTCCAGAATGTGGTGCTACAGGAAAAAAACCAAACATTTGTTTTACACATCAGTCACTTCAAAAATACTAAAATGGTTCAATGGCGTGGGATTTCCTAGGAGGACTTCTTGCCAGCCTAAGAAAAATGGTACCCCACTGCTGTGGGTTGACATACCAATTTACACTACAGGAGCGTAGCTACCAGTGAAACAGGAATGGTAAAGCAAACAGTGTATGTGTGATTTTATGGCTAACAAATGAAAGAAGCTAGGGCGTCAGCCAGTGTACTCGCGGACCTGTGACTACCAGTGTAACAGTGTGGGAGGGTGAGGGATTAGGCAGTGTGTGTGGGTATGAGCAGAGGAGGAAGGATGGTGGAGATGGTGGGGCAGTGTCTGAGAGTGTGTATGGGAGATCTGTGACTACCAGTCTGCACTGTATGCCCCCCTCATACAAAGTTTGATTCCCAGCCTGAATCTAGTGCATACTGGTACTTTGAGTCTACCAATAGGCAGTGGAAACAGGCTGGGGGTCAGGCTGGGGAATGGGACTGCCAGTTGGTTGTGGAACCAGGCAGGGGAATACGGTACGTGTGTGTGTGTGGGGGGGAATCGGAGGCATTTTTTGTGCATGCCACAAGGGTGCCCAATGCACTGCAAAGCAATGCGTTGGACCCTCTGTTGCACACAAAGAGGTTTTTTTTTTAATTATTATTTTGTATTCATACCTCGTTGGGGAGGCGGTGTCAGGAACATTCCTGGTGTCCCCCATCCAGGTCTAAAAACAGAATAATAAAAAAAAAAAAGTGTGTGTGTGTGTTACAGGGGGTCCAACGTATTGCAAAGCATTGCGTTGGACCCCCCCTGTGGCACGTGCATTTTTTGGGGCTTTTCCCCCAATATTTTTGTGTAGACCTCGTTGGGGGCATCAGAACCCATACAATGAGGTCTAAATAAAAAATAAAAGGGGGAAAAAAATAATCCTTTGGGTGCCACAGGGGTGTCCAATGGATTGCAAAGCAATGCATTGGGCCCCTGTAGCACACAAAGGGTTAATTTTTTTATCTATACTTTGTATTCAGATGGCCACCAAACAAGCTATGATCACAAAGTAATGATAAAAAGTCCTGTGTGTGTGCCACAGGAAGGGGGTCTGCATTGAACCCCTATCCCAGTGGCACACACAGGGTTAAATTTAAAAAAAATTTTTTTTTTTTATTATATACCTGATTGAGGGGCATCAGGACCCCCTGATCCCTCCCCAATGAGGTCTTAGTAAAAAAAAAATATATATGTCCACAAACGGAGTGACCCTGTGAGTGCCACAAGGGTCTCCAGCGCATTGCAAAGCAATGCATTGGATCCTTGTGGCACTCAGAGGGTTAATTTTTTTTCTATCATTACTTGGTAATCAGAGCTTGTTGGGGGGCCATCAGGACCAATCCTGATGACCCCCCCAACAATCTCTGATAACAAAGTAATGATAAAAGCCCTGTGTGTGCCGCAGAAGGGGGACTGCATTGCCCCCCCCCGTGGCACACACAGGGTTCATTTTTTTTTTTATTTACTTTTTTTTATTATAGACCTCATTGAGGGGTATACAAACCCCCCTGATCCCCCCAATGAGGTCTTACCAAAAAAAAAAAAAAGTTATCAAAAAAAGTTTCCCTGTGAGTGCCACCGTGGTCTCCAGCGCATTGCAAAGCAATGCATTGGACCCTTGTGGCACTCGGAGGGTTATTTTTTTTTTAATCATTACTTTGTAATCAGAGCTTGTTGGGGGGCCATCAGGAGCAATCCTGATGGCCCCCCAACAATTTCTGGTAACAAAATAATGATAAAAGCCCTGTGTGTGCCACAGGAGGGGGGGGGTGCATTGGACCCCCACCTGTGGCACACACAGGGTTAAATTTTTTTTTTTTTTTTCCAATTATAGACCTCATTGAGGGGCATCAGGATCCCCCCTGATCCCCCCAATGAGGTCTTTAAAAAAAAAAAATCCCCCCCAAAGAATTGACCCTGTGAGTGCAACAGGGGTCTCCAGCACATTGCAAAGCAATGTGCTGGGACCCTGTGGCACTCACAGGGTTACTTTAATTTAATTGTATTTTTTTTATTTTTTTTTATATACTTTTCAGACCTCGTGGGGGACATCAGGACCCCTCCTGGTGTCCCCCCAGTCATTGATCTCCCAGCCGATAGGCTGGGAGATCAATGATGCGACCGCAGGAGAGCAAGAGCTCTCCTGCCCTTCACTCCTACCACCGGTAGGAGTGAACAGGATCGGGGAAACTTCCCTAACGTCATCGGTGACCATGTCACCGATGACGTTTGGAGGATTCCCCCGGTCCTGCCCACTCCTACCCGGAAGTTCGGGTAGGAGAGAGGGGGAAGGAGAAACTCTGTTTCTCCTTTGTCTTTATTGATCTCCCAGCCCGATCGGCTGGGAGATCAATAACTGGGGAGGCATGAGGAGTGATCCTCATGCCTCCCCATGAGTGCCAGGGTTTTTTGTTTTTTTTAATGCAGCCACTGCATGCCGGTTATACCGGCTCATGCAGTGACCGCATTTCACTCTTACACCGTACGAGCGTGGCACAGCAGGTACAGCTGTGTCCACTCGTACGGCATAAGTAGCTGGCACTCTAGGGGTTAATGCTTCTTTTAGCTTTGTAAAATAAGCCTTTTTTTAAAACTGAATGTTTTGCTTAAACCCTTGCTATTGGGTTTCTCATAGCAAATTTCAAAATATACCATATTGTGGTCACTGCTGCCCAAATGTTCCCTTACTTGTATATTGTTTATCATGTTAGAATTGTTTGAGAGCACTAGGTCAAGCAAGACCTCTTTTCTAGTTGGCTTCTCTACTAGTTGGGACATAATATCATCATTTATCATACTTAAAAAATAATTTCCCTTTGTTATGCCGGATGTCATATTGCTCCAGTCAATTTTAGGATAGTTGAAATCTCCCATTATAATTTCCTTTCCTGACCTAGAATCCTTTTTCATTTGCAGTAAAAGTTGGTCTTCCTCCAACTCCCCAATGTTAGGTGGCTTGTAGCAAATCCCTGCTAACATATTTTTATTATGTGTGCCCTAGTGTGTATTTCAACCCACAAGGCCTCTACCTTTTCCTTTATATCTTCCTTTATAGTAGGTTTTAAGGCATGCTTTACATATATAGGCATACCCCTCCTCTCTTTTTATTAACCCTATTCCTCCTAAAAAGTGAATAACCCTCTAGATTGACTGCAAAGTCATATGTATCATTTAACCAGGTTTCAGACACACCAATTAGATCATACTGCTCATCTATTGCAATAATTTATAGTTCCCCCATCTTACCAGCCAGACTAAGAGCATTTGCGTGCATACATTTTATATTTTTGCTATTCTTAAAGATGTAATTCTTTGTCAGATGTATTTGTCTTTTATCAGGCTGTAACAACAGCAACACTCTATTAGATAAACTAGCCCATTCCCCTTCTCCACATGCCCCTTCTCTAATCCCATTTCCTCAATTATACTACCTTCCCTGTCCTGTGTTGCAGCACCCTCCCCCTTTCTAGTTTAAAGTCTCCTCCAGCCCTCTAACCATCCTAACTCCCAGCACCGTGCCCCCCTTTCCACTAAGGTGCAATCCATAACTACTATAAAGATTGCCCCCAAGGAAAAGGCTGCCCAGTGCTCTAGGAATCCATACCCCTCATGCTTGCACCAAGTCTTTAGTCACACATTTAACGCCCTAATCTCCAGTTGCCTTTCTAATGTAGTGAGTGGCACAGGTAGTATTTCAGAAAATACTACCTTAGAGGTCTCATGCTTAAGCTTATATCCTGTCCCTGAAATCCTTCTTAGCAGACCTCCTTTTTTCACTGACTTTGTCATTAGTACCAACATGTACCATAATAGCTGTGTCATGTCCAGCCCCTCCCAACAATCTATCAACTTGATCTGCCACATGTCAAACCTGAGATCCCGGGAGACAGCACACTGTTCGATTCTAGGGATCCTGGCAACAGATTACCATGTCTGTCTTCCTAATAATAGAATACCCTACCACCACCATCTGTCTAGGTCCCATCCGTGCTAGAGGGTCTGTTCTCCTGGCTGTTAGAGAGAACAGTACTCTCCAGAAAAGACATTCCTGTGTCAACATCCCCAACATCGTTACTCAATGTTGCAAATCTGCTAGGGTTAGTAAATACAGGAGTATTCTCCCTATTCCTCTGCCACCCCCACCCCCCTTGATATGTGTAACTGTAACCCATCTGTCTACCTGCTCTTTCTTTGTGCAGTCTTCACCCCCAGAACTACCTGCCTTCACTCTCAAGATTGGCTATATTTCTCATGTTTCAACTTGCCCCTCCAAATCTCTAATATGAGCTTCCAGAGAGACCGCTTGCTCACATCTCCCACAGAGTTATGCACCCTGGAACGGTTGTTTCAAGTGTGCAAACATATGGCAGCCTGTGCACTGAGTTAAATGGACAATCATGCTTCTACTCATATTATGCCAGTTACCACAAGCTAAAAGGCAGGCAGAAAAAAATATCTGCACAGTAAGGTTGATAAATGTGTTCCCCTGTGTAATCCCGTTATTTAAATTCCCATACTTACCACACTTCTGCATTTACACACTGATGCAAAATTCACACGTTCAAGTACTCACTGTATAACTGTTATGTAAAGTAGAAAGCCACCACTTACAACCCAGCAATTAACCACTCCCACATTACCACACTGCAAACAGTTTCTTGTACCACTACAAAGGGAGGGAATAGAAGGGTTTTGTTTTTTAACCTCTCCCTTACCACACTACACCACACAAAAAAAATGTATTCAATTTCTCCAGCAAATATTGTAAGCTGAGCTTTCAGTTCACAGATCACTGATCTGTGATCTGATGTGGTCTGGCCAGTGTGGAGTTGGACAAAGTGGACAGTGTAACAGTGGAGGTGGACAGTGTGGAGGGAGGCAATGTGGAGGTAGACAGTGTATGGGGGTGGACAGTGTGTCGGCAGTGTGGAGGTGGACAGTGTATGGGGTGGACAGTGTGTAGGCAGTATGGAGTTGGGCAGTGTATGGGGTGAACAGTGTGGAGGTGGTCAGTGTGGAGGTAGACCAAATGGCCAGTGTGGAGGTGGACAGTGTATGGGGGTGGACAGTGTGTGGGCAGTGTGGGGGTGGACTGTGTAGAGAGTGTGTGGGGGTGAACAATGTGTGGGGGTTGGAAGTGTTGAGTTGGACAATGTGTGGAGGAGGGCATTGTGGGGTGGGCAGTGTGGAGGTTAACAGGGTGTGGACAGTGTCTAGACTCTAATATTAAACATTTAAGCTTCATAATGTAAATTAGAAAAAAATCAACAAAGTTAATAATGTCTATTTCAAATTGAAGCATATGAGCTTAAAGGATCAGTCAATTTATGTTATGAAAAAATATTTATTGTAGGGCTTTTCCTGCAGAGTAAAATAAGGGTTCACCCACTGCTGGGAGATGCATATTTCCAGAGTTGTTATGGTTTAAACCCATGTTTTTTTTATATTAGCAGTGCCTCCCGTCTCCACCCCCATTTTTTTTTCACTCTCTCTGTCTCTCTCCCTTTCCTCACCCTACTGTGTTTCCCCAGCCCCTCTTCCCCCTTGTCTGATTTCTGCACTGCTGAGCCATGCCCTTTCGCCCCTCTCATGGGCTTCATTTAGACCCGCTCACTGCTCTGTTCCTTTAGTTTTAGACTATGGCCTCTTGTCCTAACATTTTTACTCCTTTGAAAGGTACTTCCCTCCTGAACATTATTGAATCCCTTCATGTATTTGAATGTTTGTATCATATTCCCTCTCTCTCTTCTCCCCTCCTAGCTATACATGTTCAGATCCTTTAGTCTATACTGATATTCATTTCCCTGCAGGACTGGCTAGGATCAGTTCCCCTCCTTAGATGCTTCTTATCTGTCTGCCCCTAATAGTCCTCTATCTTCCCATCTTGCCTTTTCTTTTATTTTTCACTGGCTGTCAATTTCCTTCCCTATTCTTTCATTACCCTTTCGACTTGTTGTTCTTCCCACTTCTATCCTCTGTCCTGAGGTTTCACATTAGGCTAGTCCTTACCTCTTTTGTGAGGCTGAAGCTTTAGGTCCCATGCCTTTACTGGTGTCACGGTTCCCCAGAGATATTCAGGAGTCAGTAAGGTATAGTAAAATGCAATTTATTAAAGTATAAGTAAGGTAGTACACAATAGCATTATAGCAAAAACAAGCAGAGGGTCCTAAGCCAGCAAGCACTGCTATCAGAAACAGTAGGCTGTCCAGATTGGCCACACTTCTGGAGACTAAGTCTCAGCCACTTGTAGTCTCTGCTGGAACCAGAAGCAGGAACTGGAACACAGGATCTTGATCCGACGTAGTGAGGAGCTACCCGACTCACGCCTGCAGTCAGCAATGTAGCAGAGGATACCTGACTCTCGCCTGCAGTCAGTATGACGAAAGTGGAAGCTTGACCCATGCCTGCTGTCAGTAAATAGCTAGTTTACTAGAGCCCCAGATCCGCACCAAATTGGGTGTCTGCTGACTACAGGGGAATAACAAGAGAATAGTCTGACAGAGCCACAGGTCAGCACCAGAGAGGGTAGTCAAACAAGCCAGGTCATACACATTTCAGGTAGTCAGCCAGAGCCACAGGTCTGCACCAGATTGGGTGTCCACTATAATGATAAGGCAGGAGAAGAGTCAGACAGAGCCACAGGTCAGCACTAGATTGGATGGTCAGACAAGCCAGGTCATACATCGAGCCCAAGGACACAGAACTACTTTGTATAGCAACGCAAAGGCAACTGAGTCAGAACTCACTGCCCTTTAAACCCCTCCTCAGGAAGTAGATAGGAGGAGACTACAGGAAGCATGGCATAAAACATAGACCTGCTACACTATGAAGTCTCGTGTCTGCAGATGACGCATCTTGCTCTGATGCGTCCAACTGCTGCCATCTTCCTTTGTCATCCGTGCCAACCTCCCCTCAAAGGCTCCCCCTCCGCGGAGCCAGCCGGGGTTTGTCAGGAAAGCGTGCATGAAATCTGCGTACCAAGACAGGAGAGTGAACATAAAAGTACCTAAAGTACTGTAGGTGCCCTTGAACCAAACTGGAGTCCAGAATATTTTGAACTTTATACTCCTCGCGATCTACAACTCTCATGGGAGCAGGAAGGACAGGATCTGAGGTATACTGGTTGCAGACCAAGAGCTTTATCAAAGAATCATGGAAGACATTATGAATGAACATGTTGGCAGGGAGCTCCAATGCACAAGTCACAGGGTTAATTTTGCACAACACACGGAAAGGACCAATGAACTGAGGGGCCAATTTGTTACAAGGAACCTGGAGGTGCAAGTTACAGGAAGACAACCACACTGTCTCCTACCTGGAAGGTAGGTGCCGGCGGTCGCCTACAGTCAGCCTGCCTTTTTTGATGCTGCACTGAACCACGTAGGGTATTCTGTACCCGAACCCAAGAGGAATGGAGTGCCCTCAAATGCTCGTCAAGAGCCGGAATCGCTTGTGCTTGGACGGTCTCAGGAAGAATAGAGGGTTGGAAACCATAGTTGATGAAGAACGGGAAACTTTGAGTAGACAAGTTAACAGCACAATTTCTGGCAAACTCTGCCCAAGGTAACAGGGTAGCCCAATTATCATGGTGGTCAGAGATATAGCAGTGGAGGAACTGTTCTAAGGCTTGGTTTCACCTTTCTGCCGCACTGTTAGATTGTGGGTGGTATGCGGAGGAGAATGCCAATTGAATTCCCACCTGAGCACAGAAACTCCTCCAGAAGCGGGACACAAATTGGCTTCCTCTGTCGGACACAATTACTTTGGGTATGCCATGAAGTCGGAAAAAACCTCCCTAGCAAAAAACCATCACCAATTCCTGCGAGGATGGTAAGCGCTTAAGTGGCATGAAGTGAGCCATCTTTGAAAATTTGTCCACAATCATCAATATGACTGTACAGCCCATGGAGAGAGGGAGGTCGACCATAAAGTCGATAGATAGATGTGACCAGGGACGTTCCCTGTTGGCCACTGGCTGGATCAAGCCCACCGGTAGATGGTGACTTATTTTAAACACAAATGATGCAAGCTGCTGTAAAGGCAGCACAATTGGAACGGAGAGTAGGCCACCAGAATACTTGTGACAAAGATCAAATCAGTTGGTCGCAACCAATGTGGCCAGCAATTTTTGAGGCATGATAGGTCTCTAACAGCTTAATGTGCAACTGTGCTGGAAAGAAGCAACGGCCATCAGGTCAACAGGTACTGAAGTTTGGGCAGCCAAAATCTCCTCTCCCAGAGGAGAAGTAATACAGGTTCGTATAGTAGCAAGGATACGATCAGCCGGAATGATTGGGGATGGTGGAATCTCTTCCCTGGAAGGCAAGCAAAACTGGCGAGACAATTCATCTGCCTTAACCCTTTAAGGACCAGGAAAATCTGAGGTCGTTTTCCCTAAAGGACTGGAGCAATTCTGACCTTTTTGACTATATCTTTGTTCAACAGTGTTTTCCCTCTTAGGCTTTTATTCCACCCCCGTAAATTATATACTGTTTTTTAAGCACAAATAGGGCTTTCATTTGATACCCCACTTATATGGATAACCCACCATTTACTTTATTAAAATTAAAAAAAAGTAAAAAAAATATAAAAAAACACCATTTTTGTTTTTTCTATAGGGATCAATTGGGCATTTTTATGGAAACTGCATGAAAGGTATGACCGGTCAGTCATACCTACAAAATGCACAGTTTAAAGTGGCCACTGTCCCCCCCGGGTGAAAATCCCCATGTCCCTTTTACCCACCCTATTTTGACACTTTTTTTTATCCCTGACATTTGGAGGTGTGTATAAGTGTATTACATGGCTCCTCAACAATCACACTTCCAAAATTTTTAATGAGATTTTTTTTTTTTTAAATAAAATATTTTTTTTGTAAAAAAGAAAAAAAAAAAAAAAAAAGAAAAAAAAAGAAAAGTATCATTGCAGGTCAGAAATTGACCTGTATTTAGCCAGCCTCCAGCATCAGCTGTAAAGGGGTTAATACCCCTAGCTGCTGTATTTTCATTTACCACTAGGTGTCTCCTCTCTACTTCTGTCTCCCTTACTTTGATAGCAAGGGAGACAGAGGCAGAGGAGACATGCATTGACAGCATGCTTTTTGTACTGCCTCTGTCTCTCAGAATGCCGGTACATGTGATCGCTGCTACGGCGATCACGTGAACCGGCACAAGCAAGAAGGACCGAGACTGAAAGCCCCGGTCTCGGAGAGCTCAGTCTCAGTCTGAAATTAATGATAGCAGCGTGCACGGTTGCACGCTGCTATCATTTAAGCCATGACGGTCCTGGACCGTCATGAGTGCTTAAGGGGATAACAACCCATGACGGTCCAGGACCATCATGGTTCCTTAAGGGGTTAACATTTTTGGATATGAGACCACAAAATTAAAACTGGAAAGGAACAGCGTCCACCTGGCTTGCCTGGAAGACAAGTGCTTGGCCTCAGAAAGAAGTAGGAGGATGTAGAAAATATTGTCCCATCCCAAGAAAAAAGAGGTTCATTAGGGTTTTTTTGTTACTTAATCAGGGGTTAATAAGGGGTTAATGCTTTTCTTTCAGAACTTCAACTTCTTTCTGTATTTACAAGGCCATACAACACTGATAGGAACACTGCGTTTTGCAAACAAACTGCATTAACCCTTGCAGCCGTAGAACACGAGCTAGGCATATAGGGGCGTAATAATAACCATGTAATCTGATAGGTCAATGCCTTCAGAGCAGTGAGGGAGAAAGGTATAATTCTGTGTGATGTGAGGGGCTGAGGTAGAGCTTCACCGGAGAACGTGTGTGACGTGTCCCGGCTGTGTGACCGTGCTCCCTGTGTTGTGTCTGTGACGGAAGGGGTGAAGTGTCCTTGTTGTGTGTCCAGGCAGTCCTGGTGTGCAACCGTTGTCCCTGTGTGTTGTGTCTGTGCAGGAAGGGGAAACGTGTCCCTGTTGTGTGACCAGGCAGTCCTGATGTGTGAAGTCATATGGGCAGTTAGGAGATCTAACCAGGAGCTCCCCTGGACGCGCTGAAGAACATCGGCTGATAAGTATTCCACGATTTTTTGCTATGATTAGTGGCTGATAAGAAGTAGAACATACTAATACATACTATTGGAGTATTAAATGATAATTGCTAATAAAATCTTTGATTATATGTATAGTCTCTCTGTTTATTTAGATTGGAATCCAAAGACCAGTTGAAACAATTGGAGCTGCAAGCAGGTTTCCATTGTTAATATCAGAGAGTAAATATGTTTGAGAAGCTGAGAAACAGCTTCAGAAAGAAAGGACTGGGGGGTGGGACTGAGCTTCCCGATTGGATTGTTTGCTTAGGGCCATGAGCTCTGATAGCACAGGAATGTCGTAAATATGTAGTTGGACAGCAGTTGGCTAACCCCTGTACAACTGCTGTTCAACTTGATCTCTCACAGTACAAAAGAGGGGAGCAGAAAGCCGCTGCCCATGCAGGGTGGATAATGTAGCAGGCGCTCCAGTCACTATAGGAACTGTATGAGAACACTAAACTTGAACTGCAAGCAGTCCAGGAGGATTGTGCTGTGTTGCAATGTACCTTGAGAGACCAACAAAACAGGTTAGAGCAGGTGGGGGATAACTTTGCCTCAGAATACTGGGAGGCTATTCAAATCTGGGATGGGTTTGACTCTGATGAGGGGGAGGATAGTGGTGCAGTTGCATGTCTGGCTAGACCCGTTGTTGCTCAGAAGCAGTGGTGGTGGGGGGTTACCAGTTGTGTTACCCCACTTGCAGCGGCAGCTGAAGGGGGCACTGTTGCTGGATATGCTGCTGCTGGTGCGTCCTCCACTGTAGCTGAGGAACATTATACTGAGGAGACCCACTCATATCCTCCTGCCACTGATACTTCTGAGTTAGGGGTTAAGTTTCAGCAGGAAACCAATGAGAACTTGTTAGTAATGGCATGTATACATGGTTGTGTCTGTGTGCCGACCCAAAACAATTCCATTGCTGTATTGAGGGATTGGAAGGGGCCATACATGGAAATGTTTGTCACTGTACTGTGTAATAAGATGTACAAAGCCCCATTGTTTGCTGTGTTGGGTGGGCTGACCGGTACTCATTCCAACGTATATGCAGCCAGTAGCCTCCTGGGGCAGCTGGACGCATGGGATCAGGTCCGGCAGCACCCAGCAGCAAAGCATAGGTCTGTAGAGAAGAATCAGGGAGGGGGAGGCAGTTGTTTCTGGGCTTGCTAGCAGGTTGTGTGCAGGAGGCTGAGATGGACGGAGCACCCACAAACACACTGCAGAAGCGCTGGCAAGAACTGAAACAAACAGGGAAGTTGGAAACATCCACACCACAGAGGGTGGTGACAAGTGACTTGGAAGGGGGTGGGTCCCTTCGAATTGACAGACACTACTGTTCTGCAAAGAGCATTACTCATTGCTGGATACTGGGGCAGAAATGTCTCTGTTTCACAGAGTACACTAAGGGATGTGTTATGGTTGAGGCACTGGGAAGACGGAAGACACCTGCGTACCGGGTGCAGTGCCGAATGCAGATAGGGAATGGTTCCATATTTCCAGCAGAGATCTTGATCTCTGTACTACCAGTTAATATTCTGGGAATGGATATTTTAAAGGGACAGACTATATACACTGAGGCGGGGTGTCATACTTTCGGTGCTGCAGTCCGTGCTTTGTGCCTTTCAGCGCTTCAGCCAATAGTCCAGGGGCATGATGAATGGACCCCAGTGTGCATCCCACTGCCAGTAGACAATCTCCAGGTTTATCACCTGGATATACAGAAGTGACAGAGACTATTCAAGGCCTACTCCAAGCTGGTGTGTGGAGGCATGCTGCCATCCCCTACAATGGTCCAGTCTGGCCTGTGAAGATGCCAGACAGGAGCTGGCGTATAACCGTGGACTACAGAGGACTGAACAAAGTGGCACCCCTGCTAGCAGCAGCTGTTCCGGACATGATATTGGTGAAGAGGAATGCACAGACATCTGTGCAATGGCATGCCATGGGGTCACTCCAGTGTCAAGTATACCGGGACACCAATGATGTTATGCTGTTTGGTGATATGGAGGAGCAAGTGGCCAAAGACATGAATGAAGAACAAGCCCTGCTGGGTTTTGTCAGTTTCTGGAGGTCCTTTGTGCCCTACCTGGGATTGATCCTGCGTCCCATTTATGATGCGACCTGGAAAAAGACTGTGTACTACTGGGAAGAAGCACTGGCTTCAGTCAAGGAGGCTGTACGTATCAACAACTACTTAGACCCCATCCCACTAGTGAAAACTGATCTACCTATGAGTAACTTGGTGCGTAAAAACGGCCTTGCTGCTCGCACCGCAGCTGCGCAGAAGCAGACGCTACAGACATGGAAGTAACATAGTAATTAACATAGTAATTTAGGTTGAAAAAAGACTTGCGTCCATCTAGTTCAACCTTTTCCTATTCCTGTTTACCATCGTTGATCCAAAAGAAGGCAAAAAAAACAAAAAACCCTCAATTAGCAATTTAAAATTCTGCCTTGAATGGGGGGAAAAAATTCCTTCTTGATTCCAAATGGCAATCAGATTCCTCCCTGGATCAACAAGCCCCAACTAAATATTCATACCAATACTAACGTACATAGCCCTCTATGTTATGCTCTTTTAAATAAGTATCCAGACCCCTTTTAAAGGCATCTAATGTTTTCGATAGCACCACCTTCTCAGGCAGTGAATTCCATACCATTATTGTCCTTACTGTAAAGAAACCCTTCCGCTGTTGTAGATTAAATCTCCTTTCCTCAAGTCTAAGCGGGTTGCCTCTTGTCCTGTGTACTGTTCTGTTAATGAACAGGTCTTTGGAGAGCCCTTTGTATGGGCCCTGAACATATTTATGTAGTGTTATCATATCCCCTCTAAGACGCCGTTTCTCTAGTGTGTACAAGTTTAACTTTTCTAGGCTTTCTTCATAACTAAAACTTTCCATTCCCCTTACTAGTTTTGTAGCCCTCCTCTGCACTCTCTCTAGTTCCATAATGTCCTTTTTCAGAAAGGGCACCCAGAATTGAACAGCATATTCTAAGTGGGGTCTTACCATGGACCTGTAAAGAGGCATAATTATATCTTCCTCCCTTGAGTCAATACGTCTTTTAATACATGCCAATATCTTATTGGCCTTTGCAGCTGCCAGTTGGCACTGCATGCTACTGCTAAGTCTATTGTCTACCATTACTCCCAAATCCTTTTCATTTGTAGATTTCCCCAGAGAAGCACCATTTAAACTATATGTTGCATTTTTATTATTATACCCAAAATGCATAACTTTACACTTGTCTATATTGAATCTCATTTGCCACTTGCCTGCCCAGTTACTCAATTTGTCCAGATCCTCTTGTAATGAAGACACATCCAGTTCAGACTTTATTACCTTACTTAATTTTGTGTCATCGGCAAACACTGATACATGGCTCCCTATGCCCTCTGGGAGGTCATTAATAAACAAATTAAAAAGAAGAGGACCCAGGACAGATACCAGAGGTACTCCACTTATCACGTTTATCCAACTGGAGAACTTGCCATTTACTACCACTCTTTGCATTCTATCTTTCAGCCAATTTCCAATCCACACACAAACATTTTCCCCTAGGCCTATTTCATTCAATTTGTACAGTAACCTCTTATGTGGAACTGTATCAAATGCCTTGGCAAAGTCTAAATAGATCACATCAACCGCCGCTCCCGCATCTATATTATTACTCACTTTTTCATAAAATGCGATCAAGTTAGTTTGACAAGACCTGTCTTTCACAAAGCCATGTTGGCTATTGCTAATGATATTCCTGTTCCAGCAGAATTCTTGAATATATTCCCTTAGCAACCTTTCAAACAGCTTCCCTACCACAGATGTCAAGCTTACAGGTCTGTAATTTCCTGGCTGTGACTTTGATCCCTTTTTAAATATGGGCACCACATCTGCTTTACGCCAATCCATGGGTACCATACCTGAAATAAAAGAATCCCTGAAAATCAAATATAACGGTCTGGCCAGGGTCTGGCTTAGCTCTTTAAGTACCCGTGGGTGTATACCATCTGGCCCCGGAGCTTTGTCTACCTTAACACCATTCAAATGTTTTAACACTTTTTCTTGTGTTAGCCAGTCCCATGCTTGCTGTGACTGTTCTGTAAAAATAGTCTGCAGATTCTTGTCCATTGGGTCTTCCTTGGTAAAAACAGAAGAAAAGAAATTATTTAAAATATCTGCCTTCTCTCTGTCCCCTTTGACCATCTCACCTGTTTCAGATAACAAGGACCCAACATTATCAGACTTTAATTTTTTGCCATTAATATATTTAAAGAATTTCTTTGGGTTGCTCTTGCTCTCCTTAGCAATATTTTTTTCGTTCTCCAGTCTAGCTAATTTAATAGCCTTTTTGCAGGTTTTGTTGACATTTTTGTATACTGCAAATGCCTCTGCTGATCCCTCAGCTTTGTAATGTTTAAATGCCGCTTTCTTGTTATTTATTTCATGAATTACTTTACTGGTTAGCCACATTGGCTTTAATTTGCTCCTTTTGTATTTATTTCCAACAGGGATAAATTTATATGTGTATTTTTGCAATGTTATTTTGAATGCATTCCACTTACCTTCTGTGTTTTTTCCTGAAAATATTTTATCCCAGTCAACGAGACCAAGGGATGAATTAAATCTGCTAAAGTTGGCCTTTTTAAAATTCAGTGTTTTGGTGGGACCCATACTAAATTGCTTTTTTGAATTTATCTCAAACGATACCATGTTATAGTCACTATTCCCCAAGTGCTCCCTAACTTGGATGTTAGAGATAAGTTCTTCATTGTCAGTTATTACCAGATCCAGACATGCATTCCCTCTGGTTGAGGTCTGCACTAGTCGAGACAAAAAATTGTCATTCAACAAGTTCAGAAACTTGCTGCTTTTAGCAGAATTAGCTGTTCCATTTTCCAGTCTATTTCTGGATAATTAAAATCCCCCATAATTAAAGTTCTCCCTATTTGAGAAGCCTTTTCTATTTGCATTAATAGCTTTGATTCCTCAAGGTCACCAATGTTTGGTGGTTTATAACAAATATCCACTAATATTTTTTGGGCAGTTTTACCCCCAGTGACTATTTCAACCAACAGGGATTCCACATGTTCACTACTGTCATCACATATATCTTCCCGCAATTGATGCAATAATACTGGTTTGACATACAGACAGACCCCACCACCTCTTTTGTTTGACCTCTCTTTTCTAAATAACATGTAGCCCTCCAAATTGATTGACCAATCATGTGTGTCATCCCACCATGTTTCTGTTATGCCTATCAAGTCATAGTTTTCAATTTCAGCTACCAGCTCCAGTTCCCCTATTTTACCAGTTAAACTTCTGGCATTTGCAAGCATACAATTTATGCCACTGCTATATTTCATTTGTGATTTAATTTTGATGTGGTTTATAGGCTTCTCCCTATCATCTGTACTAACCCCGCCTCCAGATCCTCCCACCTGGTTATTAACTACATCGCCTTCCCTTTTTATACTATCTATCCCAGTATTTATTGGTCCCTCCCCCCCTTCCTAGTTTAAAATCTCCTCCAGCAGTCTAGTCATCCTCTCCCCAAGCACTTGAGACCCTCTTGCATGGTGTCTGGTAAAGAGAAGCAACCTGACTGGACAAGACATTGCTGCTATCAATAAATGCTTAGCAGGTGCTGTGAATTGTGAATCAGTAGAGCCAGAGTAACCTCACATTCAAGTGTGTGATGGGCCTTACAATGAGGCAGAAATTTGGGAGAAGCACTATTCCTTGGCCATGGTCATTGAAGAGACAAGTGGACCACTGATTCTGCACACAGACAGCTGGGACATGTATAAAGACTTGACTGCCTGGCTGGTTACTGAGCAGCAAGACCAATGGACAATCAAAGGAAAACCCCCATGGGGTGGTACTGAACTGTGGCAAACCCTGTGGGAACAAGGCAACAAGAGGCCTATTACAGTGGGACATGTTGATGGACATACTGGTCTTCCAGGAAATGAGATGGCTGACTGCTTGGGACAGATCACCTCCCAGACTATGGACTGACTGTTGGAGCTAGGAGACTGGGATCCTGTCCAGGGTGGACACAGAGGGGCACTGACTACCTACCAGTGGACCGACCAGAAGGGGATCACTTTGACTATAGATCAGGCAGAGGAGATTGTGCATTGGGTGTAACATATTCCTTTTCACCAGCAGGCTGCGGATCTGATTGATAGAATGAATGGCTTGCAGAGGGAACAAATACGCAGACTGACTGCCACACACACTCTAAGGGAGTGGGATAGGGTGCTGGATGATGCGATTATTCTGTTGAGTGGCCGCCTTATTCAGGACATCACCCCCTTGGAGGGAATGTTGGGTCAGGATCCAAGGGATCAGCAACAAAGTGTGGCGATTCTCACACAAAAGGTTTTACTGGGAGACCAGGAGAGCGCTCCTGCTAATGTGACAGGTACAACTGATGATGTTGGAGCTGTGGACTATTATACTGGGATGCTTGAGATTTCTCCCATGTATGAACTAAGATTTACTCCACACCCCAATATCATCACCTGTAACCCAACAGGGGTAAATAGTGAGACAATCATAGGTGAAAGTCTGGTCAGGGGACAGGGTGTTCACTTTTTTGGGAAGGGAATTTAACCCGGTGTCTGTTCCTATCGAGGTTGCTGTTGATCCTGTGGGCACATGTACAATGTTCCTATACAGAAGACCGCTGGGTCCAGATGATTTCCCTAGTGATCTTATAACAGAGGAATCTTACTGTTTGGGGCACTGTGTTTCATACTGGATTGGTGGGCCTGTACCAAGGAGGACTGTTTCCCGGAGATTTCTTCTTTGAGAGTCCAAAGCCTCACTAATGGGATTATATAACATCATATGACTGACAAAGACAGGTGTTGAACGTCTCAGTTATTGTGATGGGACCAAAGGTGGCGTGTATGAGGATGTAGAAAATATAGTCCCACCCCAAGAAAGAAGAGGTTAATTAGGGTTTTGTGTTACTTAATCAGGGGTTAATAAGGGGTTAATGCTTTTTTTTTCAGATCTTCAACTTCTTTCTATGCTTATGCTTCAAGGCCATACAACACTGATAGGAATGCTGCGTTTTGCAAACAAACAGCCGTAGAGCGCGAGCTAGGCATGTAGGGGCTTAATACTAACGGTGTAATCTGATAGATCAATGCCTTCAGTGCAGTGGGGGAGAAGGGTATAATTCTGTGTGATGTGAGGGGCTGAGGTAGAGCATCACCGGAGAACGTGTGTGACGTGTCCCGGCTGTGTGACCGTGCTCCCTGTGTTGTGTCTGTGACAGAAGGGGAGAAGTGTCCTTGTTGTGTGACCAGGCAGTCCTGGTGTGCGACCGTTGTCCCTGTGTGTTGTGTCTATGCAGGAAGGTGAAACATGCCCCTGTTGTGTGACCAGGCAGTCCTGATGTGTAAATTCATATGGGCGGTTAGCAGATCTAACCAGGAGCACTCCTATACTCCCTGAAGAACATCGGTTGATAAGTATTTCATTATTTTTTGCTATTATTAGTGGCTGATAAGATGTAGGACATACTATTACATGCTATTTAAGTATTATATGGTAATTGCTAATAAAATCTTTATTATACATATAGTCTCTCTGTTTATTTACATTGGAATCCAAAGACCCTTTGAAACAATGAAGTTCTTGTGGTCAGTCAAGATTAAGAAGTTTTAGTGCCCTCCAAGAGGTGCCTCCATTCTTTCAGGGCCAGGACAATTGCCAGTAACGCTCTGTCCCCAATTTGATATACCATCTCCGCTTTGGACAGTTTTCTGGAGAAATATCCACAAGGGTGCAAGGCCTCCCCGGAAGCTGAACGTTGAGATAAGAGGGCACCCACTTCAATCTCGGATGCGTCCACCTCCAGGATAAAAGCAGGGAGGGATTGGAATGTGCCAATATCGCGGCTGCAACAAAAGCTGCCTTCAGTTTTTCAATAGCCAAGATAGCTGTTTGGGACCATTCAGAGGTCTTGGCCCCTTTACAAGTCATATCGGTAATTTTCTGTAGTAATTAGCGAACCCCAGAAATGTTTGGATTGCTTTGAGTCCCATAGGGCGAGGACACTCCAGTACAGCAGACAACTTTTGAGGGTCCATGGCGAACCCGATGGCGGAAATGACATACCCCAGAAACGTTACCTGGGGCTTATGAAATTCACATTTTTCCAACTTGCAAAACAAGTTGTTCTCGCGTAATAGACTCAAAACTTTGGATACATCAGAGCGATGGATCTCCAGCAGAGAGTGAATGAGGATGTCATCCAAATAAATAACCACGCAACTTTATAGGAGTTCTCTTAAGACATCATCGATAAACTCCTGGAAGACAGCCGGGGCATTGCACAAACCGAAGGGCATCACCAAGTATTCATAGTGCCCACTCCGGGTATTAAAGGCTGTCTTCCACTCGTGCCCTTCTTTTATTTGCACCAAGTTGTAAGCGGCTCTCAGATCAAGTTTCATGGATATTTTAGACCCTGTCAAAGAGTTCAGTAATCAGAGGTATGGAATAAGCATTCTTGACCAGTTTGTTTAAACCCCAAAAGTCAATGCACGGATGTAGCTCTCCATCCTTTTTCTTTTTCTCCATCTTTTTTCTTGACAAAATAAAATCCAGCACCAGCGGGGGATATGGATTTATGAATGATGCCTCTTGCCAGTGCATCTGAAACATACTCTTCCATAATCTTATTTTCCTCAACACATAAGGGGTAGATACGACCCCTAGGAGGCATAGTACCAGGCAACAATTCCAAAGCACAGTCGTAAGGCCTATGTGGTGGTAAAGACCCGGCCTTACTTTTGCTAAAGACGTCTTTAAATGTGTCATACTCCTCAGGGAGGAGTGGAGCAATAACGTGAGTCTTATAGGACATGACAGACAGGACTTAGTACATTGTGGAGACCAAGCGACAATGTCACATGTGTGCCAATCAATCCTGGGGTTATGTTTCTGTACCCAAGGAAACTCCAGAACAATGGCATAATGCAGTGTGGAGGGCTCCCACCCTCAGGATTAGCAAAGCGGTTTCATGCGTAATGTGTGAGGGCTGTAAGGGTCACCCATCAATGGCTTTTACGGCCAGAGGAGCAGCAAGCATCTGCAAAGGGATATTATTACTGGCTGCAAATTCTGCATCAATAAAGCAGCCAGCGGCCCCCGTGTCCAGAAACGCTGGAACTGATATTGACATATCTGCCCAATAAATGCAGGCCTTCAACATGGGCTTATCCGAAACATTCTCTGGGGAAAGTGAAATGCCGCCAATGATTTGTCCCCGGCCTGGATGTACTGGACAGGAATGCAACAAATGTCCAGATCCACCACAGTACACACAAAGTCCCTCCCTCCTCCTGAAGGCCCTCTCCTCTTTAGAAAGCTGGGTAGCACCCACTTGCCTGGGTTCACTGCCCTCAGAGGCCTGTACATGAGTTGTGGGAGGTAAGTCAGAAGGATGAGAGGACAATCTGCCCGGAGCCCTCCGCCGGCGCTCACGAAACAGGTCTCTCTCCCTGATAATGGCATCAACTTGCATGGGTTTGTAACCATCAGAAACAAGCCCAGGAGGCATGGGAGGTGAGGGAGGATAGGGTGGACCTGAAGAACGAGAAGCCCCTATGTCCGAGGGCCTCCGCAAGCTCTCCCGAAATGAGGGTCTCTCCCTGATTCTAGTGTCAATCAGGATACAAAACAAAACCAATTTATCCAAATATTTAGGTAATTTGCGCGCCTCAATTTCATCCTTCAATGTGTCACACAGCCCTTGGGAAAAGGTGGCTATCAAGGCCTGATTATTCCAGCCTACTTTCACAGCCAGGGTGCGAAATTCAATAGAGTAGTCCGCCACAGTATGTGCACCCTGACGAATGGTCATAAGGTTTTTTGAAGCTGAGGCCACGTGGCCTATCAAAAAAATTTCCTGAAGGAGTCCACAAACTCCGTAAAGTTATACACAATGGGTTTGTCAGTCTCCCATAGTGGGTTAGCCCAGGTCAACGCCCTACCAGTGAGGAGAGAAATCAGCCAACCTTACTGCGCTCACAAGGGAAGGCTTGCATAACCATCTCAAAGTATATGCCGAGTTGATTGAGGAAACCACGGCAAGCATTTGGGTCCCCACCATACCGCTGTGGGAGCCCAACGCAACCTGACAACCCCCTGATCATGCCTGCATCAGAAGAGGTTTGAGCCACTGGTGCCTGGGAGGGAGCAGGGGTGGCCACCACTTGTGGTTTAGTGCGTTCGAATTGCGTGGTGCATTGCAACAACGTGTGTATGGCGAAAGACAATTGATCAATATATTGATCCAATGCCTACTTCCTCTCCAGGATGCTTTGAAGAACTACATTACTATCACTGTCTGAATTCATAGCCCTTGTGTACTGGCACGGTTCCCCAGATATATTCAGGAGTCTGTACAGTATAGTAAAATACAATTTATTAAAGTATAACTAAGGCAGTACACAATAGCAATATAGCAAGAACAAGCAGAGGGTCCTAAGCCAGCAAGCACTGCTATCAGAAATAGTAGGCTGTCCAGATTGGCCACACTGCTGGAGACTAGGCCTCAGCCACTGGTAGTCTCTGCTGGAACCAGGAGCAGGAAATGGAAAACAGGATCTTGATCCGACGTAATAAGGAGCTACCTGACTCACGCCTGCAGTCAGCAATGTAGCAGAGGATACCTGACTCTTGCATGCAGTCAGTATGGAGAAAACGGAAGCTTGACCCACACATGCAGTCAGTAAATAGCTAGTCTACTAGAGCCCTAGGTCCTCACCAAATTGGGTGTCTGCTAACTACAGGGTAATAACAAGAGAATAGTCAGACAGAGCCACAGGTCAGCACCAGAGAGGGTAGTCAAACAAGCCAAGTCATACACGGAGTGGGTAGTCAGCCAGAGCCACAGGTTTGCACCAGAAAGGATGTCTAAGCCAAACTGGAATGCTCACAGAGAATTGTCCAACATTAGGATGGATGGACAGACAAGCAGGGTCAATCACAGGAATCAGGAATACAAATCAATGAACTGCTCAGAACAACAAAGTAAGGGTAACTGATACACAGGCCCAAAGAGGTTTATAAAGGAGTAGGAGAAGACGGGACTAATTAGGTCCCTCAGGCTAGGCCTATAACAGGCGTCCAGGCAAGTGCCTGATTCAATGCTGCCAGTAACAAGGAACCAGACTAGGCCTCAGGTAGAGAGGGACGCTGTAGTGATGCTGGAGCGTCAGTCCAGAACCCTGCTCCCGTCCGAATGGCACAGGCTGTGGTAAGGCACTGTGACATCATGCTGCCAAGGCCAGGCTTAAAGATGTAGGCCGTGAAGACTGATGGCAGGATGGCACCTCTAAATACAGACTGCTACTCACTGAGAACAGGAAACAGTAGTCGAACCTACCAGCAACTAAACTTATCTCTGTCGCAACTCAGGAACTCAAAGGGGAAACTCAAGAGTCGAGCAGGGACTCTAACCTAGGAGGCCACAGGAACCAGTGACAGGGAGTAGAATACCAGAGTTGAAGCTCGAACAAGCAAGGGGAAGAATACAAGGACGTCTGAGAAGATGCGTCGATAAGCCGGGTCGGAAATCAGCGGTATAAGACAGAGCCAAAGGGAGAGATATGGAGGATAGTCAAGCAGGCCGTGTCAATAACCAGTCTCACAACATGGTACCAAAGAAAAAGCAGGAGAATGGTCTGGAAAGCGAAGCCAAGGGTCGATGCTCAGAAAGTACATAGAAGTTGAATTGGCAGGCAAAGGGTAGTCAGGAATAGCCAGATCAGGAACACAGGCAAACACTTGATCATGGCTGGATACAAGGTCACAGCAGGAACTCTTAGATCGCGCGCAGGCACAAGGTGTTGGAGCTAGATAAAGGGTCAGAGAGACTGGGCGGGGGAAAGGAACCAAAAGTAATACCAGAAAGCTTGAGCCCATAGACGTCTGAGGTGGACACACAAGAACTTTCTTCTGGGACATAGCCCTTCCAGCTTACCAGATACTTCAAAGTACCCCAGGAGCAGCGAGAGTCCAGAATGGCATCAATGGTGAACTCCTCTGAGTCTTCCAAAGAGACAGGGGGAAGAGAGGACGAGGAAGGGTGAGCATCATGAGACCATACATGAAACACTGGATGAACCCTGAGAGTATATGGAAGGGTCAACCAGTAAGACACAGGAGAAAGGCGGGCCTCCACCTTGAATGGTCCCAGGAATCGAGGACCCAGTTTATCCTATGGGTGACGAAGCTTGATGTGCTTCGAGGAGAGCCAGACCAGGTCCCTTGGATCAAATCAGGGAACTAATGACCGATGACGGTCGACTGCCTCCTTCTCATGAACTTGGGCTGACAGGAGAGTATGGCGGATGGACTGCCAATAATTGGCCAAGCCCTGGACGTGGGTCTCTGCAGAGGGAACCGCTGATGTGGGTGGACAGAGAGCAATGGCAGGAGGATTATACCCGAGTGCAGCAAGGAATGGGAAACATTTCAGAGACGTCTGTAATAGTGAATTAAAGGAAAACTCCACTGATGGTAGCAGACGAGTCCAATCATCTTCATGATGGGAACAATAACAGCTGAGAACATATTCCAAGCTCTGATTTAATCTCTCAGTCTGAACATTCGTCTGCGGGTGATATGCAGATGAATATTGGAGGTGAATACCCAATCTGGCACAAAATGCTCTACATAAACGAGATGCAAATTGAGATCCACGATCAGAAACAATGTACTGTGGTATTCCGTGCAGATGATAAACATCTAGAACAAACAGGTTGGCCAATTCAGCTGCAGAAGGCAGTTTGGGCAATGGTACAAAATGTCCTTGTTTGGAGAACCTGACCACGATGACCCAAATTACTGTTTTCCCAGAAGAACAAGGTAAATCCACCACAAAATCCATGGAGATTTGTGTCCATGGAAGCGTAGGTAGAGGAAGTGACTGGAGGAGTCCTATGGGTCCAGAGTGTGGTATCTTCATTCGTGCACAGACCGGGCAGGAAGTTACAAAGGATACCACGTTGGACTTCAACTCAGGCCACCAAAGGTATCTGGGAATGAGATCCTGGGTGACCAGCAATCATGGAACAATACCCCCAACGTAACACATCCGGGCAATATTTTTCAGGCACAAAGTACACGTTGAGAGGTAAGGAAATTCTGAAAGAACAGGATGATTGAACCTCCTTCAGTGAGGTAAGGATGTGGACAATGAGGACACGATGCAAGCAGGTGGAATGATAGGTACCAAAGCAGGTGGAAGTGAACAGACAGTCTCATTTTGGCAAGAGAGAGCCTTAACGTTCTTTGTTCTAGGAATGTAAGAAATAACAAATTTAAATCTGTAAAAGAACAGGGACCAGCGAGCCTGATGAGTGTTCAAGCGTTTAGCAAATGCCAGATATTGGAGGTTCTGATGGTCGGTAAGAATATTGACCACGTATGGAGAACCCTCCAATAAATATCTCCATTCCTCCAAGGCCAACTTTACTGCTAAAAGCTACCTATTCCCTGTGTTGTAGTTTCTTTCTGCCTGAGAGAACCAACCGGAAAAGAAGGAACAGGGATGCAGATCCAGGAGTACACTGGGAAAGTACCGCTCCGGCAGCAACCTCCAAAGCGTCCACCTACAACCTGACAGGTGCAAGAGGATCTGGATATGTCAATATTGGGGCAGAGGAAAAGGTGGTCTTGAGATCCTTGAAGGCTTGTAAGGCCCCAGGACTCCAATGTTGAGAGTCAGCACCTTTGCGGGTCATGGCTGTGATGGGAACAATAAGTTTGGAAAATCCCTTGATGAACCTACAATAATAATTGGCAAAGCCAACAAAGTGTTGGATAGCCTTCACCCCTGTGGGCATTTGCCACTCTGTAACGGCAGATAATTTAAAGGGATCCATGGCGAGACCTTGATAAGAAATAAAGTAGCCGAGAAAGGCTAAGGAGGATTGCTCGAATTCACACTTCTCTAACTTGTAGTAGAGATGATTCTCTCTGTTAGGCTTAACAGGGTTCACCACATCCAAGGCAGACACATTCACCTGAGAAATGGACTCAACAGGAGGAGGAAAACAGAGAGGCAGTAGTCCAATCAGTCAGGGGATTATTTCTCTGGAGCCAAGGAAATCCAAGACCAATGGATTAGTAGGAGAGGATATAAGATCAAATGTCAGGACTTCAGTATGCGAACTCCCAGTGTCCAAAGTGATGTGAATAGTGGTGTGGGTAATGAGACCCAAATCCGAAGGGGAGCCGTCAATGGTGACGATATGTGTAGGAGTCTCTTTTCTAATGGGAAGGAATATTGTGATGTGCTGCAAAGGTAGAATCCATGAAAAGACCAGCTGCCCTGGAATCGATGAAAGCAGACTTGTGCTCGACAAAAATTTCGGACATTTCAGATCGACCTGTTCGTCTCGAGCGAAATTCAACAACAGTCCAAATTATTCGTCAAATTTCAAATACTTTTAAAAATACAATAAAAAATGAAAATTAAATATATAGGACCATTTCCAGGGTCTAAATGAAGATGGTGGAACAGGGTAAGGTGGACATTTAGCCTTATGGTACAACTCTCTTTATACAAGCGCTATTTCAACGGAAAATACAAATATAGGATAACAGTACTTCCCATCCAATTTCAGGACAAACAAAGAACTTAAGTCTCTTAAAGTTGATTCCGTCACTTCTTCTTTGCGGTGCTCCACATCAGCCGCTGGCAACCAGCCTCCAATATATGTAGAAACAAAGACAAAAAAGAAAAGTGCACACGCTTTAAGTGCAGACTGCTGATATCAATAATGGACCACCACCACATGACCACTTGTATCACTTGCTGAATTTTCTACTCACATGTAGAAGAGGCACAAAGCTTGTCTCACAGTATCACTGCATTCACTGGATTACCTCCAGTGCAGGTATCTGTATGTCTCCCTCTTGCCTCTGTCAAAACTCTCAAATCTGGCTTGTACCACACCTGGAGCACTCCTTCAGATATCCGTCTGCTAATTCTGCAGCTTAAAAGGATCTACCTAGGGACTCTATATCTAGTGGGTAAACTACCTTCTAAGTGAGACTTCTGATCCTATAGACTGGGCTATGATTCTTGGGGAGTCAAATACATCAATACCTGGTCAATATAAATCATACACTGGTACTGCTTGATCTTACCAAACTACAAGTATATTTAATATTGCATATACAAAAAAAAAATATATATATATGTAAATATAAGCAGCAAACATTAAGTATGCCATTACAATAAAAATATATTGCTGCTATACAAAAAATACAAATAAAATAAAGTAAAATAGAGAACTCTACTCTAGTTCTTTTACCCTACACGTTATGTGATCTAAAATTACTTCCTCAGGGGTCTATTTACTGTTATAATCTCCAATTCTTACCTTTTATGCAAACCAGATTTTCCAATTTACGCTAAAATCCGCGCTCCGATCATGTAGTATTTGTTTCCCCATAAACTTCTGGATAATACCATCTCTACTGGTCGCATCTCGTTGCCCTGTCATCTTCTCGCGAGAATATCCGGGGGTGAGTATGCATTCCACACCTCTCATTCCCACACTGCAAAACTCACGTCTTGACACATACACCTTTGCATCTACTCTACTGCGTATATTCTACTGAGCCATCGCGTATTGGGCAATACTTCCCCTTCTCTACATCGCTATCCTTACACTAAACTCACTCCATTCATAAACAATTGTTACACACGCTCTCATAGCTAATATCCATCCACTCCCCATCACCATTATCAATAATAACTATCCATACAAATCCCACTCAGTGATAATGATCCCCAACGTAATGCAACTGTAACGGACCGGTACTGTACTGAAAAAGTATACTGTTGTAAAGCCAGGCTCCAACTTAGTAGGCGTCCGTTATTCCCTGACGTTTTGTTGAGCCATACCAATGGGTTGTGGTCAGTGGTCAGCAGGGTAAATTTGCGTCCATACAAGTAGGGCTGAAACCTCTTGATCGCCCATACCAGGGCCAGGCATTCTTTTTCAGCTGCAGCATAGCCTTTCTCCCGGTCCAGCAGCTTGCGGCTTTGGAACGCTATGGGGTGCTCCTCTCCCGCGGCATTCACCTGGCTCAAAACTGCTCCCAGCCCGACATTTGAGGCGTCTTTATGAAGCAGAAAAGGATGGTTAAAATTGGGAGCAGCGAGAACAAGAGCTTTTCCTAGGGCTATTTTCAGGGCTTCGAATGCCTGGGCACAGGCAGGGGTCCATGTTACTACGCGGGGCAAGGTTTTTTTAGTTAGATCCGTAAGGGGTTTAGCCAGGTCGCTGTACGGGGGAAAGAATTGGTGGTAGTAGCCAGCTGTCCCCAGGAAGGCTAAGACCTGTTACTTGGTCTGGGGTTGGGGCCAGTTTACAATGGCTTCTATCTTAGCCGGGTCTGGTCGTTGACACCCACTGCACACCCGGTTACCCAGATACTGTATTTCCCCCCCCCATCCTATCTGACACTTGTCGGGACGTATAGTCAGGCCAACCTTATGAATCCTACCCAGTATGGCTTCTATGTGGAGCAAATGTTCCTCCCAGGACTCGCTATAGATCGCTATAATGTCTAGGTAGACGCAGGCAAACTTCTGGGCCCCATTGAGCAGGCGGTCTACCAATCTTTGGAAGGTAGCGGGTGCGTTCTTCATCCCGAACAGCATGACCGTGAATTGGTACAGGCCGAACGGGGTGATGAAGGCTGATTTTCTCCTTGCCTCTGGGGCCAACGGAATTTGCCAGTGACCTTTGCTCAGATCTAAGGTGGTGACATAGCGAGCCCCAGCGAGTCTGTCTAGAAGATCGTTTACCCGGGGCATGGGATAGGCATCGGTAACTGTCTTGTCATTTAACCGCCGGTAGTCCACACAGAACCGGGTGGTTTCATCTTTCTTAGGGACTAGGACTACTGAGGAAGCCCAAGGACTATCTGACTCCTCAATTACCCCTAGGTGGGCTGCCGGAGAGGAGCCGGATCCACAGTTTCTACCCGGTGGTCGGTCAGGGGGTGCGTCCGGGCAACGGAGAGAACAGCCCTGGCCACCTATCTAAGATCTTTTGCAACTGTTCCTGCCTGTCTGAGGGAAGATGGCTGCCTAAGGGAAGTGTGTTAGGGGTGACATTCTCATAGGTACTAGTCAGAAAATTGGGAATCTCCCGCTATTCTGAGTCTCTCGCCGAACGCGCTGATACTCAACGGGGAGCGCCGGACGGCTCACAGCAAAGCTCCCTGTGTGCAAAACCACACATGCACAGTCTCTACTGCACTTGTGCGGTAACGCTCACAGGGAGCGACTCATTCTATCACTTTAGGTTATAAGGAGATTATATATAAAAGAAAGGATATGCACTCACGCTTACAAAAAAACAACGCACCAGGTGCAGCAGAAAAACAATATATAGAAAAGACAGCTGCGCACTCACAGATTTTATTAAATAAAATAAACCAATATTTATTGGTAAGCTATGCAACGTTTCGATCCACTGTTGGGACCTTTATCAAGCAGACATGTTATACAAACAACATATAAATACATTTAAATACTCTATCAAAAGACTCACCTCGTGGATTTTTGGCTTGTTTCATTGTATCGTCTTTACATTCCTTTCTCTTTCTCTGATCCTCTACGTCATCACGATGGGTCATCTGAGGTTACATGAGGTGAGTATTTAATTAAACGTATTTTATATGTTGTTTGTATAACATGTCTGCTTGATAAATGTCCCAACTGTGGATCGAAACGTCGCATAGCTTACCAATAAATATTGGTTTATTTTATGTAATAAAATCCGTGAGTGCGCAGCCGTCTTTTATATATATATATATATATATATATATATATATATTTATTTTTTTTTTGTGTATGCAATATTAAATATACTTGTATTTTGGTAAGATCAAGCGGTACCAGTGTACATTTATATTGATCAGGTATTAATGTATTTGACTCCCCAAGAATCATAGCTCAGTCTATAGGATCAGAAGTTTCATATAGAATGTAGTTTACCCACTAGATATAGAGCCCCTAGGTAGATTCTTTTAAGCTGAAGAATCAGCAGACGGATATCTGAAGGAGTGCTCTGGGGGTGGTACAAGCTGGATTTTAGACGTTTGACAGAGGCAAGAGGGAGACATACGGATACCTGCACTAGAGGTAATCCAGTGAATGCAGTGATACTGTTAGGTGAGTTTTGTGCCTCTTCTACAAGTGAGTAGAAAATTCAGCAAGTGATTCATTTAGCCTTATGGTACTATGGATGAAGCAGATGAAGTATGGATGTACCTAAATTTGAAGGAAGAAGGAAGAGTGAGGATGACTAGTGCAGGGCGGGCTCAGGATGACAGCAGCACTGGAGATGTGGCCAGCAGGAAACTGCAGAACACTGGAGCAGGCACGACTCAGTAGAGATACCACAGATTTTTTTTTACAAGAGACTACAGAACTGTGGATGACTGGTCAGAGGTGGACTCAGGATGACAGCAATACTGTAGATGTAGCTAGCAGCAAACGGCAGAACACTGGAGCATCCAGGACTCAGTAGAGATACAGCAACTGAGGATGACTGGTGTGAGGCAGGATGACAGCAACACTGGAGATGTAGCCAGCAGCAAACTGCAGAACACTGGAGCAGCCAGCCCAGGACTTAGTAGATAGATACCACAGACTTTTTTTCAAGAGATGAAAAACAATAGAGCCAGACTGAACAACCTGTATAGTGGGACAACAATGTAGACTTTAAATCCCCCCCCCCCGTGTCCCACCAAGTCAGGGGGTGACCTCTGCCCAAGCTGCCATAGCTCTAGAGCTGGGTAAACTGGTGCGCTCAGCATATTATGGTACTATGGTACTTTTTTTTCTTCTAATCTGCTAACCCAGCTATGGCAGGTTGACTTTTAAAAAAGTAATTTGCTCCATGAGCTGGGGGGCCAATTGAGAGCACTGGGGGCTAAGTATATTTCCAGTTATGGAAAATACCCGCTCACTCTGGACAGTGGTTGGGGCAAGAAAGCAACTCTTAGGCTACCAGGGATAAAGTAGGCCACACAGCCCTCATGTTATCCCAGAAACTCAAGGGATCTGTACTTGGGGGCAAAGAAGGTTCCGCAAGGTAAGCCTTAACCTCAAACTCAGCACTTTTTCTATTGATGGGGAGCTGTTTGTTTTGTCCGAAGCACAATCTGTTCATTGCCTCAGCATAAAAAGCAGCAGCTGCTCCACTGGAACAAGATGAAGTGCTACTGGCGCTGCTACTTATAGGTTCCCTCCAGGCAGAGAGTGAATTGGAAATAAGTGCCATCTTGCCTTTGACTCGAGGATCGCAAATTGTGGCAAGCATTAACTCGGGACAATTGTCCATGCGCTCTTCCATGCACCAAGTCAGTTCCTTCTTCAGCCTCGATAGAAGGGCAGCAACATCAGGAAGTATATTACCCTCAGCACCAGGCAAGCTTTCCCTACGGGCAAGGAAATCATCCAATTTTAAGGAGAGGTGTGTGAAGACAGGAATGACTTCTGCCAGGCTAGTGTTCTCGTTGCTTAAAATTTCCGTCAAAGCACCGAAAGACATGAGGACTTTCACTACCTGTTCCATCAGGGCCCAGTCAGCCCTGCCCAGTGTTCTGTTGCTACCAATGAAATGGTGACATGATATTGCGTGAATTGCCTTTCTCTGCTCCAGGATAAACTCCAGCATATCCACCTGGTCCCAACATCTTGCTTTAGGTGGTGCTCTGGGAGGTCTGCCTTTTTCTGTTCCTCTCTGAGGAGCTGGTTATCTTTGATGCTCTGATGGAAGTGGCCAGCAATTTGTTGGCACGACTGCAGAAGTGCTGGCAGTGCCAGTGTTACTGCCATCCTCGAGAGCAGCCTTCTCTACCAGATGCAGGACATGTGCTGAGCAGAGCACACCCACAAATTTGCCATCCCGGAGACCCTTTATCATGTTAGCTGCACCGTCAGTAGCCACAAACCCCATTTGTGCCTGTGTGCCTGCCTGCTCCCCTAGCCACTCCGCCACCATGTTCTGCAGTGCTTTGTGAATTTATCTGAGGTGTGCTGCTAATCTATTACCTCAGCATGGAGGAGGAAATAGTGGTGCCCCTGCTTAGCTACTGCACCTGAACTTGTTGTTGGTAATGATGTGCTTGCAACACATTGGGCTGCCACCAATGCACCGTCAATGACAAGAAACCATGCTAGCCACTCAGAGCACTCCATAAGTCAGTGGTAAAGTACACAGACTGGCCACCAGCTTTTCCCAGCAGGTCCTTCAAATGCCCAACACATGACCAGTACAGTGAGGGCACTATAGTTCCACTAAATGTGGTGCGGGATGGAATTTTATATCGGGGTGCGACAGCCTCCATAAGTTGCTGGAAGGACTCCCCGTCCACCAAATTAAAAGTAGCACCCCAATAGCTATGAGCTGTGCAATGAGGCGTGTAATTTTCCAGGACTGCTGTCTGCACATCCCCTTGGAATGAAACCCACCAAAATCTTCCAGTGTGGCCTGTACTGATTTTGGGATGGGCTGTGATGTTTGCTGCTCTTACTAGGAACAGATGTGGCATGACCCTCCTGCCCTTTCTCCTGCTTACTGGTGGTGAGTGCAACACTGGTATATGCAGTAGTGCCACTTTTTGCACTAATCAACTCTGACTTGTGGTAGTTGTTCATGTGTTGATTCATCCCGGAGGTGGTTAGATGACCCAACACTCTCTCATGGCTGACTTCCCTGCCACACAATTTGCATTTCGCTAGCCGGCCATCGCCAAGTGCACCAAAATGGTCCCGCGCTTTGGAGCGACGGATGACTCTGGAAGGTGGTGGAGAAGAAGAAACTGAGGTGACACTTTCTTCATCTTCACATGCTAGAGCAACCTCACTTTGCTTTTTCTTTCTACGTACCGTTACAAGGGTACCAGTAGACCTAAAGATGGCAGCAGGGATTTTGGGACTGGGAATGGAGGAGGATAGTGGAGTAACAGTGGTACTGGTGGCAGAGACACTAGCAGCTACTACCTGGCTGGGAGACTCAAATGGAACTGGAAAGGTAGGTGTTGAGTTGTCAATAAAAGACACAAGTGTAACTGGAGAAACAGGAGGAGTATTATGAGAAGCAGGGGAATAATTAAGCTCAGGAGAATAATCAAGGTCAGCAGAAAAATCAAGCTCAAGGGACAAATCAAGCTTAGGAGGCTTTGATCCCTCTGATTCTTCTTCTACCTCTTGTAGGTTTTCACAGGAAGAAAAATCATGATCAGCAGCAGATTTTGTGGAAACCTGCTCAATTCCTTCTTCTGTCTGGTGGCTACGGGGTAATGGTAATCTATGTCCCTCAATAACATTTTCTTGAATAGATATGCTCTCAGTGGCGGTGACAGTGGTGGCAGGAAAAATGTTATCCAAATACTGCAATAATTTCCGTTTGGGCTGCTTACACAGACACTCGGTATAAAAATCCTGTGTTGATACTTCCCGCAGTGTCCAACCAGTAGTGTTACACACGTTATGTGTCCCCAGGTTTATAGAACTGGCTGTAGCTGAGGTGGTGACTAAACTGGCAGTGGGACTAGTCATTCTGCAGGTGGTGCTGGGGGGATCATCATGAAACAGCTGATGAGACACAGGTGACGGCTGCTTTGTGGTCTCAGAGGAGGACCTGTACCTCTCTACCCTTTTAGTAGAGGTAGAACGACCTGCAGTTCCCTTCTTCTTTCTAGTTTTTGATTTGGAGTGCTGCTGCTGAGTCTGACTAGTACTACTGTAAGTACTCTTCTTTGCCCGTCTGCTGCTGCTAGCTCTGCTTGAAAGCAAAATCACTGTTATAGTGTTGGTGGTTGCTGGGTCACTGCAGCTGGTACCAGGACGAGGAATATCAGGTTGTTCACTAGGACTCAAATCCATGACAGATAGGTAGGTAGTGAACTATAATAGTTTCAAAATGTAAAAACCTGGCCACACAACTACTGTGAGACTGTAACAGTTTGTTTGACTCACAGACACAATGGTTTAGGATAAAAACACAGTTTTATTGAATTCACAATACAATAAGAACCCTCACAGGTCCTGTAGTATACAGGCAGTATAATACAGATACACGACAAGTTAATCATACAATTGCCCACACAGGTCCAGTACAAAATAAAGGTACAATCAGTATATAGTGACACAGGTCAGGCAAGAGGAGTAGTCTCCCAGGACTCTGGTACTGCGAGAGTTAAAGTTCATAAATGGGTTTAAACAGTCCCAAGTATGAAGGTACTGAGATAGCACTTTATAGAAAGCTTCAGGTCGCCCAAGGCTAGCAGAACAACGTGAACTGCCAGAGTACAACAGATATAGTGTAGTGAGCACTGCCAGAGCAGTAACAGAGGCAGACACTTGCAACCGGCAGGAGCAGTAAATGGAAGACAAGCCAATGGCACACTACCGGAGCAATAACGGAGGCAGACACTTGCAACCGGTATGAGTGGTAACGGAGGACTAGGCCAAAGGTACACTGCCGGAGCAGTAACGAAGGCACACAATAGCAACCTGCAGGAGCAGTTATGGAGGACAAGCCAATGGCGAATACCGGAGCAATCACGGAGGCAGACACTTGCAACCGGTATGAGTGGTAACGGAGGACTAGGCCAAAGGCACACTGTCGGAGCAGTAATGGAAGCACACACTAGCAACCTGCAGGAGCAGTAGCGGAACTGGCTCAAGTGTAGTAAGCAAGTGCAACCGGATCACCTGCAGAGTAGGAATGTCGCCGAGGCGACACCAGCTGAAGAAGCAGGAACGTCAATCAAGCCGGGTCAGTACACAGGAACAGGAACGTCAGCCAGGCAGGTTGCACATAGGATAATGAGATCTTCAAGAGCCAGAATAGGGCGAGTGGTTATGTCATCTTTAAGGTGCTGCGACAACCCCTCTTAAAGGTAACCTTAAGAGCTGAATCACCCCATTCAGTATCTTAGGCCCATTTCCATTGCGTATTTCATTAGAGTTCTAGAGCCCTGCTTGCATTCTAAAGGATCTGATTCAGCCACAGCTCACCTTCTTGGAGCGTCAAATACAGACTTGAAAGCTGAGAGGAGTGAATCAAAATCAGACAATATAGGTGATTTGATGGTTTAGAAGACTCATGCTAGTGCAAGCCCCTGTAGCAAGGAGATGATAAAGGTGATGCGGGTCTGATCAGGGGCATAAGCCTCAGGTTGACTTCTGAAGTGCATAAAACATTGATTCAAAAAACCACGGAGTTCAGTGGGTTATCCATCATAGCGATCAGGTAGCGTTAATCTGGCAGGCGACAATCCAGGAGTAGTGACTTCAGCAACAGGAGAAGTTCCTGGACTACTTTGGGGTGTAGCAGAAGCCTCAAAGCGTTGTTGCATATGCTGGAGCATATTGGCTATGGAGTCTGGTTTGGAGTCAATTTGTTGAATCTGCGCAGAGTGTTGTTCAAGTCTGCCCCCTTGTTGAACCATGACTCTGGACATCTCTTCAGGATCAGTATTCATGGCGCAATCTAAATGTAACGTTTCAGATCTGGAAGTGCCCTTGTAAGTTGCTCGGTAAACTTGACAAGGAATAGGGTCCTGCCAAGAGGTGACAAGCAGCTATTAATATGGAAATAAAAAGAACAGCAAGAGACGAAATGACTTTATTGCTCAGTGGGCCTCCGTGAGCAAGATGCTGGGGGTGTAGGTTAGGAAGTGGTGCTGCAGATCGTGGGAGAACAGGAAACAGATAGAATCAAACCTACCAGCAACTAAACTCGGGAGTCGAGCAGGAACTTTTTGACCTGAAAGGCCACAGGAACCAACGACAGGGAGTAGAATACCAGGTGCAAAGGGAAACTAATACAGGTTGAATGACTAGACAGAGTCGAACTAGTTCGAACAAGGGGAGGATTAGTTGCACTCTAGAGGGAGTCGAAGGTTGAATACCGGAGTTGAAGGTCGAATACCTGAGTCAATGCTCGAACCAGCGAGGGGAAGAATACAAGGGTGCCTGAGAAGAAGCGTTGACAAGCCGGGTTGGAAATCAGTGGTGCAGCTGTAACTCTACCTGGAGAGGGATGAGAGTTGCTAGTGAGTACTAGTGAAGCACTGCCCACTCAGACTATAACGGCTACCCCAGTGAAATATTGGTGCTTATACATCTGTGCTCTAAGTTATCATGTGGGTTTGATCCTGAGTATACACCCTGTGAGTATGGAGACTACTATCTGGAGGGGTCCCCACAGAAGTTAGCGCAACCTGATAAAAAGAACTACAAGATGTTTTATATCTGAGCCTGGAAGTGGTTGTGGAGGAGCTGATTTGGAGCAGATCCCGGTGAGTGCAAGGAGAGCGTAACGGTCACTACGGAAGCTTCACGCTACCTAGAGAGGTACGCAAGGGGTCCTTATTATAGAGAGACATTATTGTCGGGAGAGGCATTATAGAGAGACATTATTGTTGGGAGTGGCGTAACCATTGCCGTTTGTTTCATTAAGAGGGTGTCATAGTAGCGGCGGATGCTGTGCCGACCACTAACTCACCCAACTGCTCTTGCCTCAGCCTCGTTGGGCAGATCTGCCTCAGGGTGTCTTGAGTAGTGGCAGCTGCCGAGCATTTTGCTGCACCTGGCAGCTCAGCCGCAGCCCCTTCCGGCGGTCCCACACTGAGTCTTGGCAAGCGTCCAAGTTAGACGCGCGTCAGATTTAGATACATGCACACGTGTTGGGACTCCTCTTCTTCCTGGATATTTTGCTTATAAACTTCCTGGACACCACTCTCAGTGCCCTTTCGTGGTGTCCAGTGCAGTTGTCTTGAGTTGTGTTCCTTGGTGTGTCTGATTAACCGTTCTGGTGCCAACCTTGGATTGTCTGACTACCCTCTCTGTGTATGACCTCGGCCCGTCTGACAAATCCCTCTGGTGTGGACCTGTGGCTCTGATAGACTACCTTTTCCGTGTATGACCCCTGGCTTGGCTGACTTCCCGCATTGGTGCTGACCTGGCGCTGTCTGACTAACCTTTCTGGTGCCAACCTTGGATTGTCTGACTACCCGCTTTGTGTATGACCTCGTCTTGTCTGACTAATCCCTCTGGTGTGGACCTGGGGCTCTGGTAGACTGCCTTCTCTGTGTATTACCCTTGGCTTGGCTGACTATCCTTCCAGTTTAGACCTGCGGGTGAGTTGCATTTCACTCTTCCCTATTTCTGCCTGTCAACTCCCACCTTGGTGCACCTGGGGTTGTCCACTGCGCACCCAGCACACAAATGCTCCAGTGGAGACTTGTAGGGTATCTCAGTGGCTCTGGCAGACTTCCCTTACTGAGGCGTTTAGGTGCGGACCTGTAGTGCAGTACTTGCCTTTGGTACTTAGCCTGTTCAGGTGCGGACCTGTATATAGGGGCTCAGGTACGACCTGAGTCCGTTCTCTCTGAGTTGCTATAGGGACTCAGTTGGTTCGTTTACAGAAGAACTTTCCTCCCAGACGTCTGCCTATTGTGTGTTGCTCTTGCTTACTATTGTTCTGTACGTATTTCCTATAAAGATTGTGTTATTTACTGTACTGGTCCTAGTCTCGTTTCTGAGTCTGTGACAGAGGGACTTTTTCATCTAACACAACAGAGGCTTTCTCTAGGTCCTGGGTATTTTACTCCTTCTAATCACATTTAAGGACTTTTGTTTTAACATAGTGGTACCACTAGTATTTTTGTAGGGAAGGGGTATTTAGAGATAGATATATGGTTTTGGATAGTTATTTATAGCGCTCTCTTTCTTAATGATCGCACTTTAGCCTGATGCTCTTAACCCAGTTCTGCATTTTTGTATCATACTGTTACAACTTCTGTAAAGCACTGTGTAACTGTATGGTGCTATATAAATAAAGATACAGACATACATATATAACACACTTCTTTTATAAAACATTCAATGTTTATTTAGAGATACATACAACTGAATTTAACTTTTGCTTTTTTATTTGTTTTATTAACCGCACAGGGAAAGCTGTGGCAATATTGCTAGTATACACATATATACACACACATATTTTAGTTGCCATGCCATGTCAAAAGTCAGTATCAACAATGGCTAGACTTTATCACTCCAGCTGCTCCAACTACAGCTCCCATGATACCCAGCCAGCTAGATGGTGTCATGGGAACATAATCCACAGCAACTGGAATGCCAAAGGTAAGTCATCATACTTTTATAGTCACACTCAATTACTTCCTATAAATTTAACCGGACAGCTGAAAAAATACATTCTTGTTGCTTTAAATGGAGCTTTTAACCCAATAAATTGTAGAAGGGTTTCCATAGCTTAGCTTTTGGGATATTTCTCTCTTTAAAGGAGTTAAAAGCCTCATTTAAAGGGCACAGTGGGGGACAGAAAGAGAACACGAGAGGGGAGGACCAATATAAAATATAATAACTGACTGGGAGTCAGTAATCATTTACTGGAGGCCTAGGCCCAGGAGGCTTACAGATTAGAGGCTGGAAATGGGAGGAAGCATGTGATGTCAAGTACAGGGAAATATTCACAACACAGTGCAGTAGCCCTCCAAAGTGACCAGTTAACCTCTTGAGTGATAGAGAGGTTTGTATAACACATTGCTTTTCAAGTCTTCTCTGGCATTCAAAAGATTAAATATACTGATGGTGGGCCCAGTGTTAGTGTATTTTATTTAAAAATGTGTGTTTTTTTTATTTTTGTCAGGCAGCTGCTCTGTGGATGCAGAACTGAAGATGCGAAGCAACACACAGTGATGATGCCTTCAGGCAGAAGGACCACACAGTGACTGCCTTGGTTCATATATGTAGGTCAGAAGGGGGGATTGTAAGGATACCTACCAACTGAACAAGTCTGTTACGTGAGGCTGTGCTGCTTTCACAATGCTTTTTAACAATGGCCACAGGCCGGAGTCTCTGCACCCTTGTTCCCCTTGTAATATTATGTTTTGGGCTACAGAAACACACAAACAAACATTAAATGGGAAACTACCTTGGGAATCTTCATTAGAGAAAGATTTATGAGTACTGAAAGACAATAGAATTCACAGCAGTGTGCAGTGTCACTCAGTTGCTGCAAGGGCCATTTGGGTAGTATCATGTATAAAAAAAGTGGTATAGATGCACAGGATGAGAATGTAATTTTATCTGTATATAAATCCTTGGTAAGGCCTCATCTAGAATATGGAGCACAGTTTTGGATATCACTTAAAAAAACACATTATTGAATTGGAAAAAGTGCAGAGATGTTCAACAAAGCTGACAAAGGAATTGGAAAATTTGGGTTTGTTTACATTAGAGAAGAGATGTCTAAGGGATGCTATGACCATTTACAAATATATTTAAGGTTAATACAAAGAACTCTCCAAGGAACTATTTAGTCAAGTGGTCATCCATTAAACCTTGAGGAAGGGCACTTAAGACTAAAACAAAGGCAAGGATTTTTTTAAAGGTAAGGGATGCTGTGCTTGCAGTTAGGGATTATGTGCTTTCATAAAAAGTAATGGATACCTTTCTAGAGCAGAAATATATTGAGAATTATGATTTCACAGCATATAGGATGTCGATCCAGGGAAATATCCAACTGCCATTTGGAGTCAGGACGGAATGTTTTTACCCAATGGAGCTTAATTTGAAATATGATAATGGGATTGTAAGATCTGAGTTTTAAAGTGAAACTAGCCAAACTGGGATGGTTTACAAGGGGTGATATGATTCGCATTTATATTTCAAGGTTAATACACTCAATGAAGAACTCTTTACTCATTGAGTTAAGCAAGAAAACACAAAGGTCTTCCATTAAGCTTAGAGTGAAAGGTGCTTTTGACTAAACAAAGGCAGGTACTTTTAAAGTAAGGAGGGTTATGGAGTTCTACCTGATAGAGTCAGGGATGAACTTATTTTACCCACTAGGGGCTAAACTGGAAAGGACTTCAGTAGGGGTTTTTTTTTTATTCTGGATCATTAGCGGTGATGTGGCAAATGCTGAACTTGAAGGACACATTTATATTTTTCTAGACTCTTTAACTATGTTACTACATGCACACAACCATGTTTGATTGGGGGACTGTGGCACAAGGGAGAGAGACAGTGGGAGAGATTGGACCAGGCAGTGAGATATTTTTGGGAGACAAAAACAATGGGATGAATGAGGAGTAGTCTAAGATAGCAGGGAATATAGTGGGAGCAAAGATAGGGAAAATGAAGGTGGAGAACTAGTGAAACATATGGAGGGACAGAGTACAGCAGATGGAGAGTATTCAGAAATAATAGTGTAAATGGGGAGACAGTGGAGCAGGGAAAACAAACGTGTGCAGAAGGTTGAAGGAAGAAACAAGGTTGGGACAGATAGGGAGCTTGTGAAAAACAGATGAATGGAGTAGGAAGGTGGAGAAAAGGAGTTTGTGAAAAACAGATGAGTGGCATAGGAAAGAGAATTGGAGAGAGAGAGAGAGCAGACTGAGAAAACAGGGGGAGGGGAGGTAGAAGAGGTTGGGGGTTGCACAGCCACCGTCTAAATCAATATTGTCCAACCAGATATATATAGCAAATTATCAAATTAGAATGGCTGGCCCATTCCAAAAACATAGCACAGTATAATAGCTGATTAATGTTATGACTTTATGAAGTGATGAAGTGACAGTGTGTCTAGCATCTTTCATTAGATTATAACTGTGCTACTCCCCCCACCCCCAACTATTCCACCTGCCATGGGTTGTTTTCTAGTATAGTGATAGAATTCACAGCACATAAAGAGAAACAAAAACATGGCGTGATAAGAAAATGTAGTGAATACACACAATGCTATCAAAAGTGTTTTGTGAATAAGAGAACATTAATTTTACTAACTGGTCCAGCATATAATTACTTACAAATCAAACTACCCAGATTTGATCTATAGAGAAGGATTTCCATTTGGATTCTTTGAGTGCCAGAGAGGTATCCAATACATTGTAATTCAATGTGTTTCATACCTCTCTGGCATTCAAAGGGGTAATTTCTGATCAATAAATATTATAATCATATTCCAAGGAGCCTGATATCTACTTATGCTTCAGAAATTAATAAAATATCACTTCACAGACCTATCACTCAAGTCTAACAAATCAGTGAAGCATGTGTTGTAGCACTCTGTGTTTTTTTTCATAAATCTGAAGGGCCCGCTTCTCACAGATATAAAGGTTGATGTGATAAAAAGTATTGGCACTCCAGCTGCTGGAGTCTAAGACCCCCACAGTAACATAGATGATAAGGCTGAAACATGTGTACATCAAGTTCAACCCATGCCATATCACCCTTTTTGATCAAGGAGAAGGCAAAAAACCATATTAAAGCCAGTGTTTCTCCAGTCTGTTTTTATAACTCCGATCTTCCAATCCCTTTATCAGCTTTGTTGCACGTCTCTGCACTTTTTCCAGTTCAAGTATGTCAATACTGGCCCAAACCAACCAATGGAACAGATGCACAAACAAAAAGCGAATACATTTTGGAGCAAGCCAACTACTCCATAGGGGACAAATAACATTCTAATTAATTTGAAGTTGGTTTATTCCACTCTTGACTGCTGCTGAAGCCTCCAGACTGATTACATTTATGCTGGCTTTGTTCACATGCAGGCCCAGATCTCTGGCATCCTTAGGCAAGGCAATTCTAGCCCCTCCAATGGCCACATTTTCAACCCTACCCATATGACTATCTCTGAAAAAAGAAATATAATATATCATTGCATACTGTATATTTATATATTGGTCATTTAAATATGACATTGAAAGTTTGAAATATAATTGTGTCCCAAAGGAGTGCACAATGCAGTGCTTTGATTGCCACAGTGGTGTCTACTGAATTGCAGTGGGTTAACCCTTTGAGTGCCAGAGGGGTACGCAACGAATTGAAAAGCAATGCGTTGCATACCCATTTGGCACTCAAAGAGTTAAAGGTATAGAAATTGAAAACCAGTACTTAGTGAAACATGTCCATTATTTTAGAGGAAGAAAGACAGGACTAACATGTGGTGCTTTCAGCATGGTACTAAATATCTAATGGTAACATAGTTGATGAGGTTGAAAAAAGACATGCATTGATGGACAGCACATGCCAAATCACCCCTATAGATCTAGAGGAAGGCAAAACAAACAAACAAAAAAAACATTCCTTCCTGACTCCAAATGGCAGTTTGAAGCTGTCACAATTCTCAATATTGTTCTGTGTTCATCAGTATTTCTCAGCATTAGTTCTCAGTGGAAAACACAAATAGTGCATTTCAGGGGAACCAGGCTTATCACAGGTGTATCATGATTCATGATACATGACCTGTAGGTGTGCCCTAAGGACTGGAACTGTGAAACACTGATCTATACTCTTATGCTATGACCATATTGATTTGTATACTTGTTCTAAAATCTTAAAACAGATACTAATTACTATAATAAAGGCAGACTCCCTGGCAAAACATAAAAAGACACATAGATAGTTGGTCCCTACAGTAACAGCAGGCAGCTGCAACAGGGAAATCCCAGTCTCGGGTTACTTCCATGATCCTCTACCAGCAGCTACACATATACCATTGCCAAGGCAACACTGACATAAAGGATTAGCTCGAGGAGCATATCCAGACTGCTAAAAACAAATCACGATGCTGCCTGACTGCTCTGAATAAATTTACCCTTAAAGTGCCATAGGTTTGCGAAATACATTGCTTTCTAATGCAGTATTCCTCTCTTTGGCACACATAGGTATAATGGTAATAAGGAAGGAAGTCAAAGTGTAATTCTGTAAAGTGACTAGCTTATTGCAAGGAGCCTGGCTGCGACTGGAACCATGTGGCACACTAAAGCATTTGTAGTGTGGAGTGAGTCCTGCACCCTCCTCGCTCACGTCTTTTAACAGGTAGCAGATGTTAGGAGACTCATATGGGGCACTGAAGGGGTTGGGTGGGACTATTGGGCTTTTCCCTGCCCTCTCTTCACTCTCTTAGTTTCTCACCACCGTGGTGCTTCATCTTCCTTTTTAGATAAGTGATCACGCAGGTGTGAGTGTGCTGATGTATGTCAGTGGGCGTGGTAGTAACATGCTAGATTCCCCTAAATATCTAGTGCTCTAGGCAAGTGCCTGCTTTGCTTTATTAGAAATCCTGTCCTTTCATCAGCACAGCTCTGATGATATCAGAAAGCAGAAGATTGAGTAACCCTTTGAGTGCCATGGTACTATTCTATGTCCTACTATATTCATATTCACTTTTTGTGTGGTGAATAGGTACATGCCCTTCCTTATTGCACTCTCTCTCCCCCTTTATATCTAGTAGCAGAGATGACTGCATTACTTTCTCTTCCCAAATTAACCATTTTATGTTTATTTTATCTCTCTGGTACACCAAGGTGTGTTTTTTTTTTATCCTGGCCCCTTTAAGAATGGGAGCCCAAGCTATTGCCATATTTTCTGCATGGACTTCTACGGGAATGCTTGTGTGGGATGCATCTCTGCACTCATTTAAGTTATTTGGGTCAGAGTTGGACCTTTTTTCTCCTCTGATCATGCTACATTGCATGGTCGGGACCTTGACTGTCCAGTAATGTATAATTTGCCTTACTCCACTGCTGGTAAGTCATGTGTTGCTTGGTTACAGAAATGAAGAAAAAGTACATTGCCCAGAACCCACTGTTTTCTGGGCTTCTTTTTGATTAGTTAGGTGCCAGATAAGTACTTTCTGTGTCTTTCTGTATTGGACTGGTGTTATTTATAACTAGTTTTTATCTAGTTTCTATTTCCTTCTCTAGATACTTCAGACCCTAAGGGGCAAATGGGGGAAAACCAAATCTAAGGATTCAAGGTCTTCTCTACCACCTCTAACTAATTTTTCCTCCTAAAACCATAAGAAATTCAGCAGTTGTTACCTCCAGTTCATGGACCATATCCCTTTAATTGTAGTTACCAGAACTGAACTGCAGTCTTCAAACAGTATTGCAACAACGCTTATCATTGAGTATTACAATGGAACAACAATGTGGGTGTGTGAAAATAAGCTTCCCCCGTTAGCTTAAAACTACGACTTTATATTACATCAAAAAACTGCACATCCAAGATATTGTCCACATGCGTTTCGCACACCGCACGAAACGCGATGATCGATGTGAAGATACATAGTAGCATCTACTGATGTACAGCTCCCAGATTTGAGTCTCTCCATATGGTGGAAGAAATTGGGAAATATGCACGCTGGCGGTATACTTTGTTTTATACGCTAATTAAGAATAAAGTTGCCTTTTATACAAGTGGACAATATCTTGGATGTGAGTTTTTTTGATATAATATAAAGTCATAATTTTTCCTCCTGCCATCTTTGCTGGGCAAGTAGTGCTAGTACAGATCTAAGCCCAAGAATGCTTTTCAGGTTTAGTTCCAACCTTTTTGTAGTTCCCAAGAAGGGAACATGGTTGCTATTCGCTTCAAGATGGAATTTTAATGCTCTGTCTTCTCAACAACATGTCCAGGCTTGTTCCTGGCCTCCCCAACTCATCAGGATGCCTACCTGCATGTGCCGATCCATCCAGATCACCAACATTTCCTATGTTTTGTTTTTGCATGCAGTCAGTATCATTACACTGCATTGCCCTTTGGCCTGGCTTCTGCTCCATGAATCGTCACGAAGATCATGGCAGCTGTGGCCAGATACTTCCACTTTCAAGGCATTTCTCTGACTCCATATTTGGATGATTTGCTGATCAAGGCTCCTTCAGATAATCTATCTTGTCACTACATATCCGAAAGTGCATCCATATTACGTTACACCATGGTTGGATTCTCTACCTAAAGAAATCCTGTACAATTCCATCTCAGGTCCTTATCTTTCGAGGAAAGATGTTCAACACCCTTCAGGGGTCAGAGTTCCTAATGGAGCACAAAATACAGATCCTGTCCCAGGACTTTTTGCTGGTGTGGACTTCTGCGACAGTAAGGGACTATGTGATAATCCTGGGTTACCTGGTGTCTGCCCTGGAAGCAGTCTCTTATGCTCAGTTCCACATGAGGGAACTACAGCTGGACATCCTCAGAAACTGGTCTCGACAGCATTCCCACCTGTCTTATTTCATGACCCTCTCCCTTCCAGCGAGGGAGGATCTATGTTGGTGGCTGCATCATCATCATCATGTAACTACGGGATGCCTCTTTATGATTTCGGAGTGGAACCTGGTCTTGACAGATGCCAGCCAAAGAGGCTTGGGTGGCACCCTGGGTCACATGACAGTCCATAGATGGTGGACTGGAGAGCCTCCACTTGATCAACATCTTGGAAATTCGTGCCATTCTTTGGCACGTCTTCACTTGTGTCACTCCTAACAAGGCATACAGAACAGAATGTTGTCTCCCGGGTGCATGGATTCAGCATATTGCGGAGAGGGCAGACAGATTATTGGGAGGGTCTGGAAATTATCTAGCTGTCTTGGTACATGTTGGTACCAATTGCAAAGATGAAGGAAGATGGAGGTCCCTAAAAATTATTTCAGGGATTTAAGGTGCAAGCTTAAGGCAAGGACCTCCCGGGTAGTGTTTTCTAAAATACTACCTGTGCCATGCACCAGTGCAGGTAGGCAGAGGGAGCTCAGGGAGCTTAATGGCTCAAGTATTGGTGTAGGAAGGAGAGTTTTAGGTTTTTAGAGCACTGGCCTGACTTTGCTTTTGGGTACAATCTATATGGAAGTGATGGATTGCACCTAAATGATAGGGGAGCCACTATGCTAGGGGATAGAATGCTAAGAAGGGTGGAGGAGCTTTTAAACTAGGAAAGAGGGGAGGGTGCAGATTGCAAACATTGGGTAGATAGAGTAGATAGGAACTGGGTCCAAGTACATGATCATAGGGGTGGAGAAGGGGTGGGATAAATGTAGCCAGTAGGGGGGAACTCCTATTAAATGCAGATGTAGAAAAAAGGCAAGCAGTGGGTAAGTAAAGACTTCTAAAATTAATAATATGTTGGAAAATGCAAGAAGTATGGTGGATAAAATGGGAGATCTAGAACTGCTGGCGGTTAATGAGCATTTAGACATAATTGGTATAACTGAAACATGGTGGGATGATGCACATGATTGGGCTGTAAATATAGTGGGCTATTCCCTGTTTAGGAGAGACAGGATTAATAGAAAAGCTGGAGGTGTGTGCTTATATTTGAAATCAGAGCTAAATCCAATCTTAAGGGGTGATATTAGTGAGGAAACTGGCCATAATTTGGAGTCCTTGTGGGTAGAAATCAGACTAAATGTGGTGTAAAAGGTAAAAAAAAGGTGTTAGTGGATATATAATACAAACCATCAAATATTGACGAGAATGATGAGGCCCAACTGCTATTTCAAATGAGGAAAGCTGTGCAGCTGGGGAATACTATAATTATGGGGGATTTTAACTATCCGTATGTCAGCTGGGAAAATGAGACCTGTCAGAATGCTAAGGGAAGCAGGTTTGTGAGCATGCTTTGGGAAAGCTACATAACACAAATGGTGGAAGTGCCAACAAGAAATAACAATGTATTGGGCCTGGTTATAACAAATAACATAGAGATGGTATCCAGTATTAAGATAGGTGAACATTTAGGACACAGTGATAACAACATGGTTACATTTGAGATCAGTTTGGCAAAGCAAAACTATATAGGTTCAATCAAAACTCATAATTTTAAAAAGCTAACTTCAAATTGTTAAGAGTGTCAATGCAACACTTGGACTGGGATAAATTATTTAAAGGTAAAAATACTGAGGGGAAAATGGTCAGAATTTAAATTTAGAAATGGTGCAGAAATGTATTCAACAGTATATACCAGTGGGGAACAAATGCAAAAGAAGTAGATCACTGCCAATGTAGTTAAATGCAGATGTAAAGAAGGAAATAGCAAGGAAAATAACTATTTTAAACTATTTAAATCCGAAGGAACAGAATATCCTTTATTGAAATACTGGGAGTGCAACAAAGATTGCAAAAAGATTATCAAAAATAGCCAATTAAACTCAAATTGCAAGGGAGAGCAAGACTAATCCAAAAAAGTTTTTTAAAATACATAAATAGCAAAAGACTTAGGGAGAGCATTGGACCTTTCAAGTAACAAATAAAACCATACTGTTATCAGATATTGGGTTAACACTAGTGGAGGTCATGGGAAGACTGAATAAAATTAATACTAACAAAGCACCGGGTCCTGATGGTATACATCCCAGGGTTCTTTAGGAACTCAGTGCAGTGTTGGCAAAACCCCTCTTTTTACTCTTTAAATATTCTCTCACCACAGGCTTGGTGCCACAAGATTGGCATAAAGCAAATGTAGTGCCTCTCTTTAAGAAGGGAGCTAAAACAAAACCTGGGAATTGTAGACATGTAGGTTTGACCTCTGTAGTGGGAAAACTGCTAGAAGGGATAATAAGGGATTATATTCAGGATTTCACAACAAAAAATAAGCTTATTAGTAGGAATCACCATATTTAAACGAGGAATCGCTCATTCCAAACTAATCTTTTCAGCTTCTATGAAGAAGTAAGTAGTAACCTAGATAATGGTAAGGCAGTCTATATAGTATATCTAGATTTTGCAAAGACATTTGATACAGTGCCAGGAAACTGGGGCTAGGGGATAACCTTTGTACTTGGGTAGAAAACTGGTTGAAGGCTAGGGAACAGTGTGTGGTTGTAAATGGAGAATTCTCCAATACAGTTAAGGGTGAGAGGGGAGTACCTCAGGTTCAGTACTAGGTCCACTGCTTTTTTAACATGCTTATAAATTATCAGACAGAGTGTGAAATCCACCATCCTGGATAAAGAAAGGAAAGAACTGTGCAACTTTAGTACCCAGGAAAGGAGTGCCATTAAGTCACTGAAGACAACAAGGACATTGTGATCAAACCAGCAGATAAGGGGGTAGCTGTAAACATAATGAACACAACAGACAACTTTCTGATCCCAGATATTACTGCAAACTACAAGAGGATCCCACACAGATATATATATATATATATATATATAGGAACTAAAATATGTAATAAATGGACTCCCTTTCACACCTACAGACATTCAGGATCTGGTACCAAAGACCCCAAAAATAGGCTCATTCTATTTGCTGCCTAAGATACATAAACAAGGGAACCCAGGAAGACCTGTAATCTCTGGAGTAGGGATACTAACTGAGATATCTCTGGCTGGGTGGAAAATATCCTAAAGCCCTTGGTAAGAAGCACAGCTAGCTACCTCCAGGACACCAAAGACCTACTGAACAAGCTGGCTACTATAGGTCCAATACCTGAGGGGACAATTTTAGCTACTATGGATGCTGAAACCTTATATACAAATATACCACATCAAGATGGCTTAGCAGCATGCAATGGATTTTTGGACCAACAAGATCTACCCACAGAGACTGTTCTGGGACTTACAAAGGTCATATTCACACACAATTACTTTGCATTTGGGGATGATTTATATCTAAAAAAAAATAATAATAGCAATAGGAACAAAGATGGCACCTCAGTATGCTAACTTGTTCATGGTGAAACTTGAACACGATTTTCTATACACCTGTAGCATTAAGCCACTAGCATACTTCTGCTACATAGGTGACATGCTGGACTGCCTGTGAACAGGACCTTACACAATTCCATTCCAGGTTTAACCAATAACACTCAACCATTAACCTCACTCTAAACTACTCTGTGGAACACATACATTTTCTTGACACCATGATCTATATCAACGACCAAAACATACAGACATCCCTGTATCACAAACCCACAGACAGACTCTCATACCTTAGATATGACAGTTTTCACCCCAAACATATCAAACATGCCATCATCTATAGCCAAGCTATAAGATACAACTGCATCTGTTGAGACAATAAGGACAAGAACCAGCATCTCCATTCACTAAGGAAGGGATTCAGGAATCAGGGATACCACCCAAGAATAATGTAAATATAAATGCAGTGCTATTTTAGCTTTATTTGTTAACCCATGCCTGAAGGGGCCCTAATGTCCTGCAAGCTTGCACTTCCTATGTCCTCAGTTAGCTATTAAAGGGATAGTAATGCTTCACAATAAAATTAGCTGCAATTAATCTTCACAGTATTTGGGCCATGGAGTGGATTATTTCAATACTGTCAGACTTTCAGTTCAAGATTAATTGAGTGATAAAGTATTCCCCCCTTTTACTGATGTAACACTGCTCACCTCAGAGCAGCAAGCAGTGCCATGGCCACCCCCCCCCCCGTTCTTCACTTTGCCACTTTGCCCCATGTCCATCTCCTACCGCCATCTCATAACCGCTACCGTTCAGTTCTCAGTAATGCAGAGTGCTGGGAGATTATGTCATCTCCCAGTGCTCTGCATTACTACCACTCCGGGAGATCAGCTGAGTTGCTTGTGGGTGCGTGGCGATGGGGTCTCAGTGACGGGCCCAGTGGCAGGTGCGACCCCTATTGTTACACCACTGGCAGCAAGACTGTCTGGATGGATTGCAGAGAGAGACAATCTTCTGTGAGCATAAGGAAAAACCTGAAAAATATTTCAAGGGGGGCAGGGTTTTCTTTATGCTTGCAGTAAGAAGATTGTCTCTTACTGTGAGCGGTCTAGTTAAGAGACCAGATTCCACATCTGAGGGGAGGTGTCTTACACCTTCCCTTCCTTCAGTGACCCCATGCCTCAATGGGACCTCAACTTGGTTCTGAGCGTCCTCCAGAGGCCTCCTTTTGAAACTCTATCTTCAGTCTTTCTGTATTTCTGATGCTCAAAATGGCTTTCATTTTAGCTATTGACTCTGTATGGAGGGTTGCTGAGTTGTACATGCTGTCTTACAAATCTCCTTTCCTGGTTTTTCATCAGGACAAGGTAGTACCTATCAGGAGTTTTTTTACCCAAGGTTGTTTCAGATTTTCACACCAATAAGCAGATCATCTTGTCTTTCTTCTGTCCAGACCGCCTCCAAATAGGAGAAAGATCTTCACCTGTTTGACTTGGTGCAATGTCTTAAGTATTCTGTGCATCATACTCAGGTTTTCCTGCAAGGCAGATTCCTCTTTGTCATTCCTGTGGGCCCTAGGGTGGGTCAGGCAGCATCCAATATCACCATTGCTTCTTGGATCAAGTCTACCATACACCAGGTGTATGAGACCTGTCCCTTTCAATCTCGTTGGTGCACTCCACGAGATTTGTGGGTGCTTCCTGGGCCTATTAAAACCAGGCCCCTGCTGAACAGCTGTGCAAGGCTACTAATGGTCCTCCCTGAACACGTTTACCAACACTACTGTGTCAATGTTTTGGCCTCGGCTGAGGCCAACTTTATCCAGAAGGTCCTCCAGGCAGTTTTGTCGACTATGGACTTTTTGTCTTTTTTTCCTACTGCCATGTTTTGTTTAGTAATTACAGCCTGGTTGGCTCCTGTTTGGTTGATTTGCTGTAATAGTTTGGTGTCCTTTGACACCTGAGGTTACATAGATTCAATCTAGTCCTGTGAAATAATGCTATCATTTGGGGAGAGTGAGTATTTTTTCTCCTTTAACTCCCATGAATCTTTTGGTATGCTGTGATTTATCACTATAGTTCCAGTGTTCCATATTGGAAGTAAGAGAAAATATGATTTTAGTAAACTTACCGTTAAATCTTGTTCTCCTTAGTCCATATGGAACACAGGACTTCCACTCATCTAGGGGCCTTCCATTTCTTCTTCCCCACTTTGTTTCTCGTTTTTGTTCTTATCACACATATATCTGGATTAAGTTTGGGGGGGGGGGGTGTTTGAGCTGGAGGTGGAGGAGTCTCTGCCTGTCTTTTTGAAGTACCCTGCCCTCCTGGAGGATTTAAAGGGATAGTAATGTTTCACAAAAACAGTAGCTCCAATTAATTTGCATAGTATTTGGGCCAAGGAGAGTGTTATTTCAATACTGTCAGAGTTGTAGTTCAAGAGTAATTGAATGATAAAGTATCCCCCTCCTGCCCCTTTTACCTAGTATAAGCCACCTCCCCTCAGATGTGGAATCTGGTCCTAGACCAGAAAGCTCACAGCAAGGGACTATCTTCTTACTGTGAGCATAAGGAAAATCCTGCCCCCTTTACACAATTTTCAGGTTTTTCCTTTTGCTTTCTGAAGATTTTCCCTCTCTATGATCCATCCAGACAGTCTTGCTGCTCTGGATGGGCAGTGTTGCATCAGCAAAAGGGTCTGGAGGGGGATACTTTATCATTCAATTACTCTTGAACTACAGCTCTGACAGTATTGAAATAACACTCTCCATGGCCCAAATACTATGAACATTAATTGAAGCTACTGTTTTTGTGAAACATTACTATACCTTTAAATCCTCCAGGAGAGCAGGGCACTTCAAAAAGACAGGGTCTTTGAGGTGGAGACTCTTCCTCCTCCAGCTCAAACACCCACCTCCACAAACTTAATCCAGATATATGCGTGATAAGAACAAAAAAAAGAAACAAAGTGCTTTTATTGTGAAACATTGCTATCCCTTTAATGTTCACTGAATTTAAGTTCACTAAAATCCGATTTTTTATTATTCCCTTTTTCTTTTTACAATATTTAGGTATTAAATTCCTAGCATAATCCAGAAAGTTTACAAACTACAATGTTCGAAAAACTGAAAACTATTTGTCAATAACTCATTCCCTTTGATTCCAGATACATTTCTCAAGAATTTCAAGCAAATGCAATGGAGATGAACCTAGCATCCAAAGTAATAAACACATTGCTGCCATTTTTGTTTTTACTAAAAAATTATATTCATATTGCAAGTGAATAAAGAGAAAACGGACTTCAGTAATGTCAAAGCTATATAATAACATGCATTGTCTTATAACACAAAATGAAGTATGTTTTCTATTACATTACTTGAAACTTTATAGGGTAACCTAGCATTCAGTAATATTTAGTCATATGAAACAAATTATTGCAAGGAACACTTATTTTTTTTTCTTGCAGAACTATCTTTATTTTTTTAACAAATGCATATTTTTAAGGTGTTAGTGATGTCCCAGAAAAAATATTTATCATTTTGTAGTGCTTAAAAAGTTCAACTATATGCAACAAATCCTATCTCTCAAACCACTATGGTTTGGGAGATATTCGCTTTCAAAGTTTACAGCTGAGAGCGAGAGATCTGTGTCGGTCGACACGAGGATGCTCTTCAGCAGAGCTTCAATCACTTTATTTAAAACAAATTACTTAATTGGAATGGTCTACAAAGTGTGCTTGCAAACCAGGCACACTGTGTAGACCTTTCCAATTAATTCATTCTTTTTAAATAACATGGTTGCGGCTCTGCTGCAGAGCTGCCAGTTGGTCCCCGGACAGGATTCCCTTGCAGTCAGCACAGCACTGATGTCAGGGAAAGTGGAGGGAGGTGGGAACTTTGAATAAGAATATCTCTCAAACCATAGCGGTTTGAGAGATAAGATTTGTTGCATATAGTTGACCTTTTTAAGCACTACAAAACGATAATGATTTATTGTGGGACATTACTGTCCCTTTAATATTATTATTATTATTATTATTATAGAAATAAAAATAATTACTTTTAGTATGTTTATTAATCATTTCACAAGTACAGAGAATCTATGTGCCATATCAGAATTTTTTATTGTACTTCTTTACACAGATTCACTGATATTCATTGCTCTCTTATTAGCTTTTGCTGAGACACACCGTTTTTCCGGTTGGTGTTCAAGGGGATGTGCTGAGGCCTCTTGCACGTCACTGCTCATTCTGCTTTATGAATAATTCAGCTGCATGTGCTTGAGCTATTTGCTGTTCCCTAAATGTGTCTAATTGAGTGCATGGTCCTGGAGAAATTCTTAACATGTCACAGACATAATGCTTCGATAAGCATGTAATCAGTGTTTTGTCTCCTGTATCATGTATGAGATGAGAAGGAATGTATATCAGCAGATGGACTTTTACTTTAGAGATTATACAAAATCTAGAAATGTACTTTAATGGATTATGGAATTTGCAGTAAGAAATAAATTAAAATCACTCCATAAAAATTAAAGTTTAAATGAGATGAAAAAAAGGGGATGAGAGAAATTCAAAGTGAATGCTCAACTAGGAGTGACTGAGCCTGCCTAATAAAGAAGAAAGATCTATTGAATATTATACTACCCAGGGTACAATCTCTTTTAGTTTAAAGGTGCCATTCATAGATAAGAAATATCTGGAATTACATCATAATTACCTCTCTTGCTGCCTACTTTGGGTAAAAGGTAAGGTGACTATACCTTCCGTTTAATGCAGGATGCTTATAAAAAGTTAACTTTGCAGGGTTGCACTGGTTCCTGTGCTCAACTGAGAAAAAGATATGGCAAAGCCTAATTTACTATGTTACTATGTCAAAAACAAATCCCGTTCCACTGACCATACAAAAAATGAAAGGTTTTTTAGATTAGACAAAAAAAAGACAATTCTGCTTGTAAATCAAACTGATCAAACAAACCGTAAGAAGAAAAATAACCCACTTTTTAATCATGAGCTCAGTTGATAAAAAATGATCAAATCTGCAAGATAAACACACTGATCAAACAATAAAAAGTACTTGAAAATAAAAACTAAAGTTAAAGTAACAGCAAATTGTTTTTATGAATATATATATATATTTAAGTGCTTTTCATGTTGAGTAAAATAAGAGCAATCCCACTGCCGAGAGATGCATATTTCTTGAGTTATTACAGATTAAACCCATGCTTTGTTACATTAGCAGTGCTCTCTAGTGACCAAATTCCAATTAGTTTTTCTGTTACATTGTAATAGAGAGGAAAGTCAGTGACATACAGAACTTTCAGGAAGTAAACGCACAGTAAATTCACTTCCTGATTATATACACTGTTGTAAGTTTTAAATAAAGCAACTGGCAGCAGTGGGAGAAAATTGAACCATGGGGTTAAGCAGGGGGCCTATAGGAGGCAGGATACGCTAAACATAAAAACTCCTCCCACTTCCTGTCTGCTAACCCCTGCCTGTCTTCAGTTTCCATTTAGCATAGTCAGGAAAGGAATAGCAGTAAAAAAGAGCAGCCAGGAAAGGCAGTATATATTCACCCAACAAGTTTTCAGTGGGCAGGACACCTTTCATCCCTCAATGGACTAAAAGAAAAGGATTTATTGGTAAGTAAAAAAAAACACTTTCTCATTGAGGGATGCAGGGACCATGGGGATGTACCAAAGCCATCCCAAACAACTAGGAGGGAAGAACACTAATGAACAATGGCCTCCGAAACTTTACAGTCAAAACTAGCATCTTAGGATGCTAGAACTCTAACTTTTAAAACTTAGTGAAAGTGTGAACAGATGACAATGTAGCTGCCTTGCATGAATGGTCAACAGTAGCTTAATTCTTCAAGGCCCAATAAGTACTAGTGGACCTAGTAGAATGAGCAGGGGAATTGGAGCTGGTAGCTGAAATTGAAAACTATGACTTGATTGGCATAACAGAAACATGGTGGGATGACACACATGATCAATTTGGAGGGCTACATGTTGTTTAGAAAAGATAGGTTAACCAAAACAGGTGGTGGAGTCTGTCTGTATGTCAAACCAGCATTATTGCCTCACTTGCGGGAAGATATATGGGATGACAGTAGTGAACATGTGGAATCCCTGTGGGTTGGAATAATCAAAGGGGGTAAAACTGCCCAGAAAATATTAGTGGGTATTTGTTATAAACCAACAAACATTGGTGACCTTGAAGAATCACAGCACTTTATGCAAATAGAAAAAGCTTCTCAAGTAGGGAGAACTATAATTATGGGGGATTTTAATTACTCACAATTATATTGGGAAAATGGAACAACTAATTCTGCTAAAAGGGGGGGGGGCGTGGTTTAGCTACCAAAGAAGATGGCTGCTTAGGCTCAGAGCTCCCAGACTTACAGGCTCAAACTTTAGTATTGCTACCCTCAATACGGCAGTGTTTTGACCTAGCACACTTTATTTTACTACTATATGCCTAACAGCAAGCGTCGGGGCATAAAACGCCCCACATCCAAGAAAATCTCTGACTTTCTCCCTATCCGACGTGGTGGCACCGGCGGCCTGACAACGCCATTAAGCCCGCGCTGTGTATTTTATAGCTTTCCTGCTACCAATTAAATTAGTCTTTATCAGACCTTCCTGATCAGACTACTGATAAACAGTATAACTCTGTATGTTCCCTTTTGAAAGAAATGTATCTAATCTTTTCTTAAATGTACCCATTGTATCTGCCATAACTACCTCCCTGGGCAATGAATTCCACAATTTAACAGACCTTACCTTAAAAAAACCCTTCCTCTGCTGAAGTTTAAACCTCCTTTCCTCTAATCTCAAGGGGTGTCCCCTGGTCACCTGATCAGGCCTTGGAATAAATAGCTCACCGCAGAGATCCTTGTATTGACCTCTCATTTACTTGTACATTGTGATAAGGTCTCCTCTTAGTCATCTTTTCTCTAGAGTAAATAAACCAAGTATGTTTAGTCATTCCTCATATGTCAAGTCCTCCATTCCCTTAATTAATGTTGTTGCTCTTCGCTGTACCCTCTCTAGTTCTAGTATATCCTTTTTCAGAACCGGTGCCCAAAATTGCACTGCATACTCAAGGTGAGGTCTTACCAATGATTTGTATAATGGCAAAATAATGTTATCCACTCTTGCTTCGATACCTCTTTTTATGCAAGACAGGACTTTGTTTGCCTTTGCTACTGCTGTTTGACACTGGTCACTGTTTCCAAGTCTGTAGTTGACAAGGATACCCAGGTCTTTTTCTAGCAACGAGTCACCTAAAATTATTCCATTAAGTTTATAAGTAGCCTTGGGATTGTTTCCTCCCAAATGCATGACTTTACACTTCCCCACATTAAACTTCATATTCCACGTTTGCCCAATCTGACATTGTATGTAAGTCCCTCTGTAGAGAGAAAATATCCTGTTCTGAATTAATTACCTTGCATAATTTAATATCATCTGCAAATATTGATATTTTGCTTTCTATATCTATTTCCAGGTCATTTATAAACATGTTAAAAAGCATCGGACCTAATACTGAACCCTGAGGTACTCGACTCTCCACTTTAACTGTACTGGAGAATTTTCCATTTACAACCACACACTGTTCCCTATCCCTCAGCCAGTTTTGTATCCAATTGCAAAGGTTATCTCCTAACCCTAATTTCCTTATTTTATACACCAGCCTTCTGTGTGGCGCTGTATCAAATGCCTTTGCAAAGTTTAGATATACTACATCTCCTGCCTTGCCATTGTCAAGGTTGCTGCTTACCACCTCACAGAAGCTGAAAAGATTAGTTTGGCATGATCTATTCTTCATAAAACCATGTTGATTTGTGCTGATGATTTTATTTTTTGTGTTGTAATCCTGAGTATAATCCCTTATTATCCCTTCTAACAGTTTTCCCACTACAGAGGTCAAACTCACTGGTCTATAATTCCCAGGTTCTGTTTTAGTTCCCTTCTTAAATAGAGGCACTATGTTAGCTCTTCGCCAATCCTGTGGCACTGAGCCTGTGGTAATAGAATCTTTAAAGAGTAAATATAGGGGTTTTGCTAACACTGCACTAAGTTCCTGAAGAACCCTTGGATGTATACCATCAGGACCCGGTGCTTTGTCGGTCTTAATTTTGTTCAGTCTTCCCATGACATCTTCTTGCGTTAACCCAATATCTATTAATTGTATTGTTTTATTTGTTACTTTTGGAAGCTCTTCTACCATTCCTTGCTCCATTGTATATACTCATGCAAAGAAAGTGTTTAAAACATCAGCCTTTTCCTTATCCTCACTAACCAACTCACCCATCTCATTTCTGAATGGTCCAATGCACTCCCTCTTAAGTTTTTTGCTATTTATATATTTGAAAAACTTTTTTTGGATTAGTGTTGCTTTCCCTTGCAATTCGAGTTTCATTATCTATTTTTGCTACCCTAATTGCCTTTTTGCAATCTTTGTTGCACTCCCTGTACTTTAAGAAAGATTGTTCAGTTCCTTCAGACTTAAATAATTTGAATGCGTTTTTTTTCCCTTGCCATTTCCTTCTTTACATGTGCAGTTAACCACATTGGCTGTGACTTACTTCTTCTGCATTTGTTCCCCATTGGTATATACTGTTGTGTACATTTCTGCAACCTAAATTTGAATTCTGACCATTTTTCCTCAGTATTTTTGCCTTTAAATAAAATATCCCAGTCTATGTGTTGCATTGAAGCCCTTAACAATTTGAAGTTAGCTTTTTTAAAATTAAGAGTTTTGTTTGAACCTATACATTTTTGCTTTGCCAGACTGATCTCAAATGTAACCATGTTGTGATCACTGTTTCCCAAATGTTCTCTTACCTTAATATTGGATACCATTTCTATGTTATTAGTGAGCACTAGGTCCAATACATTGTTATTTCTTGTCGGCGCTTCCACCATTTGTGACGTGTAGCTTTCACGAAGTGTGTTCAAAACCTGCTACCCTTAGCACTCTGACAGGTCTCATTTTTCCAGTTGATATCTGGATAATTAAAATCTCCCATAATTATAGTATGCCCAAACTGGGCAGCGTTCCTCATTTGCAACAGCAGTTGGGCCTCATCATTGTCATCAATATTTGGTGGTTTGTAGCATATGCCCACCAACAACTTTTTTTTACCTTTTACACCACATTTAGTCTCGATTTCTACCCACAAGGTCTCCACATTTTGGCCAGTTTCCTCACTAATATCACCTCTCAAAACTGGATTTAGCTCTGTTTTCAAATATAAGCACACACCTGGCTGACAACACTACTTATACGGCTTCATCAGCTTTCTGCACTCCGGTACACACTCCTCCACAATTGTCCTCAAACAGAGTCTCACCGATACCACTCTTGTCTTCAGTGGCATGAAGAAACTATTGCCTCTCTCACTTCCCGCTTGGAAGATCTGGATAACAGAGGGAGACGGTGTAATATCAGGATTAAGGATTTCCCTGAATCGGTCCCGGCAAAGGACTTGATGTCTTCTCTGCAAACCTTATTCACAGAGATTCTGGGCATATCTGCCGACCCTCCACTCAAGATTGAACGAGCTCACCAGGCCCTACGGCCCCGTGATCCCCCTGATTCCCGTCCTAGGGATATTATATGTTGTTTGCACCACTATGCTGACAAAGAACGCATTATGGCACGAAGTAGGGAACTTTCTGAAATTAAGTTTGCTGGTTGTGTGGTGCACCTCTAAAACAATCTCTCTCCAAACACTCTGCAGAAGAGATGGTCCCTGCGTACCCTAACAGATCATCTCCGAAACCTAGGAGTGAAATACCATTGGGGGTTTCCATTTAATTTATCTGCTAACTATAATGGTACCTCTGCTCTTCTCCGTGACCCTTCGGAGATACCAGAATTCTGCCGAATGCTGGGTATTGAACCGCCGGCCCCATCTTCAGCTTCAGTGCTTCATACAGTGCCTGTGTCTGCTGGTGATCCCCCCAGGGAAAAGAGAGTTCGCTGGAATCCGACTATGGGCCCGACAGTAAAAGAAGCAAATCGTCCTCTGACATACCTGATGTTTCTGCTTCCCGGGACTGGGACTAATGGCATATAGCAGGTTTTTCCTTCCCATTCTCATTTTCGAGGGATCCATGATACAGAGTTATAGGCCTCCATGATTTAGATGCATTCTCTTACTGAGGTTTCTATCATCTCACCCTCCCTCGACTTAGACCCAGTTGGGTGAAGTTTCTTATTTTTATAGCTACTTTTCTTTTAGTGGAATTTGTTTTCTACCACTAAACTGACATTATGATTTTTTATTATTGTATAATGTTCCCATTTGCTTATCTTAAGACCCCTAATACCCCTCATTTCTTTTGTTAATGGGTTGCATGGTATGGGCTTCTCCCGATTCGCTCCGGGGTTTTCATCCTCTTGATGGCTTTCCCCGAACCGGTTTGGGCGACGCTTTCTTATTTATTTGCTTACTTGTATTCTCAGTGCTGAAATTTTGAGGGTTTAGAAATTGTCTCTGTGTGAGCCTGGCTGGGTTTTCCCCGGTGAGTTTGATTTTTACTGCCGGGTGGTTCTGAGCGACGCCCTCACGGGGACTTTCTGTGGGCTTTGGGACTGCTTTTTCCTCCCCTGACTTATACATCTTCCTTGGTCACAGTGGGAGAGCTCTGGGTCCTTCATGATTTTGAACGAGCCGATTTGCTATACTCTTTGTGAATTTAGATTGCTAGAATGGGTGGCCTTGAGCACACTTTGCTCTCCCATTGTTGCCTAGGGCCTCAGTTTGGGGCCTATTTTTGATCTTATTTCTGGTTTTCTTCCTGGCTGAGGGGTTGGCATTGTGTACAGGGGTGGGGGTCATGAGATTCCTTGCCTTTGTATCAGCTTCTTATTTTTATTACTGTGTTAGGTTCTGACCTTTGCCCTTCTGTGTATATAATTCAGGTATCACCTGTCTTGTCGTGTGGGTTGCTGACCCTAAATTGGGCCGGTGACCGGACGGGGTGGCACACGAGTTATTGGCTTAGGTCGGACTTAGTTTGAACTTTAGCTTTTGTATCAATAGATGTGGTTTACATGGCACTGATGTTTCCGAGACTCTGTGAATACATGTCCACTCCCCTTCTCCCCACCCTTGTGGTTTTCCCTGGCTGCCCTCTCTATTCTATGAGCCTTTTATACTTTATCACCCCTCTCACGATATCACTCTGGAGGGCCTGGACAACCTTCCCCGCTACTTTTATTTGGTCTCAGCGCACCCCCTTCCCATTTTGTAATTTGGCACATCACTGAGTATCTCCCTCTTTCCTTTAGACCCAGGGGCTCTTCCTCACATTTCCATACTTTAACATATCCCCTTCCATGTCTTCATCCACCCTTCCATCCATTTAACTTTGCAGGGGAGGGTGTCTTAGGATGGTTTCCTTGGATACTCTCTTATCTCGTTTTTTCTTTTACTGTCACAAGCTACTATACGAACTGTTGGTGTTATGATATTCTCTTCTGTTTTACTACTACTCCTACTCCCATGGTCAATTGTACCCACTCTATTTTTATTTTCTTTGCCTCCGTATAGCTCCTATTGAGCCTGGAGTCAGGGTTTCCTATGTACTTGTACAGTTACTTACCGAGATTGCATAACTTTCTCGGAACTGACTGCATTCTGTTCCGTCCCTTATAGCCTCACGGATTTTCTTTTTCCGTGACATTGGCCTTTCCCAGGAGATTTTCTTTCCTGGTGCATTTTCTCCTTACTGACACTCTTTTTTTTTTTTTTTTTTTCCTTCCTTTCTTTTATTTGTTTGTTTTTTCTTTTTTTTTTACTCTATCACTTCTTATCTATCTTGTCCCCCTTTTCTCTTATCTTTTTCCTCTTTACCCTTTTCTGTTTTCCCTTCTCTCTCCTTTCTATCCAGTCTCGGGTTTTTCTTCCACAGCTACTTATATTTCTCACTCTCCTTAACACTTGGGTTGAGCTATCCTGAGGATGATGACCCCCACGGTTTCTACCCTCAAAATCACATCTTTGAACGTATGGGGTTTGAATACCCCTGAGAAGAGGTCTTCCCTCTTGAGGGAGGCTCGCAGACTATGTACTAATATCCTTTTCCTCCAGGAGACTCATCTAGCTCTTCCTCATCATCCTTCTCTTTTGTCTTCCCATTTCCCACACTGTTGGTACGTTTCGGCTCCCATAAAGAAAAAGGGCGTAGCCATCTTGATTGATAAACATACCCATTGGCATCATATTGCGGATCAAGCTGATCCTGATGGCAGGTATCTTATCCTAAAAGGGAAATTTCATAATCGCACTTATACATTGGTGAATGTATATTTCCCAAATTCTGGTGCCTTATCTTTCCTCAATGTCCTCTTTCGCATACTAGATTCCTTCTGCTAGGGATTCCTGGTTGTGGGCGGTGACCTCAATCTCACCTTGACTCCTGACCGGGATTCCTCCACTGGTAAGTCTCAATACTCCTCCTCGATGCTGCGTAAGCTGCATTCAGCTCTGAATAAATACAGATTGGTGGATCCGTGGCGACTACTTCATCCTTCCACTAAAGACTATACCTTTTATTCTTCATGTCACTGCTCATAATCCAGATTGGATTACCTTTGATTGATCAGGCTCTTTTACACTTGAGGTCTGGTGCCTCCATTGACACTCTCAGACCACGCTTCTGTCACACTCTCTCATTGTCACCATTGCGATGCTCCCGGGCCGCGTCTCTTCCTCATTCGCAGCGGCTCTTCCGGGTTGCTGAAGCGATCAGGCTGCTCATGCGCAGATCCCCTCCGCCTTCAGCCGGGCGGATGCGCATGCGCCGCGCCCGGCACTCTATTGGCCAGTCCTCCTCCTATGCTCTTGCGGCGGCCAGCCGAGCCCCTCTCACTCACCAGGCCATTGGTCAGCCCTGGTATTTAAACGGGCTGCCCCAGGCATAGGGTGCCTGTTCCATAGTTAGTGCTCTGGCTAGGTTCTGGGCTCTGGACCTCTGCTTGTCAAAGTTAGATCAGCATTTTTGTGTCACCCACACACGACAATAGGAGCTGTGTGGCGCTGGCTCTGGGTTCAGGTGCTAGCGAGCGATGCTGGAGTGCGGAGCTTGAGATCGGTGACGAGGTGCTAGGTACTCCCTTGCTGCAGCCGAAGCTGGCTAAAGGTGCTGGTCGCGAAACCAGATTGTTCCACCCCGGTTGAGCCGAGGTGCAACCAGGATAGGAGTACCTAGGAACCGTTAGAAACACCAGGCCAGCAGGACACCAGACGGGAAACAGGGAACACGGCAGAGGTCAGACGCAGCCAAAGGTTCAATCAGGAGCGGAGATCAAACGTGGTCAGACGAGCCAAGGGTCAAGCCAGGAGCCGGGAGCAGACGTGGTCAAACAAGCCAAGGGTCAAGCCAGGAGCCGGGAGCAGACGTGGTCAAACAAGCCAAGGGTCAAGCCAGGAGCCGGGAGAAGACGTGGTCAAACAAGCCAAGGGTCAGTAAGTAGACATTCAGAGCCCAGGACCAAACTATATTAACTTATGGAACGGGCGCCCTATGCCTGGGGCAACCCGTTTAAATAGGCAGTCAAGCCAATGGAGAGCAGGGAGCGGGAGGCTCGTCCGTGAGCCAACCCGCATTGGAGGAGTGGAAGCCAGTAGGGGAGCGAGACGGGCGCATGCGCATCTGCCAGACTGAAGGCGGACGCGAACCGCGCATGCGTGCCCGGCAAAGGAACCCGGAAGCGCCGCCGCGAAAGAAGAAGCGGCCCGGGTGAACGCGCCGGCGGTGACATTTTGTCCTCCGCTCCTGGTATTGACCTTTGGCTCTGCTCCTGACCACTCTAGATCTCTGCTCCTGGTATTGACCTTTGGCTCTGCTCCTGACCACTCTAGATCTCCACTCCTGGTTTTGACCTTTGGCTCCGCTCCAGACCTCGCTTGAACTCCGTTCCCAGCTTGAACCTCAGCTTCGCTTGACCATTCCTGTTGCTCAGCCCTCATTGCCTGGTATCTCGCCCATCCTGCTGGCCTGGTTTCCCAACGGTTCCTGGGTACTCCTATCCTTGTTGCACCCCGGCTCAACTGGGGTGGAACAATCTGGTTTCGCGACCAGCAGTTTTAGACAGCTTCGGCTGCAGCAAAGGAGTACCTGGCACGCCGTAACCGCTCCCAAGCTTCGCACCCCAGCTCCGCACGCTAGCACCATAACCTGAGCCGGCACCCCACGGGTCCCTAGCAGCCGGGGCCGTGACAGTTGGAACGGGCCAACATTCGTAGCCAGGCATCGGTATGGACCCAACCGACGCATCCCGATTGTCCGCACGACTTGACGAGCAGGAACGAGTTCTGGCCTCTCATGCCACGCACCTGCAAAGTCTGGAAACCAAATTAGATGCCGTCCTGGACTTACTGCGTTCCTCAACCGCATCGACCTCGGCAGCGTCAGCCCCCTCTACCTCCGCTGCCTCCGGTATTACAGCAACTCCTCCTCTGGGATATGTACCCCCTCGCATCTCGCTCCCTGATAAATTCGCTGGCCGGTCAGCTGACTTCCGCGGGTTTTTGAACCAGTGCCAGTTGCACTTCCGAACCCTGCCGCAGATCTTCTGTACACATGCCTCCCGGGTCTCCTTCATTATCTCTCTCCTTAAAGGGGAAGCGTTAGCTTGGGTATCGCCCCTCGTGGAGCAGCATTCACCTCTGTTCAACGATTCTAATTCGTTTATTGCAGCCTTCAAGGCCGTCTTTGATGCCCCTGGCAGAAGAGCCTCAGCTGAATCAGCCCTTCTGGCTCTGCACCAAGGATCCCGTTCTGTCAGCCAGTATGCGGTAGAATTCCGCATGCTTTCCTATGAAACTGATTGGAACCAGGGAGCTCTGAAGGCGGCTTTTCGGCGTGGGCTTAGCGAACGCATTAAAGACGCCTTGACCTATCGGGATATCCCTGACGGGTTGGAGGATCTCATTTCCTTGTGTCTGGACCTGGACAGGCGCTTGCAGGAAAGACAACAGGAACGAGACCGCAGCAGGAGGCGGGTACCCACTGTTGTCTCCCCGCTGGCGGACCGTCCTGCGACCGAAACCCCCATGGAAATTGGGGGGTCACTCGGTTGTCCGACGAAGAAAGGCAGTGATGACGAACCCAGGGCCTCTGCTTGTACTGTGGCCTGGCGGGTCACCTGCTGCGGCGGTGTCCCATACGCCCGAGAAAAGACATCACTTAGCTGACATCCGAGGCGGTCATCTAAGCCAAATCCAACAGCCTCCCCAAGGACGATCCAGAGTTTTTGTTCCGGTTACTATTCGATGGGCGGCCCACACTGTCACTGCTGTAGCCTTTGTCGACTCCGGAGCCGCCGGGCTCTTCATTGATGAGGTCTGGGCTCAGGCCCATGGCATGCCCTGTCTTCCCAAGAAGACCCCTTTGCTCGTCTCCACGTTGGATGGCGGACCCTTGGGCACAGGGAAGACCACACAGGAGACTGAGTGCTTGGTCTTGATATCACGGTGCCCGTGATTTGTGCTATCCTGTGTCTATCACTTGCTGGAAGTTCCTCATTGGCTGTCTGCTGTTAGCCCACCTCACACAGCCTTTTTAAACCCAGTCTGGGCACTCCTAGGTTGCCCTTTCGTGGTGTCTCTGACATTACTTGTTCTGACATGTTTGTCAGGCGCTTGGGCCTGAGGATCCTGCGTTCCGGTGTTCCAGTGTTCCGGTGTTCCAGTGTTCCAATGGTTCCAGTGTTCCAGCCTCATTCGTTCCTGAGTTCCTGAGTCTCCTGCCTGCTTGTCTCTCTAGCCGGTTCCGGTTGCTTTCCGTGGCTCCTTCAGTTCCGGTCATCTGTCAGTATAGCGGTGCTCGTTCCGGTTAGCCTCCGCTTGTTCTCAGGGCTCTCGCTCCTTCCCCTGTTGCCTAGGCGACATTGTGCTTGTTCGCTCCGGCGATATATTACTGTTGGTCCAGCGTGCGGACGCTGGTTTACTCCATTTAACCTGGTGGCTCTATTACTGTTGGTCCAGCATGCGGACACTGGTTTACTCTATTTAACCTGGTGGCTATTACTGTTGGTCCCAGCGTGCGGACGCTGGTTTACTCCATTTAACCTGGTGGCTCAATTTCTGTTGGCCCAGCGTGCGGACGCTGGTTTACTCCATTTAACTTGGTGGCTCATTTCTGCTGGTCCCAGCGTGCGGACGCTGGTTTACTCCTTCTATCCAGTAGCTCATGATACTGTTGGTTCCAGCGTGTGGACGCTGATTTACTCCATCTAACCTAGTAGCTCATGATACTGTTGGTTCCAGCGTGCGGATGCTGGTTTACTCCATCTAACCTGGTAGCTCATGATACTGTTGGCTCCAGCGTGCGGACGCTGGTCTACTCCATTTAACCTGGTGATTCATTTTACTATTGGTCCCAGAGTTCGGACGCTGGTTTTCTCCATTACACCTGGTGACTCTGATTACTGTTGGTCCCAGCGTGCAGACGCTGGTTTACTCCATTAAACCTGGTGGTATTATATACTGTTGGTTCCTGAGTGCGGACGCTGGGTTACTCCACTAACCTGGTGGGTTATGTTCAGTTAGTCCCAGCGTGAGGACGCTGGTTTGCTCCTTGACTATTTTGACACTGAGGGCCGGTTGCTGTCCAACTTATTATTGCAGTTGTCTGAGACTTCTGCTTGAACGAGACCATTGATTCCTATTGCACTCTATTGTCATTGTCATCTGACAGCTGGGTCTCCTCTTGTGGGCTGCCCTGCCCGGTATTGGTAAGGCCGGTAAAACCTACTTACGGTACATCTCTAAGGTTGCCTTACCCGGTATAGGCAGGGCCGGTAGAGCCTACTCTCAGTACTCCTTCAGGCTGCCTTGCCCGGTATTGGTAAGGCCGGTAGAACCGGTACGTTACACCTCACGGTTGCCTTACCCGGTATTGGCAAGGCCGGTAGAGCCTACGGCTATATTTACTACTTTCACTTGGTTGCCTTGCCCGGTAGTATTGGCAAGGCCGGTAGAACCCATTCATATTGTGATTACGTGTTGTATTGTTATATATGTATGATTCCCTATGGGATTGCCTTAACTTTTTTCAATAAGGTTACGTTTTTACCAAACCTTGAGCCTGAGAGTCTTCAAATACCGTGACAGTATGAAAGGGCCATGACCTTAGACACTAAGAGTGACGGTAACACACAGAATATCCATTGGAGGATGGACATGCATGAGCAACGTTTGGATCAGCTGGCGGTTGCTATCCAAACTGTTCTTGAACGCACGGTACTTGCAGATAAGTCCAGTTCTAGCCTGGTGGTCTCGTCAATTCAGACACCGGAGAATGAGTCTAGGCCCTCAGGGGCCGCAGTCAAAGGGTTAACGGCTTCTGCACCCTTGCCGCTAAGATATGACGGTGACCCTCAGCTATGTAGAGGGTTTATCAATCAGCTTGAAATATTTATGGAATTGACGGCACACGCATTTCCTAATGACCGCAGCAAGGTTTATGTTCATGATATCCCTGCTGACCGGTAGAGCATTGACCTGGGCTAACCCACTGTGGGAAAACGCTAAACCCTGCACTAAAAATTTTTGTGAATTTGTGCAATCCTTTCGGAGAGTATTCGAGCCTCCTGGTAGAACCACCTCTGCTGCTAAACGTCTTATGGAGATACAACAGGGCAGGCGCACGGTAGGAGACTATTCCATTGAATTCCGCACCTTGGCAGCAGAGGTAGGATGGAATAACGAGGCTTTGTTAGCAGCATTTGCCCAAGGCTTGAGTGATCAGATTAAAGACGAGATTGCAGCAAAAGATTTGCCTACTGGCCTAGATGATTATATTGAATATTTTATTCGAATTGACTCCAGAATACGTGAGAGATTAACCGCCAGAGAGCGATGAAATCGGTTAAAGAATAATGGGTCTAGTAGCATATTTTGCCCACCCAACCCTCCCTTGGCATCCAAACCTAGTGAACCAGTACAGGAACCAGGTGAACCTATGCAGGTGGGTTTCACTAGGTTAACCAAGGAGCAGAGAAGGTATCTCAAGATACAGGGATTATGTTTATACTGTGGTAAAAATGGGCACCTGTTAAGATCTTGTCCGGTACGTCTGGGAAACGAACACACCTAGGGTACCTTGGGGGACAGGCCCTAGGTGGTGTCCAATCGTCCCCAGTGATGGGTGCACTTAAACCCACCATACAGGTGGTATTATCGTGGGCACAACGCTCAGTTGAGGTTATGGCCCTGGTTGATTCTGGTGCAGCTGGGTATTTTATGGACAATACCTTTGCTGAATTGCATAGGGTGCCACGCATTCAAAGAGAAACCCCTCTTGCTATTGAAGCGATTGATGGCAGACCCTTGGAACCCGCCCAGGTTACTGTCGAAACTATGCCATTGTCCATGACTATCGGGGCTCTCCACAAGGAAGAGCAGCAGTTTCAATTAATTAACTCCCCTCACCATGCCGTGATTTTGGGCTTTCCTTGGTTACAGTTGCATAATCCACAATTCGATTGGCAGAAATGTAAGATTTCTGCGTGGTCTCAGTTCTGTATGAATAAGTGCGTCACCCATCCTGTTAAGGTCTTGTGCACCTCCCCTTCGCTACCCGACGTCTACCAGCAGTTTAGCGATGTTTTCAGTAAGGGAGAGGTTGGCACCTTACCTCAGCACAGACCATATGATTGTCGTATCGAACTAAGTCCTGGAGCAGTGCCACCTAGAGGACACACATACCCATTGTCTTGTGAAGAGAACCAAGCTATGGAAGAATACATAGCTGATGCCCTTAGTGGAGGGATCATAAGGAAATCTACTTCTCCGGCTGGGGCCGGGTTCTTTTTTGTTAAGAAAAAAGTGGCGAACTGGACCATGCATAGACTACCGTGGGCTAAATAAGCTGATGGCAAAGAATGCTTACCCGATACCACTCATCACTGAGCTTTTTGATAGACTTAAGGGTTCCTCGATTTTCACCAAATTGGACCTACGGGCAGCCTACAATTTGATACGTATCAGAGCCGGTGATGAGTGGAAAACTGCCTTTAATACGAGATCTGAGCATTATGAATACCTAGTCATGCCATTTGGTCTATATAATGCTCCTGCAGTATTTCAAGAACTGATCAATGACGTTCTTCGAGATATGTTACAATCATGTGTTGTAGTCTACCTTGACAATATACTTATCCACTCCAAAGACTTGTCACAACACATCAAGGATGTGTCCGAAGTATTGCAGTGGTTACGCAAAAATAAATTATTCTGTAAATTGGAGAAAATGCGAGTTCCACAAAACCAGTGTACCATTCCTGGGGTTTATAATTGGCAAAGACGGCATTGCCATGGATAAAGAGAAGTTGACGGCAGTCTTACAGTGTCCTAAACCTAAGAGCCTTAAAGCCATCCAACGGTTTCTGGGTTTCGCCAATTATTATAGAAAGTTTATTAAGAACTCTTCTATCGTGAAACCCCTGTCTGACCTCACGCATAAGGGCGCTAATCCATCTCTCTGGCCAGCGGCTGCCGAGGAGGCCTTCGAGAAACTGAAAGTAGCCTTTGCTAATGCTCCTGTGTTATCCCACCCCAATCCATTACTTCCATTTACTTTAGAGGTTGATGCCTCAGATATTGGGGTTGGGGCAGTACCTTCTCAATGACTGGTCAAAGGTGGAACACTCAGACCCTGTGGGTTCTTTTCCAAGAAACTGACTGGAGCCCAAAGTCATTATGAGATTGGTGATAGAGAATTACTGGCCATTATCCTTGCTATCAAAGAATGGCGTCATTTACTTGAAGGCATGAAAAATCCCTTGTTAATTCTGACTGATCACAAGAATCTGACTTATCTCTCTGAGGCCAAGAGATTGTCCTCTCGCCAGGCCAGATGGGCATTGTTTCTATCTCGATTCAATTTCATTGTGTCTTATTTGCCGGGATCAAAGAATGTTAGGGCTGATTCTCTGTCTAGACAATTTGAGGCGGAGGTTGACAGAGAAGAAGCACCAGCACCTATTATCCAACCTGATCGAATATTGGCCACCATACGTACCAGTATCACTTCACCTCTAGGGGAAGAGATTTTGGCTTCCCAAGCCTCTGTTCCCCAGGAAACTCCAGCGGTCAAATGTTTTGTCGCTGAACCATTCCGTACTCGATTACTTGAAACCTACCACTCCTCTAGGGCTGCGGGACATATTGGTAGAGATCAGTTGTTTTGGTTCCTCTCTCAGGTATTCTGGTGGCCTTCTATGAGAGCAGATTGTGGCGATTTTACGAATGCCTTTGCTACCAGCGCTCGTGCCAAAACCCCTAGACATCTCCCGGTGGGCTTGCTTCAGCCGGTGCCTAATGGTGAATGCCCCTGGTCTCATGTTTCCATCGATTTCATGGGAGAATTGCCCAGGTCTAGAGGGTATTCCTTCATATTGATGGTGGTAGACAGGTTTTCTAAAATGGCTCACTTCGTACCTCTCCGTGGCCTTCCTTCGGCTAAAGAACTGGCAATGGTATTTGCTCGAGAGGTGGTTCGGTTGCATGGAGTACCCAGGGTACTGGTGTCCGACAGGGGGAGCCAGTTTGTGTCCAGATTCTGGAGGGCATTTTGCGAACAGATGGGCATACAGCTATCCTTCTCCTCTGCATATCATCCCCAGACAAATGGAGCCGCTGAACGGGCCAATCAAGTTTTGTGACTGACCATCATGACAATTGGGCCGACTTGTTGCCTTGGGCAGAGTTCGCCAGGAACTGTGCAGTCAATTCCTCTTCCGGGAGCTCTCCATTTCTGATTAATTATGGGTTCCAACCCTGTCTGCTCCCGGATTCTTTTCAGACACAACACATTACAGCTCTGGATGAGCATATCGAGCAACTCCGTTCCACATGGGCACAAGTTCAGAGGGCACTGGGCCAGTCCTTTCAGCGCCATCAGCGCCATGCTAACCGCAGAAGGCTTCCAGCGGTTTCCTCCCAAGTTGGGGATAGAGTATGGCTGTCTTCTAAGAATCTGAAGCTCCGGGTCCCATCTAATAAGCTGGCACCTCGGTTTATTGGTCCTTACAGAATCATTCGCAAAATTAACCCTGTTTCCTATGCTTTGGAGTTACCTGCATCCATGCGCATTCATAATGTATTCCATGTGTCTCTCCTTAAGCCTCTTGTTTGTAACCGTTACACTACTACACCTGTGATGCCAGGCCCCGTTGAAGTCGAAGGGCAGGAGGAATATGAGGTACAAAGTATTATTGATTCCCGTAGGCTTAGAGGAGGGGTACAGGACTTGGTGCATTGGAAAGGTTATGGCCCTGAGGATCGATCTTGGGTGGATAGTAAGGACCTTCATGCACCCAGGTTACTACGGATTTTTCATACCAAATACCCCCAGAAGCCCAGACCCTACTCTAGGAGAGGGGGTCTTTGAAAGGGGGTACTATCACAGTGCCCGTGATTCATGCTATCCTGTGTCTATCACTTGCTGGAAGTTCCTCATTGGCTGTCTGCTGTTAGCCCACCTCACACAGCCTTTTTAAACCCAGTCTGGGCACTCCCAGGTTGCCCTTTCGTGGTGTCTCTGACATTACTTGTTCTGACCTGCTTGTCAGGCGCTTGGGCCTGAGGATCCTGCGTTCCGGTGTTCCAGTGTTCCGGTGTTCCTGTGTTCCAGTGGTTCCAGTGTTCCAGCCTCGTTCGTTCCTGAGTTCCTGAGTATCCTGCCTGCTTGTCTCTCTAGCCGGTTCCGGTTGCTTTCCGTGGCTCCTTCAGTTCCGGTCATCTGTCAGTATAGCGGTGCTCGTTCCGGTTAGCCTCCGCTTGTTCTCAGGGCTCTCGCTCTTTCCCCTGTCACCTAGGCGACATTGTGCTTGTTCGCTCCGGCGATATATTACTGTTGGTCCAGCATGCGGACGCTGGTTTACTCCATTTAACCTGGTGGCTCTATTACTGTTGGTCCAGCGTGTGGACACTGGTTTACTCTATTTAACCTGGTGGCTATTACTGTTGGTCCCAGCGTGCGGACGCTGGTTTACTCCATTTAACCTGGTGGCTCATTCCTGCTGGTCCCAGTGTGCGGACGCTGGTTTACTCCTTCTATCCAGTAGCTCTTGATACTGTTGGTTCCAGCGTGCGGACGCTGGTTTACTCCATCTAACCTGGTAGCTCATGATACTGTTGGTTCCAGCGTGCGGACGCTGGTTTACTCCATCTAACCTAGTAGCTCATGATACGATTGGCTCCAGCGTGCGGACGCTGGTCTACTCCATTTAACCTGGTGATTCATTTTACTGTTGATCCCAGCGTGCGGACGCATTTTTTCTCCATTACACCTGGTGACTCTGATTACTGTTGGTCCCAGTGTGCAGACGCTGGTTTACTCCATTAAACCTGGTGGCATTATATACTGTTGGTCCCTGAGTGCGGACGCTGGGTTACTCCACTAACCTGGTGGGTTATGTTCAGTTAGTCCCAGCATGAGGACGCTGGTTTGCTCCTTGACTATTTTGACACTGAGGGCCGGTTGCTGTCCAACTTATTATTGCAGTTGTCTGAGACTTCTGCTTGAGTGAGACCATTGATTCCTATTGCACTCTATTGTGATTGTCATCTGACAGCTGGGTCTCCTTTTGTGGGCTGCCCTGCCCGGTATTGGTAAAGCCGGTAGAACCTACTTACGGTACATCTCTAAGGTTGCCTTACCCAGTATAGGCAGGGCCGGTAGAGCCTACTCTCAGTACTCCTTCAGGCTGCCTTGCCCGGTATTGGTAAGGCCGGTAGAACCGGTACGTTACACCTCACGGTTGCCTTACCCGGTATTGGCAAGGTCAGTAGAGCCTACGGCTATATTTACTACTTTCACTTGGTTGCCTTGCCCGGTATTATTGGCAAGGCCGGTAGAACCCATTCATATTGTGATTACATGTTGTATTGTTATATATGTATGATTCCCTATGGTATTTCCTTAACTTTTTTCAATAAAGTTACGTTTTTACCAAACCTTGAGTCTGAGAGTCTTCAAATACCGTGACACTTGACTGCCGGGTTACTGCACACTGAAAAGGCGTGTTTCGACCTGGTATCCTCTCCTTTCACCCCGGTTATCCTGGGGCTCCCTTTGCTTCGGTGCCATAACCCCGTCTTTAACTGGCTGACCAGCGATCTCACTCAGCGGAGCAAGAGCTGTTTTACGACCTGTCTCCCCGCCAACCCGGTCTCCCATCGGCCTTCTGTCTCTGCTGCTTTGTGCTCCCTTGATACCTTACCAGCTGCCTACCATGAATTCCGGGATGTCTTCTGTAAGGCCCAGGCTGAACGTCTTCCTCCGCATAGGCCTTACGACTGCCCAATTGATCTCCAACCCGGAACCCAACCACCCAGAGGAAGGACGTTCCTGCTTTCCCCTCCAGAGATGGAAGCCCTAGCCACCTATATCCGGGAAAACCTGGCCAGGGGCTTCATCCATCCTTCCACCTCACCTGCCGGGGCAGGATTCTTCTTCGTCATCAAGAAAGATGGCTCCCTTCGTCCTTGCATCGATTATTGTGGGCTGAATCGCATCACCATCAAGAATATGTACCCTCTCCCGCTAATCCCCGAACTATTCGACCTTCTCCAAGGGACCAACTGGTTCACTAAGTTGGACCTAAGGGGAGCCTACAACCTGGTTCGTATCAGGTCTGGGGACGAATGGAAGACGGCGTTCAACACTAGATATGGGCAGTATGAGTATTTGCTGATGCCCTTCGGGCTCTGCAACGCCCCAGCCGTCTTCCAGGCTTTTGTTAACGATGTCTTCCGGGATATGCTGACTTCACATGTCGTGGTATATCTAGACGACATTCTCGTCTTCTCTCCCACTCTCCAGCAACACAGACTCCATGTTAAAGCCATTCTCCAAAGGCTGCGTGAGAACGGTCTGTATGCTAAACTTGAGAAGTGCGAATTCGAGAAGAACAAACTCTCCTTCCTGGGGTACATCGTCTCTAGCTACAGCGGAAGGGTTTCTTTACAGTAAGGACAATAAAGGTATGGAATTCACTGCCTGAGGAGGTGGTGCTATCGAAAACATTAGATGCCTTTAAAAGGGGCCTGGATACTTATTTAAAAGAGCACAACATAGAGGGCTATGTACGTTAGTATTGGGATGAATATTTAGTTGGGGCTTGTTGATCCAAGGAGGAATCTGATTGCCATTTGGAATCAAGAAGGAATTCCCCCCCCCCATTCAAGGCAGAATTTTAAATTACTAATTGAGGGGTTTTTTTTGCCTTCTTTTGGATCAACGATGGTAAACAGGAATAGGAAAAGGTTGAACTAGATGGACGCAAGTCTTTTTTCAACCTAAATTACTATGTTACTATGTTACTAGAGATGGATCCTAAGAAACTCACAGCTGTCCTCGACTGGCCTCAACCCACGGATTTCAAGGCGGTACAATGCTTCTTAGGCTTCTCCAATTACTACAGGAGATTTATCCGGGGTACTCCTCCCTAGTAGCACCTATTACGGCCCTGACCAAGAAAGGAGCGGACCCTCGGCTCTGGTCCGAAGAAGTCATGTCCGCATTTTCCGCTCTGAAGACCGCCTTCACTTCGGCCCCTATTCTCCGGTACCCAGACATCACTCTACCTTTTGTTCTGGAAGTGGACGCATCCGAACTAGGAATCTGGGCAGTCTTATCCCAGAGAGACCCGACTACTAACCGCCTCCACCCATGTTCCTTCTTATCCCGCCAATTAACATCAGCAGAGAGGAATTATGATGTGGGGAACCGAGAGTTATTAGCCATGAAGGTCGCTCTTGAGGAATGGCGTCATCTCCTGGAAGGCTCAGGTATTCCTTTTCTTGTCTACACTGACCGTAAGAATCTGCAGTACCTGGAGACAGCCAAGCGCCTCACGGCCCGTCAAGCCCAGTGGGCTCTTTTCTTTTCTCGGTTCACTTCACCGTCACCTACATCCCTGGCACTAAGAATGTGAAAGCGGATATCCTGTCCCGGTTGTTCACCGCCCCTGCCTCCAGAGCACCACCAGAACTCATCCTGCCATCCTGCAAGATCCTCTCAGCACTCTCCACAAAGACTCTGGCTGAAATCCAACAAGCCCAAAAGGACCTGGACCCGTCCTGTCCTGTGGGGCGACTTTTTGTTCCTGTTCGTTTCCGTCCTGAGATCTTGCTTTGGGCACATCAGTCGCCTACCTCCGGTCATCCTGGTGTTGACCGCACCCTAGACCTAGCACAACGTCACTTTTGGTGGCCCTCCATATCTCTGGATGTAAAAGACTTCGTTCAAGGCTGTCATCATTGTGCCAGGCATAAACGGCCGCGCTTTCGCCCGGCAGGCCTTCTGCAACTTCTTCCCATACCGTCCTCTCCTTGGACCCACATAGCCATGGACTTTGTAGTGGATTTACCTCCATCCAAGAAAAACACAGTTATCCTGGTCGTAGTGGATCGTTTCTCCCGCCAGGCACATTTCATTCCTCTGCCCAAACTGCCCACCTCTCAACTGTTGGCCGAGATCTTCCTCCGGGAGGTGTTCCGTTTGCACGGCATTCCTCTCCAGATCGTGTCCGATAGAGGCAGTCAGTTCACCTCCCGGTTCAGGAGGGCCTTTTGTGCGCGCCTGGGCATTGCGATGCACTTGTCTTCCGCCTACCACCCTCAGTCCAACAGACAGACAGAAAGGATGAATCAGGCCCTCAAACAATATCTACGGCTGTTCGTGGAACCATTGCAAGATAACTGGACAGACCTCCTTCCGCTCGCAGAATTCGCCTTCAACAGTTGCCGCCACGAGTCACTTCAGTGCTCTCCCTTTTTCGCCGCCACGGGTTCCATCCTACCTCCCTGCCACTGTCATCCTCCTCTGGTGTCCCAGCTGTGGATTCCCATGTAGGTAATCTGGAAGCCCATTGGCAATGGATCCGCTCGAAGCTGGTAGCAGCCGCGGCCCGGTAAAAAAGGTCGGCCGATAAGCGGCGGACTGCTGGCCCTCGATTTAAGCCTGGGGATGAGGTTTGGCTCTCCACCAAGAATCTTCATCTCCACCAACCCTCTGCCAAGTTTGGTCCACTCTACGTGGGGCCCTTTCGGATCCGCTCCCACATCTCTCCTGTGACCTTTGCCCTGGACCTACCGCCCTCTATGCGGATTCCTGACTCCTTTCACGTATCCCTACTTAAACCGCTTCTTCACACCCGTTTCACCCCTCCGTCGGTGCCCCCTGTTCGGGTCAACAGCCAAGAAGAATACGTTGTTCGTAGGCTCCTGGATTCCCGCCTTGTCCGGGGTTCCCTCCAATACCTGGTGGATTGGAGGGGCTATGGCCCGGAGGAGCGTTCCAGGGTTCCCGCTCGTGACATACATGCTCCGGCCCTTCGGCGTGCCTTTCATCGTGCCTTTCCGTTGAAGCCCGGTCGTCCGGGGGCCTCCCGTTGAGGGAGGGGATGGTGTCACTGTTGCTATGCTCCCGGGCTGCGTCTCTTCCTCTTTCGCGGCGGCTCTTCTGGGTTGCTGAAGAGATCGGGCTGCACATGCGCAGATCCCCTCCGCCTTCAGCCGGGCAGATGCGCATGCGCCGAGCCCGGCGCTCTATTGGCCAGTCCTCCTCCTATGCCCTTGCGGCTGCCAGCCGAGCCCCTCTCACTCACCAGGCCATTGGTCAGCCCTGGTATTTAAACGTGCTGCCCCAGGCATAGGGCGGCCATTCCATAGTTAGTGCTCTGGCTAGTTTCTGGGCTCTGGACCTCTGCTTGTCAAAGTTAGATCAGCATTTTTGTCCTCCACTCCTGGTATTGACCTTTGACTCTGCTCCTGACCACTCTAGATCTCCGCTCCTGGTTTTGACCTTTGGCTCTGCTCCTGACCTTGCTTGAACTCTGTTTCCAGCTTGAACCTCGGCTTCGCTTGACCATTCCTGTTGCTCAGCCCTCATTGCCTGGTATCTCGCCCATCCTGCTGGCCTGGTTTCCCAACGGTTCCTGGGTACTCCTATCGTGGTTGCACCCCGGCTCAACTGGGGTGGAACAATCTGGTTTCGCGACCAGCACCTTTAGACAGCTTCGGCTGCAGCAAAGGAGTACCTGGCACGCCGTCACCGCTCCCAAGCGTCGCACCCCAGCTCCGCACTCTAGCACCATAACCTGAGCCGGCCCCCCGCGGGTCCCTAGCAGCCGGGGCCATGACACTCATTCCCATCGGTTCCTAGTACTCCCACGTGGAAAATCAATGATTCTCTTTTGCAAGACCCTTTGTATAAATCCAGACTCTTGACTGTCTTACGTGAATATTTTGAGTTTAACTCCACCCCTGAGGTGTCTACCACCACAGTTTGGGAAGCTCATAAAAGTATCAGGTTGGGTTCCCTCTGCAAAAAATCACTCCAGAAATTCGTGGATGACTTGATCTCTGACATTAGCAGATTGGAAAGTTTACACAAATCAACCCCGTCACCGGAGATTTGGACCCAATTTACGCAACTTTGCAACAAATTATCTACCCATCTGCACGACAATTATATTAAATCTTATCACTGGTATAAATATAAATCCTATATGACTGATAACAAATGTGGTAAGTCTCTGGCACATTTAATTAAGATTAAGCGATCTCAAGCATACGTTCGGGGGTGAGAGACACGGATGGTTGCATTCGCAAAACACTCCCCGACATTTCTATAAGGACCTCTACAATATACCGCTCTCTTCCCTTCAAGAAAACCCTGACGTCTGCCGTGGTAGAATCAGAGACTTCCTTACCAATTCTGGATCTCCTACTTTATCGGCTACTGATGCAGCTGTTTTGGATTCTCCATTTACTGAGGAGGAAGTCCTTCAAGCCGTGCAGACTTTAAAGTTGGGTAAGAGCCCGGGCCCGGATGTCTTTACCCCTCTCTACTACCGTTCCTTTGCTCCTGTTCTTGTGCCTCACCTGACTGCTTCCTTTAACTGCATTGCCTCCGGACATCCTTGGCCGTTGCAAGCGTTAGAAGCCCATATTGCGGTAATTCCCAAGCCTGGGAAAGACCCTCTTCTGTGTGGGAATTATCACCCCATATCTTTATTAAACATGGACGTAAAACTAATGGCAAAAATTTTAGCTAACAGACTACGAGACTACTTACCGGGACTCATTCACCCAAATCAGACTGGTTTTATTCCTGGCAGAGAGGTGCGGGCTAATACTTCTAAGGCTATTGCTCTTATTTATACCGCTCTCCACAAGAAGATTCCTTCTCTGCTTCGATCGCATAGCTTGGCCTTACCTTTTTGAGGGTCTGGGTCCTTCTTGCTTAACTGCTATCCGTAGCTTCTATACTTCGCCCTCCGCTAGAGTTTGTGTCAACGGGTTCCTCTCTGACCCTTTCACTATTGCTATCGGCACAAGGCAGGTTTGTCCCTTATCTCCTATCCTATTTGTTCTGGCGCTGGAACCTCTGCTTCAAGCTATTCGGCTTTCCCTCACATCCGAGGTCTTCCTATGTCCTCTACTGAAACCAAGCTAGCATGTTTCGCTGATGATATTCTCTTTTTCATTTCAACCCCGATCAACTCCCTACAACATCTGCTTCCACTCCTTACACTATGCAGCTCCATTTCACACTTTAAAATTTCTCAAAGTCGGAGATTCTTAATCTAAATCTTCCTTCAACGGTAGTGGCTCATCTTTGACGTACATTTGCCTTCCGCTGGCCTGGGGATTACTCTTACTCCGAATCCGAAAGACTTGGTCAGTACTAACCTGCAAGCACTGATTCTTTCTCTTAAATCCGAAACTGAGCGTTGGAATACTTTGTACATCTCATGGTTTGGTAGGATCAGTTTATCTAAAATGGTGTTGCTTCCAAAAATCACGTACTTTTTTAATGCTCTACCTTTACGCATTCCTTCACACATTATAATATTGCTACATCGCATACTTAATTCTTTTATTTGGAGATTTCATAGATCTCACCTTCCATTGTCATTTCTCCGTCGGCCTCTTTCGAAAGGCGGACTTGGTGCTCCTGATTTGCTTCTTTATTATAAAGAATTTCACCCGCTTCCCTGCGAAGGAATGGGTGGATTGCGTACAACTCTTCGCTCCTCACATTGACCTTGGTCATCTTTGCTGGTTCGACCCTGCCTTGTTTCCTTCATCATGCACAGATCATTGTATTCTTGGCCACCTCCTTTCTTTTTGGGCTTCCCTTAACCACAAATTTTGTCTTATTCCTTACCCGTCTCCTGACATGCCTCTTCTGCTGAACCCAGCTTTCCCGGCCCGGCCAGCACTTTTTCCTCTTTTTCGAACTGGGAATCGGTACATTTGGGACGCATTGGGGACCTGATGGTTGAGGGCTCTATATGTTCCTTTGAGACCCTTGTCTCTATTAATGGTTTACCAGCCGACCAGCTTTGGCACTACTTTCAGGTTCAAAACTTCATACATCGTTTATTACGTGATTTTCCATCTCTTTCTTCTCTCCCCCCCTCCCTCTTCATCTGCATTTTCAACCCTGTTCACTCACCCAGCTCGTTTCTCTCATTCGTTCTCTAAATGGTATGAATTTCTTCTCTCCTTTTCGCCGACTGTGAAGCCTTCTTTCCTCTGCGAATGCGAGAGAGAGTTAACACTATTCTTCCCATATGCACAGTGGATGCGTGTATTTCGACAACTTCTGTCTTCCTCCCCGGATGTGTCCACTAAAGAATGCAATTACAAGCTGCTGACTAGGTGGTATCGTACCCCGCAAACACTACACAAAATGTACCCACTGACTGTTCTAGATACATGCTGGTGCTGTTCTGCCGATTGCGGTTCGATGTTACACATCTGGTGGACCTGCTCTGAAATACAACCTTTCTGGAGGGATATCTGTTCTCATTCCTCAAAGATATTGGGATTCTCCCTCCCACTAGACCCTGCCTTCCTACTCTTTGCCCTTCATGCCTACCCTTCTTTTCCACTGAAATCACACCGTTGTTCTTTATTCTTTATTCTTACTAATGCTGCTAAATCCTATGGAAGTCTGAGAGTCCTCCCTTACTATCTATGTGGGTCTCAAAAGTTCAAACTTATTACATTGCTCAGAAATTTTTTGTTTTTGTTTACCTGTTTTCCCTTTATTTTATCTTCCTCATGTTCCCCACCTTTATCTCTTCCCCCCCATTCATTTTCTATTTTTCCTTCTGAGTTTCTCCCCCTCCATTCTCACTAATCCCACCTTTCCATATTCCTTTGAGTTGAGCCTCCCTTTTTTCCTTAGTGATCATTGCCCTGCCCAATGTTGACGCACTTTAGCCCAGGTTGTACAATTTGACTCTCTCATTTATTTCCCAATACAATCTCCTACATAGACAATTTTCATATTTTTCTGGTGTTATAGTTAAATGATTGGGTTCCATGTTTGGCTTGAACTCTCAGTTCTTGTTCAACTTTCATGTTTGTTCTTATATGTATACTTTCATGTGTATTTTGTCAGTATGTTTTCATGATTGCTACTTATTTTGTATCATGTAGCCATTCTGACTATTTTTTGTATTTTCAGTATTGCACTTTTTCTACTAATAAAGCTTTTTAAAAAAAAAAAAAAAAAAAAATTCTGGTAAAAGCATCAAGTTTCTGAACTTGTTGAATGACAATTTTTTTGTCTTAACTAGTACAGACCTCAACCAGAGGGGATGCGTGTCTGGATCTGGTAATAACTGACAATGAAGAACTTATCTATAACATCCAAGTAAGGGAGCACTTGGGGAATAGTGACCATAACATGGTATCGGTTGAGATTAATTCAAAAAAGCAATCTGGTATGGGTTCCACCAAAACACTGAATTTTAAAAAGGCCAACTTTAGCAGGTTTAATTCATCCCTTGGACACCCCTTGAGATTAGATGAAAGGAGGTTTAGACTTCAGCAGAGTAGGCAGATCAGGAAAGTCTGATAAAGACTAACTTATTTGGTAGCAGGAAAGCTATAAAATTACTGGGGTATGAGGAGAAGGTTGAACTTGATGGACTTGTGTCTTTATTCAACCTAATTTACTATGTTTCAAGTAACTGCACAAATTCAATGAAATAGGCTTAGGGGAAAACGTTTGTGTGTGGACTAGAAACTGGCTGAAAGATAGAATGCAAAGAGTGGTAGTAAATGGGAAGTTCTCCATTTGGGCAAACTTGATAAGTAGAATACCTCAGTGATCTGTTCTTTTCTTTTTAATCTGTTTATTAATGATCTCCCAGAGGGCATAGGGAGCCATGTATGAGTGTTTGCCAATGACACAAAATTAAGTAAGGTAATAAAGTCTGAACTGGATGTGTCTTCATTACAAGAGGATTTGGACAAATTGAGTAACTGGACAGGCAAATGGCAAATGAGATTCAATATAGACAAATGTAAAGTTATGCATTATAATAATAAAAATGCAACATATAGTTTAAATGGCATTTATCTGGGGAAATCTACTAATGAAAAGGATTTGGGAGTAATGGTAGACAATAGACTTAGCAGTAGTGTGCAGTGCCAGCTGGCAGTTGCAAAGGCCAATAGGATATTGGCATGTATTAAAAGGGGTATTGACTCAAGGGAGGAAGATATCATTATGCCTCTTTACATGTCCATGGTAAGACCCCTCCTAGAATATGCTGTTCAATTCTGGGTGCCCTTTCTGAAAAAGGACATTATGGAACTAGAGAAAGTGCAGAGGAAGGGCTACAAAAGTTTTAGATATGAAGAAAGGCTTAGAGGGATATGATAACACTATATAAATATGTTCAGGGCCCATACAAAGGGCTCTCCAAAGACCTGTTCATTAAAAGAAAAGTACAAAGGACAAGGGGCCACCCGCTTAGACTTAAGTAAGGGAGATTTCATCTACAGCAGCGGAAGGGTTTCTTTACAGTAAGGACAATAAAGGTATGGCATTCACTGCCTGAGGAGGTGATGCTATTGAATACATTAGATGCCTTTAAAAGGGGCCTGGATACTTCTTTAAAAGAGCAGAACATAGAGGGCTATGTACGTTAGTATTGGGATTGATATTTAGTTAGTGCTTGTTGATCCAAGGAGAAATTTGATTGCCATTTGGAATCAAGAAGAATTTTTCCCCCCATTCAAGGCAGAATTTGAAATTGCTGTATTGAGGGTTTTTTTTTTGCCTTCTTTTGGATTAACGATGGTAAACAGGAATAGGAAAAGGGTTGGACTGGATGAATACAAGTCTTTTTTTAACCTAAATTACTATGTTACTATGAATGGAACTGGAACAGACTTTGGTCTGTAAGCTTGTCTGAATGTCTAAGCCATGAAGCAATGGTAGTCTTAGAGGCTAGTCTGCCATTTTTAGGGCCTTCTGGAATCACAAACAAGGTGTCTGAAGTCCTAAAGGACTGAGGCCTAGATTTAAAGGCAGCCGTTAAACCATCCGCTAAGTAAAAAAGGCACGTCGGCCGCAAAGAACACATGTTTTACGGCAGATTCAAAGGTAAGCGTTCAAGAATAGCTATCGGGCGTAGGCACTACAAAAACACGTTAAACAAAAACCAGCGTCGCACCTGATTTTGCATCACCGTGCGTCCCAAACACCCGTTAAAACACAACTTAAGTCAAAATGTTACATTACGGCTGCCGTTGTCTAGCAACCCTGATAGATGCACAAACAAAATTCAAACCTACAGCCAATCCCAAGGCCCCAAAGTATCAAAAATGTCCAAATACACCTATATATACCTCAAAATAACGGTTACACCCTGTCTGTGTTTCGAGTTTCAGCAAGCTAGAGCACAGGACCCAGGAGTGGAGGATAGCATTTAGAGAGAGAGAGAGAGAGAGAGAGAGAGAGAAGCATACAGAGGAGTAAGGTAGAAGGATTTTGGAGAGGAGAGAGTTACATTTAAATAGACACATAGCACACTTTTGCACATAGCACATACATCCATACAAACACATACACATACATACACATAGTCTTTTTTTTTTCATCACACCTTACACATTTTAAACTTTATTTTTACAGTGTGAATCCGTGAGTGAAAGTGTGTGACAGAGAGTGAGTGGGATCGAGTGTGTCTGTGAGGGCGTGTGAGAGTGCCTGGGTGTGAGTGGGTGAATGATGGCCAGGAGAGGAGGACAGGAGAGAGGGATGGGGAGACTAGTGGAGGAGGAGGAGGAGGAAGGTCAGGAGGGGATCCCTCAGCAGAGCAGGGGTGGGAGAGGGAGATACGCAGGGCGGAGGGGGACCAGGCCCACAAGAACAGGCACACAAAGAAGAAGAGGGACAGATCCTGCAGTGGGACGAGGGGTAGTGCCTGGGGACCACCACACACAGGCAGGGGCAGAGCAGGCAGGACACTCCGGGTCTGACTCCTCGCATGCCGGAGCTGAGGGGGACAGGGTCAGGGATCCCCGATATACCGAGGAAGAAAACACGGCCCTCGTGGAGGCTGTGCTGGAGAGGGAGAGTGTCCTCTTCCCGGGGGACAGACTCCCTGGCCTGTCTGCGAGGAGGAGAGCTGCCTGGAGTCAAATCTGCAGCAGAGTTAATGCGGTGGCCACCTGCAGACGGGATGTGGACTCAATCAAGAAGAGATGGGGCGACTGCAAAAGGCAGGTGAAGAGGAAGATGGGGGATGCCGCCCTGCACGCCAGAGCCACCGGAGGTGGGCCACCTGTCCCCATCACCTACAGCGCATGGGAGGAGAGGCTGCGGCAGACACTGTCATCCACCCTCATTGAGGGGGTCCCTGGAGGATCAGACACTGGGGAGGAGAGGAGCCTCCACACCACCGGTAAGTGCATCACCCCAAAACCACACACCACCCCAAACCACACACCCATCACAAACAAGCGCTCACATCCCAACATCTGCTCTTCATTCAACCACACAATTGCACCAACACAGCACCCTGAGGGTTTAAACAGGGATCAAGACAAGGACAAATGTCAATGTTCAACAAGGCCAAAACCTGTCCAACTCCCTGGTTAACCCTCATGTTGCTGTGCTCATCACACACAATACACACAAACCATGCTCAGTAAAGTGTTGTATGTTAAACATCACAATTGTTGTCACACAGTGTTACCCATGTTCACACAGGGAATCCAGCACATAACCCAATGAGTGCCAGAGGGATCATCAATGCATCGATCAACAATGCTTTGGCAACCCCTCTGGTACTCAAAGGGTTAACCAGACAACAAACACATGTCGATAGGTTAACAATTACATGACACATAGGGGACATTCACTAAGCGGTGAAAAAGAGCTGATGTAGTGAATTTGACACTTGCATACCCTCACTTTACCAATTACAATGTTAGTCTATGGAGAACATCCAATAACAGGATTCAAGCTGCACAGGCCCCATTGTGTGGACTCCATAGAAAACATTGCAGATGGTGAAATGAGGTCAGCGGAGAAGTCAGCATCATAATCAGTTCATCAGGTCCACTTAACCGCTTACTGAATCACCAACAGGATGGATCAGGTCACAAATCACAGTGCCACTGAGAATAAATGCTTGTATGTGCAACACACAGGCCAAAAACAATCACACATAAGTAAAGGTGAAAAAGTTGGCCTTGGTGTTGTGTATGCAATCATTTACTCTAACTTCAATTTACATAGCTCACATTTGATTCACATATAGATCCTCAGGAGTGCTGATGCCATGGATGGATGGTACACCAGACACTATTTGCAGGATAAATATGGGAATCAAATATGAACCATTGAGGTTTGGTCAATAACAGGCCAGGGATTATGGATATCTATGATCGGGTCTGGCTGCCTCACACAGAAGGATGGATGGGCTGATCCAGGAAAAAAAAGGCCTCAATCAATGATATCCTTCAAGACTGGCTTGATTGTTGCCCCTCAGGATTCAACTTGAACAGACCTCATGGACAGAATCCTGTAATGTACATCAATCCCTGATTGCCACGGTGGTATCCCATGCATCACAATGCTATGCATAGGATACCATCATGACAACCAGAGAGGGACATGTCTAATCTGACAAAATCCAGCACTGTACGGGATGAACTGATAACATAGGGATGAATACTACTTGAATCACACTGCAGATCTCTTCAAAAAAGATATGTACAGAAAGAAAAACAACCAGATTTGTATGTGGATATGTCCCTTTCAAATGGGTACAAATAGGTCCCAACAAGATGTAAACCCAGAGTTCGTTTCAGTACGTGTGATTGTCCAACTGCCCATATATGTGCACCCTCAACAAAATAACTCATATTGATATCATCATCACAGTACATATACCCAGTATATTACACCTACTTGGATGGGTATCACTTGTATCTATGAAAGGTCATTTGTGATGGCTGTACATATATAGGCAGTTAGACAATCACATGTTCTGAACAGATCTCTGGGTTCATATCTATCAAGGATATGTTTGTACCCGTATGAAAGGTACATATACACACATATCAGACCATATTCCTCACTGTGTACCTTGGCATGGCAATGGTTAATTTCACTTGATGTAACCTTGCAGGCATCATAAAGAGATGTTTAGAAAGATGTTACTGTATGTGACAGCTGGAGATGTCAGTCATATGACCACACGGAGGCTCTTCAGCAGACCCAAAATTGAAACAATTGGAGATGGATCCATCATTGACATGGTCCACAGAGCGTGCTTACAAACCAGGAACACTTAGTAGACAATGGCAAAGATGTAGTTATCTCCAAATGGGTCAATGTGGAGTCTGCTGAAGAGCCTCCGTGTGTTCAAATGACTGACATCTCCAGCTGTCACATACAGCAACATCTTTCTAAACATCTCTCTATGATGCCTGCAATGTTACATCAAGGTGAAATTAACCATTGCTATCCCGTTAAAGAGATAGTAATACCTAAAATGTGAAAGGAAAAATACATGTCATAGGATTGATCCACCGGGTAATGTAAGGGTATCCCCACTACTGAAAGGTGTTTCATCACAAGAGTATAACAGCTCAAAGTTGAATATTCCAGGGACAATATCACTGTGGCCTGAAAATGTACTATGCCAATGTTGCCAGACCATCCTCTGGCTAGCTTTGGTCCAGGGAACAGATATCCACAAAGGATGATGTGGCAACAGCGCAAATGTACAATTTCAGGCCACTGGGATGTGGCACCAAAGGAATTCAACTCTGAGCTGCAATACATGTAGAATACAACACCCATCACCAGTAGGAGTACCGTTGTTTCACACAGGGGGATACACCATACAACATATATGTTCCTTTACACATTTCAAGTATTAATATCAATTTGACACCATCATGGCTAAGTTTACTGATCACACAATCTCAATCCTCCACACAGGTTATGTGTCTCCAGCACATCAGGAGCCCATGGAGGAGGCCACCTCACCACCCAGTGAGGAGTATTTGGAGGAGGGGACCAGCCAGTGGGCACCGTACCCAACGACAGCCACACCTCTTGGCCAGCTGGATGCACCAACTCTGCCTGCACCAACTCTGCCTGCACCAACTCTGCCTGCACCAACTCTGCCTGCATCAACTCTGCCTGCACCAACTCTGCCTGCACCAACTCTGCCTGCACCGACTTATTACAGTGACTGGATGCCCCCCACCACCTCCAGGAGCTATTATCCCCCAGCAGCAGCACCACCACCACCAGGGAGGCAATGGCTGCCCGGTGATGTGGCCACCACCCAATACGGGCCATACCCACAGATTGACCTACCCTCCTGGATGGCTCCCCAGCATGGCCCCAGGTATGATCCTAGGTGGGGGCCAAGCACATACCAGTGGCCAAGGTTTGACCCTTGGCCACTCGACTACCAACACCTGGGCCTGCTTGGGGAGCCCCAACAGCCTATGCGAAGGGACGTGTTTACCCCACCACCTCCACCAGCACAGACATCGGTGGGCAGCAGTGGGTCAATTGATGTGGTGGGCACATACCCATCTGCAGCACAACCAGCACCAGCAGAGGAGGACACAGCAGCAGCAGAGGAGGACACAGCACCAGCAGAGGAGGACACAGCACCAGCAGAGGAGGATACAGCAGCAGCAGAGGAGGATACAGCACCAGCAGAGGAGGATACAGCACCAGCAGAGGAGGACACAGCAGCAGCTGATTCACCAGGCACAAGCATCACCAGCAGTGAACGGCCCATGGGGATGGAAGCTGAGTGTATGGCTCTGCAAAGGAGACTACTCAGGTCAAGCCTCCGCACCAATGACAACATCACCAGGAGCCGTAGGGAATCCCGTATAAACACTAACAGGATAGAGGCAAGGATCCATGCCCTGGAGTCGGAGGTCATGAGGATCAACACTCAACTCCATCAGCTACACACGGGGGTGATGGACCTGCTTGCACAGCTACTGGTGGAGTTGAGAGAGCTGAACCGCAGGGAGGACTTACGTTTGGAGAGGGAAAACCTGCGCTCCACAGAGGGATCCACTGCCCCCACCACCCCCTCTAATGTGACCCCCGAAGCCACACCTAGGGGGCAAAGGGTGACCAGGAGATCATCCAGGTTATCCACTTCTGCCACACAGTCTAAGCCCCCCCCCCCAAGAAAAAAAAATAAAATGCCCAACATGTTAAATTTCCCCTGAATAAAGGAACATTGTGCTTTTGAATCCTGTCTGATCTGCTTTGAATTTGGTCATAGATTTGGGTGGCAGAGTTGTCTCCAATGCATTGCCAAACAATTCAGTGAATACAACTCCTGCCTAGGTAAGATGTTTGTGGGATGTTACAACATGGGTTCACATACACATCGTTGTACAAAATCAACTGTAAAAACATCCCTGTTGCCATATTACACAACTGTGTTATATGGCAATGTTGTGTGTTGATTTTGCATAACAAAACATTCCCCTTAGCCCAACATTTGGTACAACATTGAACATTCATCTACATCATATGTAGTGTTTAACCCTTTGATATCCAGAGTGGTAGGCAACGCATTGCAAAGAAATGCGTTGGGTACCACTCTGGCACTCAGAGGGTTAAGGGGATAACCAAACAAACGGCTTAGCGGTGAGATAACAAGCAGGACAGATAAATGGGACATGTATCCATATTGTCTTGGATTCACACACTCATTGTGCAACAGACTGACTGGGGAAGCCAATGTTTTCAACCTAGGATTTCAATGTGTAGCACACACATTGATATCCTGGGGTGAGCATTGGGGCCTCCAGTAAGTTGACTTGTTGTTTTTTCTAAGGGTGTAACAGACTTCCCCAGTGAAAACACTTGTCCACTTGGTCATGTACTGTGATATGTCCCAGTGGAGCAATATCACTGAACATTGATTATACTGAGCAACACATTAACTGTGGACAGGAATTCACTGTGGAAGTATGTCCCCTTTATCACCTCTTTATCACTCCCACAACACATTAGTGTATCACTGCCACCATCTGTTAGCGTGAATACATCACTGAGTCCACTCACTTGCAAACAAGTGCTGGAGTCCTGTGATATGGGTGATGCCTTTCCATGTATGGGGATACTCTACCCTGGGTGTGGTAACGCATTGACAACTGTGTTCTCAAATATATCCTCCTACAGACACAGATAGAATGGTGATGGTTCATCTTTATTGTGTCTCAAAGTACATTAGGATGTACATGTGTTTTCTGTGTATTGCCTATATGCATTGAACACCTGTATGAGAACACTAAATGTACTTTGAAACAAAAAAATAGTACTTTAGTTACACTGCTGCCCAGCTCATGTGTTGTCCACAAGGTTTGACAACTCTGTAGCTGAGCATCCTAACTGTACAGGTTATAAAACTCAGGAATTAGTGTTTTCTGTGTCTATATGAAAATGATCCAGTAGAGGTTTGTGTGAACCTCAGGTCAAACTTTGCATCACCAACAACATCAACATAAACAGCAAGGGGTGATCTCCATGAAGGTGATGTCAAGACATCAATCCAGTCACATAGAAGAACTTCAGTTCAAGGATGGATCATGTTACGGATGCCTGTGGAAGAAGAGGACAGGATTTGGAGTAGTTGACTTGAACTGATCATCAAGCAACAACAATTTAGTCTTTTTGATCCCCTCAATTTTCACAGTTACAGGTGAGTACACAAACCATTGCTTGACAATGTGTTGTGTACTCATCTGTAACCAATTATGTGGAGAACTAAGGACATGTGCCCCAGCCCTATGGATATGTGCCCCTGACATGGATACACACATCAACAAGTGTTCTGAGAGCTCCATGGAAGTAATGAATTTGGGCTGCCACTGTTAATGTGACAGTGGCAGCCCAATGTCATTTGTTCCATGGAACTGTTAGGACACATTTGTTGATGTGTGTATTCATGTCGGGGGCACATATGTCTGCACACTCACAGGTCAGCATGGTGTCCCTGGTAATCTGATCTACGTCTCATGACCTCTACATTGTGTGCCCATACCACTGTACATCCACCCCTGTGCTGCTCTTCTCAGCTGTAGCACAGTACAGGTTCCATATTGAGTCCAATGGCCCTTTAACCCCTGATGTGACGGAGTATTATCCAATGCATAGCATTGGATAACACTCTTTCGCTACAAGGCTAGCATGGTTGCTCTGGCTATGCTCATGGCAAATCAAGTTATCTGCTGTCAATCAAGCCCTGTAAGGCGATGAACATGGGTTATGTGTTGTACCTTGTTTCTCCTGAGGGTGTGCGTGATATCCTTGGGGTCTGTATGTCAACGTGGAGAGTGGAATGGAGGATGGTTTTTGAGTCCACACACACAATTTGCCATGTCCGCTGCAAGTGCAGTGCTGTGTCACTGTTCCTGTGGGGTGAGACAGAACAAAATGTGCAGTGTGGTTAGTGTCACAGGACTGATGGGGGACTTGCATGGATTGTTTGCATGCCTGTGTTATACTCACATGTAAAGTGTTCCGTGATGAGCCTGTCTCTGATCTGTGTCCCTCTCAGGGTCTCCTCAACGTGTCCGATGTCCATGGGCACTTCCTGTATGGGGGGGGCCTGGATGTGCTCCAGCAGCCTTGTGTCCACTGCGATGTTGTGCAGTATTGCGCACGCCACAATGATGTCGCACACCTTTCCAGGTGCATACTGCAGTGCTCCCCCCGAGTGGTCCAGACATCGGAATCTTGACTTGAGGAGGCCAAAGGTCCGCTCAATGGCATTCCTCGTTCTGCCATGAGCCTGGTTGTAGCTTTCCTGGGCATGTGTTCGAGGATTGGCCAGTGGGGTCAATAGCCAGGACTTGCATCCATAGCCAGCATCACCTGTGTAATGTGAGTGACATGGTGAGACAGGGAGCACATGTTGTGTGAATGATGTTTTGTGTGGTAGACGTAGTAGCTGTGGGTCAGGAGCATGCTAAGCAGCGTTGTGTGTACGCCTGTGTATGTGATGTGATTTTGTATTGTGAACTCACCCAAAAGCCATCCCCCTGTAAAAGTTCCATTCTCGAAATCTCTGTGGACTGAGGAGTTTTGGAGAATGTATGAATCATGTGAGCTGCCAGGATACTTTGCACAGACATTCATTATCCTCATATGGCTGTCACACACCATCTGCACGTTGATGGAGTGAAAGTTCTTCCTGTTGATGAATATCTGTGCGTCACGTGCTGGGGCCTTAATTCGGACATGGGTGCAATCTATAGCACCCATGACCCTGGGCATGCCTCCCCTGGCGTAAAAGGCCTGCTTGACTTGTATCCAGTCCATGTCGGTGGTGGGGAAATGTATATAGGTACTGGCCTTGCTTTTGAGGGCTGGCAGGACCTGGGCCAGCACCCTGGAGAATGTGGCCTGTGACATGCCAGATGCGTAACCCTCTGTGGACTGGAAGGCCCCGCTTGCCATGAAGTGCATGGCACAGAGTAGTTTCTGCAGGCCAGTTAGGGCATGGTTGTAGATGTAGATGGGATCCACCTGCTCCTTGATGACCTCATACAAGGCAATGATGCTGTCAGGCCTCAACCTGTAGCGATCAATGACCTCATCATCGGTCATTCCAAAGAGGGTGACCCTTGGGCGGTATACCCTGGGCCTTGGTGGTCGTCTATACATCCTGTGCCCTCCAGGTGGGGATGGGCTCCTGTGTGGCTGCTGAGCCAGAGCCTCCTCACTTGCAACAGGTGGTGGCTGTTGATCAGGCATGCTTGGAGGTTGCTGATGTTCCCTAGCTCTCTCCCTTGCACGCCTTCTCTTCAGTCTTCGCAACAATATGTAACCCAACATACTGTTTGCTCTATCTATCTGTCTCTATCTGTCTCTCTCTCTCTCTCTCTCTCTCTATCTCTCTATCTATCTCTCTCTCTCTCCCTCCCTGAGTGGAAAACAAGCCACAAGTGAGTGTGTTGAGTTGTCCCTTTAAGTACTTGCTAGGGCGTTGTGTGGGTGTGGTGATGAGGTGAGTGCTGACCAATGGTGAGTTGTTTTTGTCCAGGTAAGTGTTTGCAGGTGTGTGTGTGTTATAAGATGTGGTGTGTTGTGCTTGTTCTGTGTGTGCCATTTGCGGACATGCAGTTGTGGGGTGCAGGTGGCGTGTTGATGTTGCCCAGGTGAGCTTGTATTTGCAGGTGTCCGCTTTGTGTGATGACCCCCATTGTTCCGTGCCATGTTGTGTTGTTGTTTTTTAGTGTGTCGTTGTCCCTGTGGTGTTGGTTGTTGTTGTGTGTATAGTGATTTGTGTTGTGTGTGCATGTTTTTGTGTTGTTTTGGCATTGCACGGGTTAATTTTCACATTTACATGGTTGTGCGGTAAGCCTTTTGTGTCTTTTCCTATGTAACGGGTGTTTTGTTTTGGCCGTTAAGTGTCTAACGTGTGTGAAAAGTGGGTCTTAACTTTTAGCCGTTAGGTGTGTCTTTTTTTCAGCCGTTATCAGTACCGCAAGCCTTTGAATAGCTCTGGGGTATGTTTTTCCATGCGTCTGAATGCACGTAAGTGTATCGGCCGTAAGGATTGTACAACTGCCGTTAGCTGGTCTTTAGACGGATCTTTGAATTGCAACATGTCACTTAACGCACCCGTTAGTGATTTTTTTTGTTAACGGCTGCCTTTAAATCTACCCCTGAGTGACTTGGATATAGTGTTTTAAACACCTTACTACATCTAAAGTGAAAAGCATTTTCTTTGGAATTAGAAGGATTAGAACAAAAGGAAGTAAGTATCACGTCCTGGCTTATGTGAAAAGCAGATACTACTTTTGGTTGGAACTCTGGGACTGTTCTTAAAACTGCTATATCTTGTGGAAGATTAGATACTGAGCACTAAGTTTTGAGACTCTTATTGCAGAAACAATAGCTGTAAAAAAGACTGTCTTAAAGGCTAGGGGCTCGATTTACAGGCAGCTGTTAGCCAAAAAAAAGACTAAAGGGTGCTCTAAGGTGCAGTAAGCTATTCAGAGGTTCGTGTTATGTTCAGCTAACGGCAGAACACAAGTCACAATGGCCGATACATTTACATGCATTGGGACCCATAGAACAAAATTCCCCAGAACAATTCAAAGGAGTGCGGGACCACTAACTGCAGAGAAAAAGATACATTTAACGGCCAAGAGTTAAAACCCAGTTTTGTTAGGTGTTAGACACCTAACGGACAAAACCCCCCCCCCCCGCTACATGGTAAAACAGACTAACTGCTCCCCGCACAAGAATAAAAATGGAAAAATTAACCTGTGCAATGACAAAATAATACAAAAAACATGCCCACACACCACAGATCACTGGCACACACAACACAACAACCAAGCAACACCGCATGGACATGGCCCAACAAAAAAACACCAACACAACATGCCACAGAACAATGGGGGTTAGCACATAACACGAACACCTGCCAACACAAAACAAGCTCACCTGTGCAACATCACCAGACGATCCAGACACAACCTTCACCCCACAGCTCCACACCCGCAACTGACAGGGACACAGCAACCACAACACAGCACACTTGTAAACACAGACACACCTGCAAACACTCCCCTGGACAGCAAACACCTTCCCATTGGTCAGCACTCACCTCATCACCACACCTACACAACGCCCCACCACCTACTTAAACGGAGAGCTCACCACACCCACTTGTGGCTTGTTTTCCACTCAGGAGAGAGAGAGAGAGATAGTGAGAGAGACAGTGCAATCAGTATGTTGTGTTACATATTGTTGTGAAGACTGCGCAGAAGGCGTGCAAGGGAGAGAGCTAGGGGACACCAGCAACCCCCATGCACACCTGATCAACAGCCTTCACCTGTTGCAAGTGAGGAGGCTCCAGCTCATGAGCCACACAGGAGTCCATCCCCACATGAAGGACACCTGCCTGCAGATGCACAGCTGCAGCAACAGCATGCTCCCCAGGCCCAGGGTATACTGCCCAAGGGTCGCTCTCTTTGGAATGACCGATGACGAGATCATTGATCGCTACAGGTTGAGGCCGCACAGCATCACTGCCCTGTTTGAGGTCATCAAAGATCAGGTGGATCCCATATGCACCCACAACCATGCCCTAACTGGCCTGCAAAAACTCCTGTGTGCCATATACTTCATGGCAAGTGGTGCCTTCCAGTCGACAGAGGGTTATGCATCTGGCATGTCCCAGGCCACATTCTCCAGGGTGCTGGCCCAGGTCTTTCCAACCCTCAAGGTCATGTCAGCATCGAAGCACCAGTGTTCATCAACCGAAAAAAATTCCACTCCATGAATGTGCAGATGGTGTGTGACAGCAATGTGGCCATCATGAATGTCTGTGCAAAATATCCCGGGAGTTGTCACGATTCCCATATACTCAGAAACTCATCTGTGCACAGAGATTTCATAAATTGGACCTATACAGGCGGATGGCTTCTGGGTGAGTTAACAATACCAAATCACACCACACACACGTGCTAGTGTGTTCACCTCATGAAACAGCATTCACACAACATGTGCTCCTTGTCTCACCATGTCACTCACTTCCCACAGGTGATGATGGCTATGGATGCAAACCATGGCTCCTCACCCCGCTCGCCAATCCCCAAACCGATGCCCAGGAAAGATATAACCAGGCTCATGGCAGAACTCGCAATGCCATTGAGAGTACCTTTGGCCTCCTCAAGTCTCGATTCTGATGTCTGGACCACTCGGGGGGAGCATTGCAGTATGCACCAGGCAAGGTCTGCGACATTGTCATGGCATGTGCCAGCCTCCATAATATTGCAGTGGACACCAGACTCATCGACGATGTACAGCCCCCACCCAGACCTGATGACCCACTGGACATTGTCCAGGGTGAGGAAACCCTAACAGGGATGCAGACAAGAGACAGATTGATCAGCTATCACTTCAGCTGTGAGTATAATACATGTATGCACACAATCCATGCATGCACACCCACCACAACACACATCTTCTCTCTCACCCCACAGGATCAGTGATACAGCCCTGACCCTGGCTGCAGTATGGACCACCAACATCAACCATTCCATGGACCAGTCAGATTGGGCCTAGAGATTCCGATGACATCTGACACATCATCCATATTGATACTGCTACCTCAAGGATATCATGCATGTCCCCCTGGAAACCAAGGTACAACCCAGGCACCAACTAAAGTGTTTTGCTAGGATCACACCCATAGCAACCATGGTACCCCTGTAGTGAGAGAGTCTCATCCAAGGCAATGGATCGGATAACACTCTATCACATCAGGGGTTAAGGGGACATTTGAGTGAACATGGGACCTGTAGTTTGCTAGAGCTGAAAAGAGCAGCAGAGGGATGGATCTACAGCAGTAGTGTGTTACACAATATAGAGCTCATGAAATGTGGATCACGTCTCCAGGGACACCATGCTGACCTGTATGTGTGTGCAGTGATATGTGCCCCAGAAAGAAATACACACATCAACAAATATGTCATGATAGCTCCATGAACCAAACATATTTGGGCTGTCTCTGATAGTGGCAGCCCAAATATATTGTTGTCAGGAAGCTATCAGGACATATCTGTTGATGTGTGTAACCATGTCAGGGGCATATATCCCTAAGGATGGTTAACATCCCCTCACTTCCCCTCATAATGTTTCATAGACCAGTACACAACACATTCCACAGCAATGGTTTGTGTAGCTCCATGTAAGAAGAAAGATGAAGAGGATCATGATGTTGTAGCTGTTGCATGATGAACACTTCGAGGGTGATGTTCCAAATCCTGTCCTCTTGTCCCACAGGCATCCATAGCACGATCCATCCTTGAACAGAGGCATTTCCATGTGACTGGACTGAAGTCTGGACAACACTTCCATGAAGCTCACCCCTTGGTGTTTCCAGTGATTGTGTTGTTGATGCAATGTTTGACTTGATGTTCACAGCAACCTCTACTGGAACATTCACATATAGACACAAATTCATGTGTGTACTAACACCCAGGTATCAGACCTGGGCAGTAAGACTGCCCATCACAGAGTAGACAAACCATGTGGACAACACATGAGCAGTTCCCCAGTGTTACTAAAGTATCCCTGTTTAGTTCAGATGTACCGTTTCTGTCCTCATACAGGTGTTTCATGCATATAGGCTATATACCCAGAAAACACATGTATGTTTTAATGTAGTTTGAGACACAATAAAGGAGAACCATCACTATTCAGTATGTGTCTGTATAAATAAATGTTGGATTTGACATCTCTCAGTTATGAACCATTCTCAAGGCTAAAGTATACCTCATACATAGGAAGGCACGACCTACATCACGGGAGTCCACTGGTTGTTTGACCATGAGTGAACATTGTGATGTATTCATGCAATGGGATGTTGGCAGTGATACACTAATGGGTGTTGTGGTGATAAGAGGTGATACAGGGAACATTACTTCCACAGTGTTGTCATGTCCACGGTTTGTGTGTTGCTGAATATAATAAATGTCCTGATATTGCTGTAGGTTGACATATCTCAGTACATGGGCTACATCAACAAACAACCAGACCAAGTGGACAAGTGTTATCACTGGTGAAGTGTGTTACAACCTTAGTTAAACAACAACACAACTTAGTACATAACCCAATGCCCAGCCTAAGGTTTCAATGTGTGTTACACATTGACATCTTAGGAAAATCATTGGGTTATCCAGTAAGTTAGGCTGTGATTCAAACTCCTATTGTGCAACTGACTTACTGGAGAACACAATGCTCACCCTAGGATCCCAATATGTAGCAACACATTGAGATCCTAGGGTGTACATTGTATTCACCAGTAAGCCAGCTGCACAGTAGAAGTTTGATCCAAAGACAATAGTGAAGCATGTTCCATCTGACCTGCTTGTTACTTCCCTGCTAAGTCACATAGCTGTTTGTTTGGTTTTCCCCTCAAACAAAACAATTGCTGCAGACGAATGTTCAGTGTTGCACCAGTTGTTGTGATAAGGGGTATGTTCAGAAGAAATCTAACACACATCATGGCCATGTAACACTGTCGTGTTATATGGCTACAGGGATAGGTTGCCAGGTGAATTTGGACAATGGTGTGTGTGTGTGAAACCATGTTGTAACATCCCACAAACATTTCACCCAGGCAGAAATTGTGTTCACTGCATTGTTTGGCAATGCATTGGAGACAACCCTGTCACCCAATCCAAAACTGAAGGCACCGCGGATCAGACAGGAATCAAAAGCACAATATTTCTTTATTGAGGGGGCAGTTAACATGATGGGCCTTTCATTTCTTCTTTTTTTTGGAGGGGGGCCTTAGACTGGATGCCAGAGGTGGATGCCCTTGTTGATCGCCTGGTCACCCTCTGCCCCCTAGGTGTGGCTTCAGGGGTAACACTGGAGAGGATGGTGGGTGCAGTGGACCCCTCCGTGGAACACAGTTTCTCCCTCTCCATTCTCAGGGTCTCCCTGCAGTTGACCTCTCGCAACTCCACCAGCACCTGTGTGAACATGTCCATGATCCTCGTTTGGAGCTGGTGGAGTTATGTGTTCACCCTGGCCACCTCCGACTCCAGGGCTTGGATTCTGGTCTCCAATCGGCACGTGTTCCTCCTGGATTCCCTCCGGCTCCTGGGGATGTTCTCATCTGAGCTCTGGCTCGACCGGAGTAGTCTCCTTTGCAGGGTCATACACTCCGCCTCCATCCCTGTGGGGAGTGCAGTGCTGGAGGTGGATGTGCTCGGTGACCCTGGTGCTGCTGTGTCCTCAGCTGCTGAGAGTGCTGTGTTCTCTGCTGCTGCTGAGAGTGCTGTGTTCTCTGCTGCTGCTGAGAATGCTGTGTCCTCTGCTGCTGCTGAGAGTGCTGTGGCTGCTGTGACAGCTGTTGGAGTGGCTGTTGCAGATGATGGGCATATGCCCACCATATCAAGTGACTCTGAGCTGCCCAATGATGTCTGTGCTGGTGGATGTGGTGGTGTGAAGTGGTCCCTGGGTAGGGGGATCTGGGGCTCCCCAATCAGGCCCAGGTGTTGGTAGTCCAGTGGCCAAGGGTCATACCTTGGCCACTGATAGGTGCTTGGACCCCACCTGGGATCATACCTTCGGGCATGCTGTGGAGCCATCCAGGAGGGTGGGTTTACTTGGGATGGATATGGCCCATATTGGGTGGTGGCCACTGTCCCTGGCAGCCATTGCCTCCCTGGTGGTGGTGGTGCTGCTGCTGCTGGAGGATAGTTGCTGGTGCAGGTGGTTGGATACATCCACCTCTCCTCCTGTTGCATCCAGCCACTGTACTGGAGAGGTGCAGCTTGGAGAGGTGCAGCCTCTGTTGGTGCAGCGTGGAGAGGTGCAGCCTGTGTTGGTGCAGAAGGTGGTGGTGCAGACTGTGTTGGAGGAGATGGGGATGGTGGGTATGGTGACCACCGACTGGTCCCCTCCTCTGTGTACTCCTCACTGGGGGGTGACGTAGCCTCCTCCACGGGCTCCCGCTGGGCTTGAGGGCCGTAAGCTGTGTGGAGAAATTATATGCTGTGATTAGTGAACGTAGGCATATGATTGAGGAGACAGTAATACTTTGAAATCTGGTGAAGAAAAGTATTTGTGGTTGGGTTAATCCCCCTGGTTAAACAAGGGTACTCCCACTGCTGAAAGGTGTTTGATACTTGAGTTATTACGGGTAAAGGTTTCATTTTGAGGTGCAATATCACAGTGGCCCGAAATAGTACAGTGGGGCTGTTGCAACACCCTCCCATGTAGATTTCTGGTCCCTGTAGCAGAGCTGTCTATATGATAGTGTAGTAACAGCACCACTGTACATTTTCAGGCCACTGGGATACTGCCCCTGACATATCCAAGTTTGAGCTGTGATACCTTTTGAATTAAAACACCTTTCAGCAGTAGGAATACCATTGTTTTACTCGGGGTGTGAAACATACAATACATATTTGTGTTTACACATTTTAGGGATGACTATCCCTTCAACGGGATAGCAAAGGTTAATTCCACCTTGATGTCATATTGTAGGCATGGTGAAAACAGATGTTGTTCACTGTTAGTCCTATCCCTCCTACCCTCATGATTATACAGATATTGCTCTTGTGACAGATGGAGATTTTAGTAATTTGTCCACACAGAGGCTCTTCAGTAGAGCCAAAATCGTCCCATTTAGAGAACAATACTTAATTGGAATGGTCTACAAAGTGTGCATGGCTTGCAAGCACACTCTGTGGACCATTCCAAAGAAGTATTTATCTTGAAATGTGGCAAATTTAGCTCTGCTGAAGAGCCTCCTTGTGGTAAAATGACTGATATCTCCTTCTGTCACATAGAGCAATATCTGTATAACCATGAGGGTTGGAGGGATAGGACTTACATCGAGACACATCTTTTTACGATGCCTACAATATTACACCATTATGAAATTAACCATTGCTATCCTATTACAGTTACACACAAGGAGAAATGGTCAGATATGTATGTGGATATGTACCCTTCATATGGATACAAATATATCCTTCCAAGATGTGAAGCCAGAGAGCAGTTCAGTACATGTGATTGCCTTACTGACTATATATGTGCACCCATCCAAAAATACATTGGATTGATATAATGGATATGAACATACCTAGTATATCCCATCTACGTAAAGTGGGATATACTAGGTATGTGTATTTGGATGGTAGCAATGTAAGTTAATTTCTGATGGGTGCACATATCTGGCCAGTAAGGCAATCACATGCAGTGAATTGATCTCTGGGTTCACATCCTGTTGGGACATATTTTGAAACATTCGAAAGGTACATATCTGACCATTTTTGTTTGTGTCCATATCTTTTGGGAATAGATCTGCAGTGGGATTCAAGTGTTATTCAACCCTATCTTCTTATTTGATCCTGTACAATGCACAATTTTGTATTACTTGACAGGTGAATCTCTGGTTGTCATGATGATATCCTGTGCATTACATTGTGATGCATGGGATACCTCCCTGGCAATCACAGATTGATGAACTCGACAGGATCCTGTCCATGTCGGGTGTTCCACTTGAATTCTGAAGGGCAACAATCAAGCCAGTAGTGAGGGATATCTTTGATTGAGGCCTGTTTTTCTCTGTGTATGAGCCCATCCATCTTTCTGTGTGAGGCAACCGTACTCAATCCGAGATATCCATCAGTCATGGCCTGTTGGTGACCAAAATACATTGGTTGATATTTGCTTCTCATGTGTATCCTGCAAACAGTGGCTGATGTACCATCCATCCATGGCATCAGCACCCATGTGGATCCATGTGAGAATCAGATGTGAGATATATCATTTCAAGTTAGAGTAAATGATTGCAGCCACAACACCAAGGCCTACTTCATCCTCCTTTAATTCTGGGGAATTGGTTGCGGCCTGTGTGTTGCACATACAACCAGTTATTCTCTGGGATGTGTGACCTGATCCATCCTTTTTGTGATTCAGTAAGTGGTGATGTTAACCTGATGATGTGAACATGATGCTGACTTCTCCAGTGATCTCCTTTCCCCATTTCCAGTGTTTTCCATGGAGTCTATACAATGGGACCTTATCAACTTGATTCATGTTATTGCATATTCTCCATAGACTAACACTGGTATTGGTGAAGTGAGGGTGTGTGAGGGTTCATTTCTCTCCACCATCTCTTTGTCACCACTTAGTGAATGTCCCCTGTGTAGCATGTGATCATTGGCCTATTGACTTGTTTGTTGTCTGGTTAACCCTTTGAGTACCAGAAGGGTTGCCAAAGCATTGTTGAGCGATGCATTGATGATCCCTCTAGCACTCAAGGGGTTAGGTGCTGACTTCCCTGTGAGTACATGCGTGGCATTGTGTGTGAACAGTGATGATGTTTAACAGACGACAATTTGAACAGCATGCTTTGTGTATTGTGTGTGATGAGCACAGCGACAGGAGGGTTGAACTAGGACTTTGACAGGTTTGGGCCAGGTTGGACCTTGCCATTTGTCCTTGTGTTGTGTCCTGTTTTTAACGCTCAGGGTGCTGTGTTGGTTCAGTTGTATGGATGAATGATGGGCATGTGTTGAGGTGTGACTGTGTTTGCAGCTGGTGTTGGTTGATGTGGTGTGTGGTTATGTAGTGTTGCACTTACCGGCAGTGTGGAGGTGTCACAGGTTGTTTTGACTCTTAGACACACAAGATAAAAATCAAACTTTATCAAAAAGTTTAATGGGGACTCTCACGGGTCCTAAACATACTCATATATCACATATACATAATGGGTTCAAACAGTAGTTTTTGCAAGATACAGCATGGTAGGCTCTACCGGCCTTGTCAATATACCAGGCAAGGCAGCCTAGAGGGTAACAACAATCTGAATACGGCTCTACCGGCCTTGCCAATATACCGGGCAAGGCAGCCAGGAGGACAGAAGGACAGCTCCACTAATGCTGGATAGATGGGACACAACATAAGATGGAACAGTGGAGCAAACCAGTATCACAACCAGGGAGGCCAAACCGGTGCAATAATGGAGGCAGCAGCAACCGGTGAATGAAGGGTTAACCAGTACCTTGCACGGGACAACAGTATAGCAAACCGGTTCTATAATAGATGGATCAGCAACCAGTATCATGTACTGGACAACAGGACTGCCCAACCGGTTCAGTCATAGAGAAATCAGCAACCGGTGAAGGTGGAGTAAACCAGTACCGCGTACTGGACAACAGTAATGCCCAACCGGTTCTATACAGCGGAATCGGCAACCTGTGAATCTGGAGTAAACCAGTACCGTGTACTGGACAACTGTAACGCCCAACCGGTTCTATACAGTGGAATCAGCAACCGGTGAATGTAGAGTAAATCAGTACCACGTACTGGACAACAGTGCCAACCAGTTCTATACAGCGAGATGAGCAACCGGTGAATGTGGAGCAAACCAGTACCGCGTACTGGACAACAATTGCGCCTAACCGGTTCTATACTAGCGGAATCAGCAACCGGTGAATGTGGAGTAAACCAGTACCGTGTACTGGACAATCGTAACGCTCAACCGGTTCTATGCAGAGGGATCAGCAACCGATGAATGTGGAGTAAACCAGTACAGCGTACTGGACAACAGTAAAGCCCAACCGGTTCTATACAGCGGAATCAGCAACCGGTGAATGTGGAGTAAACCAGTACCGCGTACTGGACAACAGTGACGCCTCACCGGTTCTATACTAGCGAGATTAGCAACTGGTGAATGTGGAGTAAACCAGTACCGAGTACTGGACAACAATAGCGCCCAACCAGTTCTATACTAGCGGAATCAGCAACTGGTGAATGTGGAGTAAACCAGTACCGCGTACTGGACAATCGTTTCGCCCAACCGGTTCTATACTAGCGGGATCAGCGACCAGTGAATGTGGAGTAAAGCAGTGATCAGAATGTCGTCCAGGCGACCCAGCAGCCAGACGATGACAGTCAGGATTCAGCAGCAGGAACAGCAGACAAGTCTGGACAACCACTGGAACGACAGGACTGCCAACCAGGTCAGGAACGGAACAGGAACAACGGCAGCACGGGATCAGGAACGGAAGCAGGAACGACAGCCCAACTGGATCTGGAACAGAGGCAGGAACCACACAGGAGAGGCACTGACTACTGGAGAAATGCTGACACTGGTAGCAGAGCGAAACAGGCCCAAGGATACAGGTACTAGGCAGGTGACTGCTGACATAGGGACACCACGAAAGGGCAACCAAAGGGTGCCTCAGCCCAGTCTATATAGGCAATACTGGGTGGGCAAAAGACAGGCAGCCAATGGAGAGTACACACACCTGACTGACAGCAGAAGTCGGCAATCACGGGCACCGTGATAGTAGGCTCCTCTCATCCCCAGTGTCCGCTCCTCCAATGACCTCCTTGATCAGGGTCGGGGACATATTTTGCCGCACCATCTCCTCCCACTCGCAGAAGGTGATGGGGACAGGTGGGCCACCTCCGGTGACTCGGGCGTGCTTGGCCATGTCAGACAACTTATTCTTGACCACCCTCTGGCAGTCGCCCCATCACTTCTTAACGGACTCCACGTCCAGCCTGCATGTAGCCACTGCGTTTACCCTGTTGCATATTTGGTTCCAGGCTACCTTCCTCCTCGCCTACAGGCCAGGGACTTTCACCGTCAGGTGGAGGACACACTCTCTCTCAAGCACAGCCTCCACGAGAGCCGTGTTCTCCTCCTCGGTGTATTTAGGATCCCTGATCCTGCTCTCGTCAGCTCTGGCATGGGACGATTCTGAGCCGGAGTGTCCTGCCTGCTCTGACCCTGACTGTGTGGGGTGCTTCCCAGCAACTACTCCTCGTCCCAGTGCAGGTTCTGTCCCTGTCCTCCGTGTGCCTGCTCTTGTGGACTGGGTTCCCCTCCGCCCTGCGGATCTCCCTCTCCCACCCCTGCTCTGCTCAGGGATGCTCTCCTGACCTTCCTCCTCCTCCACTACTCTCCCCATCCCTCTCTCCTGTCCTCCTCTCCTGGCCATCACTCACCCACTCACACCCAGGTACTCCCACAGGCCCTCACAGACAAACTCGATCCACTCACTCTCTGTCACACACACTTTCACTCACAGATTCACACTGTCAAATAAAATTAACAAAATGTGTAAGGTGTTGGAAACAAAAAAGACTATGTGTATGTATGTGTAAATGTTTGTGTTTGTATGTGTGTATGTAATATGTGCAAAAGTGCAATATGTAAATAGTTAATGTACCTCTCTCCAAACTCCAAACTCCAAAAACTCCTTCTACCTCCAATGAACGCTCCTGTCTCCCTCTCTCTGATCACTATCCTCCGCTCCTGGGTCCTGAGATCTAGCTCACAAAAACTCAATAATAGACAGTGTGTGATGTTTATTTTTGGGTATATATAGGTGTATTTGAAGTTTTTGGATACTTTAGGGCCTTGGGATTGGCTGTGTGTTTGAATTTGTTGCTGCATCAATCAGGGTTGCTAGTCAACGGCAGCCGTTATGTTACAAGTTGATGTGAGCTATGTTATCTGGTGATTTGGCCGCACGTTGATGCATTAACAGGTGCAACAACGGGTTTTGTGTTACATGTTTTGGCTGTGCCTACGCTCGATAGCTATTCTTGTAGAGTACCTATTGAATCTGCCGTAACTCATTTATTATTTGCGAGCGATGTGCCTTTTTCACTTAGCGGCTGGTTTAACGTGAGCCTTTAAATCTAGCCCTAGCTGTCTTATAGAGGTAATAATAAGGGCACAAATGGAGAGGATTGAAGAGCATCTAACATGAAATTCAAATCCCATGGTGGGATAGGATGTCTGTATGGGGGAGCTATTCTGGTGACCCCATGAAGGAAAGTTTGAATCTGTGGAAGAGAAGCAACCTTTCTCTGGTAAAATACAGAACGAGCTGACATTTTGACTTTCAGAGAGTTATCCCTTAGACCCCTTTCTAGACCTGATCGCAGAAACTCGAGAAGAGATGGAAGATGGAAGTAAGAGGGTTCTAGTCCTTGTGTGTCACAGAGGGAGAGAAAGATTCTCCAAATTCTCTGATGTATTCTAAATTATACGAGTCCTGAGCATGGTTTGAATCACGGGGGAACTGAAGCCTCTGTCCCTAAGAATTTGGGTCTCAACTTCTACGCAATAAAAGTAGATTGTATAAGTTGTGGTGGAGAACTGAACCTTGAGAGTTAAGGTCTGGAATCTGAGGTAGACACCATGGCTCTGTCCATGACATGTCTTTGAGATGGTGAAACCAAGATATCCTAGGCCAGAATGGTACTATGAGGATGGTGTGCACCATCTCATGCTTTATTTTGTGAAGAATCCTGGGAATCATAGGTAGTGGAGGGAAAACGTGGGCAAGTCTGTAATTCCATGGGATTGTTTGGGCATCCACTGCTATTGCCTTTGGATCCCTTACTTGCCATCATGTCTATGTCTGGAACTGCCCATCGGTGAGTTATCTGAAGGAATGTTTCTTGGTTTATTTCCCACTCTCCTGAGTCTTTGGTCTGATGGTTGAGGCAATCTGCCTCCCATTTCTCCACTCCTGGAATGTAAGTGGCTGATAAAGCTGGAACATGACTTTCTGCCCAGGGAAGAATTATCTGTACTTCCATCTGGCAGTATTGCTTTTTGTCCCTACTTTATGGTTTATGTATGCCGCTGTTGTTGTATTGTCTGTCTGAATTCGAATAGGAGGGTTCTTTGGAATGGCCATCCATGCCAGAAGTACACTGTAAACTGCATGTTCCAAGATGTTTACGGGAATGCTGGACTCTGAATGGAGAGATGTTTGTACACCTCTCCCCATCTAAACAGACTGGCATCTGTTGTGACTATTTCCCACTCTGTGATGTAGAAATGTTTGCCTACCAGCAGATGTGAACATCTAAGCCACCAGTAGAGAGATTGCCTTATGGATTGTGATGTCTTCTTCATATGATAAACATGCTTTGGATTTTTGGATCAATTGAGAATTAAGTCCAACTGAAGAGGCCTCAGATGAAGCTGAGCAAAGGGAACTGCTTCTAATGTGACTGCTTCTAATATGACAGAAAAATAAACTTCTGTCTTGAAGGTCATAAATGTTCTTTTGAGGTAAAAACACTTTTTGAAGACCAATTTTGAATTTCAGACCTAGAAACAGAAATTGCTGAGAAGGCTGTAGCTGAGATTTGCTAAGATTAATATCCGACCATGATTTTTCATAACCGATAAAGTAAGATGAAGATGTTCATGTATCAGCTCCAGAGATGGGGCCTTTAACAACAGGTCATCTAGGTAAGGAGTCAGGTTTACTCCCATGGATCTGAGGTGGGCCATAAGAGGGGCCATCACCTTGGTGAAGACTCTCGGCTCTGTTGCCAGGCCAAAAGGCAGAGTGACAAATTGAAAATGTTTGTTCCCAGTGTTTGGGCCAATTAGGGATGTGAAGGTAGGTATATTTAATATCTAAAGATATAAGACATTCCCCTGGTTCCATGGCTGTCATCCCTGACTTGATAGATTCCATTTTGAACCTGGGAACTTTGAGAAACTGGTTTAGATTTTTCAGATCCATGATAGAATTCTCTGTCTTTTTTTGGGTACCATAAAATATAGGAATAAAAGCCTTTGAACTTCTGGTTTTTTGATACTGGAACTACCCCATTTTCAAAGAATGGATGGATAGCCCAAAGAAAGGCTTCATGTAACGTCTCTTCCTTTGGTACACTGGCCATGAAAAACCTGCAAGGTGGAAGAATTATGAAAGACATTCTGTACCCTTCTTGAATGAGTAGTAGAACCCATTCATCTGAAATTGACATCCTCTAATGATGAATAAAATTGTTGAACCTTACCCCCAGGAGATGGTTTGAGGGAGAGACCAGACTTCTAATCTCATGCTGTAGAGGGTTTGGAGTCTGAAGCCTTGGACATAGATTTCTCTTGTGTCCAGGAAGGTTTTGTTTTGTGTAAACTAAAGGAACCTCCAGAAGACTGAATAGAAGGCTGTCTGGAGGATGGTTTGCCTCTGTAAGCAAAATACCTCTTCTTGCTGTCAAACCTTTTAGGTTTATTTTGAGGCAGAAAGGTACTTTTACCTTCAGTGGTGTGGTTGACAATTTTGTCTAACTCAGATCCAAAAAGAAGGGATCCTTTAAAGGGTAAAGAAATTAAAGTTCTTTTGGAAGCAGAGTCTGTGTTCCAATTTTTTAACCATAAGGCATGGCGTGCTGTGCCAGAAGAGGCCAAACATCTAGATGCTAATTTAGCTATCTCCAAGGCAGCTTCCCCAATATAGGAGGTGAAATCTTGGAAGCAGCCCATGAGAGGGAATAAATTCTCATGAGGAGCATTATCCTACAAGGCTTGAATAATTTGAGCTTGCCAGGCTTCAGCAGCTCTGCATGCCCAGGATGATGCAAAGGAAGCTCTGATGATTGCTCCTAAACCGGAGAACATCTGTCTGTTCAAGGAATCAACTTTTCTGTCAGCAGAATCTTTAATTGCTGCTGCAGATGGAACAGGCATAGTAGTATGTTTAGATATTCTGGATATATCAGGATCAACTCGTGGCGGTGTAGACCAAAGGTCAACTTTGGATTTAGAAAAAGGCATACCTTAGACAATTTTTTAGGAATTACCATAGATTTATCTGGGGTTTTCCACTCGTTCGTGACTATTTGATCAAGCTCTTCATAGTCAGGGAACATTACTGAAGATTTATTTTTACATTTAAAAAGAGACTTGGTAGAGGACTTAAAGGCTTTGGTATCAGAAACCTCCAAAACATCCAGTTTAACTTTAATTAAGGAGTCCATTGATTCCGAATCTGAATCATCAAATTTAGAGTCCCATTCAAAAGATGAGGAGTGCTCAGAGCAGTCACTGACCAATTCACCTTCATCATCACAAGAATATGAGGGTGCAAGAGAGAAAGATGGAGGGTTTTTTGGGTCTAGGTTTTTTAAGAGGTGTACGAGGCACTTCTGTAACCCATTTGTCCAAAATCCTCTCTAGTTTTGCAAGTGAACCAGGTAAGGATTTGACCCACTCTGGTTCAAGCATAGGGGAGGCATCAATAGATGTGAAAGCGCTGTTAGCCTCTAAGTCCGTACATTTAGGCATTGCATTGTTTACATTTAGAAATATGACTTTTATTTCTCATAGTTTTCTTCTCCTCCTTGTCTTCCATATTGGTAATTAAGTGAAGTGAATAATGTAAATATAATGTTAGCAGTAAGCCCTGATTGAGAAAATTCAACTTCCTAGAATAATCACAGTGAATAAGGCAATGTCTTAAAGGGACTTAGTCTAGACACTTATAGTCCAACAACATAACATATAGTGTGTCACTGAAGAAGACCACTGTTATAATAATAAAGGGCAGACTGAATTCCTTACCAAACCCCCAGTACAGAAAAAGGCCCTGGCCCCAAAGGAGCTGGCAGTGAAGGGATTAACCTCTTAACGACCCTTGACAGTCCTGGCATATCATGGGTTGTTTTGTGTTAATGACCCATGACGCAGCTGCACGCCGTTCGGGAAACCCAGATCCGGCAGAGAAAAAAAAAAGGTCAGTGGTCCTTAAGTGCCAGCTGCGTGTGCAAGCTGCCGGTCCTTAAGGGGTTAAAAGTTAATAATAATTCTGCTCCTACTGCATCAGCTAAGCAAATGGCCAAAAACTCTAAACTACAATAAATTAATGAGTGCCCTGCTCCTGTGGAGAAATATAACCTGACAGACTAGTTGTCTTTAAAGCTCATTATTTAACTTGTAGCAAATGTTGCTAGCAGCAGAATCTCCAGAGCTGTTGAAGAGATGGCCGTCTGTGAGGAAACTTGCATGTGCACGCTGAAGCGCCAATTTTAACTGAGAAGAAGGAAACCAGCAATGAATCAGAATGCATAGTGCTCTGTGTGGAAAACACAAAAACCATGCTCTGAGATAAATTTAGTCTCAATTTTTGAAATAATTACCACACAATGTATTAATATGTAAAACTGAAGTGGAATTAATATATTAATAAATAAATATATTTTTTTTTCTCTCTTCTTTCTTTCTCTTTTTTTCCTATAATTATAACCAAATGATGAAAGAAAAATATTAAAATAAACCTGTATGTGTTCCACGAAGATCATCCACTAGCTACAAAGCTTCTACCCCCATAAAAGCCAAAGGCTTTATGATTTATAGTTTAAGCTATTCCAACGGAAGGAAGCTAGGAATCAAATAGTTAAATAAGAGGACTCTAATGAAGATCTCTTCATGAGGGAAGTTTCAGAACACTCAAAAAAAAAAAAAAAAAAAAAAAACTCCAAAAAATTAAAAAAAAAAACAGAAAAAAACAGGCAGGGGGAGGGGTTACCAGTCAGGAAGTTGGAGGAGTTTTTATGCTTAGAGTCCTCTGCCTCCTATAGGCAGGCTGCTTAACCCCATGGTCCCTGCATCCCTGTCACGGACTCAATAAAGAGGACTTAGACCAGTACTGAAGGTAACACACTCTTTATTAAGGAGCACAACGTACAGGACAACGGAACACAGCAATAATACAGGCAAAGTAGAGGATGTCAGGATGTCACCTGAAGATCAACGTACCAGGGAAGGCAACTGCGCTACAGGTCCGCACCTGTATAGACAACGCTCCCAGAGAGACCAACTGCGCTACAGGTCCGCACCTGAATGCCCCAGATGTACAAGGACGAGGGGAATTCCACCAGAGCCACCAAGGGCACCCACTAAGTTATCCACTGGAGCATTGGTATGCTGGGTGCGCAGTGGACAACCCCGGGCAACACCAAGGTGGGTAATCAGGCAAGTCGGAATGGGATGGAGCGAAACTTAACCCAGACCCACAGGTTTGCACCAGATTGGATGTCAGATGCGCCAAGGTATACACGGAGATGGTAGTCAGACAGAGCCACAGGTCAACACCAGAATGAATAGTCAGACAAACCAGTTCATACACAGGGCCCAAACACAACTGCACTGGAACACCGCAAAAGGGCAACTGAAGTGGTGTCCAGGCAGTTCATAAACAAATTGCTCCACCCCAAGAGGTGGAGCAAAACTGCACTGTATCTTTAAGAACTGGGTCGCGACGTCATCAGGGAATCCCTGAGATGCGCGCCTGAGTCCACATGCGGCTGGAGCCGCCAGAGGAAGCAACGAGGAGACCGGTTGCCTGGAAGGAACCCAGAGCGTACCGGTACTCCCAGAGCGCGCGGCAAGCTGCGAGGAAAAGAAGCAGGCTGCCTACCAGGTCTGGCAGTCGGCAGAAGGTAAGCCGCCGCTTACAATCCCTCAGTGACGCTAGAGAAAAGCTCAATAATATATATCTTTTCTTGAAAAAAGCTTACTGCTTCTTTAAAGCTGATGCTATAGTTTTCAATAAGGCAGTCAAAAAAAATAACATTTATATTTCAGAGAACTGTGATTTCATCTCATCAATACATATTAAACAATGGTAAAAAAACTTTTGTTAAACCTAGAATTAAGTCAAAAGCACAAAAGCTAGGTACTTTGCTTTGTGGACTTCCCGGAGGGGAGTCCTCTGCTGCCACTGGTGGAGATAAATGACGCGATTTGCATCAACAAGGGATGGGACATAATTGTGAGTGGGGGTCAGGGCTTTATATATATATATAAAATACTGTGGGACTGTTCCCTTAAGAATACTGGAATACATGCTGGAGGGGATGGAATGAGCAGGGTATTAAAATAATCTGATGTTGGAGGATAGAATTAAATCTTTCCAACAGTTGTCCCTGGAATTTGAAATCTCTTCAAAAGGTATATTTAAGTATTTAAGAATAAAAATTGTATTACTAAACTGAATTTTTTTATGAGGGGTGTGAAAAAATGGCAAAGGTACAAACAAAAGAGTAAAATAAGGAGGTGGTAAGCAAACAAGGGAATTTATATACTGAGATTATTCAAATAGGGGAATTAAGAAATAATTTTGGAGAACTCACTCCCTTCCTCAAGTTATATATCCTATATAATAATTAGCTAAAATGTTTGCCAGAAGCTGTCATGCACAGTAGAGACTGCGCGTTGCAGTCATGTGCAGTAGAGACTGCCCACGCTGCAGTTATGCACAGTACAGAGTGCCCAAACGCTTGGTCCCAGGAAGGCGTGCAGAGAGGACTACAGTTCGAATTCAGAGTGCCCTGCTCCGTATCAGCCGCAGAACATTTGGGCACTCTGTACTGCGCAGACTGCAGCACGGGCAGTGAGAAGAGAGGCTCCGGGCACCAGCCAAAGCTGCTGGGTGGCACTGTGGCCCGTGTACACTGGCTTTTAAACTAGTAAGTAATAATGGGCTTGTCGTTGTTATTTGATGTCATGTATTGTAGACTAAGAGTATTATTATTTTATTTAATTATGATGTTGTTTGAGATATGTTATATGTTTTACACATGTCTAATAAATAAAAAAAAATAAATAAATAAATAAATGGAGGAATAGGCTGGGGAAGGAGGAGAAACATCAAGTCGGATGCACAGGACAGTAAATCCCAAAATTGCCAATGCAATACCAGTTCATTGGAGACAGCTTTGAAAGGGTTAAACACCCAGTTTAACCCCTTAGTGACGGCCGCGTGCACTTAACGCCCGTCTAACATTTTTTTTTTTTTTTCTAAAAGAATCCGGAGTCCCCGAACGGCGTGCAGCCGCACGGGGAGCCGGATTTCCGGGACGTACATGTACGTCCTCTGTCACTAAGTGACAGCCACACAGGACGTACATGTACGTCCTGTGTCGCGAAGGGGTTAAATATGTGGGGAGTATCATGCAGATTGTTTTGCTGCAGTACTATTTCACTTTCATAAAGTCACTGCTTGTAAATATAAAACCTTGTATTCTGGAAAACAATAAAAAAAAACCACACTTATCAGTGAATCAGAAGTTGGAGGGGAGTGGGAGGAACAGACAAGGAAGGAGCAGAAGTGGGCAGAAATTCCCCACATAATGTGGGGTTAAAAAGGATTTACTCTCTTATCTGACAACTTAGAGCCATTAAGTGCCAAAAAGGTGTCCAACGCATTGTAAAGCAGTGATGCCTAGAAAGTATAATATAAGAGAAATGCCCTTCAGTGAATGAGAAATATCAGCCAGTGAGGGTTGCTCTAACAGTGTTAGCATGCACAATTAAATCAGGAAATGTAGTCATGATGGGAGATTTTAACAAACCTGATATTGACTATAGAAACAACAAAGGTAAATAATTATGTATGTTTAATTACAATTTCATGTCCCAACTAGTAGAGGAGCCAACTAGGAATGAGGCCTTGCTGAAACTAATGGTTTTAAACAATTCTGAAACGGCATCTATATATATATATCAATGAGAGAGCCTCATTACATAATTTATGTCTCATCAGGACACACACACACACCCAGGGGCAGCAGTAAGGAATAAATATTAATATCTCTTCTATACTGCCAGTCCTGGATATACAGGGGGGCATGATTTTGACAGGAGTGGGCAAGGAGTTTGTCCTCCCTCAACATCAGCCTGAAGAAAAAAAAAACAAAACACACACACAGACACACACACCTCCTACTCCCAAAACATGCTGTTCTCCACCAAAAAATTCTCCTGCGCAAAATATACCATCCCTTCTATTACACACACTTGCCCCACATACATTATGCTCCTTCCCCTGATTTCCTGTAGATCAAGAACACAGCTGCAGCTCCTACAACTGGTAACACCATAAACTGACCATCAAAGGACTTCTGACCCATCAAGTACTACATTAAGCCACTGGATATCAGAGGGTTATGCGACACATTGCTCAGCCATTGCGTATGGAAAGTACTAGGGAAATAAAAACAGCTGCAATGGTGAAAGAAGTGGAGAGAAACTACTGCCTACAGTACAGTGCAAAAGTTTTAGACAGGTGTGAAAAAATGCTGTAAATTAAGAATACATTCAAAAATAGACATGTAATAGTTTATATTTAGCAATAAAATGCTGTTTTCTTAGACCCAGGCTGTAGGCACTGCACCTCAGGGTACTTTAGTCTTACTCTACCCCACTATCTGACTTCCACTTGGTCCTCCGCTTCTCTTGGTGCTGCCTCAGCCTACTCAGTCTGACATATAGTTCCGCACAGCCATGCAAGTTGAAGCTGGGCCAGCAGTGTTTGTCTGCTGCCCCTTCTCTATCTGTAAGTTTGATTTGTTTCCCTTGTCTTGGCCTTGAGGTCTGTTTATGCCAGTGTAAGCATGGTTCTCACCTGTTCTTTCCCTACCCTGGTTGAATCCTCCTGTAGTTGTACGAATCTTGGTCTAAGGAATGAATATTTTCGACTCATGGTCGAAGATCTATAGCACCTGCTATACTAGTTGGAATTGTTTCGACTCTTGGTGGGAAGATTCATAGCACCAGCCATATGTCTTATTCTATTTGACCTATAGTTTAGTTTCCATCAGTAGCACTATTCTTATTATCCAACTCTGAGTAGTCCCAGCCTGTTGTCTGTATGGACAATACTCTGTTGCTTTTTGCCAGATCCTGAGCAGTCTCAGTCTGATGTCTGTAAGGGCAATACTCTGTTGCTCTTGTTGAATCTTGAGCAGTCTCAGCCTGCTGTCTGTGAAAAGAAATATCCTATTGGTCTACTATCGCACCCTGAGCAGTCTCAGCCTGCTGTTTGTGAAAGGGAATATCCAATTGCTACCTCTTGTCCTGTACTGAGCAGTCTTAGCCTGCTGTCCAGTTCCTATATTGATAGATCTGCACCAAATAACTCCCCCTAGAGTCGCTCCCAAGCTACTCCAGGTTCAGACTTCTGCTTTCTTGACAACTAGAGGACTATTTTAACAGGAGATACTAAATATACACTAAGCAAATTCTATTTGGAAACGATTAATAAAGATATAACTAATGCTAAACGTATGCCTTTAGAACATATTCCTGACACTATCTTAGGAGGTGATAGGTGATAAACAGTTATGCAATCAGGAATCTTATTGGAGTTTTAGATGTGACACTTTAAAACCTCAAGGACACAATGTTAAACTAGACCCTCATAACTTTATGTAACTCACATATAACAAAATTAGTAACATAGTAACTGTTACGGTTCAGTACACTCAGACACGGTAGATGTTAGTTAAAAACACAATTTTATTGAAACACACAAGGAATAATGTAACCCTCACGGGTCCAGTAAATAGCAGCAATAACTGACACAAGACAGGTTACAAGCAGGTTAACCCACACGGGTCCAGTACGGATATACAATCACAATACTGACACAGGTCAGGTAACTAGATTGATACAGTGTATGAAAGTCCAGTGTGAACTCTGGAGCCACTGACTAAGTAGCCAAGATAGCGGAGGCCCAATGTTGCCTATAGGCAGCAGGAGGCGACAGTGACAGGACTGCGACAGCAAACAGGCAAGGATCACCTGTATGGAGGATACAACGGTGGATGCCCACCGTAGGCTACACAAGGCAGGTCAGAGCTCATGCCAGGAACGGAGGCCCTACCGAGACTATCCACCACCATGTGCTCTTGCTACCCATGAAGGGTTAATGTGCATATAGTATAAAATGGATGGCAACCGGAAGCGCCCATCGGTACCTATATGGAAACTCAAACGCACAGATAACGGAGCCAAACAAAACTGGTGTAGCAAGTAGTAGAACGAGGCACCACCCCCGAAGGGGTTAATGAACGCTATGGTCTGGGTAACGGCAGTCAAATGGATGCGCCCAACTAAACCCAAGTGTAAGACCAAGCAATCACTAGCACGGTGTGGAGGAGCACTGGCACACTGAGACTCTGAACCCACGGACTGGATAGAGCAAGGTACCAGAGTACCGTAACACAGAGAGACACAGTAACACGAGAACTGTGCAATGTAGTCAACAGCAGGAACTGCACGGTATTCGCCCAGCCGGGTACTTAGAAAGCAGGAACCACCACCAAGCCGATTTGGTACACAGCACAGGAATGTGAATGTCGTGGTCAGGCAGTCCGGGGTCCTACACTGGTATCAGGAAATCAAAACAAGCACTAGGCATCAGGTACACCACAAAAGGGCAACTGCAGAGTGACAGCCCAGTGTATAAAAAGGCTGTCACTGGGAGGAGCAGTACAGCGCAGCCAATGGGAAGGCAGCAATAGCAAGATGGTCAGAATGTCGCCTGATCACGGGCGCCGTTATAGTAACATAGTAATTTAGGTTGAAAAAAGACTTGCGGCCATCTAGTTCAACCCTTTTCTTACTCTTGATCGTTGATCCAAAAGAAGGCAACCCCCCCCCTCAATACAGCAATTTCAAATTATGCCTTGAATGGGGGGAAAATTCCTTCTTGATTCCAAATGACAATCAGATTTCTCCTTGGATCAACAAGCACTAACTAAATATTAATCCCAATAATAACATACATAGCCTTCTATGTTTTGCTCTTTTAAAAATGTATCCAGGCCCTTTTTAAAGTCATCTAATGTATTCAATAACACCACCTCCTCAGGCAGTGAATTCCATACCTTTATTGTCCTTACTGTAAAGAATCCCTTCTGCTGTTGTAGATGAAATCTCCTTTCCTCATGTCTAAGCGGGTGACCCCTTATCTTTTGTACTGTTCTGTCAATGAACAGGTCTTTGTAGAGCCCTTTGTATGGGCCCTGAACATATTTATATAATGTTATCATATACTTTCTAAGACGCCGTTTCTCTAGTGTGTACAAGTTTAATTTTTCTAGCTTTTCATAATTAAAACTTTCCATTCCCCTTACTAGTTTTGTAGCGCTCCTCTGTACTTTCTCTAGTTCCATAATGACCTTTTTCAGAAAGGGCGCCCAGAATTGAACAGCATATTCTAAGTGGGGTCTTACCATGGACCTGTAAAGAGGCATGATAATATCTTCCTCCCTTGAGTCAATACCCCTTTTAATACATGCCAATATCTTATTGGCCTTTGCAGCTACCAGCTGGCACTGCACACAACTGCTGAGTCTGTTTTCTACCATTACTACCAAATCCTTTTCATTAGTAGAGTTCCCCAGAGAAACATCATTAAACTATATGTTGCATTTTTATTATTATAACCAAAATGCATAACTTTACACTTGTCTATACTGAATCTCATTTGGCATTTGCCTGCCCAGTTACCCAGTTTGTCAAAATCCTCTGTTAATGAAGACACATCCAGTTCAGACTTTATTACCTTACTTAATTTTGTGTCATTGGCAAACACTGATACATGGCTCCCTATGCCCACTGGGAGATCATTAATAAACAAATTAAAAAGAAGAGAACCCAGGACAGATCCCTGAGGTACTCCACTTATTACATTTGTCCAATTAGAGAACTTCCCATTTACTACCACTCTTTGCATTCTATCTTTCAGCCAGTTTACAGTCCACACACAGACATTTGCCCCTAAGCCTATTTCATTCAATTTATACAGTAACCTCTTGTGTGGAACCGAATCAAATGCCTTGGCAAACTATAAATAGATCACATCAACCGCCGCTCCCAAATCTATATTTATTTATTTATTTTTTCAAAGCTTTATTGAAACTCATGAAAAGGGTTACAAAAAATTGAACCTCGTAAGGTCCAGAACATCAGCATAAGATTAATACATAAAATACATCAGCACTAAATACAAAACATCAAGTTCACATTAGTCAAAAGAAGACCCATGGTAAAGTCTAGACCCAATGGCCCAGACATTCAGGCAAATAACGACTTTCCTCAGTATAAACCATGAGCGCAATGGAAAAGAGGCCAGAGAGAAAGCTAGAATAGAACATAAAGATACAAAGCAGAACAAAGATATAGACAGAACCAGAAGAACTACAGAAGAAAGAAAGAGAGAAGAGACAGATAGGAATGGAATAAAGATGGGAAGGGAAGGAGGAGGGAGGAGGCTGTAACGGGCCTTAGGCAGTTACTAGAGCCTTGCCTGGGCATGGCATTTATTCAACCCCTGGCCATTGTTAAGGGAATGTATATTCTAGCCACTCAAGTCATTGTATTGAGAACTGTCCGGTGACCCCCTGCTGCGTGTTAATCCAATCATGTCTGCCCTATTATGTTTCCCTGAATCATTTGTTGTTGGTTCTTTGACCCTTTGTGGTGACTGAATTATCCCTGTGACTACCCCATTGTGTTCTGCCCTACCATTTGCTGTACCCTATTGGAGGAATTGTGATTGTATTAAGTCTCATGTATTGTGCTCCAAGTTAGTGTGGTTTGAAATAGTGTGGTTTAAATATGCTGTAGTTTGTTGTAATAAAGAGTTATGTTTTGGAGTGAACAAGGAGTCCTGGAGTCTTGTATTGCTTATGGTCTAAAGTATCTACTCTGATACCCATCTGCGCCAAGTATCCTGAATCGTCGACCGCCTGCTGCCAGTTTCCTGCGACCTAACTTCGTGGACTGTCAGGCGGCGACATGGACTCTGCCTTGCTTCTTCCAAGTTCCAGTAAAACCTTCAATTCGAGCACCCGAGTGCTTGAATAGCTTGGCAACCGCTACCCTTGGTTCCTGCAACACTTTCCCTGTTCTTCGTAGCCTGGGAGTAGAAGCTTCATTCTCTATTGCCCGTGTTTCCCTGCTCCAGCGATCCTGAGACTGTTTCAGAGACCGTCCATACTTCAGCTGGTGCATCCGACGGCGCTTATCTGGCGATGAAAAGGAGAGACCCAGGAACAATGGCGGAAGGCAACGCGGTCCCTTCTCAGCTTCCGTTACAGAGGCCACCAACCAACGAAGCGTGCCACGAGCTGAGTAGGCCAAGTCACTTAAGTGGGCTCACAGAAAGCAGTCCAGGGAGACCACGTCAGCTCAAAAGTGGAGCCAGAGGCATGCCTGAAGGCTGTCAGTCTCTCCATCAACATGGTCTTCGATACTTCTGCTAGCCAGTCAGCGTGGGACGGCACATAGACCGTACGCCAATGTCTAGGTATGCATGACTTAGCCGCATTGAGCAAATGGGTGAACAAACTCTTCCGAGGATGGCTACCTCCAAGCACACTGGGTACCTCATTCAAGAACACAGCCAAAGGTGACAGAGAAATAGGCGTCGAGAAAACAATCGACATGGTCCTCTCTACGTCTCTCCAGTAAGCTCGCAATCTCAGGCATTCCCACCAAATGTGGGACAAAGTCCCACGGTCCTCACCGCATCTCCAACAGTCCTGGCTAACCGAAGGGTAATACCTATGCAACAAATCAGGGGTCCTATACCACAGCTTCAGAAGTTTATAATTGAGCTCCATCATAGCCGCATTCCTGGAGCAAAAAGCCGTAGATCTCACCACTCTACCCCGGTCGAAATCTGAAAATGACAACCCCAGATCCGATTCCCACTGAGAACGACAGGGCTGTACAGGGCGAACAGTGGGAGAAGAAACCAGTAGGCGATAAAAAGCAGAAATATTACGTGAGCGGGGTGGATGGGACAAGAGAATCTTCTCAAAAGGCTAAGGATCGTGAAGCAAAGTATCACGGTGCCCGAGATTGCTGCCTTTGCGTGTCTATCACCTGTAGGGGGCTCCTATTGGCTGTCTGCCTTCAGCCCGCCTCACCTTGCCTATTTAAACTGAGTTTGGGCACCCTTTGGTTGCCCTTTCGTGGTGTCTCTGGATGCCTCCACTTTCTATATGTTACTGAAGCTTAATGGGCCTTTAGCTGTGTTCCTGTTATCCTGAGTTCGTCCAGTTCCTGAGTCGCCTGATCAGCTGTGCCTGTTCCGGTTGGAGTCGCCCGACGTTGCTGCTTCCTGCTGCCAGTCCTCGTTGCCATTCCTGATCCAGTTGACCATCGTAGTGCTGGTTCCTGTTCATCTTCAGTGTCCAGTTTCCTTCATCTGTGGCGACTTTGATCTTCATTGCTTAGGTGACATTTCTACACTGTTGGTTCCCAGCGCGCGGGCGCTGGTTTGCTCCATTGCCTCACAAATTACTATAAATTTAGTCTGTTGGTTTCCAGCACGTGGGCGCTGGTTTGCTCCACTGCCTTACGGCTTACTATACATCTAGTCTGCTGGTTTCCAGCGTGCGGGCGCTGGTTCGCTCCACTGCCTTACGGCTTACTATACATCTAGTCTGCTGGTTTCCAGCGCGCGGGCGCTGGTTCGCTCCATTGCCTCACGGTTTACTATACATTTAGTCTGTTGGTTCCCAGCGCGCGGGCGCTGGTTCGCTCCATTGCCTTACGGCTTACAATACATTAAGCCTGTTGCCTTCCAGCGCGCGGGCGCTGGTTCACTCCACTGCCTTACGGCTTACTGACATTGAGTTGTTGGTTCCCAGCGCGTGGGCGCTGGTTTGCTCCACTGCCTTGCGGCTTACTATACATTTAGCCTGTCGGTTCCCAGCGTGCGGGCGCTGGTTTGCTCCACTGCCTTACGGCTCAATATACACTTAGATTGTTGGTTCCCAGCGCGCGGGCGCTGGTTCGCTCCACTGCCTTACGGCTTGATGTACTGTTGATTGTTGGTTCCCAGCGCACGGGTGCTGGTTCGCTCCTTTGCCTCACGGCTACATTATTATACTGACGGTCCCTGGTACACGGGCTTTGGTTCTCTGCACGCTGTCCAGTCCTAGACAGCTAGTTATTCTTCCAGTGCACGGGTACTGATGTGTGCAGAATACCTGGTATTATCATTAGCTCTCATAGCCTCTATATACCATCTCCATACTGTCATTGTCATCTGACAGTCATTGAGGCCATAGTGGTTGGCACCATCTCCTCTAAGGCTGCCTTGCCCGGTATATTGGTAAGGCCGGTAGAACCTTCCAGTACTTTCCATTTTGGGGTTGCCTTACCTGGTATTGGCAAGGCCGGTACAGCCTATATCTTATGGTGTTCCGTTAGGCTGCCTTGCCCGGTATATTGGCAGAGCCGGTAGAGCCTATATCATTTGGTGATCCGTTAGGCTGCCTTGCCCGGTATATTGGCAGGGCCGGTAGAGCCTGTATACTCCTGATAGTCTGATAGGCTGCCTTGCCTGGTATATTGGCAAGGCCGGTAGAACCTGTTTCTCCTTGTTATCTGATAGGCTACCTTGCCCGGTATATTGGCAGGGTCAGTAGAGCCACCTTTCCATTGGTTGCCCAGGCTGCCCTGCCTGGTATATTGGCAGGGCCAGTAGAGCCTTACTCACTATTATCACTAATTTCCTGTCATTTCTATGTATGTGTATATATATGTATGAGATCCTATGGGATTGTCTTAAACTTTTCAATAAAGTTGTGTTTTTACCTAACTTTGTGTCTGAGAGTCTTAACAAACCGTGACAGTATGAAAGGGCCATGACCTCAGACAATAAGAGTGATGGTAACACACAGAATATCCATTGGAGGATGGATATGCATGAGCAACGTTTGGATCAGCTAGCGGTTGCAATCCAAACTATTCTTGAACGCACTGTGCTTGCTGACAAATCTTGGCCTAGTCCGGTGATCTCTCCAAGTCAGACACCGGAGAACAATACGATGCCCTCAGGGGCTGCAGTTAAGGGGTTAACTGCTTCCGCACCTTTGCCACTCAGATATGACGGTGACCCTAATCTGTGCAGAGGGTTTATCAACCAACTTAAAATATTTATGGAATTGACTGCACGTGTGTTCTCCAATGATCGCAGTAAGATCGGGTTCATGATATCCCTGCTGACTGGCAGAGCATTGGCACGGGCTAACCCATTATGGGAGAATGCAAAACCTTGCACTAAGAGTTTTAGAGAATTTGTGCAATCCTTTCGGAGAGTATTTGAGCCTCCTGGGTGAACCACCTCTGCTGCTAAACGCCTTATGGAGATACAACAGGGCAGGCGTACGGTGGGCGACTATGCCATCAAATTTCGCACCTTGGCAGCAGAGGTAGGGTGGAATAACGAGGCATTGTTGGCAGCCTTTGCTCAGGGCCTGAGTGACCAGATTAAAGATGAGATTGCAGCAAAGAATTACCTACTGATCTAGATGACTATATTGAGTATGTTATACTAATTGACTCCCGGATACGTGAGAGATTAACTGCCAGAGATCGCATGGGTACTGTCTAAGAACAATGGGGCTAGCAATACATTACGCCCACCCATCCCTCCCATGGCATCTAAGCCTAGTGAACTAATACGGGAACCAGGTGAACCGATGCAATTAGGTTTCACTAGGCTAACCAAGGAAGAGAGATTATACCGCAGAAAACAAGGGCTGTGCTTATATTGCGGCAAGAATGGGCACTTGCTAAGATCTTGTCCGGTACGTCTGGGAAATGAGCACACCTAGGGTACCTTGGGGGACAGGCCCTAGGTGGTGTTCAATTGTCCCCAGTGTTGGGCACACTGAAACCTACCTTACAGGTGGTACTTTCTTGGGCAGAACGCTCAGTGGAGGTTTTGGCCCTGGTTGATTCTGGTGCAGCTGGGTATTTTATGGATAATACCTTTGCTGAATTGCATGGGGTTCCACGAATTGAAAGAGAAACCCCTCTTGCTATTGAAGCAATCGATGGCAGACCCTTAGAACCTGCTCAAGTTACCTTTGAAACAATGCCATTATCTATGACTATTGGGGCTCTCCATAGAGAAGAGCAGCAGTTCCGACTTATCAGTTCTCCTCACCATGCTGTAATATTGGGATTTCCTTGGTTACAGTTGCATAATCCACAGTTTGATTGGCAAAAGTGTGAAATCTCCACTTGGTCTCAGTTTTGTATGGAGAAGTGCGTTACTCATCCAGTTAAGGTCTTGTGCACCTCCCCTTCACTGCCAGACGAATACCAGCAGTTTGGCGATGTATTAAGTAAGGGAGAGGCTGGCACCCTACCCCAGCACAGACCGTATGATTGTAGTATTGAGTTGCCTCCTGGAGTGGTGCCCCCTAGGGGACGTACGTATCCATTGTCTTGTGAAGAGAACCAAGCTATGGAAGAATATATTTCTGATGCCCTTAAAAGAGGGATCATAAGGAAATCTACCTCTCCGGCCGGGGCCGGATTCTTTTATGTAAAAAAGAAAAATGGCAAACTGAGACCATGCATCGATTACCGTGGCTTAAATAAGCTAATGGCAAAGAACGCTTGTCCGATATCACTCATCACCGAGCTATTTGAGAGGCTCAAAGGTTCCTCTATCTTCACCAAATTGGACCTACGTGCTGCATATAATCTGATTCGGATCAGAGCCGGCGATGAGTGGAAAACTGCCTTTAACACTAGATCTGGGCACTATGAATATCTAGTCATGCCATTTGGTCTTTGTAATGCACCTGCAGTATTTCAGGAATTGATCAATGACATCCTCAATGCTACAGTCGTGTGTCGTTGTCTATCTTGACGATATACTTATTCATTCAAAAAATATGTCACAACACATTAAAGATGTGTCTGAGGTGTTGTTCCGTCTGCGTAAAAATAAATTATTTTGCAAATTGGAAAAATGTGAGTTTCACAGAACTAGTGTGCCATTCTTGGGTTTTGTAATTGGCAAAGAGGGCATTGCCATGGACAAAGAGAAGTTAATGGCAGTCTTGCAATGGCCACGGCCTAAGAGTCTTAAAGCTATCCAACGATTTTTGGGCTTCACTAATTATTATAGGAAGTTTATTAAGAACTTCTCTTCCATTGTTAAACCGCTGTCTGACCTCACGCATAAGGGCGCTAACCCATCTCTTTGGCCAGTGGCTGCGGAAGAGACCTTTGAGAAACTGAAATTGGCTTTTGCTAATGCTCCTGTGTTATCCCACCCCAACCCATTGCTCCCATTTACATTGGAGGTTGATGCCTCGGATATTGGGGTTGAGGCAGTGCTTTCTCAATGACCTGTTAAGGGTGGAACGCTCAGACCCTGTGGGTTTTTTTCTAAAAAATTGACCGGAGCCCAAAGCCATTATGAGATAGGGGACAGAGAATTATTGGCCATTATCCTCGCTCTTAAGGAATGGCGTCACTTACTTGAAGGCACAAAAAACCCTGTCTTAATCTTGACTGATCACAAAAACCTGACTTATCTCTCCGAGGCCAAGAGATTGTCTTCACGTCAGGCCAGATGGGCACTGTTCCTGTCCCGATTCAATTTCATTGTATCATATTTACCGGGATGTAAGAATGTTAGGGCTGATGCACTGTCAAGACAATTTGAGGCTGAAATTGACAGAGAAGAGGTACCAGCACCTATCATTCAACCCGATCGAATATTGGCTACTATACGTACTAGTATCACTTCACCACTAGGGGAAGAGATTTTGGCCTCCCAGGCCTCTGCTCCTCATGAAACCCCGGTGGGCAAGTGTTATGTTGCTGAGCCATTCCGCACTCGATTACTTGAAGCTTACCATTCTTCTAAGGCTGCGGGACATATTGGCAGGGACCAGTTGTTATGGTCCATCTCTCAGATATTTTGATGGCCTTCTATGAGAACAGACTGTGCTGATTTTACTAATGCCTGTGCTACCTGTGCCCATGCCAAAACAACTAGACACCTTCCGGTGGGCTTGCTTCAGCCGGTACCTAATGGTGAACGCCCTTGGTCTCACATCTCCATTGATTTTATGGGAGAATTGCCCATGTCTAGAGGGTATTCCTTCATACTGATTGTGGTGGACAGGTGTTCTAAAATGGCTCATTTCATGCCCCTCCGTGGCCTTCCCTCTGCTAAAGAATTGGCGATGGTGTTTGCTAAAGAAGTATTTCGGTTGCATGGAGTACCCAGAGTACTGGTGTCCGACAGGGGGAGCCAGTTTGTGTCCAGGTTTTGGAGGGCATTTTGTGAGCAGATGGGCATACAACTATCCTTTTCCTCCGCTTATCACCCCCAGACCAATGGGGCCGCTGAGCGTGCCAATCAAGGTTTGGAACAGTTCTTATGTTGTCTCGTTACTGACCATCATGAAAATTGGGCCGACTTGTTGCCTTGGGCGGAGTTCGCCAGGAACTGTTCGGTCAACTCCTCATCCGGGAGCTCCCCGTTTCTGGTTAATTATGGGTTCCAGCCCTGTTTGCTCCTGGATTCCTTTCAGACACAACAGATTCCAGCTCTGGATGAGCATATCAAGCAACTCCGTTCCACATGGGCACAAATTCAGAGGGCACTTGGTCAGTCATTCCAGCACCACCAGCGTCATGCTAATTGCAGAAGACTGCCAGCGGTCTCCTTTCAGGTTGGGGACAGAGTGTGGCTTTCCTCCAGGAATCTTAAGCTTCAAGTTCCATCTAATAAGTTGGCTCCTCGGTTCATTGGTCCTTACAGAGTTATTCGCAAAATTAACCCTGTTTCCTATGCTTTGGACATCCCTGCGTCCATGCGCATTCACAATGTGTTCCATGTATCTCCCCTCAAGCCTCTCGTATGCAACTGTTATACTACTAACCCTGTGGTGCCAGGGCCTACCGAGGTTGAAGGTCAGGAGGAGTATGAGGTTCAGTGTATCACTGATTCCCGCAGGCTTCGAGGAAGGGTACAGTATTTGGTGCATTGGAAAGGTTATGGTCCTGAAGAACGATCTTGGGTGGATAGCAAGGACCTTCACGCACCTAAACTACTGTGAATTTTTCATTCCAAATACCCTCAGAAACCCAGACCCTCCTCTAGGAGAGGGGGTCTTTGAGAAGGGGGTACTATCACGGTGCCCGTGATTTCTGCCTTTGCATGTCTATCACCTGTAGGGGGCTCCCATTGGCTGTCTGCTTTCAGCCCGCCTCACCTTGCCTATTTAAACTGAGTTTGGGCACCCTTTGGTTGCCCTTTCGTGGTGTCTCTGGCTGCCTCCACTTTCTATATGTTACTGAAGCTTCACTTAAGTGGGCTCACAGAAAGCAGTCCAGGGAGACCACGTCGCCTCAAAAGTGGAGCCAGAGGCATGCCTGAAGGCCGTCAGTCTCTCCATCAACATGGTCTTCGATACTTCCGCTAGACAGTCAGCGTGGGCACATAGACCGTACGCCAATGTCTAGGTATGCATGACTTAGCCGCTTGAGCAAATGAGTGAACAAACTCTTCCGAGGATGGCTACCTCCAAGCACACTGGGTACCTCATTCAAGAACACAGCCAAAGGCGACAGAGAAATAGGCGTCGAGAAAACAATCGACATGGTCCTCTCTACGTCCCTCCAGTAAGCTTGCAATCTCAGGCATTCCCACCAAATGTGGGACAAAGTCCCATGGTCCTCACCACATCTCCAACAGTCCTGGCTAACTGAAGGGTAATACCTATGCAACAAATCAGGGGTCCTATACAACTGATTCAGAAGTTTATAATTGAGCTCCATCATAGCCGCATTCCTGGAGCAAAAAGCCGTAGATCTCACCACTCTACCCCAGTCGAAATCTGAAAATGACACCCCCAGATCCGATTCCCACTGAGAATGACAGGGCTGTACAGGGCGAACAGTGGAAGAATAAACCAGTAGGCGATAAAAAGCAGAAATATTACGTGAGCGGGGTGGATGGGACAAGAGAATCTTCTCAAAAGGCTGAGGATCGCGAAGCAAAGTATCACGGTGCCCGAGATTGCTGCCTTTGCGTGTCTATCACCTGTAGGGGGCTCCCATTGGCTATCTGCCTTCAGCCCGCCTCACCTTGCCTATTTAAACTGAGTTTGGGCACCCTTTGGTTGCCCTTTCGTGGTGTCTCTGGCTGCCTCCACTTTCTATATGTTACTGAAGCTTAATGGGCCTTTAGCTGTGTTCCTGTTATCCTGAGTTCGTCCAGTTCCTGAGTCGCCTGATCAGCTGTGCCTGTTCCCGTGCCTTTTCCGGTTGGAGTCGCCCAACGTTGCTGCTTCCTGCAGCCAGTCCTCATTGCCGTTCCTGATCCGGTTGACCATCGTAGTGCTGGTTCCTGTTCATCTTCAGTGTCCAGTTTCCTTCATCTGTGGCGACTTTGATCTTCATTGCTCAGGCGACATTTCTACCCTATTGGTTCCCAGCGCGTGGGCGCTGGTTTGCTCCATTGCCTCACGGCTTACTATACATTTAGTCTGTTGGTTTCCGGCGCGTGGGCGCTGGTTCGCTCCACTGCCTTACGGCTTACTATACATCTAGTCTGTTGGTTTCCAGCGCGCGGGCGCTGGTTCGCTCCATTGCCTTACGGCTTACTATACATCTAGTGTGTTGGTTTCCAGCGCGCAGGCTCTGGTTTGCTCCATTGCCTCACGGCTTACTATACATTTAGTCTGTTGGTTCCCAGCGCGCGAGCACTGGTTCGCTCCATTGCCTTGTGGCTTACTATACACTGAGTCTGTTGGCTTCCAGCGCGCGGTCGCTGGTTCCCTCCACTGCCTTACGGCTTACTGACATTGATTTGCTGGTTCCCAGCGCCCAGGCGCTGGTTCGCTCCACTGCCTTGCGGCTTACTATACATTTAGCCTGTCGGTTCCCAGTGCGCGGGCTCAATATACACTTTGATTTTTGGTTCCCAGCGCGCGGGCGCTGGTTCGCTCCACTGCCTTACGGCTCAATATACACTTTGATTTTTGGTTCCCAGCTCGCGGGCGCTGGTTCGCTCCACTGCCTTACGGCTTGATATACAGTTGATTGTTGGTTCCCAGCGCGCGGGCGCTGGCTCGCTCCTTTGCCTCACGGCTACATTATTATACTGACGGTCCCTGGTACACGGGCTTTGGTTCTCTGCACGCTGTCCAGTCCTAGACAGCTAGTTATTCTTCCAGTACACGGGTACTGATGTGTGCAGAATACCTGGTATTTCCATTAGCTCTCATATCCTCTATATGCCATCTCCATACTGTCATTGTCATCTGACAGTCATTGAGGCCATAGTGGTTGGCACCATCTCCTCTAAGGCTGCCTTGCCCGGTATATTGGTAAGGTCAGTAGAACCTTACAGTCGTTTCCATTTTGGGGTTGCCTTACCCGGTGTTGGTGTCACGGTTTCTTTTAAGACACTCAGACCATTGGGTGAATAAGAACACAGTTTTATTAAAATAAGATAAGGCAATAACACGCCCTCTAGTGGTGGTAAATATATACAGATAATATATATATATTTATAATGGTAAATGCACAAATGACCATTAAGTACAATTACACAGAAATAGGATAGCGTGTACCCCTCAGGGGTTAAGTCCTTGATAACAGTCAGTCTCAGATGTGAATGTTTGGAACGCCCTGGGTGTTATAAGGCTGATGCTGGAGACCAAGACTATCACCGGCTGGATACTGGACTGCCCCGCCACAGTGTTCAGTAAGAAGCACCAAAGTCCCCGTAGCCCCCTCGGGCGTACCTACTGGAACTGCTTCAACTAGTGCAAGTGCATAAGGCCCCACGGGCCTAATTGGAACCGGCCTTCAAGGCGATAGCTGCCAAGCCTCCTCAGACTAAACCGGATAATGGGAAAGCATACGCTAGAGCCGACAGCCCCCACGGGCGTGATTACCGGAATACGAATGCTGATGCCTGTGCCTGCCACCACTCTGGAAAGCGGGATCGCTACTGAACAAGAGAAAGGGTTTCAGGCGCCTAACCGGCCTAAACGGATGTAAATACTCTGCAAGGATGTGTGAAGCTGCTGACGAAGAGCGGCCAGCTCAGCAGTAGTATTCACTGAGAAAGAGACTCTTACAGGATTAGCGATAGAGTGGAACCCAGCGGCACTGCTAGGGTTAATTAGCACATTTACTCGAGGCTTATCAGCGGTAAAGCAAGGCTCTGCAGTCTGAGGGAGGCACGGGTACGCCCAGCTCTGCAACGGTAAAAGCACAGCACTGATCGGAGTACACCAGGCAAGGCAGTCACACCAAAAGCTGGAACAGTAGATAGAAATGTCGCAGCGGCGACAACTGGAACACAGGTCACTGTAGAAAGCTGGAGTCGTTCTTCGGAGCGGGAAGTCAGCCAGGCCGGGTCAGAGCATGTAGAAGGTAGTCATACAAGCCGGGTCGTACACAAGCAGGAACGTCAGCCAAACCAGGTCAGAATCCAGAGGAGGTAGTCAGACGAGCCTGGTCATACACGAGCAGGAACACAGGAGAATAGTCAAGACAAGCCAAGTCGGTACACAGGAATCCGGAACACAGGAACACAGCACAATAACTGGCACAGAGACACCACGAAAGGGCGCCTGACAGTCTTGCTAGCCAGGTATAAAAAGGTCACCAGGGGGCGGGCCAAACCAACACAGCAAATCAGAATCTGTCATAGCTGAGACTGACAGGAATCACAGGCACTGTGATAGTACCCCCCTCTCAAAGACCCCCTCTCCCTGCTCGAGGTCTGGGTCTAGAAGGGTATTTAGAGTGAAAGCTGTGTACTAATCTGGGTGCGTGGAGGTCCCCTTGATCAACCCAAGAACGTTCCTCAGGACCATAGCCCTTCCAATGAACCAAGTATTGCAGCTTCCCTCTAAATCTCCTGGAATCAATAATGCTCTGCACCTCATATTCCTCTTGGCCCTGAACGTCCACCGACCCAGGAATCACTGGCGTAGTAGTATAGCGATTACACACCAAGGGTTTCAGGAGCGACACATGGAACACATTGTGAATGTGCATTGAGGGTGGAAGCTCCAAAGCATAAGAAACCGGATTAATCTTGCGGATAATCTTAAATGGACCGATAAACCAGGGAGCCAGTTTGTTAGATGGTACTTGTAAATTCAGGTTTCTGGATGACAACCATACCCTATCCCCAACTTGAAAGGAGACCGCTGGCAGACGTCTGCGATTAGCGTGCCTCTGCTGACGCCGAAATGACTGACTGAGGGACCTCTGGACCTGTGACCAAGTGGAATGAAGCTGTGCCAAATGCTCATCCAGAGCAGGGATCTGCTGCGCCTGAAAGGAGTCCGGGAGCAGACAAGGCTGAAACCCATAATTAACGAGAAACGGAGAGCTCCCGGACGATGAATTGACCACACAGTTTCTGGCAAACTCAGCCCATGGCAACAGGTCAGCCCAATTGTCATGATGATCAGTGACAAAGCAACGCAGGAACTGCTCCAGTCCCTGATTGGCACGTTCAGCGGCCCCATTCGTTTGGGGATGGTAAGCGGAGGAAAATGACAATTGAATACCCATCTGGCCACAGAATGTCCTCCAAAACCTAGAAACGAACTGGCTCCCTCGGTCGGATACAATCACTCTGGGTACTCCGTGCAGGCGGAATACCTCCCTAGAAAAGACTACAGCCAATTCCTGAGCCGATGGAAGGCCAGTCAGAGGCACAAAATGTGCCATTTTAGAGAATCTATCGACCACCATAAGAATGAACGTAAATCCCCTAGACGCTGGTAATTCTCCCAAAAAGTCGATAGATATATGAGACCACGGACGGTCTCCGTTGGGCACGGGTTGCAATAAGCCCACAGGGAGGTGCCTAGGGGTCTTAGCACGGGCACAGGTGGTACAGGCTGCAGTAAAAGCGGCACAATCGGCTCTCAAGGTAGGCCACCAAAATAATTGCGACAGAGACCAGACTAGATGGTCACTACCAATATGCCCAGCTGCTTTAGAAGCGTGGTAAGTCTCCAACAAACGAACACGGAATGGCACATCAACAAAGCATTTCCCCACAGGGGTCTCAGGGGGTGCCCTCGATTGTGATGCCAATATCTCTTCCCCCAGAGGCGAGGTAATGGTGGTACGGATAGTGGCCAAAATGCGATCTGGCTGAATGATGGGAACAGGTTCCTCCTCCCTCTCAGTGTCAGAAGCGAACTGACGAGACAACGCATCGGTTTTAATATTTTTTGAGCCAGGAAGATAAGACACTAGGAAATTAAATCGTGACAAAAAGAGTGCCCATCTAGCTTGTCGAGAAGACAGTCTTTTGGCTTCGGAGAGATAAGTTAAATTCTTATGATCCGTAAGAATTAGTACTGGATTCCGAGTACCCTCCAAAAGGTGACGCCACTCCTTCAGAGCTAGAATTATGGCCAACAGTTCCCTGTCCCCAATCTCATAATGACTCTGCGCACTGGATAATTTCTTTGAGAAGAAACCGCAAGGCCTCAAGGCGCCACCTCCCACGGGACGTTGGGAGAGTACTGCTCCAACCCCAACCTCAGAAGCGTCAACCTCCAACGTGAAGGGCAGAGAGGGATTAGGGTGGGACAGCACTGGAGCAGATGCAAAGGCAGATTTCAGGGTAACAAATGCGGTCTCCGCCGCCTCGGACCACTGAGAGGGAGAAGCTGATAATGGTTTGACAATCGTGGAAAAGTTCTGGATGAACTTCCTATAATAGTTCGCAAAACCTAAGAATCTTTGAATGGCCTTTAACCCTTTAGGACGAGGCCAATGCAGAACTGCTGCCAACTTCTCTTGATCCATGGCAATGCCATTATTAGAAATAACGAAACCCAGGAATGGCACCTGAGATGTATGGAATTCGCATTTCTCTATTTTACAAAATAGCCTGTGCTTGCGGAGTCGGAGCAGGACTTCAGAAACATCTTTGATATGTTGTGAGAGGTTGGCAGAGTGAATTAATATGTCATCAAGATATACAACTACACAGGACTGTAGTAGGTCTCGTAGGATGTCATTAATAAACTCCTGAAATACTGCAGGCGCATTGCATAAGCCAAATGGCATCACCAGATATTCGTAATGCCCTGTTCTGGTGTTAAACGCCGTTTTCCACTCGTCACCCTCTTTAATTCTGACCAGATTATAGGCGGCTCGCAAGTCAAGTTTAGTAAAGATCGATGAGCCCTTCAATCTGTCAAACAACTCGGTGACAAGTGGAATCGGATAGGCATTCTTAGGCATAAGTTTGTTCAGCCCACGATAGTCAATGCATGGCCTAAGTTCACCACTTTTCTTTTTCACAAAGAAAAATCCGGCACCTGCCGGAGAAGTAGACTTCCGAATGATGCCCCTCTCCAGGGCATCAGCAATATAATCCTCCATAGCCTTATTCTCCTCACAGGACAGTGGGTAAGTGCGCCCCCTAGGAGGCACCGCACCAGGAGGCAAATCAATGGCGCAATTGTACGCCCTGTGCTCGGGCAATGCGCTGGCCTCTCCCTTACTGAACACGTCACTGAATTGTTCGTATTCAGCTGGCACAGTCGGAGAGGTACACATAATCTTGACGGGTAAGGAGAGACAGTTCTTGTCACAGTATTCTGACCAGGAGTTAACCTCACATCTCTGCCAGTCAAATTGGGGATTATGTACCTGTAGCCATGGGAACCCCAAAATAACTGAATGGTGCGGGGAACGAATGATTTGAAAACGTATCTGTTCCTTGTGGCAAGCCCCCACTGTCATTGTCACTGGACTAGTTTCAAGCGTAATAAATGCCGGCTCCAGGGGTCTGCCATCGATGGCCTCAATAGCAACCGGAGAGTCCTTTTTACATAAAGGAATGCCATGCAGGTTAGCAAAAGACCGGTCATTGAAATAACCTGCTGCCCCGGAGTCCACCAGAGCGCAGACCTCGATAACCTTGTCCGCCCAAGCGAAGACCACCTGAATAGTGGGTTTAGTGGTGCTAGAATCTAGGGACTGTTCTACACCACCTAGGGCCTGTCCCCCAAGGTACCCTAGGTGCGTTCGTTTCCCGGCCGAACTGGGCAATTGCGCAACAGATGCCCTGCTTTGCCACAATAGAGGCATAGACCTTGTCTCCTACGATATAATCTTTCCTCTTTTGAGAGCCTAGTGAACCCCAATTGCATAGGTTCAGGATTCTCGGTTGATCGCTCAGGAGGAACGGATGGTGTGGGTGGGTTAAGGAGACTGGTCTGGCCATAGTTTTTCACTTTAGCCCTTTTAGCCAACCGTCTCTCTCGGATGCGAGAGTCTATAAGTAGGACAAAATCGATGTATTCGTCCAGATCACTGGGTAAATCGCAAGCTGCTATCTCGTCCTTAATTTGCTCGGAAAGGCCCTGAGTAAAGGCAGCTAGTAAGGCCTCCTCGTTCCAGCCCACCTCTGCTGCCAAGGTCCTGAATTCAATAGCATAATCTCCCAGTGTGCGTTCACCCTGCTGAATTTCCATTAGCCTTTTGGCAGCAGAGGCAGCCCTGCCAGGAACCTCAAACACTCGTCTGAACTTTCTGACAAATTCTCTAAAGTTCAGGGTGCAGGGTCTGGCATTTTCCCACAACGGATTCGCCCATGCCAATGCCTTGCCAGTCAATAGAGATATCATAAGACCGACCCTACTACGGTCGTTAGGAAATGCCTGGGGTGCCAACTCCAAAAATATCTCTAATTGATTAATAAATCCCCTGCAAAGGGAAGGCTCGCCATCATACCTTAACGGTAACGGTGCAGATGCCGTTAGCCCTTTCGAACTGGCTGATGGGACTATGGACTGATTATCCGGTGTCAGGACTGGGGTGACCACCGGATTAGGACTAGGCTTGTCCAAATGTACTGTACGTTCGAGTAACGTCTGCAAAGCCAGTGCCAATTGGTCCATGCGCTGCTCATGGACATCCATTCTCCAATGGATGTTCTGTGTTAGGCTTTCACCCTTACCGTCTGAGGTCATGGCCCTTTCGTACTGTCACGGTTTCTTTTAAGACACTCAAACCATTGGGTGAATAAGAACACAGTTTTATTAAAATAAGATAAGGCAATAACACGCCCTCTAGTGGTGGTAAATATATACAGATAATATATATATATTTATAATGGTAAATGCACAAATGACCATTAAGTACAAGTACACAGAAATAGGATAGCGTGTACCCCTCAGGGGTTAAGTCCTTGATAACAGTCAGTCTCAGATGTGAATGTTTGGAACGCCCTGGGTGTTATAAGGCTGATGCTGGAGACCAAGACTATCACCGGCTGGATACTGGACTGCCCCACCACAGTGTTCAGTAAGAAGCACCAAAGTCCCCGTAGCCCCCTCGGGCGTACCTACTGGAACTGCTTCAACTAGAAATGTCGCGGCGGCGACAACTGGAACACAGGTCACTGTAGAAAGCCGGAGTCGTTCTTCGGAGCGGGAAGTCAGCCAGGCCGGGTCGGAGCACGTAGAAGGTAGTCATACAAGCTGGGTCGTACACAAGCAGGAACGTCAGCCAAACCAGGTCAGGATCCAGAGGAGGTAGTCAGACGAGCCGGGTCATACACGAGCAGGAACACAGGAGAATAGTCAAGACAAGCCAAGTCGGTACACAGGAATCCGGAACACAGGAACACAGCACAATAACTGGCACAGAGACACCACGAAAGGGTGCCTGACAGTCTTGCTAGCCAGGTATAAAAAGGTCACCAGGGGGCGGGCCAAACCAACACAGCAAATCAGAATCTGTCATAGCTGAGACTGACAGGAATCACAGGCACTGTGATAATTGGCAAGGCCGGTAGATCCTATTTCTTATGGTGTTCCTTTAGGCTGCCTTGCCCAGTATATTGGCAGGGCCGGTAGAGCCTATATCATATGGTGATCTGTTAGGCTGCCTTGCCCGGTATATTGGCAGGGCTGGTAGAGCCTGTATACTCCTGATAGTCTGATAGGCTGCCTTGCCTGGTATATTGGCAAGGCCGGTAGAGCCTGTTTCTCCTTGTTATCTGATAGGCTACCTTGCCCGGTATATTGGCAGGGTCGGTAGAGCCACCTTTCCATTGCTTGCCCAGGCTGCCCTGCCCGGTATATTGGCAGGGCTGGTAGAGCCTTACTCGCTATTATCACTAATTTCCTGTCATTTCTATGTATGTGTATATATGGATGAGATCCTATGGGATTGTCTTAAACTTTTCAATAAAGTTGTGTTTTTACCTAACTTTGTGTCTGAGAGTCTTAACAAACAGTGACACAAAGCAGCCCTCTCAGTATGACTCAGGATAAAGCTGCGAAGTTGTCTATATCTCCACCACTCACCAAATGGCAAATCCAACTTGGTCTGCATTTCCGCAATGTCCACCAACTTCCCCTGGGAAGATAAGTACATGGGCAACAACCTACCCTGAACAAGACAGGGAGTAAATGCAGATGAATCCATACCTGGAGGGAAAGCCGGATTCCGCAACAGAGGGGTAAGAGGGGAAGGCTGAGAAGAAAAGTCAGGAAGCAAGGAACAAAGGGAATCAAAGATTCGCAGAGAGGGGGTAAGTATAGGTATGGACGAACCAGCCTTCTTCAGGGCATACCTGGGAAGCCAGGGAAGCCCCATCAAGGGCCACGGCGAAACTAAGTCCGAGAGCAGACGGACCCAAATCTTCTCCTCCCCCGAGTGAAACCAATGGGCCATCATAGACAAATGCACTGCCTGATAGTATTTGGACACCAGGGGAAGACCCAGTCCCCCTTCCTTTTTATTCAGAGCTAGTACCCGAGAGCTAATCCTAGCAGGTTTATCTGCCCAGATGAATGTATTAAGGGCCCGCTGAAAGGTCTTTAAAAAAGCCGTCGAGAAAGATATGGGCACCGTTTGCAAAATGTAAAGTAATTTAGGGATAACCGACATCTTGATGAGGTTAATGCGACCAAACCACGAAACAAATAGGGGGCGCCACCTTTGAAGATCACGGCGAGGGGAATAGTTAAAAAAAAAACAAGTCTCAGGAACAAGAAGAGAGATAGACACCCAGATATTTCAGCTTTCCCGGAGCCAAACGGAAGGCGGAAATCCGCGAGATCGCCTCCTTGAGCTCAGCAGGTATGGAGACTGCCAAGAGCTCCGACTTAGAAATGTTAGGCTTGAAGTTCAACAACAGGCCAAATACTCAAAGCTCTTCCAGGACCACCGGGAGGGACCTGACAGGATCCGTGACCACCAATAAAAGATCGCCAGTGAACAATGCCAATTTATGCTCCATGGACCCAGAATGGAGCCCTTGAATCCCAGAATTGTTACGCAGGGAGTAGGCCAAGGCCTCTATGGTCAAAATAAAAATAAGAGGGGAAAGGGGGCAGCCCTGTCTGGTGCCGTTTCTTAGAGGGAAGGAATCAGATAAGCCACCTGAAAGCCGAACCCGGGCAGAAGGGGCGGTATACAGGGCACGGACAAATGTACGGAAGCGGGGACCAAGACCCAGATGGCAGAGGCAAGCTTCGATAAAGGCCCAAGACACTCTGTCAAAGGCCTTTTCCGCATCGACAAATAACAAAAGTGTAGGAATTTGTTTCTGCTGTGCCATCTCAATCAGCTGTACAATCCTAATAGTATTATTCCTAGCCTCTCTACCCTGCACAAACCCCGTCTGGTCCTGACCAACCACGTGAGGCAAAAGGGGGCGCAACCGATTAGCCAGAATCTTAGCATAAATTTTAATGTCGCTGTTGAGTAGCGATATAGGTCTGTAACTCCCAGGCAATTTTGGGTCCTTGCCCTCTTTGGGGATCAGAACGATATGTGCCTCCGAGAATGCCGGGTAGAGCGCAGTCTGGTCAGGTAAGCAATTAAATACTTCAGTCAAAATAGGAGAAAGATCCGGGAGTAATTTCCGATAAAAAAGCACGGGAAAGCCATCTGGACCCGGGCTACGGCTCACAGCAAGTTGTTTAACCACATCCTCTCTAGATCCTGAGACCGTATTGCAGACTCCAAGCTGCCAGCCTGGCCAACAGACAAGTTAGGCATCTTTGATGCCATCAAATAGGATGCAGCAGCCTCCGCAGTAGGAGTTGGAGGGAGATTATATAGATCTGCGTAAAAACTGCGGAAAGACTCCACTATCCCAGGGATATCACGATGAATACATCCTGTAGCATCCTCTATCTGAATAACAGGAACGTGAGTTTGCGGACCCTTCACCATGTGGGAAAGTAGTCTTCCAGATTTGTTATTGTACTCATAGAATTCACTACACGTCCAATTCATAGAGCGGGCTGCCCTGGAATGCATGAGATGCGTAACCTGATCCCTCAGCCCATTCAGGGATCGCAGCATCCCCAGATCCAAAGAAAGCATATGAGAGGCTTCCAGGGACCGTATGGAAGCAAGCAAATCCTGAATTTCCGCATCGTTGCACTTCCTAATAAAAATCCCTCTCAGATAACATTTCAGGGATTCTCATACCCCAGCACCATAGGAAAGGAGTGCAAATTAACTTTCAAGAAATCAACAATCAAGGAGCGTACCTCCGCACATACTTAAGGATCCTCCAATAAGGAGGCATCCAGACGCCACACTGAAGATCTAGGGACAACCAAAGGAATTTCCAACGTCAAGAGAGCCGGAGCATGGTCCGACCACGTGATAGGCAGTAACCGGGCAGAAGACAGGTAGGAAAGATGCACCTGCAAGAGGAAAAGATAGTCAATCCTAGAGTAGGAGTTAGCCGGATGAGAAAAGAAAGAATAACTGCGAGCAGTAGGGTTTAACAACCTCCAAGTGTCCACTAAGGAGAGAAGATGAATAGATTTGACAATAGCAGAGAGATGAGAGTAAGGAAGAGAAGATCTAGAGGATGAGCAATCCACCGCTGGACATAGAGGGACCTTCAGGTCCCCACCCACTACCACTAACCCAGACTGGAACTCACCAAGCCTGGCCAATACCTCCACCAGAAAATCCCAATGACCCTCATTTGGGGCATAGATCGAGGCCACCGTGAAAGTCAGATCACCCACTTTACCCTTAAGGAAAAGAAAACGCCCATTACGGTCTTTGAGTTCATCGAGAAGTATAAATGGAACAGAACTGTGAAATAGAATACCTACACCATGTTTCTTACAGGGAGCAGAGCTAAAATGTTGAATGGGGTAGCTCCTATGTGCCAGTCTCGGAGGTGCGGTAGCCATAAAATGAGTCTCCTGAAGGAAACATTCTTGAAATACTATGCTATGCTTATGGGGGGAATTTAACCCCCTGACATTCATAGAGAGAGTATTAAGTTTAAACATACCAGCCATTGTATAGGATCAACCGGTCAACATAAATATCGAAAGCCAGTGGCCCCCACCCCCCAGAGGAAACATACAAAGGGTAAAAAGAAGGAGACGGTAAAGAAGGAACAGAAGGGATAAGGGAATAGAAGAAAAGAGGAAGGTAAAAGCATCCAGAAAGAGGAGGAAGAAAAGGTAAAGGAAAGGATGAAAGAAGAAAGACAAGCCTCTCCACACAAAAGAACTGAGGAACCAACCAAACAAATTCATAGCGACCGCACAGTGCAATGAAAATAAATCCAAACCTAGCGTAAGGTGGTAAAAATTTGGGGCATGGAAAATACACCAGGACATAAAAGAACAACACATCTCATTTGCCCTCACAGTAGCTCAAGAAAAGAGCAGAATCACTCCCCCCCCAGATCAACGGAACAGACATTAGAGGACAAACGCACTCCACCATGCTCCCGTACCCCTGAAAAACACAGGAGGACATCCTAAACGATCTGGGGAAAGCAAGGGGCCCCGCATCGCGAGAGATTGAACTGGCTAACTTATATTAGGAAAACAAACCGAACATCCCTTAACACATACACCCCAGAAACAATGTGAAGCAATGGTATACAAATACAGTGAACCTCAAGTACCCCCCTCCCCCTCCATCACATAGTAGCTTGGATCCAATCCCCACAGACACCCCAGAGCTCCCGAGGGCGCATAGCACTCCACCAGAGCTCCGAGACAACCGAAAGATCCACCCCCAACAAGGGGTCGAAGATGCTGGAGGGAGAATAGCCAGAGCCATGGTTGAGTCCAAGCCAGACATAAAAGGGGAAAATTAGTGGACAAAACGATGAGTTTCATAGAGAGCAACAAACCATACAAAAGACAGAGCTATGCATTAGATACCCTCCCCAACATAACAGGAATCAAAGCCAAATCCCCCCCAAAGGGGATACATGGACGACAGGGACGGGTCCCCCTCGAAAAGGGGAGGAACCCCCCCCATGGCCCACGCAACCCCCCTACCCACTCACCCCCTATCGTTAATCACATGCCAACCCCCACAGAAAACTGAGATCAGGGAAATTACAAAAGTAAAACTAAGACCCTAAAAGGGAGGGACCCACCCCCCGGGACAACCCCACTATCCAAAGAAAAACCCATTAACATGGCCCACCCTCCATCAGTAAAACCCAGGACCCCAACTCAACCAGCTATGATGGAAGTGGCCCCCCGAGTGGAGGAAACCCCCCGACCGGGGAGCACTCCAAAAAGAGGGGGATCCAAGAGAGCACACAAGAGGGGAAAATTAATGAACAAAATGATGGGTTTAATGGGGAGCTACAAACCAGACAAGTGATAGAGACATACTGTAAAATATCACCCTCCAGCAGAACATACTCCAAACCGAATCCCCCCAAAGAGTATACATGGACGACAGGGATGGGTCTCCCCAAAAAGTGAAGGAAACCCCTCCGTGACCCACGCAACTCTCCCACCCATCCGCCCCCTCACAATAAACACATGTCAATCACCCACAGAAAACAGAGACCAGGGGAGTTTACAAAATTAAAAACTAAAACCCCAGAAGGAGGGAACCCACCCCCCGGGACAGCCCACCTAACCCACCCACGTAGCCCACCTCATCATCCCACAGTCTGCCATTAAGCAGAAAATGAGGAACCCATGGACATGGCCCACCCCCCATTAATAAAACCCAGGAACACCAACCTAAGAAGTCAAAATGAAAGCAGCCCCCGAGCGGGGGAAAACCCCAACCAGGGAGCGCTCCAACCCCTACATCCTCCATCGGAGCCCCCACCCGAAAGAGGGGGATCCGAGAGAGTACGGTCCCAACACCCAAAAGAAGCAAAGACCAATAAAGTGGGAAACAATGAAATACATATCAGTCCACCCTAGGCGAAGAGCCACCAACACGAATCCTGTCAGCCTGCCTCTTCCTGGGGGTCACCTCAGCCCAGGGCTGGGGCTGCAAGGCCGTAGACAGATTCTGTTTTTTGTGTATGATAGGGTCCCAGAGCTGAACTTGGGCATCCTGCATCCTCCGTGTCTTTCACAGTAAAAGTGGAGCCCTCGTGGGACACTAGTAGGGCAAAAGGAAAACCCCATCTATAAGCAATGTGATTGTTCCGGAGAGCATCCGTTAAGGGCTTGAAGGCTCTGTGAAGTTGGAGAGTATAGGCAGAAAGATCATTATACAATTGCAAATCTGAAACCAAAGAGAATGAAGTTGGCGAGCTAAGCGCATAAGATCGTCTTTTTGGCAAAATGACGCCAGACAGCAAATAACATCTCTAGGGCGTTCACCATTTTGGGCCCTAGGCCACAAGTCCCGATGAATCCTCTCAATGTAGATCTGCGTAGGGTCAATCTTCAAAATAGAGGCAAAAATCTTTCCAGCCATTTCCCTCAGGTCCTGGGGCAGAACCGATTCCGTTAGGCCCCTGATCCTGACATTGTTGCGCCTGCCTCTGTTCTCGATATCATCCAAATGAAAGAGTAGTTTCGCGATCTCCTCCTCCTGATCTATCAAACGTTTGGTCATGTCTCGCTGTTCCACAAGAACTGCGGTATGTGCGTCTTCCAGATCTGCCACTCGGTCACCAATATGTCTCACATCAGTACGGAGGTCCGCGATGTCGTTCCGGAGAGAATCACGGAGCTTATCCATCAAGGTTTCTAAGTCGGTCCTCGTCGGCAAAGAGCGAATATCATCCTTCGTAGCAAAAGGAGCGCGGGTCAGTCGTCCCATTAAAGGATCCAAGGTCCACTACACGCAGAGGGTCTCTAGCGTTTGAATCCTCGCCACCCACTGGTAAGTCCGCCATCTTGGAATAAGAATGGCGCGTCAAAGCCAGCTGTCGAGGGACAGTGTTTTCTTTAAGGAATCCCGTAATCTTTTGGGACCTGGAACGTCTCCCTCGCATGACAGGCCACTCTTAGGGTGTAGGGTAGAGGTCCAAGTCCAAATACACTGCAAATGAAAGCTATAGAGCCAGTTAGAAGCAAAAGGGGCACGGAGCAGGATCACAGTGCGTCCATCTCTCACCACGGTCAGGCCACGCCCCCCAAATCTATATTTTTACTCACTTTTTCATAAAATGCAACCAAGTTAGTTTGACAAGACCTATCTTTCACAAAGCCATGTTGGCTTCTGCTAATGATATTCCTGTTCATGCTGAATTCTTGAATATATTCCCCTAGCAGCCCTTCAAACAGCTTCCCTACCACAGATGTCAAGCTTACAGGTCTGTAATTTCCTGGCTGGGATTTTGATCCCTTTTTAAATATGGGCACCACATCTGCTTTACGCCAATCCATGGGCACCATACCTGAAATAATAGAATTCCTGAAAATCAAAAGTAAAGATCTGGGCAGGGTCTAGCTTAGCTCTTTAAGTACCCATGGGTGTATACCATCCGGCCCTGGGGCTTTGTCTACCTTAACACCATTTACTTGTTTTAACACTTTTTATTGTGTTAGACAATCCCATGCTTGCTGTGACTGTTCGTTAAAAGTAGTTTGCAGGTTCTTGTCCATCAGGTCTTCCTTGGCAAAAACAGAAGGAAAGAAATTGTTTAAAATCTCTGCTTTCTCTCTGTCCACACTGACCATCTCGCCCGTTTCAGATAACAAAGACCCAACATTATCAGACTTTAATTTTTTGCCATTAATGTATTTAAAGATTTTTTTGGGTTGCTCTTGATCTCCTTAGCAATAATTTTTTAATTCTCCAGTCTAGCTAATTTAATCGCCTTTTTACAGATTTTATTGGCATTTTTGTATTTTGCAAATGCCTCTGCTGATCCCTCAGATTTATAATGTTTAAATTACTTTTTCTATATATTTATATTCTCACACTATCTTTTTATTTACTGCATTAAGTCATGGTCAGTCTGTCACGTCTGTGCCTCTCACCTAGCGGCCGCCGCCCCTCCTCGATGCTCGATACTCCCCGCGGCCACTTCTGGTTGTTCATGACATCATACGCGGTGACGTCAGACGCACGTGAGGCCCATAAGACGCTTCGTCGGCTGGGCCTTGGTGCTCAGTTATCGAGCTCTTCCCCATGGCGTCGAGTTTAGCGTCGTTCTGTTCCTTAGCCCCAGTGTTCTCCTTCATGAACCAGTCCTAGCCTCATTCTTATTTTTCTTTCTTCTTTATGGGCCCTTGCTCCTGTTTGCAGCCAGGCCAGTTGTGGGATATATTTCCATGTTTCATTTGTCTCTGAGTCTTTACCCCTTTTTTTTGTATATCTAGCACTTTTGTTTGGTTTTCTCAAAGGAGTGTTTAGCTCTGTAAATTTAAACTTGCCTCCTCTGTATTTAGCTGGGTTTTTGCATCTTCATATACTTATTTTTTCCTCATTATCTTAGCACTCTGCCAACCTCAGTGCTCCTCCATTTGCACTGAGTAGTTTTCAGGGTGCTTATACTCTCTACTTCTTTACAGGGGGTTGACACAGTCTCACATTCAGGAACTCATCTAATTTTCTCATAGTCATTACACCAATACTTTCTTATTCTTCTTCTTATTTCTATTTAATTTTTAATCCATCTTATTTTAAACTCTCATATTTCATTTCATGTTATTCAGGCATAGATTATGTATCTTAATTATTTTTCTATTGTCTAAGAGTATCAATTAATATTTTGTTACAATATTATTTTTTCTTTTCCTTTCTCTCTTCAGAACATCATAATATAAATGCAATAATATTTTATTCAATTGTATTTCATTGTATTTACTTTGGATTGATAATACATACTTATTTACATTTCTTAATCATCATTTATTTTTCTTAATTATTTTTAAGATATATTGGCATAGATCATTTGCTGGTTTCTATTCAATATTACATCTAGTTATTAGACATTAATGCTGTTCATGGGGAGCTATTTAAGTATACCTCCCTTTTACTCTATTATAGAGCAAATGGGTGCTTAGAGGGGGAAATATCTAAACTACAGAACCTTAAAACTAGACTTGTGCACGGGCAAAATTTTCGGTAAAATTTGAATTCGTACGAATTTTTTTTTTCTAATTCGGATGATCCTAATTTCGGACCGGGCCTATTCGATTCGGACGAAATTCTGATCCATTCCGAATTATTCGGCCGAGTTTAACATGGGTTAAATTATAGCAGTGCGCCTCCGTGCACGCTGCTATCATTCTTTGCAGACAGGGTGTGCATTTAGAAAAAGATCCATCCCAAAAACGGACATTGTCTTACATTGCCAGTCTGTGCATGTCACCTCTACTCCAGCATGGGATGCCAGTCACAATGCAAACGTCGAACATCGAGAACCCATGCCTGTCATTCAATTTAGCATGTTCGAACATCGAAACCCCATGCCTGTCCTTCAATATAGCATATGTTCGAACATAGAAACCCCGTGCCTGTCCTTCAATATAGCATATGCTCGAACATCGAAAACCCATGCCTGTCACATCCTACTCAACATAAGTGGTCGACTCGAACATGGACAAACTACATGTCACATTCTATGTTAGTACATGGGTAAAGATTAAGGTTTCATTTTCTGGTACCAGCCTCCTACCCTACTGTCCCTCTTTAGTACCCAAATTCCTTTCTCTCGTTTTCCTATCCTGATTTCCCCTCATATCAGATAACTCTATGTGTATATACATTGTAGTGTTTCATACTACATCAAGAATAAACATCAATGATTGTAATGTGATAGATGTAATGTGTTAAAAAGAAAAATTGAGACATTCTGTTGTGAACAAACTGCAACACAGGAGAGAAATAAAAAAAAATGCTTGACATCTATTCTGAAGAGTGGTCCACAGCATTGTCTTAGTATCGCAATATCACCGTTTTCCGTGAGTGTGCAATACAGGGCTCTACGGTAATTGCTGGGAATTTCCCAACGTCATAATCAGGGGATGATGGGAGTTGTATTCTAACTACTGTTAGGAAACACATAAGTGATGCACATTCATCTCCCACCTAGAAATTATTTACACACAAGGCAACTCCCCCAAGTAATACCTAGCCCCTTTCCAAGTGAAAGGACTTCCTGTATTCAAACAAATACCTAATATTTTTTTATATTTTGCACAGGAACAAATATTACTTGCTCTTGCAGTGGCAATAACTGGAACTAATGCTGGCTGCCTACCTATGCCTAACCTAATGCTACCTGCCTGCCTACACAACAACTGTACACTCTCTAATCTCTTCTTCTCTCTCTGAGCTCCAACAACGCAATGAGGAAATGCAGGCTGTCTGTCTGTGTGACTGTGTCATTAGTCCAACCCCCATCATGAAACGAAGAAGGCTATTCGAATACAGACAGAAGAGGGAAGTAGTGCATGAAACGGAGAATGGAATTGGACTAGAGACATGGAGGGAAAATTATGGAGAGAAAGTAATTGAGCGCGCACAGGAAGTACAAAAAAGTCCTGGTCAAAAGTAGTCGAAACTTTTGGAAATGTGTCGATTGCCGAAACTTCCAAAATTTTCGACGAATTTCGGACCTGGGCTGTTCGGAGTCGGATCATTTTTTCCGAATGACCCTTGAGTTTCGGATTGGCCGAATGTCTCCGAATGACCCCATTTTCGACGAAATCCGAATGTCTCCGAATGAATTTGCACATGTCTACTTAAAACTCCTGTGCAAAAGATACAAATTCATGTGAAGAGAATAAATAGCACTACGATGGTAATCTCTGAGTAAAAACTATGCTAGGGATCTATCTGCACTAAGAAACAAATGATACTGAGTAGCTCTAGCATTGTTATGCTATTAACAGACAGTAGATTTAGCATAATTTTAAAGTCATCACCAGTTATTATTCACTCTTTGATTCTGATGATAATAGACTCACATGACCCACACTAAACCACCACTTCAGAGCCGTCAACGCTGATAGAGGACTATATGCAACAGCAATAGCGAGATTTGATTTGCATAAAGACACAATGAATTAATGGTGCACGCTACAGGTCTCTCCCAGTACACAAAGGAACAACTGGCAAATAAGTATCCATACAAAAGGGATGACTGCTACAGATGCCAGAGTTTAAGGGAGTTTGGATAGTCTCTTTGTATCTAATTCACTATTCTATTTAGATACACTGATTAGACTAGCATTATGGACGTTGCGGCTACAGCAGATGAATGCAATTAGCTAGACAATGGTTGGGAAGCGAATCTGTACCAAAGACTGAGTTGTTTTAAGAGGTTAATGTTATACCACACAGTCTATAAAAGGAGCAATGCTAAATACAGGGATAAAAAAGTATGCAGTGATGAACTTCTTAAAATATACATAAAGATCCTACATCTGACGAAATTCACCTAAGAGAATTAAAAATAATTAATTGTTTTTTGTATAATTTATTGTACTACACTTAGCACTGTGGGCTACTTGATTAAGAAAAGATGCTACATGAACTGCTCTTGACTGCAATGGAAAGTCAAGGGGGTACTGTCTAAACAGTCCTGATTCAAATTATCTTATTTAACAAGCAGTGTCCTTTAACGGGTTATTAATACTTTGTTTTAATTTTATTTTATTTTGTAGGCATTAAAAAAAACATGAAGAATTATATAAGTCTTATTTCTCAAACCTTTATGGTTTAAGAGATATTCACAAGCAAAGTTTCCCCTTCCGCCCCTTTTACCTAGTGTAAGCTATCTCTTCTCAGATGTGGAATGCAGTCCATAGACCAGACAGATAACAGAAGGGGACACTCTTATTCCTATGAAAACAATTAAATCCCTGCCCCCCTTGACAAGCTTTTCAGGTTTTTCCCTTATCTTAATTGAAGATTGTCCCTCTCTGCAATCTACCTGGGCACCTCCCTTCTGCTCTGGCTGAGCAGTATTACATCAGTAAAAGGGGCGGGAGGGGGACACTGTGTCATTGAATTACTCTTGAACTACAACACTCTCCAAAGTCCAAATACTAAGATGATTAATTTGAGCTGCTTTTATTATGAAACATTACTATCCCTTTAAGAGGAGTGTGTACATACAGTTGTTTCTTTTTGAGTACTATACATGAGACCTGTGAAGTTTCTCTTTTAAAAATTATGCACTCCTTTCTGAGATCAAAAACAATAAACTCAAATGTTGTTTAGATCTGGATGAGAATTTTAGGGTACCATAAACTCAGAAACTGTTTAAAATATCATATCTCTCATTTCCAGCACTCAGAGACAATCTATGAGACAGGGGACTACTCTGAATACCTGATGACTTCTTTTTTCTATTATTGTTCAGATAATTAAGACTTGCTACACATTTCACACATTCTCTAAGCATTTGAGTTATTTGTAACATCTACACATCGCTATTTATAAACACTAGTGCATTTGGAAATGGATCAAATAGAAATATTGGACAATCGATCAGTCATATTGAGTGGTGGACTATATTTGTTATATTTCTATACAGATTGTCTTACAGCATATATATTATTCTGTGTTGAAGGGTTTTTTACATTTATAATTTAAAGTGATATATCACTATTTTTTGTCCTGTTTATTCCATACAAGATCGATCTGATTTAAGTTGGAATTTTATCTTTGCTCACTTACATTATATGTATTAATATTGCTAGTAAATTGCATTTATCTATTTAATCTTTGTGGATATTGTTACTTCATTGCAATACATTATTAAAAGTATTATTTGATTTTAATATATTACTATAGTAGAGCACTCTCCCATAGTTTTCTTTTGCATATTTAATGAGGGCTGTTAATTCATAATTCATAGGAAGCTATAGGTAGATCCCAACATCGCCAACCTACGGTAGGTAATGTTGAGTCTGTGAACTCCGACAGCAGAGGCTTCTATTGGAGTTTAGTGCATGTGGCGAAGAGCCACATTAACATATAAACACACCCACATGAATAAAATAATGGCTCAGTATCCTGCATTTCGATATGGAAATGAGCCATTATCAAAGTGATCAGCAGAAAATCATAAAGCTGTTGAAGGCACAGTGGATTGACAGGGATATGTTGGCTAAGACATCTTAATGCATACCAGCGATATGCCTTCTACATAGATCAGACACAACATCACCATCCTGAGCCCTTAAGGAACCTTAGTGCATCTTGGACAGGTTTCTTTCTCCCTGTCAAACTATCCCCAGCAGAAACTAGCTATACTGTGGGTGATTTTTATATTGTTGCCTAGTAAGATAACCTTTGAGGAATGAAGACGAGCTGCCTACCACTTGATCACTGGTCAAAAATAAAATATAGACTTTTTGGTCTGTTAAGAGTCTTTGTCCAATGCAACGCCAGTGAATTTGAATTCTGGCCTGTTTTTCCTTTCATGTAACATATCTGGGCAATATCCAAGCTATTTTATCAGGACTCTCATAAATTTAAAGCTCTGGTCACTATTCTGCAACCAATTCATTTGTCTGCTCACTAAAGCCATCATTATGGATCCGTCACATACAAGCCGTAGCCTGCAAGAGAGGGAGTGCTCGGGTGCGAACAAGAAAATGAAGGGCATAGCGTTTACTGCGGAGGATGGGCATATGAAACCTAGAGAAATGGGTTTCCTGAGTGAAACATACCTGACCTCTCAGGTGAGCAAATTGCCTCTACAGAAGTGAGCGTTTCTGGTGTGCATTAAGTCCCTTAACATTAAGCCATAGGATCTTGTCTTTTTTTTTTTTGGGGGGGGGGTTGTTGACTGGTATTGGGGGAATAGTTAATAAAAAAAAATAAATAAGAAGTTTGTGCTTAACATGACAGAGAAAGGGACCCACTGATGTAAGCCTCAACTGGGGTAGACTGATACTTGATGTGATAGAGTATTTATTTTGTATTGATTCATTTGTAAGATTTTTTGTTAGAGGCCCAAGTCCTGAAAAAATATTGATTTCTAGGACTTAGGCTTGTTTGGCACAAGCCCTAAGGAACCATTGATTTGTAGGACTTAGGCTTGTTAGAAACAAGCCCCCCAAAACTGTTAATTTTTTGTAGGCCTATGTTTTTTTTAACTTCTTTATTGGAGAAAAAGAAATTACAAGACAAAATAGAAAGTCATATGTAAGCATAATATACAATACAGGGGTAGTATAGAACTTAACGCAACAGACATAAGAGTAAAGCCCCAGGAATCTGCAATTTAAAATAAATGGGTAACATAGCATAATCGCAGGGTGGGGATATACAGTATGCTTGGAATGAATAAATCTGCATGGGAGGGAGAGAGGGGAAGTGAGTACCAAGAATAAAGTGAATAAAGCAGGAGTAGTGAAGGGTAGCAAAGGGGGAGGAAATGAAAGGAGGTACAGAAAGGGATGGAGGGAAGGGAACAGGAATCTCCCGTGGAAACATGTCAAGAGAAGCGACATATCCTATGGCTGGAAATGAGAAGTCGGGGTCTTCCCCTTTTGTCAATTTTGTGATCCTTAGCAGGGTGATGTGGTCTCTGGACTTTGAAACCCACTCAGAATAGGTAGGAGGATCGGCAGACTTCCAGTGAACTGGTATCAGGGCTTAAGCTAATCCCAGCAAAGCCAGTAAAATTGGACGAGAACCAGAAGGCATAGGGGGTAGATGGTTATAAACAGAATTTGACAAGGGTCTCTAGACTTGCAGTCCAGTCATTTCATCCAATAGTCCTTCAAGACAAGACATGTCCACCAGAGGTGGAGCAGTGGCCCCACCCCCTCACCACACCTCCAACATCTATCACTGACAGTGGGGAACATAGCATGTAATCACACCGAGGAGTAGTGCCTTCTACTGAGAAATTTAGAGGTGAGCCAGATACTCTGCCAGTCGGCATCTGATAAAGTCCCCCCTATTTCCAATTCCCATGCTGCGACTTTGAGAGGTTTTGTCTGTAAGGAGGGCTCAGATAGTATATCATAAATTCTACTAAGAGACTGTCCCGTAGCAGTGGGACGTAAGAGGAGTCATTCAAACTTAGTTGGCGATCAAGACCATCCCTGTTTGATCTCAGAGGACTCTAAGAAATGCTGAATACAAAAAAACTTCCACATCTCACCAAAGGAAAGATCAAAACGAGTCCTCAGAGAATGAAATGAAGCTACCTTCCCCTTATCTATGAGATCCCCAATCCTGAGGGACCTGACAGTTTTCCATTGCGGAAAGTCCTTAGCCAGAAGATTGTATCTAGTAGCATGCTGATAAAAAACTGGGGATGCTAGAGAGGGAAGAGGGAGAAGAGATAATGAGGAAGTGTATAGTTGCCAAACAGCTAAGAAGGCACTTAAGACTGGATGATCAAGGGACCTGAGCATCTTCGATTGTGAGGGAAGCATAATCTCAAAGAGCACATCCTGCAAAGGGAGCAGAGAGCGTTCTATGTAAACCTTTAACTTAGATAGACCATTATTGTGCTAATGCAAAACCAACGAGAGCAGAGTGATAATACCTTTTAAAGTTGGGGATTCCCAAACCTCCGTGCAGCTTATGTTGGACCGATAAGCGGTAGCTGAGCCTGGGGACATGAGATTTTCAAGTGAAATGAGATACACATGTGGGAAGCTGGGTACAAAAAGATGGAATCCTGAGGGGAAGAGTCTGGAATAGGTACAAAACTCTGGGGAGAACATTAATTTTAATGGAACTGATGCGCCCTAATCAGAAGATAAAGTGAGGAGTCCAAGCATCAAGATCATGTTTGATCCTCTGCAGTAGTGGTTGGTAATTCAAAGCATAGGTGAATTGAATAGTGGGAGGGATCCAAATCCCCTTCGTGGCCCACTTGAAATTGTACCTGGACAGGAAATCAGTTTTCATAGACAGTGGAAAGCAAAATGGAAGTGCTTCTGAATTTGATAAGTTAACTTTAAAGCCCTAGAGAGCGGAGAAAGTCTGAAGCTCGTCCTTTATTGCTGCCATTGAGCAGAGAGGATTTGACAGGGTGAACAGGACATCATCCACGACAATTTGTGTTCCGCCCATCTCCCCAAGGAAACTCCAGAAATGTAATTCCTGGAGAGGATATGTTGAGCAAAGGGTTCAGTGATGACTAATATGAACAACAAAGGATAAACGGGACAGCCTTGATGTGTACCATTAGCGATCTTGAAGGAGTCATAAAGGCAACAGTTTACCTTAATTTTCACAGTAGGATTAGAATACAAAGCTCGTACCATAGAGATAATTCCTGGGTCAAAGCCAAAAGCCTGCAAAGTGCAGAAAAGAAAATTCCAGTTCACCGTGTCGAAGGCCTTCTCTGCGCCGGTCGAAAGAAAGATGGAGGGGATGTGACATGATGTAGTATAGAAACACAGAAGAGAGAAGGCGCCCAATAGTGCCTGTAATCCTCTAAGGACACTTGGATATTAAACAGTAAAAGTATATTCACAAAGATGAAGGCTGATAAATGGCATACGCCAGAATCAGCTAGACAGACATGTGGGGAATTTCATCTGTCCCCACTCAGATAACTCCAGTTTTAGGACCGCTATTGTCAAAGCTGTAGTCTCCAAAGGGTTAATATATGAGAAGGAAAGCTGCTGGTTGTATCATAAAATAATTTATCATAAAAATATTTAATATAAAAGACCAATTGTGCAAGAATATTGTAACATTTTGAGGCTCTAGACCGCTTTATCAAACCAACTGGTCAGCACACAATAAACAAAGAAAAACATGTAGTATACTCAGAAGCTTACAAGTATTATCCCTCGTCTCTAGATGTGGCACAAAGCCTGCTTGGTCCAGATGGATCAAGGATGGTAGAATTGGTTTCATCTGTTCAGTGAGAATTTTAGCATAAAGTTTGAAGTCCAAGTTAAGGAGAGAGATGGGGCGGTAGTTTGCACAGATAGATTTATCTTTATCAGGTTTAGGTATTAAGGTGATATGAGCTTCAGAGATGTCGACATGTCCATTAACCTCATCCAGGAAGAGAGAAAATGCTCTAGGAAGGAGAGGCGCTAATAACGCTTTAAAGGTAGAATAATAGGGTTGAGTGGACCCATCCGGCCCAGGACTCTTCCCCTTAGGCATCGAATCGATAGCTTTCACTACTTCTTCCATAGATATTATAAGTCCAAAGCAGTTCGGAACTCCAGTGGAAGCTGCGGGAGAGAGGTGTCACGGTTTGTTACAACTCTCAGAGTTAGGTAAAAACACAACTTTATTGAAAAGTTAAAGAAAACTCTATTGGGTGGCATACACATACAAGATATATAGCGAATTTACATAGTAGCATAGTACTGGTACAAGAAATGAGATACAGGCTCTACCGACCCTGCCAATACCGGGTAAGGCAACCCTAGATGGCACAAGATGAACAAGGTTCTACCGGCCTTACCAATATACCGGGCAGGGTAGCCTGGAGACTAGTGCAACGAAGAGGAGGCTCTACCGGCCATGCCAATATACCGGCAAGGCAGCCTGGAGACTGGTACACGTAAGTGAAGTCTCTACCGGCCTTGCCAATATACCGGGCAAGGCAGCCAGGAGACTGAGACTGCCTGAAATAAGGCTTTACCAGCCCTGCCAATACCGGGTAAGGCAATCCAATAAGGAGGACTAGGTTCTACCGACCTTACCAATATACCGGGCAAGGCAGCCTATACTGCTGAGAAGGATGGCAGCAGTGGTGGCCTTGGTGACTGGCTAGGTGGAGAGACCAGTCACCTAAGATGACAGAGTGAGGCCCATAGGAGACACAGAGTGGAGTAGACTGCCAGTCATACAGGAACGGATCAAATACGAGCAGCGTAACTCAGTCACTACCGGTGCTGACAGATCTCGCAACTAGCAACCGGTTAGGAGGAGCGAACCAGTACCCGCGTACTGGGGTAACCAAATAACTCAACCGGTGCAAATCAACCGGTTAAGTGGAGCAAACCAGTACCCGTGTACTGAAATAACCCTGGAGACTTCTGGTGCATCAGCAGCCGGTTATAGTGGAGCGAACCAGTACCCAAGTACTGGGATAACCAAAAGATGTTCCCGGTGCAACAGCAACCGGTTAAGAGTGGAGCGAACCAGTACCCGCGTACTGGGATGACCAAATGACTCTACCGGTGCATCAGAAGCCGGTTATAGTGGAGCAAGCCAGTACCCGCGTACTGGGATGACCAAATGACTCTACCGGGGCATCAGCAGCCGGTTATAGTGGAGCGAACCAGTACCCGCGTACCGGAATAACCAAATGACTCTACCGGTGCCTCAGCAGCCGGTTATAGTGGAGCGAACCAGTACCCGCGTACCGGAATAACCAAATGACTGTACCGGTGCCTCAGCAGCCGGTATAATGGAGTGAACCATTACCCGCGTACCGGGATAACCAAAAGACTCTTCCACTGCCACAGCAGCCGGTATAATGGAGCGAACCAGTACAGGTGTACCGGAATAACCCAAGACTCTACCGGTGCCTCAGCAGCCAGTCATAATGGAGCAAACCAGTACACGCATACTGGAATAACCCAAGACTCTGCTGATGCAATAGCAGCCGGTTATGGTGGAGCAAACCAGTACCCGTGTACTGGGACAAACAGCAAGTGAGTAAAAATGTCCACAGGAGGAAACAGTCACCCAGAAGACGACTCTAAACAGGAACCCAGCCAAGGATGGAGAGGAACAGCTCTGCGGACGGTCAACCGGATCAGGAATGGCAGCGGGAAGCAGCAGCAGGAACAGCAACCCCAACCGGATCAGGAACGGATGCAGGAACCAGACGACTAGAGAGCAGGAACCAGATGACCACCAACAAGCAGGAACAGCAAAATGGCCCAGGAAGCTCAGGAACTCAATGCAGGGGCAAACAGCATAGAGACAACACGAAAGTTTAAATAGGCACTGCAGGGCGGGCTGACAGCAAGCAGCCTATGGAGAGCCCCCTACAGGTAACAGACAGATATAGGCAGCAGTTACAGGCAACGTGATAGTACCCTCTCTCAAAGACTCCCTCTCCTAGCAGTGGGTCTCAGTTTCTGAGGGTACTTAGAATGGAAAATTCGCAGTAATCTGGGAGCATGAAGGTCCTTAGTATCTACCCAGGATCTTTCTTCAGGACCGTAACCCTTCCAATGCACCAAATACTGCACTTTTCCTCTAAGTCTGCGGGAATCAATGATACTCTGAACTTCATACTCCTCCTGACCTTCAACCTCTATAGAACCTGGCACCACAGGGTTGGTAGTATAACGGTTGCACAGAAGAGGTTTGAGGAGAGACACATGGAACACATTATGAATACGCATGGATGCAGGAACGTCCAAAGCATACGAAACAGGGTTGATCTTGAGAATCACCTTATAAGGACCAATGAATCGAGGAGCCAATTTATTAGACGGACTTGAAGTTTAAGATTTCTAGAGGAAAGCCATACTCTGTCCCCAACCTGAAAGGAAACAGCTGGCAAACTTCTGAGATTAGCATGGCACTGATGGCGCTGGAAGGACTGACCAAGTGCCCTCTGAACCTGTGCCCATGTGGAGCGGAGTTGCTCTATATGCTCATCCAGAGCTGGAATCTGCTGTGACTGAAATTAATCTTGGAGGAAACAAGGCTGGAACCCGTAATTAATCAGAAATGGGGAGCTCCCGGAGGAAGAGTTAACTGCACAGTTCCTGGCGAATTCTGCCCAGGGAAACAGGTCGGCCCAGTTGTTATGATGGTCAGTAATAAAACAGCGCAAGAATTGTTCCAATCCCTGATTGGCACGCTCAGCGGCCCCATTGGTCTGGGGATGGTAGGCGGAAGAAAAGGACAGTTGTATGCCGATCTGTTCACAAAATGCCCTCCAAAATCTGGATACAAACTGGCTCCCCCGGTCGGACACCAACACTCTGGGAACTCCATGCAACCGAAATACATCTTTAGCGAAAATCACAGCTAATTCTTTAGCAGAGGGAAGGCCACGGAGGGGCACAAAATGGGCCATTTTAGAAAACCTGTCCACCACCATCAGTATAAAGGAATACCCTCTAGACACTGGCAGTTCTCCCATGAAATCAATGGAAACGTGGGACCAGGGGCATTCACCATTGGGTACCGGCTGGAGTAGGCCCACCGGGAGGTGTCTAAGGGTCTTGGCGCGGGCACAGGTGGCACAGGCATTCATAAAATCAGCACAGTCTGCTCTCATAGAAGGCCACCAGAAAACTTGTGAGAGGGACCATAACAATTGATATCTGCCAATATGTCCTGCAGCTTTAGAGGAATGATATGTCTCAAGCAACCAAGTGCGGAATGGCTCATTAACAAAACACTTGCCCACTGGGGTTTCTGGGGGAGCCGAAGCCTGGGAGGCCAAAATCTCTTCCCCTAGTGGTGAAGTGATACTATACGTAGTGTAGCCAATATCCGATAAGGCTGAATAATAGGTGCTGGCACCTCGTCTCTGTTAGTTTCGGGCTCAAATTGTCTTGATAGAGAGTCAGCTCTAACATTCTTGGACCCTGGCAAGTAGGATACAATAAAATTGAATCAAGAAAGGAACAGTGCCCACCTGGCCTGGCGTGATGACAATCTTTTAGCTTCAGAGAGGTAGGTCAAGTTTTTGTGGTCAGTCAATATTAAGACTGTTTTTTTTGTGCCCTCTAGTAGGTGGCGCCATTCCTTCAGGGCAAGAATAATGGCCAGTAATTCTCTGTCACCTATCTCGTAATTACTTTGGGCCCCAGACAACCTTTTGGAGAAAAACCCACAAGGTCTGAGAGTTCCTCCTTTAACAGGTCATTGAGAAAGTACTGCCCCAACCCCAATTTCTGAGGCATCGACCTCCAAAGTGAACAGGAGAGATGGGTTGGGGTGGGATAACACAGGTGCATTTACAAAAGCGGATTTCAATTTCTCAAAGGCCTTTTCCACAGCCACTGACCATTGAGATGGGTTAACACACTTGTGCGTAAGATCAGACAATGGTTTATCAATTGTAGAGAAATTCTTAATGAACTTCCTATAATGATTAGCGAAACCCAGAAATCGCTGGATGGCTTTCAGGCCCTTGGGCCGTGGCCATTGCAGAACAGCCGCTAATTTCTCCTTATCTATGGCAATGCCTTCTTTGCCGATTACAAAACCCAAGAATGGCACACTGGTTTTGTGAAACTCGCACTTCTTCAATTTACAATATAATTTATTTTTATGTAAGCGGAGCAACACCTCAGACACGTCTTTAATGTGTTGTGACAGATTTTCAGAATGAATGAGTATGTCGTCCAGGTAGACAACCACACAGGTCTGCAACATATCCCTAAGGATATCATTGATTAATTCTTGAAAAATTGCGGGTGTGTTACAAAGACCAAACGGCATGACTAGATATTCATAGTGCCCAGATCTAGTGTTAAAGGCAGTTTTCCACTCATCACCAGCTTTGATCCGGTTCATGTCATAAGCAGCTCGCAAGTCCAATTTAGTAAACATTGAGGAGCCCTTTAACCTGTCAAATAGCTCTATGATGAGTGGTATCGGATAAGCATTCTTAGACATAAGCTTGTTTAGGCCACGGTAATCAATGCATTGTCTCAATTCGCCATTTTTCTTTTTTACAAAAAAGAATCCAGCCCCTGCTGGAGAGGAGGATTTTCTTATAATCCCTCTCTTGAGGGCATCAGAAATATATTCCTCCATGGCTTGGTTCTCATCACATGACAATGGATATGTGCGTCCCCTAGGGGGCACCACCCCCGGAGGCAAATCAATACTGCAGTCATAAGATCTATGCTGGGGTAGGGTGCCAGCCTCTCCCTTACTGAATACATCAATGAACTGTTGATACTCATCTGGAAGTGAAGGGGAGGTACACAAGATCTTAACCGGGTGGGATACACAATGCTCCATACAGTACTGAGACCAAGCCGAGATTTCGCACTTTTGCCAATCAAACTGTGGATAATGAAGCTGCAACCAAAGAAAACCCAGAATGACTGCGTAGTGTGGAGAATTGATAAGTTGGAACTGCTGTTCCTCCTTGTGAAGTGCCCCAATGGTCATAGATAATGGCATTGTTTCAAAGGTAACCTATGCAGGTTCTAAGGGTCTGCCGTCAATGGCTTCAATAGCGAGAGGGGATTCTCTCTCAATACGTGGAACCCCATGCAATTCAGCAAAGGTATTATCCATAAAGTATCCAGCTGCGCCGGAATCCACCAGGGCCAAAACTTCAATTGAGCGTTTTGCCCATGACAATACCACCTGTATGGTAGGTTTCAATGTGTTCAAACCTGGGGATGATTCAACACCACCTAGAGCCTGTCCCCCAAGGTACCCTAGGTGTGTTCGTTTCCCGGCCGAACAGGACAGGATCTTAGCAGGTGCCCACTTTTGCCACAGTATAAGCACAATCCCTGTCTTCTGCGATACGTTCTCTCCTCCCTGGTTAGTCTTGTGAAGCCCAATTGCATAGGTTCACCTGATTCCCGTAATTGTTCAATAGGTTTGGATGCCAAGGGAGGGATGGATGGGCAAACTGTACTACTAGTTCCGTTATTTTTTTACCTTAGCCTTCGATCTTTTGCCATCACTCTTTCACGGATCCGGGTATCAATTAGGATAACATACTCAATATAATCGTCTAGATACATAGGCAAGTCTTTAGCTGCAATTTCATCTTTAATCTGGTCACTCAGACCCTGGGCGAAGGCTGCCAACAAAGTCTCATTGTTCCAACCTACCTCTGCTGCCAAGGTGTGGAATTCAATGGCATAGTCGCCAACTGTACGCCTGCCCTGCTGTATTTCCATGAGGCGTTTAGCAGCAGAGGTGGTTCTACAATGGGGGCTCAAACACTCTCCAAAAAGACTGCACAAATTCCCTGAAACTCTTTGTGCAAGGCTTTGCACTTTCCCATAAGGTGTTGGCCCATGCCAGGGCTCTACCAGTCAGCAGGGATATCATAAACCCAACTTTACTGCGGTCACTGGGAAAGGAATGCGCAGTCAGTTCCATAAATATTTCAAGTTGGTTGCACAAGTTCGGATCACCATCATATCTGAGTGGCAACGGGGCTGTAGCGGTTAACCCCTTGACTGCAGCCCCTGAGGGCATAGTATCGTTCTCCGGTGTCTGACCTGGGGAGACCACCGGACTCGGAACAGATTTATCTGAAAGTACAGTGCATTTAAGAATGGTTTGGATTGCTACCGCTAGCTGATCCAGGCGTTGCTCATTTACATCCATCCTCCAATGGATGTTCTGTGTATTACCATCACTCTTATTATCTGTGCCCTTTCGTACTGTCACGGTTTGTTATGACTCTCAGACACAGAGTTAGGTAAAAACACAACTTTATTGAAAAGTTAAAGAAAACCCTATTGGGTAGCATACACATACAAGATATATAGCGAATTTACATAGTAGCATAGTACTGGTACAAGAAATGAGATACAGGCTCTACCGACCCTGCCAATACCGGGTAAGGTAACCTTAGATGGCACAAGATGAACAAGGTTCTACCGGCCTTACCAATATACCGGGCAGGGTAGCCTGGAGACTAGTGCAACGAAGAGGAGGCTCTACCGGCTTTGCCAGTATACCGGCAAGGCAGCCAGGAGACTGAGACTGCCTGAAATAAGGCTTTACCGGCCCTGCCAATACCGGGTAAGGCAACCCAACGAGGAGGACTAGGTTCTACCGGCCTTACCAATATACCGGGCAAGGCAGCCTATACTGCTGAGAAGGATGGCAGCACTGGTGGCCTTGGTGACTGGCTAGGTGGAGAGACCAGTCACCTAAGATGACAGAGTGAGGCCCATAGGAGACACAGAGTGGAGTAGACTGCCAGTCATACAGGAACGGATCAAATACGAGCAGCGTAACTCAGTCACTACCGGTGCTGACAGATCTCGCAACTAGCAACCGGTTAGGAGGAGCGAACCAGTACCCGCGTACTGGGGTAACCAAATAACTCTACCAGTGAAAATCAACCGGTTAAGTGGAGCAAACCAGTACCCGTGTACTGAAATAACCCTGGAGACTACCGGTGCATCAGCAGCCGGTTATAGTGGAGCGAACCAGTACCCGAGTACTGGGATAACCAAAAGATGTTACCGGTGCAACAGCAACCGGTTAAGAGTGGAGCGAACCAGTACCCACGTACTGGGATGACCAAATGACTCTACCGGTGCATCAGAAGCCGGTTATAGTGGAGCGAACCAGTAGCCGCGTACTGGGATGACCAAATGACTCTACAGGGGCATCAGCAGCTGGTTATACTGGAGCGAACCAGTACCCGCGTACCGGAGTAACCAAGAGACTCTACCGGTGCCTCAGCAGCCGGTTATAGTGGAATGAACCAGTACCCACGTATCAGAATAACCAAATGACTCTACCGGTGCCTCAGCAGCCGCTATAATGGAGTGAATCTGCATACAGGTGAGTGTCCAACTTAGGCCCCCATATAGATAAAACTCAATCCCCTGATGAAGTGGACTACAGAGCCACGAAACGCGTAGGGAAATTAATTAAATAAATAAATACAATATTTATAATTTTTATTATTCCACGTGGATTGACCTTATTGAATTCGTTGCGGGCTGTGACCGGGTCGGGTCTTCTACACACACACACCGCATCCATCTGGTGAGTTTGGTCCTGTTGGGGACATCGGTTAAGGCAAATTCTTTTCCATATAGATTTACTCTCAGATGTACCGCACTGTGTGTTCTTTGTTTTAAAGAGACCCAGAGTACCCATCATTTGATCCTACTTCACGCTACTTTTTGACACATTGGAGGATATTGACACAAGCCAGGCCGGGCTTCCTAATACACATTTTACTTATGCATTTGGTGAGTTTTATCTATATGGGGGCCTAAGTTGGACACTCACCTGTATGCAGATTTGCTCTTAGATTTGATCTCTTCTGTGTGTCCCTACAGTCAAGAATTATATTGGGAAACAGTCCAGTATTTATATCAAGACCCAGACCACTGTCAAGTTATCACAAGACTCCTTTTGATGCCTATAATTCACCTGAAACATTGTCTATAATCATCAGAACATTGATTGATTATTTATTCCTTTGACATAGGCTAATTGGCGCTCGATCTTTTCTCTTCTTTGTTTTGTTGTATGTTATACACGATAGGTGGTACCAAGAACACCTTGATTTGAGCAGCCTATATGTAAGTCCTGCACTTAGGATACTTATCATATATTTATACATATTTTTTATTCATCTACTTGATTTTGACAGAATTTCCAGGAGCGCTATTTTAGTGTTTATTTTGTATTAGCTATAATGGAGTGAACCATTACCCGCGTACCGGGATAACCAAAAGACTCTTCCAGTGCCACAGCAGCCGGTATAATGGAGCGAACCAAATAACTCTACCGATGCAAGGCAACCGGGTAAGTGGAGCAAACCAGTACCCGCGTACTGGGATAACCAAAGGATGTTACCGGTGCGACAACAACCGGTTAAGAGTGGAGCGAACCAGTACCAGTGTACTGGGATGACCAAATGATTCTACTGGTGCATCAGAAGCCGGTTATAGTGGAGCGAACCAGTATGTGCGTACTAGGATGACCAAATCACTCTACCGGGGCATCAGCAGCCGGTTATAGTGGAGCGAACCAGTACCCGCGTGCCGGAGAAACCAAAAGATTCTACCAGTGCCTCAGCAGCCGGGTATAGTGGAGCGAACCAGTACCCGCATACCGGAATAACCAAATGACTCTACCGGTGCCTCAGCAGCCGGTATAATGGAGTGAACCATTACCCGCGTACCGGGATAACCAAAAGACTCTTCCACTGCCACAGCAGCCAGTATAATGGAGCGAACCAGTACAGGTGTACCGGAATAACCCAAGACTCTACCGGTGCCTCAGCAGCCGGTCATAATGGAGCGAACCAGTACACGAGTACTGGAATAACGCAAGACTCTGCTGATGCAATAGCAGCCGTTATGGTGGAGCAAACCAGTACCCACGTACTGGGACAAACAGCAAGTGAGTAAAAATGTCGCCAGGACCACAGGAGGAAACAGGCACCCAGAAGACGACTCTAAACAGGAACCCAGCCGAGGATGGAGAGGAACAGCTCTGCGGACGGTCAACCGGATCAGGAACGGCAGCAGGACGCAGCAGCAGGAACAGCAACCCCAACCGGATCAGGAATGGATGCAGGAACCAGACGACTAGAGAGCAGGAACCAGATGACCACCGACAAGCAGGAACAGCGAAATGGCCCAGGAAGCTCAGGAACTCAATGCAGGTGCAAACAGCATAGAGACAACATGAAAGGGCACCCAAGGGGTGCCTAGACTCATTTTAAATAGGCAATGCAGGGCGGGCTGACAGCAAGCAGCCAATGGAGAGCCCCCTACAGGTAACTGACAGATATAGGCAGCAATCACGGGCACCATGATAAGAGGCCTCTGTCAGGGGTACATTTGCATCCTGGAGGGCAGATCAGCCAACAGATCAGCGGGAAGATTATAAAGCTTCTGATAGAACTCCTGAAAGGTTGCGGCTATTCCATGGGGATCATGTATCAGAGTGCCAGAGGTATCCTTAATATGGTGAACATACATGGAGCCCTGTTTGACCTGAAGTTGTCTCACTAATAGCGCTCATGCTTTATTGCCATGTTCGAAATATCACTGACGGGTGCGTAGGAATAGTTGTTCAATGCAGAGATTCATCATAGAGCGGAGAGAGCACCGAAGACTAGTAAAGAGAACAGAGTACTTCAGGGTCTGGATTGCATTTATGCTTAGTTTCCAAGTCAGCAATGGCTGACAGCTTTTCCTCCAGCTGATGGGTTCGGAGTTTGTTCTGGATAGAGGCCTGTTTGATGAGTTCACCTTGAATCACGCATTTGTGCCCTTCCCACACCGTAAGCGCAGAAACTTCACTGGTAGCAATGTACTCCTTCAAAGCTATAGTTACAGCCGAAGTGACCCCCGAGTGAGCTAGTAAAGAATCATCCAATCTCCATGGGGTCTATCCCGGGAGCCCTGGGATCTACACGAAGTAGAACTGGAGCGCAATCTAACCAAGTAATATGACCTATTTCTACAGACACTACTGACCCCAAAGTGGAATAGGGCAGGAAAAAGTAGTCTATCCAGGAATAAAAAGCTTGAGGGTGGGAATAACATGTGAAGTCTTGTACGGTCGCGTGACAGATCCTCCAAATATCCAGAAAGTGATGGGGATGTAAGAGATGATGTACACCCTGGATCAGGGCAGAAGAGTAGGAGGAAGAATCCCCCCGAGCAATCCAGAATTGGCTGCAAAGGAAGGTTGAGGTTGCCACCCAGCACCATGAGGCCCTCTTGAAACAAAGCCAGTTTCTCAAGGACTCTGGACAGGAAGTTAAAGTGTGTTTCCTGGACAAAGACCACATCACCACTTAGTCTATGAAAATCATGAAGTGCAATAGAGTCAGGGGAGGGCTGGCAACATTTGGCCTGGGGGGCAAATTTAATCAAGTGGCCCATTTCGACTATCACTCCAGCCCTCCGTCCCACTCCACCCCCTTCTGTTGAGTTCATAACTTTCATTAATGTTGTGAAGTAACACAAGTATCAGCCGAAGATGATTGGGGTTGTAGTCCAACAACAGTTGAAGGGCCACAGCTTTCGCATTATTTCTGTAAGAGGGTAAATCAGCAAATAAAACCTGCAGGCAACCTGTGACCCTCCAGCTGTGTTGTAGTGCAACTCCTATCAACTTTATCCCAATGTTGCCAAGTTCAGGATGATGGGAGTTGTAGTCCAAAACTTTTGGAGGGCTACATGCTTCCTATCACTTGTGTAGGGGGACAAGTCAGTGTACAGCAGTTGTGGACAATCTGTGATACTCCAGCAATGTTGGACTACAGCTGTCATCATCATGAACTCTATGTTGCCCAACTGAGGGCATTGGGAATTGCAGTACAACAGAGGCTACTGCAGGGCCACATATTTCCGATCAGTTTTGTTGGGGTAAATGGCAAAGACAAACAGCAAGGGGTTGCACAGCCCAGGACCCACACCCCCCTATGCACACTTTTGACCTTTATCAGAGAGGGAGACAAAGCATTATGGCCTCAGTAATGACACATTATTGCTACTCTTGCCATATGTCTAGACCAGGGGTGGGCAAGTTGTCATACTCCAGCTCATGTTAAACTACAACTTCAATCATCCTCAAGTACAGTTGGATGGCTGAGAGTGAGAAAAATTGTAGTCCAACAACATCTTCAGGTCAATAGCTCTACATTCAACAGAGGCCCTGAACCTCAGATTTACCTGACACCTGAAATATTCTTTTAACAGAAAAAGACAAGTAACACAGACTGTCAGTGTCCCCAGAGTAATGAGTTGCATTGTGGTAGTCCTTTGTCACATTACTTTTTCACACCTCCCAACATTCCAAGCAATTTTTTTTACATACATATACAATTCATGTAATTATTACATATAGAAAAGAGATTACTCTACCTTTAAGAGAATACAGTTTGACCCATTAATGCAATCTAGATTTAAAAGAAAATGTCATTTAAATCTGAATTGCATAATGGGTCAAACTGTATTCTCTTATGTAGAGTACATTTTCTATATGTAATTAATTATATATGTATGTAAAAATTGCATGCTATGATGTTTAGGGCAGCCAGGGGGCTCTGTTGAATCCATATTATATGGGGGCTTGTGTGGAAATCATAATCAAAAGTTTTGATTTGCTTACCACCAGCAGTCAGTCAGTAGAATGAGCAGATAAATTTTGCGCGCTGCGCAGCTGGCTTGCCGCTCTCAGGCTCAGCACCAGACCAGTCCAGCCCCCAAACAGCTTGTGACACAGACTGTGCTCTGTTCAGTGTAGCCTAGCCTCAGCCTGTAGCCTGTGCGTGCGCGCTCGATGACATCATTGAAGGAACACTGAGACACATTGCCTGGAGACGGAGGCAGTGCCAGCGTCTATTGGATCACAATGGAGGTGAGGGCAGGACAGGAAGGCTAGGAATCGGATGGTGAGGTGAATTTATTTCATGTTGCGCGGCCCGCCCTGCACAACATGAATAACCAGACTGCTGGCCCTGATTTTAATTACTGACTAGACTCACCAAGCAGGCTGTTACCAGGGCCGGTGCAAAGATTTTTGTCTACACAGACAAAAGTGCATTTTGATTCCCCCCACTCAGGGTTGCCACCTTTTCCTCAAAAAAATACTGGCCATAGTTGTGAGTCAGTGAGGGCGGAGCCACAAAAGGTGCAGAGCCACTCAATGTTGCAAGCTGATGAAGCCAGGGCTGCACTGTAAGCCCCTGTGTGCCTTATGTCACCACCAGCGCAATACAGTTATATGTCACACCAGAGTAATTCATTTATATGTCACCAGCACAGCAATGCAGTTATATGTCACCACCAGAGCAACACAGAGTTATATGTAAATTAAAAACTATTTCTGGTGCTGTAACCAATCCCCCTCCTCCGTGTAGATAACATAATACCCAACCCTTCACTCTTATAATAAAAACATATATTTATTACTAAAGGCGTCATACAAATTACACCCAAAATGTCAATAGTTCAAGCCAACCTCATTAGTATTATCAATCTCACATAAAAATGTCAGAATTGGGGATAACTTCAAGTAAACACTACATAGTGTTCCTGATGTCTCCTCTCTGTTTCAATATAATATAAAACATAACATTCCACAAGGACCCATATGTCCCCTCCTCACTTTACACCCCTTCAACGTGACAAGGGTATGTTGCGCTCTGCCGTCGCCGTCCAAATCGTACCACTAACTTCTACCCCAGGTGACGACCATCTCCAAAATACTCTGAGACAGCTAACTCACCCAGCTGTCGGTAGTTGGCACAATAAAAACACTGTTAGGCAGATCGCAATCACCCGTATTGCACCTATGAACGGTTGTGTTACAGAGGGAGCATAGGGCTCCAACTATCATTAACACCTCATGACAGTATAAATACTAAAAAATAATAATAAAAAATAAATAATAAAAAATACAAAAAAATCCCAAAAAAATCCAAAAAATATACAAAAAATCAAAAAATTCAAAAAACTAAAAATCCCCAAAAAAAGTCCTAAATATGTTCGAGGTCAATAACCTCAATGACTATGTTAATAGCAGATACTCCACAATGTCTCTACAAACGCACTTCCAGGTGTCCATCCACCTCATTCCACTTCAAATTACACTTAATCTCCGTATACAACTGTATCTATCTAGTGCTACACGGAGGATCCCTTTAATATCTTGCTTCTTTGTATTCAAACACAAGCACGTTTCTCTTGACGAACTTGCTTCTTTGTATCCGGAAAATATTATTACTTTGTATTTAACGTGGGACTTAAAAGACTTTCTCAATCGCAACTTACTCTTAAAGAAACAAGACACTTTTAAAAGATACAACCTTCAACCATGTATATCTCCTCATCCACTTCAATCCTCTTCCTCCATAATCTCATTACAGATATATATTTTAGATATATATATTTCACGGTTGTTCCAATCACTCACGGTTACAATGAGCTCTAATAATCCCGCTTCAGGATAGTGTACTTCTCGTGAGTTCCTTTGTGTTGCGGCATCCTCTACCATTCATCACTCACGTGGTTTCTCACTTAAATCAACTTACGGATACATTTAAACTTCTTCCTCCGTACCACTTGCCTTTAAGCACTCTTCTGATACAGTTGCATGACCACCTTCCAACGCGTTTCGGAATCAAACAGACCCCTTCTTCAGGGAATATTTGTGGCTCAACCCAAACTATCCTTCATGCCTCCATTTTATATACACATTTCCCATAATAATCAATTAAAAACTCCACCATTTAAAAGCAATGTCAAAACTATAATTAAAGGCAATGTAACATAAAATGTCAAAAAATCTCAAATTCTCAAAAAATCTTACACTTCTCCCCAACACCAAAAATAATGAAAAATAAAAAATAAAAATAAACAAAAAATAAAAACTAAAAACTAAAACTAAAACTAAAAACTAAAAACATATAAATCCTAAAAAATAAAAAATTCCTCTCTTACAGGCAATGTGGCAACAAAACTTTATAAAATAAACATATTCCCAACATTATTATATATAATATTGCCATACAAATTTCTCCATAATCCACCTAACACCTATATGAGCAAATTACTTACATTTATGCCATATTTGATGCTTATAATAAATCTTTATTTTTTATTTTTACCCCTAAACAATTATATCTGGGTGAAGACAATACAACTAACTTAAACTTGCACATTACATATTTCTAAATCCTTATCACTCTGGAATTAATCCCTATCGTTACCGTCTTAAGGGGAAAAACCTCTTCTTTTTCATAAAAAAACAAATATTTCTATTTCAGCATGAAATCCCCAAGGTTGCATAGTATTCATGTTATATAGCCATTCTGATTCCACCCTTGACATCTTGTGGATATGATTACCTCCTCTCCAATTTGGACAAACCATCTCTAACCCACAAAACTGTAAATTTTCAACCCTACATGTACAATTATTAATGAAATGCGCTGACAAACTATGTTTAACAAACTTCCTTTTCACATTTTACAGATGTTCTCTTATTCTATCTTTTAATTTTCTTTTTGTCCGTCCAATATATTGTATTTTACACTCACATTGAATCAAATCGATAACCCCCTTAGTTTGACAAGGTATCATATTTTTAATTTCAAATTCTCCTGTCTTCTTTGAGGTAACCTTCTTAACATTTTTATTATTTTTACATATCTTACAACCTTGACATTCTCCACACTTATAAAAACCTTTATTCATATTCCACCAGTTATTCTTCTTCTCATTCTTTACACTTAGCGCTATTTTACTTGCCAAATTTGAAGCCTTCGTAAACACTATATTGGGTTTATCCGGAATTATTTCAGTCAATGTTTTGTCTCTCCTAAGAATATCCCAATGTTTATTAATTATATTTTTAAATTGCTTATGCCCAGAATTGAACGGAATTATGATTGTAATCTTATCCTCCTTATTTCTCTTCTCTTTTTCCACCAACAATTGCCCCTATCCAGTTCTGATACTATCTGTATTTCTATATCCAAATCTTCTTCCTTATATTTTTTTCTCTAAAAATCTACCTTTTAACATATTTACTTGTTGTTGGAACACCTCCTCCTCAGAACAATTCCCCTTCACTCTCATAAATTCTCCCTTAGGGATATTATTAATCCATGGGGGAAAGTGACAACTATCAATTTCTAAATAACTGTTACAATCCACTGACTTAAAATGTGTTTTAGTCTTGATCGTCTTATTCTCTCTCTATATATATATTCAAATCCAAAAAAATTATCTCTTTATTATCAAAAGTAGTTGTGAATTTTAAATTATATTCATTGTTATTTATATATTTCAAAAAATTATCAAGTGACTCTATAGTGCCCCCCAAATAAAAATAACATCGTCAATATATCTATGCCACAATACCAGATCCGCGCAGAATGGATTGTCACCGAATATGCACCTGTCCTCCCAATGGGCCATATACAGAGTTATATGTCACCACCACCAGAGCAATAAAACGTGTTATATGCCACCACCTGTAGCACCACCTGTGGCATTTTTTTTCCAGGTGCGGCTAGCTATTCAATTACCTGTGCTATGAAAAAATGCTGGGAAAGAAAACTGCTGAGTGCTAAAATTAGCGGAGTTTAAGCCCATTCAAAATGTAAAAAAAAATGGCATATGATGCAATTCAGTTGCATGTGGTAGCCCTTAAGATCTGTTAAGGGACTCCCTTTATTGCTGGAAATTTAGGACCCAGTATGTTTGGCCATAGAGTCCTATATCGGATGTCAAAATAGTCAACACATGAATTGAAAGTAAACATTTTTTTGACATTTTGAGTGCCAGAGGGGTCCCAAGTGGATGTATTGATGCAATTGTATCAATACATCCAAAGCACTCCAAAAATGTGTCCAAACTTAGTATAATTAACACTAAGAGAGCCAGTGGGTTATGCTTACCCCACCGGTACTCATAGGGTTAACCCGACTAAGTTACAAAGCAAGAGCACCTGCAAAGTAACACCATTATTCCTGATGTCCAGCGGGGTCCTCAACACCCTGGTCATCTACTGTACATCTTCTTCATCTATCTTCTTTCTTCTCCCTTACATAGTAACATAGTAGACAAGGCTGAAAAAAGACATGCATCCATCAAGTCCAGCCCATGCCAAAAACACACCTGTTGATCCAGAGGAAGGCAAAAAAAAAATCCCTCTGGAGCCATTTCCAATCTATTCCCAAGTGTGTGTGTGTGGGGGAAGAATTATTCCTTCCTGACTCCAACTGGTAGTCGAATAGTTCCCTGGATCAATATCCTATTTGCTTTGAAGCCATCTGTCATAATTGTCAATATTGTTCTGTGCTAGATAGGCATCCATTGCTTTTTTGAATGCAGTTGCATTATCTTCAAGCACAACATCCAGAGACAAAGAATTCCATAGCCTTACCGCCCTTACTGCAAAGAATCCCTGCTGTTTTAGTCGAAAGCACCTTTCCTCAAGTCTTAATGGATGACCTCTTGTTCTAAGCTCAGCTCTTTGCATAAATAATTTATTGGATAGTTCTTTGTATTGACCTTGAATGTATTTGTAAATGTTAATCATATCACCCCTTAGATGTCTCTTCTCTAATGTAAACAAACCCATTTTGTCTAGTCTCTTTGTAACTCAGATCCTCCAATCCCATTATCAGTTTTGTTGCACGTCTCTGCACCTTTTCCAGTTCAGTAATGTCTTTTTTTAGAACAGGCACCCAAAATTGTACTCCATATTCTAGATGAGGCCTAACCAAGGAGTTATACAGAGGTAGGATAATGTTAGCATCCCTTGCTTCTACGCCTCTTTTTATGCAGGCTAGTACTCTATTTGCTCTTGCAGCAACTGAGTGCCTTCTTTCTTTTATTTCCTTTCTTCCGTCTTTTCGTTAAACCTGTAATAAAAAAACATAAATAAATATACCATGAACTGAACCCACACATCTATGCATAGTTTAACCCCTTGATTGCCAGAGGGGTATGCAACACTTTGCAGAGCAATGTGTTGCATACCTTTCTGGGGCTCAGAGGGTTAAGGTAGGCAGAGATGTACAGGTCAATAATGTAAGACATGGTCAAAGTTCCCAAGAACAGTCCCCATTAAATATGTATCCATCATCTCCTCATACTTGCAAAAAAACTTCCAGATAAAAATGCATGCAATTTTCCCTTTCTCTGCCTCTGGGTGGTGGTGGAAAAAGGCAGAAGGATTAAATTACTGGCGATGTCCATTCCATTGTAAGGTTCCTCCAATCCCCCACTTGAAGATGAATGGCTGGGAGGTGTGGAAGAACACATCCTAGCCAATGACTGCCAGGGCATCGGCCTGTAAGTTACTGGGGGGGGCATTCCTTCTGCCTTTCTCCTCCTCCACTACCAACTGCGGCGGAGAAAGGGAAAATGCCATGTATTTTTATTTGGACAGTTTTTCCCAAGTATCCAAAGTTGATGGACACATATTTAATGGGGACTGCTCTTTGGAACTGTGCCCATGTCTTACATTATTGACCCTCACATATCTGCATGCCTTAACTCTTTGAGCCCCAGAGAGGTATGCAATGTATTGCTCTGCAATGCGTTGAATACCCCTCTGGCACTCAAGGGGTTAAATTATGCATAGATGTGTGGGTTCTGTTCATGGAATATTTATTTCATCAGGGTCTCCTTGGTAGCACACCAAGAGAGAGATAGCCACTCCTCCCTAGGACAAGTAAAATTTATAAAAGGGACCTCCCTCCCCCACCATCCTCAGTGTTTTACCTGACCTCCCTAGGAAGGTTGTATCAAAGTCCCGTTTGTTGTTTTCTGAGGACCAAGCTGTGTACCTCGTTGGCTCCAGTTTGCAGTGCCATCGTGGACAATACTGGAGGGAGCGTGTCTCCTGAGCTATCCCCCTGTTCTCTTCTAATTTGGTGCCCCACTGGGTTTCCACTTATTTTCTGTATGGCAACAGCTTGTTGCCTTTAGCGCTTGCTTGGCTTGTTCTCCCCGTGGCATTCCGCTCTGGAATGCAGACTTCCTATGTCTGCCTATGGCGCTTCCGATCTGTGCGTTCCAGAGAACGGAAGTCTTACCAGTGCATGATGGGTACTTTCATTCAGCGTGTTTGAAACTCCAGGTGGGGTATTTAAACAGAATCCTGGTTTCCTGCTGCCCCCCTTGCAGCATTTCATCAAGCCAGGCCAATCCCAGCAGTTTATTTCCACTGCCAACTGTAAGTACCTAGATTTTGGTACCATAGTTTTCTGTGTATTCTGATGTTCCTTCATTTTTGTAGGAAGTATTTTATTAGGTTTATATATGTTTTGTGTTTTTATTTTTCACAGATGGATTCTCAGTCTTGCCTTCTCTGTAAGGCTGTACTTCTTGAGGGCTATTTAAAGAAATTATGCCCCTCCTGTCTTGTAGAGGTCAACCTACCTTCAGTGACTCAGTCTCAGTCACCTCAGCCTTCTCCTGCAGCAATGCCTACAGATATGACATTCCTGGTCTCGCTCTTCTCCTCTATAGTCAAGGAAACTTGGAAAAGTCTCAGGGTGGAGGAAGAAAAGGCAGATTTGTCAGCCCCCTCTGTTTCCAGAGATGGGTCATCATCTAGGAGAGCACTTCATAAGGCTTCGGATATGGATTCTTCTGCGGAGGATTTTGACGAGGGTGGTAGGGAGGATTCCTATTTCTTCCCAGTGGAATGTGTGGATTCCCTCGTGAAGAGCATCAGGACTTCCCTAAACATCAAGGAAGATGAACAAACAAGGTCAGGAGCAGATGAGCTCTACCTAGGGTACAAGAAAAAACATAAGTGTTTTCCAGTTCATGAGGTAGTCTCAGGGCTTATTAGGCAGGAGTGGACAATTCCAGGGAAGCGTCTCTCCTTTCCTAGGAAGCTTAAAAACGTATTTCCCTTTGATCCCAAAGATTATGTCCTCTGGGATAAGATTCCCAAGGTAGATGTCCAGGAAGACTGCTATCCAGGTAGAGGATGGATCAGGGTTCAAGGATCCCATGGATAGGAATCTTGAGACGGTCCTTCGTAGAAATTATGAAGCTTGCACCACTTCTTTTCGCCCAAGTATTGCTTCCACGTTTGTGTCTATAGCCCTGAGACTTTGGCTCTTACAGCTGGAAGAAGACCTTGTTAATAAAGTATCCAGGGAGGAACTTTTAAAGTCCACATCCATGCTTTGCCTGGCTGCTGATTTTTTCTGTGATGTCTCCATGGAGAATGTCAGGATGGCTGCTAGGGCCACAGCATTGTATTCGGTAGGTCGCAGGGCTTTGGCTCAGGCAGTGGGCGGTGGATGTGGCCTCAAAAAGTAAGTTGTGTGCTATGCTTTTTGAGGGTGACTTCCTGTTTGGGAAGGAGCTCGATGCTCTTCTTCAGAGTCTTTCTGCGGAGATGCTCTTGCCTCATGATAGATGGTTTTCTTCCCAGAAACCTTTTTTTGTCACAGAAAAAAGACCAGCCTCAAGACCATATGTGCCTAAAGGAAGCAAGCCAAAGAAGCCGACACATGATGCCTTTCCTAAATCCCAGTTCTGACACCTTCCTTTAGGAGGCAGAATTCTATTTTTTCTGAATCAATGGCAAAACATTACCACAGATTTCTTGGTATTGTGGATTATTACAGACGGTTACAAACTCCGTTTTCATACAACTCCTCCACAAAGGTTCCTCACAACTTCTGTCCAGGGTCCCCCTTCCAGAAAGAAGGAATTTCGACATATTATCTAGGATCTGGTCCACGAAAAAGTTCTAGTTCCAGTTCCCAAGGCCTGTCACAAGAGAGGAACATACTCTACGGTCTTTCTGGTTCCAAAGAATTCAGGAGGTTTTCACATAATAGTAAACCTTACCTTCTTGAATCAGTTCATCTTTCCTGAACATTTCAAAATGGAAACCCTCAGGTCCATGATCAACATCCTTTATTTTGAGGACTGGATGGCAACGGTGGATTTGAAAGATGCCTACCTTCATGTTTCTATTCATCCAGTTCACCAACAGTATCTGAGGATCGCCATCAGGGACAAAGCAAGAATCTCCTATTACCAGTTTGCAGAAATCCCCTTTGGCTTGACCTTAGCTCCAAGGGTTTTTACCAAGATCATGGCAGTGGTAGTTGCTTTCCTGAGAGAGAAAGACATAGCAGTCATTCCTTACTTGGACGACTGGTTGATAAAGGCATCATCACCTACACTACTGACGGAACACGTGACCTTGGTTGTCTCAACGTTAAGTTCCCTGGGTTGGAAACTGAATCTAAAGAAGTCTTGTTTTCTTCCAGAAAAGAGAAAACTATCCTTGGAGATGATCCTGGACTCTTCTGTGGAAAACACATTCCTTCCGCAGGTCAAGGTGCAGAGGCTGTTGGAGCACACGTCTATCCTGAAAACTTCCAGTCAGTTAAGCCTCAGACAGCTTATGTCAATCCTGGGCATGATGACTTCATCAATCGAGGCAGTTCCTTGGGGGAGACTTCATATGAGGCCAGTGCAACAGCTGATCCTCTCCTAATGGAACAGAGATCCTCAGTCTCTCCACCATCAGGTTTCCATACCTCTAGCAGTCAGAAGCTCCGTGAGTTGGTGGTCCAGACGCAATCTGTCAACAGGTCTGCCTTGGAGGATTCAGGAGTGGACAGTCATCACAACAGATGCGAGCAAACTGGGATGGGGAGCAGTCCTAGGGACTCATTCCTTTCAGGGCCTGTGGTCTCATTCAGAGGCAAGCCTCCATTTAAACCACCTGGAACTTCTGGCAGTTTGGAGAGCCTTGAAAATGGCTGTCCCCTTCATAAAGGGAAAAGCAGTAAAAGTCTGCTCAGACAATATGATGGCGGTGTGCTATCTAGATCGTCAGGGGGGTACCCAAAGTCCAGCATTCCTTCTCTTGTCCTCAAGAATTCTTCACTGGGCAGAATCCAATCTGTTGGCATTTACAGCAGTGCACATCCCGGGGAAGTACAACAAGTGGGCAGACTTTCTAAGCCGGAGGACGATTCATCCGGACGAATGGTCCCTTCATACCAGAATCTTCCTGGAACTTATGGAGAGGTGGGGTATGCCTCAGATAGATCTGATGGCCACCAAACAGAATGCCAAGTTTCCCCGGTTTTTCTCTCAATTTTCCCAGAATCGTCTCTTGGCAGTGGATGACCTGGTGCAGAAGTGGGACTTTCCTCTTGCCTATCTCTTTCTACCTCTGAAACTAATTCGGGTTTCCTTGAGAAAATTCTACCAGAAGAAGACAACAGTCATATTTGTAGCTCCATATTGGCTGAGAAGGTCATGGTTCATACTGCTGAAGTCCACGGCACAGGGGGAGCCGCTGTTGCATCCCTTCACGATGGATCTTCTCTTCCAGGGCCCAGTGCCTCATCCCCAAGCAAAGAATCTTTGGCTTTCTACGTGGTTCCTGAATCCAAACTGCTAAGTAAAAAAGATTTTTTTAGACATTACTAACACTTTAAATAAAGGCAGGAATAGAAAGAAGGAAGATAGAAGAGCACAGATAGTGGATGACTGGTAAGTGTAACACATATAAGTTATCGATTGGTGCTTGGCAGTATTTCAGTCACCGATCGTTACCTTTTTTCCATTGATGTTTCCATTATCCCATTAAGCATATTGCCAGAGCATTAACCTTAGTGCATCCCCCAGGACTGGAAAGGAAAAGAACAACACAGCACATACACATCTGGGCTACATAACAATGCCATATTTATTGGAGTGTATTAATAGTTACTAATGAGTAAATGGTCTGGGTACTGAACCCAGATGTACTCTACTCATCTGTATTGGAGAATATTCCATTTACAACACTCTGTTCCCTATTCTTCAACCAGGTTATCCCTCAGATGCCAGCCTCCTGTGTGGTACTGTATCAATGCCTTTGCAAACTCTAAATATACTACATCTGCTTTTTACCAGTATCTAGGTTGCTACTTACTTCCTCACAGAAGCTTTTTTTGATAAGTTTTATTCCTAATAAAACCACTTTAATTCCTGCTAATAATAATATTTTCCACAGTGTAATCTTGAATATAATTCCTCATTATCCCATTTCACACTACTATGGTCAAACTCACTGGTCTATAATTTCCAGGTTCTGTTTTATTTCCCTTCTTAAAGTGTTAGTAATGTCTAAAAAAAAACTTTTTTGCATTTAGAAGAGCTTAAAAAGTTGATCTAAATGCAAAAAACCTTATCTCTCAAACCGCTATGGTTTAAGAGATACAGGCGTTTAAAGTTTGATCTCTCCTACTGACAGCTGTAAAGCTGTCAGCAGGAGATCCGTGTTGGTCGACACGGTGGCGCTTGAGAAGTGCCGAGATCTCGTTACTTACTCGGAATCCCTTCATTGGAATGGTCTAAAACGTGTGCCTGAACGCTAGGCGGTTTGAGAGATACGTTTTTTTGCATTTAGATCAGCTTTTTAAGCTCTTCTAAATGCAAAAAAGTTTTTTTTAGACATTACTAACACTTTAAATAAAGGCAGTGCATTTGTTTTAAACCAGTCTTGTGATACTGAGCCTGTGGGGAAAGTCTTTAAACAGTAAAAAAAGAGTGGTATTGTTCCTGAAGAACCCTTGGGTTTATACCATCAGGACCAGGTGATTTGTGATTCTTTTCCTTCCTAATCAAGTCACACATCTGATTTTTGAAAGGGCTATTGCACTCCCTCTTAAAGGTATAGTAATACTTAAAATGTTAAAAAAAATATGTTGTAGGATTTATCCCCCTGAGTAAAACAAGAGTACTCCCACTGCTGAAAGGTGTTTCATTCAAAAGTTATTAATTTTCAAAGTTGAATTTTTTAGGTGCAATATCACAGTGGCCTGAAATTGTACAGTGGTGCTGTTGCTACACCATCCTATGGACAGCTCTGGTCCCGGGACCATAAATCATGGTAAGTATTACTATCCCTTTAAGTTTATTTATTTTTATTTATGTATTTGAAAAACTTTTTGGATTAATCTTCATCTCCCTTGCAATTTGAATTTAATTTTCTATTTTTGCTAACCTAATTGCCTTTTTGAAATCTTTGTTGCATTCCATATAGTGTAAGAGATAATTTTGTGGTTCAAATACTGTTTATCTTGTCATTAGTTCCTGGAAGTCCTTGCCTTAAGCTTGCATCCTAAATCTCTGAAATAATTATTAATGATTTCAGAGCACCCGGGTGGAAACATACTACTTGGTACTAACGTTCCTGGCAACAAATAAGAGTCCTTTATTACCAGCGCCTACCTTGGTTTCTACCTACTCTACATACAATCTATACTGGAATAGGGACTATTCCCCTGGCTGCTAAGGAATCACCCCTCTCCAGTATTGCCAATTCTGTGGTATTCAACATTTTCACAAAATCTTGCAAATCTGTTGGATTGAGTCAATTGAGAGCCATCCTTACACTTCCACTGCTCATAGCCACCTCTCCATACTGATACCAGCTGCTTATCTTCCTCTCCTCATCAATATTTCCACCCTCTTCAACTGTGCCTACTACCTGCTCAATGAGCTCCTATCCAGGTTTCCAATATCTCTCGGTGTTGGAATATTTTCTTTCCAAATATTATATCTTATACTCTAAAATGATGATATTCTCACACTTACTTACTCCTACAAAAACCTTTGGAGTGCATTAACATTGCCTTTAACCCCTTAAGGACCAGCGGACCAGGGAAGTTACCTTTCCTTAAGGACCACTTTGATCCCTGCCTAAAATTGATCTCTCCAAGACCGGTGCAATCTAAATTAGACCTCAAAGCGGCCCACTGGTACGCGTAACAGGTCATGTGTACCAGCGCGCCGCTTTGAGGCCTAATTGAGATTACTCCGGTCTTGGAGAGATCAATTTTAGGCCCCATTTTTACTTACAGCTCTCCCGGTAGAGCGCTGTAAGTAAAAAGTATGTGATGTGCTATGACCGTCACTGGTCCTTAAAGGTATAAGGACCGTGACGGTCATAGCACGTCACGTAGTCCTTAAGGGGTTAATCTGTTTGCTGTAACTGGTTTCTGAATACATTCTTTACTGGATTCTCCTTTAGAATGAGAAGGTAGCACAATGATCTCTCTGGATTATCCTTATGGTCTCTGGGTCATATTAGGCTAATGCTTTTATTCCATGGTAGGCAACACTTGCTCAGGACACTCTGAATGACCTTACTGCACCTGGTTGCTTTGGAGCTCTGAGGTGCTGGATTATCCAGGTGTAATGAACTCCGGAGAAAGGACTAGGTCAGTAGCTGGGGAGCGATGCTGGGGCACATATCTTGGGAGCAGAGACAGCCACCCTTGCCTCCTTTGCTGCAGCCTAAGCCAGATTAAAGGTGCTGGCTGCGAAGCCAGATGTCCGATCCCAGTTGAGCCGGGATCAAGACCAGGATGAAGACATGGGTGCACTGTACGGAGACCTAGACCTTGGAGTAAACTGGACCCTTAGGCAGAGGATAAGAGTATGAGAGGAACCCCAAAATCAGGAGGAAGAAACCCAGATCAAAACCAAACAACGGACCAGGAAGAGAATACTGAGGGTCGGAAGGAAAAGGCAAATTGAGGGAGACCCAAGTGGGCTAGGACCACCAACTGACCCGAGGCGAAGAACTGAACACAATACTGGTCTCAAGTGAAGTCCCAAAGGAATGAGGGAGCCCCCGGACCGAAATAGTGCTGGCAAGCTATGACTCTCAATACTACCCTACCTCCGAATAGACCCAAGAATGAGATAGGTAGAATAAATCGCCCAAGGTACGTAGAAAAGGGGACCCTCCGCAAATGCAACCCCTAAGAAAACGGCGAACCCCAGCAAGGTGCCAGATGCAGGATAAGACTGCTACAGACAGGATAGTACTAGAAGTCCCCCAAAAGAGGTGCCAAGGCAGCCACCTCAACCCTAAGGCTAGGAAATAGGTCCCGGGTCCACCAAGTGACAAGGCCACATAGTCCAACTGGAGGCGAACTATACAATTCAGCGGACCGTGGAATCAAATGGAGAGCTAAGCGTGGGGACCAATCAGTACGCCTCCAGGAAGAACCACCCGCACAACGGGGAATAGCCAGCATGGGAAACACAAGCTAGGCTGCTAGGAGGGACGAACCTTCACGGGAGTGCCCACAGTGAGAACAGAGAGGAAGCAGGCCAAACCCGAGCCAACAATACTCGAACCCAACGGGATGCCCAAATGCGGCACAGCCAGGGAGAGGTTTCGGGAGAGCAGTACAGGAGGCAGAGGCACTCAGGGAACAGGCTGACCTTCTGTGGGAGCCAAAGGCAGCTGGGAAGCAGAGAAGAAAGTGCCGGAGCACAGCGGATAGTCAGACAATCCTTATCACCAGGGGCAATCGAGTCCATCAGAGCGGGAGAAAAAGAGTAGCCAAGAAGCAAACCAAAATCTTACTGGGGGAGTCAGGGACAACGAAGGATGCAAACCAAAGAGTCAGACAAGCCAGTAGGTCTGAAATACCAGGAGCCAGATGTGTCAAAAGCCAGGTCAAACCAAGCCAGGGTCAGATACCGGAACAGCAGACAGAAACTACAATGCCAAACACTGCCAGACAGTACAAATAATGGAGCTCTGAGCACAGGGCTGACTAGGAGATAAACCCTAGTGCTCCAATCAGCATCCGGACAAAAAGACTAACAGGTAAGGAAGCCGAAACTGAAAGCAGGAAAACAAATGCCCCAAATCCTTACACTACCCGTCCCCTAAAGTGGAGCCCACCGGGCGACCAGGCTTTTTTGGGAAGGCCCGATGAAATGCAGAGATAAGGTAAGGGACATGAATGTCAAGGAAAGGGGCATGAATGTCATGAGCAGCCACCCATGAACGGTCGTCCGGACCATACCCTTTCCAATCCACCAAATATTGTATAGAACATCGAACCCTCCAGGAATCTAGCATGTGCCGCACCTCATATTCAGGTTCCCCATGGATAAGGGGGAGGGCGGGAAGGGGATGAATATCGATTCTGAACAACCTGTTTGAGCAAGAACACATAGAAGGAATTCAGGACAGTGCTAGGGCAGCAGTAACAGGAGTAATGACTCGGAGAACTCTATAAGGGTCTATAAAATGGGGACCAAAATTTAAAAGAAGGGATTAGAAGGTGGAGGTGTTTAGTAGAAAGCCAAACCTTCATACCAGGTCATAAGGTGGGACTGGGAGAATGATGTTGATCTGCTGCTTTTGTCTGTCTGGCTGATGCTAGGGAGAGTCGGGACTGAATGGTAGCCCATAGGGATTGAAGGTCATCCACCATACGATCAGCTGCTGGCACCCCTATGGGGGAAGTCCAAGGCAACGGGGATGGGTTATATCCTAAGGCCTCAAAAATAGACAACATTGCAGGGAATCATGCAAATGATTATTGAACATAAATTCTGCAAAGGGTAGAAGATCAACCCAGTTAGAGCAATCCAAAGACATATATTGTTGGAGAAACAATTTTGATTAGTGCGTTTGCACTGGCAATTCGTCTGGGGGTGATAAGCAGTGGAGAACTGAAGAGAAATCCCTACCCGACAACAAAAGGCTCACCAGAATTTGTGAACAAATTGTACTCCTCGGTCTGAAACAATATGAGAATGAGATCCGTGAAGATGAAAAATCTCCCTAATAAAAATAGGAACCAATTCAGGTGCCAAGGGTAATTTAGGGAGAGGGATAAAATGGCCCTACTTAGGAAAGCGAGCCACAATCACTAAGATAGTGATGCACCCTTGAGATACTGGGAGGTCCACCACAAAATCCATGGCCAAATGGGTCCATGGAGAGGATGGAACCGGGAAGACCTGCTGGACAGTGTCGGAGTCTTATGTAGAGCGCAGATTTGACAGGAGGTCACAAAATCATGGACGTCTTTCTTAACAGAAGGCCACCAAAACTGGCAAAGAAGAAGGTCCAGAGTCTTCTTTATGCCAGGATGCCCTGAAGCCACAGAGTTATGGGACCAGAGCAGGATCTCCACCCTAAAACGAGGGGGAACAAACAGAGCATGGGAAGGTTGAGAAGGAACTGGAGGTTTCTGCAGTGCTCTGATCTTATCCAAAGTGGTGGAGGACAGGGCTGTAACAAAACAAGCTGGAGGAATGATGGGTGTAGGAGCAGAAGGAGGACTGGGTTTAAAGATTTGAGATAGGGCATCGGTTTTAGTATTTTTGGAGCCAGGATGATAAGAAATAACAAAATTTAATTGAGTGAAAAACAAAGCCCAAGGGGCCCGTCTGGGATTCAAACGTTTGGCTGATTCCAAAAACTGGAGGAAAAAAGAACATGGATGAAGTTTGGAAGAGGTAGGATGGAGCTGAGAAAGAACTGCCCCTGCTGCTTATTCTGATGCATCAGCCTCCATGACAAACTGTTGTGTAGTGTCCAGGAATTGTAAAATATGAGCAGAGGTGAAGGCCTTCTTCAAAAACTCAAAGGCTTGAATGACCAATGTGGGCCAATGTCGTGGATCGTCACCTGTACTAGTTAATGCTGTAGTTGGGGAGATAATGCAAGAAAAATTACGAATAAATTTTCTATAATTGGAAAATCCAATAAAACGTTGAATTGCTCTAGTCTCCAGAGGACGTGGCCATTGAGTGACCTCTATGACCTTTACGGGATCCATCTCAAGGCCGTCTTTGGAGATGATGTATCCTAAGAACATAAGACGCTGTTGCTCAAATTCACACTTGAGGATGTTAGCACAAAGAGTTCTCCCTTAACCGGGTAAGGACCATGCCAACATGAATCCTATGGGTAGCCAAATCCAGAGAATATACCAGAATGTCATCAAGGTATATTATAACGTGGGTGAGTAGCATGTCACGGAAAATGTCATTAATAAGTCCCTGGAATACCGCAGCGGCATTACAAAGACCGAAAGGCATCACCAGGAATTCATAGTGGCCATAGCTGGTATTAAAGGCCGTTTCCACTCATCACCTGATTTAATACGTATCAGGTTGTATGCCTCCTGTAGGTCGATTTTCGTGAAGATAGAAGCATTTTTAAGCTGATCCAACAATTATGAAATTAACGGAAGGGGATAACCATTCTTGATTTTAATCTTATTTAGTCCCCTGTAATCAATGCAGGGGTGAAGAGACCCATCCTTTTTTTAACAAAACAGAATCTTGCTCCTGCAGGTGAGGAAGAAGGCCGAATAAAGCCTCTGGAGAGGTTATCTTGAATATAGACTTGTAGTGCCTTATTCTCAGGATAACAGAAAGGTCCGGCCCTTGGGAGGGATAGTCCCTTGATGGAGATCAATAGCACAATCAGAGGTTTTGTTTGGCGGTAATTGCTGAATCAGTCCTGCCGAAAAAACATTCTGAAAAGAGGCATAAGCCTCTGGAATAGGTGATGCAGAAACGAGGGGAGTACCTGCAACAGTACTGGAAACTAGAAGGATCTTTTCAATACAGGTATCGAAGCAAGAAGGACTCCATCCAGCAATTTGCCCTTCCCTTCAATCAATTGCTGGATTGGGCTTTTTAAGCCAAGGTAAGCCCAAAATGTTCGTGGTACATGGGTTAGGGATGACATTGAAGGAGATCTTCTCTGAATGGAGAACCCCAGTAGTAAGAAGAATAGGTCTGGTTTCTTCCAGGACCAGACCCTCCCCCAAAGGTTTGCCATCAATGGTAAACACCAGCATCTGTGTACCCTTGAGTTGGCAGGGAATATCATTCATCTTAGCCCAAACATGATCAATAAAAACCCCACAGCTCCTGAATTAACAAATGCCATAACCTGAATAACCCCTGATTCCCATCGTAACCGGGCTGGAACCAGGAGTCTCGAAGAATCAGAAGGAAGGTGGTCAATCCTACTTAGGGAGTTACCTCCTGAGCTCCCTAAGTTGAGGGGTTTCCCTGATGAGGAGAAGGGCGAGTAGGGCATTGCCTTAGAAAATGTGCCTTAGCCCCACAATAGAGGCATAAGCCTAGGGAACAGCACAGTCTTTCAGAATCAGATAGTTTAGAGACTCCACCTATGTCCATAGGTACTTCGGCGTTGTCCCCATTCGAGGTCGTAGACTTCTTGTATTCTCATGTTCCATCTGGAGTTCTGTAAGTCGTTTGTCCAATTCTAAGCATAATGAAATGAACGCGTCCAAAGAATCATGTATATACCGACTGGTTAGCGCATCCTTCATCTTGTTGTTTAGACCTCTACGAAATGCTGCCTTCAAGGCCCCTTGATTCCAGTCGGTTTCATATGCCAATGTCCTGAATTCAATGGCATAGAGGTTGATTGGACGGATTCCTTGTCGCAGTTCCAAAAGTGAAGCTTCAGCTGCTGATCTGCAACCAGGCATGTCGAATACCAAGCAAAATGTTTTCAAGAATTCATCTGCGTCTTGAAGAAGTAGTGAATTTTGCTCTACTAGAGAAGAGGCCCAAGCTAGGGTTTTCCCCTTCAATAGTGAAATAATAAAGGAGACTCAGGAATAATGAGTACTGAAACAATGCGGAAGGTCAAGCCTCTTAGTATGTCAAGAATAGAATCCATTTTGTGTTCCAGACTTCTAAGATGATTCTCGTAGGAAGAGAATACTTGTTCCTGTTGATCTTGCCTAGCCTTTATGTGGGCCAGCTCTGCAGGATCCATAATAATGACTCAATTTTCCTGTAAAGGACTATGGAGAAAGGACTAGGTCAGTAGCTGGGGAGCGACGCTGGAGCGTGTAGCTCTGGAGCGAAGACAGCCACCATTGCCTCCTTGCCGAGGCCTAAGCCGGATATAAGGTGCTGGCCACGAAGCCAGATGTCCGATCCCAGTTGAGCCGGGACCCTGACCAGGATGAAGACAAGGGTGCTCTGTACGGAGACCTAGACCTTGTAGTATACTGGACCCTTAGGCAGAGGATGAGAGGAACCCCAAAATCAGGAGGAAAAAACCCAGATCAAAACCCAACAGCGGACCAGCAAGAGACTACTGAGGCACAAAATGAAAAGGCAATTGGAGGGAGACCCAAGTGGGCTAGGACCACCAACTGACCCGAGGAAAAGAACTGAACTCAATATTGGTCTCAAGTGAAGTCCCAAAGGAACTAGGGAGCCCCTGGACTCAAATAGCGATGGCAAGCTATGACTCTCAATACTACCCTACCTCCGAATAGACCCAAGATTAAGATAGGCAGAATAAATCGCCCAAGGTAAGTAGAAAAGGGGACCCTCCGCAAATGCAACCCCTAAGAAAACGGCGCTACAGACAGGAGAGTACTAGAAGCCCCCCAAAAAGGTGCCAAGGCAGCCACCTCAACCTCAACCATACGGCTAGGAAATAGGTCCCGGGTCCACCGAGGGACAAGGCCGCAGAACAAGAAGGAAACCAGAATGAACTGCACAAGCCCAACTGGAGTTGGACAATACAATTCAGCGGACCATGGAATCAAATGGAGAGCTAAGCGTAGGGACCAACCAGAACGCCTCCAGGAAGAACCACCCGACGAGAACAGAGAGGAAGCAGGCCAAACCAAAACAGGCTGATCTTCTGCGGGAAAAACAGGCAGCAGGAGAGCAGAGAGGAAAGTGCCAGAGCACACCTGATAGTCAGACAAGCCTAATCACCAGGGGCAATCAAGTCCATCAGAGCGGGAGAAAAATCGTAGTCAAGAAACAAGCCAAAATCTTACCGGAGGCGTTAGGGACAAAGTAGGATGCAAACCAAAAAGTCAGACAAGCCAGGAGGTCAGAAATACCAGGAGCCAGATACGTGAAAAGCCAAGTCATAACACGCCAGGGTCAGATACTGGAACACAGACAGAAACCACAATGCCAAACACCGCCAGACAGCACGAATAATAGAGAGCTGAGCACAGGGCTTACTAGTGCTCCAATCAGCACCCGGAGAAAACAGCTAACAGGTAAGGAAGCCGAAACTGATAACAGCAAAACAAATGCCCCAAATCCTTATACCAGTCATGTCTGTAAAGTTGTTAATCACTGCATTGCTAGAGCAGAATGGGGACTGGATGCAGACTACTTAGGGTTAAGCACTGGGAATACAATCAGCCAGCCCCCCAAAAAATGAATAGATTGAATTTATTAGAGGGGGTCACAGCACACAAACAAATGACAACAACTACAGTCAAAAACAGGGGTAAAATATAAAACACATACCCTTCTATTATCTCCTTGGTATAATAGCAAAGTTTTACAGATTAGCAAGGGTTCCACTGAATACTCAGTTTACTTGGGTGTTTGTACACAGTCCCAATAGAGGCAGGAGTGGGGGCATACAGTCCATTATACATCCACCAGGTGCTGGCTCTTGCATGAAGCTTCTTTGTACCTGCAGTCCTGGCAGAGGGTTTAGAGAAAACATTCCCAGAGTTCATCCACTGTACACATTCTTATTACTGAGTCATAACCAAGAGAGTTTAGCTTTATAGTCCCCAGCTTTGCCATTACATCAGGGAACTTTCTGTGGGTTCAGCTGCTGCAGATTGGCTTACAGCACACAACTGGAAAACAAACCTGGCCATTTCAGTACCCACTTATCCCAAATCTTCCGGTGAGGGCACACACTGGTCCAAGTGTCCCCTGTACTGCTTTAGCAAATTCAGACTGGCCCCAGACCTCTCTCCATTCCAGAGAGGCCATACCCTAACTTATACAGCAACATCTCTCTTCTTCCTTCTCACTCAGTTTCTCTATTAGACTTTCCTTGCTGCTCCATCCCCCCCCCCATTCATGATCTGATGTCATAGCTACCATTTATAAGATATATTTTGCATGTACTGCTCTATGGGGGGGGGGGGAGAGGAACCTGCATTCAACTCGCATAGGTTACCTATCTCCCTGTATCTGCCCAGATTCTATAAGCCTTTCCTCACGTTGTGCTAGTGATACACAGGGAGTGCTATTTGATAACATGGGGTATATGGTGTTGGCTAGACTTCATGGCACCATCGCTTCACACATACATCTTAACTAGTGTTGAGCGAGCATGCTCGGCCGATGCTCAGATCGGCTCGAGCATCGCTCTGCTCGGCACATTACGGTACTCGTACGAGTACCGCATGTGCTCGCCCGCCATGTTCGGGTCTCCTCCCCGCACGTTTTGCGGCTGCTTCGCAGCCAATAAACGTGCAGGGAGGCTCTGACATCAGTGTAATGCCAGCAGCCATGTTGGCTGCTGGCATTACACTGATTGGCTGGCCAGAACCCGTGGTCGGGTGCTGTATAGCACCTGACCAGCGAGTTCGGCTCAGTCTTAGCCAGGGAGAGCTGAGGATAGGAAGGGAAAGTCAGTGTAGGGAGAAAAAAAGCAAAATTGTGAAAAAAAAAGAACCAAAAGTCCTTTTTAGGACTACTGTGTGTGGGGGCAGCAGGTTATTTTGTGTGGGGGGAAAAAAAAAAAAAAAAATTTCATATATTCTGTTTAGTGTGCAAAGTTGCAGATTAGAGCACATTCTGTTTAGTGTGCAAAGTTGCAGATTAGAGCACATTCTGTTTAGTGTGCAAAGTTGCAGATTAGAGCACATTCTGTTTAGTGTGCAAAGTTGCAGATTAGAGCACATTCTGTTAAGTCTTCAAACTAAAATATCAAAGTCACATATTCCATTCAGTGTGCGTCGCCGCAGTTTAGCAGCACATTCTGTGTACTGTGCAGAGTTGCAGAATAGGAAGAAATACTGTTAAGTCTTCAAACTAAAATATCAAAGTCACATATTCCATTCAGTGTGCTTCGCCGCAGTTTAGCAGCACATTCTGTGTACTGTGCAGAGTTGCAGAATAGGAAGAAATACTGTTAAGTCTTCAAACTAAAATATCAAAGTCACATATTCCATTCAGTGTGCTTCGCCGCAGTTTAGCAGCACATTCTGTGTACTGTGCAGAGTTGCAGAATAGGAAGAAATACTGTTAAGTCTTCAAACTAAAATATCAAAGTCACATATTCCATTCAGTGTGCGTCACCGCAGTTTAGCAGCACATTCTGTGTACTCTGCACAGTTGCAGAATAGGAAGAAATACTGTTAAGTCTTCAAACTAAAATACCAAAGTCACATATTCCATTCAGTGTGCTTCGCCGCAGTTTAGCAGCCTATTCTGTGTACTCTGCACAGTTGCAGAATAGGAAGAAATACTGTTAAGTTTTCAAACTAAAATATCAAAGTCACATATTCCATTCAGTGTGCGTCACCGCAGTTTAGCAGCCTATTCTGTGTACTCTGCACAGTTACAGAATAGGAAGAAATACTGTTAAGTTTTCAAACTAAAATATCAAAGTCACATATTATATTCAGTGTGCGTCACCGCAGTTTAGCAGCCTATTCTGTGTACTCTGCACAGTTGCAGAATAGGAAGAAATACTGTTAAGTTTTCAAACTAAAATATCAAAGTCACATATTATATTCAGTGTGCGTCACCGCAGTTTAGCAGCCTATTCTGTGTACTCTGCACAGTTGCAGAATAGGAAGAAATACTGTTACGTTTTCAAACTAAAATATCAAAGTCACATATTCCATTCAGTGTGCGTCACCGCAGTTTAGCAGCCTATTCTGTGTACTCTGCACAGTTGCAGAATAGGAAGAAATACTGTTAAGTTTTCAAACTAAAATATCAAAGTCACATATTCCGTGTAAGATGAAGAAGGCGGGTAAAAAGGGACGGGGAAGTGGACGTGATCCTGATAGTTCAGGGCGCGGGTCAGGACGCGGAGAAACTGTGCCTGGTGCCAGAGCACAAGAAAGAAAGACATCCACCATACCTAGCTTCATGTCTAATTTTACAGGGCGTCGCAGGACATCACTCTCGAGGTCCGACCACTGCGAACAGGTGGTCGGTTGGATGTCAGCTGATACTGCTTCCAGTCGGTTAAGCACCACCCTGTCTTCCACCAAGTCCACTCTCAGTAGCCAAGAGTCTGGTCAACATAATCCTCACTCTGATCATCCTTCCTCCCACCATACACGGTCTGGTCAAAGAAGTGATCCCACACTGGGATATAGTGAGGAGCTCGTCTCATCACCAATCCTTCATTTGACCCTCTCTCCAAGCACGCTTGCAGAGGAACATGACATCTTGTGCCCTGATTCACAACCTCTAGAGGGTACCCAATCACAAGAAGATGACAGATGTGAACGGCATTTAAGGTCAAAGGAAGTAGTGGATGATGATGATGATGATGAGACACAGTTGCCATTAAATCAACCACTATTACTGTCTCAAGACCTTGTTGAGGAGAATGTTATACAGTTGTCAATGACTGAGTATGTGGTGGGATCAAGACATGAGGAGGATGATCAGAGTGAGGAAGTGGAGGAGGACTTGGTGGACGATGAGGTGACTGACCCCACCTGGGAAGGTGTAGAGCCGAGCGATGACAGCAGTCCTGAGGGTGAGCCATCTGCAGCACCGCAACAGGCTGGAAGAGGCAGTGGTGTGGCTACAGAAAGAAGGCGGACCTCACCAAACCGGCCCGCAAATGTTCCACGGAGCACCCCCTTGCGTAAATCTACCTTGCCAAGGGGTAGGTGTTCCGCGGTATGGCGTTTTTTTAAGGAAAGTGCGGACGACAAAATAATTGTAGTTTGCAACCTGTGCCACACCAGAATGAGCCGAGGCATGAACACTAGAAACCTCACCACCACCAGCATGATCCGACACATGGCATCCAAGCACCGTAATAAGTGGGAGGAACGCCTGGATCGCCCATCTGTGTCTGCAGGCCACACCACTGCCTCCTCTTCCCCTGTTTTCGGTGCCGGCCAATCGCCTGTCGAAGGCGCAGGCCCGCATACCTCCCGCCCTGCACCTGTACCATCTGAAGCACCATCAGCGACCACATCCACTTCCCTGTCCCAGCACAGCGTCCAAATGTCGTTACCCCAGGCATTTGAGCGCAAGCGAAAATACCCAGCCACCCACCCACAGGCCATAGCACTAACCTCACACCTTTCCAAATTACTGGCCATCGAAATGCTGCCATTTAGGCTTGTGGACACTGAGTCCTTCCGCAGCCTGATGGCAGCAGCTGTCCCTCGGTACGCGGTCCCCAGCCGCCACTACTTTTCCCGGTGTGCCATCCCCGCATTACACCACCATGTGTCCCGTAACATCACCCGTGCCCTGACCAACGCAGTTACTGGGAAGGTCCACTTAACGACTGACACATGGACAAGTGCTTGTGGCCAGGGACGCTACATTTCCCTGACGGCACACTGGGTGAATGTCGTGGAGGCTGGGAGCGACTCGGACCCTGGGATGGCACGGGTGCTACCCACGCCGAGGATTGCGGGCCCTACCTCCATCAGGGTTTCCGCCAGCACCTACGTTATTGGCTCCTCCTCCTCCGTTTCCACCTCCAAATTCTCTACACGCAGCGCCACTCCCCCATCAGCCAGTAGCTGGAAGCAGTGTAGCACTGCAGTGGGGAAGCGTCAACAGGCCGTGCTGAAGCTGATCTGCCTTGGGGACAAACAGCACACGGCCTCAGAGCTGTTGCAGGGGATTAGTCACCAGACCGAGCAGTGGCTCTCGCCACTCAACCTGCAACCAGGCATGGTTGTGTGTGATAATGGGCGTAACTTGGTGGCGGCTTTGGAGCTCGGCAAGCTCACACACGTACCATGCCTAGCGCATGTATTTAATTTAGTGGTTCAGCGATTTCTAAAAACCTACCCCAATGTGCATGATCTCTTGACCAAGGTGCGCCGCGTGTGTGCACATTTCCGTAAGTCATCTACAGCTTCAGCCGGCCTGTTGAAGCTGCAGCAGCGCTTACAATTGCCAGCTCACCGGCTGCTGTGTGACGTGAGCACGCGCTGGAACTCCACCTTCCACATGTTGGCCCGGCTTTGTGAGCAGCAGAGGGCAGTAGTGGAGTACCAGCTGTTACACGGTCGTCGCCTCTCCGTTCAACTTCCTGTAATCAGAAGTGAGGAGTGGGAATGGATGTCAGACCTCTGTGAGGTTTTACGCAATTTTGAGGAATCGACACAGATGGTGAGCGGCGATAACGCTATTATCAGTGTAACCATCCCACTTCTGTGTCTACTGAAACGCTCGCTGCTCACAATTAAAACCGACGCTTTGCATGTGGAAGAGGTGGAAATGCGGGAGGAAGAGCTTACACAAGGTGATAGCCAGAGCACCCTCACTTCGTCTTCTCAGCGACAATTGGAGGAGGCGGAGGAGGAGGAGGAGGAAGACACGGTTGCCTCCGCTACAGAGGGTAGCCATGGAACTTTAGTTCCATCTCTTCAGCGTGGGTGGGCAGAAGAGGAGGAAGAGGATGAGGAGATTGAGAGTCATCCTCCTGGTGAGGACAGCGAAATCTTGACTGTTGGTACTCTGGCACACATGGCTGACTTTATGTTAGGCTGCCTTTCCCGTGACCCACGCGTTATACGCATTTTAGACAACACGGATTACTGGGTGTTCACCCTTCTGGACCCCCGCTACAAAGAGAATTTCTCATCTCTCATTCCTCCGGTGGAGAGGACAAGCAAAATGGTGCAATACCAGAAGGTTCTTGTTGAAAAATTGCTCCAAAATTTTCCATCTGACAACGCTGGCGGCAGAGTACGTGCTACCTTGGCCAACCGAGAAGGGGAGAAAAGGGGAGCACACAGCAGTTCCGACAAAGGCAGGGCAACACTCTCCAAGGCGTGGGACACCTTCATGACACCCCGCCAGCACCCTCACCCTGATGCGCAGCCTAGTGTCACAAGGAGGGAAAAGTTTTGGAAGATGGTGAAGGAGTACGTAGCAGACCGTGTCAGCGTCCTCAATGATCCCTCTGTGCCTTACAACTACTGGGTGTCCAAGCTGGACACGTGGTATGAACTGGCACTCTACGCCTTGGAGGTGCTGGCCTGCCCTGCCGCCAGCGTTCTGTCTGAGCGGGTATTTAGTGCTGCTGGTGGCATCATAACAGATAAGCGTATCCGCCTTTCCACCGACAATGCTGATAGGTTGACACTTATAAAAATGAACAAGGCCTGGATTTCCCCTGACTTCTCCACTCCACTGGAGGAAAGCCCTGGGGGAACATAAACTCACTTTATATATGTTATTTACAATGATGGGAATACTCTGTATTCCCATTCACCCCTTCCACCCAAAAAACGGGTATATGGTTGACTCTTAATCTTCTCATCCTCCTCCTCCTCTTCCATATGCCCTGGGATATAATTTTTATATAGGGCCAGCTCACCAGCGGGCCCTGTGATATAATTTTTATATAGGGCCAGCTCACCAGCGGGCCCTGTTTGACAATTTTTATATAGGTCAGCTCACCAGCGGGCCTTCTCATATAATGTTTTATTGGGTCAGCTCTCTAGCGGGCCCTCTCATATAATGTTTTATAGCGTCAGCTCACTAGCGGGCCTTCGCATATAATGTTTAGGATGGTCAGCTCCGCAGCAGACCCTCACCCATAATGTTTTAGATGGTCGGCTCAGCGCACGTTTCCCTCTTAATCATGGCCCCACTTCAGAAAAATCAAGGAAATTTTTGGGAGAATTTGCCTCTGCGCACGTTTCCCTCTTAATCATGGCCTCAGTTCAATAAAATCAAGGAAATTTTTTGGAGAATTTGCCTCTGCGCACGTTTCCCTCTTAATCATGGCCTCAGTTCAGAAAAATCGAGGAAATTTTTGGGAGAATTTGCAGATGATATACAAGTAAATATACAGCAAATATTGTTTGGTAACAATTTTTCGCCTAAAGTCGTTTTTATTTTCCTTTTTGTGTGTTTTACGGTCAGTCTGTAAAAATGGCGTACTACGGGCGAAAGATCGTTCCCAGCAGCAATGTTGGAGTCCAAGATGCATCCAGACATCCTCCCTATGCTGTCCCTGAACCATTTCTGTGGTGTTTCCATCCTTTTCTGCCCTTTTCCTATGGACCAGGCACCCTCCCCTCATCAGAGCAGGGGGTGCCTGGTGTAATGCTCGAGTCCTCCCATTGACTTCAATGGGGCTCGGGTGCTCGGCCGAGCACTCGAGCCTCAGGGGGTGCTCGGTCAGAGCACCCGAACACCCGAGCATTGGGGTGCTCGCTCATCACTAATCTTAACCCCTTCAATACTAGTAAAAGGCCAACACTTTCTAATAAAGACACACAACAGATTATATTAATATTTGCAAGAATGGGAGCACATAATGAAGACAAAGGGGGTCACTGAAAACATACAGGGTTCACCTTGGGGTGATCACCTTTCCGTCACAAACCATCTCTCTTTTCCTCATGGTAATTCTCTGAATGATTTGATAGAGATTTATGTTCTATTTTTTATGCCACATTTGATACTTCCCTAGAGATGGTTAGAGTAGCTGTTAAGAATGTGCTTTTGGCAAAGGCTGATATTAAGTCAGATTTTAGGCTTCTTTCAATATACCTTGAATGTTTTGGGTCACAGGGATTTTGATTTGGGTGCATGATGTTGCTTGAGAAGTGCTTGCTTATCGGCTGTGGATTGTCAAGCTCCTATTTTGAAACATATGTCTGCTTTTTTGGAATGGGTTTTGGAAGTTGGGTCTTTTTATAGTAGTGTATTGCACTTTTGATTGTATGCCAGTTTCTGTTTTATAAATATGCAGTGTTAGCCAAAGAATTTGACATTCCTTACAAGGCCCTATTAGATAATTATAATTTTTTGGCATTATTATTGATACTGTTACACTGGAAGTTTGATTGCTGGAGGGCAAAAATATAAAACTGATTGCAGTTTTGGATATGGTAATGAAAGCCATTAAGTTGTGATTGAAGCAGTTGCTTTCTTTGCTGGGTCATTAAACATTTACATTGTGCATCATGCAAATGGGCAAGGTTATTTCTAGGATGCTATCTTTAGCAACTGTGGCAGTTACATCGCCTTATTCCCATGTGAGGGTAAAAGCAAGGGATTAAGCTGGATTTACAACTCATCATACAATAATATGGTAGATATATTTGGCAGGAAGATTTTGCGTTTAATACAGGTTTTGCATTATTCATTGAAGCAAAAGGTAGCTTAGGTTTTGGTATTAAATTTCTAGGGAGCTGGTGTGCAGAGTTGTGACTACAAGCAGTTAAGTCGTCCACGCTGGGCAGAAATATTTTAGTTTTGGAGCTACTCCCAATTGTAGAATGAATTGTGGTGAAAAGAGCTTCAGAACAAGAGTGATTTTTCTCTGTGATAATCTCGGGTTAGCTCAGGTTATTAATAGGCAGCTTCTCCACTTACAGCATCACAGCTTCTTAGATTACTTGTTTTTTCTTTGAAATAAAACAGTTTATATTCCTGGTTCACTTCTATTGCAGACTCTTTGTTTTGATTTCAGATGGACAAATTCTGTACCTTTAGTACCAGTGGAAGAAGACTGGGAGGAAATGTGCCCTTAATATTAATTTTGTAGATATGTGTCTTACTGCAGTCTTCTTTCGATAAGTGATTCAAATGTTGTTGACTGGAATTTTGGGTGAACTTTGTTGATAATATGAATGAAAATTATGCCATACCTTCTGAATAGTTAGATGTTTGCTTTAATTCACAAGGTTATCTCAGTAGCTTCTGTTAGACTTAGACTAGCTGGATTTTCATTCTCTCTTAATCTAGAAGTATTTCAAATTATTGGTTCATGGTTTCTTTGTAAAGAGGTTCTGAAAGTGTATTCACAGATTAACTGCTGTTTAAGAAGACCTGTTTCACCTAACCTGTTGAGTCAAGTTAAGAAGTTGCCTCAAGTCTGTCAGTTTGATGTGATGTGCAGGTTAGGGATCATAAGTGCAGTTGCTAGGAGATCAAAAATCGACAGGTTTTTAAGGGGCACTTCGATTATTTAAAATGGTTCTGGGGATGTAGAAATCTGTCCAATTCTGGCAGTGCAGGAGTTGCTCAAGATGAGGCCTAATAAGTCAGCTCCCATTTTGATTCATTTCAATAAGGCTCCAGTTTCTTTTTTCCAGTTTAAATCTATTTTTAGGAAATGTTTATTTCATGAAATATATTCCATTCATTCTTTCTGTATTGGGTCAGCCACTGCGGCAGTATGCTGTGGCTTGATAAGACAATTAAGAGACTGGGTAGATGGAGGTCAGCTTAAACTTTACATTAGGCCTTATCATACTTCCTTTACATTCCTTTGCTTTTTGAGCATACAAAAGTGCTCAGACTCATTCTAACAATTTAGGATTAGAGCAAGACAACTCTGAATGCTACTGGAAAGGGATCAGAGGGTTGAGATAGAAGTTATTATATGATTTTTGTTTTTTGGAAGGCCCAACTCCCAGCACTGTATGCAATTCTATTACATGTGAGTGGTAATGAAATCAAAGGAATTAAAATGGTTGAACCCATGCATCTGATGAAAAGGGATTTGGCCAAAATGAAGTATATATCCTCTGTGTCCAATCCACGGCATAGATTGTGGACTGTTGACTCTTTGAATCTTTAAAAGTCGTCAGCTTCCTCCTCAGGTCAGTTATATTGGTCCTATCTAGCTGGAGGAGGGAGAAGCTGCTTATCCTCAAAACTTTAACTCTCATATGGCTTGTCTCAATGCGGTCACATTGTTTGTGGCAAAATCCTGATTTTCCGCTTTTAGCGGGCCAGATTTAGCTTAATTTACAGAACTTGTTTTGTCCCCTGTGGATCCTGGCCAGGCTTTTCAATGCAGAGCCCAGCATTCTAAGATGCCTCCCCCCTGCCAGTGCTCCAGGAAGAGTGTTCTTGCAGCCTCTCCTTCATGGCTACTGGAAACTGGAAGTGCACAGGATTGCGTTCCACTGGTGGAACGCACGCAAAATTCAGACCATGAACACAGCAGAGGGCTATAAGGAGGCTATGGAGATGGCATCCGTGTTTCAGGGTGTAAAGTTTATTTAAAAATGCTTATATTTCTTGCCATAATGTCTGCCTAACTGATGCATTTCTAGTTAGTACATACTGCTATACTGTCTGTATCTGCCTGTCATTTCATGTCCACATCTAAGGATCAGAAAGGCTGACAAGCCTAAGCCTGACAACCCTAAGGAGGATAAAACAGCTTCCAAAAGTAAGCCTTGTGCTGGCTGTGATCAGACCTTGTCTATTTCTGACCCAGCCAAACTAAGTGAGGAATGTTTAAAGAAGGATGTAGGACATGAGGTGCCTCTTCAGTTTCAACATTTTCTAAGCTGGATGAAAAGCTCTATGCAAGAGACCTTTTCATCCATGCAAGAATCTGCGAAAAAACATCCTAGGACATCAGACCCTGATGAAGGACCCTCTAGGTTTAGAGAGGAGGAAGATGAGAATTTTCTTGACTTAGAATCTGGGGCCTCCTCGGCTGAAGAAGGGGAAATTACTGAAGAGGGTAGCAGTTTCTACTTAGACAAAATGGATAGATTGGTTAAGGCCATGAGGAAATCATTGAGCTTATCGGAAGTTCAGAAAGAACTTAACATCATGGATACTGCCGTTGTGGATTTTAAAATAAATCAAGCCCTCAAATGCCAGTCCATAGCTCCATACATGATATTATTAAGGCTGAGTGGAAACGGGGAGAAAATCTGTTCTGTTTCCAAACGTTTTTGCATTTCAGGAAGAGAAGACTGCTACTTGGTATTCCCCTCCCAAGGTTGACGCAGCTATATCACAGACTTCTAGAAGAACTACTATCCTATTGGAAGATGGTACGTCCCTTCAAGATCCGATAGAAAAAAGATCAGATAGTGCTCTAAATAAACAGTTTGCTACAGCTGGTCAGAACTTTAAAACAGTGACAGCAATGGCGTCTATATTTTGCACTTTGCGCATCTGGATTTCTGAAATAGAGGAGAAAGTGGAATCAGTTTCCAGAAACCGTATTCTAAAGGATTTAGGTACTGTCAAGTACACTATAAATTTATTCCTGTGATGCGTCCCTAGACAATATCCGACTTCTGGCTAAAGCATCTTCTTTGTCTATCACTTCTAGAGGAGCCTTATGGATTAGATCATGGGAAGCAGATAATTCATCCAAAGATCGCCTGATGTAATTTCCCTTTTCTGGTTCAAAGTTATTCGGTGACTCCCTGAAGGAGATCATAACATGGTCTACAGGTGGCAAGAGCCCTTTCCTGTCACAGGAGTAGAAATCTAGGCAATCTCCAGTCAGGACTGGCCAGTATCAGTCAGTCCTTTCGGGAGGCCAGGAGATACCAACCGGGTAGAAGATTTGATCCAAAGACCAGAGGTTCTCAGGCCAGAAATCTGGAAATCATAGAGATTTCCAGAAAAAAGGGCAATATCAACAATAAAGCTAGTCTATCCCCTTCTCCTCCAGAAGGGAGCAGGCAGGAGGAGTTCCAACAGGCCTGGAGCCAAATTCATCGCGACCACTGGGCCCTGAACATCATTCAGAGGGGACATTCCTTGGAGTTTCAAACTGCCCCCAAGATTCCAAGATTCAAGACATCAGTCATCAAACACAGGACAAGAAGCAAGCAAATGAGACTAGCAATCTCTGTTTTGCTTCAGAACAGGGTGATAGAGGAAGTCCCTCAGTCCCAGAGATTCAGGGGCTTCTACTCAATGCTTTTTTTATGTTATCAGACCTTCAGGAGAAATGTGGCTTATCCTTGATCTCAAGGATCTGAACTCCCTGTTGAAAATCAGACTCTTCAAGATGGAAACTATGTCATCCACCTGGAAGTCAGTTCATCCTCAGGCCTATCTAACCAGACTGGATCTACAAGATGATTATCATCATCTTCTTATCAGGGAATCTCACTAGATGCATCTTCGCTTTCACATATTCGGCCAGCTTTACTAATTCAGAGTCCTGCCATTTTGGCTGGCAACAGCTCCTCAGGTCTTCACCAAAGTGTTGGTTTTGCCAATGGCGGAACTCCGGCTCAAGTACAAAATCAAGGTCATCCCTTATTTGGACGACATTCTCATTGTGGAGACATCATGTCAGAATTCAGAGAACAGCACCAACATCTGCAGGAAACATCCTTCCAGGTTGGGATGGATATTAAGCCCTTAGTGACCAGCTGCTCACGCACTTAACGCCCGCCAAACTTTTCTCCCCATTACTTCTTATGACTTCCTGTACATACATTTACGTCCTCTGTCACTAAGTGTCATTTTCTGCGGGATGTACATGTACGTCCATTGTCGGGATGGGGTTAAACTTACAGAAAAGCTCACTCACTCCCAGCCAGCAGATACTGTTCCAAGGGATCAACTTCAATACCAACACAGAACTGGCAACCCTGTCAGCAGATAAACAGATCTGTATAAAACAGACTGTCATGCACTTCCTTCAAGGGACAGTTCACAGCCTCAATCAGTTCCAGAAGTTACTGGGTCACCTAGCATCCTCTTACCAAATTTTACCTTGGTCAAGGTACACTGACGCCTGATCCAGAAAAATTACCTAACCTTCTACAGGAGTCATCCTTTCAACCTGTCTTATCAGATTCCAGTCTTCAGGTCCACCAAAAAAGGAATTATACTGGTGGACTTAACCACAGAACCTAGCCAGGGAACGTCATTTATTGGAACCAGACTGGCTAGTTCTCCACACGGATGCAAGCAACATCGGGTGGGGAGGCATGTGTTTACACTGTTCAGGGTGCTTGGACTGTAAGAGAGGTCAAACTAAACATCAACATGAAAGAACTTCTGGCAGTCTGGAATACCCTCAAGCATTTCAAGTCTAGACTGAAGGGCAAAGCTGTACTAATCAGATCAGACAACGTGTCTGCTGTCCACTATCTGTCAAATAAGGTTGGCACAAGAAGCTTCCAGTTAAACAGTCCGGCATTACAGATATTCTCCTGGGTGGAAAGGAATCTGCTGGCTCTTACTGCATCCTTTCTGTCAGGTAATCTCAACAACCAAACGGACTTCTTGAGCCGTTGGAAGTTAGATCCAGGAGAATGGAGTCTCAACAAATGAGTATTCCAGTTCATAACTAGGAAAGCCAGCAGCAGACCTCATGGCAACTGCAGGAAACAGGCAGTGCCAGGTTTACCTGTCCCGCTGTCAGGAACCACAAGCCCTGGTCCAAGATGCACTAAAAGTTCCATGGACATTTCCACTGGCATATCTGTTTTCTCCCCTGCCCTTGATGTCAGATGTCATCTGAAAGATCAGGGTAGACAGAGCAGAGGTCATCCTAGTTGCATCAAATTGGCCAAGGAAGCTGTAGTACACAGACCTCCTGCAGTTCTCCATCAGGGAGCCTCTCATGCTTCCGGACATTCCAGATCTCCTAGTACAAGATCCTTTTCTTCATCCAGACCCTCACTTCTTCCAGTTCAAGACCTGGAGGCTGAGCAGGAATCCTTAAGATTACAGGGTATATCGGACACTGTTATTGATATGATCCTCAGTGACAGGATAGCTTCCTCATCCAAGATTTACTATAGGGTTTGGGACACTTTTCACAAATGGTGCACATCTCAAAACCTGGATAGAACCTCCATCTCTGTGCCCAGGATTCTAGATTTTCTGCAGATGGGGTTTCAGAAAGGACTAAAACCTGCATCTCTCAAGGTTCAGCTGTTCGCAATCTCAGCATAGTAACATAGTTGATGAGGCTGAAAAAAGACATGTGTCCATCAAGTCCAACCCATGCCAAAACACCCCTGTTGATCCAGAGGAAGGCAAAAAAAAACAAACATCCGGAGCAATTTCTAATTTAGCCCCAAGTGGGTAAAAAAAATCCTTCCTGATTCCAAATGGCAGTCAGAGATTTCCCTGGATCAACATCCTATCTGCTTTGAAGCCATCTGTCATAATTTTCAATGTTGTTCTGTGCTGGATAGGCATCCATTGCTTTTTTTGAAACAGTTGCATTATCTGCTGAGGCAAAGAATTCCATAACTTAACTACCCTTACTGTAAAGAATCCCTGCCTTTATTTTAGTCAACAGCACCTTTCCTCAAGTCTTAATGGACAACCTCTTGTTCTTAGCTCAGCTCTCTCAGCAAATAATTAATTGACTACTTCTTTGTATTGACCCTGAATGTGTTTCTAAATGGTAATCAAATCACCCCTTAGACGTCTCATCTTTAACGTGAACAAACCCAGTTTGGCTAGTTTCTCTTTATAACTCAGATCCTCTAATCCCTTTATCAGTTTTGTAGCAGTTTTAGCTACTCCATTTGCAGAGCATTACCTCATCAAACGATATCTTCAGTCTCTGACCAAGATTATACTCCAACAGTTTGCCTCCCATCTGTATTTTGAACCTCTGGAGGCAGTATCTCTGAAACATCTAACCCTTAAAACACATTCCTGTCACGGGCACCCAGGAAAGCTTAGAACTCAATACGGTAATGTAATGCAAAATATTTATTAGAACAAATCACAGCAATAAATATGTAGTACAACAAGCAAAGGGTTACTAGCTGGCAACACTACTACCAGAAATAGTAGGCCTCACGCTAGACCACAATGCTGGAGACTGGGCCGGAGCCCCTGTGAGTCTCAGCAGGAAACAGGAATGCTAGCTCCTGATCCGTCGACTGGAACACTGGAACCGTAATCTTGATCCGAAGAACAGGAACACAATGACTGCTGGACTGGAGAACTGACCACGCCTGAAATCACTGCTAAGAGACCCTTTGACTCACCCCTGCCGTCACTATATCGAGACCCTGTGACTCACGCCTGCAGTCACCAATCAGATTCTCTGTCCACAACAGTGGTCTGTCTTAGGCCAATAGTACAAATTGATCACAGTAAGGGATACTCGTGATCACTGGGTCATACACAGAGAGGGTTCCTGTACTTAGCTGGGTAATACACACAGAGAGAGGGTTCTCATACGTATCTGGGTCATACACAGAGAGGGTTCTCTTACTTAGCCAGGTCATACACAGTGCGGGTTCTCATAAATAGCCAGGTCATACACAGAGTGGGTTTTCGTAGATAGCCAGTTCATACACAGAGCCCAAGTACTTCACCTAAGAACAACAACGCAAGGGCATCTGAGTCAGGCCTCAGTCTGCCTTATAAACCCCTCCACAGGAAGTAGGAGGAGCAGCTCAGAGGGAGGAAGTAGGAAGTAGGTAGGAGGAGACTACAGTAAGCAAACAGATAAAACAGTGGCCTGCAGCCTACTTGAAGCCACGCGTCTGTAATCATGCTGGAGTCAAGGTAAGCTGTCACAATTCCTTACGGCTATAACTTTAGCTCAACATGTAAGTGAACTGCAGGCTCTGGTTGCAGCCCCTCCATTCCTGATATTTCATCAAGACAAAGTTGTTCTGAGACCAAAACTTTCCTTTCGTTCTAAAGTGGTGTTCGTTTCACCTTAATCAAGAAATAGTGCTGCCACCCTTTTTTCCTGATCCTACTCATGAGGTGGAACGTCGACTTCATAATCTGTATCTCATCCTTTGCTTCCAGATTTATATTACTAGGACCAAATTATTCCGTAAAATGGATACTTTATTTTTCCACTTTTGTGGTAAATTCAAAGGCTCAGCAGCAGCATGTAAACCTTCCAACACTAGATGGCTTAGGGACTGCATAAAACTACCCTACGAATCAGCAGGCATCGCTCCTCCACCAGGAATCAAGGCTTATTCCACCGGAGCTATAGCGACTTCATGGGTCCAAAAGGCCTTGGCATCTCCGGAAGATATTTGCAAAGCTGCCACCTGGTCGTCAGTCTCTACGTTTGTTAAACACTACAGACTGGATGTCCAGGCATCAGAAGATGCGAAATTTGGACGTAAGGTGCTTGAAGCAGACATTTCCATCTTAATAAAGAACATAGCCTTTCTCTGCTGAGGTACTGCTCTATTAAGTTCCACAGTCTATGCTGTAGATTGGAAACAGAGGAAAAGGTGAAATTTACTCACCGATATTTGGTTTTTCCCTCTGTGTCCTCCCTTGGTTATATGCTGGTGTGGTATTGTTCCTATGAATTTATGATATCTGGCATTACTGACTATATGATTCTGGCTATATCTAACGATCTGTATTTTGCAGCTTGGACACCTGTATAACTGACCTGGGGAGGAAGCTGACGACTTTTAAAGATTTACATTGGTCCTACCAGCTGGAAGGCGGAGCCAACAGCCCACAGTCTATGCCGTGTAAGGACACAGAGGAAAAACATATATCGGTGAGTAAATTTCACCTTTTTTCCCTCAACCTTTTTATCTGTCCATTAGATTTAATTAGTTGCCGTTCCCAATTTTCAAATCATTGGGAAAAGCTAGATAAAATTTTAATAGAATGGTTGAAATGTTTGACTTGATTTAGGGGGTTTTACTCATAAGCAAAGGGAATTGGAAGATGGTGGTGTTGTACTTTATAGCACAGATTTGGTCAATTTGTCAGATACTGGCATCAATATTTTCAATGTGGGTTTGCAGAATGCTGTTGAAGAATTCTGTTCTTTTTTAGAGAAGCCAATGCCTCCAGAGATTTCCTTCGGCATTGGTTATTGTGAAATGTTGGCCAAATGATAGGCTTTACTATCTATCTTTAATTTATTGGGTTATATATATATATATATATATATATATATATATATATATATATATATATTTATTAGGTAAAGAATGTGGTTATCCGTTCCATTTTACTGTTATATATTTAAATTATCTAATATTTTGCCAATAATTTATTTGTCAAATCTTTAACACTGTAAATTTAAATGTGGTTAATAAACTGCTATTTTATATCACATTTCTGGTCTTTTCTCCTCTTTGATGGCATATTTTATTGATGGTTTTAATGTGTCTCCCACTACACAACTTATTAAGGACCCCTGTTCAGAAATAATGGGGCCCAATAAGGATGTGGGGCAACAGAGTTTAGGTCTGTGTTTTTTTGCTATTCACCTAGATAGTGGGCAAGGCATAGGTAAGGCTGTCAGGTAGGGAGACAGGAGCAGGCACTCTCCTTTTGTACCAAAGTGGTATTGGTTATCTACTCTACCAGGTATGTAAGAAGATTGGCTGAGAAGAGGTACTTAGCATGTGCCAGGTAAAGTGGTGCGAATTAGGTGCCTTACGTTTTTTCCCACATTTTTATGAACCTGTCTGCACTAGCCCCATCCCTATTTGTTGATTTTCATTTATTGTTTTTAGGCTTGGGAAAATTTTGGTCCAATGACTGGTTTAAAACTGTCTTTCATTTATTGGGCTTTTGGCTTGAAAGTGGAGCTAAAGATGGATATAGATCTAGCTATCTAAGTTATATAAAAAACAGGTCTGTGCACTCTCCTGATCATTATATGAAAATTGCCTGGGTGTCAGGTCCTACAAGGTATATATACAGTTTGTTGTTCAAGAACCACACTCACAGGACTTCCATCAATGTTTCAGACCTACCTTGGGCCTATGTCAAGATAGATAGACTGTAAAGAGAGCCCTTAAAGGGATAGTAATACTTTACTTTTACTAATCCCCATCTTATACAACTTAAAAAAAGTTTGTTAATGCCCCAAATCACATCTCTCAAACCTTTATGGTTTGAGAGAAAATCGATTTCAAAGTTCCCCCATCCTTCCCCTTTCCCCGAGATCAGTGTTCTAGCTGACTTCAGATGAGAGTTGGTACCGTGTTAGCCGTAGAAATACAGGAGGCAAATATAGTTTTTGATACCTTTTATTGGCTAACTAAGCAGATTTAAATGCAAGCTTTCAAGACCTTAGGGGCTAGATTTAAAGGCTCCCGTTAAACCAGCTGCTAAGTGAAAAAGGCACATCGCTTGCAAATAATACATGAGTTACGGCAGATTCAATAGGTACTCTACAAGAATAGCTATCGAGCGTAGGCACACACAAAACACGTAACACAAAAGCCGTTGTTGCTCATGTTAATGCATAACGGGCGGCCAAATCACACGATAACATCGCTCAAAACAACATGTAACATAACGGCTGCCGCTGTCTAGCAACCATGATTGATGCAAAAACAAATTCAAACACACAGCCAATCACAAAGCCCCACTGTATCAAAAAACTTCAAATACACTTATATATACCCAAAAATAACTGTCACACACTGTCTGTTATCGAGTTCTTCAGAGCTAGATATCAGGACCCAGGAGCTGAGGATAGTGATTAGAGAGAGGGAGACAGGAGCGTTCATTGGAGGTAGAGGAGTTTTGGATTTTGGAGTTTGGAGAGAGGTGCACATATCACACATTTGCACATATTACATACACACATACAAACACATAACATACAAACACATAGTCCTTTTATTTTATAACACCTTACACATTTTACCTTTTATTTTGACAGTGTGAATCTGTGAGTGAAAGTGTGTGACAGAGAGTGAGTGTATCGAGTTTGTCTGTGAGGGCCTGTGGGAGTGCCTGGGTGTGAGTGGGTGAATGATGGCAAGGAGAGGAGGACAGGAGAGAGGGATGGGGAGAGTAGTGGAGGAGAAGGAAGGTCAGGAGGGTATCCCTCAGCAGAGCAGGGGTGGGAGAGGGAGATCTGCAGGGCGGAGGGGGACCCGGCCCACAAGAGCAGGCACACGCAGGACAGGGACAGAACCTGCAGTGGGTCGAGGGGTAGTTGCTGGGGAGCAACACACACAGTCAGGGTCAGACCAGACAGGGCACTCCGGCTCTGAATCCCCCCATGTCGGAGCTGATGAGGGCAGGATCAGGGATCTGAGATATACTGAGGAGGAGAACACGGCTCTCGTAGAAGCTGTCCTGGAGAGGGAGAGTGTTCTCCACCCTACGGCGAAGGTCCCTGGCCTGTCAGCGAGGAGGAAGGCAGCCTGGAACCAGATCTGCAGCTGTGTGAATGTGGTGTCTACATGCAGGCGGGACGTGGAGTCTGTGAAGAAGAGATGGGGCGACTGCCGGAGGGTGGTCAAGAACAAGCTGTCTGACATGGCCAAGCAAGCCCGAGGCACCGGAGGTGGCCCATCTGTGCCCATCACATTCTGCGGCTGGGAGGAGATGGTGCGGCAGACCATGTCCCCGACCGTGATCGAGGGGGTCGTTGGAGGAACTGACACTGGGGATGAGAGGAGCCTCCACACTACCGGTAAGTGCAACACTACAGAACAACACACTACAGCAACCAACACCAGCTGCACACACAGTCACACCTCAACACATGTCCATCACTCAGCCATACAACTGCACCAACACAGCACCCTGAGGGTTAAAAAAAGGACACAACACCAGGACAAATGGCAGGGTCCAACTTGGGACAAACCTGTCAAAGTCCTACTTCAACCCTCCTGTCTCTGTGCTCATCACACACAATACACAACCGTTATGTTCAAAATGTTGACTGTCATAGATCATCACTGTTCACACACAATGTCACCCATGTCCCTACCCCCACCCTAACCCCTTGAGTGCTACAGAGATCATCAATGCATCGATCAACAATGCGTTGGCAACCCCTCTGGTACTCAAGGGGTTAACAAGACAACAAACAAGTCAATAGGCCAACGATCACATGCTACACAGGGGGCATTCACTAAGCGGTGACAAAGAGATGGTGGACACAAAGTAACCCTTACAAACCCTCACTTCACCAATACCAGTGTTAGTCCATGGAGAATATGCAAAAACAAGAATCAAGTTTATAAGGTTCCATTGTACTGACTCCATGGAAAACACTGGAAATGGTGAAAGGAGATCACTGGTCACCATCATGTTCACTTCATCAGTTCAACATCACCTCTTACTGAATCACAAAAAGGGGGCATCAGGTCACACATCACAGTGTCCCACAGAATAAATGCTTGTATGTGCAAAACACAGTCCGAAAAAGTTTTCCACAGAATTCAAGCTGGAAAAAGTAGGCATTGGTGTTGTGGCTGCAATCATTTACTCTGACTTGAAATGACATATCCCATATCTGATTCCCACATGGATCCACAGGGGTGCTGATGCCATGGATGGTTGGTACACCAGCCGCTCTTTGCAGGATACACATGGGAAACAAATAGCAAACATTATACCTTGGTCACCAACAGGCCATGACTGATGGATATCTAGGATTGAGTACGGTTGCCTCACACAGAAGGATGGATGGGCTCATACACAGAGAAAAAAAAGGCCTCAATCAAAGATATCCCTCACTACTGGCTGGATTGTTGCCCTTAGGATTCAAATGTTTCTAAATATGTCCCAACACGATGTGAACACAGAGATCAGTTCACTGGATATGACTGCCTTACTGGCCTGATATGTGCACCCATCACAAAACAACCTACATTGCTACCATCCAAATACACATACATAGTATATCACACTCTACTTAGATGGGATATACGAGGTATGTTCATATCCATCATATCAATCTAATGTATTGTTGGATGGGTGTACATATATAGCCAGTAAGGCAATCACACCTACTGAACTGCTCTCTGGCTTCACATCTTGGAAGGATATTACTGTATCCATATGAAGGGTACATATCCACATACATATATGACCATTTCTACTTGTGTGTGACTGTAATGGGATAGCAATGGGTAATGTCATCATGATGTCATATCATTGCCATCATTAAAAGATGTATCTCGATCTAAGTCCTATCCCTCCAACACTCATGGTTATACAGATATTGCTCTATGTGACAGGTGGAGATATCTATCATTTGACCACACGGAGGCTCTTCAGCAGAGCCAAAGTCGCAACATATCGAGATAAATACCTCTTTGGAATGGTCCACAGAGTGTGCTTGCAAACCATGCACACTCTGTACACCATTCCAATTAAGTATTGTTCTCTAAATGGGGCGATTTGGGCTCTGCTGAAAAGCCCTCGTGTGGACAAATGACTGAAATCTACATCTGTCACATAGAGCAATATCTGAGCCACCATGAGGGTAGGAGGGATAGGACTAACAGCAAACTTAACCTTTGCCATCCCCCTGGAGGGATAGCCATCCCTACAAGCTGTGAAGACAAATATATGTTGTTGGATCACCCCCCCCCCCCCCGAGTTAAACAATGGTATTCCTACTGCTGAAAGGCGTGTTGATTCAAAAGGTATCACAGCTCAGACATGGATATGTCAGGGGCAATATCCCAGTGGCCTGAAATTGTACAGTGGTGCTGTTACTACACTATCATATGGACAGCTCTGTACTATTTCGGGCCACCGTGATACTGCACCTCAAAATGAAACCTTCACCCGTAATAACTCAAACAACACCTTTCAGCAGTGGGAGTACCCTTGTTTACCCAGGGGGATTAACCCAAACACATATATTTTTCTTCACCACATATCAAAGTATAACTGTCTCCACAAACATATGGCTAAGGTCACTAATCACAACATCTTATTTCTCCACACAGCTTACGGCCCTCAAGCCCAGTGGAGGAGGCAATGTCACCCCCCAGTGAGGAGTACACAGAGGAGGGGACCAGCCGGTGGTCACCTTACCCACCATCACCGTCCCCTCCAACACAGGCTGCACCACCACCTACTGTACCCCTTCAAGCTGGACCACCACAGGCTGCACCCCTTCAAGCTGGACCTCCCCAGTACAGTGGCTGGATGCAACAGGAGGTGAGGTGGACGTATCCAGCCACCTCCACCAGCTCCTACCCTCCAGCAGCAGCACCAACACCGCCAGGGAGGCAATGGCTGCCAGGGATAGTGGCCACCACCCAATATGGGCCATATGCCTCCCAGATAAACCCACCCTCCTGGATGGCTCCACAGCATGCCCCAAGGTATGATTCCAGGTGGGGTCCAAGCACCTATCAGTGGCCAACATATGACCCTTGGCCACTGGACTACCCACACCTGGGCCTGAGTGGTGAGCCCCAGCGCCCCCTACCCAGGGACATTTTCACACCTCCACCAGCACACACATCATTGGGCAGCTCAGGATCACTTGATGTGGTGGCCATATGCCCATCATCTGCACCAGCCACTCCAACAGCTGTCACAGCAGCCACAGCACCCTCAGCAACAGCAGAGGAGGAAACAGCACCCTCAGCAGCAGCAGCAGAGGAAACAGCACCCTCAGCAGCAGAGGAAACAGCACCCTCGGCAGCAGACGAATCAGCACCCTCAGCAGCAGAGGAAACAACAGCAGCACCAGGGACCCTGGGCACATCCAAAGAAATGCGTTGGGGACCACTCTTGCACTCAGTGGGTTAATGGGATAACCAAACAAACAGCTCTGTGACTTAGCGGGGACATAACAAGTAGGACAGATAAATGGGACATGTATCAATATTGTCTTGGATTCAAACACTCATTGTGCAACTGACTTACTGGGGAAGACAATGTTTTTAACCTAGGATTTCAATGTGTAGCACACACATTGATATGCTGGGGTGAGCATTGGGGTCTCCAGTAAGTTGAGTTGCTGTTTCCCTAAGGGTGTAACAGACTTCACCAGTGAAAACACATGTCCACTTAGTCTGGTTGTTCGTTGATATAGCCCATGTACTGAGATATGTCAAAGTGGAGCAAAATCTCAGAACATTGATTATACTGAGCAATACAGATACTGAGGACAGGTATTCACTGTGGAAGTATGTCCCCTGTATCACCTCTTTATCACTCCCACAACACATTGGTGCATCACTGCCAACATCATCTGTTTGCATGGATACATCAGAGTCCACTCACTGGCAAACAAGTGGTGGACTCCTGTGATGTGGGTGATACCTTTCCATGTATGGGGGATACTCTATCCTGGGTGTGGTTACGCATTGACAAATGTGTTCTCAAATATATCCTCATACAGACATAGATAGAATGGTGATGGTTCATCTTTATTGTGTCTCAAAGTACATTAGAAAGTATATGTGTTTTCTGTTTCTATATGAGAATGTTCCAGTAGAGGTTTGTGTGAACCTCAGGTCAAACATTGCATCACCATAAACAGCAAGGGGTGATCTTCATGAAGGTGTTGTCAAGACATCAATCCAGTCACATGGAAGATCTTCAGTTCAAGGATGGATCATGTTACGGATGCCTGTGGGCAAGAGGACAGGATTTGGAGCAGTAGATCTGAACTGATCATCAAGCAACAACAATTTAGTCTTTTTAATCCCCTCAATTATCACAGTTACAGGTGAGTACACAAACCATTGCTTGACAATGTGTTGTGTACTCATCTGTAACCAATTCTGTGGGGAACTAAGGACATGTGCACCAGCCCTATGGATATGTGCCCCTGACATGTATACACACATTAACAAGTGTTCTGAGAGCTCCATAGAAGTAATGACATTGTGCTGCCACTGTGAAAGTGACAGTGGCAGCCCAATGTCATTTGTTCCATGGAACTGTTAGGACATATTTGTTGATGTGTGTATTCATGTCGGGGGCACATATGTCTGCACACTCAAAGGTCAGCATGGAGTCCCTGGTAATCTGATCTACCATTTATGACCTCTACATTGTGTGACAATGCCACTGTACATCCACCCCTCTGCTGCTCTTCTCAGCTCTAGCACAATACAGGTCCCATATTGAGTCCAATGGCCCTTTAACCCCTGATGTGCCTGAGTATTATCCAATGCATAGCATTGGATAATGCTCTTTCGCTACTGGGCTAGCATGGTTGCTCAGGCTACAATCATGGCATATCCAGTTAGTTGCTGTCAATCAAGCCCTGTAAGGTGATGAACATGAGTTATATGTTGTACCTTGTTTCTCCTGGGGGTGTGCGTGATATCCTTGGGGGTCTGTATGTCAACATGGAGAGTGGAATTGAGGATGGTTTTTGAATCCACACACACAATTTGCCACGTCCAATACCAGTGCAGTGCTGTGTCACTGTTCCTGTGGGGTGAGACAGAACAAAATGTGCAGTGTGGTTAGTGTCACAGGACTGATGGGGGACTTGCATGGATTGTTTGCATGCCTGTGTTATATTCACAGGTGAAGTGTTCCGTGATGAGCCTGTCTCTGATCTGTGCCCCTCTCAAGGTCTCCTCCACATGCCCGATGTCCATGGCCACTTTATGTATGGGGGGTCCTGGATGTGATCCAGCAGCCTGGTGTACACTGCGATGTTGTGCAGTACTGCGCACGCCACAATTATGTCACACACCTTAGCAGGTGCATACTGCAGTGCTCCCCCAGAGTGGTCCAGACATCGATCTCTTGACTTGAGGAGCCCAAATGTCCGCTCAATAGCATTCCTCGTTCTGGCATGAGCCTGGTTGTACCTTTCCTGGGCATGTGTTTGGGGATTGGCCAGAGGGGTCAGTAGCCAGGACTTGCATCCATAGCCAGCATCACCTGTGTAATGTGAGTGACATGGTGAGACAGGGAGCACATGTTGTGTGAATGATGTTTTGTGTGGTGGACATAGTAGCTGTGGGTCAGGTGCATGCTGAGTAGCGTTGTGTGTACGCCTGTGTATGTGGTGTGATTTTGTTTTGTGAACTCACCCAAAAGCCATCCCCCTGTAAAGGTTCCATTATCAAAATCTCTGTGGACTGAGGAGTTTTGGAGAATGTATGCATCATGTGAGCTGCCAGGATATTTTGCACAGACATTCATGATCCTCATGTTGCTGTCACACACCATCTGCACGTTGATGGAGTGGAAGTTCTTCCTGTTGATGAATAGCTGTGTGTCATGTGCTGGGGCCTTAATCCGGACATGGGTGCAATCTATAGCACCCATGACCCTGGGTATGCCTCCCCTTGCGTAGAAGGCCTGCTTGACGTGTATCCAGTCCATGTCGGTGGTGGGAAAATGTATATAGCTACTGGCATTGCTTTTGAGGGCTGGCAGGACCTGGGCCAGCATCCTGGAGAATGTGGCCTGTGACATGCCAGATGAGTAACCCTCAGTGGACTGGAAGGCCCCATTTGCCATGAAGTGTATGGCACACAGTAGTTTCTGCAGGCCAGTTAGGGCATGGTTGTGGATGTAGATGGGATCCACCTGATCTTTGATGACCTCATACAAGGCAATGATGCTGTCAGGCCTCAACCTGTAGCGATCAATGACCTCATCATCAGTCATTCCAAAGAGGGTGACCCTTGGGCGGTATACCCTGGGCCTTGGTGGTCGTCTATACATCCTCTGCCCTCCAGGTGGGGATGGACTCCTGTGTGGCTGCTGAGCCAGAGCCTCCTCACTTGCAACAGGTGAATTCTGTTGATCAGGCATGCCTGGAGGTTGCTGATGTTCCCTAGCTCTCTCCCTTGCACGCCTTCTCCGCAGTCTTCGCAACAATATGTAACCCAACATACTGTTTGCTCTCTCTGTCTCTGTCTCTCTCTATCTCTATCTATCTCTCCCTCCCTGAGTGGAAAACAAGCCACAAGTGAGTGTGTTGTTGTCCCTCTAAGTACTTGATAGGGCGTTGTGTAGGTGTGGTGATGAGGTGAGTGCTGACCAATGGAGAGTTGTTTTTGTCCAGGTAAGTGTTTGCAGGTGTGTGTGTGTTATAAGATGTGGTGTGTTGTGCTTGTTATGTGTCTGCCATTTGCAGGTGTGCAGTTGTGGGGTGCAGGTCGCGTGTTGATGTTGCACAGGTGAGCTTATATTTGCAGGTGTCCGCTTTGTGTGATAACCCCCATTGTTCCGTGTCATGTTGTGTTGTTTTTTTGGGTGTCGTTGTCCCTGTGGTGTTGCTTGTTGTTGTGTGTGGAGTGATTTGTGTTGTGTGTCCATGTTTTTGTGTTGTTTTGGCATTGCACGGGTTAATTTTTCCATTTACATGCTTGTGCGGTAAGCATTTTGTGTATTTTCCTATGTAACGGGTTTTTTGTTTTGTCCGTTAAGTGTCTAACGTGTGAGAAAAGTGGATCTTAACTTTTTGCCGTTAGGTGTGTCTTTTTTTCAGCCGTTACCAGTACCGCAAGCCTTTAAATAGCTCTGGGGTATGTTGTTCCATGCGTCTGAATGCACGTAAGTGTATCGGCCGTTAGGATTCTGAAACTGCCGTTAGGTGTTCTTTAGACGGATCTTTGAATTGCTACATGACACTTAACGGACCCGTTAGTGATTTTTTTTTACTAACGGATGCCTTTAAATCGAGCCCTAGGTCTCTTCCTCAGGTATGTTATACCATGAAGGCTTTCATTTAAATCTGCTTAGTTAGCCAATAAAATGTATCAAAAAGTATATTTGCCTCCTAGCTGACTTCAGCAGTGTTCTGTCGTACGACCATCCTGGGCTCTGCAGCAGAGCTGAGATCTCGTTAATGAAGAAAAAATATTTCACTTCAAGACGCTTATATTGGGGAAAGGAGAGGGAGGGGGGAACTTTGAAATCAATTTTCTCTCAAACCATAAAGGTATGAGAGATGTGAATCTTTTTTTAAGTTGTATAAAATGGGGATTAGTAAAATTAAGGTATTACTATCCCTTTAAATGACATCACAGATCAAGGGTAAGAAAACAAAATTAGGAAAAAAACATAACAAAATAACTTAATATATAAATATTACATAATCTGTGTAAATAAAATTGGAGGAAGATAACCAAATGTGGACATAAGAGAACAAAAACTGTTCCCAAAGAAGGAAAAAAAATGAGAAATCAATCACCTTAAGGTATATCTTTGGAAATCAGTTAAACATATCTGTAAAACAAGAATATTAATAGTCCCTTGAGTTAAAGAACGGGGGATGCCGTCCAATGGTGAATGGTTCCTGTCCAATCTGACAGGATACCACGACATCATCATATACAGCATAGCCTCCAATTACAAAAGAACATTTATCTCTATGTGGAAACCATAGACAGGATATATTAAATACTAGTTGAACAGCCCGTTACACGGGCCACAGTGCCACTGCCACCCGGTCGCAGGGCAGTCACACGCAGTAGAGACTGCCCGCGCCACGGCTGATACAGAGCTGGACGCTCCTTCGGAGCGCCCAGCTCTGTATCAGCTGCGGCGCGGGCAGTCTCTACTGCGCATGGCTGCAGCACGCGCAGCAGTGTCTTCTACGCATGTTGCAGCATTACACACTATTTAGCAAATTATTATATAGGATTATCATAACAGACAAAGAGATCCACATGACCCAATCACAAGTAAAGAGAGGCCATCCTGATTGGAAGTATATCCAGCAGGAGTGACCCTCTCTTCAGGCTGGTGGGTGAGCAGTGAGGGGTTGAACATTTATAAGAGTCAGGGCAAGGGGCAGTGAGGATCACAGGAGAGACAGGAATGTGGGCCATGTCGGGACTGCTGCTGGGCACTCACGTGCTGGTAACATCGAACGAGAGCGAAGGTCATCTCATTGTGGTTGTTGTGACTGCCATGTCTGTTCATCTAGCATTAGATTATAGGAGTCATAGTCCTAGCAGGAGTATAGGATGTGCTCTCTCTTCTAGTTGCAGCATTTTTAGGTCCCAGAATGGGGGGAGCTTTCCAGAAGGCAAGCCAGGGAATAGAGATCGCCATCGCCATGGAAGAGGAGCGTGGTACATGTTGGTGTTTTTCTGTGTGCTGTGGATCAGAGAACTGGTTTCTCCTTCATGGTCCAAGTCCAGCGGGCTAGTGGTCAGAAGTGTACTGGTCATGCCAGGCTTCATCTGGCTGTTCCTGGCCTGTTCAAATATTGATGTTTTTGGGAAAGGTCAGTCCCTTACTGTGTGTGCCATAAGCGGTTGTGTTGGCATACCTAGCGATCAGGATGTCTAGAATTTTTTAGCCCATGCAGGGGTCGCAGTGCTAATGCGGTATCAGTTTCTGGTTATGTTCTGGTGGTCCCTGGAGCAGCTGGAGTTGGACCCCTCTGAGTTTGGCACCCACTCTTCCCATATTGGGGCACCAACGCAGGTGACTTTATTGGGTTTGGGGGGCCCGATCAGTCCAGTTGCTGGGACGTTGGAATTCACATAGTTTTGCCAGATATGTTTGCTCTCACTTGGTGTGCTAATCTTTGCCATCCTTGCCCGTAGATTCCTTGCCTCCAGAAGCATGGATTGTTGGCCATTCCTTTTGTCATCTGGGCAGCTCGATGGGCACGTTCCCTGCCTATTGGTAAAGATCTTCTGTCAGGGTTAAATCGTTGGTTTTGAGCAGGTTGTGGTGGAATCATTTGTTGCCGAGGGTAGCTACACTGCAGGACAAGATTATGGGGCCTTCAGTGCTGGTTTTGCCTTGTGGGGAGGGATGATTTGGGGTGGGTTAAAATATTGACCTGATCAATACTATTAAGTATGATATGGATCGGTTCAATGCAATGTTTCAACGGGTGGTTATTGTTTGGTCGGAGATTGTACCGAGGGTTTTTTGGAGGGGAGCTAGGGATCAAAGGGTCATTGAGAGGTATAGGAGGTGTTTAAACATGGTGGTGAGCCGAGAACAATCTGAGTGGTTTATTTGCCATGAATGGAGTTTGTTTGTCAGACATCGGGCATGATATCTTCTTGTGTAGTCGCAAGAAGGAATTGAGAGGATGTAATTCTTCTTGCGTGGGGGAAGTCCTTGTTAAATGTAGCGCATACTCCTTGGTGGCAGGTTGGTGGGGCCTAGGGCCATCCTTCTAGGTAACTTTTGGCCCCCTATGGGGCATGGGTGGGCAGCTTAGGTAGCATGTAATCCTGCTTGGGTCAGCCCTACGGGTGGCTGGTATGGGTTTATATGCTCACCTGCCCTTACCAAGAGTGGGATGGCATACTAAGAATGGTAGGTGGTTTAGAGCGCTGGCCCAGGGTCCTAACCAGCAGTGCCATGGCCTTTAACCCCCCCCCCAATCTGTCTGTGTTTTATTTGTGGTTAGTTTGTTTAGGGTCCTAGGCTTGTATGAATCTTAGTCATGTGGAAACAGGGTAACAATAATGGAAAATTATAGGAATTGCCAATAATCCTCCATGTGCATCTACAAGTATCACATACACTCATTCACCTCCAACTTATGCTTAAAGCTTCAGAAGTGTTACCTATCAGAGTGTCCAAATCCAATCAACTCCTCAAGTAAAACGTGAGTGTGATTGGCCCCGCACTCCATAACTTTGCATCAATGTGCAGAAGAGTGAATATGATGCGATACACTGTGGTATACCTCATGCAGTTGTATCTAGCTGAGGTGATATATATGATCCAAAAGTATCCTCAAAAATACTGAATAAAAATTAAGACGAAGAGTTTTTCTCCACACAAATAAACAGCCCAGATCAGAGATGTAAAATATGAAGTCTATATTAGAACCCCCAAACCATTTCCTATAATCATACCTGGGAACTCTCAGGGTTTGACCCTGAGACTCAGGGTTTTGGCCCAGATCTCAGGGTCTAAGGGTGAAGAGCCAAAATCTCAGGGTGAGAGAGTTCAGTGCTACCTGTTATATATTCTGCTCCAGTTAAATGCTTCTTTAGTCTCTAAACTGGTGCCACTGGTACCAGAAAGGCAGAGGGAGAAGTCATGCTTGATTTGTGTGTGTTCATGAAGTGATATCTGTAAGTTGTTGTATATTAATGTGTCAGTGAATGCTGAATGGAGCGACTCTCGATTACAGCAATGAGGGATATATCGCGGATAATCTATATTGTGGGAAATTTAAGGGTTAATATTTACACAATCTCAGGGTCAGCTCATTTTGAAAGTTCCCAGGTATGCCTATAATTTCCCATTATTGTTACCGCTGGCTCCACAGGCTTATTCCAGGTGCCGCTCTCGCTCTCTCTGTCCCAGTGCGCATCGGCAAATAGAGATGCCCGGTTGTGATGCGTCGTTTACGCAGAACAGGAACCGGAAGTGGGGCGCATGTGTTCTAACAGTGGAACGCGGATCCAGGAAGCAGTCATGCTTGACACATCTATTTAAGAAGAGGGAATGAATGAACATAGAGTGGCTATGGTAAGTGTTATTTCCTTACTTTCTACCAGATTTGGCTCTAACTTATGTTTTTTAATGCTGTCTATATCTGTGCGGGACACTTCAATTACATCTAAAAGTTCCTGATGTCTAGATTGTTTGCATATATATATATATATATATATATATATATATATATATATATTGTCAGCTAAAGAATCTAAGAGTGAAAAATCTAAGTCTGGGGCTGATCCTCCCAAAGAAAATAAATCCATTCAAAAATATAAGTCTTGTGCTGGATGTGATACTAAGCTTACCATTTCAGATAATGCAAAACTGTGCTCTGTCTGCCTCCAAAAGCTATTGGCTACAGATGTTCCAGGCCAATTTAAAGATTTTTCTTTAGGGTGGATGAAGGAGTAAATGCAAGAGACCTTTTCATACATGCAAGCTTGCAAACGGTGGTTGCCAGAAGGGCGACGCGCTGCGGCCACGGCCGAATAAAGGTGCTAGCTGCAAGGCTAGATTGGACCCCTTCGGTTGAGCCAAAGAGGTCCCGCGATGCCCCCCTCCTGACAATCTATACTACCACTATCCCCAGGGAGAAAACAAACTCCAACAGGAACAGTACTCACTCAGATGGTCAGAAGGACTAAGAGGAGGTCCCTCCACGAGTCCGAAGAATGGTCAGCAAAGCCGGGTCATACACAGGAGCAACAGGAACACCGCCGGAGCCGCAGGCACTGGACGCAGACGGGCATCAACCAGGACACACACGGAGGCCTACAGGAGACAGAAGATGACACAGGATCAGGACTGGCAGGAACGCAGAAGAAGAAGAGCAGATAGAACAACAGACAGCACAATACTGCTAGAGGACGCTATAACAACGCGTCCATACAAAAAACTCACCCCCTAATAAGCAGCAGAGACAGGAAGGGGCAGGGCTGGAGGTCCACACACTAGGCACAGCAAATGTGCATGCGCCCAGTATAGCAGGAGAGAAGAGAACGGCGCATGTGATAGGATAGCCGGAACCGGCTACTGCGCATGCACACAAGGAGATGCGGCCCCGGGAAGGGAAGACGCCGAACAGGAACGCGCAAGATGCGGCGCAATCCCCTACCGCCGGTACGACACTACCCCCGACCCAAGGGCCGCCACCGGAGGCCCCTAGGCAGGCCTATCAGGACGGCGGTGGTGGAAACGACGACGTAGGACAGAGGCGTGAATGTCCCGAACAGGCACCCAAGAACGCTCTTCAGGACCGTAGCCCTTCCAGTTCACCAGATATTGCAGACCACCCTGGACTCAGCGAGAATCCAAAATATCATCGATGACATACTCATCCTGCCCACGTACGGAAACAGGAACTGGGGCAGACACGCGAGGATGAGGAAACCGAGCAGGAACCCACGGCTTAAGGCGGGATACGTGAAAAACGGGGTGGATCCGTAGGGTACGAGGTAAGTCTAAACGGTACACAACCGGGGATAGGCGTTGTTATAATGTAACGACTGAGACCCAGAAGAAGGGATACCTACTAGTAGCCGCCCCTAACCAGAACAAAGAGTGAGGAAGGTCAGACTTCTCCAACAAGGGATAGAGGAGCAAGCAGCTGGGGAACGACGCTGGGGTGCGTAGCTTGCGAACGGTGGTTGCCAGAAGGGTGACGCGCTGCGGCCACGGCCGAATAAAGGTGCTAGCCACAAGGCTAGATTGGACCCCTTCGGTTGAGCCAAAGAGGTCCCGCGATGCCCCCCTCCTGACAATCTATACTACCACTATCCCCAGGGAGAAAACAAACTCCAACAGGAACAGTACTCACTCAGATGGTCAGAAGGACTAAGAGGAGGTCCCTCCACGAGTCCGAAGAATGGTCAGCAAAGCCGGGTCATACACAGGAGCAACAGGAACACCTCCGGAGCCGCAGGCACTGGACGCAGACGGGCATCAAGCAGGACACACACGGAGGCCTACAAGAGACAGAAGATGACACAGGATCAGGACTGGCAGGAACGCAGAAGAAGAAGAGCAGATAGAAAAACAGACAGCACAATACTGCTAGAGGACGCTATACGCGTCCATACAAAAAACTCGCCACCTAATAAGCAGCAGAGACAGGAAGGGGCAGGGCTGGAGGTCCACACACTAGGCACAGCAAATGTGCATGCGCCCAGTATAGCAGGAGAGAAGAGAACGGCGCATGCGCTAGGATAGCCGGAACCGGCTACTGCGCATGCGCACAAGGAGATGCGGCCCCGGGAAGGGAAGACGCCGAACGGGAATGCGCAAGATGCGGCGCGATCCCCTACCGCCGGTACGACAGCAAGAGGCAGACAGGAAGCGTCCATAAACCGCTGACCCAGACAAAGGTCCCTTTCGCATACCTGAATAAGAATATGAAGGTAGTAGAAATGGAATCTGCAATCTCCACAGCAGAAGAAGGAGAAATAACTGAAGCCAGCAGTTTCAGTTCAGAGAAAATGGAAGGATTGATAAGGGCCATGAGACACACTATGCCTCGCCGAGGTCCAAAAGGAATTGAATGTGATGGATGCAGCATTTGTTGGCCATCAGTAGAAAACACTGCTGATCCCCATCCATAGCTCCATTCAGGATATCATTTCCAGTGAATGGAAATTGGGGGTTAAGAGGTCCGTGATGTCCAGAAGTATTGTTTTATTAGTCATTTGTTGAGGGTTTTCTACCATTCCTTGCTCCCTTGTATATACTGATGCAAAGAAAGTGTTTAGAACATCGGCATTTTCCTTATCCTCACTAATCAACTCACTCATCTCATTTTTGAATGGTCCAATGCACTCCCTCTTAAGTTTTTTGCTATTTATATATTTGAAAAACTTTTTTGGATTAGTCTTACTTTCCCTTTCAATACGAGTTTCATTTTCTATTTTTGCTACCCTAATTTCCTTTTTGCAATCTTTGTTGCACTCCCTGTATTTTAACAAAGAATGTACCGTTCCTGCAGACTTAAATAGCTTGAATGCTTTTTTTTTCTTTGCCATTTCCTCCTTTACATGTGCAGTTAACCACATTGGTTGTGACTTACTTTCTTTTGCATTTGTTTCCCATTGGTATATACTGTTGGGTACATTTCCGCAACCTGAATTTGAATTCTAACCATTTTTTTCAGTATTTTTGTCTTTAAATAATGTATCCCAGTCTACGTGTTGCATTGAAGCCCTTAATAATTTGAAGTTAGCTTTTTTAAAATTAAGAGTTTTGGTTGAACCTATACAGTTTTGCTTTGCCAAACTGATCTCAAATGTAACCATGTTGTGATCACTGTTTCCCAAATGTTCACTTACTTTAATATTGGATACCATTTCTGTGTTATTCGTTATCACTAGGTCCAATATATTGTTATTTCTTGTCTGTACTTCCACCACTTGTGACATGTTTCTGGGATGTCCCAGGCTACCTGTTCCAAGGTGTTGAATCAGGTGTTGACAGCCCTCAAGAGGGAGGCCAGGAGGAACATCCACTTCCCTTCCACCCAGATGGAGTGGATACGTGTCAAGCAGGAGTTCTAAACATGGGTGCCATCGACTGCACATGTGTGCATAAGAGCTCCTCTGCACAACATCTCTTCCTAAATTACAAGCATTTCGACTCCAGTGCCCAGGCGGTGTGTGATGAGAACATGAGAATCACCCATGTCTGTGCTTCCTATCCCAGCTGTTGTCAGACTCCTGCTTCTACCGGATTTTGAAAACGGGACCTATACAGGAGGATAGTTGTTGAGTGAGTGACCAAACTACACATCACATCACATACAAGAGGGCACTTACACAATTAATGAAAACCCAGCTTATCATGGCCATGACACACAAGACGTATGTTCCCGTTACACAATATCATCCATGCAACCTTGTGGTTCATGTGTCATGATGCCACTTCTTTTCGACATGGGATGCAGAATATGGCTGCAAACCATGGCTCCTCACACCTATCCCAAATCCACAAACACCGGCACAAGACCACTACATTAGGCTCATGTATTACCTGCACAGGACCATGCCCAGGATAGATTGGCATACTTGTGAGGTGGTGGCCTGGTCCCCACAATTCAAAAAGTCTTGTGTATTGTGTCCAGTGAGAGTCACTCAAGCCTCGACTCCACTCCTTCCAGATGAGTATATGTCATTCATAGACATTTTCAGCGAAAGTCAGGCTGAGGTCCTTCCTCCTCAAAGACCTTATTATTGTGTGGTCGAATTGTTGCCTGGAACTAAACTTCCAAGGGGCCATACTTACCCCTTGTCTGTGGAGGGGAATAAGGCCATGGAGGAATATGTGTCTGATGCACTGGCCAGAGGCATCATTCATAAATCCACATCTCCCGCTGGTGCTGGAATTTTTTTTGTCAAAAAAAAAGGATGGAGAGTTACGTCCATGCATTGACTTTCGTGGTCTGAACAAGATATTGGTGAAGAATGCATATCCTATTCCATTGATCACTGAACTCTTTGACCGGGTTAAAGGGTCAAAGATATTCACGAAACTCGATCTGAGAGCCGCATACAACTTAGGGCGGATTAAGGAAGGGCATGAATGGAAGACAGCGTTCAATACCCGGAGTGGGCAGTATGAGTACTTGGTCATGCCCTTCGGATTGTGTAACACCCCAGCTGTCTTCCAGGAGTTCATAAATGATGTGTTACGAGAACTCCTTCAAAGTTGAGTGGTTGTATATTTGGATGACATCTTAAGTCACTCTCCCACATTGGAGACTCATCAGTCTGATGTATCCAGAGTCCTGAGCCTATTAAGCGAGAAAAATGTGAATTCCACAGACCTCAAGTTACATTCCTGGGCTATATAATTTATGCTGCCGGGTTCGCCATGGACCCTCAGAAATTGTCCGCTGTTGTGAATTGGCCACGTCCTAAGGGACTCAAAGGGAATCCAAAGGCTTTTGGGTTTAGCGAATTACTACAGAAAATTTGTTAAGAATTTCTCTACTATTGTAAAAGCCCTGACAGACATAACTTGTAAGGGTGCAAAAACCTCGGTGTGGTCACAACAGGCTATTCTGGCTTTTGAATATCACAAGGCAGCCTTTGCAGCATCCCCCATTCTAGCTCATCCCAATCCCTCCCTGCCCTTTACCCTGGAGGTGGATGCATCAGAAGTCGGAGTGGCCGCTTTGCTGTCCCAGCGCTCAGCTTCTGGTGAGGCCCTGCGTCCATGTGGGTTCTTTTCTAGGAAACTGTCCAAAGTTGATATGCTTTACCAGATTGGGGACAGAGAATTACTGGCTATTGTCCTGGCCTTGAAAGAATGGAGGCATCTGCTTGAAGGCACTAAAGCTCCTATCTTGATTTTAAATGACCACAAAAACCTAATCTACCTCTCTGAAGCCAAACGCTTGTCTCCCAAGCAGGCCAGATGGGCACTGTTGCTGTCTCGCTTTAATTTCATGGTATTCTATCTTCCTGGCTCTAAAAACGTATGGGCAGAGGCGTTATCCCACCAGTTTTGTAGCCCATCCAGAGAAGAGGTTCCACCTTCTCCAATCATTCCGACTGATCGCATTCTCGCTACGATTTGTATCTGTGTTACTTCTCCTCTAGGAGAAGAGATTCTAGCAGCCCAAGACTCTGCTCCTCATGATAAACCTGATGGTCGTTGCTTTAATCCTGCATAGTTGTGCATTAAGTTGTTGGAGACATATCATGCCTCTTTGGTGGCCTAGTCTTCGGGCCGACTGTTCCGCTTTCACAGCTGCATGTACGACTTGTGTTCAAACCAGTCTCCTAGACACCTGCCAATGTGCTTGCTTCAGCCAGTGGCCAATGGTGAACACCCCTGGTCACATCTATCCATTGACTTTATGGTCGAGCTTCCAAGTTCCATGGGGTATACAGTCATTCTAATGATTGTTGACAAGTTTTCCACGATGGCCCACTTTGTGCCACTGAAAGGGTTACCATCCACACAGGAATTAGCAGTGGTATTTGCTAGAGAAGTCTTCCATCTCCATGGCATTCCTAAAGTAATTGTGTCTGATAGAGGAAGCCAGTTTGTGTCTCGTTTCTGGAGGTGTTTCTGTACGCAATGGGTATTCAATTGGCATTCTCCTCCTTGTATCATCCGCAGTCCAACAGTTCAGCAGAGAGGTCTAATCAAGTCTTGGAACAGTTTCTCCACTGCTATATCTCTGACCATCACGATAACTGGGCTACCCTGTTACCTTGGGAGTTTTCCCAGAATAGTGCTGTTAATTCTTACACTAAGAGTTCCCCGTTCTTGGTCAATTTTGGGTTCCAACCCTCGGCTCTCCCCGAGACCTTCCAAACACAAGAAATTCAGTCTCTGGATGAGCATTTAAGGGTGCTCTGTTCCGCGTGGGTACGGGTACAGCATACCCTATGTGATTCTGTGTAGCAACTGAAGAGACAGGCTGATTGTAGGCGACTGCCGGCACCTACCTTCCAAGTAGGAGACAGAGTGTGGTTGTCTTCCCATAACTTGCACCTCCAGGTTCGGTGCAACAAATTGGCCCCACGATTCATTGGTCCTTTCCGTGTATTGCACAAAATTAACCCAGTGGCCTATGCTTTGGAACTTCCTGCCAATATGCGCATTCATGTCTTTCATGTCTCCCTGCTAATGCCCTTGGTCAGAAACCGGTATACCTCTGCTACTGTTTGTCCTGCTCCTGTGATAGTTGCAGATCACGACGAGTATGAGGTTCAACGTATTCTGGATTCCCATTTGGTACGAGGACGCCTATAGTACTTAATTCATTGGATGGGATATGGTCCTGAGGAATGCTCCTGGATTCCAGCTGCTGATGTTCATGCTCCTGGGTTGGTGCACAGATTGCATGCTAAATTCCCTGGCAAGCCCCGGCAGACTCCAAGGAAGAGGGGTCTTTGGATAAGAAGCCTCCTGGCAATTGGTGTAGCAACATTCCAGGCATCTTGCTGGACCCCTGGTCTGGGCGCAGTATGGGGTATCAGATGATGCCCGTGACCGCAGGCTGGGTGATAGTACCGCAGCATCGTTCACTGAGGTGACGCGAGTTTCGGGCGCATCGCCAAGATGCGTCATTTACTAAATATTGATGCTCAAATGACACAGGATGCATAGGTGCATCAATTATGGGAGCAAAGAGTCAGAATATCGCAGATCCTGATTTATGCTTTATCCCCCTTTTGCTCCTCCCTGCTACTTCCTGCTCATGGGTTTAAAGGGCAGACTGAAGTTTATACCAGTTGCCCATGCCTTGTTGTTCATAGCTGTTCTATTACCTGTGCTCTGTGTATGACCTGGCTAGTCTTCCATCCAACCTGGTGCTGACCTGTGGCTCTGTCCGACTACTCTTTTGCTTATCCCTATAGTGGACACCCAACCTAGTGCAGACCTGTGGCTCTGGCTGACTACCTGAACTGTGTATGACCTGTCTTGTCTGACTACTCTCTTTGGTGCCAACTTGAGTCTCTGACTATTCTTGCGTTTGTCTCTTATACCTAGCAGACACCCTCTCTAATGCGGGATTGGAGCTCTGGTAGACTAGCTCTGATACTGACTGCAGGCTTGGGTCAGTCATAGCTCCATACTGACTGCAGGCGTGGGTCAGTTACCGCTCCATACTGACGGTAGGCATGAATCAGTACTCCAGCGACATCGGATCAAGATCCTGTGTTGCTGTTCCCATTCCTGCTCCTGGTTCCTGTAGAGACTAACAGTGGCTGAGGCCTCTAACAGAGTGGTCCGACTTGGCAGCCTACTATTCCTGATAGTAGTGCTCGCTGGCTTGTAACCCTCTGCTTGCTCCTTGTGTATATAGTGTTCTCTACTTTTCTATTATTAATAAATTTTGCATTTAACTATACCATACTGACTCCTGAATGTTTTTTGTGAATCCGTAACATCATGTTAGGACAGGAATGCTATTAAATGCACCTTTGGCCTCCTCAAAACCAGATTTTGGTGCCTGGATAACCCTGGGGGATCTCTTTAATTTGCACCACAGAAGGTCTGCAATATCATACTAGTGTGTGCCATACTCTACAATATTAGAGTGGACACATGTTTAGTGGAGGATTTGGATCCTGAACCCATTGCAGAGGAGCCTGCTCCCCAACCTGAGGATAAGGAAACCCTGAGAGGGGTGGAGACATGAGACAAGTTCAGAGACTTCTTTATTTGGTACATGAATTAAACACAATGCACATATGATCATGATTATGCATGGAGAATGTGTGGAAGCACACGCGGGCAATACATAATGATAAGTTTCACAGGATGACTGAGATCCACCTAAGCCTCCAGACTCGAAAATGCCTGCTTGAACAGCACAACGACATAGCTGCCATTCAATGGATAGGTCTAACTGAGGCTGTGAATTCAACTGACATCTGAAATTTCATTGGTGCATGATGACATTGCCACTTCATGGACATCACCTATCCCCCTGCAAACACTGATAGACCAGATTCCCTATGTCCACAATTTTTACTGAAGTATTACAAACAGCAAATATTCAGATTTAGAGTTGAAAATATTCACATGATGCATATAACCCTTTGAGCATTAGAGAGGTATCCAATGAATTGAAATGCAATGAATTGAGATCGAGGTTGGCACTCCCTGTATGCTGAGGTGTGTGTGTGTGATGTCTTGAAAAGGAAATATCATGAAGATAGTTCAACATTGAAGTTTGACTGGTTCTTCAGTCAGGACAACATGTGGATCTTGCATATGTTCAATCAGCCTGTACTTTGGAATGCAAGAGGGGTACACAACGCATATATGTGTGATGCATTGAGTGTCCCACTGGTTTCCCAGGAGTCCGCTAAGACTCGTCCACCACCCAAAAGCACATCCCTGATGAACACAGAACCTAGGGGATGCACACTCATTGCTGTAAGGGATATAATTGTGTCTCAGATACTGTGTATTGTGAGAGTTAAAATTGCACAGTGTGATCTCTCTGCCACATGCCTGATCCTGTGTTAAGGAGCTGTACCTATGTGTTGTAGTGCTACTGTGCCAGTGTGTTAACCATTATTCTGTCTGTGGCCAGACTTAGATAGTCAACTGTTTCCCATCAGCTGTTGTTGAACATCAACTCACATCATGCCCAGACAACACAATACAGATTTATTCTTTGCTAGGTCTGTTGCGAAATTGGTTACCACTGCTTAAACACTTTCCCACCAAGAAAAATGTGCAAAAGTTGTGTTCAATGCACTGCTTTGCAATGCATTAGAGGCATCTCTGGCACTGACCTTGTTAGATACCTGAAGCAATCACAGATATGGTTGGGATAAAAAAGTGCATATTTATTTTGGGAAAACATGACACATGGCGCTTTATTTTTTGTTTTTTCGGTTTGGGAGGGGTTGCAGATATGGGTACCCTCACCTACTCTCTGGTTACTCTTGACTGTCTTGGTGTTGTTGTGGGTGTCACACTTGAGGGGAAGGTGGTTGCAGTTGACCCCTCAGTTGACTCCTCAGTTGACTGTTGAGCTCACTTGCTCTGTGTCTGTCTGTTGACCGGTGGTTCACTCATGTCCTGAGTGTGCCTCTGATGTGGCAGCTGCTGGTGAGGTAAATGTATACACAGGTGTGAAGGGGCCAGCATGCGATGCATGTGTAGGTTTTCTGAGGTGGCACTGCTGGTAATCCAGTGGCATCCCATTGGTGGTGGTGGTGGGGACATCCAGTACTGTCCAAATGTTGGTGGCCTTACTGTGACTGTGGTGGTGGCCTCTGCTGGTTTTTCAGGGGCTTTGTCACTGGGGGTCATTGTTTGCTCCTCCTTCTTGTTATTGTCCTCCTGCTCTGCTGCAGGCATGGATGCTGTGTGTTGAAAGATATTATGTGATTAGTAACCTGGGCAATTACAAGAGGGATGCAAGACAATGACATTCACATGTAACCCCTTGAGTGACAGAATGGTATCCCATGCATTGCATTGCAATGCATGGGATACCTTCTTGGCACTCAATGATTGAACAGCTGGACAAGGTCCTGTACACTGATGGAAACAAACTACCATTTTGAGCTTTAATAATCATATACAGAACAGTCGGGATGGCACTGAGGGACGCTTACATGTTGAAGACGTATTATGTGGCATAGACAACACATATGTTTGAATCCAAGAGTAGTCAACTCTGGCTACACTGATATTGTGATCACCATTCCCATTATCCACAATCATGTATCATGCATTTGTGTCTTCTCATCTAGAATACTGTAATGCACTTTACTTGGGCCTCCCAGAAAAAGAACTCCATCGCCTACAGACAGTACAAAATGCAGCAGCCAGACTATTGACCAATCAAACTCACTCATGTCACATAACACCTGTTCTCCACTCCCTGCATTGGCTTCCAATTAAATGGCGAACATATTTTAAAATAGGCCTGCTGACCTTCAAAGCCTTAAATAAGCAAGACCCACAGTACCTGAGAGAGCTCCTGAACCCTATATTCAATTCCGCTCACTGCGGTAAGCCAACAATTCGTGCTGTCAGTGCCCAGAATAAAGACAACCTCAGGATCCCGGGCATTCAGCCACGCTGCCCTGACATTCTGGAACTCTTTACAATCCTCAGTCAGAGAGGCACCATCATTACAGACTTGTAAAAAAAAAAAAGCTAAAGGCCCATCTCTTTTATCAGGCATTCAGTCAACTCACGTGACTATAAGGAACTCTTACATTTTATGTCTCTTTATAGATTTGTAAAGCGTTTTGAGTCTCACAGGGAGAAAAGCACTATAAAAATCACAAATTATTATTATATTATTATGTGCTTGTTAAGATGGTGGTTCCCTAATGGTATGCTTGGCAGTTCTGCTAACCCTAGTTTGAGTGTTGGTTCCAGCATCACATTTTGAATGTGTGTTTGGTTTAGTTATCCTGTTAAATGAAACTCATCCTCCAGCTGGTTGTCTTGATGTTCCCCAGTCAATGTGTGTTTTTAGAGTTGCTTGGCCTGTGTGCAATACGGTCATTGTTGTGTCAACAGTGCAAATGTGTGGCCATGGAGTTATTGAGCACACGGCATATGTGTTGGACATGCAATTAGTTTATGTTTGTTCAACTATCATGGTTGTTATGACCCCTGTAGAACTATGCAACATGGCCCTAGTGTACAGTGTTCATCCTCTAATAACCCCTTGAGTGCCAGAGGGGTATCCAATGCATTGCACCCCTCTGGAAGTCAAAGGGTTCAGTGTTGATATCCATGTGACAACACTGTTCAAGAACATAACAGATGTTTGTATTACAACATTATGCCAATCATTGTTTGTGTGAGGTGAGCATATTTGAGCAACACAGTGCTGAGGGGGGGGGGTTAAACTTTTATTTGGACATGATTTGGCTTGCTTACCGCATCAAATTTCAGTTCGAATGTACTCCATTATCTCCTTGTTTGAACCCTATCATCGATGTGTTGGTCAACTTGGGGAGCTCACTGATGGCCTTGTGTTTAGCTGGCACTGTTCTGTGCAGTACTAACTAAGACAGTTTTTTGGTGGACAGTTATGTATCATTTGACTTACCGGTAGGCTGGAGGGTGCTGTCATCTCCTTTGTCACAGCCGCTTTGGATCCCCTCAACATCAGCTGTGCAGAAGTTTTGTCAGAGCATCTCCTCCCAGGCACTGAATGTGATTCTTCACTGGTGGATCACCTCTGGTGCCTCTCACATGCAGGGCTGGCTCTCCCATCTTGTCCTTTACTTTTGTTCTATCCAGAGCTTCTTAATGGAGTCTGTGGTGTGCTTATACTTGGACACAGCGTTGATTGCATTCTGCACCTGACACCAGGCAAGCTTTTTCCTTGAACCAATTCCTCTGGCCTTTTTGATGGTGAACAGTATGTGCTCCCTGTCAAGGATGCTCTGCACCAGGGCTATGTTTTCCTCATGGGTGTACATGGTGTCACGCAGTCTGTCCTCCTCCAATGCAGTCTGTGATTTACACTAACTATGTGGCAGCTTGGTGGTCAGGCCCTGCCTGGGCTGTCCCTGGATGTGTATGTTCCTCTACCACCTCCAGTCCAGTTCCCACTTCAGTGTTGGCCAATCAGCTACAGTCACCTGCAATTGGAGCCGATTGGCTGGAAGATGTGTAAGCACACATCCCAGACAATGGCTGTGAGAGAATTGGAACAGAGACTGTCTGTATATAAGGTAGTCTCTATTCAAATTCCTTCATTGTGGAATGTGCATCGACCTGTAAGGTAAAAGGGGGAGGCTCAGCTGCATCTCTGTTTTGCGCCCTCCACCACTGCGGCCACCCACAGTGGCAGAGAAATAGAACAAGTGAAGGACATTTTTATTTAAAAATATTTGAGTTTGCAACAAACATGGTCACAAATGAACAAAGAAGAGTGAAGAAGAAAGAAGGAAAAGAGAAGAGAGAAGAAAGAAAGAAAATGGACAGTAGAAGATGACCAGCTTGCAGAAGACTCTGCTGGACATCTGGATTAATGGTACTTGTTACTTTGCAGGGGCTGTTGAGTTGTGCCTTAGTCGGGTTAACCCTTTGAGTGCTAGTGGTGTAATTTACAGCTACAAGACAAGAAGACACAAGAAAGAAGACAGAAGAGAAGAAAGAATATGGACAGTAGCTGACCAGGATGCTGAGAACTCTGCTGGACATCAGGAATAATGTTAAGAGTTACTTTGCAGGGGATGTTGATTTGTTATTTAGTCGGCTTAACCCTACAAGTGCTTGCAGGGTAATTATACCCCACACTCAGGGTTAATTCTACTAACATTGGAAAAATGTTTTAGGTACTTTGGGTGTATTGATACGGATGTATTGATCGCAATACTTCTACTGGGGATGTGTTGCAGTGATTAAAAGGGCAACATGAGAATCTCACCCCACCAGAAAATCGTAAGATTTTCATATGACGGGTATTAAACAGCTCATCAAGTACTTGATCAATCTGTTTGCCTTCAAGTGATTTTGCTTCTAAGATCAGAAACTAGCAACAGCCTACATAGAAGGGGTGAAATTATTTCTTCTTCAGTCCACTGATCTTTCTTGATGTGCAGCTCAGCGCTGCTCCGGGCTTTCTACCCTTGTCTCCTCATGCAGAATGACAGGACAGAGTGGAGCACCAGACAAGGGGAGAGAGAGCCCGGAGCAGCAGATCAAATAAGATCGATGGACTGAAGCATGAATAATTTCACCATTCCCTTTTATATGTGCTGTTGCTAGTTTCTGATCTTAGAAGCAATAATCACTAGAGGACAAACAGCCCAGAATTGGCAGAAAACAGTGGGACCCTGGTACACCCATCTACTGTCTGGAGAAGTGTGGTCAGAAGTAGTCTCCTTACCTCTGAAGTGGAAACAAGGCCAAGAGACTAAATTATGCATGAAAACACAGGAACTGTGATGCAGAAAAATGGCAGTAGGTGCTCTAGACTGTTGAATCAACATTTTAAATATTTGTCTATAGCAAAAAGCAGTTTGTTTGCTGAAGACTGGAGAGCAGTAGAAGAATGAGTATTTGCAGAAAACAGTGAAGCATGGTATAGGTCCCTTGCAAGTTTGGGGCTGCTTTTCTGCAAATGGAGTTGATTTGGTCAGAATTAATGGCCTCCTCAATGCTGAGAAGTACAGGCAGATACTTCTCTATCATGCAGTACCATCAGCGAGGAATCTGATTGGCCCAAATGTTTTTTGACAGCATGACAACAACCTCAAACATACAGACAAAGTCATAAAGAACTATCTTCAACATAAAGAAGAACGAGGAGTCCTGGAAGTGATGTTATGGCTCCCACACAGCCCTGATCTCATCATCAAGTCTGTCTGGGATTACATGAAGAGAGAGAAGCAAACGAGGTTACCTAAATCTACAGAAGAAGTGTGGTTAGTTCTTTAAGATGTTTGGACCTACCTGCCGGGTTCCTTAAAAATGTGTGCAAGTGTACCTAGATTAATTGATGCTGTTTTGAAGGGTAGTCACCAAATATTGATTTTATTTAGATTTTTTTTAAAGTTTATTTTTTAAAGCATTCTTACTTTACAGCATTTTTTCACATTAATATACTATATAAATATATGTACAGTTTGTTGTTCAAGAACTGCATTCATAGGGGGTGTGGCCTGATGCTCGGAGGGTATGGATGTGCTTTACTGAGGCTCCCGCTCCCAGGCTGCCTGATTCAGCTAATTTAAGCTTTACCCTTACTTTGACATTTGTATTCTGAGCCAATCAGTACCTCCACCCTGGAGAGGACCAAACGTACCCAGAAAACGAGGAACCCATCTGACTTTTTCCAGGGAAGAGACTCTGGCCGAATGGCATCGAGCACGTCGCAAGCCAGCTCAGAGTCACCGCCTCTATGTACGAAGCAGGACATGGACTCCCTTAAAGACTTACTATTATCTGTGAAGCAAGATCTGTCTGAGGAAATTTATAATAGCATCGACTTACTTATATCCTAATTGCAGGGCCTGGTGAATCGTACTAACACATTGGAAACCAGGTTCACTGAGATGACGCACTCGCAGTCCGGGTTGGTGGATGAGGTTGACTCCCTCAAGACAAAGAACAGGACACTTCACGACTCGGTAGATGACCTGGAAATCAGATTGCTTTGTTCCAACCTTCAGATCCGTGTTGTCCCAGAGTCGGTCACGGATGTCCCTGCCTTCCTTGTTGACTACTTGCAGCATCTCCTTTCTGATGTTCCGGCATGGATGTTAGCACTGGATCATGCTCAGCGGGCTCTTAGACCGAAGCCAGCTCTTTCTGCTCCTCCTGGAGATATAGTGGTTTGCTTTACATACTACGCCATGAAAGAAGCTGTCATGAAAGTAGTACAGAATGGCTCTTTGCCGGTGGACAGTGTGACCCCACACTTTTTCTCTGATTTGCCAATCACTACTCTCCAAAAGCGGTGTACATTCCACCCTTTGACTGCCTTGCTCCGGGCCAAAATATATCTTACAGGTGGAGATTCCCATTCCAGCTGGTGGTATCCAGAAATAGATCTTACTACCCTACATGACAACTCTGAATGTAAACGTTTCCTGGCCCATCTGGGCCTTGAGATGTCTCCGGAGGTGCAAGATCTCTACGAGGAGTTTGCCACTCCAGACCCAGAGGTACCGGTTCAGGTGATTCATGGATCTTTGGAGATGGATGGTGATCTGCTGTCAGCTTCTCCGGGACCAGAGTTGATCGATCTTGTGAAAGACATCCTCTGGGTATAACCCCTGGTTGCTCTTGACTTGGTGGCAACCTCTTACTGCTTTGTTCAGCTCAAAACAGGGTTTCAAAGATTTGCCTTCTTGAGGGGATGGATGTTCAAGGTTTGCCACTGTGTGAAGTTCCTTACCTGGATTCCCCTCACAGGCTGGACGTGATGCAGGTTGCATGGTTCGTGACTCTACACTCTGTTTTGTCAGATGTTGGTACCGGTTCCCTATGCCCCATGTTCAGGATGTATACATGTTCTATATTTTGTTCCCTATTTTCTTAAGTAATGCATGTACTGTAGTGCTCCCTATTCTATAAGATACTCCAGCTTCCCTTGTTTATGCGCAACTGTACAGCTAGTCCCTGAGGGGTGTACTTGGGCTCTGCCGGTGCTCACTGGGGGTTTATCTTTTTCTTATCTATTGCCTAAATGCCCTTTCCTCAGGGTTTGGGGGTAATAGGGTAGACAGTTTGCACGTTGTAGTTGCGGCTGGGGTGGGTTGGCAGAAACTTTTTCTTACGCATTTGGTGATCTGAGTGTGCCCCACGTTGGGAACTCCGTTGTCTTTTCCATCCCTCTTCGGCATCCACTACCAATGTCCCTTATTGACTTGGGATTTTCTAGGTTAGAGTTCCTACCCTCCTGTGAGCACCAGTGGATCTTTATTGGGCAACTCCAATGCCTTTGCTCCATACTGAAACAAGGTGGTGAGGGCATCCCCGTGCATATAATCTTCATCTGTATATTATCAGGATGTGCTCTGCCTGTGCTCATCGGGGTCGCATACATGCCTTTCCTCCTTTTACATGCCTTGGGGTTCACTGGGTGGGCACACTAGTTTACTGGGCTTGGGTACAGGTAAGCTGGGCTGGGGTTCCCTACCTTTATTTTGGGTGCCCTCTTGAGGCTTATAGCTAGGTCTACATTTTCCCATCTGTCCCGCAGCTGCAAATAATGTCACCGCATTCTTAGGTATGTTATTACTGGGGGGACTATAGGACATTCTGGGGTGCCAGTTCCCCTTTTAGAATTGCTGCTGGGTACTGCATTGAGGACCCCAGTGAAGGTCCTTATTGTATTGGGAACGTATTTGTGTCTCCCCCGTGGGCACGGGCAGATTTTGGGGTGGATTGATGATGGTTATGAGATGGCTATGGTACAGGAGCTCACTCTTGCGCCCTTTTATCTTTATGCCGCTATGAGGTGCCTTGGCTGTTTTCACGACGCTAGTCTTTTGGGTGCACGCTCCCGGTTGAGGTGGTTTGCTCTCTCAGCCTGGGTATCCCATGCGGTTGTGGGAGTGATGTTTTGTGGGAGGTTCTGGCTGGGGATCCCGGGAGGCCTTCGGCTAGACTGATTATGGTTCCCTGATACCTTCTGTTACATGGGTTGACGAGTTCAGGGGTTTGGGTTCAACCTTATATTGTATTGTATTTAACCTCACCTGACATTGCACATTTGGGGTACTCTCCTTGCCATTCTATTAGATTTGGATGGCTTGGAGTGCAAACTTGGTCTCTGGGTTGCAGGGTACACCCGAGTTTTTTTTTTTCCCCACGTTCCTGGGAGGAGTTTGTAAATTTTGTATTCTCTGTTGACGCTTCTGGGTGTCCCCCTTACTGGGGTCTTTTTTTTGACCCCGTTGCCCTTGTTTCTTTCTTTTCTTGCTGCTCTTCTCCCTCTTCCTCGCTTATTCTTTAATTCTTCTTTTCTATCCCTGACCTCCCCACATCCTTCCCTTTTTTTTTTCTCTTTTCCCCTCTCTCTTCCCTGGTGTCACAGTTACCCAGAGAAGTTCAGGAGTCAGTACAGTTTAGTTAATGCAGTTTATTAACAAATGACATACAGCGGATATATACAATATATACAATAAGAATAAGCACAGGGTAATAGCCAGCAAGTCTGCTGTCAGAAATAACAGGTTGCAATGCTAGACCACTGTGCTGGAGACTAAGGCCACTGGAAGTCTCAGCTGGAACCAGGAACAGGAACTGGAACAGGAACCCAGGATCTTGATTCAAAGAGGAATAGGGTCTGACTCAGCCTGCAGTCAGATATGCGAGTCTACCAGGCCCCAGGCCCACACTATATTGGGTGTCTGATCACCAAGGGAAAAGATGAAAGAATAGTCAGACAGAGCCACAAATCATCACCAGAGGGGGTAGTCAGACAAGCTGGGTCATACACAGTTCAGGTAGTCAACCAAAGCCACAAGTCTGCACCAGATTGAGGGCTAGATTTAAAGGCAGACGTTAGTAAAAAAAAAAAATCACTAACGGGTGCGTTAAGTGTCATGTAGCAATTCAAAGATCCGTCTAAAGAACAGCTAACGGCAGTTTCAGAATCCTTACGGCCGATACACTTACGTGCATTGAGACGCATGGAACCACATTCCCCAGAGCCATTCAAGGGCTTGCGGTACTGTTAACAGCTGAAAAAAAGACACACCTAACGGCAAAAAGTTAAGACCCACTTTTCTCAGACGTTAGACACTTAACGGGCAAAACCAAACACCCGTTACATAGGAAAATACACAAAATGCTTACCGAACAAGCATGTAAATGGAAAAATTAACCCATGCAATGCCAAAGCAACACAAAAACTTGGACAGACAACACAAATCACTGTCACACACAACAACAAGCAACACCACAGGGACAAGGACCCCCCCAAAAAACAACAACACAACATGATACGGAATAATGGGGGTTATTACACAAAGCAGACACCTGCAAATATAAGCTCACCTGTGCAACATCAACACGCGACCTGCACCCCACAACTGCACACCCGCAAATGGCAGACACATACCAAGCACATGACACCACATCTTATAACACACACACACCTGCAAACACTTGCCTGGACAAAAACAACTCTCCATTGGTCAGCACTCACCTCATCACCACACCTACATAACGCCCTATCAAGTACTTAAAGGGAAAACTCACCACACTCACTTGTGGCTTGTTTTCCACTCAGGGAGGGAGAGAGAGAGAGATAGAGAGCGCAATCAGTATGTTGGATTACATATTGTTGCGAAGACTGCGGAGAAGGCGTGCAAGGGAGAGAGCTAGGGAACATCAGCAACCCCCAGGCACGCCTAATCAACAGCCTTCACCTGTTGCAAGTTAGGAGGCTCTGGATCAGCAGCCACACAGGAGTCCATCCCCACCTGGAGGACAGCACCTGCCTGCAGATGCACAGCTGCAGCAACAGGATGCTCCACAGCAGCAGAGGATGTATAGACGACCACCAAGGCCCAGGGTATACCGCCCAAGTGTCACCCTCTTTGGAATGACTGATGATGAGGTCATTGATCGCTACAGGTTGAGGCCTGACAGCATCATTGCCTTGTATGAGGTCATCAAAGATCAGGTGGATCCCATCTACATCCACAACCATGCCTTAACTGGCCTGCAAAAACTACTGTGTGCCATACACTTCATGGCAAGTGGGGCCTTACAGTCCACTGAGGGTTACTCATCTGGCATGTCACAGGCCACATTCTCCAGGGTGCTGGTCCAGGTCCTGCCAGCCCTCAAAAGCAAGGCCAGTAGCTATATACATTTTCCCACCACCGACATGGACTGGATACAGGTCAAGCAGGCCTTTTACGCAAGGGGAGGCATGCCCAGGGTCATGGGTGCTATAGATTGCACCCATGTCCGTATTAAAGCCCCAGCACGTGATGCACAGCTATTCATCAACAGGAAGAACTTCCACTCCATTAACGTGCAGATGGTGTGTGACAGCAACATGAGGATTATGAATGTCTGTGCAAAGTATCCTGGCAGCTCACATGATTCATACATTCTCCAAAACTCCTCAGTCCACAGAGATTTTGATAATGGAACCTTTACAGGGGGATGGCTTTTGGGTGAGTTCACAAAACAAAATCACACCACATACACAGGCGTACACACAACGCTACTCAGCATGCACCTGACCCACAGCTACTACGTCCACCACACAAAACATCATTCACACAACATGTGCTCCCTGTCTCACCATGTCACTCACATTACACAGGTGATGCTGGCTATGGATGCAAGTCCTGGCTACTGACCCCTCTGGCCAATCCCCAAACACATGCCCAGGAAAGGTACAACCAGGCTCATGCCAGAACGAGGAATGCCATTGAGCGGACCTTTGGACTCCTCAAGTCAAGATTTAGATGTCTGGACCACTCGGGTGGAGAACTGCAGTGTGCACCTGCAAAGGTGTGCTACATAATTGTGGCATGCGCAATACTGCACAACATCGCAGTGGACACCAGGCTGCTGGATCACATCCAGGACCCCCCCATACATGAAGTGCCCATGGACATCGGCCATGTGGAGGAGACCTTGAGAGGGGCACAGATCAGAGACACGCTCATCACGGAACACTTCCGCTGTGAGTATAATACAGGCATGCAAACAATCCATGCAAGTGCCCCATCAGTCCTATGACACTAACCACACTGCACATTATGTTCTGTCTCACCCCACAGGAACATTGACACAGCGCTGTACTGGCAGCAGCATGGCCCCAAACATCAACCATACCATGGACGTGGCAAATTGTGTGTGTGGATTCAAAAACCATCCTCCATTCCACTCTCCACGTTGACATACAGACCCCAAGGATATCACGCACACCCCCAGGAGAAACAAGGTACAACATATAACCCATGTTCATCACCTTACAGGGCTTGATTGACAGCAACTAACTGGATATGCCATGATCATAGCCTGAGCAACCATGCTTGCCCAGTAGAGAAAGAGTATTATCCAATGCTATGCATTGGATAATACTCCGGCACATCAGGGGTTAAAGGGCCATTCGACTCAATATGGGACCTGTACTGTGCTAGAGCTGAGAAGAGCAGCATAGGGGTGGATGTACAGTGGTATTGTCACACAACGTAGAGGTCATGAAACGTAGATCAGATTACCAGGGACTCCATGTTGACCTGTGAGTGTGCAGACATATGTGCCCACGACATGAATACACACATCAACAAATATGTCCTAATAGTTCCATGGAACAAATGACATTGGGCTGCCACTGTCACTTTCACAGTGACAGCACAATGTCATTACTTCCATGGAGCTCTCAGAACACTTGTTGATGTGTGTATACATGTCAGGGGCACATATCCATAGGGCTGGTGCACATGTCCTTAGTTCTCCACATAATTGGTTACAGATGAGTACACAACACATTGTCAAGCAATGGTTTGCGTACTCACCTGTAATTGAGAAAATTGAGGGGATCAAAAAGTCGAAATTGTTGTTGCTTGATGATCAGTTCAGGTCTACTGCTCCAAATCCTGTCCTCTTGTCCCACAGGCATCAATAACATGATCCATCCTTGAACTTAAGATCTTCCATGTGACTGGATTGATGTCCTGACAACACCTTCATGAAGATCACCCCTTGCTGTTTCTGGTGATGTTGTTGGTGATGCAATGTTTGACCTGAGGTTCACACAAAGCTCTACTGGAACATTCTCATATAGACACAGAAAACACAAATTCTCGAGTGTTATAACCTGTACAGTTAGGATGCTCATCTACAGAGTTGTCATACTTTGTGGACAACACATGAGCAGGGCAGCAGTGTTACTAAAGTAGTACGATTTAGTTTCAAAGTACATTTAGTGTTCTCATACAAGTGTTCAATGCATATAGGCAATACACACAGAAAACATATGTACGTTGTAATGTACTTTGAGACACAATAAAGATGAACCATCACCATTCTATCCGTGTCTGTATGAGGATATATTTGATAACACATTTGTCAATGCGTAACCACACCCAGAACAGAGTATCCCCCATACATGGAAAGGCATCACCCACATCACAGGAGTCCACCACTTGTTTGCCAGTGAGTGGACTTTGTGATGTATCCATGCAAACAGATGATGGTGGCAGTGATACACTAATGTGTTGTGGGAGTGATAAAGAGGTGATACAGGGGACATACTTCCACCGTGAATTCCTGCCCACAGTATCTGTGTTGCTCAGTATAATCAATGTTCTGAGATTTTACTCCACTTTGACATATCTCAGTACATGGGCTACATCAACGAACAACCAGACTAAGTGGACATGTGTTATCATTGGCGAAGTCTGTTAAACCCTTAGGGAAACAACAGCTCAACTTACTGGAGACCCCAATGCTCACCCCAGGATATCAGTGTGTGTGCTACACATTGAAATCCTAGGTTAAAAACTTTGGCTTCCCCAGTAAGTCAGTTGCACAATGAGTGATTGAATCAAAGACAATATTGATGCATGTCCCATTTATCTGTCCTGCTTATTATGTCCCCGCTAAGTCACATAGCTGTTTGTTTGGTTATCCCATTAACCCTCTGAGTGCCAGAGTGGTAGGCAACGCATTTCTTTGAAATGCGTTGCCTACCACTCTGGCACTCAAAGGGTTAAACACAACATATGATGTAGACGAATGTTCAATGTTGTACCATTTGTTGTGCTAAGGGATATGTTTTGCTGTTCAAATTCAACACACAACATCGCCATATAACACAGTGGTGTAATATGGCTCCAGGGATGTATTTCCATTTGAATTTGTACAATGGTGTGTGTGTGTGTGTGTGTGTGTGTGTGAACCCATGTTGTAGCATCCCACAAACATTTCACCCAGGCAGAGGTTGTGTTCACTGCATTGTATGGCAATCCATTGGAGACAACCCTGCCACCCAATCCATAACTGAAGACACAGCAGATCAGACAGGAATCCAAAAAAAAGGTTTCTTTATTGAGGGGAAAGTTAACAGGTTGGGCCTTTCATTTTTTTCTTTTTTGGGTGGGGGGCCTTAGCCTGGGTGTCAGAGGTGGATGCCCTTGTTGATCGCCTGGTAACCCTCTGCCCCCTAGGTGTGGCTTCAGGGGTAACACTGGAGGGGGTGGTGGTTGCAGTAGATCCCTCGGTAACTGTGTCAACATGTCCGTTAGACCAGTCCTGAGCTGGTGGAGTAGTGTGTTCCCCCTGGCCACCTCCGACTCCAGGGCTTGGTTTCTGGTCTCCAATCGGGCTATGTTCCTCCTGGATTGCCTCCTGCTCCTGGTGATGTTGCTGTATGTACTCCTGCTCGACAGGAGTAGTCTCCTCTGAAGGGCCATACACTCTGCCTCCATCCCTGTGAGGCATGCAGTGCTGGAGGTGGATGTGCCCAGTGTCCCTGGTGCTGCTGTTTCTTCTGCTGCTGAGGGTGCTGTTTCATCTGTTGCTGAGGGTGCTGTTTCCTCTTCTGCTGGAGGTGCTCTTTCCTCTAATGCTGCTGGAGGTGCTGTTTCCTCTGCTGCTCCTGGAGGTGCTGTGGCTGCTGTGACAGCTGTTGGAGTGGCTGGTGCAGATGATGGGCATATGGCCACCACATCAAGTGATTCTGAGCTGCCCAATGATGTGTGTGCAGGTGGAGGTGTGAAAATGTCCCTGGGTAGAGGGTGCTGGGGCTCACCAATCAGCCCAGGTGTGGGTAGTCCAGTGGCCAAGGGTCAAATGTTGGCCACTGATAGGTGCTCGGACCCCACCTCGGATCATACCTTTGGACATGCTGTGGAGCCATCCAGGAGGGTTGGTTGATGTGGGAGGCATATGGCCCATATTGTATGGTGGCCACTGTCCCTGGCAGCCATTGCCTCCTTGGCGGTGCTGGTGCTGCTGCTGGAGGGTAGTAGCTGGTGGAGGTGGCTGGATACGTCCACCTCTCCTCCTGTTGCATCCAGCCACTGTACTGGGGAGGTGCAGCTTGGAGGGGTGCAGCCTGTGGTGGTCCAGCTTGAAGGGGTGCAGCCTGTGGTGATGCAGAAGGTGGTGGTGCAGCCTGTGTTGGAGGAGATGGGGATGGTGGGTATGGTGACCACCGGCTGGTCCCCTCCTCTGTGTACTCCTCACTGGGGGGTGATATAGCCTCCTCCACTGGCTCCCGCTGGGCTTGAGGGCCGCAAGCTGTGTGGGGAAATAAGATGTTGTGATTAGTGACCTTAGCCATATGTTTGTGGAGACAGTTATACTTTGATATGTTGTGAAAAAAAATATATGTGTTTGGGTTAATCCCCCTGGGTAAACAAGGGTACTCCCACTGCTGAAAGGTGTTGTTTGAGTTATTATGGGTGAAGGTTTCATTTTGAGGTGCAATATCACAGTGGCAAGAAATAGTAAAGTGGGGCTGTTGCAACACCCTCCCATGTAGATATCTGGTCCCTGTACCAGAGATGTCCATATGATAGTGTAGTAACAGCACCCCTGTACAATTTCAGGCCACTGGAATATTGCACCTGACATATCCATGTCTGAGCTGTGATACCTTTTGAATCAACACACCTTTCAGCAGTAGGAATACCATTGTTGAACTCGGGGGGGGGTGAATCCAACAACATATATTTGTCTTCACAGCTTGTAGGGATGGCTATTAGTGATGAGCGAGCATGCTCGGCCGAAGCTCGGTTCGGCTCGAGCATCGCTCTGCTCGGCACATGGTGGTACTCGTACGAGTACCGCATGTGCTCGCCCGCCATGTTCGGGTCTCCTCCCCGCACGTTTCGCAGCTGCTGCGCAGCCAATAAACATGCGGGGAGGCTCTGACATCAGTGTAATGCCAGCAGCCATGTTGGCTGCTGGCATTACACTGATTGGCTGGCCAGAACCCGTGATCGGGTGCTGTATAGCACCCGACGTGCGAGTTCGGCTCATTCTTAGCCAAGGAGAGATGCGCTTAGGCAGGGAAAGTCAGTGTAGGGAGAATAAAATTGTTGATACTCTTTCAAGATCCAAAAGTCCTTTTTAGGACTGTTGTGTGTGGGGGCAGCATTTATATTTTGTTTGGGGGGGCACAATTTCCTTTTTTTTGTGGGGGGGATATTTGTAAGGTGACATATAATACTAGATGCACAGGAAGTCAGTGTAGGGAGAATAAAATTGTTGAAACTCTTTCAAGACCCAAAAGTCCTTTTTAGGACTGTTGTGTGTGGGGGCAGCATTTAATTTTTTTTGGGGGTGGCAGAATTTCATTTTTTTGTGGGGGGGGACATGTTCTAAGGTGACATTGTACTAGGTGCACAGGGACAAATATTTCACAGTGCAGTGACAAGCTGACATATTCTGTTAGGTGCACAGGGCCAATGATTTTACAACGCAGCGACAAAAAGGGCCATTTTAAACGTGTGCCTAGCCATAGATTATTGTCACATTCTGTTTAGTGTGCAAATTCACAAATTAACGTCACATATTCCGTTCACTGTGCCTAGCCGCAGATTAGCGTCACATTCTGTTTCGTGTGCCTAGCCGCAGATTAGCGTCACATTCTGTTTCGTGTGCCTAGCCGCAGATTAGCGTCACATATTGTTTAGTGTGCCTAGCCGCAGATTAACGTCACATATTGTTTAGTGTGCCTAGCCGCAGATTAGCGTCACATATTGTTTAGTGTGCCTAGCCGCAGATTAGCGTCACATTCTGTTTCGTGTGCCTAGCCGCAGATTACCGGCATATATTCCGTTTAATATGAAGAAGGCGGGTAAAAAGGGACGGGGAAGTGGACGTGATCCTGATAGTTCAGGGCGCGGGTCAGGACGCGTAGAAACTGTGCCTGGTGCCAGAGCACAAGAAAGAAAGACATCCACCATACCTAGCTTCATGTCTCAGTTTACAGGGCGTCGCAGGACATCACTCTCGAGGTCAGACCACTGCGAACAGGTGGTCGGTTGGATTTCAGCTGATACTGCTTCCAGTCGGTTAAGCACCACCCTGTCTTCCACCAAGTCCACTCTCACTAGCCAAGAGTCTGGTCAACATAATCCTCACCCTGATCATCCTTCCTCCCACCATAGAGGGTCTGGCCAAAGAAGTGATCCCACACTGGGATATAGTGAGGAGCTCTTCTCATCACCAATCCTTGATTTAAACCTCTCTCCAAGCACGCTTGCAGAGGAACATGAGATCTTGTGCCCTGATTCACAACCTCTAGAGGGTACCCAATCACAAAAAGATGACAGAGGGGAACGGCATTTAAGGTCAAAGGAAGTGGATGATGATGATGAGACACAGTTGCCATCAAATCAACCACAATTACTGTCTCAAGACCTTGATGAGGAGGATGATACACAGTTGTCAATGACTGAGGATGTGGTGGGATCAAGAAATGAGGAGGATGATCAGAGTGAGGAAGTGGAGGAGGACTTGGTGGACGATGAGGTCACTGACCCCACCTGGGAAGGTGGAAAGCCGAGCGATGACAGCAGTCCTGAGGGTGAGCCATCTGCAGCACCGCAACAGGCTGGAAGAGGCAGTGGTGTGGCTAAAGAAAGAAGGCGGACCGCACCAAACCGGCCCGCAAATGTTCCACGGAGCACCCCCTTGCGTAAATCTCCCTTGCCAAGGGCTAGGTGTTCCGCGGTATGGCGTTTTTTTAAGGAAAGTGCGGACGACAAAAGAATTGTAGTTTGCAACCTGTGCCACACCAGAATGAGCCGAGGCATGAACACTAGCAACCTCACCACCACCAGCATGATCCGACACATGGCATCCAAGCACCGTAATAAGTGGGAGGAACGCCCGGATCGCCAATCTGTGTCTGCAGGCCACACCACTGCCTCCTCTTCCCCTGTTTTCGGTGCCGGCCAATCGCCTGTCGAAGGCGCAGGCCCGCATACCTCCCGCCCTGCACCTGTACCATCTGAAGCACCATCAGCGACCACATCCACTTCCCTGTCCCAGCGCAGCGTCCAAATGTCGTTACCCCAGGCATTTGAGCGCAAGCGAAAATACCCAGCCACCCACCCACAGGCCATAGCACTAACCTCACACCTTTCCAAATTACTGGCCATCGAAATGCTGCCATTTAGGCTTGTGGACACTGAGTCCTTCCGCAGCCTGATGGCAGCAGCTGTCCCTCGGTACGCAGTCCCCAGCCGCCACTACTTTTCCCGGTGTGCCGTCCCCGCCTTACACCACCATGTGTCCCTTAACATCACCCGTGCCCTGACCAACACAGTTACTGGGAAGGTCCACTTAACGACTGACACATGGACAAGTGCTTGTGGCCAGGGACGCTAAATTTCCCTGACGGCACACTGGGTGAATGTCGTGGAGGCTGGGAGCGACTCGGACCCTGGGATGGCACAGGTGCTACCCACGCCGAGGATTGCGGGCCCTACCTCCATCAGGGTTTCCGCCAGCACCTACGTTATTGGCTCCTCCTCCTCCTCCGTTTCCACCTCCGAATTCTCTGCGCGCAGCGCCACTCACCCATCAGCCGGTAGCTGGAAGCAGTGTAGCACTGCAGTGGGGAAGCGTCAACAGGCCGTGCTGAAGCTGATCTGCCTTGGGGACAAACAGCACACGGCCTCAGAGCTGTTGCAGGGGATTAGTCACCAGACCGAGCAGTGGCTCTCGCCACTCAACCTGCAACCAGGCATGGTTGTGTGTGATAATGGGCGTAACTTGGTGGCGGCTTTGGAGCTCGGCAAGCTCACACACGTACCATGCCTAGCGCATGTATTTAATTTAGTGGTTCAGCGATTTCTAAAAACCTACCCCAATTTGCATGATCTCTTGACGAAGGTGCGCCGCGTGTGTGCACATTTCCGTAAGTCATCTACAGCTTCAGCTGGCCTGTTGACGCTGCAGCAGCGCTTACAATTGCCAGCTCACCGGCTGCTGTGTGACGTGAGCACGCGCTGGAACTCCACCTTCCACATGTTGGCCCGGCTTTGTGAGCAGCAGAGGGCAGTAGTGGAGTACCAGCTGTTACACGGTCGTCGCCTCTCCGTTCAACTTCCTGTAATCAGAAGTGAGGAGTGGGAATGGATGTCAGACCTCTGTGAGGTTTTACGCAATTTTGAGGAATCGACACAGATGGTGAGCGGCGATAACGCTATTATCAGTGTAACCATCCCACTTCTGTGTCTACTGAAACGCTCGCTGCTCACAATTAAAACCGACGCTTTGCATGTGGAAGAGGTGGAAATGCGGGAGGAAGAGCTTACACAAGGTGATAGCCAGAGCACCCTCACTTCGTCTTCTCAGCGACAATTGGAGGAGGCGGAGGAGGAGGAGGAAGACACGGTTGCCTCCGCTACAGAGGGTAGCCATGGAACTTTATTTCCATCTCTTCAGCGTGGGTGGGCAGAAGAGGAGGAAGAGGATGAGGAGATTGAGAGTCATCCTCCTGGTGAGGACAGCGAAATCTTGCCTGTTGGTACTCTGGCACACATGGCTGACTTTATGTTAGGCTGCCTTTCCCGTGACCCACGCGTTATACGCATTTTAGACAACACGGATTACTGGGTGTTCACCCTTCTGGACCCCCGCTACAAAGAGAATTTCTCATCTCTCATTCCTCCGGTGGAGAGGACAAGCAAAATGGTGCAATACCAGAAGGTTCTTGTCGAAAAATTGCTCCAAAATTTTCCATCTGACAACGCTGGCGGCAGAGTACGTGCTACCTTGGCCAACCGAGAAGGGGAGAAAAGGGGAGCACACAGCAGTTCCGACAAAGGCAGGGCAACACTCTCCAAGGCGTGGGACACCTTCATGACACCCCGCCAGCACCCTCACCCTGATGCGCGGCCTAGTGTCACAAGGAGGGAAAAGTTTTGGAAGATGGTGAAGGAGTACGTAGCAGACCGTGTCAGTGTCCTCACTGATCCCTCTGTGCCTTACAACTACTGGGTGTCCAAGCTGGACACGTGGTATGAACTGGCACTCTACGCCTTGGAGGTGCTGGCCTGCCCTGCCGCCAGCGTTCTGTCTGAGCGGGTATTTAGTGCTGCTGGTGGCATCATAACAGATAAGCGTATCCACCTTTCCACCGAAAATGCTGATAGGCTGACACTTATAAAAATGAACAAGGCCTGGATTTCCCCTGACTTCTCCACTCCACTGGAGGAAAGCCCCGGGTGAACATAAAGTCACTTTAGATATGTTATTTACAATGATGGGAATACTCTGTATTCCCATTCACCCCTTCCACCCAAAAAACGGGTATATGGTTGACTCTTAATCTTCTCATCCTCCTCCTCCTCTTCCATATGCCCTGTGATATAATTTTTATATAGGGCCAGCTCACCAGCGGGCCCTGTGATATAATTTTTATATAGGGCCAGCTCACCAGCGGGCCCTGTTTGACAATTTTTGTATAGGTCAGCTCACCAGCGGGCCTTCTCATATAATGTTTTATTGGGTCAGCTCTCTAGCGGGCCCTCTCATATAATGTTTTATAGCGTCAGCTCACTAGCGGGCCTTCGCATATAATGTTTAGGATGGTCAGCTCCGCAGCAGACCCTCACCCATAATGTTTTAGATGGTCGGCTCAGCAGCAGACCCTCATTCCAAATGTTTTAGATGGTCAGCTTAGCGGCATGCCCTCGCCCCTAATGTTTTAGAGGGTCACCAGCAGGCCATTAATCCTAATTTTTCAAGGGTGTGTATGATGCCCTCCTTTATGTGTAATAAAGGGTGTATTGGAGTGACATTTCAGTCTAATTTTTGGCAGCCCTTTCACTTAGTGCATAGGCTTTATGAGTGTTGGACCACTACCTGAACTATTGTACCACAATGTGAATGAGGCCCTCCATTTTGTGATATACAGGTTGTATCGGAGTGCCTCAGGTCCTCCCATTGAATTAAATAGGGCTGGGGTGTTCGACAGAGCAGAAGGTAGTTCTTGGCTTCATCCACTAAGTCACTTCGTCACTTTTACTCAATGGATCAGACCCCACTGTTCCGACTATAAATTTTGGACTTAACAAGGGCAAACGGACATGTTGTAAAACCTGTGGTAGCTGCGGCCTCTGTTCCTGAATGCTGTACCTTACCCGGGCCATAACCACGTTGAACACCTGCTTTACGCTGCGCACGTTTCCCTCTTAATCATGGCCCCAGTTCCGAAAAATCGATGAAATTTTTTGCAGAATTTGCAGATGATATACAAGTAAATATACAGCAAATACTGTTTGGTAACAATTTTTCGCCTAAAATCGTTTTTATATTCCTTTTTGTGTGTTTTACGGTCAGTCTGTAAAAATGGCGTACTACGGGCGAAACATCGTTCCCAGCAGCAACGTTGGAGTCCAAGATGCATCCAGACATCCTCCCTATGCTGTCCCTGAACCATTTCTGTGGTGTTTCCATCATTTTCTGACCTTTTCCTATGAACCAGGCACCCTCCCCTCATCAGAGCAGGGGGTGCCTGGTGTAATGCTCGAGTCCTCCCATTGACTTCAATGGGGCTCGGGTGCTCGGCCGAGCACTCGAGCCTCTGGGGGCGCTCGGCCAGAGCACCCGAACACCCGAGCATCGGGGTGTTTGATCATCACTAATGGCTATCCCTCCAGGGGGATGGCAAAGGTTAAGTCCACCTTGATGTTAGATTGTAGACATTATGAAAACAGATGTTGTTCGCTGTTAGTCCTATCCCTCCTACCCTCATGGTTGTTCAGATATTGCTGTATGTGACAGATGTAGATTTCAGTCATTTGTTATCACAGTGCCTGTGATTATCCTGTCACTCTCATCTGTGGGAAACTTTGATTTGTTCAGTTGGTTTGGCCCGCCCCCTGGTGACCTTTTTATACCTGACTCTCACATCTGTCAGATGCCCTTTCGTGGTGTTTCTGAGCCAGTCTTGCTGTTGCTGTGTTCCTGTATCCGGATTCCTGTGTACCGACTTTGGCCTGTCCTGACTACGCTCCAGTGTTCCTGATCGTGTATGACCCAGCTTGTCTGAGAACCTTCTACGTGCTACGACCCGGCTTGTCTGAGAAACTTCTATGTGCTACGACCCGGCTGGCTGAGTTCCTGCTTCATGATCACTGCGGCCTGTTCCAGCGACCTGCTTTGGCCTGTTGTCGCCGCCGCCGTGACATTCTGACTCCTGTGTTGCTGTGCTGACCTAGTGTGACCATTACACTCCTGTGTAACCCATCTCTCAGTGCAGAGTTCCTTGCTGACTTGCATAAGCTGTGCTCCTTGTACCGAGCCTCTATACGCTGCAGAGCTAAGTTACCATACCGAGCCTGGGAGATTCAAACGTACCTTTTAACCCTTGCTGTGCCGCTTCTCTCTTGCCGAACCTCCTTCTGATTACCGAGCCTTTACCTTGTAAGTCTACTGCTGCTGAGTTGGCCGCTATTTGGACGGCGACTCCTATTTACATCTGCAGAGTAGTCTAATCCTGTTGGTCCGGTTGGGCGTCTTAGGCTCTCGGTATCACGGTTATTACCGGAGGTTAGCAAGGTTAGGCTCCAAGCTCTTACAGGATCCGAAGGTGAACGCCCGTGGGGGCTATTGGCTCGTGTTGTGCTCATGTTGGTCTCCGGTTATACGCCCGTGGGGGCTAAAACGCCAGCTTTGCATCTCAGGCTAGTCTACGATTACACCCGTGGGGGCTACATACTCTTGCACTTGCAGTCTCAGTGGCCTCCTGGTGAACGCCCGCGGGGGCTATTTTGGGGCACTGTTCTGCTAAAGCTCATGTTGGTCACTGAACATCTACTACACATCATTTCATGAACTCTGTGCTGTGCACATTTGCTCAGTTTATCACTACACCTTATGGGCGTGCCAAACCCCACAGCTGAGACGGACAGATTGTTCTCATTTACCCTTTAGGAACCAGTTCCCTATTATCAGTACCAGTAGTGTGTGCCTTCTATCCATTATAGTGAATCTATGTGTACTGTGTATTCACTTGCAATTGTTGCTGTCAACTGTAGAGGGCGATCATTTGTATTTATTTTCTTTCAATAAAAGTTGTTTTATTTTACCTACTGGTCTGAGTGTCAAAACAAACCGTTACATTTGTCCACACGAGGGCTCTTCAGCAGAGCCAAAATCGCCCCATTTAGAGAACAATACTTAATTGAAATGGTGTACAGAGTGTGCCTGGTTTGCAAGCACACTCTGTGGACCATTTCAAAGAGGTATTTATCTCGAAATGTTGTGACTTTGGCTCTGCTGAAGAGCCTCCGTGTGGTCAAATGACAGATATCTCCACCTGTCACATAAAGCAATATCTGTATAACCATGAGCGTTGGAGGGGTAGGACTTAGATCGAGACACATCTTTTTACAATGCCAAGGATATTACATCATGAGGACACTACCCATTGCTATCCCATTACAGTCACACACAAATAGAAATGGTCATATATGTATGTGTATATGTACCCTTCATATGGATACTGAAAGATTCCCTTACAGATACAGTAATATCCTTCCAAGATGTGAAGCCAGAGAGCAGTTCAGTAGGTGTGATTGCCTTTCTGGCTATATATGTGCACCCATCCAACAATACATTGGATTGATATGATGGATATGAACATACCTCGTATATCCCATCTACATAGAGTGTGATATACTATGTATGTGTATTTGGATGGTAGCAATGTAGGTTGATTTGTGATGGGTGCACATATCTGGCCAGTAAGGCAATCACATCCAGTGAACTGATCTCTGTGTTCACATCGTGTTGGGACATATTTAGAAACATTTGAATCCTAAGGGCAACAATCAAGCCAGTAGTGAGGGATATCTTTGATTGAGGCCTGTTTTTCTCTGTGTATGAGCCCATCCATCCTTCTGTGTGAGCAACTGTACTCAATCCTAGATATCCATCAGTCATGGCCTGTTGGTGACCAGGGTACAATGGTTGCTATTTGATTCCCATGTGTATCCTGCAAACAGCGGCTGGTGTACCATCCATCCATGGCATCAGCACCCCTGTGGATCCATGTGGGAATCAGATGTGGGATATGTCATTTCAAGTCAGAGTAAATGATTGCAGCCACAGCACCAAGACCTACTTTTTCCACCTTTATTTCTGTGGAATAGTTTTCGGCCTGTGTGTTACACATACAAGCATTTATTCTCTGGGACACTGTGATGTGTGACCTGATCTTTTTGTGATTCAGTAAGCGGTGATGTTGAACTGATGAAGTGAACATGAGGGTGACTTCTCCAGTGATCTTCTTTCCCCATTTCCAGTGTTTTCCATGGAGTCTGTACAGTGAGACCCTATCAACTTGATTCTTGTTTTTGCATATTCTCCACAGACTAACACTGGTATTGGTGAAGTGAGGGTGTGTGAGGGTTACTTTGTCTCAACCATGTCTTTGTCACCGCTTAGTGAATGTCCCATGTGTAGCATGTGATTGTTGGCTTATTGACTTGTTTGTTGTCTGGTTAAACCTTTGAGTCCCAGAGGGGTTGCCAAAGCATTGTTAATCGATGCATTGATGATCCCTCTAGCACTCAAGGGGTTAGGTGCTGACTTCCCTGTGGGGACATGGGTGACACTGTGTGTGAACAGTGATGATATTTAACAGACGACATTTTGAACATAACGGTTTGTGTATTGTGTGTGATGAGCACAGCGACAGGAGGGTTGAAGTAGGACTTTGACAGGTTTGTCCCAAGTTGGACCTTGACATTTGTCCTGGTGTTGTGTCCTGTTTTTAACCCTCAGGGTGCTGTGTTGGTGCAGTTGTATGGATGAGTGATGGGCATGTGTTGAGGTGTGACTGTGTGTGCAGCTGGTGTTGGTTGATGTAGTGTGTTGTTATGTAGTGTTGCACTTACCGGTAGTGTGGAGGCTCCTCTCATCCCCAGTGTCAGCTCCTCCAACAACCCCCTCGATCATGGTTGGGGACATGATCTGCCGCACCATCTCCTCCCAGCCGCAGAAGGTGATGGGGACAGATGGGCCACCTCCGGTGCCTCGGGCTTGCTTGGCCATGTCAGACATCTTGTTCTTGACCACCCTCCGGCAGTCGCCCCATCTCTTCTTCACAGACTCCACGTCCTGTCTGCATGGAGCCACCGCGTTCACCTGGCTGCATATCTGATTCAAGGCTGCCTTCCTCCTCGTTGACAGGCCAGGGACCTTCGCCGTCAGGTGGAGAACACTCTGCCTCTCCAGGACAGCTCCACGAGAGCCGTGTTCTCCTCCTCTGTGTATTTGGGGTCCCTGATCCTGCCCTCGTCACCTCCGGCATGGGATAATTCTGAGCCGGAGTGTCGTGCCTGCTCTGACCATGACTGTGTGTGTTGCTCCCCAACATCTACCCCTCGTCACACTGCAGGTTCTGTCCCTGTCCTTTGTGTGCCTGCTCTTGTTGGCCGGGTCCCCTCCGCCCTGCGTATCTCCCTCTACCATCCCTACTCTGCTGAGGGATACCCTCCTGACCTTCCTCCTCCTCCACTACTCTTCCCATCCCTCTCTCCTGTCCTCCTCTCCTCGCCATCATTCACCCACTCACACCCAGGCACTCCCACAGGCCCTCACAGATACACTCGATCCACTCACTCTCTGTTACACACTTTCACTCACAGATTCACACTGTCAAAATAAAATGTAAAATGTGTAAGGTGTTCTAAAATAAAAGGACTATGTGTATGTATGTGTATGTGTTTGTATGTGTGTATGTAATATGTGCAAAAGTGTAATATGTGTATAGTAAGTGCACCTCTCTCCAAACTCAAAAATCTCCTTCTACCTCCAATGAACGCTCCTGTCTCCCTCTCTCTGATCACTATCCTCTGCTCCTGGGTCCTGATATCTAGCTCTGAAGAACTCGATAACAGTGTGTGACTGTTATTTTTGGGTATATATAGGTGTATTTGAAGTTTTTTGATACATTGGGGCTTTGTGATTGGCTGTGTGTTTGAATTTGTTTTTGCATCAATTAGGGTTGCTAGACAATGGCAGCCGTTATGTTACATGTTGTTTAGAGCGATGTTATCGTGTGATTTGGCCGTCTGTTGTGCATTAACATGAGTGACAACGGCTTTTGTGTTACGTGTTTTGTGTGTGCCTACGCTCGATAGCTATTCTCGTGGAGTACCTATTGAATCTGCCGTAACTCATGTATTATTTGCGACCAATGTGCTTTTTTCACTTAGCGGCTGGTTTAATGTGAGCCTTTAAATCTAGCCCTGAATGTCCACTATTAGGGGTTAAGCAAAAGAATAGTCAGACAAAGCCACCGGTCAGCACTAAAATGGATGGAAGACTAGCCAGGTCATACATGGAGCCCAATGCAACAGAACTGCTTTGAACAACAACGCAAGGGCATCCGAGTCAGGCCTCAGTCTGCCCTTTAAACCCCTCCACAGGAAGTAGGAGGAGCAGCTCAGAGGGAGGAAGTAGGAAGGAGGTCTGCAGCATGCTTGAAGCCTCACGCCTGCAGGTGATGCTGAAGTCAAGGTAAGCTGTAACAGTACCCCCCCTCAAAGACCCACCCTCCGCGGAGCCGGAGGGGTTTTTCAAGGAAATGAACATGAAACCTGTGTACCAGTAAAGGAGTGTGGACATCGCTGGCAGGTATCCAGGAGCACTCCTCAGGACCATAGCCCTTCCAATGTAAGCGCCCTCTACTCACACGGGAGTCCAAAATGGTTTGTACCTCATATTCCTCGTGATCTGCAACTCTCACGGGGGGAGGACGGACAGGAGCTGAAGTATTCCGGTTGCAGACTAAGGGCTTCAACAGGGAAACATGGAACACATGGATGCACATAGTGGTTGGAAGTTCCAACGAATAAGCCACTGGGTTAATCTTGCGTAACGGACGGAAAGGACCAATGAATTGAGGAG